>OY660879.1:19515000-20822500 GCA_962446985.1 Xyrichtys novacula | reverse complement strand
AAATGAAGTAACAGTTTTTCTCAGTTGCTGTGGTGCATTTCTCAGATCAGAATAAAAGTTCTCACAACTATTAGTTCCACAACATTGAGCCATTTGTGCACACCATCATAGTATTTTCTCATTCTTCTGAACAAATTGCAAATGCTCTTGGATATGTATCAGTTACTTTAATACCTAACCTAATTATCTGCTGTTTTATAACATTTTCATTTGCTCATGTCATGTCAGTCAAAATGAACTATACTTTTGAATGCTGAATAGTCATTCCCTTTAAAACTAATAGTCCTTATTTACAATATATGTACAATATCAATACATATATATATATGTATATATATATTTATACATATATATACATATATATATATATGTATTGCCTTTTGTGATGTTCAGTCCTGCATTAAGCCTGTGACTGAAGCTGCTCTGCTGAATCACCTGTATAGACAGGACATAATTTTCACTTGAAAGTTAAAGCACACATCGAGAGAAGTATAACCAAACAAGCCTTCAGTTAAGGCAGTTTGGTTGTATCATGCTTTTACATGTGCAAATGTTCAGAGGGAGTGTGACATAACACTCCACAACAGAAACCTCAGTCTGTAATAAACCTTATTTATATGCTGTACACATGTATGTAAGTTTCTTTATCCTTTTATTTCTCTTTTGTATTTGTATCTATGCTGCTGTTTTTTTTTAAATTTCCCCCTTTTGGGACTAACAAAGGTATATCTTATCTTATCTAATCTTACGATGACGGACAGCTCTGTTGTTTACTGCAGGCTCCTGCAGTGTTCTTTGCTGGATTCATAAAGTAGAGGAGGAAACATTACAAGGATAAGCATATAACACAATCGATTTCTAATGAACACAAGAATCTATTTTTCTGTTGACCAACCTCAGGGGTCTTTGATTTCTTAGATGTATGTTATAATAATGAGCAGTCCTGTGACAGGTACTCTTTTAGTATATTCTTATCATATTATGAGTCAACCTGAGGTTGACTGATGTCAGTTTTTCTGTGACCGATGCTGACATCGATAATGAGAGAAGATTGACCAATGGCTGCTGTAAAATGTCTATATTGAATGATTTAATTTTATATGTATTCAATATTTTGTACTTGAAAAATAAACCAATTTAACAAAACTGACAAAAGAGAAGCACAATTGTGATAGGAAATGTCCTAGATCTGACATGCTGTCACTGGGGAGAAGAAGACCGTTTTATTCATTTGGGAAGATACTGGTGATATCAGCCTTGTGAGGGCCAGTAAGGTGACTCTTACACCAAAATGCCATTAATCAGCGTAATTAATTAGCCTAATTAATTAGCTGATTGATTAATCAGTCTCTCTCTGCTCACAACATCTCAGTGTCTGTAGGTGTTACTTCCCAAAATGGACCCAGACAGCTCCAGTTGGCCACATTAAAGACCAGTATGGAGATGAGATGCTGCCTATGATGTAAATACTTAGACATGATTGATCATCTGCTTGGAACATCCAGAGTACATGATCAGTGGTGGCTGCAGCATGCTGTGGTTGTTCATGTCCATGTGACAGTCTCCACTCACTTAGTGGTCTAGTTAAAGGCTGTCATTGCAGACTTTTCTTGTACATTAATCACTGAGTATTTGCTTTGAATTAAACACTTACAACTGAGCACCATGATATATTTTGCATTATATGATGGACGTCCCTCATCTTGTGACTAATCCACAGATGTTTAAGTAAACAATGCAATTATTGCATGGGATGGAAATTAGATCCTTCAGCCCTTTTGCACACTTTTTGCTCTTTCAATTACCTAAACTATTCGAAACTCAGGTTTCATGATGCACCAATAGCTCTGAGACTCTTGGGAGGAACTGCCTAGTAGGGAACCACAAAACTTAATGGAAGCTACATGCTCCCTGTCATGCTTTTTGTGCTAATCTTAAACCAAGCCATGAAGTTGAAAGAATTGTCTGTAGACCTCGGAAACAAGGTTGTATCGGCGCACAGATCTGGGGACGGTTCCAGAAAAATATCTGCTGCATTGAAGATCCCAATAAGCACAGTGGTCTCCATCATTAAGAAATGGAAGATGTTTGGAACCACCAGGACTCTTCCTAGAGCTGGCCGCCCAGCCAAAATGAGCAAGCGGGGGAGAAGGGCCTTGGTCAGGAAGGTGACCAAGAACCTGATGGTCACTCTGACAGAGCTCCAGTGTTCCTCTGAGGAGATGGGAGAACCCTACAGAAGGACCACCATCTCTGCAGCACTCCACCAGTCAGGCATTTATGGTAGAGTGGCCAGACAGAAGCCACTCCTCAGTAAAAAACACATGACAGCCCACTTGGACTTTGCTAGAAGGCACCTGAAGGACTAACAGACCAGGAGAAACAAAATTCTCTGGTCTGATGAAACAAAGATCGAACTCTTTGGCCTGAATGCCAAGCGTCATGTCTGGAGGAAACCGGGCACCACTCACCACCTCGCCAATACCATCCCTACAGTGAAGCATGGTGGTGGCAGCATCATGCTGTGGGGATGTTTTTCAGCGGTAGGAACTAGAGACTTGTCAGGATCGAGGGAAAAATGAATGCAGCTAAGTACATCGAAATCCTTGATGAAAACCTGCTCCAGAGTGCTCGAGACGCTTCATCTTCCAGCACGACAATGACCCTAAGCACACGGCCAAGAAGACAAAGGAGTGGCTCCAGGACAAGTCTCTGAATGTCCTTGAATGGCCCAGCCAGAGCCCAGACTTGAACCCGACTGAACATCTTTGGAAAGACCTGAAATTAGCTATGCACTGACGCTGCCCATCCAACCTCAGTGAGCTTGAGAGGATGTGCAAGAAAGAATGGGAAAAACTCCCCAAATCCAGGTGTGCCAAGCCTGTTGCAAGAAGACTGGAGGCTGTAATCGCTGCCAAAGGTGCTTCGACCAAGTATTGAGTAAAAGGTGTGAATACTTATGTATATGCAACATTTGAGTGTCTTATTTTTAATAAATTTGCAAAATGTTCTAAAAAAAGTTTTTGCTTTGTCATTATGGGGTATTTTGTGTAAATTTTTTGAGGGAAAAAGGGAATTTAATCCATTTTGGAATAAGGCTGTAACATAACGAAACGTGGAAAAAGTGAAGTGGTATGAATACTTTCCGGATGCACTGTATATAGACTACAGGCCAAAAGTTTGGAAGCAAGGTCAGAGTTATACAAAAAAGATCATAGTTTCATATATATAATTTGCAACATAATAAACATAACTATTGTGTAAAGAGTAATTTATCAGAAGACATTTTGACTATAATTATTAGGTATTTGAGTTATTGTTGCTTAGACTTTGCTTTCTTTAAAGTAACCTACTCTGGCTTTAACAACAGCTTGACATATACCAGGCATTCGTTCCACAAGTTTTTTAAGGTATGTTCCAGGAATTGCATTCCAAGCTTCCTTAAGTTCATTGAAAAGAGACTGCTGATTCGTGGGACACGTTTTTTTGACCGATCGATCCAATTCATCCCGCACAAGCTCAAATGAAGAAAGGCCTGGAGACTGAGGGGGCCAAACCATCTTTTGAAGAACACCTTCCTCTTCTTTTTTGTCTAGGTAACCTCGACAGAGCTTGGCAGAGTGCTTAAGGTCATTGTGTTGCTGTAAAACAAACTTATGAGCCACAAGTCTGAGTCCAGATGGACCAGCATGGTGCTGGAGGATGGAGTGGTACTGTTTCTTCTTCATGATACCCTTTACCTCAAACAAATCTCCTACTCCATCACCTGCAAAACATCCCCATACCATGGAACTACCACCTCCATGCTGAATTGTGGGTGTAACACATGGTGCTTTCAGACGTTCACCAGTTTGTCAGCGGACATAGACGCTGTGTTTTGAACCAAACAGTGCAAACTTGTTTCTAGTCATCATAAGTCCAATTTTTGTGAGCTTTTGCCAACTCATATCTCTTTTTCTTGTTCTGTGGACGAAGTAGTGTTTTTTTGCAGATGCACAACCCTTTGGACCAGCCTTTCTCAAACATCATTTCACGATTGTCAGAGATATGGGTGCTGTCTTTCGCCGATCTCTCTTACTGGTGACAATGCTTTGTTTATTATCTGCTTTTGTAGTAACTCTCTTTCGTCCAGGTCTTTTTCTATCATCATATCTTCCAGGTTCCTCTAGTCTCTTCAGAGTATAGTGGACTCCTTTGTTAGACACCTTTAGGTGTTTTGCAATTTCTCTTTCTGTGTATCCTTCTTTCCTCAGTGTACAAATATGTACTTTTGTTTCTTTACTAAGTTGCTTCTATTAGCCATTTTTGCGGTAGTTTGAACGCAGTTGAGATTTTTTAGGATTTTTGTATGCAGACTCTCAAAAGCCAAAAAGTTGAAGTGAATAATCCAACTGTGATTTTTTTTTTTGCTTTTGCACTTAAGTTGTGACTCTTGCAAATGTTTTCAACCCTAAAATTAATCCCTTATCTTTTGCTGACATATATTTAGCAATGGTCTGTTAACGTCAATGTATATCTAAAGGTAAATGGAGTAAAATGGTGCATTTCCATGAAAGCAACATGGAGTAAATATATCCCAAAATACATAAAACTCACGCTGGATTTTAAAAAAAGCATTGTGACCAAAAACTTGAAGTTACTCCTAACTGGTCGGCCTGTAATGGCCTTGCTTCCAAACTTTTGGCCTGTAGTGTATATATATATATATGTATATATACATATATATCAGCGACTCTTGGCAACTCTCCCGCCAAAAAAGTTTTGTGTCTGCATAAAATTATAAGTACTGTAGATGCAAGTAGAATCATGTTCACTGAAATACATAATTGATTTCAACCATCAGGGTTTCTTTCCAATGAGTGTAATGATTTTTCTTATCAAATGCTTCGATCACAAAATAGAATTAACTGACTCACCAAATATCTGACACGCTAACCAACCGCATAAAAACTGAGGACACAAATTTAGCGAGCAGGGCAGAAAATTGCAAGTCAGTCAACATAGGCTGTTTAAAATCACTCAATAATCAGTGTGTGTGTGTGTGTGTGTGTGTGTGTGTGTGTGTGTGTGTGTGCCCGTGTGTTTGTGTTTATGTGTGTTTCCAGTGAGTCCTGCTGATAGATAAATGAGTTTGGTTAACATTGTCTGGAACAGGTGGTGAAGTCAGCAGGGAGGACATAGAGACAACTACGACACACACACACACACACACACACACACACACACACACACACACACACACACACACACACACACACACACACACAATCACACACCCAATTTGACTTCAATGCCGATTTTCTGGCTAGTTTGAGAGCGTGGCCAATCAGATTGGATAAAGACGGAAGAAACGGTCGTCTTTGAATCGCTTCCACGTTAAGTGGCTGATATGTTGATTACAGGGGCAGAAAACCTGCATTAATCATTCACAGCATGTTTGATTGACTGATTCTTTGTTTTTATGAACATTACATGCCATTTATTTCCCTCAGTTGGCCCCAGTGAGTTTGTTAAAGAAACAGTTCACCCATAAAAGTAAAAGCCTCACAAAGTTATACAAAACTAGCTGGAGAAGCCTAAAAAATTTTAGGTCTCTGTGAATATCTCAGAGAACCAGTGCTGTCCCTGGCTGCTTCTGTGAGAAAAACTCTGAGTTCACAGACATATTCCTGTTTTTCTGGGCAGGAATTCCAGGCACATAAATCCATCCCAGCAGGTCTCATCTGAAAAAGAGTAATTTTTTCACCTTAGAAAGCAACATAAAAGCAAATGTGTTTGGTTGAAGTTATTATTGTACAAGAAGTTTGGATAATACAAAAAGACCTGACGCAAACTATAAAAGAGAGAGGGTCTGTAGGTGCCATTTCAATCAAGGAATTACAACCTTTTAAAAAGGGGTGACACGTTACTTTCCCTCTGAGAAAAACAAAACAAAAACCTCAATTTCTTAACTACATGAAAAGCACAAACCAATTAAATTTAAAAAAACCCTGCTTCTGGAACAAAGAAGGACTTCTTTTATTAAATAATATGAAATCGTACTGATCACTGAACCTCCGCAATACCTTACCTGAAGCACTAAAACTGTTAAATATGGAGGAGTATTGGTCTAAACTACTACAATGTCAAGAAACTGAACATAGAGTATAAATAAAAAGAAGTAATGGAAAAAAAAGTGTAGGCTTAGCATCCAGGTGGTAAGAAAGAAAAGGAAAACTGTCAAACTTCAGTCAGGCAGTGATTTATTCAACACTTTATTCTCCACAGAATAACAAGAAGGTCCTTTGATAAAAGTATTTCTTTAGCATTAATCTGAGAGAAAACAATGATGGTCAGAGACCACAGGTAGTTTGTTTAACACTGAGGAGCTCCAATGCTAATGCTAACTCTTTTGCTTTTTTTTTTTTGTTTTGTTCCGTTTTTTTTTTTAAGTTTGAGTTGGGAACGGTCAGGAGGTTCCTGCCGTGAGGATTCAAGGCTGCGCATTAGTTGGTAAAGGGGCAGCAGTTCAGTTCTATTTTCTGGGGCCAAACCATAAAGAGCTTTAAAAGTCATGAATAAAACCTTCAAATCAATCCTTGAATAAAGTGGCAGCTGGTGTGAGATCATTAAAACTGAAGTATTATACTCTCTTTTATTTCCCTTTCTTAAAAGTCTAGCCACTGAATTTTGCACAGTTTGGAATTGTTTGATTGATTTCTGATTTAATCCTGTTGAAAAAACCTTTACAACCGTGTTATCAGGAGGAGAGAAAAGCATGAGTGATAGTTTTTGTTTCATTCAAAGTCAAGATAAATCTTAACCTGGCTGTATTGTAGCTGGTAACAGCATGACTGGATGACTGTGCATCTGAGGAGTGAGGTCAATAATAACTC
Organism: Xyrichtys novacula; assembly: GCA_962446985.1. Lineage (NCBI taxonomy): Eukaryota > Metazoa > Chordata > Actinopteri > Labriformes > Labridae > Xyrichtys > Xyrichtys novacula. The sequence goes on along the minus strand of OY660879.1, from coordinate 20,815,625 downwards.
CTTGGTTTCTCACATTTTGTTTTACGTAGAGTGATAGAAAACCAAGAAAAGAAAGGATTTAAGGGTGCAACCTATTCAAACTGGTAATGAGTATTAGTCATTGAGTATGGGAATTTTGTTTGGGCTTAATTTCCAGAAATAGCTGAGCGGTAGCATGTGGGGAGAGAATATGAAATTGATCCTAATATTGATCCCTGAGGAACTCCACAATTAACTTTAGAGTAAGGTGAAATGTTCTTTAGAAAAAACAAAACAACAACAAAAAAACAGTAATTCTGTGATGAAAACTGTTAGCATCTCCGTCAGCCTCTTTTTGGGGCTTTGTGTTTAATCTGTGTGAACCAATCAATCAGAGGTACCGTTACAAATGTGACTGAGAGGGTTACAGTTAGATAGCAGTCCCAGTGTTGTATCAGTAGATTTATAGCAGTGTTGCAGGACAGTGTAAATGAATAATCTGTGAAAATAGTGTGACAACCAAGACCATTTCTTTTTTTTTGCATCTTGATAGTTTACTAAGCCAAGAGAGAGGTTTATTAGAGCTCCCAAATGCACATATTGGGTGTGTGTGTGTGTTTTAATGTGTTTTTTTTCATAAAGAAAACCATAAGATATTACAAGTTCTGTGATAAAATTGCAACTTGGTGGTAAAATTGGTCAAGTTGTGTATTACTGCACTTGCTAGTTGGTGGGAGAGAAGACTGTTCAAACGGAACACCCAGAATATTATTTTCAACTTCTACCGAGCTTGTTCTGCTAATGGCCACTACACTGTAAACCGAGATTAGTTTCTGTGCAAATAGTTTACAGTGGATATAAAAAGTCTACACACCCCTGTTCAATTGCCAGGTTTTAGTGATGTAAGAAAATGACAGCACAATAAATATTTTCACAACTTTTTTCCACCTTTAATGTGACCTATACCCTGTACAATGCAATTGAAAAACAAACTGAAACCTTTAAGGGGAAAAATAAAAAATAAAAAAGTTAAAATAACCTGGTTGCATAAATATGCACACCCTTAAACCAATACTTTGTTGCAGCACCTTTGGCTTTTATTACAGCACTCAGTCTTTTTGGGTAGGGGTCTATTAGTGTGGCACATCTTGAGGTGGCAATATTTGCCCACTTTTCTTTGCAAAACCGCTCCAAATCTGACAGATTGCAAGGGCATCTCCTATGCACAGCCCTCTTCAGATCACCCCACAAATGTTTGATGGGATTCAGGTCTGGACTCTGGCTGGGCCATTCCAAAGTCCCAATCTTATTCCGGTGAAGCCATTCTTTTGTTGATTTATATGTGTGCTTTGGGTCATTGTCGTGCTGAAAGATGAAGTTCCTCTTCATCTTCAGACTGGTATTTGGAATTGTTCATAATTCCCTCCACCCTGACTAAGGCACCAGTTCCAGCTGAAGAAAAACGGCCCCAAAGCATGATGCCGCCATGACCATACTTCACTGTGGGTATGGTGTTCTTTTGGTGATGAGCAGTGTTGATTTTGTGCCAAATATACTTTTTGCAACGATGCCGCCTGCTGCGGCCGCTGGGGGAGAATCCTGGCCGGCCCGTGCATATAGGCCAGCGTTTCCCAAAGTGTGTGGCCCGCCCCCCTAGAGGGGCGCGGAGCCATCCCTGGGGGGGCGCGGGTCACCCGGCTACAAATAGGTTGGTGTTCACCCGCGATAGCGCGGCACCTCCTGTGCAGGCACCGCGCTCGTCACGCATGCTCCATACTGAACTCGCCACACCAGTAGGGGGAGTCCAGCGCCCTAAACCCTGTTTCTTTATTTTACCGCGAAGAAGCAGCGTTTGTTGTGGTGGACGCTCAAGGCGAGATACTTGTCGGATGTTGTGCCGTAGAATGCACCCCTGCCGTAAAATGCCCCCCCCCCGACGGGAGCGCGGTTGAAAGTACTTAACAAGGTAAAAATAATTCAAGTTTTCCTTGCCATTGGATGAATTCAAAAGCGTCTGCCTTTAATAATTTCATTCAGGCTATTCAGATAAGCGGAAAAAATAGAGCTCTGATTTGGAATATTTGCTGTCCCGAAAATATAATGTTCGCTAGCGTGACAGCTTACTGTACAGTTTATATACCCAAGCACACCTCCGTATGTGCATATTTGAGACACATAAAAACAGAACGAAAGTTGTCACAATCAAATAGTCGTATTTTTAAAAATATGAGATCATTTTCCTCCACTGTAAGAAGCTAACAAGTGGAGGGGATGCAGGGGGTGCATTCTACGGCATAACACCTGTTAAGTATGCTGCTATCCCCACCTGTACAATGTCCTCCTGAAAGCGTACAAAGATGCTTTCTGTTGTGCTAATTCATGGTGGGAACTAGCTCAGAAACCAGGGCGGAGATAACCACCGACGCCGTGCTATGCCGGCAGCTGCTCTGCTCCTCTCGCTGTGGAGAGCTCTGAGAGGAGCCGAAGCTGCTCCGTTTCACGTTGTGCAGAGTCCGTGCCGCGGAACCAATGTTTGGACGTCGGAATTTTTTTAGCGGCGGACAACCCGCGCTTTCACCTGTCACCGTAACAACCAGCAACTGTGTTCAGATCAGAATAATAAATTGTATATAGGAAATATTATGAAGCTATCTTGCTATCTTGCTATCTTGCTCTTGGATTCACAGGATTTTTTTGTACTTACTCAACTTGATATTGTTTGATTATTATTGTTCTTGCAACATAATAATAATAATAATAGATTTTATTTGTAACGCACTTTACATTTGAAAACAAATCTCAAAGTGCACAACAAGACAACAATAACAGTAAAATCAAGCAACAGGGCAAAACAATAAAAACAGTCAGCAGATAAAATCAGATAGAATTAGTCCGGGTAGGCTTTCCGAAAGAGGAAGATTTTGAGTCCTTTTTTAAAAGCATCCACCGACTGTGGAGCCCTGAGGTGGTCGGAGAGGGCGTTCCACAGACGGGGAGCAGCAGCCTCGAAGGCTGCACGTTTGTTTTCTAGTTTTGAGAAATACAGCAGAATGTCATGTCAGTAAAGTTATACATGGCCTATTTTGTCACAATTTTGTTGGGGTAGGGGGGAATCAAATTTTTTCTTCCTCCAAAGGGGGGAATGACAAAAAAAGTTTGAGAACCACTGATATAGGCGAACATGCAGCCTGCAGCCAGCCAGTGACTGATTTGTCACATTTTGGACATTAGGAGCGGCGCTGCTGTGGCCAATGTTGCCGCCCCCAAAATTTGCCGCTCTAATCAGCTGCCTTGTTCGCCTATATGCACGGGCTGGCCATGGTCTTCACTGTGTTCCATGGTATATTTAATTCCTTGGAAATTCTTTTGTAGCCTTTACCTGACTGATATCTTTGAATAATGAGATCCCTCTGATACTTTGGAAGCTCTCTGCAGACCATGGCTTGTGCTGGAAGACGTGGCTACAAAAATGTCAGGAAAAGCCTACTAGAACAGCTGAACTTTATTTGGAGTTGATCAGAGGCACTTTAATTGGTGGCAGGTGTGTGCTGACTCCAATTTAACCTGAGTTTGAATGTTATTGGTTAAATCTGAACACAGCCACATCCCCAGTTATTAAAGGGTGTGCACATTTATGCAACCACGTGATCTCGGTTGTTAATTTTTACTTCACCTCCTTAAAAGATTTCTGTTTGTTTTTCAATTGTGTTGTACAGGTTATAGGTCAAATTAAAGGTGGAAGAAGTTGTGAATATATTTATCTTGATTTAATTTTTTTACATGACAAACACCAGGGGTGTGTAGACTCTTTATATTCACTGTAAGTATACATCAGTTGAAAAAGAAAAGAGTTTTGTTGCATTACTTAAAAAGTGTTGGTATGTTGTACTAGCATTATTTGATTAATGTGTGCACTACTAGTTTTAAGTTGATGCAACTCAAAAAAATGTGTTGAGCCTCAATAATTTAGATGCACTTTTAGTTTTGAGTTTGATAAACTTCAAAAATTTACCTCTAGCCTGCACTTTAATCTGATTGGCTAATTGTGTCAAGACTTGTCTGGGCTTGCTGAATGGAGGACTGTTACACATTTTCTTGTTTTCACAGAGTTAGCCTTATTGTTCTCTGCACTTTATTAAAAATTCCTTTATTTTCAACAAATACCCTGGACTGTATGACTCATCTGCAGTGCTTATGTATCGCAGAAGATGACGGTTTCTCAGTTTTTCTGATTTTCATAGAGCAGAGTAAATCAACTGCGGTAGATGAGCAGCTGTTTTGTCTCTCATAAAGCTTTTTATGTTCTTCAACTTGGTTAGTTGTTTTCTACTTTCATTTGATTTAAAGACATTATTTCATGATCCCTGAAGTTTAAATTTGGACTGTGGTGTGTAATTTTGGTGTGTTAACAACATCTGAGAATAATAATTATAATTAGCGCAGTCCATGTACCTCTGCTGTTTGGCAGAGGTAGCTTACATAAGTTGATACAAATTACTTCATCTCACTTTTTTCTTTGCACAAGAGCTAACAGCATTTTCTCAAAAAACACAGTAGTGTACTTTAAAAAGCTAACTAAAAACATTTGACTGTAAATATGTATTAAATTTTTGTTAAAAGACACATGAAGACATGCTTTGGAAATGCAAGTATTATTCTGTAAACTATGAAAAAAGAGCACAGGTTTCTAAACACTACAGACTTAAACATGGAATTTATGCCAGGACTAAAGCTATTCTTTGCTTACATCAGGATTGCCCATGTAAAGGACCCTGGGAAGCAACGGCGAGAAGTCAGATCTTCAGGCAGGACAAACATTACAGACAAAGTTTAATTGTTGTGAAAATCCCATTTTGTTTTTTTATAACTCATAGGATCTTCATGATGCAGACTCCTCGGACATTCCAGTAGGCATCCTCTGCTTTAAAGAAAGTGGGACCCAAAGAGATATACTAATTTAAAAATGTAATGTTAGGTTAATTCTTTTTTTATGTTTATCGTGGCTGTTGCTATGTTTTTGGCAAATGTCAATAAAGTTTAATGACCACCTTTGGTGTAATGTATTTTTGAGTTTTGAGTGTATTTTTTGGCATAACTTAAAATTTTGAGTTTAAAGAAAGCTAAATGCACGTGAGAAAATTAGTTATTGTCACTTAAAATAGTGAGTTGAATAGGTATGAATTTTAATTCAGATTATGAGTACAAATAACTTCTCTTTCAGTGTATTCAACTCAAATTATCCATTCTATTCCTTTTGGTATTTGCGTTGATTTTACTTAATTACTTAATTAATGTAATCATTACTTAAATCATTAAACATCGGGTTGGCAGGAATCCGTTAAAGAAGAATCTTTTTTTGTGGTGTATATACAAAAAGCTTCAGTCAATAGCTATTAGTCCTTGATGATATTCGGTAATATCATGATATCGCTGTGTTTTGTTATGTCTGTGTAGTCAACATTTTAAATTTTTTGAGTGCTCTGCTCTTTCTGACTAAAAACGAAGCCATTCTCCGCCTCTCCCATCCTGACTGGTTGTGCTGCTCCTTAGTGCTGATTGGTTGTGAGGCAGATGCAAACAAAGTTAGCATGCTACAATATCAGACAGTAGAAACCAAGCAGAAAGTACAGGAAATTGTATGAATCCTTCTCTAGCCATGACCACCAACACAAGCAAGAAAAAAAGTAAATACCAGAGACTTTGGCTGAATAACAGGCGCTTAAAAGGGAGGTAGACCACCCAGATAAGAGCTAAGAAAGCAGGGTCAACAATGATGGGGGATGCTTCGGGATCCTTTCTGTAACCTTTCTGCTGGACAGGTAAACCGCTTTAACAAAGTAAGCCAAGAGTCTGTAACAGAAGTGTTTCTTGTCAAACGGGACCTGCTGCGTGTTGCAGCCCCGCTAAACTGTTCACCTCTGGTCCTGGACTACGTCACATTATCCTGGTTGTAGAAGTCCTGCAAACATTGTGTTTGCTGGTAGTCTGTTGGCATCTACAGTAGCACCAGTGCTTTTTACTTTCACATTGACTGGGCCCCATTTGTAAACATCTGAAGTATTTCTCTGCATTATATCTGAATTTAACTGAAACGATACGAGCGAACAGGAGTGTCTGTTTGTGGGCGGGGCTTGCTGGAGCAGAGAGGGAGGGGAGAGGAGGAGCTGAAGGGAAAACTGGTTGGGAGGGGTAGAGTTTACATCCAAGATTTCTCCCAAAAACTGGCACTTCCTCAGATCCTGCCTACCCCACCTTTAAGGGCAATCACTTGCCTCAAAAATGTCAAGCAGAATCAACTTATCTGGATTTACATTGTAAAAACCACATCCTGTACCTTTAAAAATACAACAATGAAAAAGATACAACATGCATCAGAACTTTTAAAGAAGCTGCTGGAAATCCTGTATTTTAAGTCACATCGATCACTAAAATGTCCCGTAATGATTCTGAAGAAAGTGTTCGGTGTGTAAAAGTTTGCTGCTGATTTACTAATCAAGTAATTGACTTCTAGATCAATAATGGAAAACTTCCAAACTAATATCTGTGGTGGGGTTTATTTTGTTCTTCATGACTGAGTTTGTCATTAACCTGCATTTCAGCGGGGATTTCAGTTTCTGTTTAAATGTTGTTTCTGATGCCTTCAAACTGCAACAAGCACTGATTTTCAGGGGAAATACTTCATTAGATATTTGATTTTGATTTGAATGAATGAATCATTTCCTCCCCATAGGGACACTCATATTTGAATACACTGAATATCCTCACAAAGTATCAGTTATCGATCCCATGATCACCTTTTTGACACTGGCCTTTCCTCATTGAGTCCACAATGAAGTTCTTGTGCTGGTCTCACTCTTACACCCACATGGTGCTGGTGGACGCCCCCCCCCTTAGACGTGTGCCTGATGACAGGTGGCATGAGGTGGTGAAAAGTTTGAGGAAACTGGTGAACTGTGTTCCTCTGTGGGGACAAAGAGAGGCTGTTCATTATTGGATTTGTTGAAATGTGTGTGTGAGGAGCAATTTTAATTATGTGCTGCTGTGGTTTGGGGTCTTCCCCTCTCCCTCCCTCTCTCTCTCTCTCTCTCTCTTTCTCTCTCTCTCTGCTCTACTTGGTCCAGATGACGTCCCTCCTCCTCCTCCTCCTCCTCGTTATGCCCCCTTTTGGCTGTTCCCGTGACAACTCTCACAGTGGTTGATCGCCGTGGAGACAGACAGAGAGGGATCAAACAGAGGAGGGAGAGCATCTCAAATTGGCTCCACATTGCCCGAGTGATCTTAATACTCCCTCAGTTTTTCTCTTACCTTTGCTTTTATTTTATTTTCCACATCCTTCCTGCCTTCTCTCATTTTCACTTTCATGTTCCCTCTTTGTGGTCTCTCTTCCCTCTTTCTCCCCTTTCTTTCTTCCTTACTCTTTTCAGAGCCTCTTTCTTTGTTTTTAGTGCCTCTCTTTCTCTAGTTTTCACCCCACATCTCTTTGCTATTTGTCTTCCTGTCAGTCTTTTGCCTTTTTCTTTTTCCCTCCTATCAAATTTGCTTAGTTCCCTTAACTCGCCATTTTTGTCTACCCTGCGCTCACTCAGATATTCACTCTTCCTCTCCCTCTTTTCACTTTCTATGACCCTCTCTCACTTTCTCTCTCTGTGTCTCCCCCTCTCGCCCACCCCTTTCCTTTGTTGCTGCAGTATGAGCTCACCAGTACAGAGCTGCACCAGACAGATTTACTGTAGGTTTGCCCCAGTGATCCTGTCTGGCCTTTTACTGTGAACTTTGGTTCAGTTGCTCCAGGGTCAGCTGCCCGTCAATGACTGCACCACTTTTGGAGGATGGTTTTCAGCAGGTGCCTGACCTGCCTTGAAAAAAATGACACCACCATGTCCCTGCCTACTCTGCCATGCTGATGCTTTTGCATGCTTTATAGTCACTAGTGAGTCCAGTTAAGTATTAGTTTACGATCAAAATCAATGACCAGAGTAACTGTTCACTAATTTGAAAATCACTTATCTGTCGGTTTGGTCACCATGCATGTTTTTTAATGCTAGTTATGCAAGTTCACACTCAAAAAATAGCTAGCTGAAAGTTTGCACACTGTAAAACAAGCTTCACCTTCACCTAGCTATTTTAACAAATTTTAAACAAAGTTCATGGTCCATATAATGAACAAGTTCATGTCATTTCATTCCAGCTGCACCCAAATTCTGTGTCAGCAGAACCTCCTGAGCAAGAATTCCCATTTCAGTGTGTTTTACCAACTAAGAACCCAGAGCTTTGCAAACTAAGAAAGACACAAACTTTACTTAGTTTTGGAGGTTTATCCCGAATACACAGAGTATCGGCTTCATAATTGATGATGTGGGTCTGATGGTTTTGCCTCAAAAATAAAGGGGCTAGACCATAGACTGTATATAGAATGGACGCCGTCTGCCTCCTCGCTGGGTTAAGCCACTGTGAGAACAGCACCCTCTGGTGATGGGCTGCAGTATAGGTCATAAATCTTCTTCAAATTTGTATAATGACGGAAGGCAGAACCAAGTTACCCATTGTATATACAGTCTATGGGCCAGACGTAAAGACCGCAGAACAATGTCGCAAAAATTCTTCTTTCTTCTCAAAAAGCTTCACCTTACTTGAGCTGTATAGATTTTCAACCCATTTGGGATCTGACCTGATGTGTTTATAAAACTAATTAAAGTGGATTAAAGAGCTGCCCTTCATCTGCACCATCAACCCTACCTGCAAGAGGCCAGATGTGAGAAGCACTGTTTGCCGTAACTGTTGGATGGAGGCCTGGTGTAGTGACTGTTCTCGCACTGTTTTAATGCAGGTAGATAAGGCCTACTCTCAGACTGACAGGAGCAGTGAAACACAACTGCTTTTTGGACTTTCCTGTATGAAAGCGCAACATTATGCAAAGAGATACACTGGGGATTTTTGGTGCAAAAAGTGTTTTTACATATCCTGTAAATCTTGTATGATCATAAAAAAAAACACTTAATTGCATTCATCTGGGTTAGGGTTAAGGTTAAGGTTGGAATCTCGTTTGATTTTGTTTGTTTCATAACCAAACATAAACCATCAAATTAAAATGTATTCCAATATCAGTTTTTCCCAATATCTTGCAGCTTTTGCAAGAGATCAAGTGTTGCTGCTTTTATACCATTTGCACTTTTCAGGTATTTTTATTTTACACTGCTTTAGTGCTGACATTTGGAAACAGAAAACCGGAAAGTATTAAAGGCATTATTCACACAACATCCAGTTAGCCAGCTCAGTTCCTGAAAGCAGGAGTGAGAGAAGCCCCAGATGTCACTGCTTGTCACTGATGCAGGCTCTGTAAATTGGGCGGGTCTGTTCCAATCTCCTTAATCCTTCCTTTTGTTGTTGTTCCTCACATTTTTCCGGGATAATTTTAAAAAGCATCCAAAGTAACTGAGGATGAACCTTAAAGTTACCACACTGGAGGTCAACTGAATCCCTGTGACTGTGGGGACAGAGGGGACCAATCACGTCAGAGGTTGGGGCACACAGGGAGCTGCATGGAAAGCTGAGCAGAAGGCTGTTTTTCACCAGAGTGTTCAGAGCGACTTCCCAAGGCGTGACTGTCTGCAGCCACAGAGAGAGAGAGAGACGCATCAGGTCTAAACTGTGTCCTCAAACGTCTTAAATCTGGGAGCATTTGACCCTTAACACAGCAGCAGCATCATGGGAGCACATTGTTAATGAAGAGTGATTTCTCTTTTAGATGAAGTCTCTCACCTTGAAACCTTTCCCCTAGAAAACTTCATCTTCTTCTTCCTCTCCTGCCTCTGAGGGGTGGAGTGAACTCTGAACATATCAGTGACCAGGTTACTCATTAAAAGTAACCTGTCTGACATTAACAGCAGTTATTTTTAAAGCCAAGTCAAAAATATGAGTTCAACTAAGACTTTTTATGAGTTGAAAAGAGGGATGTTCAAAAAGCTGATGGCTAAATTAGAGCCATTCAGTGGGAATAGTAGGAGTGGTGACTCATATTCTGCTAAGTTAAATGATTTTTACATTAATCCATCAGTAGTGAAACAGGCTGAAACTGATATTGTTGACTCTGTTTGACCTTAAAATAAAAACAAGATCATCAGCAACAAGGCATAACATTTGGACGTTGTAATTTTTAATTCCTGAGACTATTGTGAGGGGTTGGGTGTCAGAACAGATTATTGATCATTATTGAGTGTTACACTTCATTGTAAAAGGAAAACTGCATGAATTATTTTCAAGCTATCAGAGGTAGGGTTGTCCCAATACAACATTTTTTTTTTACGTCCGATACAATGTTGATATTGTAGCCTTCAGTATTGTCCAATACCAATATTGATCCAACATTGGCAGAAAAATGGTGCATGGCAAGTTTTGCACTCAGCTGCAACGTCTTTTTCGGACTTCCATGAAAAATACTGCCACAGGGCTGACATCGACGAGGAATCGACATTCCTCACCTTACTACTTTGTTAGTTCCTTACTACATACTGTTGTTGCGATTAAATGGGCTCTGCATGCTGGATCTGGGCACTGCTAGATAGAGGTGCTGGAGCGGAGTCTGGAATGGACTGCTTGTAGTGAAGTGCTGATATCAGAGATTTTAGATGTAGGCGTATAAAATCAGATATTTGTGTTTTTGCTGATATTGGGCTGATATAAGTATTGGATTGGGACATCCCTAATCAGGGCAAAAATGTCACAAACCAAAAGTTCCTCACTAAAGCTTTAAAATGGTTATTTTTACAGCAGCCCTACTGCAAACATATTTTCGGTATGAAAATAGATTAAAAAAAACAAAACAAAAAAAAACATTCTTTTATGGATAATTAAAAAAGAGGTCAGCTGCAAACTTTGTCAAGTAAAATGAGCTGATCTATATTGTATCTGTGCATCTATCTAAATAGGACATCAAGGACTTTGAACAGTTGGGGGGGGGTCTGTATGCATGAAGGAAAAAGGGGACACTGTTTGAACAACTATCAAGTGTCATATGGAGTTGATTTAAAGGCATAATGAATGTAGATGCATATGAAGCTATATCTGAATCTGCATCTTTATCTGTTTGACCTTTAAAAACTAAATATACCTGTATTTTGCTAGAAAAGCAGAGTTTTCTTGCATAAAAGTTGAGAGCGGGTGTATTAGAAGAAAAAGAAAACAGTTAAAAAAAAACTCTTTTTCGATTAAGTTTGATGTATGGTTTACTTGACATAACTGCAGATCACTCATATCAATGCCTCCTCCCTCAGTGCAAATTGCAGCTGACAGCTTTTGGTGTTACCACAGACTGTATATACTATAGACAACTTGGTTCTGCCTTCAGTCCATTATACGAATTGGAAGCCTAATTTCTCTCTGTATTTCTGGGATTTTCGCCACTTCCTGGAACCAACACTTGCACCATAGGTTGTATCAAGCGTAAATCATAGAAAACATGAACCCCCTGAATAACTTTTAAAAATGGAGCTGCACAGAAAAAAAGAGGACTGGAGCACTAACCAGTCTTACAGTAACTACATGTCAACATCGCAACCAGGGGGGAGAAAAATTCATATTCTGTGTAATAAATTTCTAAAGTTTGTCCACAGCTCCATAGGGATTGCTGGAGGAGGCAGGATTTGTGACCTTTATTGCAGCCCATCACCAGAGGGTGCTGTTCTCACGGTGGCTTCACCCAGCGAGGAGGCAGATGGTGTTCATTCTATATACAGTTTATGGGTGTTATATGCTGTGTCCTTGAAGCACATAACACAAAAATTAACTTTCCTCTTTTGATCCTTACATACTTGAGCAAATTCAAACATAAAACATTATCTTTGCCTTGCAGAGTTCCTCTCTGGATGTGCAGATAAGTATCACACCTGAAATGAGACTCTAAGTCATTAATTTTCCACAAGTTATTTTGACTCTGAGAAAACATCCATACTACTTTTTTTTTTTTTTTTTAGCACCCACATTTACCAATAGTATCAATAGTAAACTTAATTGTGACTTGGGCAGAGGTGATGGATAACACTATGTTTCCAAATGAGTAATTGTGCTTAGCGGGCCATGCGATTAATAAGTCATTATTAAGCATTTAAATTAGCATACCACTGACTTTGACAGATACTTAATAATGTGTTAAAACATGGTTAAATTTTAATTACTAGTTAATCATGCAGTCATTAGTGGACAGTTATTTAAAGTGCTACCCACTGAGCACATAATCAAACAAAGTGAACCAAATCAGAAGAGGACGACTCTTGATTAAAGGCCAACATTAACCCGTTTAAATAAGTGTCTTTTTCTCCTTTAACAACAAATCAGTGGGAGTATTGAGACGCAGAATGAGCTCAATCAGTGAGCTACAGCTGGAACTGTCACAAATGGGATGATAAGAGTTAAAACGTCTTCGCATAGAGCAGAGACAAGATGTGGTGATTATCATAAGCGTGCAGAGTTATCATACAGTGCTGATTTCAAGTACAACAGAAGTGGGACTGATTTATGTAATTTGACGTGCTGCAGTTTGGATCAGACAGCTAGAATGAGGATTAAATATAACCTCTCCAGCTGGAGGCCTGTGTCACAACAATAAAAACACCCTTTTTTTTCTCCACTTTTTAAACTGTTGGTCAGTTTCCTTGTTTAGTGACAAAAGAACTTTACCATGAATTACATCAAAATTCACACCACAAAGCTTTACATATTCACATTTGTCTGTAATAGCAACAGGATCAGATTATTTTTTGCCTACACTTACTCTTTTATTTACCATCAATCACTTACTTACTTGTTGATAAAGCTTTTTTCGACTGTTTTGACTGTGTGCTGTGATTCCCTAACCTCCATTTGCCCTCGGCTAGCGTAATCCCTCCAAACTGACAGTGGCCCTCCTTCCACTTCCACTTAGCTTGAAGTCACACCCACAGGTGGATGAAGCTCTCTTCATCAGTGTGGAGGGATCAGATGCAACTGTAAGCTTGAAGACAAACTCCCCTCTCCCTTGCAAAAAACAGGAGCTTTAAGTAACCATGGTTACACCTCACCAATTGAATTAATTACAATTTAGCATGCGCACAATAATTACTTGACTTCATGGGCAGTACTCCCCATCCTCTTTGGTGACATTTCTCTATGTGAACACCTTTTTATTTTTTTAATCTGATCTTTGCTTATTTTTTTCAAGTAGTCTACTTCACACAGTGTTATTATAATGTAATACAATAATAAAAAAAAAATGCCATTTCAAAATGAAGGGATTAATTAAATCCTGAAAACTGTTAAAGTAATATTGACACATCTGATTGTTTTGTTTTATCTAGTCTCTCCAAATGAATGCAAATAAACTGAGGGTCTCCTATAAGGGATGATTGATAGTGTTACACTTAGTACGATAAGCTAATACACTATAGACTGTACGATAACAACCCTTATTTTAGTCAGTGTACCAGAAGCTGGCTTTTTGCCTCCTCAGAAATGACTACACCTGCCAGATGTACAGCATGTTGCAGAACCTCCATGTGAGCGTGCAAACAGAGGTAAGTGTGCTCTGCAGTTTTAAAAAGTCCCAGAATGTCCTCAGAATACAGATGGAATTATTCGTTGCAGAAGTTAGGATGAATTAGATGCTAGAAATGAGTCTAGATGACATTTGCATTGTTAAGCAGTATGCGCACTGCAAACACAGTATCTTACTGTTTTCTTGGCAGTTAATCAGCAGCTCTTTTAAATTCTGTCCCCATGTGAGCGTCTTCTGAACTGTCCTTGCCTCAAGAGGATTTGTAAACTTCGGTGTCCTTTTGCAGCGGGAGACAAAACATGATTTCGAATTTTTATGGACACCAAAAGGTGCAACAAACAAAGAAACAAACAAAAAAAAAAAGACAGTACAAGCCCCTTCAAAATAATCTTGTTTTTTATGATGAAAACAAGCTTTTAAGCTGTCATTATGGAGCAGTTTGTGCTGAGCGGCAGCAGGAAGACAAGCTTAATTAAAACATATTGTATCAGCCGCTCTGCAGTCAAGTTAGTCTATCAGCGTGAAACTCCAGCCTCACACACGTCAGAGGTCTTCATGAGTCTGTCAGGAGGATGCAGCCGCGCACACGTCTGCTCTCGTGATGCTTCTCCTGCTGTCACTGCTGCCAATCATCCCCCTTGCTCTTCTCCTGCCCCGAGTCAGCTTGTGAACAGATATCAGAAACTTCAGTGGCATCAACATGCACGAAAATCCCTCTCTTTTGTGTGTCTCTGTGTCTGTGCCTGCTCGACAGTTTGAGTGCCATGTTTGAGTACAAGTTAAAAGAGAGAAGGAAAGTGAGTGGAGAGCTTGACTTTGTGCTTCCTCTGTGGTGACTCCAGAGTTTAAATTATAATCTTTCTCTCTATTGCATCAGGAAGTGCTCACCTCTCCAAACAGCCATGTGCGTCTGCACGTCTTCCTTCATGATGTTTTGTTGACTGCAACCCTATTATCTGGTGACTTATAAAGCCGCTATGTTTACAATTTTGTAAGACAAGGATGTCTTTGAATTTTTCCAAGGGCCCAAAGTGCTTTTTTTGTAGACAAAGTGAGATAATACTGACTAAAATTAGGGTAAAAGGATACTGGTGTGCATTATTTTGAGCCATGCTGCCTATTTTAGAGCTCTCAATAGAGGGTGTGGAAGATGGAAGCTTTTGGTTCTAACTCTTGAGCTGCCCATTACTGGGTTTTGTGTTAGGATTATTATTATCATTATGATTATTATTGCCATTTACTGTCAGAGGAAACTCACCTACTTGAAGCACCCCCCCCCCCAAAAAATAAATAATAAATAAAAGAAAAGAAAAAATAAATTTAAAAAAATGGGGAAAATAGTCAAATTGACCCGAAATGGTGCCGTTTGTTTGTGCTGGTTTGTGCCATAAAAAATTTCCATTCCGGAAATGAACGGTTCCATTTCGAGCCCATTAGAAACAAACGGGGGGGCTGGGTGACCCCTGGATGACCTAAAGAATAATATTTAATAACTTAAAAACAGTAGCAGCACAAGCGAAACACAGACTTTTTTCCCCCAAATTTTGCGTGGGGTTAGGAGCCTGCAGGAAGGAAACTCTACCAAAACGACTGAATAACTATTTTTTCAGCTTTTTCTGTTGGTCCAGAGACAGAAGTTTTAGAGAAGGAAAAAAGAAATTGTCAGTGACCCCTGGTGGACAAACGATGTTATAGCAACACAGCTGCTAAAATCGATTAACTCCAGTGGAATACGGAAACATCTTCAGCCAAACTTTGGTGAACTTCTACTTGTGCCATTGACCGTTTACAGGCCGTCTCAGCAGAGCTGACCTTTTCTGTGACAAAGAGACAGAATATTGAAAATGAAGGAAGCCATCTGTGTAGCATCCATTTAACTCTTCTTTGTCAGAGTAGGGGCTGTTAGAGAAAAAGAGGAGCGGATTACACTCAGTGATGAGTTAATAAGTCTTTTGAATGAACTGTGTGACCTTTTTGTAGCAGGAGAATTCGATAATTCGCTTTGAAATGAGACGAGGAGAGCTTTTGATTGGTTGACATGTGGTGGAACCATCCCAGATGGTTCTCTTGTTGATACTGAGCTTCTCTGTTACCAGTGCTCACCAAAAGGCCCAGCAAGCATAGTCAGTTATGGAGCTCCCAGAGCAAAGTACTTTGGAAAGACGGACTGATCTGGTGATATGTTGGTTAGAAGCTTTTACTTTTTTTAACGTTCCATTTTTTTATCACCTGAAACTGGTGTGAGGGGGGTCAGTGTTGGTGGACTTTTCATTTATTTTTGTGAAAAATCACTACTCGTGCAAGTAGAGGACACAATACGCAAGGACTGCTTCCTCACTTGGGGGGCGCCATAATTGACACAAGTTATGCACAAAAGCTTTAAAACTGCTTTTACAAACACAAACAAAGCTCCTCAAAACTTACACTGTAAATAAAACCTTAAACAAGTGGGTAACACTTAATATTAGAGGTCCTTGTATTCATAATTAATACATAGTGAATAAGCCACTCAAATGATGTTTTAAGATCGGCATTTATAAATGTTTAAAGTGTTAAATGAAGTATAATTAATGTATTAAACACTAATGAACAGCCTCTGGATCCTCAGTGTTATAAGGTTGTCTTGCCATGAGGAAGGCTTAAATAGGGATACAGAGTAAAAAGTTTGAGGTATTTTGTATTTATTGATTTATTTTGTGGCTTATTGTGCATGAAAGTCCTTGAAAAGTTCAAGGAGTGTATCTTTTCTGAATTTGGGATCCTCCGTGGTTTTCGTATTTGTACATGTCTCTGTGTGTCTGTGCACACGTGTGAGCTGCAGAGAGCCCTCGTGCCACAGTTGGTTGTGTTCATCTGATAGGAGGCGGGGGAGATTGAACCTTGGTGATTTAGCCGTCATGTCAGCGGAATATTGATGCCCGCGCGGCTCGGATGGGGAAATTATAAAGCACAGAGCCAGGAAATGCATCTTAATTGCTGTTTAAGTGGGCGTCTTCATCAGAAAGAGAGAGAGACGGTGGGCCGCGTCCCCATATGATTCGGAGAAAACAGATAGATGGGTTAACACTCCTCTGCAGCACTCTATAGAGGGGAGACAAATGAGCTCATAAAGAAAGCCTCTAATAGAGGACTGCTCTGTGAATAGAGGGGGAGCCTCAGACACTGTAACTACAGGAGCCCTGTCTATTTATGAGACGCTGCTGAAAGCTTGCATTATGCTCACAATACTGCGGGAAGTCCTGTGAAATGTCCCTCATCTGACTTGCAATGTGGTTATGTGGTGCTATTAAATTTCATTAACACTCCAACGCGGTCTGCCTTCAAGAGTCAACAAAACGGGATGAAGTTTTTATCTTTGGAGACCTCAAATTTTGCACAAACTAGAGGAGAAGTGTAGGGGAGAAATGATATCTCAAGCTAAGGTCTAATAATTCCTAAACCTAAAAAAAAAAAGGAGGTTCTATGCAGATGTTATTTATTTATTTATGCTATGCATATTTGTGTCTTATCTGTCCTCTTGTTAAAGGCCACTCTCGCAGACCACATCCTCTAAACTCCACCTTGCTGCCTTCAGACTTCCCTCCATTCATTCTCAGCGTGTTTATGTTGCTGTCGAGTGGTCAGAGTTGACACAAACGCACTAATCTGTGGGTACACCCAGCCTGACCCTGCTAAAACCGCCGCTGGTCACCACGGTGACGATAAAGCACAGTTATAATTGGTTTACTGCTTTGTTCTTCCTCTCCGTGCTGAGGAAAAAGGTTCAGGTTACCGTCACTGTGCCAGCAAGCGATAAAGCCCTCTCCTCTGGCTGCAGGCACAGTCAAGGAATGAATGCTCAGGATTAATTTTCAGGAATCAGCTGAAAAAGAAGAATTTAATAAATACAGAAGAATGGAGTTTTGCTGAAACGTGTTCAGACTGCTCAGAGGGTTCTTCAGGATTGTTTTTCGTCTTATTTGGCACTTGGTTCTTGTTTTGTATCACTGCTTGGCTGTCCCTATGTGTGTGCTAAACAAGGTGAATGAGTTTAATTCAGGGAGGTTTTTGGAATATTCACATGAAATCAAAACACTCTGCAGCTGCTGCCTGTGGTTTTGAAGGATTGTCAAAGCATCTGTCTTTTTCTTCTCCAGCCTTTTATAGCGTTAAACCCCTGTGTGTATTCTCCTCCCCTGTCCTCTCCTCTTGTTCAGAACCGTGTGGAGATAAATGACATGGAGCCAGATGTCTTTAAAGAGATGATGTGCTTCATCCACACAGGCAAGGCCCCCAACCTGGACAAGATGGCTGATGACCTGCTGACTGCAGCTGACAAGGTACAGAGAGAGGGCGTGAACACACCTGTTACCATGTACATTTACACACAAGCTGGTGTGCATGATAATGACCCAAAATAAACACCTCACTACCACCAAATGGTCCTCTGCATGAACTTACACACACATACACACACATACACTCTTGATCTGCAGTAAGACCATATAAACCTTCTTGCCTGCAGGAGGTAAAGAGATGCACAGCAACATCATACTCCTAACCCCCTCTTGTTTTTGCACCTTTTCTCTCACTATTTTCCAGACTTTTGCACGTGTCTCATTTTAATCATTGACCTTCTCATTGCAGAGCTTCATTTGTATTTTTTTAAATTTTTTAATGGCTCTCAGAATGTCTTCTCAGGTGTGTTTCTCCTGAAGTAGCCAATTAAATCCAATAAAGGGGCCTGCCAGACTTAATGATAGCAGCTTGACTCCGGGGAAGGAAAATCTGTGTGTCTGTACAGTCCGACTTTAGTTCAGACTTCAACATTACAGCTACTTAAGAATGGGTTGCCATGGATTACATTATCTGCATGGTGATGCCTGACTTTCCTTGTAGTATCCTTCCAGTGAAATGGTTCTATTGTATTGATCACTGTGTTCAAGGGGGGGGGGGGGGGGTCAGCAGATTTTATTAAGAAATAATAACTAAAATGAAATAAAAACAACAGTAAAAGATACTTAAATAAGAGCACCAAAATAGCTCAATAAAAGACGATCCTGTGATTAAAACTAGAATAGACAAATGCTAAAACACTTAAACAGAGTTAATGATCTAAATTTAGTTAAAAGCAACACTAAAAAGGTACGTTTTTAGTTTGCTTTTAAAATCATTAAGAATAGGTGCAGTCCTCAGGTCTTCAGTTAAGCTGTTCCATAGAGGTGGCCATAGTAATAAAAAGATGCCTCACCGTATGTCTTGGTTTTAACTTTAGGTATTGTTAACACTTCCTGAAGACCTGAGGGCTCGACCTGGCTCATGAGGAAAAAGAAGATCAGATAGACAAGAAGGGCAAAAGCCATTAAGAGCTTTAAAAACCAATAAAACAACCTTACAATCTATTCTAAAAAAAAAACGGGTAGCCAATGCAGAGACCTTAAAACTGGTGTAATGTAATCTCTCTTTCTGGTCCTTGTTAACATCCGGTGAAAGCCATTTGGTGAAAGGTCCTGACTTTAGACCCAAATACATGACGGAAATCTGCTCTGTAATTGATGATGTGGCTGGGATGGTTTTAAAACCCTCTAAAATAAAAGGCCTCAGGGTAAAGACTGAACAAAGAAACACGAAGAGTGAATTCCTCTCCATTCTCAAACTGTACATGTTTTGACACGTGATTTGCTTTGTTTATCAAACCACCTTAAAATGATCTAAAGAGCTTCATCCCCACTGCTGACTACCTGCGCCCAACAAACCACATTCTGACCAGTTTTAGTTGTAACTTTGTCTTATGTGCTAATTCACAAGAGTTTTAATACAAACACTAAAGCCAAGATAATTCTTGCCATCAGGCATCAGCTGCTCATTACAGTTCATCTTAGCCTTTAAGGTGCTAACTTGTAGCTTGGATTACCTGCCATGCTTCATAGATCTGCTCGCATAGCTTGTTTTTGTGTTTACAGCTGGTCAAACTACGATTGTTTTAAAATAAGGTTCATCACTAAATTTCAACACTTAATTTCCCTTATACTTGCAATTTAAATCACATACTCAGAACAACATCATTTTGCATTTCAATAAAGCTATTTTAATGCCAGTATTGATGATGTGAAGCAATTCTTACTCTTGTCTTGAATCCAATGAATGCGAACAGTTCAAATCTAATGAATCACAAGTCTGTAGAAGTGTGGTCTGTGATCTATGGTCCTGTGCAGACAAAAGTAGTGTTTAAAAAAAAAAAAAAACTCCTCTTTGTCTTGAAAACAACAAATTTATCACTTCCTTTGAATGTTTGCTGTGTTTAAGGTCCCCTTAAAAAACAGTTTTTTCAACCTGTTTACAATTATCTGGTCTGACACCTCACCATATTTTAAAGCATTAAAAATAACTACAGTGAAATGATCTGCCTTGTTGCTGATGGTCTTGTTTGTTTCTGAAGGACATACAGGCACCAGTATTGGTTTCAGTCTGTAACTTAACTAGTTAAAAAACTCCCTGTAGTGCCTTTAAATGGAAACAGTTTAGCAGTTTCGCACAACTCTTTTACATGTCCATCAAATTTAAGCTGACAGTCTACAGGAACATCTAAAACATGGACTTATTTATGTCCTCTATCTCCCTCTTGTTAATCTTTGCTCTGAAATCTTCAGTGACTTTTTTTTGTAATTGAATATCGACTCTCTAGTTACAGTTCAAAGTCAGATGATTCTGTTGGAGCTAATGAGACACCAGACATTAAACAGGGAACACATTTTCCTCACTAGACATATGTAAGATATGTTATAGACACTTGAGCACAAGTCTTATTTAGTGGAAGTTCATTTGAATTAATTATCTTACATCATTATTTTGTAAACGTCTCTTTAAATGAGAAAATTGTGGTGTTGGAAAGTTCCCCACAGTCTCAGCTGAACACAGCCTGACTCATTCTGAACACACATAAAAGAAGCATATTGCTCCTCGCAATTTAGTAATCAAACTTAGTGGAAATGATTTTTTACCCCTCAGTGATCCCCTCTCCCATCATCTCCCCCGCAGTCTGCATACCTGTCACTTGTACTTCTCTCGGCCATATTTTTTTCTTATTTAATCTAAGCCTTGTTGCCTGTGCGGTGGAGTAATTCTGCATTTCCGTATCATTACACAGGGAAACAACAGTTGTTGTTGGCAGCGCTGTTTAAGTAATTTAGTTTACCTGCTGTTTCTCCTCTCTCTCTGTCATTGACGGTACGCTCCAGAGAGGCTGAAGGTGATGTGTGAGGAGACGCTGAGCACGAGAACGCCGCAAAGATTCCCATCCTCGCTGACCTGCGCAGCACCATCTCCGCAGGACCTGGACTTCATCACACCGTGAGCTCCAAGAGATCGTTCATTTCTAACACTTATTCCCACACATAGAAAAACACACTCGGACACTTAGCGTTCGCTCCAAGGAAGTCATTAATTTCCAGTGAGAGCCGTTTTTGCATCCCGAGGAAATTTAATTTAAACCCACGATTGGACAATGTTGCTGCTGTGTCATATTTGGTCATTTAGCATTAAAGCTCACCTGCTGATGTTAATCATGTTGTAGGAAGCCTGTTAGGCTAAAACGAGGCCTGTTAGCATCTAAGGCTGCTATTTATATCCATAAAGAGGTGTCTGATATTACCTCTGAATGCACAGTCCAAACTTTCCTCCAGTTAGTTCCTCTATGAATCAAATTCTGGATGTTTTTCTATTCCTTTGTTCATTTTGCTCTCATTTTTTACAGCTTTGTGATTTCATTGGCTCCATCTCCCTTCCCATTTTCTCTCCCCTCCCCTCCCTTTCCTGCTCAAGAGCTCATGTGCGCCTAAAGGTGTTCAGTAATGCAGATTTCTGCCCCTAATCCCAGTCATTAATTGTGGTTATGGGCGTTATGACAGTTTAATTTGCGACAGAGTTGTTGCAGTGGTGGGAAAATTGGCCACAGGGGACTCGTGGCCGGCGAAAGCGTTATCAACCCTCCTCTCACGGACACAATGGACAGCAACAAGAGCAACAAAACAAAAATCAATTTAGAGGACGAATATAGAAAACAGACGACACGGAGGAGCCAATAATCCTCCCCCACAGTAGCACCTCTACCTTTTTCCAGACCAGTCTTCACACGCAGCTTAGTCATTTAGTCCGCACTGTATCCTGCCTGCTGCATGTTTTCAGCCTCTGCAGGGGTGAAACGAAGAGTAAAGGCACCCAAACATGATTTTCTGCTCTGTAAAAGACAGTGAATAACAGTAAAGTAGTGCATCATGAGTAATACAAAACAAGGCCCTTCTCAGAAAACTCTTTTTTTTTTGTTGATGATGGTGTTTTGTCCTCTGATAAGCACTGACTTCAGGTCACAGTTTGGCCCCTTTTTAATTTACACTCATGTCACTGTTCTTGTTCCCATCTCTCTGCGCACACTTTCATTACTCTACCTCACCTCCTTGTCTTTTTTATTTGTTTCATTTTATTTATTCATCTATTTGTCCCTGCCTCGGTCTCCTCCCTCGGACCATCCTTCTCTCCCTCTCCTCCTGCTGCCGTTGCTCTCCTCATGCCCTTTCCCTGCCCTGTTGCCTCAGCCTCAGCACGCTGGCCATTACTGTAGGCAGGGGTTCACTTTCTCCTCAGAGGGTGGGGTCAGGGGTTAGCTATGTGTTATGCTGTGTGGACTGGAGACTAACACACACACACACACACACACACACACACACACACACACACACACACACTGACTGAAGTATCAAGACCTAGATATTTATGAACACACACCCCCCCCCCCCCCCCCCCACATGCTGTTTATTTACATGCAATAAAACCAGAAAAATGTCATTAAAGGCCACACAGAGGGGGTGCGTGATAGTGCAGCCCAGCACCCTGAGGGCTGAAGACCAGCACACAGCCAGCTGCTGGAGAGTCACATTTGTGGAAGATGATGACCATGTGTGAAACTCATCAGGATTTCTAATTACAGGAATTATGGATTTAATTGAGCTTTTTATTCTTATTTGATGTGGACACTATAATTCAACACATTTCTGATTAGGCATGGGCTGTTTCAAAAACCCAAATATATCTTTTTGGACTGTTTCTACAGTAAAAAAAAAAAAGGGAAAATCAAACATCCACTATCAGAAAACAGTAGAAAATGTCCACAAAAAAAACCCAATCCAAAATAAAAGATTTTTTTATAGGGGAGACTGGGGACAGTTGCTACAAGACTTATTCTTCCAATCAGAAACATGCTAGATTGATGACAGTGATACTGCAGATGCTCTATTTATTTTTATTGGAAATAAAACTGATTTATTGAAAAAAAACAAAAAAAACAACAACTTGTTTTTAATATATGCAAAATGTATAATTTTTTTTAATATGGTTTATTTTTGTCATACTGTCCTGACTGTTTGCATGAATTAATCACTGTTTAGTTAGTTTTGATTGTAGTTTAGCTGATTTCTGAGTTACATGGTTAGCATTTGTTAAAAACAGTGTGTTTAACTAGCGCATGGTCTTCAGACATGACTGTCCCCGGGCTAGTGTTGTATGATATGCAGTGTTGCATTTGCATCAAGATTTGTATTCGTATCTTGGTAAAATCCACAATCCACTTACTAACATTGAAATCTGTGACATCTGCACATTGACTCAAAGTAGGCCATGTTTTATGCAGAAAGAAACAAAACTCGATACTGGATATTAGATTAATGAATAAATAATACTTTAGCATGTTGTATATTAAATTATCATAATATCATAAATAATACATATTCTCAGACCAATATGCTCATTGAGACAAAAAAAAAGTTGAATGGATCTGTGACATGTTGTAAATGTTCGAGGGATGGGGTCGGTTGCAACAGTTGATTTTTTTTTTTTGAATGAATACTGTGAAAAATCAGTCTGATGTAATCATATTTAAATGGTATGTGGAATTAAGCCTCTCTTCAAGTGAAGCATGAAGGGCTCTAAAACCTCCTGGTAGACTTTAGGCTGCTTTGACTGACTCTGGACTTGATAAAACACAGAGGACCAACTCTAGCAGATGACATGGCCCCCCAAATCATCACAGACTGTGGAAACTTTACACTGGACTTATGAGAGCTTCAAGTGAAGTTTGTGCCAACCAAAACAGATTATATATATAAAATAATAATAATAATAATAATAATAATAATAACAAAAAAATGATTAACTTCGAAGTAACTGGACTGGTTGAATAAGTACATCCCACATGTGGAGGTTTTGGGCCTCATCACTGTAGGTTGAATTCCTTGTTGACCATGTTTGATTCCTGTCATGACTCACTCTATGCTCCCTCTGCGACTGTCTGACCCAATAACGGCTCCAAATCCCCCCAAAAAATTGAAAAATAATCAGTGATTGAACTTTGTCAATTCTAAATCAGCTTGGCAAGGCTCAAGAAATCTGCAGCCAAATCTGAAAACAACAACAACACAGAACCAACATCCTAATCAACACTTGAGACTAAAATGAAGTATTTTCCAAAAATGTATTTATTTTAGAAACTTTGGAGACGATCTGAAGGACAAATGAGTCATGTAAGAAAAAATTAAGCAAAGAAATGATAAAAAAGGCCCTAAAGTTTAGAATATTCAATCTGATTCATTGTATTTAGATTTAAATACAGTGTGCATTAACCTTAGCCTATAATATACATTCGTGACCTCACTTTTTTAAACACTGTTTTAATGTACATAACAACAACAACAACAAAAAAGTGAGCTTCCATCACCTCAGAAAGAGTTTGTCTCTCACTTTTGTGCTTTAATCTCAAATTTTGTAAAACTATAAAAACTCAATGTCGTGATATGTTCTGTTTATTTAGTTTTATTAAGTTTGTTCCTGGTTTCATTTCAGTGCAGTTTGTGTATTTTCCCTATTGTTCCCGTTCCCCTGTAGTCCAGTCTTGTGAGTTTTTAGTTTGTGTTTGACCCTGTTTCCCTCCTGTTCTTCGTGTTTTATTCTTTAGATCAGTTTTCAGTGATTTCTGTTTTATTTTGTAGTAGTTGATTCCTTGTGTTTCTAGTCTGGTTTTGCTTCCCTAGTTTTCCCTTCTTCGTTAATCACCCATGAGTTTCATCAGTGTCTAGTCTGCCTCACCTGTCGCTTGTTTCCGAGTGTGTATATAATTTCTGTCTTCCCCTCAATCCTGGTTGGTTCTTTGTATGTCGATGTGTGTGCACGCGTATGCTTATGTCCCCAGTTGTTCCTTGTGATTTTTCCCCCGGTGTTTTTTGTGCGTTTTGGATTTTTTTGGTAAGACATTTTAAAGTAAGTTTTTGCTGCTTTTCATTTAGTTATTTTTAAATAAATCCTTTCTTTTTGTCTGCATTTTGGGTCCTTTCCCTTTTTGTTTTTACTCTGGCAAGTGACACTTACTCCCTTAAAATGGTTTAAAATGTAAAGTATTTCAAAATGGAACAAAGTGGAAGAAAAAAATCTTTTTTTTTTTTTAACCAAATTGCTCATAAGTCATATCTGTATGAGGACAGGCTGCAAGTGGGCATTGGCTATAAGGGGTCAAAAGAACAAAACCTGCTCTGAATCAGTGTTTTAAGGGGTTTGATAGGAGAAGATCTAACACATGACAGAACTATGACTCAGCACACTATCTCATCACATACCCACATATTTACACGCCTAAATGTTTGCTTCAAAGTAACGTCTGAGAGTTGGACATTTTTAGGCCTCTGAGAGCTGATCCGCCATCTCTCATAAAAAAGGACTCTTTCAAACAATTTTGTCCGTAGGTGTTCGATTTTCACACTTTTCTCACTCATTCATCTCCTCTCAGTCATGCATGATGAAGATGTCAGCCTGGAAGTCCATGGTGATCTCTCACCCTCCCCTGGTCCCAGCTGCTCCCCTCTGAGGAATGGTTTGAACAGTCCTTGTGGTGCTGAGACACTCTTGACTAGACTGGTCTATAGCTGCTTTGTCCTTTTGACAGTGTTTCCGTCCCTCTTCTCTTTCTTGCAACATCCACAGACTGAAACCTTCACAATATACTGCGTGGGGATGGAGGGCTACTGCGTGGGGCAGACCAAAGAGTGGCTGGACTGATGGCACAGGTGAGGGAGCTACTTCACATCTCTGCAGGTGGGCATGGAGTGAATTCTATTAAACCTGAGTAATAATAGATGGCTCAAAGCTCAGTGTGTCATTTACTCCATACATCTTTTGTCCGTGAAAGCCAAAAGCACAATCTGCGAGGCGGTCACATAAATACTGATCCCCCTGACTCTAAAGAAAAAGGCAGAGCTGGGTCCCCATAAATTGAACTTATAGAAGACGAGTCAAAAAAGTGATGGACTTTTGTTCTCAGAATAGATGATACGTAAAATGTTAATGCAGGGTAATTTTTTTTTAGTCATGCACATCTACACATGCTTAACTTTTTCACCTTTGCCTTCAAAGCTGCAGATTGTGTCCGATTTTCTCTCCTACACCTTTCCGTGCCCTTCGGTGAGTCAACCATGACTCATTTAGTTTTGAGTGGAATTGTTTTCCATGTGGCATTTGAGGAGAGAAAATGTTGCCAGATTTTTTGCCTGAACGATCGACGATCTGGCTGGCAGATGATCAGTTTGAATTTGGGTATGTCAGAAATTTGGCCAGCTCAGAGACCATATTATCTGTGTCTTCAAGACATCTGCAGCTCCATGTTTTTCCTCTCTACCCACACTTTCTCTCTGTTACGTAAATACATAAAGTGTTTCTGGCTTTTGTTTTTTTTAATGTTTAAGTAAACAAGCTCTTTAAATTGAAAGACTTTGTTACATTTATACCAACAGTGTGAGCTACCATGCAGTAATTGTGTTTTAAAAGCTCTTTTCTAGTCCTCAAACCACTCCAAGTGTTACTTACTATTCATACTTCCACACACACACATTCACACACTGATGGTAGAGGCTGCCATATCGAGTGCTGTACTGACAATCAGGACTAATTACATTCCCCTATGTTCACACACTGTGCCCATGGCTATGCCTTCAAGAGTGATTTGAGGTTCACTGTCTGGCCTAAGGACTCTCACACGTGGGTTACAAGAGCTGGGACGCAAACATCAAATTCACCTTACTCTGAATCTTGCTGATTTAGTCAGTGAAAATTATGACGTAAAAGTATTAGTTCAGTGTTTGAATGTTTTTTTGACTAAGGGGCCTTTCTCACCCAAAGTCCGCTTTGAAGGTCCGGATTAGGGACCAAATGTTTACATTGTTGCATTTTGCATTTGGTCTGGTTAGCATTCACATAGGACTTTTGCAAAACAAAATAAGTGATAAAAAAGAGGGAAAATTAGGAGGGAAAATCACCGTCTGTCACCCACTCATTTCGGGCTCAATCTTCATTGTCCCACAAGGCACAGAAAGTAGCCAACCAGAGAGAACAACTGGCGCCTTGCTTCACTCAATTCACAAGAGGTGGTGGAGACGTCATGCAAGGAGACGCCAGGCATTAATGCAAAGGAATGCCTGTAACACATTGTCATCATGTTTGTTGAAGAGAGGAACACCCAGGTTTTTAATATTTATCACCTGACTCTTGTATTAGAACACAAACCCTCTGCCATTTGTCCAGTTTTACAGACAGTCTGGTGTTTTGACCGGCTTTTCTCCGTCTGCTGCAACCTCCGGCCAGGCATAAGTTCCTGGTTTCAAATGTGTAAACGTGTTATTGGTTTATATTGACATATAAACAGTCCGGCGGCATCAGGGCTGCGTTCACACCTGCAACAGACCTTTGGAAGGGGACATAGTTCAGCATTTTCAAGAGGACCATGGTCTGTTTGTTTGATTCGGACCACGGTTCGCTTTCGCATTCATACCATCCGGACCAAAGGAGTAAAGGGACCATGGTCCTTTTAAAATGAACCAAACAGTCCTGGTGTAAATGCGCCCTAAACTGAGATGATGTTATTAACGGTAAGAGACAAACTGCATGTCTGTAAGAAGCCTGTTTGCAGTCTCTGGTAGGAACCCAAACATCTAGCTATCAGAGATCCATCAAAAACCAAACCAAACTCGTGCTGCCAGCTGGCATCTCAAAAATACAAGTGCCTTATTTCAACTTGCAGCCTGAAAAGAGGAGATGACCTGTGGACACATCGAGTACTACACTCCCAGTCATGTCCAGGATTAGAACAGAGTGCCATGTGGATACAAGATGGGAGGGGAAACCTTCAGATTTGGGATAGCAAAGCACCTGCACTGTGTGCTCAGGTAAAAACAGTGATGTATGATGGTCATCTGACTCATTTACACAATCTCTCTCCTAATTCCATTACCTCAAGGAATGGAGTTTCCACTGATGTGTGCTATGGTGGCATTCTTTGACAGGGTAAAACTTCACATAACACCTGTTGGTGTTAGCATACCATGCTAGTTAACCGGTCGTACATCACATTATGTGTACATTACTGTACACATCAACTTCCTCCTTTTAAAATCTAATTCATAAATTCTTTAGACATATGTTCAGAACCTGAATCATTCAGTGAACAATGACAGGTCATGGAGCTTCATGTAGTGAGAGAATATTTGCTGTTGAAATGATGACTTAGTACACTTTTTAGGTCAAGTTAAAGGCTTTAGTTTTTTCTCTGACATGAGGAAGTTTGAGACAGAAATACATTTTCAGCCAATTTGATCAAACGCAGTAAAATATTCTTCCTCCACACTCAAGTTTTTACGACTAGGAAAAATATGATCCTGAATGAAACTATCATACAACTGTCTGAGATAGTTTTAACTAAAATACTGAAACAAAACATTGAACAATACTTTGTCAGACTGATGTTCAACATGAAATCCAATCAAATACAGATTTTTGTTTAAACTCTGTGCTGAAGCATCTGTGTCTGTTTTTACTCTTTATACAACCCCCAATTCCAATGAAGTTGGGACACTTGTGTAAAACCTGTATAGCGATTTGAATTTATGATAAATGTCTTAAGATTAATACTTGATAATAATCTTAATTTATGACATTCATGCACTCATTAAAAGGGGCATCCACCTTTTAATGGTGGGAAAATACAGAAAAAAACAAAAGTTTAATTCAGAAATCAAACATCAGGTTAATCTTAAATTAATCAATCTCATATCTCAAGCCGAAATTCTCATTTCAGGGACTCCACTTCTGGAAGAACACAAAAAGACAAGAACTTAGAAAAATAAATGATCTGTTTATTACAGGATAAATGATTGTACAACATCCATGCAATAAATGAGGATAAGATGAATATAGATAACAGGTGAATTAAAGATTCTGCATCAGGCTAGGATTACTGAAGTTAATGATAGTGAGTGAATATGCTCTAACATATTAACCTACATTAACTTTGGTGTAAAGATCAATTTGGATGTGGTTATCTGAATTGACTGCATGAGACAGCATCAGCCCTGTTTGGAGCTCTGGAGGTTTGGATAATTAAGTGAGGCTGGTCCTTGGAGAAGATGGAGCAGGTTCAGAAGGTCCAGGCTACTGGTTCGAGAAGTTCTGAAGAGGACCAAAGTCAGACGAAGGACAGGCTGGGAGTCACAGCACACAGGCCCGAAGCAAAAACCAATGCCTTATGGATCCTTTTGAATGCTCCTTTGGTCTCACTGCAACACTCTGGCTCAGAGGATGACTTTGGGCCTGCTGGGTGGCGTTCAGAGGTGACTTGTCAGTTACGCAGATAACCAAGAAAAAGAGGCTCGATGACCAGTTGAAACTATTTCAAAAATGGCTTCGCGATATTAAAGGCTTAATCTTGAATTGGTATTTTCGTGGACTGAGGCGCACCGAGGTCTGCCAAGCTGGCCGTGGTGGCGCAGCGGGGTGGGGGGTGGGGGGGGGGGGGGGGGGGTCGACAGAATCAGCTGGCGCAGTGACATTTTCATGCTCGCCGCCCGCGTGTAAAATGCGCTGAAAACTCACCGATTCAAACCTGGTCAGCTTTTAGCGCAAGCGGAGCACAGCTGGTCTAGTGGTATTTTGGTAGACCGGCGGCGTATCGGCATAAATCACTGATGCCTCACCGGCAGGTTTCCACAATGTAACAATAATAACAACAACTAATATTCTGAGTCAGCACATACATTAAGTTCTATATAAATATATTCTGATCTATATCTGATTTGATGAGTGCATTTGGCACACGTTTGGACACTCAACCTGACCAAATTAACACAGCTAAAACCGCATTAAATTAAATATCTAGTACATAAACACACATGATGAAGTTAACAAAATATGTAATTCTTCTCTCCCTATTTCTATCTTCCTCTTTCTCTTACTTCTCGCGCAGCCCGGCCTGGACATGTCTCCGTGTCCTCTCCCCGTCCTGCTGCTGCTGCGGCGGCTGAACAGATGATCTATTTTGGTGATCAGATGAGTTATTTACTTTAAACCTACGTACGAATATTATAATATTCAGTTTTGTAAGCCAAATTTATTTTATATGCCAACATCAATGAAAGAAACAGCCAGGCCACGGAGCGCGATGCGTCATTACGCACAGATGGTTCAGATTTTATGTGATCTGTGTGCAACCCACCTTTGTCACATGAGGTTTAAATATATGAGACTTTATGTTAGTGTCTTTATTTGTGAAAACAGGTGTTTGTCTTACCAGTGGGTCCAACCTTACATACACCAAATCCATCTGTGCTTATATTAGACAGTGTGCAGGATGCCCTCTGCAGCGCTTACAGCGACACTTTTTGTGGGGCTGCCTTCTGCCGCCATCATGTGGCATTGTTGTGTTCAGACATCTCTTGATCTCTTTGACTACTTCATGAAAATTGTAATACACCTCGCCAGTGGCAGATTTAAAGGCGAGGGGAGGAGCTTATGTGATTGGTGAAAACAGGTCTTGGCTGTGTTAAACCCACTCCACGCCCTGTCCCCTCCCTCCCTACGACTTACGCCACTGGGAGGAGCTGAGTTAGGGAGGGGGAATACTAACGCCGGGCTGCGCCACTCACCAAAATACCAAATTGCGCTTGGGAACACGGCGGACCTGACTTACATCGCGCCTGCGCCACGTCTCCAGCGAGGCACAAAAATAGAGCCCTTGGTGTTAAAGGTTTACACCATCTTGTCTCAGGTGAGCAGATGTAAGCCTTATATTCTTTTGGGGGTTTGGGATGACAAACTGGCCGTCTCTGCTACACCTGAATATAATCCTTTTTCACCTATATTTAATTAATTACACCACAAAGACAAGATATTTAATGTTTAAAGTGCTAACTTTGTTGTTTTTGTAAGTATTCACTCATTTTGAATTTGGTGCTGCAGCACATTCCTAAAAAGTTGGGACAGGGTCAACAAAAGTGTGGGAAAACTGAGGACTGCTCCAAAAATGCCTGTTTGGATCATCCTACAGGTGAACAGGTTCATTGGAAACAGATGAGGGTCATGATTGGCTGTTAAAGGAGCATCCCAAGCAACGATGGATCCAGGGTCTCCACTTCGTCAACAACTGCGTGAGCAAATACTCCCAACAGTTTATAAATATTTCTCAATGTACAACTGCAGGAATTTAGAGATTTGATCATCCACAGTCCATAAAATTATCAAAAGATTCAGAGGATCCAGAGAAATCTCTGCATGTCAGCAGCAAAGCCCAAAACCAATGCTGAATGACTGTGACCTTTGACCTCACAGGCAGCACTGCATTTAAAACCCCTCATCATTCAGTAAAGGATTTACCACGTGGGCTCAAAGGTCAAAGGTCAAAGCCAGTATCTCTGATGGTCTGGAGGTGTGTTAGTGTCCATGGCTAACTGTCACATCTGTGAAGGCTCCAGTAATGCTGAAAGGTACGGACAGGTTTAGGTGATATAACCCACATCATGGTATTCTGTTTTTATTCTCGCTTTGGCCACATCCACTGAGTGACTCATCAATGAACAGCTTCTTCTGCTGCCAGATCAGTGAGTGTGTGAGTAACACTTTTTATTTTCCAGCCTAATTCTGTCGTGATTAAAGTTCAATCCACCGTACACATGGGGCTCACCTCATCTGATCAGAGGAGTTTGTATCCAACTGAGTTGTATATAGACTCAGCCTGCTCCTAGTCTCAGTCCTGTTTGACTCACTCTACACGGCCTCGCTGAGAGAACACACAGGTTGTAATCACTTCAGAGAGAGTCGGACCTTTTCCATGGATAGTATTTTAACAAGGATTTCTCTGTGTTGACGTAAGTCGAGGCCCAGCAGGCTTTAAGGAAGCTCATCCCTGAGCCCCACAGATCGCTCCTCATCAAACAGTCAGCTCTGGCCAGCCATCTTTAGGGACACACTGGCAATCGCAGGGCATTCATCAAACAGAAGGAAGGCCATTATTTGTGATACAGACAGTTTACTGTGGCTTCATGGCAGAGCACATATTAGTAGGAGTGATGATCCAGTTACATCATTTATTTACTGAGTCTCATATCCACATTTTGAAGGTATGGTGATAGAGGTGTGCCTGACAGTACAATGGACAGAACAATTTTGTAGATCTATGTTTCAGGACTCTTTTCATTACTGTATTACAGACTGCAGTGTGGCGAGGCGACAAGAACTGATGAAGAGAAAGATAGAAATGAACCAGTTTTTACAAAACCTCAAACAGATGAATAAATAAACACTGAAACTACTGAAAAATAGAAAAAAACAGATCAGATCAGTCAGAAATGTATTAAAACAAGTCAACAGCCAGACTGAACCAACAATAATAAGAAGAGTCAAGAAGCAGGAAACTGAGACTGTGGGGCTTACATATGTATCTGTATTTTTTCTTGATAAAATATAAAATTGTAAATAATGGTTACTTATCTTATCCGGTCAGAGAGATTAAGTAAAAATTTAAAGACCTGAGTAAGAATATATTTGTTGGTAGTAACAGAGTTTACTTATCAACATTAAATGCTATAAGTACCTAAGTCTTATCCGTGTGTGTGTGTGTGTGTGTGTGTGTGTGTGTGTGTGTGTCTTTTTAATGAGATACCAGATGGACCAAAGACAATTATCCATCTTGTCCGACAATAAAGTTGTGTTCTTTAGTGTTCCCTTAATCATGAATCATTGCCACATTAGGATGCTAAGCTCCATGACACACATCAGAATCACACATACAGCATACTGATATGTACCAGAGTACGACAAAATCACCCAAACTCTTATATAAAGCTGTTACATTTCCTCTGATCATTAATAGAAAAATATCCACATTAAGTCATTAACAGTACCATAAAAGAGTTGTTGACTTTTTGTATATGTATACATCTTTTTTCATAGGGGATCCTGGCCAGCTAAGCCCTTTATTAAGAAAGTAGCTGGAGCTTTCCCTCATAATTTAGCATATTTTGACTCCCCGCAACCAAAGCACAATCCAAGGTGTGCGTACACATTATCAGGTCTTCACTTTCCTGTCAGAGAGACCAGTTGTTTTATAAGTATTCACAGATGTGGCACATACATGTTCAAAAATAAACTTGCTTACTTCTGACCATGACACCAAAAACGTCTTTGGACTGGGTAAAAAATGTAAATAACTAGCATGCTAAGTAAAATACAGTGAGCATCTCCAAGTGGAGCAGGGTTTAATAACTCACACTTCATTATGTCAGATGACAATCAAACAAGACACCATACCATATTTCCATAGTTTGAGAACTTTGCTGTAAAGGTCAAGGTGTGTGTGTGTGTGTGTGTGTGTGTGTGTGTGTGTGTGTGTGTGTGTGTGTGTGTGTGTGTGTGTGTGTGTGTGTGTGTTTAAGGGGCATATGGTGCTCATGAGCAGACATTTATGTCAGCACAATGAGCTCCTTTTTTTTTAATGTCCCTGAGACAGGCAGGGGTTTGTTAACGTGAGTCTGGCCTGCTGGTGTGACCTTCTTCATATGAGCAGAGAGGAATTTGAAGCATCAGAGAGAGAGTGTGTGTGTGTGTGTGTGTGTGTGTGTGTGTGTGTGTGTGTGTGTGTGTGTGTGGCTTTGATAGTCACTTTGCACAGCAGCTTGCAGCCAACCTTCTGTCTTTGTAAAGAAGTGTGCTAGTGTGTGTTTGTCTCTGCTAACCTCGGATGAGACAGTAAGGGTGGAGATAGATGCAGGGATACACGAGGAGAGGCGTACTCTGTTGTTATGCGTGCTGTAAGAGGCTGTCACTCTCTTCCTCCTCGATCTTCCTCTTTTGTTTTCCCATCATTCACTCCTCTGTTTATGAGCGAGATGAGAGCGAGGCATGGCAGGTCAGCCATCTCTGTGTCTGAGTTAGCCTACTGTCGCTAGGGAGGAGGAAGAGCAGAGGGTGATGCTTGCTAGTTTGTGCATGAGGAGATGGAGGATGAGATAAACAGAGGGATTTTGAGATTGTTGGACATGAGGGACAGTCCCAAAAAAGTCCTTACATTGTTAAAATGGTGTGCATGAATAAAGTTTAAGCAGCTGAATTGCTAAAACTTTTCCCAGCTTCATGCATGTCCTAATGTATCTAGTAGTGATATATAATAAGAAACAATCACCAATACGAAAGACTCCACAGCTGGACTTTTCTGGCCCCTATCCCAATGCCTGTGTGCGGAAAATTGATTTAATTTGTGGGGGTGGAAGTGACGTATTGTTTTATGACTTTCATGAAAGAAACCAGAATTAATATGGATGCCTATTTACAATGTAAAAGAGGAAACGTGACCATCATGAATTTGATGTTGTGATATGCAGGCCAGACTCGGAGAAATAGAGATGACAATTGCGGAACAAGCGTGTGCGTTAGCGGATTGCAATGCTCGTAAGAAAGCTAATTATGATATTAACTGTCAAAATACCCCTGTAGACATTAGTATCTCAGAGCTGAATAGCTCCTATGATACCTGCCTTTGCTACAACCCAGGCAATATTAGGCTACAAGCTAGTGTGAAGAGGAGTGTGCTGAGCAGCGCTGTCTCCGCCTACGACTCAGAGGCAAATTGCTAATGAGCTACTGGAGCTCTATACGATTGAGTGGGAATTTAAGAACAAGGTAAGTAAAGACTCATTTGTCCTCAGGGGGTGCCAAACTTGACACACACTTAAAGTTGCTCACAGGAGCTTTAAGAAATTGAAACAGCAAAGCAAAACAAAGGTGACATTGCTGGCTGTAAAACCAAAACAATGAACTAAATATTCTGAAAGATTCCAGGAATGAAAGGACCTGCGAAATTATTGACAAGTTCAACTATTACATCCAAATCTATCCTCAACTGCACTATCCAGATATGTTAGTCAGACTATTAGTAGTTTGATTTGGTGTGATTTCAGTCAGACTCATGTTTTAAAATGTTTTTAAAAAGATCAGTTGTGGTTGGTTAAAGGTAATAAATTAATTTTTGTAACAACATTTTGATGAACTGACAGTCAGTCCAGGTTCATCAAGTCAGTTTGGAGTGAAGGAGACACTCTGTTTAGAACAGATGGTAATGAGGACCTGACTGACACAGGTACCAAGGACTCCACTTGGACTGGACGTAAATCCCTCTCTGGGGACTTACACTTGACTCAGCAACAACACTGCGTTTATCACAAAGTCTGATGAAGTATATTTGAGGGAGAGTTTCCCAACACAGGCTTAAACCAGTACAGCTGGTGTAAATCCGTTTTTGGAACATAATTAACTCTGTGTTTTTATTCAGTTTGGATTAATGTGTCCAGGGAACATGTTGACTACTCTGTTTAGTCCAAAAAGGCTGCAGAGTATTAAACCCATAATTTATTTTATTGATTAATCATACAAATCAGAAACCTTAGACTTGATAGATTTCCATACTGTAAGTGTTTTCTATTCAGCTGTACAGCAGAGAATTCACACAGATTTGACTCAGAGTGAACTTTATTCAAACTATGTATGAGCCATATGAAAAGGTATCCAAACAGGCAAAGGCACCAGAAGATCACTGTCTAATGCTGAGTTAATGGCAGCACATTATAGACTCAGTGAGGAAACATTCGAACATACATCCCCCATGACATTCTGAGTAATCCACTCAGATGGTATCATCAGTGACAGGCGAGGGGAGCTGAGGCCTTGGGGCAGAGAAATGAAGGGGTGAAGTGACAGGGGTAATGGATGGATAGAAGGATGAAGAGTGATCGGGTGTCATACAGGTGGGATAGGGCCAGACAGTTACTGAATGAGGGAGCGATGGAGGATGGATGGCCGGAGCACCTCAGACATCGTAGACGTTGAGAAATTTGTCTTCTTTGTTCCCCATTTGTCTTGTCTTTCCTTCTTTTCCGTGTCCGAGAGAGTTAGATCTCACAAAACTATTTACTCTGGAGACACAGTAGAGGCAGAAGCGGCAGCGGCAGTGGTTGCCATGTTACTGTACCTGCCTGCTGATGTGTGGAGGTGCCATTTCAAGAGAGTCCTCCGTTCAAGGGATTGCAAGATGTGCACAAACAAACAATCTGCAATTCACAATGAACTGTTTGCTAATAACAGCGGAAGAAATTAGAGAACCAGACGTGGGAGTTAAATCATTTGCACACAAGGACACAATTACGCATGTGTATATGAGCTGCTAATTGCTTTGTGTGCACCAATCCGTCCTGTGACTGCGCCGGTGTAATATTGCGGTGCTGTGGGTGTTTGCCCGGCTTATAACTGCAGACCAATGTGGCAGAGACAAGCTCATATATTAAGATAACCCCGAAACGGAATGGAATTGTATTTCCCCGGCGGTTCAAACGACTTCTGTGGTTGTAAACTGATAGTGGATGAGATTTGGCTTTAATGAAGCAAGACTTATTGTGCACCGTGCAGCAGAGGTGCATGGGTGTGTGTGTTCATTACTCAAATGTGTGTTTGAATGTACACATGTGTGTGTCAATTTTTCCTTCCTAACAAGAAGCGTTATCTAAAGTCGCATGTTTGCTTTCGCTCTCATGGCGGAGGTTATTGTACCACTATTTTTCTTCCTCTGAGGTTGTTTGAGAGCCGTGATTTATTTTGCCTGAAATAATCAAGTGAAAGGGTTTTATTTTGTGTCGGCCCCTGGTGTAATCTTACTCAAGGTTGTGTGTGTGTGTGTGTGTGTGTGTGTGTGTATGCACAGTCTTTGAGAGTGTCATCTTCATCTGTTTATTAGAATGTCCCCCACTGGCCTAGATGTAATGAGACCTGTGGAGCCGAGGAGTGATGGACTCTCCGCTAAAGAGGGGGAGAGAAAGAGACATGGAGTAGCAGGGCTGGAGAGAAAACAAAGAGGGGAGGTTTGATGGTGTTATAAAGGCCAAAGTCAATAAGTGACATGCAGAACAAAAGATTTGAAAGCGATAAATGTAACCTGTTCAAAAGTGTATCAAACATGGTATGACCACCAAGGGTTCTCCCACTAAATATCCTCTCCAAAAATCCACCAGCAGTACATTAGCTATGGCTTAAATTCCTGCTGGAATTATTAGCTCAGTTACTAAGTAGCAGGGGAAATATTTTACTTCCAGCTCCCTCTGGAGTATTAATTCTGTCCAAACAGGGCTGAAGATATATTATAGTCGAGAAGATAAATGCAAAATAAATGGTCCCCAAGGCGCTCTGCAGCTCTCCGACAGTAGTGCAATGAACAGAAAACGCAATAATACAAAAATACAAGTAAAGGGAAAACAACACAGTGAAACAAACATGAATGACAGCCCACAGCCACGCTAAAGGCTTTGTGAAGCTGTTATTAAGCACTGTGGTGCTTTGAGCGGAAAGGTTACATCAGCAAGCGAGCATGAAACAGCATCCACATCCCTATGTTAGTGTCCATCTTCACAGCTACCACTTAGCATAACACTAAGCAAGCTTACATTTAAGCAAAATAACACTTAAAGCTCCAGTGAGGACTTTTTAGCTGGCTCAATATTAAGGTTTCTACATGACCCACAAAAGCAAAAGGGACCAAACTCAAGAAGATAGCTTTTTTTGGTGCTTATTCTTAAAGCTCCTGTGAGCAACTTTTAGTTTGCGCTGGTTTTGGCGCCCTCTGTGGACAAAGTGATATTGCTTTCCTTTCATCCTGTACATATGAAAGTCATGTTTTCAGACACAAAGCTCATCCTGCTGAAACATGTGACCCGCTGTGAGTTTTTTCACCCCCCTTGTCAGCCATGTGGTCTGATACCAGATTCAATGCATCAAATACTGGGGGCATCAGAACCAGTTTTAGCTTGTTTCTCAACCAGTAAAAAAATCCTCACTGTGCCTTTGATGCTTGTTTTGTAGGTGGGGAGTGTGGGAGGGCTGGCAGGACAGCCTTTTTTCCCCACATCAAATATTTATTTGAGAACTAAAAGGAGATCAAGTATTGTTAACATAAGTAAGGAGTTGACATGTTCTGTTTTGTCTGATACCTTTATTTACCAAAGTGTTGATGTAAAAGGATTACAGACAGGCCACTCGAAAGCTGCTGACACATAAAACTAGAAATTTAAATCTAACCCATTAAATTACTTCAAGGACCCAGACCTGTAGACCTGTAGATGTAGTCCCTCTAACCTGTAACCTCCCGCATTAGATAAGGAAGATGTTTTGATACCCAACTAGATGGGAGGTGCCATATTGGAAATATATCCAGCCCATCTATCAACCATGCCTCTTATTATGCAAATTCATATCCAAAGCTGTTTTTTTTTTTTTTTGCACCTGGCTGTAATC
Source organism: Xyrichtys novacula (assembly GCA_962446985.1). Taxonomy (NCBI): domain Eukaryota; kingdom Metazoa; phylum Chordata; class Actinopteri; order Labriformes; family Labridae; genus Xyrichtys; species Xyrichtys novacula. Next base: position 20,777,476 of record OY660879.1, on the reverse strand, counting down.
ATGTTTAATTTCACTGTAAAAATAGGCACTTTTATTTGATTCTTATTTTGACTTTTGGAGCCATAAAAATGTGTTAATAAAAATCAGAAATCTGATTTTGTCTGTAGTGGACGAGTCTCTGCACACACCAGAGAAATTTGATTCTGGTTTACCCAGCTCCCTATGCACAAGCACTGAGAGAATAAGTCAACAGAGCAGCAATATGTAGTGCCAGATAAACAAAAAGACTCTATATTGCTATGTAACCACCTGCTTGAATAAACATGAGATGGTTCAGACACAAATACAGCAAGTGAAAAAGAAAAAACAAATAAAGGATCTGAAGTGTGGCCCTGGGGCCAACGGTTCACAATACATGGCCTGATTTGACTGCGCTTTTAAAGTGGGTAAGAGTGTATTATTCAGAGCATTACCACATTTAAATAAAGAGTTCACAGATTGCAACTAAGTGTATCCCTAAACTTCATGCCTTTGGACTGGATATGACCTTAAAAGAGAGCAGGGAAACTCACACCATTTAAGAAAACTCCCCTCAGAGTTTTGTAATCCACTCCAACAGTACCACCTATCCTACAAACTCCTTTCAAATCAACTAAAAACTCGTAGGATCTTTTGAAGGGGAGTTGATTGTAAAGTTGTACCACATAAATGGAAACCCAGTGTTAAACAGAAATATTAAACATTGATAGAGCCTTTTTCTGGATAAATGCTTGCAGTGGCAGAGGCTGAAATTGCACGACACACACAAAGAAAGAAAAATGTTGTCTGAAGAAGTAAACCGACGGAGCGCAAGTGAAGCAGAGAGAAAAAACCAACAGAGTATAAACCTTATAAATGAGATTCTCTGCCAGGCAGGTTGAGATCTGGACAAGGAGAGAGAGGGAGAGGGAGATAGAAAGGGGGGGGCTGAAGGACATCACAGGAGAGGGGAAAGCAGGGCTGTCTTATGAGCATTGTGGTCCATTTGTTACCTGCGCATGGGTAAATGAAAGCCCCTCTCTTAGCCTCGTTAAGCATGATGCACTGCCTCGGCCATCGGCATGGCGCTGATTAAAATTCGCCCTCCGGAGTTTAGGAGGAGCAGCTCGCTGAGGCTGCACTCCTGCTCTCCCAAAGCAAATGGGCCGAAAGGTCATGGCTCGGTGACCTACACCGCTATGCCTTATTTATTTAGCCCTTTAAACTCGCCTGCCAGTGGGACAGAAAGAGAGAGAGAGAGATCTTCATTCATTCCTTCAGCCCTACACACTGGCAGTGTGCTGTACATGTATCAATATGAACCATTATCCTGGTCGCCCAAATGATCAATACTGCACTGGTTCTGTAAGGCTTTTGACCAATTCAAGATTCACGCTTCAAATGCTTCATGAAAAATAATCATACAAAAATAATCATGGGTTTGGTCAGAGATTGGTCAGAGTTTGGCCCACGCTGAGCTCTCCCAGACTTTGGTCAGCACTCTTGTTGTGCTCGAAATTTTCTATTAAACACAAATAAAGCCAAGAATTTCTTTCTGGTTCACAACTAGACTCATCCAGAAAAGTCTGCGAGTGTGTCAACACCACAGTTTAAAAGTCATCTGAACTTCTACCTAACTTATCAACCTATCTGACAACACTGATAAAATAACTAAGAACAAAGATATAAGTTGTTTGCTGATGTTGATATCTGGTACCACAATCAGGACAGAGATTTTAAGCCATTGAAATTTGATGTTGATGTTGGTGATTAAACTAACAGACACTAGAGTCTAACAGTGGATCAAATACACAGTGGTGAAGCTAAGAACAGAGAATTGACTGAAAATCTGTTCTTGTTACTTTTTACAGGTCTGATGGGCAGTGTCACAGTTATGTTGTGAAATAAATAAACAATTTCATCTGACTGTAGTTTTTAAAATCACCCTTCAAAAAAGCTGAAGTGAACTTAACCTGAGTGAAAATAAAGAATTTGGAGTCGGGTAAATAAAAAAAATAACTTTGGTGTTTCGGGGCTGTAATATTCATCCAGATGATGGTCCATCCTGCCAAGAAGAAAATTCAAAAGGAGGCAAGCTTGCAATTTTTGGGATGAATTGGTATTGACTTCCAAAAACTCACATCATTAGTCACTCAGAGCAGACCTGATAAACTCTGCTCGCCCTGTGTAAAGAGTGCCTGTTACAAGAAAGAAGCTAAACTGAGAGAGACAGCAGACATGCACTTAGAGTCTCCCCCGTTTCATCTTTTCTCTACGATTCATGTTTGCCTGTCTGAGTTTGTTGCATCAAGTTCTTTAATAGGTCTGAACACCGACTGCATAATTGCTCTGAATATGAGGAGGATGCTTCTGTCAAATCTTACAGAGGATTCCTGTGTTTGTGTTGTTGGCGAGGAGGCAGATTACACTCCGTTAGACTGAATTTTGTTGTAAAATTACAGTAGTTTTGTCAGCCTGCATCAATGCAGCAAGAATATACCTCAAGTCTGCCCTCATGAACTGCTGGTGTTTGCAGCGATATCTCAAATGCCAGCTGGTTGGTAAAAAACATATCCACTATCACAGCCCTGAGTTAATCTGTGGTTTTTCCGACAGTATTCAATCAGCTTTTTGCTGCTTTTGCTGAACCTGTTTTGTGAAACTCTTATTAAATAAGTGATTTTCCTCACTTTTTAGGATGCTTTTTCCCAACTAAAGAGAACAGGGTGAACTAGTTTTGTTTGGTTTAATGATTGGGAAGAAGACGTGATGGTGTTGAATCTATTTTCAAAGAAACAATTGTTGAAAAGAAGATTATGTCCCTTGGCTGTATTGTTGGAAGTAACACCCCAACAAATTTAAAGGAAATGAAAAAAAGGGCCCAACAGGAGAACAAAATAAACCTGCAAATGTAAAATAGAAAGCTTTGGTTGAGACCGAAATACAAAATATTGGCAACATGAAGACTATAGTCAAAATCTTACAATGTTTTCAGCTAAATGCTAACGTAAGGATTCATATATCCTTCGAACAACATTAAAGCTGATGTCGACCACGTCAACCAACACTGTTAAATATGTTTTTGTGGTAATAGTAAGGGGAGACTGGAGACAGTTGCAACACTTTTTGCTTTTCTCTCAATTACTCAGAGATGACTTGGACTAGGCCATTTCACCATTTCAAATTTACACCTGTTCTCTTAACTCCCAATACCATTTAAATATGATAACACCAGACAGATTTTCACAATATACATTCAGAATAAAAAGTCCACTGTTGCAACTGACCCCATCCCTGGGACTGTTGCAACATGTCACAAATCCATTCAATTTCAAATTTGTTTTTTTTTTTTTTGTCTCACTGAACATATTGGTCTGAGAATATGTAATATTTATGATATTATAATGATAATTTAATATACAAAATTTTATTGTATTATTTATTCATTAATCTAACATCTGATACTGAGTTTTTTAAAACTATCTGCAGTATCAGTGTCATCAATCTAGCATGTTTCTGATTGGAGGAATAAGCCTTGTTGCAACTGTCCCTGGTTGCAACTGTCCCCAGTCTCCCCAACTAACACATGCTCAAGATAAAGTAAAAAATCATTTTATGGATAACTAGTGTTGTGTTGTTCATGAACGTTTCGTTCAAAAGAACTGAGTTGCTGAATGAACAATGTGAACAGAATCACTCCGGGACCTGATTCGGTCCTTTCTCAGTTCAGTTGAGTTCAGCCGCGAGCCTGGTGTGCTGGTCAGGAGTGGAACTGCCGCCTTTGACTCTTTTGCGAACGACACACAGCCAGTCAGCGAGCAGGTGGGCAGAGTCTTGTGATTTGCTCACAGCAACGATATGAATGACATGTATCAGTCAGACTGTGAACGAAATGAACGACTTCTGAATTACTTTGTTCAGGCAGAGGAGGGAGGGTGTAGCATCGTTCACAAACTGCTGAACACCTGTTTGTTCACTGAGGCTAAGATAAAACAGTGCATTGTAGTGCCTTTACATCAATACACGTGTATAAACTTTCCTGCAAGAAGGATTTAAGTTCAGCTAATTTGAAGCAGTACACTATTTGATATCTTTAAAAGTAGCAGAATCCCTGCTACAGCCGTGATGTTTATTTATTTTTAATCTCTCCACTTTTCCACGATATAAAAGAATGATGACTTGCGCTCGTTTAGCAGGCATGCTGCTTGCTGCTGTGTTGTTTCCGCCCACGGCGACACACAGAGAGGTGAGTTTTTCAGGGCAGGGGAGTGATTCTTTCTTCAGGACTTAGGAATGAATGACGTGTCAACCAGTGAACGATGCTGTGACTTCAGCAGCAGGGGAGGGGCTAGTTCAAAGAACACACTTGCGGCTGTCACTCACGTGTGGACTGCACTGGCAGGACAGGGCTCTGAAGTACTGACTGATTCAGTGAACAAATCTTTTGAACGACTCGTTTTAATGAACAGATTCTAAAGATTCAGTACAGTCAAAAGAACTGTCCTTCCCATCACTATGGATAACCATTATAAAGTCGTTTTCAGACCGAACAGTAATTGAATATTTGCACCACTTAATACCACCGAAAGCTTAATAACATCACTGCCACTCGCAACCGCAGACACAGAGTTCTGCTGCACGAATGGAGTAAAAGATGCAGTAAAGAGCTGCAAAGGGCACATCATTGATATGTGTTTGCTAATCTCAGCTTGAGCAGTAATAGTCAATAAGTTTTCCTTGTACCCCTCTGTACTGCCCTCTTTGGTGGCAGACAAGGGTAGACAATCTGCAGCAGCCTCCATGATCTTTATTGGGAGCAACATGCAGCAAACCTGGAAAGGATGCAAATCCAAAAGCACGTGCAGAAGTCTAATACAAACACAACAGTGTTTGCAACACACAAAAAGATGTGCAACAAAAACTGAATTGACATAAAACTGCACATTCACAAATGATGGAGAGAAAAAAATGGCACAAAAGCTGGAGACAACTACAAAAGATAAAAGCTGTACAAAAACAAAGGTGGTAATGTCTATATATTCTGTATTTTAATGCCTGTGGCTGCTGTGAGAGGGTAGACATACTTAAGAAGCGCCGTTGTTACTTTTTTCACTGTAAATATTTACAGTGAATATTAGATTTCACAGCAAGAAGAGAACAGGCGGAATATTTTAGTCAGTTAACAGAAAATCAGCAACAATACAAGGGTTTGTCCACAGGGGGCAATACAATCAACACAGACAGAGAGTTCATCACAGGAGCTTTGAAGATAGATCAGTACATAAAAACAGACCAAAACAACACAGCCCAAAAATTTACAGCAAGCTCATTCTGGATTCTGACACCTGGGACAAAGAGGGCACTGTGGGATAGAGAAAGGAGTGCAAAGGCTGTCAGGTACAATTGTCCCCCCATCTCTGGAGACCTTAACGGGGTTTCTGATATGCTTGAAGCCAAACCCAGTATGAGTTCCACTCCTCTGCTGAGTGTAGCTTCCGATCCCCAGTTAGCCGTGCAGCTAGCAATATAATTAGGCTGACTCTGCCTGGACTCAGGCTCTGAAAACACAGCCATGTTGGCTATGAAGCTCTGTAAGCCCTGCAGGTAGCACTAGCCCCAGGCATCCTGTAGGAGCCTCACAGAACCCCAGCTCTGGTCTCTAAACTGGAGAAAATTATGCATGACACCTCTCTCAGTCCTCCATCCTCACCATGTCTTCACCATTACTGCTGTCAGAGTCTAGGCTATGGTCTCCTGGCTGCAGCAAATTCAACCTTACATTCTGAATTAAAGCTAAAATATATCTGGTCTTTTTTGCTGAATCGGTAATGGTAAAGCTGTGCTGCATAGCACCCCTACAGGCCTGGAGCACTTCCATCTGGTAATACTTTAGGCAGAATTGTGCAACTTGTAAAGTAAAAAGTGATCCTGACTCACTTCTTGGGCCTGTCTTCTCTTTTATATACTTTTATTCAGAACACCTCAGTCTGTGAAACATCACAGTAAACTGTCAGCTTCCTGACATCATGTAGCACAGCGCCTATTTTTGAGTATTTTTCAAGTTTCAAACTGTGGTGTCCCACCTTTAAACTAAATACAGTCTTTGATCCCTGGGAAGATGTCTGACATTGCTTTGCTCTCACCTCTGATATTCTCGATTCAATTTCCCCCTCACTCTCTGTTCTTAAAACCCTCTTTTGCATTGCTCACATCCCCCCGACTCTGCTTTCCTACTGTTACCCCTCCTTCAATCAATCTCTCCGTCAGCGTCCTTTCCCTCTTCATAGCTGGCTTCCTTTTTTTCTGCACTCCTGTCATCCCTCCCTCCAGCCTCCCTCATCGTCATTCCTCTTGTCTCCCTCTTTCTCTTTTCCCCAGTCTTTCTGCCCTCTTGGTTCACGATGTAGGTCCGGCGAGGTGTAATTGGGTTGTGCTCTGTTAGAGAGCTGCTGGGAGAAGAGCTTTAATCTTTAGTCTCGCTCCAAATGTAAAGTGAAGGCTGGAGGCCTCCAGCCACAGCAGAGATTTCCCCTCTTTTACCACACACATGTTTGCATATTCAGCTCCTTTTACAAAGACACAATGCTTTAGCACATATAGAGGATTATTCGCTTGATTTTCTCTACAGAATTACACACAAAAACTACACCAGCTCTTACACTTCCCATTCAGTGTCAGTGCCTTCAGAAGACACGTGTGTATGCTGATTCTGCCCACAGCAAGTAAAGCACATTAGTGCTCTCCAGGTGGTGTGTTGACTAGATAATGAGCATTGAGGTAATTGATTGGGGGTTGTAATTAGTGGTTAGCTGTCACAGATTAATCACAGTCCACTACTTTCAGTACCATCATCCCTGGGTCTCACGTTGTTTTGAGCATGTGTGTCCGCTTCAGCGGGTGTGTTTTAATTCTGATCGTCTCGGTTAGCTTACGTCTGGCCTGACATGGCCAACCGAATGCGCACATGCTCAGTTTTCGTTGTGTGGTTTATGTGTTTTCTTCACAGAGACCCTTCAGCCATTCTTATTAAAAATATCTCAATAAATGAGAGTATGCAATCCGAACCACGGCCCTGAGGCGGTTCAGTTGTCATTTCTGATTAGTGCTGGTTTGTCAAATTAGCTCACTCTAATCTCACAATTAAGTGATTTAATAAGTCTCGCACTTGTATCAGATGAAACTTTTGTAAGTGACTCATTTGTATGCTGAAGCTTGTGAAATCATTTCTGTTAATAGGATAATTCCACCGCTAATCAGCAAGTTTTTGCTCAGATGAGGGGCTGCCGAGCTTCCCGCTACATCTTGAGATTACAGTCAGATAGCCAAGCTGCACACTAACACTACACAACGCAGTGTGTGTCTATGTCCACTCACTGGCATGGTATCCTGGTCCTGCTATGCACTGTTTGTGTGCTTGACCTTCTGTGGCTTGGTATGTGAGCCTCTTTTTTCTGACGTCTTTTAATTCTGAGAGTTCATTAAGAGTTCAGAGAGAGGACATAATTACAAAGTGAGGACATAAAGCTGATCTTCCCTCTGTCTTGTGTTGAATACACACTTTTGTAACAAAAAATATCTTTTTGTGAAATGAAATCCAAAAACCTGTCTCCTACACATCCAAGGACGCCTCTGGCTATAATTTTCAATAGACTAATCTGGTCTGGTTTTATACATTCACAGGGGTTAGCTCATGACCTCCAACAGTTGGTTTTTTGAAAATCTAATCCACAGGGCATTTATTCTAACAGGAGGAGAAAAGACACTTTCTGATGAATAAAAACATGTCACGGTGGATTCATGTTAGTCGTCTCTGAATTTCATAACAAGGACAACAGCTGGAACTTTTTGTCATGTGTCCTGAGATTACATTTGTCATGTTTTAGTTTATTAGAGATAATCTTTGGTTGTTCGGTTTGTTGTTGTTTCTGGTTGGTTGCTTATTTGTTGGCTTAAATGTTTGGTAGATTGGTTGTCTTTCTTGTACATTGTCTGATTGTTGCTGTTGCCTTTTTTGTTTGTTTGTTTATTTGTTTATTTGTTTGGTTAGTTGGTATTTTGCTTGCTTGCTTGGTATTTGTGTTTGATTTATTGGTCATGTGGGGAGTTGTTTGTTTTTTGTTGGTTGCTTGGTGTGTTGTTTTGTTGGTGTTTTTTTTCACGTGAGGTTTCTTAGTTGCTTGGTTGTTTTATGAATTTGCCGTTTGTTTGCTTGATTAACCAATCAACTAACTAGTTGGTTGGCTTATTGCTTTGTGTGGTAGTCAGTTTCATGATTGTCCTTTTGGTTGATCTGCATGGTTGCTTGATTGATTGGTTGATTGTTTTATTTTTTGGTTTTCTAGTTGTTTTTTAAAATTAATTGGTAGTTTATTTGATTAGTGCTTTATTACAGTTTTGGTGTGTTTTCTTTGTTTTCCAGCTGGTTGATCATTAGCTTGCTTGCTTGATTAGTTGTTTGGTTGGTTTCTTGGTTGGTGGTTCATTGGTTGCTTGGTTGTAAGGTTAGTTTGTTGTTTGCTTGATAAACTAGTTAATTGGTTGGTTAATAAGTAGATTGTTTGGTTGGTGGTTCTAAGTGGCTTGGCTGGTTGCCTTGGTGTGTTAATTGATTTTTTATTTATTTTTTGTCTTGGGGGGGTATTTCAGCTGGTTGATTCATATGTTGGATTGTTGGTTGTTTAATTGTTTTTTCAGAATTTAATTGCTTGGTTAATTGTGATATTGTGTTATTGGTGGCTTGGTGTGTTTGTTGGTTTCTTGGTTGCCCAGTTGGTTGATCATTAGCTTGCTTTCTTGATAAGTTGTGTGGTTGGTTCTTCAGTTGGTGCTTCATTGGTGGCTTGGTGTGTTGGTTGGTTCCTTGGCTGTTCAGCTGGTTGATTGGTTTGATTTGTTGGTTGATAGCATGAGATAGCAGACCTCAGAAAAGCAATTTTTTTCTTTTTTGATTGCGTGTTGTTCATGGTCACACAGCAATCTTCAAGTCTTAAATAAATTGTATCAAAGTATTTCAAAATTTCTGCAAGGTTCTCCACTATTTTCACCATTTAGGCTCTTGCTGCATTTTCAGTGCAGGAGAGGTAGTTAGGGTTTCCTGCCAAAACAGCTGCTGTCTGTGATTGGACATAGATTCAGTTTGTTGTCATAAAAGAGAACCGAAGCTAACAAAGTTGTTTGTTTAAGACTGAAATTATTAGCTAAAGAATACTAAAGTCAAAAATGTCATAGTTGCACAACCTGACCCCTTTATGGTAGACATTGTCAACATAAAATGATGTCAAGTGCAGTTTTAATCAAGTTAAAGTTTTAGTCTTAGGAAAAAATTGTGTTGTCATAGTCTGATTGATCTTTCGTCTTAAAGGTAATCTTGCCAAATTTCATTATGTAATACAATCTTATTTGGTCTAGACAGTTAGGTATACTGTAAACCTGCTTGCAACTGTAAGGTATTTCCAGAGAGAGGATGTGAGCAGCTCAGTTTCAAAGCAGCAAAGAGAAATTACTGCAGCAAGAATTACTGTGGGTTAGTCTACCTGTTCGGCAAACCACAAGGGTTTGTATTGGTGTTTTGGGTATAAGAAATGTCAGTGGAAATTCTCACAAGTATATAAAAGTTAAGAAGGCTGTGTGGGTGGTGCGTGTTGGTGTGTTTGTGAATGTTGTGTGCGAGCAGTGGAGTGTGAGAAGAAAAGGGAGTGGGGTAGAAAATCCCTCATTTCACCACTGTGTAGGGAGATGGCAGCATGATGTATGAGGTCACTCGTCCTTCAAGAAGCTTTGCTCTATCGGCTTTTAGCAAGCTGGCCCCAACACACACACACACACACACTCAAACACAAATACACACACACAAAATAGCTGCATTACACACCTGAAAGGTCACTGTGAGGAGTGTTGGTCCATCACTTTGGCCATTACCCTTCATTAGTTGTAAAATATCTCTGTCCAGCTGACTCTGTGAAAAAGCCACTGCTTATCAGATGTTTCTTTCGGGACCTCATGAAGTCTTGAAACTGTCGGTCTCTCCCCTTGTCTTCTGGATCCCCTGATCACTCAGGTGAGCTGGAGTCATCACACATTCTCCTCACAGCTGACTGAGGTGAGTCTGTGTGTCAGTCCTTCTCGTCACGAGCCACACACTCCTGCACGGTCAAGAATCCATCAAAACCCTCTCTGATGCTTTTTTACTTTACTGTTTCAGTCTCACTGTGTTTCATTCCTTTTTTTTACATTCCACTCATACTTTCCATTTAAATGCAAAGGATTTTTGCCTATTTTTTATTTCTTGTCTTCAATCTGTCCATTTCTCATCACAGGACATGAAAACTATCTTTATTTGCGAGTTTATTTATTCTGTTTTTTACTTAGTTCGTCCTGCTTGGTTGCCCCAGAGGTCTAAGTATTTCTCAGATTGGGAAGTACAAATATCTAGCTGCAGTGAGACAATCACAGCCCCTGACTTTTCACATCTTAGCTTTAAAGCCGACAGTCATTTGTTCACCTGTAAACAGCACCTAACACCTGATATTCTGTTCCTTTTTTTTACAAGGACAGACAGAAGAGAAACTCGCAGCAATAAATGACAACAAAGCTTTGTTACCCAGAAGGGGATTGCAAAAGTAGTTCCTTGTTTGTGGTTTTATATAAAACTAAATTCAATTCATCAAGCTTTAAAGTTAACAAACAGTTTGGGAATCATAAAGATGGATAAAAAGAGTCTTTTTCTCACTAAAACAAAAACCTCTACTGTAGGAATCTACACTGTAGTCTTTGTAGTTAATTTATGACGCAGCCATGGCTTGTAAATTTTATTTTTAAAGAGCGCTTCAACAAAAGTAGCACAACATCATGCCTGTTGTGTTAATGAGCAAAACCCTCATGAAATCTAGAGCGGATACATAAATGCATGAATTACAGTAGCAGCACAAAGGTGCATGTGCAATGATGGGAATAATAATCATTGCCGTGCTGTCGCTCTGGCTAATGAATATGAACACGATGCCTTGTACAATATGTAGCAGCGCTCCTTTGCTGCTAATTTAAAGAGTGTTATTGCACACTGCGTGGAGTTTAAACAAACATTTCACCTCGGATTAAAGCTTTAAACTCTAATTCCTCATGACTTTTAATTTGTAGTTTATTGCTTGAAATTAATTTGATGCAGCTCTTCTTCTTGTGGTGCAAGCTCATCATTTCTTGTTCTATCTGTTTCAATCATAACATTACACACGGACGTAATTGCCTGCGCACATAGAGCGAGGATGAGTAAGAGCGGTGGGAAGGCTTCACAAACCGGCCTCACAGTAAGTAGGTTGCTGTGCTGCAGCAATCACTGAATTGCATGTGCTGCTCCAAAGGGAGTCCATTAATAAACAGCTGATGACTTGACGCACACTATAAAGCAGGAAACAGTGGGGAGGGACCGGGCTGCTTGATTATAATGGAGTACACAAAGGGAACTTGAGAGACACTTCTCCAGACTGCACACGTACAAATGTGACGTATGTCCATGCTGTGCGTTTGAGTGCAAAGACTTTTCTTCTCACTGTTTATAAGATATCCATCACTGTGCATGAAGCTGCTGTTTGGAGCAGATTTAAAACAGCTTATGTGGGGTCTTTGGGGAGTTTTTGCTTTCTTCCAAACTTTCTCCTGATGAAAAGAAGTGTCTTAGATCTTTGTTGGACAAAATATCTTGTCAGTCTCTAGAGAAGCTCAGATCAGATGTTGTTGTTGTATTGCTTATGTGTAATGCCTCACTATGTAGACCCCCTGATGAAAAAAACAATGTATGTATAAAAACCTGGCATCATTCTGTCCTGATTTGACCCAACTTTACTATTTAACATCACAAATGATGGCACATCCTGCTTATCAGCTAACTAAAGCCTCTCCAACATCTTCCTTCCATCAAGTTTCAAAATGACCTCTGTAAGGTCATTGTTTCGTGAAATAATGGGATTAATATTTATCTTCCTGCCTTCCATTCAGATTTTCAGCTCTCCCTTTTCTTCACTATTTTACGTATCAAGACTCCCGCTCTGTTCATGGTGTTACTCTCCCCGTTAAAAATGACGATGTCACGCTGGAGTCTAGCCGCCAAAGACGGCCCATAAATCCCCACAACTTTTTTACTGTGCACACTTTATCAAATACATTTTACTTCTCAATAACTCCTCACGCCCCTCTTGCATTTGTCTTTCCTGGGCTGTGGAAGTTTGATATCTTGGTGACACGTTTATTCATTATATTTCTCATGCAGCCTAATATAAAACTGTACTCCCTTTGTAGGTCATGTTGAGTCATTTAATCATCATTTTATTTTGCAAGTATAGCCTGAGTGATAGTGGATTTTACAGAGGCATAGTAAATTCACTGCACAAAAGAAAGAAAGGCATTAGATTATAATGTGAAACTGATCTTTTCATTTATTCTTCCTGGCTGCCCACAACACACTCCAGTGGGAATGTTGAGGAGGAAAACACACTTGTATTTTAAAGGTTAAAAACAAACTGAAAGCTATTTATCAAGAGTTGATTATTTCCTGATCAAAAATCTCAGTCACAATGTGACATGTTTTGCTTGTAGCATGTCTTTGCAGCATGCAGTCCCTTTGAGGTAATTCTGCAGGATTATATGGACAGCATGTAAAGGAATAATTTCCTAAACAATACTACTACTAAAATATTAATTATAATCATAATAAACTTGAAATTGAAGTTGTTTGTCCTTTCCAGTGAGAACAACTTTCAACAACAAAATTCCTTTAAGATACATTTTGGAGAGATGGGATATGTGATTTATTTGCAAGGTAACTGAACAATCATGTAATAAATCACAGTTATTGTCTGACAGCCCTGGTCAAAACACCTAAAGAGAAAAGAAAAAATGAATGTTTCACAAAATACTCCATCTGACATAAGGTGTAACAGTTCTATGAATAACAAACATTTTAAAACATTATGTTAAAAAAGATAAAAAAGAGATTTGATAGAACACAACTAAAATATGCAAAATTAATGCATGCTACTTAACTTGCAAAAATCACTTTTAGTGGCAACGTTTGCTTAATGAAGGCTTAGGACTAAAACACTGAAAAGGTAATAATAAAAAAGTCCTAATAATAATGATAATAAAAATTATTTAAAAAAAATGATAACAATATTATTAATAAAAAATAAATTTAACAACAACAATAAAATAATAATAATAATAATTACAATAATAATAATAACCAATGATGATGATTAATATTATTATTATTATTATTTTTATTTCCTTCAGGCAACCTTTCCAGAAAAATAAAGTTGTATCTAAATTTATCTAATTTAATCTAATCTAATAAAGCAATTAATAGATTTAAGCAGATTGAAATGGATATTAATGCCTCTTTATGACCCACAGAAGCAAACCACCATCAGCAATAATGCAAACATGATAGGAAGAACACTGAGTAGAATTTGATATCAGGGTAATACTAACCAGGTTTGAGCAGGACAAAAACCAGCAGGGGGATGAGGAAGGTTCCTCAAAGGAGCTTTAAATATTCACAGGGCATAAACAAAAAAGTCTATCTGACTTTTATTCGTTAGCTGAAATATTTGTATCCTGTGATGTATGGCACATAAATTCATATCAGAGATAAGCGCTGTTATTTGATGACACATCTAGTTTAAAGTATGTTGTCATAACACTACGCCTCACTCCTTGTTTTACAACCAGCCAAAGCACTCACTCACTCACTCACTCACTCACTCACTCACTCACTCACTCACTCACTCACTCACTCACTCACTCACTCACTCACTCACTCATGCAGTGAACACCTGATGCCACTGAGTGCTGAAGCTTTAGGGTGGACACATGGGGTCTTAAATGACATTTTAGATTATAGGAAAGCCAGCACAGCAGTCTTGTTTATGATTGGACAAAACCCGATTAACTCTATACTGTCGTCCTGTGACTTCTCCACAAATGAGTAATGAGGCTGTTCCCTACAAAATGACCATTTTCTGCCTACTGTCCATTGTTGAGGGTTTATTCTGATGGCTCTCTTCTTACTTTTAAGTTTATTTAAAAAAAAGGTAAATTGATGTTTTTAACATATTTTAGATACAAAAATGTTTACATTTCCTGAAAATACATTTGTCTCAGTTAAATCTAGAGAAAAATTGTCACAGGTTAATGAAGCATCCAAGTATTATATGCAAAACGAGCATAGATCTACTGATACTAGATTGAGCTGAATGAATCCATTCAAGATCTATTCTTTCTTTTGAACTTCTGTATTTTTGTATTTCTTGCTGTGTGAGCAGGCTGTGAGGTCTTTGTGTCTCTCACTGGATCTTGAGGGTCAGCTGTTTGTACATAAAGTCTCTGATTGGTGGGTGGATTAAAAGGGTGATGGTGAAAGCTCCTAGATATGGCAAAAACACCAAGATAACTCCTACTTGTAAGTTACTTCAACATACTGCTTTATTTACAGAGCTTAAATCACAAACACTTTAACATGTCAAGTTCTATCCCACCTTTTTCGGATGTACTCTCCATGTGAGAGTTTGGCTGACTCTAAAAGTTACTACATTGAAATAAGTTGTAAGCATGTGATTGTAGGTGTATCGCCCAGTGTAACAAAAAATACAGTTTTTAACAAATTCTACTGAACAACTTTTTTTAAAGTACAGTGTTTTAAATCTGTGTATTGTTCATTCTTTGGTTATTCTGTTTCAAAAACCCAAATCATTCTTCTTTGCTGCTTCTGCTTTTGTTGGGTTTCCAGCATAGGGGAAAAAAACAATTGGCTGCTGCTTTTAAAAACCAAATACACAAAACAAAACAAGGTTTTGCAATTTTCTCATTTCAATTTTTGAACAAAAAAAGGTTTTTGTTTTCCTGTATTTTCATTTTAGTTTTAAAACAAACAAATAAAATAAAATAAAGATAACCATTTTTTTTTATTATTTGGTTTTGAAATGGAATAACCAAGGAACAAACGATACACATTTTGATAAAACTGCTAAAGTTCATAAAAAAAGCCAAATGATACATGTCACTACCCAGAAGTACTGCCCAAATTAGAGGTTTCTGAAAATGCTGTTCAACGCATAAAAACAAATATTTCTCCAAACAAAGTGCATTTCAGAAAACAGCATCACATCGAGGTATTCATGTAAACTCAAGTTTTTTATTTGACGCCCTGTGTGGTTCATAAGCAGTGTTTTGTGGCATGCGGGGCAGAGTGGATGATATGAGACTGGTGATGACCGACCCCCAAGCCTAAATGTTATTGGCCCACACCAGGGTTCTTTAGTGTTAGAGGTGGTAATAAAATAAAGATGAGACTGGGCTCATGATATTTACAGAAGGACAATGCGGTTACGAGAGGACTGTTAGTTCTGCTGTGAAGCTTCTGGGTTGTGATGAAAAGCAAGGGAAAGATATTAAAGCTGAACCGTTTTGTAAAAGGCTGCCTTTTGCCTTCCGCACCTGCCTCAGAGAGAACCTCGGTGTCATGTAAATAAAGAGGGAAAGGAAGAAGGATGATTGCTTCAGAGGGAGAGGGACAGCAAAGGAATAGAGGGAGGGGGGACACCAAAAAAAAGAGGGTGAAAAAGAGCTGAAAAACGTGTCAGTGAAATATATAGAGAAGGTAAATGGAATCTTCAGAGAAATGAAGGACGAAGGACGGCATATTGAAACCTGGGAGGGAGAAAGTCAGGGCTGAGGTAAAAATGAAAAGTGAGTGGGCGTGAGAATGACAGTGCGAGGCTGAGGCTTCACTCAGTATGCTGGGCAGAGCAGGCGTTTTGGATGTGGACGGTCAAACGGTTGCTTCAGACCCACATTGACTACAAAACTGTACCGATTCAATCTTTCCAGATCATCCAAACCACCTCAACCAGGGACAGGGAGAGCCAGATCGCACAAAGTTTTAATCAGAATTCACAAACATCAATATGGTCTTGCATGAAAAACATAAAAGGAGACGTTTTTTGAATATTTCAAAATGTAATATCTGTAATGTTTCATGCTCAGATAACTTTATAGATCAGCTGTTTCAGCGCTTCTCTGGTCAGGGAACTGAATCAAAAGATGATGAGAATTATTAAGAGCCACATGACACTGACTTTATATTCACTTCATATTTCACTTCCCATTTAGATGCTAAACAGATGAACCCATGTGTTCACAGCTTATCTTCTCTTTTATAAAAAAAATAAATGATTAAAAAAAATCACCATTTATGAGTAAAAGTAATGAGATTACCATTTTCTCTGTGAAGTAGAGGAGGTTCTCTACCACACCAAATCAGATGACAGCCTTTTTCACATTTACATCCAAGCAAAAAGTGTAGACCAAGACAAACTCTGCTGTATGTTGATGATGGAATGATTTAGGTTTACATCCCCCTATCACTTTTAGATCACATTTCCAAGGTTTGGGTTGACTTTCGGGCTGACTTAGCCAAAAGAAGGCTGGGACACAACACTTTGGCTTCACCTGTCGTCCTCATTTATGTACTATGTTTCATTTTACTCTGTGAAACCATCAGCAGCAACCTCTCGTTGACAGACAAGAACTTTGAAGATAAATGCAAAACTTAGTCTTCTTTACTTTTCATGGAGAACTTCAAAATTTAATACTTAAATATACTTTATGTTCTTGGGAAACTGTGAAGAACTTCTGTTTCTTCTGCAAACTTTGATAAACCCCTAATGGAGAGCAGTATGTTGTGAAATTGGTATTTTCTTCCAAAACCTCATTACGCTGTCTCTAGACTGTCAAAACTGTCACTCACTATAACATTTTTTAAATGAAAACTGTAGGTGAAGGCACCTGTGGACCTTGTAATACAATTTCTCATCTTACTTTGACTTGTTGAAGCAGCAACCTTCACAATAACAAGCAATCAGTGTTGTTCCTAATAATCAACTTTTATAAGCCTCAAAAAAGCCTGCACTTTCAATAATATCTAAATCCAACTTTCACTTGTTAGAGATTCTTAGATGGTTATCAAAAGGTCTAAAATTAACACAAATTTCTTCTTCTTTGCAAAAGCAAACAAGGTCATTAGCAGAAAGGCTGACCAGCTCTTTATTGTGTTTTTGATGTCTTCCTGCCAGGGGGGAGGAAGGTCTCAGACAGAGTGAATAACATGAAGCTGACACGATTATGGGGTGTTCACACCAAGCGCAAGTAAAATCATCTACTTGTTTAATTGGCGCAAACCTAGACACGTGAATGAAAAGTATTCACTCGCTTCATTCGAGTTTCTGTTTTTTTTCAGGTTACCCAATTTGACGACCTGTTGGTGGGGGTCGGTGCCCGGATATCCCTCCAGGATAGCAGTTACAGGCGCTCTATCCCAGTTGCAGAGTGCCTGTCCATCTGTCTACTGTGAGTAAAAGGATTTGTGTATATATTTTCACACCAGTTAAAACATCTTCTGGTCTGTTTTCATTTGTCACCCCGGAATCTTCATGCTGATTGGTTATCATGATGTGAATATCCACTCAAGTTGATATATTTTCAACTCTCACGAATCCACGTCTGCGCAATTCAGGCAAATAACTTGCTTAATTTGCACCATTCGCACCGCCCAATTCGTGTCATTCATGACGCCAGAGTAGTATGAGCGTGTAATTGCGTCTTTGCATTGACTTAACATGTAATTCATTTGCACAAATGATTTTACTCGCGCTTACTGAGAACACCCCATTTCTGTCATACAGGACAAAGTAAGGCATGCTGCTTTGTCTACAGAGGACAACAAAACTTACACAAATCAAGAGTTTAAATCAGAGGCTCTAAGTTAAAGGTTAGAGTACTTCTTCCAGGACAGCAATGTCAAGAAGTTTCTCACACCACTTCTTCTCTGAGGGAGGCCAGGTGATTGACTGATAATTGGCTTGAACTAGAAATGAATTATTTAAGTTGCAGTAAGTAGTGGAGCAAAGCTATGATCAACCTCTGTTACAAAAGGCTTTTGTCATCCGAGTCCTTTGTTGTGACTGCTCTACTAAAAACACTTCAAAACACCAATGCATTCAAAAAATACCTTTTCAGCCGCTCCATACTTAATCTTCTCTGAACCTCAGCTGACTGCTCGAGGCTACATTTAGCAACTTATCTGAGTCATAAAATTTGACATTTTGGCATTTCGAGGAGAGAAAGCAAAGGTGTAAATAATTAGATTAAAGATGGATACTGGTTTAAGCGTAATGGCTCACTGTCACACTGTCATTGTTTGGACACTTGAATAAGATGAAGCAATTACTTACACTATTAATAGAATCCTTCACTTTCTCAATAATGACAGCTCATATTGTTGGCTATGAAAAAGGCCTATTGACAGCCAGCCCAGGTCCATTATTGTGATGTTGCTTTGAAGGACTGAGATGTATTCAATACATGAATGTTTAATGTATTTTCCTATTTAAGCCTCCCTATAATTCATATTGAGACAAGAAATGGAATAATACAGGACCCTTCCTTGCTATGCTGTCTGCTGCAGGTAAAAAATAGCCTAATATGTGGTGTCTGTGGTCAGTTTAAGTATCCGGTAATAGTTTTAAGGGCTGTGCACCAGGTCACTTGCAAGGGCTTGAAGGTCACAGCACTCTACCCGTGTTAAAAGCTACACGGTCATTCTGCCCTGCTAATAGAATTAGCAGGCCATCTGTTTTCATGCGGTGTGCCAGCCCGGAACCCCTGCTAATTATGTTATAATATCCCATTCAACGGCACTCGTCTTTTTAATATTCCCCCTGCACACACTCCGGGGGCAGGCTCCAATAAAAGCAGGTGGCTGGAGACAGAGATGCAGAAACACAAACCCACATGCTCTCTTCTAATGAAATAACACTGGAGCTGAAAGTGTATATCTTACCCGAACTGGGAAATATGTTCAGAGGCTGAGCCATGTTGCCAAGCGACTGCTGCCTGGAATGGCGTGTGTGTGTCTGTGGTGACAGACAGATGGAGGGAGGAAGGACATGGTGAAGCCAAGAGACTGGAGTTACAGTCTCCCTAAGTCTGTGTGTGCGTGCGTTTGTTTGGAAGAGATTGTTGTTGTTGTTGTTGCTTGGCTGTCGTTGCTGTGAGTATGATAGCCGTGTTTGCAGTGTCACACTTTAGCACATCAGGGGAGGTGAGCAACACCGTTTAATAACCTGGCTGGATCTCAGCTTCAGTAAAATGCTATTACCATTCTTTGCACAACACACATTGTTTACACCATGTCTGCTATTACAGCTTAATTATGGGGATATTGGGCTGCCAGCGCGGCTTTTCTTGTTTGCTCTGTTGGTGGTTTGTAATCGGACTTTCTCATTTTTGCTTTACAAGGCCGGGCTTTGTTGTGTTGTTGTTTCCTCTGCGTGCCCTTGTGTTTGCAGGTTGACCTTCCTCCAGACAAAGTGAGAGAGACTTACCCAGGCGCTCACAGTGTGCCTCATTAAATTAGAACACTGTCAGAGGGGAGTTGAAATAATGCTGCTACACCCATTGTCTGCCCCCTCTTTGTCATCTGAATGAGGCCTGTTATATTTCCCCTCCTCTCCCACAGATGTAACTACTGATGCTGTTCACGGGGGAATCACACCTTTACTCTCCTGCTCATGGGTACCTCAGCAGTCTGCCCAGCTTACCTGACTCTTTTCTTACAGATGCATGCTCATGTCATTTTATTATTTCATCAAGAAACCATCTGTATCTGAGAGAGTGCTGAGGAGACACACCACACATGTTCAACAAAATTACGATCCAACAGTGCACACACAAACAGGTTTATAACTGGAAATGTGTAATGGTGCAGGTACAAACAGCCAGAGCTGGAGAAATCAGGAGTGTGTTCATGGGGTGGCCTGGGGTGCCACAGGCCCCAGATTGGCCACTGTCAAACAAACTTTATGGGTTTTGTTGCAACAAGCTTCAGCAGCTCTGTGACATTAATAGATTTTTTGATAGTTTTAATTTGATATTCGAAAATAACCTTTTTCATTCAATGAAATAATTAATCATGAAAGAATTCTATCTTACCTCTTTTTTTAGTATGAATACATCTATATCTTTTGACAGAATGATTAAAAGACAGGACTAATGTTTCTATTTGTTCACTCTTATTATTTTATTATAATTTGAAAGTTTGTTTCTGAATACTTTTTGCATAATTTGTTCTAATGTTGTATCTCAAAGCTGCTGTTTGCAGTTTTTACGTTGCTTCAGTTTTGGCGCCATCTGTGGACAAAGTGATGGCTCACATTTCCAGTTCTGTACATGTAGAAATCATGTTTTCAGACACAAACCTCATCTTGTTGTTTTTGAGCAGTAAACGTGAGGTTCACTTTTATTGTTTGGTATTTGCTGTGAAAACATTTAAAGACAGTTGTTTCTTCAGTCCCCTGTCAACAGTCTGGTCTGACACACACCCTCTCACAGCAGTTTCAAGGTATCAAAAATTAAAAAAATGGGTAATTCTCTGCCTTGTCCAGTCTTTTAGTTTAGGGATTGAAGAATTGTTGCACATTCTAAAGTGGGCATGGATAGTCCACGCTTGTTTATATTTCTTTTTTTTCAACATGTACAGAGGCAACATCAAAAATATATATATTTTTTGTTTTAAAATAGATCTTACACATTATATTTTTTAAAAAGTATTAAAAGAATAAACAAGAATATTACTGGATCTGATTTTTACCCCCGCCAAGCAGCAAATGTGGACAGATTTCCCATTTGGTGAGTAAACTTCAGAGGTCTGTTAAATACACATATTTCAGTAAATATTTATTTGCACCAACATGGCTGCCTAATTAGAAATAAACTTGATGATTTTATTTTTCTGGTGTGGCTGCAGTTTCTCAGACAAAAATACACTCACAGGAATACAAATGTTTATTACTCTGGACATCAGATTAGATACCCCACTGGAACTGAGTTTCAATATTAACTTTTAAAAACTAGTTTTGCTCTTGATGGCCTTGGAAGGAACTTGATAAGTATTTTTTTTCTTAGTAATGATGGGATCTATACTCAAGTGTAATCACCAATGATCGAAGGTTACCACTGCTTAAAACTTCTGTTAGGAACTCTGCTTGGGTCAATTATGATGCCCTCTGTGGACAAAGGAATCTTAATTTGTGTTGTCCTCCACATGATTAAAGTGTGATTTTAGACAGAAAAATACTTATTCTGCTGATTTTCAAAAGTGAAATGCATCCTTTATTGTGACTAAGGTCGCTTTCACACCTGACCAAGCAGACTCGGTTTGATTGGGGAGCTGAAAGTCACAACATTGTTGCATTTATCACTTGTTTCAGTTCCGCTTTCACACTGTGATTTCTAAAGCGCACCATACTTTCCGAGCAGCATCACGTGGTTGAAAGGGGCGCTCGTCGATTGGACAAAGTAGGAGGGGTATCTAACCTCACGGATTATAAACAGGGGTGGACTAGCCATCTTGTATTGTGCTTCGTCACATTATTTTATGGAATGTTACAACGTTAGTGAATTTAACAATTCCAATAATGCTATCATAGCTTGTCAGGGATTGATCCTGTTATTCTTCTAACTTTGATGATCTAACATGTGACAACATATGAGCTCAGAGTTTAAGGACTGTGACTGTTGGTAGTTGTGATTTGATTTTGTTTAAATATGCCAAATTGTGAATTTATGGGTTATTGTTGTTCAGACAATTGAGCTAAGCTAGCTAGCAACTGCTAATGTCAGCAGTCCCTTGTTGCCATAGCAACAAGGGACGCCGTGGCTTCTCTACCCAGGATGCACTGCGTATGCCCTGCGTATAGCGTCATTACGTACATTCCTGTGTTCCCGGTCCTGTGTTTGGTCCGGTGAGCTTTCACACTGCATACCGAACCAGGGTTCACTTGCAAGCGAACTGAGACCCACGTTTTCAGGCGGACTGGAGTTCGCTTGTTTGGTCTGCACCAGAGTTCGGATGAGCTTTCACACCTGCCCAAATGAAGCGGCCTATCGGAGTATACGAATTCTGGTCCATTTAAAGCGGATCTGAATGAGTCAACCAATCACAGATTAGAGCTCCACCTGTTTCAAGAACTGTATTTACGATATTTTCACGTGTGTATAAAAAGAACCCCAGCACACAAGACCTTCATGAGACATAAAATCTGACCTCTGAAAATATGCCAAAGATTCAACCACGGATCAAAATGCTGATCATCAAGATCCTGAAAACCAAACGTCAAGTAAAGGGGATTAAAAAAAAAAAGAAAAAAGCGTCAGAAACTGGTGACGCTCATGACAAGCCCAGAAGTCAGGCAGACCACGTAAGACAACTGTTTGACAGAACAGTTTTTGTTTTAGCAGTCCAGGGCCAGCCCTTTCTCAGCTGCAGCAGGGCTACACGAGAACCGGTCACCAGAAACCCCTGTATCCACAGGAACAGTTTGTTCTCATGCAGTGGTCTCCATGGCCGAGTTAGTGCTCACAAACAAAAGACAGCAGGAAGAACGGGTTGCATTTGCCAAGGCCCACAGCTTGCTGAAAGAATGGACAGTAGAAAAGTGGCAGAAGGTTGGTTTTTCTGGTGAATCATCCTTTGAGCTGCATCCCAATCACTGCAAATATTGCTGCAAATACTGTGGAAGACCTATTGGAACTCACATGGATCCAAGATTCCCCCAGAAAACCGTTAAGTTTGATGAAGGTAAAATCATGGTTTGGAGTCCCATCCTTTATGGGGGTGCGTGAAAGATCTGCAGAGTGGATGACAACATCCACAGCTTGAAGTATCAAGAAACTCTTGCCGCCCATTACTTTCCAAACCACAAGATCGTCAGCAGGATGATGCTTCTTCTCATACCTCAGCTCTAGGGTTGGCCTGCCCAGTCACCAGACATGAACATTATTGAGCATGTCTGGAGTGAGATGAAAAAGAAGGCTTGGAAGATGAAACCAAAGAATCTTGATGAACTCTGGGAGTCCTGCAAGACCACTTTCTTTGCCAGTCCAGATGACTTCATCAATAAGTCATAAGTCATTGTGGAGATGTATGGATGCAGTCCTCAAAGCTCATGGGATTTATACATGATATTAATTGTTTTCCCTAAGGCACCACGACTTTATGATAAGATGGTACCGTAGCATATTTGTGTGTTCAAAATAAGACATGATTTCCATTATACATCATTTTTGTATGTGAAAAATCTGACCTTTCAGTCTCAATTAAATGATAAAACTCAATAAATATTACACGACTTTACTTCGGTATAATTAGCATAATCTAGAGGCCTTTGCCTTTCATATAAGACATTTCAGATTCCAATTGATCAATCTCAAATCAAGCAATTATTTGTTGTACCCACAACTTGGATTAGCAACAAGAATTTTGTCAGGGACTGTAGAAAAAGGGCTGTTTCTTCAGCTGCTAGCCTGATATCTACTCCTCACATCAATTTTAGGCATTAAAAGTTTGGATACAGAAATCATCAATCTTGTCACAGATAATCTTGTTTGCTTTTGAATGTCATGACAATACATCCTTGTGAATTTACTTTAATTTTATGACTGTAAAAAACTCCACAGAGGAGCTTTAAGGTCAGAGCACAAAATCGAGTACAGGTAAAAAGGGGTTTAAGTGTGATTGAAAGGAATTGTGGAAAAACGTTTACTGCTCTAAAACTCAGGTCTTGGTGGTTTACATGTCCAGCTATGCATGTATGATGTGTATGATTTGCTCCATTTTCCAGTCTGTTTGAGGACGTTGGATTCAAAATACCTGCGCTGTACATAAAATGCTGCACCCAAATGGTTTTGAACCAACAAGTGTACCTTTACATCACTATAACTCATCATGATGACATTTCTTTTACTTTCTCATAATCGTAATTTTGAGCACATCCAAATGTAACCCTTTAATGCCTGGACAGATTTGAAAACAGACATGCCAACACAGGATTACTAATTTTGATTTTTGCATGAGTCAGTGCCATCTTGCTCCAACAACTCAAGACACTATAAATGTGTTCGCACTCTTCAGGCCCATTTTTGACTACTCACTCTGTATAAAGGTTGCATGAAACTACTCACAGCATGTCGACTTTTAGCTTGTGTTGTTTTTTACTATATACAGCATCATCACCATCACTGTAAAGACTAGTTAAAGGGCATCCCTCAGTTCTCAGTTTTCAATTATTATTATTATTATTATTATTATTATTATTATTTTACATGCACCCTCTTCATTAAAGCTATATCTAACAGAATTGTGCAGGAGAGGATGGAGGCATTTTATCTCCCAACACATCCCCTTTGTTAACTGTGAACAAATTGCCCACTGATTAACATGTCAGGAAACTGGCCACAGCGGGTGCCTACTGTAGCTGCCCCACAATGACGCTGTAAGAACAGAGAGATAAGGAAAAAGGAGAATTAATATCCCTTTGAAAGTGTCAGCGGATGAGCCACATTACTATGCTGCTGCTGTATCTTTGTGTCTGACCAGTCGTGTTGATTGGGATTTCTCCCCTGAGGTAAAAGACCCTCTGACAGAATTCAAGGCTTTAGTCTACCGTCAGACGCCTGTCTGTAATTTGTGATTACAGCACAAGCAGAAGGGGTGGCAGGGATTAATTCAATCCAGCACACAAATCTGATTCTGCACATTTGCATATTAATGAGAAAAAATGTTGAGTGTTTTTGGCAGCTGGCAAAACAGAAGATGGTTGAAAGTTAGAAATTTGGATATTTACTGCTGTAGTGTCTGGTGTGCTGAGGTCAGTGTCTGGTTTTGCATGAATCTGCATATATTTACATTCAAATGATATGACATATTTGTGAACGTTTCAGTGTCTCTGTTACTAATTTTCTGCCACCGTTTCCCATTGAGTTATGACTCTTTACACAGAGTCATCGCTGCTCTGTGAGACTCCCAAGCAGAGATTGTTTTCAGCTGTTATTTTTCATGAAAGCTGATCATTGAGGTACCTGAACGAGTCAACAATCTCTCCACTCTGAGTCACAGCAATTAACCTCAAATTACTGACAGTAAATGATTAATGAAGCCGGTGGTGCTGTCATAAGTTATACTCTATATTAACACTGTCTTCAGAGATGCATGTTTCATTAGTTAACATAATAGCAAAACTGCTCTCTGACTAAAAATAGTCGAGCTTTGCACACTGAACGATTGGAAATAAGCCAATACAAGCGCAAATGCCTCAAGCTGACACATTCCTAAATTTGTATTTAAGTGATGGTGTGATAAAAGTCTCATTTCCTGTTAGGTCTATTAGAAAAAGTACACACACACACACACACACACACACACACACACACACACACACACACACACACACACACACACACACACACACCACATAAATGTCCTCTTTAAAGGCTTTTAACTGTCCATTAGCTTAAGTGATGATGCTCACAATGTCCACAAGTTTTGAAATGATGATGACAGTGATGGGTTGAACAAACACACGACTTTCACCTGACTGAACTCTGTTGGTTGTTTTACACTGGAGACTGTTATCATTTCCTCAGTGCCATCAGAGACAAGAGCTTTACAAAGTTATTTTGGTGCTAACCAAACTTTAGTGATGTAAAACAGAAGATTGCCATATGAGGACATTTTCATTTGTGGTAAAAGACAACTAATCTAAAATAATCCAATCAATCAATCAATCAATCAATCAATCAATCAATCAATCAATCAATCAATCAATCAATCAATCAATCAATCAATCAACCAATCAATCAATCAATCTTTATTTTTAAAGCACTTTTCATATATAGAATTTAGCACAAAGTGCTGTCCATTCAAGCAGGATATTAAAAACAATTAAATAAAATAAATAAAAAAACAAATACAGAACCCCACCCACCCTCCCAACCCCCATTCAACACATACAGCACACCAACGCTCCCGCACACACAGATGCATACACAAAAGACCAGGGGCCTCATTTTTCAACCATGAGTACGCACAGATGTGTGCGTACTGAGTGTGTACGAACATTCCCATGCAAAGTATGGAATTTATCAACCTGTACTTGTGCTTTGGAATGTGCGTAAATTGAAGCACAACTCTGACCATGCGTACACACAAAACCTAGTGGTAGAACATTGAAACTACAAATAGAACCCAATAAAGGAGTCACAGCGTTCAGCAATCTCAAACTTCACACATGTTCCCCGTTGCCTCTGTATAAAATTTAACTGATTAGTTATTTAGCAGACATTTTGAATGATTGGTGTGACAAGCTATAAAAATCAGCTGTGACAGGACAACCTCAAAGAAGTCTTACAAGTACTGATACAAGAATCACAGCTTATTTTGCGCTATTGGAGGACTTGGAGAACCGTATGCTCCGCAGGGAGCGCGTTTTTAAAGCCTGTGCTGATGTGTTCAGTGAGAACACAGTGGCTTCTCAGCAGTACCGCTTCCCCAAACTATTTTAATGGATTTATGCCGTGGTTTACTACCTGTGTTGGAGCGAGAGATAAAATGCACCAAAGCCATCCCAGTGCACATTCAGCTCCTGTCCACCCTGGGATTTTTGGCCACCGGAACATTTCAGCATGAGATTGGAGACATATGCGGCATTTCGCAGCCAACGCTAAGCAGAATCATGCCGGCAGACTTAAATGCAATAATTTCTCTGGCCTCAATTTACATCCAGTTCTCAAACACACATCACCAACAAGACGAAATAAAACGAGGATTTCACACTATCGCCGGATTCCCAAACATAATTTGAGCCTTAGATTTTGCCCACATCGCAATAAAAGCACCTTTACATAATAAATTTAGTTTTGTCAACAGGAAAAGATTTTATTCAATCAATGCACAAATAATCTGTGATGCACATTTGTTTCTGTTAAACATTGCCTGGTGGCCTGGAGGAACACACGACTCATTCATTCAGCAGAACTGCTCTGTGAGTGTGCATCTCCATGATTTTGGTGAGGGGGAAAAAAATTCATATACGCACTTTGAAAGGGATTGTTGATACCATATATGATCAGTTGGAGGCATTTCTAAATGTAAATGACCCTAACCATGCACGAGCATGGTAGTAAAGAATAGGTGGGATTTATCATCATAGATTACTTACGTGTGTGTGTACAACTGGTGTCCGCATGTTTGATAAATGAGGATTTTTTTGTACTTTTTGTACTTACACATAAATTTTATTCCCACACCAGAATTTAGAACCTTTTCTACACACGGTTGATAAATAAGGCCCCAGGTGAGGACTCTTCAACTTGCCACAGATGACTGAGGAAATGCTATTTTGAGTTAAAAAAAAAAAAAGGAAACACTAGACCTAGGACGAAAGCGATAAAATCATGATAAAATATAATAAAGGTGATAAAGCATTAAAAGTTAAATAAATAAAACAGTCTTAAAATCAAACAATAACAGAAAGTAAATTTTAAAAAAAATATTGCCAGCATCCTGTTTCTCAATTAAATAAAAGCTCCTGTGAAGAACTTTCAACTTTTGACAATCACATAGGCCATTTGCTGTCATTATTCAATATTTTAAATGTAAAAACGACAATATTTAGAGCTGCAGTGGCAAGTGGGCTGATGACTCAAAGTCCTTGGATTAAAGGGGACCTGCCATAAAAATGTGATTTTGGGTTTTTTTTGTGTCAGATAAGGTCCATATTATGTTCGTCTTATGTTGTTAATGTGAAAACAAACCGTTACGTCGTTTGCATTCTGTAAAGGTTTAAAATAAAGGAACGAGTAAACCAGGCCAATTGAAAAAGCAGGTCAATCTGACGTTGCGTTGACATTGCTCATTATTATTCACGAGCGCGTCACAGCCAGAGCGAGACCCAGCTACCACTGTATCCGCTATGGGTCTCTTCCAAACGACCGGTGTTTCCTTGGGTTCACTGCCGGGAAAATGAACTTAAAGCCGGGCAGAATGAATGAGAAAACACCGCTGGAGATCTCCGGCTTCTTCCTCAACTTCCACCTCCTCTTCGGACTCGGGGTCTAAAATATATGGTTTAATACCTGCCGTTTTTAGCCTGTAGCATAAGGTGACCAGACTTCCCCGATTTCCGGGGACAGTCCCCGTATTGGATGACCTGTCCCCGGCAAAAGCTGTCCCCGAAAATGTGAGATTTTGTCTGTGATCACACAGCCCCTGCAGCCCCTGCACCCCCTGCACCGCCGCCGCCACACCGATATCATTACAGACATCTGGGCACCTTACTTTAGCACACATTAGCATATGCTATTAGCATTAGCATAATAACAATGGATAAACCGAAATCCGAACCTCCACTGCTGAGCCAATCAGAGCACAGCAGGCTTCACAGCAGCGATCAAATCAGAGCAAAGCTCATTAACATTCATGGTAATGAGCTTTGCCTGGTGGCAAACCAGTTGGTTTTCCTGTAAGTTTTTTTAGGCATACTAAAACAAACCATCAAATAACTTTTCAGCTAAAATTATGTTGCAAACATGATCAGAGGACATCAAGGATTATAAAAAAATGATAAAAATGGGTATGAAATTTTGGTGGCAGGTCCCCTTTAAGATGATTATGATTCTGTGTCCTTTGTGGCAGTTTTGTGAGCTTTTACATGATCAAATACTCGTGAAATTTTGCATGTGACTCAGATTTGGTGAAAATTTGATATTCAATGAGTTTTGAACATGGCCTGGAGAAACTGGATCACCAGTGCCTCCTAACAGTTCATGAAACAACCCTTGATTTTTCATGCAGGAATCCAGTTTCCTGAGATTTAAAATAAGTTTCTAACGTTGTGTTAAAATGTTGAGAGGAAGTCAGGCATTTAGGAAAAAAGTAGAAAAATCACAATTTTGGGGGTGCAAATAAGTATTCAGGAGGAAAAGACTGGAACCTGACCTTGTCAGCTGAGCCGTCTTGAGTGCAGTAGTGTTTTCCTCCACAGTGGCAGCAGGAAGCAGCAAGCAAAACACCATGACAACTTTACTGTGGTGAGCCTAAAGGTATGGACTAGCATGTGATTACAATAACATGTAATTTTCTGACCATAATCACTCTGACAGTAACGACAATAATGAGAACAATGCTGTCATTATTGACACCCTGACAACAAAGGTCTACTACCACCTCTCTTTACTGCCATGTTGATCATAGTGAGCAATTTGTTAAAGAGTAGACAGGGCAAAGTGGTCTTGCTCACCCTAAAGTTGCTGCTTTGGTATAACAACCTGATCACAATCCAGTACTGCTCTGCAAAGCAACTTCTTTGGGAAATGCATTTATAACAGATT
Organism: Xyrichtys novacula; assembly: GCA_962446985.1. Taxonomy (NCBI): domain Eukaryota; kingdom Metazoa; phylum Chordata; class Actinopteri; order Labriformes; family Labridae; genus Xyrichtys; species Xyrichtys novacula. Next base: position 20,748,244 of record OY660879.1, on the reverse strand, counting down.
TTTAAATAGAGTATAAGACTTTACATGTTCTCACAGTTAAAGCTGCATAAAGCAACTATCTGGTTTTCATAGCATCTGCCTGCTGCAGACACATCATGGACGTCAAAACTTCATATGAGGTGTTGTTGGGCCAGTTCAAAACATTCTTGTGGTTGTGATAACAGCTGGTAAAATGACTTAACTCACTCACTTTAACTCACTTGAACTAATTTTATTGACATGGTTATAATAAATAAAAACTGATCTAATTAAACCATAAAAAACATGTTTGAATTGCACAGATTAAACATGGATCAACTTGGTGTCCAAAATAGTTGTTGTCCTCAACATCCTTGTTGTTTCAAGGGTAAATAAAAATGAAAATGGCATCATGATGCTAACACATTAGCATAGTTGTGTTAGCATATTTTTCTAAGCACTGATTGTTATCATTACAGCACAACACACACTTGACTGCTATGTTCTGTCTCCAGTCCTTGAGCAGAGATTGTGTCATTTCTTGCCTACTGCCTCCCACAGTAACACCATCTTTGAGTCCAGTAAGATTCCTCTGCAGCAGCCTTGAGTGAAGCTGCCTCTCGGTCTCCATTGCAGTCTGATGCGGTTGAGGTTTATGAGCCACACGGGCAGCCCATTAAACCCGGCGCTCTTTTGTAAAGGTTGTCTGCCTCTTAAACGGTGTCATTTTTATTGATGTGTTTCTCTCTCCTTGCCCCCCTCCCTCTCATGTACAGAAATATGCGATATGGCCGTGGTTTAAATTCAGTTCTCCAATAGGAGCTGTTTATTATGGCAGACAGGTCTGTTTCACTGCACAAAAAAGTGGATCTGGGTGTGTGAGGGGCGGTGACTGTCCCAGCATGAAATGATACAGCAAATTAATGTCCTCCTTTCATGGATAGCTACACAACCACACATGCACAGGGAGCCACACATGGCATCGCAGGCTCCACACGCTACATCCCGCTTAGCCCTGACAATATAGCAGCTGTAAAAGTGGTCGACTCTGTGATCGGACCAACAAATCACAGCAGGGGCGATGAGATGGAGCCGTCCTGCTGCTCAGGAAGCCTGGGAGAGCTGCGGTGGAGGACAAGCTGACAAGAAACGAGTACTTCTGCCATTTTTCAGGGGCCCACTTTGCCGCATATGGCTATTCAGATGGTCTTTATCTGTGAGGGCGGCAATCCTGGTTTCGCTCCAGCGTAATAATGATGCTAACCTGCCGTCTGGATCCACTCTTATTTGTTTTTTGCTTCCACATTATCCTTTATGCTCCTTTTGTGCAGCGTCACCTTTGACATCAATTTCTCATGGTGCATTGTGGGTGGCTTTTGCGAGCTGCGGTGCCAATATAAATGTAATACACTGAGTAATAACTCTAGCTAAGTATTGATCCTGTGGGATTTCTAGACTCTGTTAAGTACTCCATCTCATCGGCTTCAATCTTTACATGACAGACAGAGTGTGTGTGTGTGTGTGTGTGCGTGCGCGTGTGTTTGTGTGTTTCCCTGGTTGTTATTATTATGGGTTGGTGCTGCTCTCTGCACTATGAGAAGTGACTGTGTTTGTTTGCAGTGGAGGCGTGGATGAGTAGAGTCAGGGGATGGAGAAAGTAGACCTGATTAGCACTGTAAGCTCTCGCCATACTGCTGCAGTCTGTCCCCCACCTCAACACCCCCTCCACCCCTCCTCCCCTCACCCTCACTGCCACCCCCTCGTTCCCACAGCTGCTAATGACTGCTAATTGTGGCACAGCAGGGGAGAAGTGCTAAAAACTGGATATCACCAGCCATGCCTGGCAGAGCCGCTGCCCCCCTGGCTGTGAGGCTGGTGGCCTCTCATCTGTCTGCTCTGTGCATCAGAAAGTTGACTTAACTTTGCATGTTTGAGAGGCATACAGAAAAAAACAATGTTTTTATCAGTAACATGGTCAGGAGGCAGTTCATACAAGATGGTTTAGCTTCCAGTTAAAAGGCGACTGTAGTATTTTTTAACCTGAGTCACACAGCTAGTGTGTCTGAGGTATCAGCCCCAGACACATCAACAACACCAATGTTAGGCATCAACAGGTCCCACTCATCCCAACACAGACATCTTTCCCCTGTGGGCAGAGGATCACGGCACCCACAGGAATACACCAGTCTCCCAAGCTTTGTGGACTCTAAAAAAAACTACCTTACTGGTCTCAAACCAGCTGTGCTCTGGTCCTGCTGCCCTCTGACTCTCCTGGTGTAACTCACTCTTGTGCCCTCTGTTGTCTTTCTGCATCAAGCGAGATCTTGTAAGATGTCAGATCTGCACTTCTCCACCAATGAGACTTGGTTGCACACAGATTGGCACAGGTAAGAGAAACCTTTGCCATTCAGTTCTGAGGGTTTGTAATAACATTCTGATCCTGTCAGTGGTTAAATAAAGCTCTTGTAGTGGACACAGTTTGTTGATGCCTAATCATCCAATCAAATCACGTCTCTGATCATTTTGCTGCTTCTGGCTGCTCTGCTCTTCACAAATTTCAGGAACAATCATCAAACGCACACAAACACATTAGAAAATAGGGCCAGGTTAAAAATGACCAAAGTACCCCTTTATCATTCTGGCTTAAATTTCCGTAAATGTGGTCTTTAAAAAATTAACATAGTTCTACTGTTATAATGTGATACTTGCATGCAGGGCTGGCAGGGTATCAGATTGTCACCTGACAATTATTTTATTACTTCTATTTTAATAGTAATCAAATGTATAATTTATCTGCCCCATGAATAAAACTACTCAGGGAAAGATATTTCCTCTTTAAGTGAAAGTAGCAATAAGTCGTATTCAGCCAGATATTTTTCCTGTCTTGCATTTATATCTTGCATTGTCAAATTATGCTTTTATTTTGACATGTGTTACTTTCAGTAGGTTGTAAATTACAGAGCTGAATAAAATCAGTTGAAAGAATGGTTAGAAAGGATACATGTTCAGTTGATAAGTAACCCAACAAGGTTCAAGCTCCAAGGATGTTTTTGGATCAACAACAAATCCTTAAAACCAGTTTGAAAAGTGCTGAGTCGTATCTCAGTGCGCTGCTTCAGCTGTCTGCAGCTTCATCTTTGACAGTCCTTCATTTTCTGTGGTAACTCGTGGGATGACTGTTTTGCATCATCGCATTACCACATAAACTATTAAGAATCAAAACACCTTCTATCTCTATCTCAAATCTCTATGATTACTAAACAGGCCATTCTCTGATTTCTGCATTCACTCAGTTTATTTGTCCCAGCTAGTACTTCAAATGAATAAATAATGTTAAACTCAATGTATTCAAGTTAAAGGTACAAAAAAGTTTAAAACCTTAAGATGACTCAAGAAAAGACCAATGCTGCACATTAGTCGAAAAATTATGGGAGATTTTCTTCAACATAGATTAGAGATGCCTGAGGCAAGTTTATTTAGCATAAAGTACCTTAAGTATATTATAACTCCCCCTACAAGACCAATGCAGGACTAATGAAAAACAGTTTATATATTGGAGGTGTAAAGTACAATGTTGGAGAAATGTCCACACATCATGGGAAACCTGCTGGATGACAAAATATTGGTGAGCTGTTGGGAGATCCTTGGGGATAAAATGGTAAATGTTCATTTAGAGTATTGACAAGTAGCTTGATAACACATGCTCAGACAGTTGTGATAAAAGACTACCAAACTCCTCACTGAAATTATTGAAAGAATAAATGATGGTAATGTGAAAATCTTGATCCACAATGGGCACTCATAACTTTCAGCCTCCTTTGTTTAACTTTTAATAACTCTTGAATCTTATGACATGGATTCTAATATCATTATGAAACAGTTTCATGTGATGATTTTACTCTCAATAAGTCTTTTAGAGAATTACCCTGAGAATCTCAATTTTGTCTTCCTTTGCAGTGTTACTGGCAAGAAGTGTTGCTGGTGTCTCTTTTGGGGGCTCATGGTTCTTTGATGATAAATTGAAACCCCTCTGAATGTAAAATCTGGGTCCCTCACTTGTATTTGCTCTAATTTTTGAAGTTTAATTGCCTGAGCTCATTGATATTTACTTTGATATTTCAGCCACAGCCATAACTTTGTGTGCAACAAGGCAGAGACTGTAATCAGAGAACCTTTGCCATGCACTCTCTCATAAACCTCTGCTGAGTGATGGATGCTGTCTGGGACATTTCCCCTCAACATTTTTAAACACTGTGCCAAAGACAGATGCTCATCAAGTTAATTTAAACGTATTTCTGCAAGTTCAAATAAACAACATGGATGAATCTCTGTATCACGGAGTGAAATACAGTTTTGTAGTTAAACTGTTACTTTTCTTTGTCATTTCAAACAAATCACCAATGCTGCTGCCAGGAAGAAAGAATGCACCAATATTTCCATGAGCAGCCACCAGGCAGTGTTAGAAACAGCAAATAAGCAAACCCTAAAGATCTGAGGACAGCTTCATTACATGGTTTATGTGTGTTTAAATCAGCGTTTGTCCAATGAAACCTGTCATCACTGTGAAGACGGATATGGCTCAGGGTTTTATTGTAATGTGATGAACTGTTTGAGGGGTAACGCTCGAGGCTTCTCATCAGTATGTGTTCATTTTTAGATCTTTTTTGATTGGTGGAAATAACGCCTGTGGTGATATGTCTGGTGAGTGAAAGTCCTGTCATCCTCTGCGCTGTCAGGACCGGAGGTGTAGCGCAAACCCCCGACAGCTCCCACTCCCTGAAAAATTTGGATGATTTCTGCAGCCCTGATGTGCTAAATTGTATACAATAATTTTGTGCTTGCATTATAAATTGCTACTTCATAACCACAGAGGCAATCCCATTTACCTCCATCTGAAGTTATGGAGTTGTGAAGTTGTGAAGCATCACACAGGCATGCAGAGTTTGTTTTGTAACATGTCTGTTTACAAAGGTAATTTTTAATTCACTGGTTTATATTGTTCTTTAATTTAGACCTTGATTTTCAAAATGTCCTACAGCCACAGCAAAACTAGGAATAGGGCTGATGTTTTATATCAAGACAGATTTCAGGATTTTTATATGCAGAAATGGGCTGCAAATGCAGACAGAGCCAGTCTGTGAACATAAACAGTAGTCCAAATGAAAAACACATACAGCAGAAAAGATATTGTCAAAACATTCAGAACCAAATATTCTGTGACTATGCAAAGTAGGGATGTCACAATAGCGCAGTATTGACAGTAACCATCTATTTTAAAATATTAAATACTGATATTGTGCTAAAAATAGATGATTAAACTGTTAGTTCATTGCTGAAGTCCTTTAAGCTGGTTCCCACACTTTATAAAACAAAGGAGAGGAGAAGAAGAAGAAGCAGACTGTATGTAAAGTCAAGACAAGTTAATTTATAAAGCACCTTTAAGAAGACAGCAATCAATCAAAGTGCTGTACATGGGATAATTAAAAGAAGTAAATAAATGGATAAATAACAATTAAACAATAAAATAAAAAACAGTGGAACAAAATACAGAGGGTAAAAGAATAAAAAGCTTCAGTGCCTATGATTTGTGTGTGCTCATTTATGAAACGCAAGGGAGAAAAGGTGGGAGAATTTAAAAGTCTCTACGGTCTGTGAGGCTCTAATATGACCAGGTAAACTGTTCCAGAGTTTAGGGGCAACCACCGAAAAAGCCCTGTCACCTCTAGAATTAAGTCTAGTTATGGGGACGTCGTAAACCCGCTTGAAGCAGTTCTCAGAGGGATTATTCGGCACTTTTGAAAACTGAAATTCAATGATTCCTACTGAACATGTGCATCAACTGTATAATCCAGTTTTGTTTCATATACAGAAGATATCCTCTATGTCCAGTTTCCTTCCCTCCTTCAAGTGCAAAATCAAGCTGCTCTGCTGCGTAAATTTGTGCTGGCTCTTGTGGTGTGTTTTATTTATGAGCAGTAAATCTCTGCTGTCGTATGTATTTTTTTTTTGTTTTAGAAATAGTATTTTCTTTTAGCTTTCAGCCTGTTTTCCCACAATAACTAGATTTGGATGTGGTTAATTTGCCCTTGATGGCTATACAGTCATTTCTATATCCAGAGGAACAGCCAAAGGGTTTCAAAATGTCTATATTAATTGATTTGCTGTTTGCCCTCTGTGTAATCCTCAGTTTAGTCCCTGCTCGGCCTTTCTCTCACCTTCAGCAATCTGTCCTTCAGTCTGCGTCTTCATGTCTGGCTCAGAGGGACAAAAGGAGGACGTCCCTGTGGCAGACAAGCAGGGATATACTTTTTCTCTGTATCCTCGGGCATTCTTGATGATTTTTCTTTTTGGAGTGTCAATTATAATGCCCATGGATGAGAGATCAGAAGCTTGTATGCAATGCTGTGATAAACTCCTACTGCCGTCTGTGTGGCATATTTCATTTGGAATGGGATTTGGTGAAGGGGTGAAAGTAATGTTCAGATGAAGTGGCCGACCTGTTTCTTTGTCCTGCGTTAGCTCCCTCATATCGCTCCATCTCTCATTTCACTCAGGAAATTTCCCTCTTGTTTCAAACCCAATTTTTACCAAACTCCCTGCGTCAGCAGCAGCAGCAGCCCCTGCACCGGCCCCGCTGAAAGCATAGTGTCCAATTAAAGCCTCATATTCATGCAGAAAAGAATCGTTCTTTCTCTTTCTCTCCTTGCTTCCTCACCCACTCAATCCATCTTTAATATTATTTCCTCCCATTCTCAATTACCTTTCTCTTTCTCAATTACCCTGCCTTGTTAGAAAAACGGACATGGCTGAGCACAATATGAAATCCTAATTAAAACCAAAATGCGGAACACAAATTCAGATCTCACATCAAAACCTTTTTTTTTTTTTCAGTTGTACCATTTTTCATCAGGCTTCTGCTCCTCGCCCCCCGCCTTCTCTCCCTCTCCCTGCAGCAGATGTCTCCGGTCAGAGGTGGACAGGTAACAGACGACCCTGTTACTCCCCCCTGGGTCCCTGAGCCCTGCCCTACCCCGCTTCTCCAGCCTCCCTGTCCCAACTACCAACTCCAACCCAACCCGTCTGCTCTTTAAACACCTCCAACCCTCTCTGCTCCTCCATCAGCCCCTCCAAATCCCCCTCAACTCCTTAGTGTCCAACCTCCCCTCCCCTCCCCTCCCTCTCCCTCTCCTCTGGGCTGTATCTGATGGACCAGCTCCCCCCTCCTCCCTCCTCCTCCCCCCAGTGGTGCAAGCCTTCTGGATGGACCAGATGGTAAGAGAGGGCCAGGAGGAGACGTCCTCTAACCTGGGAGCCCGGCCAGACCTGGCCCAGAGTGCACGCCTGATGCCTGCCTAATAGACCTGGACTGGGCCTGCAAGAAATCAACTCACTCTGTGTGTGTGTGTGTGTGTGTGTGTGTGTGTGTGTGTGTGTGTGTTGGTGTGCATATGAAGATGGCGATACATGTTTCCATTAAGCCAAAATGTAGTGTTCTCAATGTTGCAATTAACAGATTTATTGGAATTTGGGTTATTTAAACCCCCGAGTTTGGCTGTAAGGTTTCACTAAAAGGCCAAAAGAGTCTTAGAGAGTTATTCCAACATAGAAAAGTGCTGAAAAATAACTCTAAATGTTTCTAAACGCTTGCATGAGTAGCAGTCTCTGGGTGTGAAAAATAAAGTCTTTGCAAAGCACTAAAACTGCACTTCCTCAACCTGAGGCAGGTCTCTGTATTCCAGGTAACACCTGTATGAAAATACCTACTTTTCATCTGAACTGACATAGGTTTACAACCTGGTTATAGTCTGAAAAGCCATTTCAAACACATGATGTCATATTTTTATGACTTGTCTGTTTTAACCGCACAAAAGCCATAGCCTAGGTCTTGCATGTTTTTTTATAATAGCTGACTTGACGGACAAGTGGGTGAGTTGAAGCTGTTTTCCAGGAGGTTAACAGCCCGCCAGGGTGTGATTTGTAAACATAAAATAAATAAATATAAATTCTTGTGAAGTTGAGAACAATAATGCAGCTGTCTCTAACACAGCAATGCTGAGCCAAAAGGCCTATTAGGCTAATTTATTTATTTATTCACCTAACAATAATTATCCCTTAATTACTAGACTTGAATTTATATTTGCTGGTTGGAGTTTGACAGGTCTTTCTTACAGATGATGTAGGCAGTACATAAGCTGCTCCTCCACAGTCCTGCACTGTTCTTTACATCCATGTAATGTTCAGTAAAGTGTCCTGTCCTCTTATCAGAGAATGTCCTTACATTTTAAATGGGACCGATACTTTACATGTCATTCAGCTTTTCCTGGTTTTGGCTTTTATCCCGGTATGAGCGGTTGGTCAATACAGACCTATTCCTGTGTGAGGGGACCCAACACATGGCCATCAGAACATGTTAGGCACTTAACTGACACATCTTTGTAGATAGCAAGCCATTTACAATCATCTTTGCATCCTGACACAACATTTTAGGAACAAGCCAGGGAGGGGCTGCTGAGGTGGACATAAAGCAAGTCTTTATCCCTGAAGTCTTTGAGTGACTACTTCTGCTTTTTTCTATCTCCCTACTTACTGTGTGTTCAGTGCTGGAGTGGATATATCTGTTTTCTCTTACACATTTGATTTCACAGTGATGATGAAGACTGTGAAACTCCATCATCAAGTACCTCCTCTCAGGACCTGCCAGGCCTGTACCTGTGAGGTTTCAGGTTCCATTTGTTTTCACAGTAAATAAATCTGCTTTACTTGGAGTAACACCTCAGGTCCTTTTCCATGTTTTTCTTTGAATGGGAATGCTGAATGTTGTGTTTAGATGTAATCAGCACCTGGCAACATGTGAGTAAAATAAATAGTTTTGTACCTGTATTATTTCAGCTGGCACAGATGGTGCCAAAATGTCCTTTTTGGTGATTCTGCCTGAAAAATCTGCACTAACACTACTTTCATTTTGCTTCCATTCACTTTATTAGCACATAAGTTGGCACAGGTGACGTCAGATGGTTCACTGTAATTTGCTCAAGCTTTAAAGCTGTGGCTGCAATATTCCTGAGAGATGATTGTTCTAAAATTGTACAATAAATCAAGGAGTAAATGACATTTTTTATTTGTCCTTTGTACCAACTTGATGTAAACATCCTTTCATTGTGATACCTTGATTATCCAGACAGAACTCAGCTATACTCTATCTAGATGGGCACCAGGGACATCTCTGGTTGAGTGGCTTATTAAAAACAAATAGGATACATAGTTTTGGCAAATTCAAGAGGACAATAAACCCAAATGACTATTCGGCTGATTTTTAGTTTATTTGTTGTCACTAAAATATTTCCCAAAGTTCTTCATCAGTTTTGAATGTCTTACACAAACTGAGGGTAGAAATCTATCTCTCTGCTTCTTAATGAAAACTCTAACTTCTGTCACTCCAGGTGGTGCCAATCAAGCAACAAGAGAACGAAAAAGAAACTCATTGATGATTTAGTTCAAATACAAAACAAGTACAATGATATGAAACCTTAAAAAAAGGTCATTTTTAACATGTCGAAGCTGAGGAAACAGCTCTCACCAGCAGCAGCTCAATTCAACAAACCATTTAATATATATGTAAGTGTTATTTATATGAAGTGAAGCCTACATGTGTTTCAATTAGTTTCAGTCCCAGTTGAAAATGGACTTGTTTATGCCTCGTAATTATGAGGAACCAAAAGTCTTAATTTGAGGGGTTGAATCTGAGGCCTCTCCCGTGTTTATTTGTGTGTGTTGGATTGCAGTTCCATGTAATTAGAAAACATCTAAACAGTTGCTATGGTAACATGTTCATCCCTGGGCAGAGGTTGAAGATGCACAGTGCTCCTCCAGTTGCTGAGGTCATACCCCTGGTGGTGTTTTGATGTTTAATGGAGGTGTGGTGAGGCTGGGAAAAAAAAGTTCAGAGACAAACTTTAAACTTAAAACTCCTGCAATAAACAAAGAATAAAAAAAATCTGCTTTTTTTTTTTAAAGGAAACCCAATCTACATGTGGAGGTTAGTTTGATCCCTGTCGATGCGCCATATGATGAATGTGTCGGATTGAGAATAAATTGAGTTGCTCCCAGAGGAGAAGCTTTTTTTCTGTCTGGAGCTGTTGGAGAATAAATGTATCTATCTGGGAGAGTTTTCCAAACGTTGATAAAGCTTACATCTGTCTGTCTGTCAGTCCGTCTGTCTGTGTGTCTGTCTGTTCTCCAAAACCCCGATCTGTGGTTTCAGGGCACCTTCAGAGTAACGAGACACATATATTCAGCAGAGAAACTCTCCCGCTCACTGTTTTCCAAGTGTATTTATGGCTATTCCATAAAATTCATTTAAAATTCATTAATACCACAGGGACAAATTCAATGAGCTCAGCCTAGTTTCCCTCATTTGCCCAGCGAGTCCAAACGGATTGTTGTTCTCCCCAGACGCTGCTCCTCTACAATCTCTTCCTGTTATTAAATATTCAAATCTCCACCACAATCACTCTGTTTAGCAAACACTCAGGGGACCTCACCAAGACTATTAAAGCAGAGATGATTGCAATGCTTTGTTTTTGTTTAGTTATCTGCCTTGATGTGGCCGACATGCTAATTGCTAAAAGAGAGCTAGTTGATTTGTTTGACCGTTGTGAAAGTATTCACATCACCTGACTTCATCTTACACTTTTATCTTCCCCCTCTGTGTGATGTTTTCTTCCTCTCTCATGTTTGCATGTAATGGAATATCATACAGTATACACCTACCCTGTGTGCGCACACACACTCTTAAAATGATTTCACCCTCCCACACCCCTTCCTTCTTTGATCTTTTCCAGTCTAACGTCCTCACCCGCCCTCAAATGATATGAAGGAGCATTGAATTTATCTCCTATTTCCCTGTTTTACATCATTTATCATCACGTCTGTTGTGAGGGCTCATCTTGTCTACTGGAGCAGATTGTTTCTCATCCCATCTCTTCTGTCGTGCTGTTTTCTAATAAGCACCACAGTCTTTTTTTTTGTGTGTCATTAATGTTGTCACACACACACACACACACACACACACACACACACACACACACACACACACACACACACACACACACACATCAGAACAGCTCCAGCTGTGCGGAGGCTAGAACGGGCAGCTCGTGGCCTCCTGTGCCACCTCCATCGCGCAGACCACCGCTTCCTCCCCCCACTCGCCGCCACCGCCGCCCCCTGGGGAGCGTCGAGCTTTAGCCCTGGAGGTGATGCTAATGGGAGATTTTAACTACATTTCCCTCCTTCCTCCCTTCCTCGCCTCCTTCCCACCAGAGCTGCGGATATGAGCCTAGAGCAAACACAGGGCACTCTCATTAAGGGACTAGTGCTGGTATTAAATTCGCTGTTATTAGAGAGGCCTGCTTTCATTTCACTGGCACAGCAAACCACAGACACCCACAGGAGACTCAGGGTGAGGACTAGATTACAATCATACACTTGGTGGCGAGGGTGCATTCATTTGTGTGTGTGTGTGTGTGTGTGTGTTTGTGTGTTTTGGGGCCAAAGCTACAAAAGGTGTCAGGGAAAATAGGAGACGCTGCCACAGCATCCTTTTCTTCTTTTTTATTTAGAAATGCCAACTGTATGAAAAGACCCCGTTTAAAAATAATAGACTGTAATGTTGGCCGAACACAAGCCATCATTTTAATGGCAGGGTTCCCCACTGTGTTTTAGTCTGGCCTCATTGGCTCTCTGGTAGAGATGGGCGGGGGGGCATTTTTCAAATTACAGCTCACCCCCTGCCTGACAAGTCAAAGATGGACAAAATCAATATACATACAGCAACAAAGACTCAGGCTGAGCAAAATCAATGCCAATTATTTGATCAAAAAACACTTCCACAAGCTAAAGTGGAGAACACACAAATGCTTTCACAGCCTGATTCAGAAGATTTGCATTCAGATTCTTGGAACCAGGAGAAGTGTCCTCTGATAAAAGCCTTTTTAACTTCTCTAACAGGAGGGCAAGTGTGAAAACGTGTCAAAAATTCAGAGGCCACACATTTTCATTTTTGACCAAAATCTACAATGCTCCTCTCTGATTTCAGAGGAACAGGTTCAGTTCACATGAGGAGTTTTTGTTAAGTTTTTAAACAGATTTTAAAAAAGTAACATTAATGAACATCAACATACAGTTTCATTACTGTACAGAACAGCTGGAAAGGGATAGATACCAGTTGTACCCTGTGACTACATACTACTACTGCTACTGACACTGTTTCTTTTGAAAGATGTCCAAAGCAGAGATCCTTGCTCAATGGTTAATTTGACTTTAAAAAGCTGAGTAACATTACCTACAAAAGTGGCTTATTATGTCCACAGATTTGTATCTTCATCTTTGCAAATGCTTCATCAAACTTGATTTTACGCATCTGAGCAGCTTATATTTCACCATAAAATTGTTCTTTTACATATATTTTAGAACTAATAAATGATGTCATTTTTTTATATGAAACCCTTTGAAAAGTATTTTTATCCTGTTTGAATCACATCCCCTCTACTTTAACAGCAAGGTTTAAACCCTTATAAGTTCGATACATTTCTATGCTTAACAACAGTGCATTAACCTACAAATAAATCTATCGCTCTTTATTGTATGAAGTAAATGTACATCTTCTGCCACTCAGACCCAATTTAAAAGGATGCCAACCTTTTTAATCATTCCAGTCCAGCAAGTGGTTACCAAAGAGTACCTCTTAGTCAGTCCATTATGTCCCTCAAGGACTGCGCCTGTTAACTGTTTCAAATATCAGTAGGTCTCTATTCAGTAGACGCACAGACACTCTGGTTTACCTTAATGGTCTGACCCTGAAAAGATATTCTTGCTAACATGCAATGTACTGGTCTTTAGTTTGGTAAAACAACAACTTTTCAGGGGGACTTTTAAACTTTAAAAATTCAAACTTTGCCAGGTCTGTCCTCAAGAGAGCAAGAGAAAAGAAAACAACTTTTAAAATGTTGAATGAAGGTCAGGGAATCTAAGCATTGCTGGGCTTTCGCAAAAGAGTGCTGAGCAGTTTTGTTGCACAAGATCTCTTTATATTGGTGAATAATTTCTCAGATATCTGCCAGAAAGAGTGTGCCCTCCTGTTTTTGCGCTCCACATAACCTGTTTTTCTGTTCTCTGGCTGCAGATCTCCAGTGTGAGGACCCGCTCCACTGAGAGGACCCAGGGTGACTTCTTTTCTCATGCAATCTGCTTTGTTTGATGTGGTCATCCCATTTTGTATTTTGTCTTTGGTGTACACATGAATACCCCAAAAAGTCCCAAGAAATAACTTATATTTACATGAGATTATTAACATGTACTTTTCGGTCAGATCACTTTAATTTGAAAGGCTTAGAATCAACTTAAGATGAAAAAAAAGACTCCTGCCACATTTGCTATAATTTTGAAAGGCCCCAAATAAACTTCTCTTGAAAAAAAGAAGACTCCCGGTATATTTGCTTTTATTTTAAAAAGGCCTCGAATCAACTTCGCACAAAAAACAAATAAGACTCGCAGTCTAATCACTTTTTATTTAAAAGGCCTCAGATCAATTTCCGACATAAAAGAAAATCACACCCACTACATTTGCTTTTATTCTGAAAGGCCAGGAATCAACTTCCAATGTAAAAAAAATGACTCACAGAATATGAATTCTTTTATTTTGAAAGGCCTTGAATCAACTTCCAGTTCGCTCAGTGTAGTGGTCTTGACAGTGGAGGTCTGCAGCTAGACTGTCTTGGTTTTTCCTGCAAACACCATAGCCGGCTGAAGAGTGATGAGTTAGAACAACTCCAGCAACTAACGTGAAAAAGAGAGACCAGAGCACTTTACGCCTCTTTGTATGCTCTTATTTCGATGTTTGATCTGTGAACAGAGATTGAGACCTGACATAGCAACATAACGAAGCACAAAGCAACAGTAGCAAAAAAAAGACCTTCCTGTCAACCAGCAAAAAACATGAATTGCATTTTTGTTTTACTGAAGATTCACAACTAGATTACTTTTTGGACAATAATGGGTTTGCGGGAATTCATCTGTCCTCTCTTTGTTCAAAGAGTTTTCTTTTACAATGACAATATTTTGAAGATTTTCAAGGAAAGGACTGAGGTCCACCAATGGGCTGCCAACGTTTAGGTCTGCTGGAGGACATCCTCATCAGCTCTTCTCTGCCTTTTCTATACCATTTCTGTCAGACGGCCCTTAGGGCACGACGAGCTGAGTGACAGGAGCGAGCCAAAACGACTGTGACAGGGGAACTCGCATCAAATTCCCTGACAGTTACCTCGACAACCTCCTCTGATACCGCCTTGTCACACACATAAGAAGATTACTGAATGGATTTAGTCAATGTGAAATGTGAGTGAGCGCTCTGTGATACAAGCTTTTTTTTCTCCCCTCCTCTCCCTGGAGCCTGGAGAGCCTGCCTATGTGATAGGCTGCTATCTGGCACACTGTAGGAATTTGGCTGGCTCTTCTCTGGGAGGTGACAGAACAGGTGGCAAAGAGAGGAGAGTAAGGCAGAGAGAAGACGCCTCAGGTGTCCTGGACTGAAAAAAAATCTGTTACACACCTTCAAAGACACAGACAAACATAATTATACTGGAGATTTACTGCAGGAGGACCCCATTTGACTCTGTATATTTGTTGCTGTGTTTGTGATTGTACCAGAGAGTCAGTTTTTCATAGTGGCAGGCCTCTCTGCTGGTGCTGTAAAGCACAGCGGTGTGTTCAGCTGTGACTGGGACTCATTAGAGGAGGAGAGTGTCCGTCATGGTGCCTGGCTGTCTGTGCTGCTGGTCATCTAGTGGGGGGACCAGGACCTCCTTCCCCATCGAAGCCCAATCCATTCTTTCTCCTCTCTTCCTAATTCTGTCCTGCTGCTCTCTCTCTCTCTCCTTCCTCCCTCCTCTTCCTCTCTTCCATCTCTCAACAGGGGTTCATCTCTTGTGATTCTCTGCAGCCCATTATCAGTCCCCCACCAGCCTCCATCCGCAGCCAGTCTCTCAACAACAACACACAACCACTCGATCAAAGCCCCCAGAGGGCCGGCAGCTTGATTGATGCTTATCAAAGAATCCATTGTTGTTGACCCTGTGTTGTCAATCCCAGTCATCATGTGTGTTGCCATTATTGCTGCTCTCTCATTGTGTTTCGTTGCTGTGTTTTTATCCAGGTATTGTTTTGGTTCCACCCCGAACAATCTTCAATAATAAAAGATGCTGCCATGTGCTCCAGAAAGCATCGACATGTCTGGCTGACACTCACTCATTTATACCCCTGTAATGTACTTTCAAACCCTCCATGATGGACCCTGAAGCCAGCAGACAGACAAAAGCGTCAAAAATGCTCCCCAACACAAACACTACAACAGAATCTAGAGAGAATCAACACCTCTTGTAATTGTGTTTTACTCTTTGTACTCCAGGGAGCTTGAACATGGGATTTTCTTTGTGCCAGTCATGTCACAGAAAACAGTCACAGCTGTTTATTGCACAGTTACGCGTGACAATAACAAGCTTAATTAGAGGACCCACGACAATCACAAAGTTAAAAGATGAAACTTCAAAAGCACAGGCACATTCCAAGTAAAAGAAATAAGTTTGAAGTTCATTAACAGAAAGTCAACACCATCAAAACTGTCCTTGAGGACCTTGTTTCCATTTGTGTTGGGTCCAAGATCCCGTTTGAAGTCACTGTTTACTGCCACAGGTGGGACCAGAGACTGCAGAGTTAAGATCTTTGATATTTTCAGCTGAGCTTAACTGTGGCATCCTCTTTAGAGATGGTGAAGTATGTCTTTTTGAGACTGAAGGGGATCAAAGTGGGTTTGTGCAGGTATGTCCTGAAACAAACTGTCTGTGTTTAATGCACAGAGTCAAAAATACCAAACTGGATAAAAACTTGTCCTTTAACACTGAACCTTTTCTGCGTCAACGCTTAACCTCCTCTTCTTCATCTACATATTCTGTGGTAGAATTTTACATAGTCTCTAGATAGTGAACATAGTCTGAGATTTCAGCCTTTCTTGAGTGGTGGGAGGGCCATCCATCCATCCATCCATCCATCCATCATCCATCTATCCACCTATCCATCTCTCCATCCATACGTTTTTCCATCTGACCATCCATCTATTTATCCATCCATCCATCCATCCATCTATCTATCTATCATCCATCCATCCAACCATCTTTCCATTCATTCATTCATCCATCAAACTGGACTCCCTGCAGTTTGCATTCAAAGAACACATTGGAGTGGATGATGCTGTCCTCTACATGCTTCACAGTGCCCTGTTTCATCTGGAGGAACCTGGGGTTTATGTGAGGACTTTTCAAGTGCATTCAACACCATCCAACCCACCATACTCAAAGACAAGCTCACAGAGATGGGAGTGGATCCTTCCTGTGTTTCCTGCATCACAGATTACCTGACAGGAAGGCCACAGTTTGTCAGGCTGGGGAACTGTGTTTCTGGGACATTAATGAGCAGTACAGGGGCTCCACAAGGGACAGTGCTGGCGCCATTACTGTTCACACTGTACACGTCAGACTTCAAATACAGTACAGTAGAAAGGGGCAGAGCTGCCTCTTTTGCCTGAGAAGACTCCAATCAGTAGACATCTAATGCCGCAGATGTTTTATCAGTCTGTGGTGGCAAGTGTGCTGTTCTACACTGCAGTCTGCTGGGGAGGAAGCATCAAACACAAAGATGCAAGACGTCTTAACAAACTGGTGAAAAAAGCTGGCTCTGTGGTAGGACTCAAGCTGGACTCAGTGGAGGATGTGGTGGAGAGATCTACAATGAGGAAAGTGGAGACTATTCTCAGGAACATGGATCACCCACTTCACAACACCTTGATGGACCAAAGGGCCAATGGTGGTGGACGGCTCCTCTCTCTTCGCTGCAGGACAGAAAGATTCAGAAGATCTTTTGTACCAACAGCCATCAGGCTTTATAACTCGTTTGTAAATAATAGAAAACTTTTATAAACATATTATGTAAGACAACAGACAATTGAATTTCCCTTGGGAATCAATACAGTTCTTCTTATTCTTATTCTTATCTGTCCTTTAATCTTTCCATTCATTCATCCATCCATCCATCCATCCATTTATTCATCCATCTGTCCATCCATCTGCCCTTCAATCTTTCCATCCATCCATCCATCCATCCATCCATCCATCCATCCATCTCTCTCTCTGTGTGGGTTGGTGTGAATGTGCTCAGTGTTTGTCCTGTAGTTCAGCAGGTCCAGAGCTGTGTCAGTATCAGATCCACACTCAGTAATTGTCCTGCTCAGCTGAACAAAGCTCTCCTCCTCGAAAAACCGTTTTTACTTTTTTTTTTGCTCTGTATCTTTGTCCTTCTTCCCTCCTGTTTTTTTCCTGACTTGTTGTCGTTTTCATGTACCATCTTTTTTTCTCTCGAGGGAGAGTTTCCCTCCTCCTTGTCCTCCTCTTCTTCACAAGCAGGAGCTGATATTCCATCTTAAAACCACTGCGCCTCTCAGTTGTTTCACCACTTCTGTCTTTCTTCCCCCTTTTTACGCAGTTGTACTATGAGACAAGCACCACAGAGGGAAACTGAGACACAGCGGACATGTTGACATCGAAGCGGAGGTGGCATGTGAGTGGCTAAGGCCTCAGTGGTGCTTAAATGAGAACGGACATCGCTCATTTCCAACCTCAAATTGCCTTGCTCTCATCTTTGACCCCCGGTTAACAGCCTCACTCAGGCAATACACTGGCCATTCTCACACATAAAAACAAGTGTGTTTACCCTGCAACATGTGATTCAGAAACCTCAGCGCTTACATTCACACAGTTTCCAAACAGAAATGAATCTATTGTTAATGCTGCTGCCACAGCCCTGACCTGTACATGGTTCTGCCACTGACTTAGATCTGTTGACACACATTACGAAGTGCAGACGGTCATTTATATCCTGTGCCCTTTAGGTATGACCTTGTCCTCTTGGCTACAGGATCATGTTGACCAGTCAAAAACCTAAAAAATAATAGCTTCCCCAGAGGCAGAGTGATTAATTACAGTTTTCAGGGAGGATGGGCTGTATGGTGGATGTTCCTGAGAGCTGTACAGTCATTTCTGTGACATTTCACCTCATGGTCAGTGATAAGCAGCACCTCCTTCCTCTCTCTCTCTCTATCTCTCTCTCTCACTTCCTCTCTCTCTGTTTTTTGTAAGATCGCCCTGTGGAAACGGCATTGCTCAAATAACTTCATTACTTTTTAATGCAGCTGTAATTACTCCGCCATGTTGTAATTGGACAGAGATATGAGAACAATAAAGGATGTCAGGACAGAGAACAGGGTTTTAATTGTGGGTTAATGATATTTATTTTGCGTCGTCCTCTTCTTCTCCTCGTCATGGCTCAGTTGTGTGGGCTAAGTGTCAATGAAGAGAGAGAGAGCAAGAGCAATGGAGCTTGTTTCTTTCCCAGTGATTTCTCCCCTCTGCTTTTGTCCTAGAGAGGCAGCACATTAACCTGGGATCAGATTAAGGGCTGTAACAGAGCCAGGTCGTGCTGTGGCCAAGCGGCCGGGCTCCTCTGGGCTCAGATTAGACCTGACCCCTGACCGATGTGTCAGTAACAGATAATGAGCTTAGCTTTATCAGACCCATGTGTCTCCCTGAGGGTCCACAGCCAGCTACACCCTCCTTCTGTGGATCGGGTGTGGGAGCAGCAAAGGGGTTAATGCTCAGATAAGAATCATGTTGCCTTATCAGCTCTCACTGGAGGCTCCTCAGCTGAGAGCAAATCTGACAAACGGCAGCGATTACTTTACCCCGGGGGCAGATAGTGTGTGAAGATGCACTTAAGACCACTATTCATAAGGTGATAATTTTGTTTCATACAAACCCATTAATGTCAAGTGAATTTCATTTAAATGCAGAGAAACTCTGCAGCTCCCTCGATCTCATATTTTGATAAGCTACAGATTGATTCATCATTTGCTTTTGTACTTTAGTATTTTTTCAGATTAAGTGCTTCATCTTGCCTCTCCTGTGAAGTGACATTTACAAAATACTATCGATTAGCCCAGGAGGGGAGATATAATTACAGATCAAAACAAGGTGACGCATATTTCACCAACTAGCAAAGAGGGAAAATGTTTGTTTTGCCTGTAGTTGTTTTTAATGTCCACGCTGATCACTGAACAAGAAGGGAGGGGTGAGATCTGCACACAGTAATTAATTATGAATGTCATTTAGTCTCATTACAGCCATAATTACAGAGTTTTGGTCTCTGATGCAAAGCTGAAGGTTGAAACTTGGCCACACTGGATACTCAAGTGATTTCCACTTGACATTAACAATGAAAGTCACATCATTGACTCATTGTGTGAAAGTACACTTGTTATTTTAGAAAGATACTTCTGTCATTGACAGACTCAGGTAAAAATAGGGGCTTGAAACAATTTCGCTACACACTTAAAATTTAGTTTCATAAACAAGTGCAAAATGATGCATCATGGGAACATTAATGTCTATAAGTAATCATCTGGTCTTTACAGTGTCAGTTACAGCAGGTGTGTGCCAAAGTTGATGGCCTGGGGTGGTATGAGCCCTGAAATCTGATTGGCAGCTGCTTGGTTGCAGGTTTTTTAATGTCCCACAACAAAATACCTGTGTCATTTTCATGGTCTTTTCTTCTGCAGAGCTCCAGTAGCTCATTAGTAATTCACCTCTGAGTCGTGAGTGGAGACAGCGCTGCTCTTCACACTCCTCTTCATTCTAGCATGTAGCCTACCATCGCCGGTGTCGTAGAAGTAGCAGGTAACATAGGAGCTATTCAGCTCTCGGGTACTGATGTTTGGGGACATGATGAAAGTTAATATCATAATTAGCTTTCCAACAAGCATCGCAATCCACTAACGCACACACTTGTTACATGATCATCCTCTCTACTTTTCTGAGTCTGACCTGCATAGTGAGGCTCCAGAGGCAGAGCTTGGATTTGATACGTAGGAACTCTCACTGTACCTGTATCTGCAGTTTGGGTCTGTGAGGGGTTCACAACGATTTGAATGCAGAAATAATCAGAAATTCAATTTTGCTCTTACTTTTCTTATGATATGTCATGTAGCATCAGAAAATTGCTATATGAACATGTAGACAACAAGAAAAAAAACGTGATTTTTATCAGAGTGGGTCTTTAATGACATTTTTGTCACATTACATTTCGCAAAACACAAAAATATACTGTGCATGCCAAATGCAATCAATATTTTACAATTTGTAGATGTTTTATCATCCTGCAAAATATTTATTTTGTTATAAAATGTTTTTGTTCATCCTGAAATATTTTTATTACATAAACTATGTAAATTACATTTTGTATTTTTTTTACATTTCGTTAATTTTTGTCTTGTTTTTGTTTTGTCATGTATTTTGTTACATAACATTTCTGAGTTGAATTGTTCATGTTATAATAAATGTTTTTGCATTAAGTGAAACATTTTTGAGATCATGAAATGTTTTTTCTATTGGTCTTCGGGTCTGGCAGGTTTTTTATTTTTTTTGGTCTGAATTTAGACAGTAAAACTGGGACATTTGGAGATTTACCTTTCAATGAATCATGAATGAAAGATTAATACGTTGTCCCTTTGTCGTGTTATTTTTATTGAATAAAAAAAGAAACACATTCAACAAGAAGAGATTGTAAAGCTAGCTGTCTAAATTAATGTGCGGTGAATACATGCAGAAGTATAAAGGTTAAATTACAGATAACCAAAAAATCAACCTAAATACAACAACAAAGCCTTATTCCGTGACTGCCTCCCCTTGTTTTAACCATCTGGTGATTGATGGGCCAATAATACTGCAGCATCAACAGGATTCAGGACTGACAAAAGGCAAAAAGATGAGAATAAGAAGGTGCAAGGGGAGTTTCACATCCTAATCCATTACTCCCTTTGTCCACCTGTGGTTTGCATATGCTAGAGATGAGGAGGGGATTATCAGGCGAAGAGGAGAAGAGATGAGTGAAGCTGCTAGATTAATATCCTGCCACGGCAGCCCAGGGAGACATTAATTTCCTCTTTACCACCATTTAAAACGAGCAGCGTGTGTTGGGTCGGCGGCTGCTTTAATGGAGAGAAAGAGACAAAGGATATCATAGTTGGGGTAGTAAACTTGTGCACGTCCACCTTTGTACCTTTTGACCTGCATGTGTATTTGTGTGTGCATGGTGTGTGAGTAGTGGTGTGATGGATTGGATCTCTGAGTGCTTGTGCCAGTGGGAAGTAAAAGAAAGAAGCCGTAAGTGTGCAGGCATGTGAGAAGATTGAAACGTGTGAGAAGGGGGAAATATGGTGTGTGTGTGTGTGTGTGTGTGTGTGTGTGTGTGTGTGTGTGTGTGTGTGTGTGTGTGTGTGTGTGTGTGTGTGTGTGTGTGTGTGTGTGTGTGTGTGTGTGTGTGTTTGGTGTGACACTCTTCTTGAGGTTTAATTTGATTAAATGAGAGTGCTGTCACTGGAACCAATGAGAAAAATGATCTAACTCCCCTCTCTGCAATATTAGGCTGATGAAAACCACTCTTTTTTTTTTTTTTTTTACATCTTATGCTCCATGTCTTGTAATACTTTGTGGAACTAAGGCAGAGCTGTTTGACATCGCGGAGGAATTTAAGTGGAGACGTAGGAAATGGAGACTAATTGGTCAATATATGCGTCTCTTCATGCTATTTAGTTCATGATTGGTAAATTCGCATATCATTCAAAATTATCCGTGAGACTAAATGACTTCAAAACATTTGCAAAATAAATAAAAACATTGAAAAATTGGTGTAACACTTAACTTTAAGACCTCCTGTTTAGCATTAATCAGCAGCATGTAATAAACGGTATCTTCTATACTTTGCATGAGTTCCTATGTTAGTGTGGACAAGCTCTAAAGTGCTAATGCTGCATTTCTACAAAGTCAAGGGCCAAAGACATTGTAAATGTGGAAAGTATTTAGTGTCGTCTTCTGTTAATGAAGCATTCAAAAGACAGTCTATTATACACATTATACAATAAAGTTCTTGTGATTCAACTTGTGTTACATGTAGTTATGTTACAGTCCTGAATTTCCTCTGTGAGGAGGTGTGCTCCACTGCTTATCACCCCGTGGTTGTCTGGAGTGTCAGCTCACCATTCAAGTGCTCAGTCATTAGCTTGCTGCCATTATAAATCTTCCCCCTTATTAGAAACGCAGAAAGCTCAATAGCTGGAAATGCAGCCACTCACAAACACTCTATCAAACCATTGCCTTATTGATCGGCCTCTCTCCTCTCATTCACCTGCGCTCAGATGGATGGACCTCAGAGTGTCAGTCAGCGCTGTGAGTCACACGCCTTGGTTGCAGCCTCCTCAAAGATGCATCCTGCAGCGACAGCTGTGCTCAAATGTCACGGCAAATGAGCTGGCCAGGCTGTGCCATGGTGTATGTACTCATAAGGCCTGTTTGTTACTATAAATATTAGATCTCAACACACAGCTTTTTCTCCTCTCATCCGTCCATCCTCTGCAGCCCCCCAGGGTCTGGGGTCATTCGCTCACTTAGAGGTGTAATTAAGGGCCGGTTAATTATTTAGTCTGATGCAGGAGGTGAGGTGAGCTCTGGACTTTAGTTTGATCAGTGTGTGACTTGTTGAGTGGAGAAAAAGGCCTGCAGCTAAATATCAGTTTCTCACTGAACTTCTGCTCTACAGTTTGCACACAGCTGAGAAACAGTGTTTGTTTCGTATTCACTAAAGTGATTTTTATGTGGCTGCATGAGAGTTTATAATTATTTTCAATTTAACTGCAATTTTAAAACTGTTACGATCTTATTTTACAGGTAAATACGTTTACCCATTTTGTATTGTTTGTACAAGTGGAAGATTATTACAGGGTCTCACACAGAAATAAACAAATGAAAAATGTCTTCACAGAGATTTCCATAGTTAAGGTTATAAAGTAAAACCTATTTGTCATTGATAGCAAATAAACTGCAAAATAGAAATAGCAAAAGCAAAACCATTGTAGAGTTTGAGATGTTTTTAATTGTAAAATAAAAAGATGAAACTCTTACCTGTGATAGAGTTTCTCCACAAAATGAGTTTGGTCTACCTCTTTCTTGTTCTCTATCAGATAAAGGAAGAATATTTATAACCACAGTCCTGGTTGTCCTACAAGTAAAACTTTCTCATTAAAAATGTGTTCACAGACCTATATTAGCAAGTCAGTCTTTGAAAAAAAAAATTGACATTCATGCTTTTATAAACATACTCAAACATTCTTTATAAACATTGGGGAATATTTCTGATTTTCTGATAACATGCTAAAGTCCCACTCCAATGAAAATCCTGTTTTTCTTGTTTCTTTTTTTTTTTACATGTTCATATGGCATTTTTCTGATGCTACAGGACATATCATGAGAAAAGTATGTGCAAAATTGCATTTCTGAGTGTTTCTGCATGTGACTCTGGCAGACCCAAACAGCAGGCTCAGACACAGTGAGATTTTCTACGTCACAACTCGCCCAGAGCCCCGCTATGCAAAGCAGGATCAGAGAAATAAAGAGGACGATCGTGTGTGCATTAGCGGATTGCAATGCTTGTAAGACAGTTATTTATAATATTAGCTTTCATCATGTCCTCAAAGCCATTAGTGTCTCAGAGCTGAATAGCTCCCATGTTACCTGCCACTTCTACTACACCAGCAATGTTAGGCTACAAGCTAGCAAGAAGAGGAGTGTGCAGAGCAGCGCTGTCTCCGCCCACGACTCAGAGGTGAATTGCTAGTGAGACAAAGAGAGCACATTTGAAGAATAGAGTACTTCTAAACAGTTTTTTGATTCTTGGCAAAGTTTTTACAGTCTAATTTGACCTTCAATCCCATTATTAGCTTTCTAAAGTTGTATTGTGGTGTGAGAGAACATTTGTCAAACCCAAGACAATAAGACTCAAGTTTCATGGAATCAGGATTTCTGTCTGATTTCCCAGCAAACATTGGTGTAAAATCAAAGAAACAATGTGAAAGCAGCTACCAATGAATCCCTAGATCAATAATCCCAGTAACAAAATTCAATCCATCGGTTTAGCAGAGTTTTATTCAGGCTTTTGGATCTAAGTGTATCTAACAAGCCCACATGTTAAGCACTTTGTCTCTATTTTTGGCACACTGAGTTTTGTTTCACAGCTGCTGCAGCCAGCAGCTCTGTTTGGTGAAAAATACAGAAAGCCCAGGTGTATGTTACCCGATCAGAACCGTACAGAGGGAAGACATTTTGAGCGAGTGCTTCTTCAAGATTTTGTAACATTCAGCATGTAAAGGGAGAGCAATTTCTCCAAGGAGTAAGAGGAGACTAAATCAAAATGAAAGAAAAGTGTTTGTGTTAGACTTTGATTCATCAGTTTGCTTAAATGAATGATGTTTTTATCATTTGCAGGCCGAAGATAAAAATATTGATTTTAAGTTATTTTATTAGTTCTACAAGGCCACACATTTGAGTAGTTCATGCAAAGGATCATTTGTTTTTGCAAAACAGTAATTCAGTAATTAAACCGCTGTTACTGTAAACCTCCAGTACTCCAGCTCTGTGATTTTTTTGGTGCTGTTTACAGATATAATTGGAGTTGTATTTGGCCTCTCTGTCCGTGCCCACACATTACGGTGAGATTTCTTGGTATACTCTGGGCCTCATCCTCACTGTGCACTTATCAGCACTATTCAGACTCCCTCATGTCCAACAAAGGCAGTGAGTGTGGCTGTAATGTTTGAACTGTACCTTACCCTTCGGAGAGCTGTTTTGATTGCTGCTGTCCCGGCCTGCCTGGCCCCTGACCGGCTCCTCACCTCCCTCCCTCGGGGGGAAAATGACACAAATACCTGCGAGCGGCACTCTGCCTTGATGCCAGCTTGGGCAGAGGTAGTGGGGGCACACAGCCTTTTAAACTAATTTCAAGCCCGTCAATTAAGCAGGTGATTTGTGTTGGACAGAAATCACTCTGGCACTGCCACTTCAACGCCCCCCTGCTCTGCACACACGCGCATTGTTCCTCCTCTATTCCACAATCCTCGGGGGGACTCAAAGAGCCATTGATTGGTTGAGCTGTTCGCCCCTCAGACGGATCAATAATCACTGTGTTCTCCCGGCGCTGTGCTGGAAGGGTGAGGCTGGGTAGACGCTCATTTGCCAGTTCCCATGGGAACCACTTGGAGTCCCATCGGATATGCCGCTTTGAAGACCTTCTTGATTTTTTCTCAAAGTTTCTGTCTTCGAAGTTTTACTAAATCAACCTTTGAGGACAGTTAATATTGAGTCAAACGATAAACGCTTTAATTGGCAGCAAAATTGGAACAAAAGATTGTTGCAGGTGTTAGAGGCTATCTTGGTTATTATTGGTTCTTTTCCTTTAGACAGATGATTGCTGTGTGTATGTGCGTAGGTGTGCATGTGTATGTGTGTAGGTGTGTGTATGTGTGCGATGGTGAAATAATGAATTTCTCTTGATTAAAAATTCTTTCAGAGAGAGAGAGAAACAGGGAGAGAGGGAGAGACAGAACTGAAACCCTATTGATTTCCATTAAAAGTAATCAAACTTTTCATGGTACTGGAAGGGTGTGGGAATTTCTTTTTTTTTCTTCTCATTTTAAAGAACTGTTTGACTTTTGCTTTTGTGAGATGACCACCAGTCTACACCGAAGACTTCGAATCATCACATTCATCAATCAACTCCCTCTCGTGCCTTACTCCAATATCAGCTGTTAATAGCCTGAACCCTGAACTCGGGAAGTATTGGCGGCGTATCGCTGAAGCCATGAAAAGCTGGGAAAGTTTAGGGCTGTGTCTTCAGATTCATCAATCTCTAAACCAATAGCTCTGAGATGTCTCGAGCATGAATCTCGCCGCAGTACAAGCCCTGAATCGTTTCAACCATCAATCTCTGCTCTATTAGACTTGCACTGTCTGCTCCATGGTCATGTCTTTGCGCTGGAGTTATGGGTTGAGGGGAGATGGGGGGAGGACTGGAGACGGATGATAGAGACACGCGGGGGAGGAGCAAAGTGAGCAGAGGTTAGAGCCGGCAGAGATATGATGGTATTTAGGCAGGGATGCATGAGAAATGGCTGCATCTGTCACTCCCTGCCCTTCTGTCTCCACCCGGTGGTCCCCGCTCCTCCGTCCGCTCATGCCGGTGGATCATAAAGAGTCCTGCGCCGCCCTATGTTCAGGTCATAAAACCGAATTAAAATATTAAATCTGTCAGGCCCTGTCCTCGTAAATAAAGTCATATATTACTCCTTCGTCTATAAAAGTGAAAAAGGGTCGGGGCTTTTTATGAGGAGGAGAGGAGCAGGCCTATTTCAGGTCCGATCACCAAAAGCCACCTCATCACTGCCCCCACCTGTGGACAGAGCTAATTATTCTCTCTGCAGAGTGATGGAAAGGAAGGAGGGATCGATGGAAGGAGCAAGGATGGACTGCAGAAAGTCTGACTCAGTGACAATGAGACTGTTTTACATCTGCATCAATGGCTTGGAGATGTAGACAAAATAGAAGAGAAACATTTGCATTTCTGGAGCATTTTTCTCAAGTAATTACCCACTTTTTGTTGAGAAATACACTTTTCCTCTGTCTGTCCTGACAGATACAACACCTGATATCCAGATGATGGAAGGTTATACATTTTCCAGGTCGTCTCTTTGTTGCACAGAAATTGATGCAATCAAACATGCTGGCACCAAGCACAATTACCTGTGGTCCTCAAACTTTCTCTTTCTTTCCCTGCTTTAAAAATTCCCCTAACCCAAAACAGATCTGATTCTGTTACTCACAAATAAAACCTTCCAGATCACTAATAAACTGTGCTGGTTTCTGTCTGATTGAAAGGAATCAAACACTCTAGTTAGCATGTTCCCTTGCAAGCTTTGGAAAACCTCCATTTATCCATGCCACCATATTAATTATATTCATACAAATCCAGGCCTGCTTAACATTTCTTCCCTTGATCATGTGAGCTCCCCTGCAGTGGCTCAATGTCTCCCCCGCAGAGGAGCCCACCACCCCAGTTTGAGAGCCACTAGTTTGAAGGGAATATATAAGTAGACACATCCACACACACACAGCAATTGTCAACAGGGAGACTGAATATGTGAAAATAAGGAAAATGAAAGCACTGCTAGATTGTAGATCTTTAGTATGGGTGATGTGCCTCTCAGTGAACTCAGACCGTAACAGCAGTGCACTGCTGGTAACTAAGTGACAGATTAGATGCAGAGAGGGAAAATCACAGGTGTTAAATGTCCGATGGTACGCCTTAAACATTTTCTTCATCATCTTGGAAATGTAAATTTGTCTGAGTATGTCATTGTCTTACTTTGGACATTTGAAAAAAGGTTTTTGATGAACATTAATCTCTGTCAATTTCATTAATAGAATTAACATGACCAGAGCTACAGTGCACTTAAAGATGGTGAAGTTACATTGACAAAAAATGCTCATGGCTCCAGGGTTAAGTTTACAAAACAGTTCAAAGCTTGTACTATTTATAACATTTTTAGCTTTTTCTTTGTTTGGACCATAGACTGTATTTAGGATGGACGCCGTCTGCCTTCTTGCTGGCTGAAGCCACCACGAGAACAGCACCCTCTGGTGAATAGGTCATAAATCCCACCTCCTCCAGCAATCTCTATGGAGCGGTGGACAAACTTTAGAAATAAATTACACAGATTATACATTTATCTCCTCCCAGGTTGCGATGTTGACATGTAGTTGTAGATTGCGTAGCTCACCCAGGGAACACGCTGTTTGAGCCGAGTGTCATCACAGCGACTCTTGGTGACTCTCCCGCAGAACACGTACAATGCTACTGCGCAAGTGGTGGTTCCAGGAAGTGGAGAAAATCCCGGAAATACAGAGAGCAATTCAGCTTCAAATTCCCACAGTTACGAAAGGTAGAACCAAGTTGTCCAGAGTATATACAGCCCTTTGTCCAATACTTTATCCTGCTGGTTGAATTGGCAGGGATTACCATTGAAGTTACCATTGACACGCAATTGAAGCGAGTAAATACTATTTACTCACGCGTCTAGATTTGCACAAAGCGAGTACATGATTTTACTCACGCTTGGTGTGAGCACCCTGTTAGCTTTAATTTCAGTTGTAGTTGTTTGCTCGTTTGTCGTTTATAGTTGTTAGTTGTTGGCTTTTTCTTAATGCAATAATTAGATTAATTCAGTCATTTGCTTGTCAGTTACAGCAGTCAGTGTAAACTGGATTCTTTCACTTACCTTGGATGGTGGCGTTTAGCTTCTCTCTGTTTTAACTGCTTTGACTTGACTCACGGCTGTTTGCACTTGT
The DNA here is from genome assembly GCA_962446985.1 of Xyrichtys novacula. Classification (NCBI taxonomy): domain Eukaryota; kingdom Metazoa; phylum Chordata; class Actinopteri; order Labriformes; family Labridae; genus Xyrichtys; species Xyrichtys novacula. Next base: position 20,719,898 of record OY660879.1, on the reverse strand, counting down.
ATGAGTTTTACTTGACACTATTCATTGCTTACAGCTGTCTGCATTAGCTATGAATATGGTTGTATGCTTGGTTGTTATACCTGTTAGCTTTTACTGCCATTACAGCAACATGTTTTTTTTCTTTATTATTTTTTTTTTTAATGACAAAGCTGTTAAGTTTATTTGTATCACAGCTGTTGCCTTTCTGCTTTTAAAGGGGAATCATTAATACATAAAACATCTGCAGCATCTGGAAAACCATACAGATTTCCCCAGCTCTGCTTTAAATGACAGAACTACAGCAGCAGTCAAGTAACATTAAGTAAACAAAAAAAAAAAAAAAAAGAACACAAGTTGCTGTAAAACAAGAGTAAAGTCTGGTCTCTAAATATTCCTTCTGAAGGTCTGCTGTTCTGTTCAGCTTCACTTAAGCTAAGCCTCAATAAATTCTATCCACAGCTGACATGCCTCCCCTGGTGGTCCAGTCCAGTGGTCCCTCAGATCAGAGCCATTAGCATTAGCAAGCGGAAGAGATGTTGGGATGGACGTCCACCTGCTACTGGGCAGCTGCTTCTGCCCGCTCAGCTAATTGGCTGGCAGGTGGCCGGGACGACGGCAGTGAATCTCAGCCAGGAAGAAGAACAGTGAGGACATCAAATCTGCCTGTATCCTGGGCCGAAGATGAAAAGGCTTCTGCCGCATGAAAACAAGTCATGCACACACATTCACACACACACACACAAACACACACATACATACTTCCTACTTCCTTTACAAACAAGCTGTAACACACACACACACACACACACACACACAGACACACACACACTCAGACGACGCATCTTTAAACTTGTAAGCCTTGCAGCATTTGCTTGCAACACACAAACTCACAAAATAAACACATGCATTTACACACTTTTTTGCTCCTGTCTTTATTTATTTATATCGAAGACGCACACCCACTTACACTCAGCCACAAACACACGGGCACGCAGTCTTTGAGCTTTGTAGAATAACCTTGGCACCAGCATGGGGCCTGCTTCACCAGTCTGGTAGATAGATGGTCCTCGACACAGGCTGGCACAGGCGTTTCATTATGTTCACCACCAATCCATAGGAACTGAGTTTTGGATTTTTTCCCTTTTACTTCCTACTCATTTATTTCTTGCTCCCAGCTTTCTCTCCTGTACTGTCCCCGCTGCTTTTCTGCATTGTCAGTGACCATCTTTTCCCTTTATCTATTGTCTTTTAGTTGCAGTTTTGTTTTTCCTTTCCTCTCCTCTCTTCTCTCCTGGCTTAATTAGGATGTGGGGGAGCTGGTTGTCGGTTGAGTAAGCTCAGTATCAGATGATTAATTGCTGGAGGGGGGTACAGCAGCTCAGGGGCAGTATGGCCAGGGGAACACAAGGTTACTGAATAGTATAACCCCCTCTCCACAATCCTCTTTTCCTTCCTTCTCTCTTCTCCTCTGTCTGTCTCCTTGCACTCTTCCTCCTTCCCCCCTCTCTCTATCTCTGTCTCATTCACCTTCTCATCTCTGTCTCTCGCCTGGTTGATCTGTTGTACAGCAAATTCCCCACCTCTCCTTGTCTGACCTATGCATGTTGCCGATGAGCACCGGCCAGGGCTGCCTCAGAGAAGGAACATCGGTGGACATATGTGTGCTGTTAATTAAGATAAAAAGCCAAAGGCAGATGTATGGCAACACAAAGCAGCTGTTCATCACTGCAGTCATCATTAGCTGCATGTATTCATTAACAAGCCTGGTTTTATGTGCTTCTGCTGGTCAAAATGTTCCGTCTCACACTGTGATTTGCAGTAATTCTCCTCTTCAGTCTGTGTTTCAGTGGTCAGTGGAGCACTGACCTTGGCTGCCAGCAGGTTGAGAGTGTCAGACTGTGGCTATGATTAGTTTGCAGATAGTGGACCTAGTCGACGGTCGGCCAGAGGGCAGAAAATCTATTATGTGATTGGTTGGTTGGAACAGAGCTCTGTAGCCGCAGCATCAAGTCTGTACTCTAAATTTAGATTAATGAAAGAGATGCTGGCTAAGTTTGTAATTAATAGCAGTGACCTGCAGGGGCTGCACGCAAAAGTAAAACCTGAACGGAGCCGGACTCCTCCCTGACCCACACACACCTCACACACTCTGTCACCCAGAATGGAGACCTCATCTATTTTCCTGGAGTCTCTTTTTATTTATGGCTTGTTTTGACTTCAGTGCTTCTCACCAAATGTTGTCGAGCAGCTAGTGTGTGTTGGCTTTATTGTGCAGAGTCACAAAAACTCTTTCAGACTGTGCTCGCGAAGGGACCGCTGCCCACCTTGAACAAAGCACATTCTGAGACGAAATGCTGTTTCAGCTCTTTGCAAGGAACTCATCTCTGACCATTTTGTTTGTACCTGAAAGCGCTCTTTTCCCTCGCCATTCTCCGGCTACGACTGCAGTCTGGGCTGCGTGACCCTTTTTTCCCTCCACTCTCTACCCTCTCCATTCCTCGTTCTTTTCACTCTCTCTCTCCACCTCCCCCTGCCTGCAACTGACTTTCCCTCCCTCCATCATATCGAGCTGTCCGTCAGTGTGGGGCCGGGCGTCTTGTGGTCTTTGATGGATGGGGAACACGTAGGAGGAGCAGCCGTCCTTAATAGACACGGCGGATTGAAACGCTGGGGAAGTAAATGTTAAGGGCCTCATAAAACATCCACTTCCCCCCGCCCTCGTCCTATGCTACCCTCCTCCACATCACCCACACACCTTCCTCCCTCAATCACCCTCCCTTGCCTTCCTAAATCTCCACCCACACACCACAGATGACTTATCAGTCTCCTGTAAGAGTCTCTCACTGTGACTGTCTTCCTCAGGACTCTGCATCTGCATTTGTATGAACATCACTCTACTCCTGTGAATCAAATACGGTTCTCCAGGTCCCTCCTTTAGTGTGAGAGTGTTGATGGATGGAGCCACAAGACGACCTTCCACCTCAATCAGACATCGGTGAGAGTTGTAGATCTGATAGTATGACACCTTCCAGCAGTGACATGTCACTTTGTGTACATACAGTGACCACAGCAGCCCTTTGCCCCTGACCCGGGGTAACCATCAGCTCCTGTTGAGCTGTCAAGATGTAGGAGGGGGATTAAGAAGACATTGGTAAAGTTGATTTATTTCCTCACGCCCCGGGCAAAGACAAGGGAACCATGTTAAAGAGGCTCCATCAATAAGCTGCAGCTCTGGCTACCATGTTTGTGAGAGGCGGTAAGGTCAGATTTTAAAGTTATGGCTGCAGGGTGATAGCTGTTACACTGAATAACTCAATTCCCCCCCAAGGTGGAAGGGTCAAGAGGAGTCAAGGACAGTATGGAGGCGGGGTAGGGTGGAAAGTGAATTTAGCAGGAGAGTGGGTTGGCTTGCTGTTTCATCTGGAGCATTGACCCTGGTCATAATTCCAATTGCCTGACTTGTTTGATGCTGAAAGAAATCCCTCAGAGTGAAAGGAATTGCCTTACCCCAGCAGCTCCATTGTATGTGTGTGTATGTGTGTAGGTGTGTGTGTGTGCAGGTGGAGGAGGGGTTCAGACCATGATTTAGATCTTCAAAAACGGACCCTGAATTGAAAGTCTTACCACAGAAAATATTTGAGGCAGTATTAAATGTCTGAAAAGACAAGCTGGAGCCAATAGGAGGGCTGCACAGATCCAGCCATTAATCATCATAATGCAGGAGGCATCCAGCAATGAATTGGAATCCCCTGGCCCATGCAACCTCAATAATCCCATTATTTAAAAGCTAGAATAGGAGTTATAGTAGTATGCTAAAATCTTTAAGGTGAAGGTCGACACATTACAGCATAGTAAGAAAACGGCATCAGCTCCCCTGTGTGCTGTAATTCCCCAATGGTTGTATTTCATAGCTAACCCAGCTGACTCGTACAGCAAGCTTTTCTTGAGGTCATGTTTGGAGCTCAGGGCGAACCAGCCGATGAGCTCATATTCAGTCAGAGTTTGAAATAAAATACGAGATGCACAGAGGATTTGAGGATGGATGTGCTGATCTGAGTTGGAGTTAAAATCCTGTCTAAAAGATGAGATCTGTACAGGCGGTAAAGCTGATGTTATGCGACAGGTAATGAGCAGGAAAATATTTGATGGGTAGAGATATCTATCATTTAAATGAGCAGGGTGTCAGCATGTTGTGGAGAGCGCTCTGAGAATAGAACAGAGGAAACTAGACCCAGTAATAAATTATGAAATAATATGTGTTCAGATAGAGACTGTATCATGCATCCTGTGTTAATAGTATGTGTGAAATCTCTCTCTGTAGTTTATCTTGTACTTTGTAAATTCTTGTCATAACTGTGCAAACTTTTGTCCAATAGATTACATGCTGAGTTTGTACCTGACCGATTAGCGGTTTGGTGTAACAGCTTGCTTTTTTTTTTTTTTTTTTTTAAGTGTAAATCACCACCAAAACCCTAAACTAGCCCAGAGAATCTCATGCCTGACCCTGCAGTTGAATGTTTCTCATAGTTTTCCATTGATTTCTGCTGTGTTTGTGGTGTAACAAGACCCTTCACTGATGCTTTGATCAACATGTCAGATTTTGGTGAGCTGTGAGCTGGGCTGCTGCAATATACAAAAACTGACAGTAACTATCTTTAGCAAAATATGACATATCTGTATTGTGTCAAAAATAAGTAAACAGTATCACTTTGACTTCAGAGATGAGATCCCTTGCACAGGTTGCCAAATGTCATTGAATGAACAGATGATTTAGCACTTTTAAAAAATGAAACTGTGATTTGTTGTACATTCATTTATAGCACATGCTTCTGTGCTAATTAGCTGTAGATTTGTAAAAGTTTTAGTTACACAGATTGTGACATGGATAAATCATGAATTTCAACATAGGAAAAGATGAAGACGTGCAAATTAAATGTGTTTATAAGTAAAATGTGCTCATAATATTCATAAACACATATGATATGCTGCTCCACTCTTGTCTTTTCTTACTGTAGTGGTAAATTTCAAGTTTACCATAACTAGTGTAATGGTATTGTTGACAATAATCATGTCCATCCCCAGCTGTGTGTAAGTTAGCAGCAGTCACGCTAGAGCTCATAAGATCCAGATTTAAACTGGTACCTTCTGGTGTTTTTGGTTGTTACAATGAATATGTCTGTTTAGGAAGAGACCTGTGCAAGCTCCAAGTAAACAAATAACTGAGAGAGTTTCAAAGTGAAGGCTGTAGTTACCCTCTCTGTTCATAATGAATCAGCTTAAACTCCAGAATTTGACTGCAAAATATCTTTCCACTTCAGAAATCTGGACTTGATATTTTTATTTCTCCATTTTATTTTCTTTAATCCATATAGTCATTTATTTGTTTGAACAACAGTGACCATAAAAGGACAAGGTATGGATCAGGTAGTTAAAATATTGTAACTGGGACTTTAAAGCTCTTATGACAAGTTTTTTTGGGTCTTAATAAACAGACTGATAATTATATTGATACCACCAGGAGACCATCAGGAATACTAACATCACAATTTCTAATGCCTAAAATAGTGTTAGGGGGTAGATGTTAGATCAGCAGCTGAAACAACAGCCCTGCTTTTGCAATTTTCACGTATAGTATTCACAATAAATAATACATTTGACTGTCAAGTGTCAGCAGGAAGAGGTTTTTTTTTCTTTCAAAAGTCACTACTTCAGCATGTTGAGAACAGGATAAGTAAAGAGTGATCTGTCCACAAGGGGGCACCAAAATTGATACAAAAAAGAGAGTTCCTCACTGGTGCTTTAAATTATAAACTATTTTTTTCCAGAGAACTTGAATCGAAGACAAACAAAAACCCATAAATTCCTTAAAAAAATAAATCCAGTGACATTTTCATAGACTTATTCCTTTTCTAGCCTTCCAGCTGCCCCCTGTAGGTTGTTAGTCAGACTGCAGGTCTAAGGTAAGGTTTTAAACAGAGATAGACCAATTAGTCGGTCAAGCCAATTTATCCAGCTGATTATTGGCTTTTTAGAATAATCGGCACAGGTGATACATGGGCTCATGAGGCTGATTAAAAACTGAACAAGTAATTTCTGCTGAAACTGCAGGCAGTCGCGTCAGTGCAGCTGACATGGTGACACATTACATGACAGAGGATCAAATCTAACAACCCCCTTAAGTGTTTAATATATATTCTGTTATTATATGTAAAACAACAGAGTTATAAATCTGTCATGTTCGGACATCGATAGCATTTTGTGTTTACTTAACGGGATGTCTGATGTTTGGGAAACAGTGAAGATGAGGTGCACCAAAGAGCCGAGGTTGGACTCAAACTGATAACTCTGAACATTGGGCGCTTTCACTGCTTAGCTATATCAGCTCTTCTGATTCTGCAACTATCAATTCATTACAAGACAATGGTTTAAAGATGCACGAGACACCGAAAATACAAAATGCCTCCAAAAGTTAAAGTGCAGGTATAATACCTTTTTGGCTGCCGTTAGGAGTCATAAGGTAGTGACATTGACAGTCAAACTGGACAGTTTTGTGCACCTCTTTTTTTTATATAAGATTTACAGAGACAGTGATCAGATAATTACTTTACATGAATCAAGACCACTCCATATGAGATATACCTTTTGGATTTAGTGTACTATTGCTGATGCTGCTCAACTGTTCAGTCAATCTCAGATATAAACAAACTTAAATTGTGTTTTTAGTGTAACGCCAGACAAAAAGCAGACTAAAAATCTCTTAATCCTGATATACAATTTATAAAACAGTACAGGACATAGGACTAAAATACTTCTCTCACCTCTATTTTCAGATGATTCACAATGAAGGAGCTGCAAAGGTGCTATTCAGTATCTGGCCAGCATTTAAGACACTTCAGCACTATATGTGAAATAATTCATCAACACCAAGCTGTGATCCTCTCTTAACTTGCTCAAATGTCAGACAGCAACTCTCACTGTATGACCGTCCATTATCATTGAGAGGTCATATTAAAGTCCAGTCTTCCAATTACCTTCCTGCCATGAGCCCGCTCTCCATCGTAGCTTTCTCTTTTTAAAGGTGTTGTAAACGGGAGAAGCCGAGCCATTGATAGCAATCCAGCCCAGAGCAATAAAAAGGAGCAGCAAGGAGTTTATTCAGACATTTTACAGAGGGAACATGTCCAGACTTGTCCGTTTCATAAGGGGAATCTCTGAGAGCATTCAGTGCTCCGCCTTTGGAGGAGAACTCCTGAGGTCAACCAAGTGTGCATTCATGAAGTGCATTTAGAATTACTCAAGGGGAGATTCACTTTTAAAGTGTTTATGCTTGTACCATTTGTATCAAGCACACACGGGGAGATATGATGCTCTTAAGTGACCTTTTACTGTGGCCAAAGCTGGAGTCTGAGTTTTTAAGAACCTCTGCACTCAGCAGGATGCACACCTCCTTTTTTTAATCTTTTTTAACAATCAGCCTTTTTTGTGTACATTAAACCGCTCATGAAAATCCTGCAAGGTAACAGGAGAGAGAAAATGATGCTGCTCACTCAAGAGGTTTGTATTTCTTCTCCTCCAACGAAAAGAGGAGAAAATACGACAAGGAAGAGAAGGCAAATGAAGACTGATGGAGGTGCTGTGTGCTCTCTGCAGCTGAGTCTGCACATTGACGCATACGTGATGAACTCATGGAGTTGCAGGAGCGTTGATAACGATGCAAACCCGACACTCTCCCATGACAGGCCCGGGGAGGGAAAAGATGGCACTGTGGGTGTGAGCGAGTCCCAAACAAAGATAATGAGAAGAAACATGGCCGCCAACGATGTCTTTGCCTTATCAAGAAGCAGCCCTGCAGTACTAAGTACTGGGCCGTCAGCAGAAACAAACCTGCAGAAAAGTATGTGGATGTTTGTGAGTGTGTTAATATGTGTGTTGGGGCTACTTGTTTGGTAACTTAGGGGCTATAGAGGGAACTCGAGGGAGATGGAGTGCTGCCAGGAGGAAGGCAAGGAGGATGTGTTGGGAGAGATAGAAGCAACACCAGAGCCAACAAAATCCATCAGGCTGCAGTTTTTGAAGGACAGTTTGCCAATGAGAGCCTCATCCTCATCCCATCAGCCCCTGAGCTGATCCTCGGCCCAGCATCAGCAGGAGGCGGCTCCTCCTCCACCTCCTGAGACCACAGCGCTCATGGTTGAAGGTTATAAAAAAACAACCATGCAAGGCGAGACCAAACTGGTGAGAGACAGTGATGGAGAGGTGGAAAAGCTAACCTTTAGCAGCTCTTGTTTCATGTCTGCCTCTCTTTTTTTTTTCCATCCTCACGTTTATTACCTGATGTGCGCCCTTAGATGAACACCTTTTCTCTCCTCTGAAGAGTTTGGCATAAACACTTCTCAGTTACATGAAAAGAGGAGAAACTGTAACATTTCACACCTCCCCCGCTCCCTCCTGGTTCACTCAAACACGTACACACACATGCCGACACAGTCCTCGCGCACACGACCGCACATCCACACCTGATCGTCTTCTAAGGGAGTGAATAATTACTTTGCCAAAGGGCACAACTGTGATCCCGGGCTGGTATTTAAAGCCTTGTCACTGAATTTAAATTACCCCGCCTCTCCATGGCTACCTTTAGTTAAGTGGAAATGTCCTTTTTTCCCTGGCTAATACAGAGATCACAGCCTTAATGTCTCCATCATGGCCTCAAGCTATAACTGCCACATTGTGTGACACACGCGCCCAGCTTGAATTTCACTCCGGCGTTGACATGTGAGACTTTTTGTCCAATCCAAACTTCATTTCCTCTTTTATTGTGTTACAAGTCACAGGGAAGCGTAAAAGCCCTGTGATATTTTAGCATCTTTATTTTCAAGTCTTGTTTTCTCTGTGAAAAAATTGATTTATATAGATGTAACATATTTTGCAAGCAGAGGTAGGGGTGAGCTAACTTTAAGGAGGTGTGTGTGAAATTCGGCCCTCTTCTAATTATTCTTTTCAGTTATTCTCTCCTCTTCGCACCATGCTGTAGCCCTGGGCCATCTGTGCTTTCTTTTTGCAACAAGCTCTCACAGCCTCCACGTCCCCCTGCTGTTTCCTCAACCCCTTCTTCACTGCACTATAATTTCCCTCCGTCGAGCATGTGTGCCCTGCGCAGTGTGTCCAGTCTGTGCAGAAACTCGGTGACTGGCAGATCGAGGCTGTGCTGTTTCATCACCAAAGAAGCTGCGGGGGCTGAGAGCCTGATCCCGTATTTGTCCCTGTTTGTCTCTCATGATGCTCTGCGATGGAGACTCGGCCCACCCGCTTGTCCACTCTACAGACCAGAGAGACTATTAGGATGCTGGTGCATGAAACCACTTAAGTGTGTTCCTGTTTGTGTGTGTGTGTGTGTGTGTGTGTGTGCAGCGAGCACGTGTCTGCATTTTGCTTTTATAAAATTGCGGCCCTAATAAGAGCGTGACCGTGATAGATCTGACAGACAATTCAGAGTATCAAAGAATATCAAGAGTATTTGAATTCAGCAGAAGCGGAAGGGGGGTTTGATAATAAATTGCATCTGGATGGAGTTGGTATCCAGGTAACAAAAGCTCTAATCCCTCTCTATAAGATCTGAAGTCTTGAGTCTGACATGATGAGGAATCAGATAGCAGACACTTAATGCTTGATAAGGGTTCATTTTACAAAACAGGTTCAGATTTAATGTTAAATGTATGAACTGTATATTTAATAAAGCATAGAAAAGCCTCTAAAATCCACAATTAAAAATCTCTGTCCATCACTGCAGCATCTGTTTTTTGCTGCCGCAATGCTGTTTCAGTCTAGGTACTCAGTTCAGCTTGGGTTCTGTACTTGCTAGTGACACCACACAGTTTGATTCTGTGGGCATGGAAATGCTAACGTTTGCACTTTGTGATTGGCTGTACAGTAGAAACCTGACAGTTTTTAGCTTCAGTCTTCGTATAGTTGCAGAATGTGTGGAGGACCCCGGGTCAATGTGATCACCAGAAATAGAAAAGAGGAAATGCTGTATCATATTCACACCCCAAGAGACATTTGTAGGTAAATGCCATATTTATAGAAATCTTGATCCTGATCTAGTACTGTCTCCATTTCTTAAAGTGTAGTAACTTTTTAAACTAATTTATACAGCTCCCCTGAGGAACCTTTGGTACTTTTGGCGCCCCCTGTTGACAAAACAGTCTATGCTTATCTTGTCTCATCCTGCTGACTTTTGACAGACAAGAATCTTATTTATTGTGAATAATTCATGAGGAAATTGTACAAACAGGGCTGTGTCTTTAGCTACTCTACTGACACCTGAGGCATCAAACACCACAACATTAAAATCCCTTGTCTTGTTGCTGATGGTCTTGATTGCCTTTACAGTCGTTAAGAGGCGTCAAAAATTATTTCAGCCCATGTCATCCACACAAAAAAACACCTCACTGGAGCTTTAATGTATTAATTTGAGAACATTTTTTGCTATCTCATTGATGACAATGAATTTACAAATAAATAACTTCATATTTACTCATCAAATTTAATTTCTCAATAAAGATCACAGAAACTTCACCCACAGGAATTACACTCTGAAACTTCCGAACAAACAATATTTCTGTCAAACAGCCGATCACAGTGTAAGACGTCATCAATAAAACATATAGCCAATCATATAGATTGGCGTTTTTGACAGGACCCAGAGCTGATCTGACCACCAACACTGACAGTGCTTATCTTCCCTAAGAGGTGCTGGAATTGTTTATTACCTGTACAGTTGGTATAGTCCAGCATTTTGCTTGTTGTATCTCTGCAGTCTCAGTTAAAAATAGGATCTCAGAAACCCCAAACCAATGGCATTTTCATGAAGCTAGTAAGTTCAAGAACAGGACCACGCCTTTGAAACTAATTAAACCTCATGCAGCTAATCATAAACCAGAAGTGAGCCAAGACGTATCCCTGCCCTGAGTCTCCACCTCTTTGTTGCTTCATTACTTTACCTCTGTACCTACGGTGCTGGCAGACCAAATGCATCTTCAAGCGACAGAAAATTCACCCCATTCACTGTGTATTGCAAACATGCACCTCGCTGCACAGAGCATCATGGGACTCCTGGATGGGTCTGGCAGTGCTGCATTTTTTTGAATGTCCTCCCTCATTGTGTCAAAAGTATGCATTAAAGGAAACAATGATATACTATGAAGTAAAGACACATACTGGATTGTGTTTTTTATCAAAAAGACTGAACTTTGAGACCGTGAGTGTCTCTCTTAGCGTCCTGGCCATGTTTACCTACACCGATAATCATCCTTCCCTCATTCTCTCCCACCTCGACCCTTACTTATCTCACCCTAGCTCAAGTCTTTAATTTTTCATTGTGAATAAAACTCTTGAAAACAGACAATGCTTTAGTCTCATCTAGTTTAACTTTTGGTCTTGTTAATGGATGTTGAGTTTGTGGGCTGATCCCACTTGCAAATTAGAAATAAAAAGAGCTCAGGGAGCACAGAAGTTATCCAAATTGAGAAATTCTTGACAAAAGTAGATTAAAAAACAGAATTATACCTGGAAGATTATCCTGATTGCATGGTTACAGATTTTGTTTGGCATCAGGGAACAACCTGTATCGTGTTAGTTCCAGATGACTGACGAAATCAGCTTTTTAATAAGACCTTGGTATCTCTCTTTTATTTCTCTGTCTTTGCTTTTGAATCTCATCAAACTGGTACACCTTCTAATCCTCACTTTATGATTTCAAAGTGTGAAGAAATGAGAGCACGGAGATTGAAGCTTTTGACTTTTTTTACCACTGTTAGTGAGGGGTATGATGTTGCAGGGTGCAATATCCTCTGCCGCAGCACTACAACACTTGGAGCTTTAACATGCCGTGCAAGGAAATGACACAATTATTGCTGAGGATGAAAATGCAAACCTGCTAACTCTTTATTGGAAACAAAGTGTGAGAGAGCAGTCTGTCTTTGCTCATTCCCCTTGTCTCCAGTTTTCACAGACACACGCTTTCATACCTCAAGGTTATTTTTCGGTGTGTCTATTTATCATTTTAAGCTTCACACGCCTTCTCCCGCCTCCTCGTGCCATGACTAGTTATTTTCTCAATTGACTATCGTCCAGCTTCCCATTACTCATACTGCAATGCCCTTTCCTCTCGGAGAAGTTCACACTCTCAAATTGTTTTCTTTTCCTGGACAACAAAAATTATTCTGTACTTCTTGTAAACCCTTATGTCTGTTATCAATGATTGCTGCCTGCAGTTTGCACCCTCAGTGAACGCCTATGCGCCTGTGTGCGTGTTTGACCCTCTCAGCTGCTCTCCCAGATTTCATATTAACCTCAATCCGGCTTTCTTCCAAATTAGATTTCTATTCTTCTGTCTCCGTGTTGACTTATTTGCCTCCCTTTCATCATCCCTGGCAAGGTTATCCCCAGGCAAGAAGCACTTTTATGGGAACAAGGGGCATGAAAGGTGGGGGCTGGCTTTGCCTCCAGCCATGCCGTAATCGATCTTATTTAAAGGCATGTTGTGAGCTGAATGTTTGAACCCATCCCCTCGTTAACAGTTGTCTGGGATTTAATTAAGAAGTAAAATGAATTTAATGTCAGTTACATCCTTAAATGAACGGGGAGCGCTGAGACGAACAACAAAGAAAAGTGAGGAGAGGAAGAGGAGGGGGGAGAAAAGAGAGAGGAGGCTAATTAGGGAATGGAGTTGTGTTCAAGCATCATTTCCAGTTGAAACATTTCCTTCCTCTTCTCTCTTTCAACCCCATTTTCCTCTCTGCTTCTCTTTTCTTCCCTCTGTTTCTTCCTTCTCTGCATGTATATCTGCCAAAGCCCTGGGCACAAAAAAAAAAAAAAAAAAAAAAAAAAAAACGAAAACTGTCACATCTTTTCTTTGCCGTCGGCGCACACAGTATGGGTATGCAAATATGGGAATAAAATAGAGTCTTGAGCATTGTTGACACTCTTCCTATACATGAAGCACAATCACATATAAGATTTGAGTCCATACCTCTGTGACTGAAGTGGTTTAAGTACTTTTTCTGGTACTTTATTGATTTTTAGATGTTGAAAACCACAGTAAATGCCATCATATCATCCATACAGTATATCATCCACATGACATAGAGAAACAAAAACCATGAGGAACAGAAAGGTAAAACAGACGACCTCCACTGCATGACCCACAGTTAAATACAACTTTATTCAGATCTGAGGACTCTTAGCTTTATATATATATATATTTAAATATGTATATTTATCTTTTCAACTGTCCAGTTTTGTTACTATTCTCTGCTGAGTGGACCAGTGTTTTCTTGCAGTCTCTAAGGCCTGGTATCCACGTCTGTTGGCGCTGGATGACTCAACAGTAAGGCTGCTACCGTAGCAACATGGTCCATCCCAAAGCAACATGACCCTCTCTTAGATGTAGTCCAGCAGCCTTGTTTTAAGTGGCCCCCACAGAGGCGGGAGGGTGGAGTCTTGGTGAGAGTATTGCTGTAAATCTGAGAGGATCGGTAAGGAGCAGGGTGAGGGACTTCGGCACGCCATGTGTCCTTGTTGTTTCTACATGAGTTCAGCGCTCCAACATGTGTGAGTATCAAGCTTCTCCCCAGCTGCCCTGCATGATGAGGGGAGAAGGGGGTGGAAATGGGAAGGGGGTATTGAGGTTACTGGGGCGCATCCGTGTCGGGCACTCCGTTGGCATGCTCTCGAGGAGATCACATGTCCTCACAATCCAGGGGCTTATGTAAGATGCTTTGAACATGAGAGAGGAGACTACCTAAACCAGCACGTCTTAAGACTGTGTGTGCACACGCATTTGTTTGATGGGATCTAGTTAAAGAGGGAAATAGATAGATTGAGGAAGAGAGAGGGGAGTTCTCAGTGCTCCGCATTAAGCTCACAGAGATTAGCCAGCTCAGAGTAGTGCTGTGAGCAGGAGAGCGGGTGGGGTGGAGACGAGGAACTACCAACAGCAGGGTTCAATGCTAGGGTATCGGAGGTAGGGAGGGCTGGTCAGCAGGGTCACACACAGTTAGAGGACAGCAGAGAGTAGAGAAAAGGGGCACATGGCAGAGTAACTTGTGGACATATGGAGGTATAAGTGGCAAAGGGAGCTGGAGGATGACAATAAAGATCATTGACTGTTTAAAATATGGATGTAATCTCTGTGACATCAACCATTTATTTCACTATGGACAGTATGATGCCAAACAGTGGCAGTCACCATATTAGAAATAATGTCACAGCCTAACTTTTGACTGGTCTAGCTTCAGGTAAAGAGGTGGGCGAACAGCTACAACACGCCCACCTGTCAATCAAATCAAATCAATCATGTCCCCTAATTATGCACATTTATGCAAAACCATTGCAAAGTCACCCTCTGTGAAAACAGCTTTACTCAACAAAATCATATTCAGTACCAAGCTGCTTTTATCCACTCTATCAATAGGCCTTTTAACAGGGCCTAATGGGGAGTCCTTTGCGTTTGTGTTTCACCCAGAGTGGACATGCGAGGTACACCAGTTTTTGCACTACAGCAGTGGCTTCAAGGATGTTGTTTGACATAAACCACTGGCTGTTAAAACCTTTAAGTGCCTGTTAACTGCATTCCCTCTAATGGTCAAGAGAGGGCAACTTCACAATGTCATCAACACTACACCAACTCTCAGTACAGTCAATGGGATGATCAGGAGATGAAGCATGGCTTTGTTCATGCTGGCTGATACGCTTGTACACGCACTCATCAAGCAGTGAAAGAAAAAACTGTCAGACGTGACGTGTGTCAAAGATTTGGTTTCAGTTGCTGCCAGTCCCACATGTATCCACTGGGACTCTTGATGTGTGCTTTCAAATAAATACTGCATAATCACTTGCTGTGATGTGGCAGAAATAAGAGAGCGTCTAGACAGGCCTTCTAAGAGCTGGCACTCTGATTGATGGTTGCCTCTTAAAATTTTTTTATCTGATTGCACAACACTTGCAGAAAGAGAGAAGCAAAATATGCTTCTACTATGAACGGCCACATTGAGCGGGGGATATCTGCCAGGATGATAAAATTATCACCTGGGAGAGGAAGCAGAGGTTTGACTCAGCTGCATGAGCAGCATGTATCACTCCGGCAGGTGTTTTGGCTGTCAGTCTCCTGCAGAGTTGCTCGTGCACTGCTACCGTTTGCTCAAGCTGATTTGGTGGCATATGGAGAGGAGCTACCCCCCTCTTTAAGAGTAAATTAAAAACTCGGAGCTCCGATGCGCACATTTACAGCTCTTTGTTGCTATCTTTAGCCCTAGCGACTGTTCTCCCTTCCTCTTTCTGCTCTCACACAGAGCAGCTGAGACAACATTCATGTCTGGCCTTATGCCTCCCTCCACAGGACGACGCTTTTATTCACGGTCCACCTGGGACATGGCTGCTCGATCTGGGCTTTATCCCTCATATCACATCAAATTAGCATCAAACCGGTTATCTGATATTGCCGTTTAATGACTCTTCACACCTGTCTTGCAACTGTTCATTGTTAATGAACTGAAAAGTCATTGTGTCCTCATAAGCAGCATGGCGTTAACCTCTCTGCACACAACCTACCTAATTCATTGCTCCGTTGTGTGCTGCTCTCGACTGATATTGTTTGTGAGAGCAACATGAGATGGGCCAGCTAGTGGCCATTTATCTTAATGAGAGCAGTTAACACTGGTCAAGCTTTGGCTGCCAGCTCCATGTTAGGAAACACACAACAATCCCTGTGAAGGTCCTCTTATCCTCATGCTGTCTTGATTTTTAGGAATACAATTCGCCCTCTCGTTGAAACCTTAATTAGCTCTAAAGGAGATTAAATTATATGTAATTATTATGATAATATTTTCATTTATTCAAGATAACGCCCCGCCGTTACTGAACACAGCATTTGTCGGGAGAGAGCAATCTCCCGCACACAGTCAAAGTTATCAAGGCGTGAAATCAGGAATCCTGACGGCAACAAAATGTAATCTTTTTCATACAGAGGGGACAATAGACAGAGCTGCATACTCTACATCTCCTTCTCCACTTTAATTAAAACAGCTCACTGAATCTCTCCCTCTCTTTCTCCCACCTCTCGCTTCCTCCCTCGCTCCCTCTCTCTTAAGTATGGAGGGCCAATTCTATCTCGATGCAAAATCTAGTTATTTTCTTCACACTGAACTTGTCTTAAGCCCTGGCCCTAAATCTCTGTTGAGCAATTGCTTTTGCTTGCAAATTCCATTTTTTTCTTCCTCTCACCTTTTAGGTTTTTTTATTTTTTATTTTCATTGAAATGGAGCCAACGTATTTGTGAGTTAGGCTGTGATTAGGTTTGACAGGGTACAAAAATCCTACACTACACCTTGACAATGGCGTGTTATGATACTTGTGAATATGGATAGATGAACTTCTGGGTGTGGATCTGAAGGAATAAGTGCCACCTTAATGATCCTGTTACTGGTTACACTTTACATTCATCTGCACTTTTAATGAGTGAAGAAACAACGCTCCCTGTGGTCGGTTTTATCTTTGTCTTTTCAGGGTATGATGTTAAAAAACGGTATGATGTTTGTAATAACGTCTGGATTTGGATCCAACTCTCCAGTGGGTATTATCAGAGCCTTTAAATGCCTTCATTCACTGAAAATACTGCCTAGTGACTTTGCTAAAGAGCTACATTGCAAAGAGTAATTAAAAGGACACTCAACGTTAACTGAACGGAGTGAATAAAGGAGAGACATATCTGGTGATAACGTTGGTATTTGGAAACTGGATTGAGGTAAGAATGTGCATGTTGGCGTGTTTTTGAATCTCAGTCTCAGTCCCAGTTAATGAATGCTGCTGCTCAGCATTCCAAAATGCCTCATTATCTGCATACTGTAGTTAGAGTTTGCATATATCTTTTTACATCTTACAGAAGTCAGGCTACAGAGAGGGTTTTTTTAAGGTGTCTCCTGCTGTGGACGATTTACAGCCCTGGTTTCATCCCCTTAAATCACATTTATTCCCTCTCACCCCCTATTTTCCTTCTCTCCTCCCACCTCTCCTCCCCCTCCACAAACCCTCTACCCTGAAGGCAGATAGGGCATCTCGTTGTGGTAGTTATAGTCCGGGCAAACCTTCTGGACCAGACGGTAGTCCGTACTGTAGAAGGAGATGTAGATGCAGATGACTTTGAAAGGCTTGGAGCAGATCCAGGACACGTGGCTCTGGATCTGCTCCTGAAAGCAGGTCTTGGACGGGTCGTAGTTGCACAGTGAGGTGCGCTTGCTGCGATCCACCTTCTCATAGTCCACACGGCAGTTGAAGATCTTTGAGTCCTTTGGGTAGACCACACTCTGGCGCTCCAGGTCGAACTCTACCGCCTTGACCGGTGGCACCAAGCTCACTGAGATGTTCCCCTGGCCCGTGGAGTTGTGGCGAAAGTAGACGCTGAACGTGCCGTTTCCATGGTCCACGATCTTGCCGGTGATCAGGAGGTTTAGTCTCACCGTCTTGATGTTGGAGTAGAAGTCTCCCCAGCCAAACATCTTCTTGAATTTGCCGGTTTTGACAATTGGCCGTCGTTTGACTCTGGAGCTGGAGGCGTCTGGTTTCAGAAGATCGCTGCCCAACATCTCCCAGAACTCTTGTTTGGAAAATTCCTGCTTGGCAAAAGGGACCGGGGAACGGTAGGGCAGCTCCAGAGAGGTGGTGTTAGCTGCTCTGCTCTTACTGTGGAGCATCCAGCGACTCAGGGGTGAGAGGGGAGTCTGCCCGGTTAGGAGACCCACCGTCTTGGAGGAGGAGGAGTCGTCTGAAGAGCTCTTGGGGCTGGAAGAGTCGTCCTCTTGACTCAAGGCCACCTAGAGAGAAGAGGGGGGTGGTATCGAAGAAGAAAATAGAGAAAGAAAGTAGGCAGTTATTAACGTGGTAGAAAGAAACATGGACAGGAAAGAAATTAAAGGTCTAATCAATACTTAATTTACCGTTCATACCTCTACTGGTAGTAGCTTTGACATTCTATCAATGTTATATATATATATATATATATATATATATATATATATATATATATATAAAGAAAAGGCTGTTATTTTGCAGGTATTGCTATTATTACATTCTTTTGTTTACCTCTGCTGTGGGAGAAAATACTCCTTTATGTCTAGTCTTCACAGAGCCAACGTAATTCCCTAAGCTTGCTAGTAATGGGCTCATATGCCTCCTTCGAGCTATTGCTGAAGCCACAGGGATCAGAGAACAGATTCAAACAGAAAATCCACGCCAAAACTCAATTCACATAAAGCGTTTTACTTGGGTGGTGTCTGGGCAGTTCAATCAATAATTCTTACGGGGGACAGTTTTCTGCAAAGGCTGTAATACTGTAAAAAAGCAAAGCACTGTCATTAAGAGAGGCTTTGTAGAGTTGTTTCTCTGACAGCAGAGGTTAAAGGTTGATTTATGCTCTTTTTAAAGACTGTTGATGCTTCAAAAAGAGCTGAATTCATCCAATAAAACACCTATTTCTACATTCCCCTTCTCAAAAAAGCCATTTTCCTGGAACAAAATAAGAAAAGGTCACTTGAAGATCCTCTAACTGGAGAGGAATTTGTTCTCTCATAAAACCTTAAAGAGAAAAACTTGAGGTAGAAAGTAGACTAAGCTGTGTTTCCCATTTCAAAACACTCCTTTTTGCTTCTGAGGGATTGCTGAGGGAGTTTGAATACTTTGGAAAGCAGTGGCGTTGTCTGGGTTTTACTATGAGACAAAAAAATTACTCCAAAATAACAGTAAATTAACAGGTATGGACAGGTTCCATGGCAAAATCCAGCACTAGAATGTCTTTTGAATGTTGACAGTAGTGAATACACACACACACATACCCATTTGTGTATTTAAAATTGTAGTAAGAGAGAACAATAAGTGATGCAAACGTTAAAGGCAGGATGTGAACGAGTGTGTATGTGTGCACTACCCAGGGAGATTTTACAACTATGCATAATGCATGCATTTCTGTCTGTGCTCTGATCCATCTACTGTCTTGACTGCCAGCGCTTCCTTACACAGGCTTAGTTGGGATTATTAAGTCTGACTCATTTTTATTCCATTTTATGCAGGTTTTTCAAGCTCGCTCGGATTTGTTCACTCGCTTGGCAGTCAGTCAGTGATATTGATTTTCTGTCCCTCTAAAAACGCGCATTTCCTTTCATAACATCATGGATCGTATTTCCACTGCCTTAGCTGAGGGTTTTCCCGCTGATGTGGTTGTGGTTTACCATTTGGACTCACATGAGAGGGGTCAGTTTTCCCCTTAATCTGGCCTTTTTACCACAGAGACCAAAGACCTTCAACTCTTGTTTCATGTTTGTAGCTAAGTCAACCATCCTCCAGAAGAACTTCCTCTTCTTTGCAGTGTTGCCAACTCCTCAGTAAGGAAAGTCGCTAGTGGCTGGCGTAAAAGTCGCTGACGTCATCAACTAATTCACATAATTTCTCAGTCAAACCTACTGTTGCCGCCATGCCCCCCACCCCTGGGAGGACACATTTGCAACAAAGTTACAAAGTTTGGTGTCCTTATGACTTATGCAAAGTTTCAAATCACAAGGTAAACATATGTTGTCATAATCACAGAAAAATCACAAAATCTCCGACAAATGCGAAAATTGCGAGACAGTGATTTATGTGCGAGATTGACTAAAGTTCTTAAAGAGACAGTAGCTAAAAGGAAGCATTTCAGGGCTGAGGCTAAAATAATGATGTTTTGATACATCACTGTGAGAAATTTGAGGCTTTTTTACATCTTAAAATTGTGTAGCTCCACTGAAGAGGTATCACAAGGGAGATATAGGGCTCTATTTTCATGCCTCGCCGGAGACGTGCCGCAGGCGCGGCGTAAGTCAGGTCTGCCGCGCCGACAAGACGTTCCCAAGCACAATTTGGTATTTTGATGAGCAGCGCAGCCCGGCATAAGTATCCCCCCTCCCTAACTAAAGCTCCTCCCAGCGGCGTAAGTCGTAGCGAGGGAGGAGAGAGGGCGTGGAGTGGGTTTAACACAGCCGAGACCTGTTTTCACCAATCACATCAGCTCCTCTCCTTGCCTTTAAATCCGCCACCAGCAAGGCGTATTACCATTTTCGTGAAGTAGTCAAAGAGATCAAGAGATGTCTGAAGACAGTAATGCCACACAATGGCGACAGAAGGCAGCCCCTCAACAAGGGTCGCTGTAAGCGCTGCATTGGGCGTCCTCCACACTCTCTCATATAAGCACAGATGGATTTGGTGTGTGTAATGTTGGACCCACTGGCAAGACAAACACCCTTTTCCACAAATACAGACACTCACATAAAGTTGCATATATTCAAACCTCACGTGACAAAGGTGGGTTTAGCGCACAGATCACAACATAAACTCCTAAAATGGCATTAAAATTGGAAGCATCTGTGCGTAAATGACGCATCGCGCTCTGTGGCCTGGCTCTTTCTTTCATAGATGTTGGCATATAAAATAAATTTGCCTCACAAAACTGAATATTATAATATCCGTATGTCGGCTTAAAGTAGATAACTCATCTGATCACTGAAACAAATCATCTGTTCAGCCGCCGCTGCAGCAGGACGGAGAGAGGACACGGAGACGTGTCCAGGTCGAGCTGTGCGAGAAATAAGAGGAGGAGGATGAAAGAAAAGGAGGGAGACAAATTAAATATCTAGTTAACTTCATCATGTGTGTTTATTTACTAGATATTTAATTTAATTTAATGTGGTTTCAGCTGTGTTGATTTGGTCAGGTTGTGTGTCCAAACGCGTGCCAAACGCGCTCATCAGATCAGATATAGATCAGAATATATCTATATAGATCTAAATGTATGTACTGACTCAGATTGTTAGTTGTCGATGATTATTTATTGCACTGAAATGTGCCTGACACTGTGGAAACCTGCTGGTGAGGCATCGGTGACGTATGTCGATACGCTGCCGGTCTACCAAAATACTACTAGACCAGCTGCGCTCCGCCTGCGCTGAAAGCTGACCAGGTTTGAGTCGGCGAGCTTTCAGCGCACTTTACACGCCGGTGGCGAGCACGAAAATGTCACTGTGCCCGCTGATTCTGTCGACACCTCCCCCTGCCACGCCACCACGCCCAGCTTGGCGGATCTCGTTTCGCCTCCGTGCGCCTCAGTCCACGAAAATACCAAACTGTCTGAACGCCGGGCTCTGCCAGACGAAAATACAACTGCGCGGGGCTCGCCACCCTCTGCCGCCTCACCGGCGTACACGAAAATAGAGCCCATAGAGTCTGAAAAAAAACATGATACCCCCATTTAAATAGAAAGCACACCGTCTATTCAGCTCCTTTTTAGCACTTTAGTTTACATTAGAGCTTTTTGGCATGCCAGGAGTTCTTTTCAGCTGCCATTTCCCTTCCTGCCCTTTCTATACTGCAGTTTTCTTGGCAGTTCATAGTTGCACCTTAAATGCATAACCCCTATAACGCTATGTAATGCTTGCATTCTAGCAGGGTTGCAAAATGGTGCTTAATTGTCCAAGGTACAAAGTACAAGGCAGAAGAAAGCTATGCTGACCAGTGTTGCTCCAAAACGAAGAGAGGAGACGAAAAGAGGCAGAGCTAAATGATGACACAGGTCTTTAATTCAGATTTGAAGAGTCATAAGATAAGTTCATTTTCAACTTTTGTCATGTTTTTTTTCTAAGAGGTCATCCAAGGCCACACAGGCTGACTCTAATGGCAAATATGCCATTCCTCACGGCTCCTATTGAGGGACTACTTTGTGTTTGATTTCTCCTCTTCATTGAGCCGTTGACTGCTGGGCTCAGAGGGTAGCACTCTGCTCACTCAAGAGCCCCTGTGGTGTCCAACAAAACGGCTCTTTAGAGTTCTTGAAAAGTATTTGCTTTGATTTCTAAAACTAAACTGCCCCTTGCCTTTTAAGACCCTGATCACTTTGCTGGCAATGCTCCTCATCTTGTGTGACTCTAGGTTTGCACCAAAACTCCTATCTTAGCAGAAGCATATTGCAGTTTGCAGCTAACATATTGGGGGAGGCGTCCCTGTCTGTCTGAGGACAGGCTGCAGGAGGAGAGATGAAGTGAGTGTGAAAGCATTGTGCTGTTGTTGAACAGAAAATGTGAGTATCCAGCCTTACTCGAGGTGTTGGATTCAGTGTGCAGCATGAAAGACAAACGTAATAATGAGCTTAAAATGGCTGTGAGAAAATGAAGCCAAAACTGAGGTGGGAGCTGTTATCATTTCTACAGGGAGGGATTACATGATGTGTTGATGTCCACTCCTCTGTGACGTCTTCAAATATGCATGTGGTGTAATAATTGCACATCCACGCTCTAACAAGTGGGCTGTAGTGCCGTATATAACATACCATCTGCATGTTTTATAACTGCTCTTTAATGCATTTCTCAGGTCTCAGAGGTCAAGCGTTATGCAGCTGCAAGCAACATATTTTTCATCATCAAATATTACAGCCCTCTCTACTTTTCCGCTCCATTCTGAAAAACTGCAAACTGCTACAACTCTCTCGCCACTCTGCGTTTAACTAGGAGGGTATATGAGGTGTAAGATTGAACTATCAGCACGCTCCTAGCTTTGACTTCTGCAGTGTAAGCAAGTTAAAATAGTGTCAGAGTCCTAAAGTTCACTGCTGTCTTCATAATACCAAAAGATGAATGTGAGGCTTTACTTTAGTGTAATATTTTTACTTTCTATTATGCATACCCTGGCACCGTATTGTTAAGAGCTGAGTGGTATAATGTCTGCTATGGGTATTGGTGCCACTCATTTCTCTCCTATTTAAAATACAGTGCAAGAAGTCTTCCTTTGATGATGCACCACAAATAATATCAGTTTTTCAGCCGCCAGAGAAGAGTTTTAATGAGTTTCAAAGACGTGTAACAGCAGTGTTTCTGCAGTAATGTCAGGGGTAGGCTGTTCACTGGGTCACTCTAAAATATGCACCATAGAGTAACACTGTAAAACGTTGCTTTAAAAGGCCTAAACAAGTTGCTTGAGACTTAGTTTGTTGCGTTTCATGAAGCTTGGCAAGATGTATCCCAGCTTTAAGTACTGAAGGCAAAGTGTGGGCGATGGGCAATCAGGTCTTAGTGAGGGGGCGGAGGTTCAGGGTGATTTTGTCATTTGTCATGTGCGCTAAGTGAGTCAGTGAAACGGCTGGAGAGGATGGGAGGTGGCTGCGGGCTCTGTCGCTGTGGTAATTGTGAGTCATTCAGCCTCAGTGAGCACGGGCCCCAGGCCTTTCTCCCAGCAGGGAGGAGGGCGGGAGGGGAGCAAATTCACACAAGCCTACCAGTTCCACAGGCAATAATCAGCCTGTTATAGTGACAGGTACAACGTTTTAACCCCTCTCCCCCCGGTGACTCAAGCACACTATGGCTGGACTCGAGCCCTGAGATCAGGGAGCCACTTAAATGGAATTTGAGCTATAACTCTCACTGAAGCAGGAGGAAAGGAAAAGACCAGCCTGTTGACTAAAAAAAGAGAGAGAGGATAATGTCCCCAAATAAGACCCATGCTTTGATTTAAACCAAAAGACTTTATGTGAATTTTTAGGTTCTAAAAGCAAAAAAAAAAAATTGCAGATGTTATCCTAAGAAGAGCCTGACTGATATATCTGTTTTAGGCCGATAATATATAGCCACAATATAGACATGGGTGTGTATTTTTTCAGGGTATATATTTTTTTAATATTAAAAACAAAATGATCCTCTATGTAATCATGTAATAGTGTTGTCACATGGTTTTTCCATGATTTAGAGAACTCTCAGCACCATCTGTAGCACATGTAGCTGGGAATCCCAACAGAGTATGGAAGATTGCATTTAGCTGATATGAACAGAAGGCGTAAGACCAGCCTCTGCATTTTTTTTAATTTAGGGTTACCACGGTGAGAGGCCACACCCACTCTGATTGGCTGCCAGAATAAGATCACTGCTGATGATGACGCCTTTGCCGAAGACGTGAGAGATTTACCAGATGCACAAATAAGGTGAGAAAAAGAAGCTTACTGCTGTGACTTTGTCACAACAATGGGGAGAATTCTCTTTAATATGAGGGTTTATCATTTCATATATATAAATATCTATATAAATATATATAATTTAAATGACTCTAAATGTTTAAGTTCATTAATAATATATATTTTTACAAGGGCACCCATAGTCTAGAATTAGACGAATTAAACAGCTTTTCCTCCCACAACGTGGAATATTGTCACAATTAAAAAGAAGGCAGCATTGAAAACAGCAAGAGATCATGAGAGTGCTCACTGGCAGCATCAGAGTCAGCATGTTTATGAATGAGAAGAAGTTCTTAAAAAGTGGAAGTCAGGAAGTTTGGAACAGTTTTATGAACAGTCTGAAAGGAAACCCTCAGAGAGCTTGCAGTCCCTCTCTGCTCTGTAGTCAACATTGTTCATGAATAAAGGAAAATAGTTTTTAAGATGTGTTTTTTAAGTATTCATACAAAGTTTGTTTAAAAACTGTGAGTGATGGATTTTTCTTGTCTCTCTTGAAAGCCAAGCATCCGTCCATTGTTTCACAGCATAATTCTGAAGTTCTCTGTTGGATCAAATCAGAACTATTCTGTAGTTGAGATTTGAGGGTAAACAGTTTAGACATGAGGACACTGTGAATAAATGGACAAATCATGATGATGATTTTTACCTGCACTACTTTACAGCAACAGATGTGAAACAAGACTACTCTGAATCTGTTTATAAAAACATGTTAGAGAGACAAGCTGGTGAAGACAGTCAGCATGAAGTGACAAAGTGAACATTTCTAATTGTTGGCTAGAGCCAGTATTTAAGTTTTAGTGTTATTACTGTCTACTTCTATGTGTAAATGGGAAAATAAATCTTTTCAATCGCTCCTGTTACTTTCTCTCTTCACACCTTTGCATGTTGATAACAGGTGAAAAATAAACAAGAGAGCCCAAAATGAATCAAATCGTCGAAAAAGCTCACTCGGATGTGTTATGAATTTAAAAAATAGTGTTTTAGTGGATGTATGATCTTGGATAAAGTAAAGTGATTGATTGTTTGATTGATTAACACATAGAGCCCGCCTACACAACCACCCATCGGGCCTGAAAGCATGTGCTCATCCCGGGAGCTAACAAGTTCAATAAGCACTCCATTTCCTCTCTCTGTTGAGTTAAAATCTTCATCTCTAATATGACATCAATTTTTAATTAAAGAACCCAGGCAGCTGCGATTTTAAAGTGTTCGTCGATGCTTTATTCTTTCTTTTTTATTCCGTCTCTTCACTCTGTCTCCAGATCTAATATGCTCACTGCAGGGGGCTTCTCTGTTACATGATTAAAGTCTGAAAATGGTGGTGGCCTTATAACTAATTATTCTTCTGGCTAGCATGCATCCAGGAGGAGGTGAGGGAGAGAAAGGTAATTTCACAAGAAACAAGCCATTTGACTCTTAATGAATAATTTACTCCAGCTTCTTGGGGGTCAGATCTGCAGTGGGTGACCCCTCCCCACACTCACTCTTTTCTTTTTTTTATTCTAAACTCTTAATTTACAATCAATTCTTTTATTTCTGTATCCTCGTGCTGCTTTCAGCTCATTTTGGACAGGTTCGCACTTTTGTTCCCTGTGGACTCAGGCTCATTTTGTATGCTTAGAGAGAAGCTGGGCTCTGAATTGGCTATCAAATTTTTACATTATAAGATATTGACAAGTTGGTCGTGCAGGGAGGGAGAAGAGGGAGATGGTTTCTCCCAGGCGAGAGCGGCGAATGAAGCCAGGTCTGATGGAACCGGGCTGATTAAAGGGGCTGAAACCTTATTCACACCTGTCTGGTAAAAGGTGGAAGGACTCGTCATTGTCACATACAGGTTCAAGCAAATTGTTTTTGATTAATGCCTGTTGCCTCAGTCCTTCTATTGGAGAACGACTGACATTGAAAGCAAATTCCAGTACAATAGCTAGTTTGAACCCCCTGTAAAAAGCAATTAAATAATGCTTTCTTGTTCATTCATGAAGGTGCAAAGAGGTCAAATCAAAAGACAAGGATTCAGCTGTTCAACGGTATGAGTAAAAAGCATATTTCCTGAAAGTATGAGTGGCTTTTAATACAGATGTGGCTGCACTCAGGATGCTTCAAGACTTGATCACGTCAGCGACATCTAAATGCCGGCCAGATGTGCCTTCGTCTGTATGGCGAACACGCACACATCCTCGATTGCTTTGAAGCTCTGTCGAACATCACAGGTTGCATGCAGAGTATAAAGCTCCCAAACACACCTGCATATGCCACACAGCTCAGTCATCAACAAAAACTGTCACCACAAGCTGCTTCCCTTTGCTGAACTTTTTTCTTTCCCCCCAACGGAGCTGTAGTCTTTCACAGATAAAACCGCATGCAAGCAAGGAAGTGAAATCTGATCGCAAGTGCTTACTTGTGAAACATTTGAAACGCTTCCTGCCGGCAGGTGTGAACCGCAGTCCAGCTCAACTGGGCTGAGAAAAGACAGAGAAACTGCTTGACTCAAATGCTGAAACAACTAACGTGCTCTCACTTTTCAGCTCGTCCCTCAGGGAAATGAACCCGTTTGCTCCAAAGACACACTAAGCAAAGAATGATTTACCCAGGCCACACTGGCGATTTTCCTTTGACTTCAAGCAAAGAGTGGGACGCTTACATGCTGATTTAAATCATATAAATTCAGATAATCTGGCCACTTCTTGATTGTTCTGTGTCTTAAAAGACATAACAGTTAAAAAGTATAGTTTGTACATAGATAATGGCTCAAGTTAGAATTCAGCCACGACATGATAATACAGTAACTGAAGGAGCATCCCTACAGTTCAGTCACTGTTGAGCCAGCATGTTGACTAAAACATGGTATATAATACTGATACTACTTTGATAGTTTCTTTTAGTATGATACAAACAAATGAGAGAGCAAATTGCTAGAGCTAGGTTAATGTTGTGTTAAATGAAAGCAGATGGAAAGATATATGGCTCAGTAAAATATCACCACAAGGGTCTCATATATCTGAAATTATTGAGAAAGAATAAAAATATTAACATTATTATTAAACAGCTTTATTCTATACATCGTGATAGAATGTATGTTAAACACCAGCCAATGACTGTCTCAGATTTGACATCCTATCAAAAAGATCCTTGTTAGGGCAGTATTGAAGTCGTGGATGTGTCAATCAGTTGTTCAAAATATACAATTTGTTTCCTGACTGGAACTTAGACACATTAGCCCAACAGTTAATCAAACTCCTCAATATCAGACTAACTCAGCTAAATAATGCAGTTGGGAATTGATTTTCTCTGTCAAATGGACCAAAACTGGCTAAAGAGTGTTCTGAGCATGCTCCAGAGTTTGCACGCCAGGCTTTTAGGAAGTTGAACAGCAGAAATGCGTTGCTAGGAAGCCAAGTCATAAAAAACTTTGTCTGACGAAGACAAGACATTAAAAAAGGACAAAACTTTGCTATCGTATCAACAAACGGTACAGAGCTGTAAAAGTGATGTTGTTTTCATTGTTCACTGTTCAATGGTAGCCTCTTACTAATGTGTTTTGTCCATTGTTTTAGTACGTAATATGTCAACCAGGAGATGACCTGATAGTAACAAGCTTCATTGTGCATGTAAACGTATTGACTTCTTCTGCTAACAAGGTAACTGATATCTGGGAATTTGACTGACAGCCAGTTTTAATGTTTAGTACTAAATCATTAATGGATGAAAATGTCAATTTCCAGCAAAGTTTATATGAACTAGACAAAGATGTTGTCTTTCAGGCACAGTGAGTAAAATGAGGAAACTGAGCATTATCCAGCTGCCAGATTCTCCTCTGTAACACTGAAGTGACAGTAGACTTTGAGGAAAAGAAGCTCTCGATGCCCGATGAGCAAGGTCCTTCCTTTGTCAAGTTTTAAAAAAAAAAACTTCAATAATTACAAATTATTTTGTGCACAGTGACTTATATAATTACAAAAGTGATCATTTTTTCCCCATTCTGTGCTACTGTAGAAACATGAGTGTATGATGCCCTTTGTAAAGGGGGACCTGCTCCTAATATAAAGGCTAACTCTAAGTCAGCAAGAACAAAATGATTTTCATGATACGATGATTATACACTATTATTTTACAAAACCACCAAGTCCACACTCTGTAAGGGTCTTTAATTTTCTGATATGAAAAACAGTGTGAAACCCATAGACTGTATATAGAATGGAAGCCATCTGCCTCCTCGCTGGGTGACGCCACCGCAAGAACAGCACCCTCTGGTGATGGGCTGCAGTATAGGTCATAAATCCCGCCTCCTCCAACAATCCCTATGGAGCTGTGGACAAACTTTAGAAATTTATTACACAGAATATGAATTTTTCTCCCCCCTGCTTGCGATGTTGACATGTGGTGACTGTCAGACTGGTTTGTGCTCAAGTCCTCTATTTTTCTGTGCAGCTCCATTTTTAAATGTTATGAGGGGGTTCATGTTTTCAATGGTTGACACTTGATACAGCCATGGGCGTACGAAGATTACGTTGCTCACTCGGGGGATATCCTGTTTGAGCCGCGTGTCATCACAGCGACTCTCGGTGACTCTTATGCCGAATGCGTACAACACCACTGTGCAAGTGGTGGTTCCAGGAAGAGAGGAAGCCTGGAAAAACCAAGAGCAATTCAACTTCAAATCCGCATAACGGCGGAAGGCGGAGCAAAGTTGTCCATAGTATATACAGTCTATGGTAAAACCCTGCTACAGATAATGCAACAGTGTGACACTGCGGCACTGTTTGCTTCTCAGCATGTTGCCAAAGGCAATGGCTGCCATGTTTTGTTTACTTCAGTCATGAAGGCAGTAATGCCATAACAGTAACTCAGAAGTGACACTTAAGAAAAACTCTTATGTCACCTTTTAATGAAAGTGCATTAGGGAAAAAAAAGGATTTTGTGCTTTAGGTCATCAAAGTCCTTACAAATTGAAAACACTCCAGATTTCAACAGGGTCACTGTGTGGTGGGGCATAAATAATTGCATGACTGCTCAAACTGACATTTCCTGGAGAAATAGAGGTTGAAATAATTGCCAGTCATTGTTGTCCTATATTCTGCAGCACTCACTCTCTGTTCAATGCAGAGACCTCCGTACTCTGCAGCAAAATGCTCCCATTATCCATTTCTTAAAACGCTCTGCTTTCAAGCCCAGCCAAACTCCCTGATCCTTGTGGCTTTGCAGCGCTTTAATTGGAATCCCCCTGTAAGGACCCTCAGCATGCCTCGTCTGGACATGTGCACCACTCTGACCCTGAAAATCACTGTAGCGTCACCGGGCAGCACGCTGGTGAACTGCACACTCCTTGTTCATTCACGCAGAACAGACTGTTTACAGATTGTGAGAGGATTGGGAATATAAATGGGCTTTTGCGCTGGTGTTGTATCAGGTAGTTGCAGTCACACCTTGATGAGGTAGGCAAGAACCTCGGGGCCTGCAGCATCAGAAAAGCTCATTGACAGGCTGGTGTACCCCTTTTTAATAAATACACCTCCCCTGCTCCCACTTTGCCTTTTTCTTACACTGTTTGCACGCTTTCAGATCTTAAAATGCTAAAAACTGTCTTTCTATACTGACTCTTTCACACTGCAGTAGAAGAACAACTTTGACTATTGTAAGCGTCTACAGAAGCTCTGTGAAATTAAAACGTCTGTTATGGATTTTTCCTATCCTTAGTTATTCCTCTGTGTGAAAGTCAAGCGCATCTTTATCTGGATCCCTCGGGAGCTACACCCACTCATTCCACCCGAGGCTACGAGTCATTTTTCTTTAAGCTGTGCTCTGTAATCCACCCTTCACTATCCGAAACCAGCAGACAAACCTACATATATTCTTCCAGGATTTGCTCTGTCTCCCAGAGAGCAGTGCCACAGTAAATTGTGCTGCCTTCGGAGCAGACAGCGTATTCTGTCTCAGGACAGCACTTCAATATGAAGGGCTGTCAGTGTGTCAGGGAGCATGCTTTCTCTCTGTCTGTCTCTCTCTGTCTTCCCCTCTTGTCTGCTGGGAGCCTGAGGGGGAGTAGGGGAGTAGAGGGGGTGGAGGGAGGAAGCTGTGGAAAGACAGGGGATGGGGGGGAGTTGGGGGTCCCGGCTGAGGTGAACCTCTGGGGTCATTCTCGCTGTGGTCGTGCATAACTCAAGCTGTTTTACAGCACAGGCAGGAAACCGGAGAGGTTGTCTGTTATGAGACAGGCAGCGCTGCTCAACCACTGCTTCTCCAGGGTCATATTGGTTTCTTGTTTGCCAGTTTTCAGTTTGCTCTGTATTTGAACAATAAAAAAGTGGCAGTTATCTTTACAAGTATGGAGAATTCATATGATGATTGTTAGGAATGATAAAGGGGCAGCTGTGGTCCAGTGGTAGACTCAGTCATCTCTCAGACAGGGGGTCCCAAGTCTTTGAGCAAGAATCTTAACCCTAAACTGCCTCTGGTGGCTGTGCTGACTGTGAATAAATAGGATCAGTGAACATGTACGACACATTTGAGTCATTGGAGCGATTGTTCATTTTAGAGTCCTGATTTTACTGCAAAATGGATCTGTGATTTGGATATTATTGACTTACAGACAGTTTATCATGAATTTGAAATCTCAGTTTTATTGGACAGAACCAGAATAATTAAAGAAAAAAAACAATTTTGTAAAGTGCTTTCCTTTACAAGTCTGGTGTTGTTGACATGATAACAACAAAGTAAGTGGAAAACAAGAAAAAAAGATAAGTACCTCTATAAGGCTTTATAACAATCCTTTTGAGTGATTATTTATAACAGCTTACAACTGGTTTATTAAGTGAACTGTGAGCATAAAGCCTCAGAAATGTATAATGTATAGGGAAAAAGACAAAATAATTTATTATAATGTTATAAAGTATACATAAAAGTTACATATAAATGTAATGTTATAAAGTATTTTGGTCTGGCATTTTACTTACAGCCACAAAATTCTGCTTATAAGTTGTTATAAATGTGTTATAGGATTAATAACTGCAAACAGTGCTCTCCATAGCCAGGCTTTAGCATGTTATGAGTATTAATTTTTTAAAGTTTTTGTATAGATTGATTTCTTAATGACTCCTTCTAACTGGGTAAAGTAATGAGAGTTGTTTTTTTCTCTTTCCTTTGCATTTAAGTATAATATCCATGTAATAGACTATACCTTTATATGGCATTATGTTCAGCTATAACACTTCATGAACACTGCTATAGGCTGTTTTAAATTATTTGAATCACTCATTAAAGTTGTTATTAAGCCTTATAGATGCATTTATAATGCTTAATAAATGTACTTTATAAGAGGTGGGTTCATATAAAGTGTTAATTCTTGTAAAAAATATTTTATACTTAAACGACTTCTTCTGCTGCGATGACAGTCAGAATCAGTGATACAGTCCTGAAATTTTCTAATGATTTTCAGGAGCTCTTTCCCACAAATGTCAAAAATTTCTGGCTTGTTTCTGTTCTCTCAGCAGTTTTATGTGAAAGGGACAGCTCTTACAATCCCACAACAGAAACACTGAAATATCAGTGTAATATTTAGAAAATGATGTTGATCAAATCAAAAGAGATTTTAGTCCTGATGATGGTTGGTGCATTTGTATCAGTGGTATGTGCAAACGAACAGATGTGCAGACATCTTCTCAGCCCTCGTCTTAAAAAGGATTCTCCCTCCTCCTCCTCTTTGGATGTTTTTATTCAGCCTTTTACATGTCGCTCTTCTGGGTCTGCACTGGTCTCAAGATATTAATGTCATCACCTCTCCCTGCTTGCTTGTGGTGAATTTTCTCTTATATTTCCTGCTGCATTCTCACATCAGCTCACCCTGACCTCACACAGAAGTTTTACAAGAGGGCTAGCAGGAGAAAGTCTGGGTGAAATTTCTGCTGCATGCAACATTTCAATAAGTTATTGAAGGGATTTTGTATATGTAAATACATATATCTATGCCAGCCTCTCTCAGTGTAAATGTTATATGACAGGAAATAAACTGCAGACATTGAATCGGAGAAGCTTGAAAACAAATGTTTGGTATTTTTGCTTTCGGATTGACAGAGAAATGTTGACAGCTGCTATTGTCTATAAAAAGCATAATTTTGGCCTCTGAATCATCACATAATGAATCTATTATAAATATCTGTATTTGATCCATGACATGTTTTTATCTAGTGTGTACAATAAGCTGACACTTATCATTATTTGAAGTCTGATTACTACGACAAATCACTTCAATTTAAGTTTCTATTTAAACATTTAAGCCGTAACGGTTTTCTTTATGCGTGTTTATTTGAACATCTATACACAGTTAGCAATCTCAGATTCGATGCTGCTGAGTGCAGTTGGGATGCCTTTCAATTAACAATGAGGGAAGTGTGTTATTGTGCGTCTCGTGAAGGTGCCACAACCTGGTACTTGTCCCCTCCGCATCCCTCCATTATGATTCTTTCTGCACTCACAGGGAGAGAGATGTCACTCGCACAATAAACCATTCTGTGCGTTTCAAACCCTCCTTTCCGATACAAGTTCGACAATTATGAATGACTTTTGTGCTGTCTGTGTTTTTGTGTGTGTGTGTGGGCTGTGAGGAGGAGATGAGAGGCTTACGAGCTCTGACAAGCCGATTGCAATGATGATGGCAGAGAGGAAGACTGGAGAGTGAGAAAACCGGATAAATAAAAAGGAAAAAATTAGTATTCACTCTGCGGCTGCTGTCTCACATTTGCGTCTGCGAACACTATATGCTGTATGAGATGAGGTTTTTTTTTTTTTTCTTTTTTTTTCAGTTTGTTTTCTCAGAATTGAGGTGGTATTTCTGCTCAGCTGGGATGAATCTGCCTGGACAAGGTGAGCAACCCTGAGAGGAGGACAGGTATCCAAGAAATGTGAATGTGAGAGGTTTTGTCAGGCTGAAACCCAGAAAGGAATCAGATGTGGTTTAAATAATCACTGTTTTTGTAATCTAACACTCATACTCAGTTTGATCTTGGTACAGTGATGAACTGAACAGTTATGTACTTGTAATGCTTTTTGTTTCCTAAGTCTCTGAGCTTTTTTTTGTTTTAATTGACATGTCATGTTAAGTGAGTATGTCTTTCCTTGCTGGTAGCAAAGTCACCTGAAGGGTGGTGGTAAAAGTTTGGCTTAACTTTTGATGCTGTTTTGCACAAGTCAGTCACGTGTTTTCTTTTTTTCACAGGAAAGAAAACCGTGGAGTACGTATGAAATCTCTTCCAAGAAAAAAGCAGCTGAAGTGAAATCCACCTATCAAGTTTGATGACCATGCCTGCGTCTGTGCAGACAAGGGAAAAAAAAAAAAATCACAGGGATTATAAAAGCCACCCTGTCTCTCACGGCCGTGCTGAGGCTACCTGAGGTCTCATCCCCTCTAGAAAATTCCCGTGGGCCTCGCTTGCACATGAAGGTTACACGCTAGCAAGGCCAGAAAAAAGTAAAAGAGAGCACTTCAGTGTTAAGCACGAACATTCATGCCTCCCTGTTCGTTTGTATTCCTGAAATTTGAAGCAGCACTTTGGTCAGACGTGTTGATGAAGAGCAAACATTTACTCGGAGCTGGAGTGGAATGATTTGGTGTAATTGCAGGGAGGAGAAAGTGCAGCTCAATGGAGCAGATAAGTTCACCGCCCTGTCCAGGGTCATTTGATTTCATTCTCCCTTCTTTGTCAGTTATTCCAATTGTTACGTTTTCCTTTGCCGCACTGCTTTAAGAAGTCTTCAGATTGCCAATCCTTTGCTCCTGCTGTTGTAATTATGTGTGGATTAAGTGTATTTTCTTGGCTGTTTTTGAGCAAAAGGCAAAAAGAATCTGTCATGACTGTCAATGAGGCAGATGTTTAACTTCTGTCTTTTTTTAGCTCTTTATCGGCTCCATCTTTACCTCACTCGCTCTCATTTGCTTTGCTGTCACACCTCTCTGCACCTGCTCTGTCTGTTTCCAATGTGTCAACTTATCTCATATAGGCACCTGCCTCTCCTCTGCATGTACTGTGGGCTCATTTTACCCTACCGGTGTTAAGCTAACACCATACACATATAAAACAGAGGCATTATAGTTTGGTCACCTGTCAAAGAGACCATAATTACAGATTCTGAAAAGTGACACTTTGCCGCTTTTTAAAGCATCTAAACTCCAGCTGTTTCTTACATTCATACATGCTGAAAAATCTATCTGCACATTTAGTAAGAAGATTGATCAGCTAGGAAAATGATGGTTTCAAGTGGCCCTTTTTGCTAACTGATGGCACAGTGACAGCATATTAAGCATCAACTATCCATCTGAATATTCGGCTGTTTCCTCAAACAAATGCGGCTTATACAGATGGAAAAAAAAAAAAAAAAACAGACCTTCGTCGGTAGTAAGCATAATTCTCAAGCAGTCAATAATACAATAGAGAGGCTTGATATTAGTCATGTCTCAGTAATGAACATCTGAAACACGTCATTCATCAAATGAATAACAGGAGGAGTGGCAAACAGGAGTCATTGGGATGAGGCCCCTCCAGACCTGAGGCCTCCTCTATCACCAAAAATCCTCCAGATTGGATTTTAATACATTGTAAACTCGTTTGATTATTAATCACATCTCTGTTCAATAATAGAAAAGTAGCTCAATTTATTAATTGCTGTGTAATATATCTATGTCACGGGGGCTAATGAATTACCCAGAATCTCCTGCTGAGGGAGGACATGTAGGGTTTTTTTCGGAGATGCATGGTCTGCAGAGGGAGAGAAAACCCCAATTAATTTCATTATCATTAGGCACAGACCTTGTGAGTTACAATAGGCAGCAGGCCTGCAGCATATAAAAATGCTCCCAGACAACACAAGAGTGTGTGTTAAGCCTATTATCCCACACTCTTGTATCTAGTTATACAACGGCTGAAAAGGCGCTCATCCCCCCATATTTGAAACCAGCGTGTGGTCTCTTCTCCCCTCACAGATCTGTTCAAACAGCTCCGTCTCAGCCAAATAAATCGGTGTGTGTTTAGTCTTTCACTCTCCAAAGGGCCATTACTTTACCTCAATAGTAGTGTAATATGAAAAGCATAAGGTCGTCCTTGGCGGGATGCAGACACAATCAGGTGCATCAAACAAGCACTCGACCACACTTGAATACTTCCTCTGACTGTGCTCGTAACTTTGTTTGAATTTGTCTCTTTTTTGGAGCTAGGCTCTTGTGATACTCAGCCCTGCAGGGCTTTCTGAGCAGAGCAGAAGGATGTTCCAGTTTTTCTCTCCTGTGAATCAAAAGCTGATCTCTCATTAAAAGCTGCTTTTTAATAAAACTGCAGGCAAACATGAAAGAGGAGCGGCTGATCCAAATCTGATTGTATGGTTATGTAATGCTGGAAGTCTTCGTTAAAAGTCGAGAAACAGCTCGACATCTGGTGTTATGGGTCAGTGAGAGGCCTGAGGAAGGTGCCAAGACTCCCTGAGATAACTTTCCAGCCTTACTTTAATGAACATTATCTCATTATGAACACAGACAGTGATTATTCTGATGAGAGGTGTTACTTAATTTAAGATCTTCTCATTAAAAACTGTACGGATACTGTATTTGATCAGATCTGAATATGGATGAGAACCATCAGCACAAGAGACCCCAAAATAAAAGCTCATTTTTTGTCTTTATAAAGCACATCCTTTGCCCTTTTGTTTCAGGGGACAAGATAAATAAATATATTGTTCGTTGTCTAATTTTAAAAAGTACAGCCTTCAGTTGGCACCCTGACACAAGCTTCAACAATTTCTTGAAACCCTCTCAGAGCACTGACTTTTTTCCCTAAAATGCAGTAGTCGTTGGTTTCATTTTGCTGTTTTTTTCCCGTCTTTGGCCAAAAGTGGAGTTGACTTAAACTTACATTTACTACTTGCCCTGAAAGTGTCACTGAAATGAAAACTTTTAACATACACTTGAATTTCTTTATGTGATCCAAATAAAGTCGAATGAATATTAAATGTCACTCCGATGTGGCACAAACTACGCAAAGAGCAAGAACGCTGGTGACGGACACTGGCGGCACCACGCGTAAAGCACATTGCCTGCACGAGTGTCCGCTGGGAATAGTGATAGTACAACTTGCCGTACCTGAGCCGAGCAGGATGCAAGTGACCGATCATGGCTCTATAACCCTACACTGTGGCTGGAATTTCAGAAATGTTTTCAGAAATGCTTTAAAACGCAGCAGACGATCTGCATCTCTGCGAGACATACACACGACCTGCATGTCCTGTCATTCATCTTTTTGTGATCAATGTCGTTACATCTGTCAGTGACCGCAGGATGCATGCCTGTGCACACATTTTAACACGACTTATATGTGCGAGTTTAGAAGTTTGGTGACGCAAATTGGCTGCAGGCGCTGGTGTTATTCCTGGTGGCGCAGGTGCAAGGTGTTGCATGGGTGACAAAAGAGGTCTTTTAGAATAAAAATGCACGAACACTGCACTGTGACTTTTCATTTTCTTACCAAACAAGCGGTTCCGTTGAGGAGTAGCAGGATGAAGCCGCGGTTGGGACGCATCATTCCGGCGCGTAAAACCCCCCAGCGCCCCCTCCCCGGTATAAAAAGCCCCAAAACTATAGAAAAAAACTCCTGCACGCGGGCTTCTCCTCCTTCAGGAAGATGCTCTTCCACCGACACAGGATCCCTCTCTACTTACGCACGGTCCCATGTCCAACACAGGCTGAGCTGCAGCTTCCAAAAAAGAGAGAGAAAAAAAGAAAAGAAAAATAGAAACCTCCTGGAATCCACTTGGAGTCCCTCTCTCTTTTTGTGTCCTTTCTTGAACCAATCCCGGGTTTGAGTCAGATCAGTTGAGGTATGAGATATCCATAAGCATGCAGCAGGCTGTTAACGTCCATGCAAACGCATGAAGGGATCCCAGCTTGGTGAGAAGCGGCTGCTGGGAAGTGTGTAGATCATATCTGGAGTGGGGATCCTGAGCTGCAGCCTCCTGCACAAACTGAGCGATGCTGAGACTGGATAGAGC
The DNA here is from genome assembly GCA_962446985.1 of Xyrichtys novacula. Lineage (NCBI taxonomy): Eukaryota > Metazoa > Chordata > Actinopteri > Labriformes > Labridae > Xyrichtys > Xyrichtys novacula. The sequence goes on along the minus strand of OY660879.1, from coordinate 20,682,829 downwards.
GAACACACACGTTTTAACAGTTTCTACTCCCTCTCTCCCTCCCTCTGTATGTGTGTGTGTGAACCTCTCTTTTCTCTCTCTCTCTCTCTCTCTCCCTCCCTTATCCCTACAGTATCTCTCTCCACCTATCCTGCATCTTTCTTGCCTTACTCTTGAGGTCCCTACTTTCTCATTTTTCCACAGACTCTTAAACTAAGAATATAAAACAAATGCAACATTTTTTAAACATTTTTTTAAGATATCTGAACATGCTCCAACAATCTGCTGACAATGAATAGGATATTTCTCTGTCTGGAAGCCTGTTATCATCACTGTGGGTGGGTGGGTGGGTGGAAATCATTGATTGGGAAAGACTGAGTCTGTGTTCACATCATACTTGTCACAACAAACAACAACTCCAATATCAACGGAGGAATGCTGATCCTCCGCAGGCAGGCAGGCAGGCAGGTAGGCAGGCAGGCAGGCGGCTGTAATCAGACTGTTTGTCCAGCTAGTGGCGAGTATCGACGGCTGCTGTGAGCCAGCTGGGTGTGATTAATAAAGACTTTCCCCCCAATAACACACAGTTCATTAGGAGCAGGTTAATGGACTGAAATGCAAGATATGGCCATGCGGGCTCCCCTGGCTCCCAGCGGCTCCATTTCTGCTTAATTAGACTCATAGATGAGTTTTTTCCCCTCTCTTTCTTTCCACTCTTCTTCCTCCTTCTTTTGCATCTGACATCTTTATCTCTCAGGTCAGCGCCTTCTCTATCACCCAAAGTTTGTCTTTGGATCAAGCCCATTTGAAACCTCTTGATCTGCTGCTTTTTTTGCACCTGCTAATAAAGCACACTGCGTTATCTGATTGCTGTTGGTGCATAAGGGTTAATTGATCCAAGTTCAGGGGTTAATTGGCTCGACAGGAGTAACGCTGAGGGATCTGACCCCATGAGGTGAAAGGTCAGGGCTACTAAGGGGTTACCAGAGGAGAGAGGAAGAGAAGATGCCCCTGTCAATCCAGTGTGACTCAGACATGAAAGTGTTTGGGTGCAGAGAGGTCTCTTCCTCCCCTCAGACTGTGCACACACGTACAGATTTCCCGCTCATTATCATGCAGGAGATGCTGATGAAAGATGGGAATGAGCTCATCGACTTAGGAGGTTGCCTGATGTCTCCCTGCCTCTTTTTTCCCTCTCTTTCTCTCGCTCTGTTTTTATTAGATTATTTCAGACTCTAAACGTGTCTCCATATAATTCCAGTCAGCCTCTTCAGTTGCCCAGGGTACCAGGGAGCTCTCTGGGAGAGGAAACAGCAAACCCATAAAGGGAGATCCGCTCCCCGGCCCACAATCCGAAGAAAACAGCAACCATAACAAAAAGCCTTTTAAAATGGAACATGTTCATTCATACCCACAGACACATGCACACACTCACTCCTGTACATAATTACAGGGCCATAACTCAGTCTGTGGGCTCTCTAGGGAACAGCAGGCCATGCTACTGCTATTTTTTACTCACTTGTAAAAAAAAAATAAGGCAGTGTGGATGCAAAAGATACCCATCATTTGACACCAGGGATCGACTTATCTTAATGTCGTTTCACAGACGACTCACATCAGCGTGACAAATAGGAATCCATGTTTGTGTATTTCCTTTCTATTCCCCTCTCCTGCCAAACTCCAACAATTGTGCTCAATCATTGCATTGCTTGACACGTAATCCTATTTCACAGTATAATTCAGTTTGAATGAGGAGCTGCAGGCAGCAGACAGCGCTGCGAGATGTCAGGGACCGGGACTGGTGAGTTCATACATGAGCGTTGGCTGCCCTCTAGTGTTCTAAAGCTCTTCTGCAGCTCCAGGACTGAGGCAAAACTTTGTAAGTGGAGGTTTTTATCGGTGGAAGTGGACATATAGATGTGCAGTTTGATCTAATGTCAAATCAAGCAAGTATTTGTCAAGTGGTCCTAAATTTACCTGTCAAAGTAGAGTGGTTTAGTTTTATTAACACTCTAAATTAGTTTAGGGATTATGGGTAATCTGATCCAGTTTTAATGCTTGCCAGTCATGGACAGTCCTACTGTGAAATCACTGAGTGACTGATCACACTCTGATTGACCTTTTGAGAAGACTGAAACCTCTTGCTTTATACTGGTTTGGCCCCATGCATACATACATGGTGTTTTCTAGTAAAAATGTTCAGCCTCCTGTCTTTGAGCAGCCAAATGTGCCACAAATCAAGACTTTCACATGAGCAAAATGGTGGCAGTGTGATGTTAAACTTGTGTCATTTAGTAGTTTCAGACATTAAAAAGAACTATAGAAATAATACATATTGTTGTTTTGGTCTCATTTGCGGTTGTAGCCCAAAAAAGATGACAAATGTAGTGGGGTTTTTTCAGCTTGTTTTAAAACCAGCATTTCTCAAGGGGGCTATGGGTTGAACACACATCTCAACATTTTTCATAAACAGCACTCCACAAAGTCTAAAATATCAACCTAAAACTTTACAGAAATGATCAAATAGGTGTTGGGTACCCTATATACCAACTACATAAGTGGGGCTGTTTAAAAACTCTGAGGCTTGAATGCCTCGATTTTGGCAGTTGCCAGCAGAAACTTTGGTGTTATGAAAAAGAGACAAATGCCAAGTTGCAAACACCTGCAGTCCCTCTATTGTCTACTTGAGGGCGACTTAAAGTGTTTTCAGTGGTCTTTAAATTGTTTTTATGAAGTTTTTAGTCAAAATCACGTTACCGGTGTCATTTTCCAGTAGCTCATTAGCTATTCACCTCTGAGTCGTGGGCGGAGACAGCGCTGCTCTGCACACTCCTCTTCATGCTAGCTTGTAGCCTAACATTGCCGGTGTAGTAGAAGTACCAGGTAACATAGGAGCTATTCAGCTCTCAGACACTAATGTCTTTAGGGACATGATGAAAGTTAATATCATAATTAGCTTACTTAGGAGCATTGCAATCTGCTAACACACACACTTGTTCCGTGATTGTCCTCTCTATTTCTCAAAGTCTGGCCTGCATAACAGAGTTCAGGGGGCGGAGCTTGTCTGCTGTTTGTTCTGTGACAGGTTCGCAGCAATTTTGATGCAAAAATGCCCAGAAATGCAGTTTCGCACTTAGTTTTCTTATGATATGTCCTGTAGCATTAGTGGACTAATGGATTACACCAAAGAGATTGTGTCCATGTTTATTTTGGTCTAGAGATAAGTGTAGAAGTTTAAGGGACTAACACTTAAGCACAAAGAAATTGCAATATAAAAAGAAGATTTTTAATGTCCACCAAACTATAGATAGCATGTTATTTAGGTTAGGGGTGCATCTTGGTTGACAGACAGGTGGCTCCATCCTTGCCAGATTCTAGATTGATCAAAGATTAGTTGCAGTCTGCTTCAGCCCCCATCACTGGACTTCATAAAGCCTCCTAATAAAGCCTCCTGTGTTCAGTCTGAGTTGGACATTGATCTATAAATCAAGTGAAACATTAGCTATGACAGTTATGACAGAAAGTCAAACTTGTTTTAACGTGATTATTTCATAGTGGTTATTCTGGAGGCTGAAGAGATACTTTCATTTATTGGCTCCAACATATGGATACCATGTACTGTTAACTGACACTCTCCAAAAATCATGTTTCACAGGCTCTTGTGATCAAACTAACATGAGTTCCTGCTTTTGTGTTTGTTTTGCATTTTTCATCTTTTCATGTTGCACAATATATTTAGATCTGCAAAAAAAAAATGATCTCAGTCCATATGTGACACAGATGTGTGTGCTGAATTCAAAGTACCACATGCATCCAGATGTGATCAAATGTTGAGCACTGAACTCTACCAGCCACTAGGGGATGCTGTTAGCAAAGAAAACACCTTTAAGTCATTCTGTGGCGCTGAGAGCTCCTGCTGTGTGGACATCAATAATCATACATTAACTGAATATGAAAGACAGACATCTAACAGCATGAAAAAGTGAATTTTAAAGCATGAGTCATTTATATGAAATGGTAAAAAGTTCTAGTCTATAACAGTCACTGGTGACAGATATTAACATGTGTCAGGCTCAAGGTTCACATGACTCATCGTGATGTTAGATACTATCTGTTCAGAGAGAGGGGGGAAACTCCAGACCCCCAGTGGTTTGTTTCTCCCTGCTCTCATATCTCTAATCTCCAGAGTTATAAATACTCAGCACAGTAGAGGCAAAAATGTGGGCCGATTGGATCTACACCATACAGCAGTCAGTCATCGCGTCCTGCCATAATCAATATCTTTTTTGAGCAGAAGATCAGAGCAGAATAATAGAGCGGGTTAGGAGAGAAGCAGGAGAGAGGACGACTGCTGAAGCTGGTAACATGCAGAATTGAGGGATAAGGGGAGGTTTAAACATGGATTGAGGGATGAAAAAGGTTGAGGTAGATGGAGAAAGATCAAATACCAGTGTTTGCGGTGGTCTACACACTCAGGATCCATTTATCCTACTCTTATCCTTCTTTTCTTTTTGTTTCATTTCCTCCTTCTTACTTAGAAAAACAGAGTCTGTAGTTTTCCTTTAATTTTGCCATCAGATTTTTCTTTGTTAAATTAGGAAGCTTAAATTTGTACAGTTTGTTTGCTTTTTGTCCTCATAGAAGTTTATTAGAGTCAATATTGTCCTCCTTGCTCTGCCTTGACCCCTGATGTAAATATTACATGAACCAGAGAGGGATAATTAGGAGGCAGGGGGGCAAAGGATTCATTTTGGACTCCCTACTTTATAATTAATGCATCTTATTTTCTTTATCTAAGAGGAGTTTATTACTTCCAGACTTAGCCAAGAGACCCAGACGAGGAGGAGTCCAAATGTTCCTTTTTAAACAAAGCTCTTAGTGTTGCTTCAAATAAGGATTGTTGGCTCTCTGTCGGTCCAACACTTTGAAACAAACTCAGTAGATTGGGATGGAATCTGCAGTAAAGATTTATGTCGCCTCATCTATTTATCTACAAAAAGTTTCACTGAGAGGTCAACATCCCACTTGCCAATAAATTTTGTTTATGACAAAATGCTTCTTAAATAAAATACAAAGCAGCTACTTCTGGCTTGAACATTAAAGCCTCTATTAGTGACTTTCAGTTTGTATCAATTTTAGTGCCCCCTGTGGCCAAAGCTGTCCACAAAATTTTATTCCGCTGACCCTTGAGAGTCAACTGAATCATTTATAGTGATTATTTTACATGAAAATTGTAAAATCAGGACCGTTTCCTCACCTGCATTGGTTTCAGACATTAAAAGTGACAAATTAAAATCATCAGTCTTGTTTGCTTTTGGGTATATTTCAAGTATTTCTTACAGGAGCTTTAATATGATCACATCTACACTTTGTTGCCCTGGCTTCCTCCTTCTGTCCAAGGAGATGCTTAATTGATCACTCTCAATTGCCATGAGGTATGAGTATGTGTGAATGGTTTTGTTGCTGTATGTTGGCCCAATGGCAGCCTGTTTGGGGTGTACTCTGCTTTTTGAGTGGTGACAGCAGATAAAGGCTCCACCTCTTACACAATCTTAAAGGTTAATGAATGGATTTTTGTGTTTTATTCCATGAGGGATTTAGGAAGATTGTGGTGTCTCAGTTTAAATGGAAAGTTGGACTTTGTCTCCATATATTCTTCTTGTGTCAGCAGTCTGGTGCACGGGTTATACTGAGTAATAATGTTTTTTTTTTTGGTCCTTGGTTTGAATTTGAACTTCCAATAGATTTGTGCCTTGGCCTCTGATCGTTTGACGTTGCAACTTTTTATATTGAGTACAATATTATCAGTATAAGTGATACAGTGGTGATATGACTCTATAATGTCCTTTTGCTGTGTCTCTCTCAGAGTTTTGAAATTGGTTCCTCCAAACCTGTACCTCAGTACAGTATACAGTTAACTCTGGTCTAGATAGGACCACACTTGGGCCTAAATCCTGACCAGTCTGCCATGTGGTGATGGCTGTTTTATCCTCCTTAGTGGCTTGGTACACCAGCCTTGCGTCCTGTGCCTGATGTCAGTAATAATCCCTGACTTATTTCCAGCTACTTCAGCATCTCTTCATGTTCTCCTCAGCTGTGAGTCTCTGCTCGCTCCATCCACAGCTCATGTTTTGGTGCAGGCTTGTTTGAAGGTGTTGGTGACTCAGTGCTGCATTGCTGTTTGTTTGGGTTTTGACAACCTGGGAGGTGAGAGTGACTAAGTCTCACCATTGGATTTCAGCTTTGGCACTTTCCCTTTGTGCTGCCTGTTTGACCTCCCACCAATACCAAAAATAAATATCCTGAGGAGCCTAAAGAGCCAGTTCACAGTTCCCTGCTGTGAGGCAATGACGGGCTCCCTTCACACTTGCTCTAGTGTCTATCAAATGTCATGGTTTAACCCAATCTGGCTTTTTATGTAACCTTTGACCTTAAACAAGTCAGCCGGCTTGCTCGCAAACATTTCCTGGACTGTTACTGGAGCCATGGATCACAGAGGAGTGCCTCAGGGTTCAGTCTGGATACATTTGTACTTTTGTCAGAAGCCTGTCCAAAAGAAATCTCTTAACACTGGGGTTTACTTAAACCCTATGAGTGATGGCCATCGCTGTTGGTTAGACAACAGAGAAAAAGTGAAGCTGTGACCAGAGGTCATAATCTCCTATTATCTTATGAAGCAGCCTTTTAGTACTTTGGCCACTATAACATTTTCATCACCTTAAACTGAACAAGAATAAAGGAAAATGTGAGCATTCAAAGTCGTGGCCCATGAACTTGTAAGTCTGGTTTACTTTTTTCCTCTGATGTCTGGAGAAGCTGACACTGGGTGCAGTAAAATGAGGATAAAACAAAGTCTGATGTGCTGAATTGAAGGCGCTCTCCTATGGAGGAACAGCTTATATCAATCTTTTCCTAGGGCCTGAAAAGGAGATCTAAAGAGACCATCGCCTGCAGTATGATGACAGTTTTTTTGCATTTACAAGTAAAACTAGCTGCAGACGGATGGATGTGCAGACAAAATTCTTCATTTTTAGATATTATTCTGTTATGTACTGCTCTAAATCCGCTCCTGTTGCATGTTATTGGTGTCACCATCCTGAACCCCTTGCTCCTAGTGAATGTTCAAACAAATCTCCCCCTGTGTCCTCACACTGACTCACTCTGACTTCACACATGAGTTTTACTGGCAGGAAATAGTCTGGGGAAAGTTTTCACCTGTTTGCCTTCACACATGCAGCTCATCCCCAAGGAGTTGCAGGAAGTTTTCAGGAGTTTTTGTGCATGTGTGAATAAAGCTCAAGGCCAAAATCAAATCTTGGGGTACATACTTAAACTGCTGAGCTAAATCTGCACCCTAAGAACCAAACCACAAGAACAGTTATCTCATGGCTCTTGGCATTAAAAGAGGGTCTAGACTGCACTGTGCAACAGCGGCAGGATTAACTTCAGTCTGGTGGACAGCTATCCGACATGTCTGCTCTGTGGTAGAGGATAGTCAACACATCTAAGAATAATAATAGAATATTTTGAAAGTAAGTCCATCTTGGTTTTAGGAAAGTTCATAGAAACCCAGTCTCTTTGATCATAACTGACTCTTTTTCACACTAGAAAAACTGGCTGAGAAAAGTGGTAGAAAAATGTTGATCATTAAAAGTCATCGCATAATGAAAATCTTTCATCTCACCCTTTCAAAGGCTGGTCCATCACATGCATAATTATAACCCAGAGAACAGGTGAGGCTTTGTTCTGGTCACAGTATCTTCTCCTCTTTGTCATCTGTGCTGATAACCAAGAGGCCTGCAATATGTCACACCTATATATAATATAAGAGCTTCCTTTTAAAGGTAGTGGTTGTTCCATATGGTGTATATGGTCTTGTCCTGTGGTCCGGATGTGGCCTCCTCAAGTTACACGGTTTTTAAAGAGGAGCCACTATCAGCTGGGATGCTATGAACATCACACATAGGGAAGGTCAACAGGCGGGGCTGCTGGGAAGGTGTCCGACTTCAAGGCCTTTACGTCATCAGCCATTGTGCGCTGGACTGGAGCCTGTTGAGGGTGCCACAGAGGCAGAACAGCGGGGCACCCCCAGGGAATGAAAGTACAGGGACCCTTTGAAGTGGGTATGGTTGCCGCTCTGTGGCTGGGTGACCCTCATCCTACTTCCACACATCACAAATGGACACCTCTGAGATCTACCCCTGGGAGCAGAGCCGGGTGGTGTAACCTGAGAGCAGCTGTAGCAGCCTGTCAGACCACTGATGGAGTCTTCCCATTGGTCCAAACAGGAAGCAGGCATGACCTCTGGGGTCAAATACGTCTCTTAGAACGGTGACAATTGGATTAGTGTCTTATGGGGGCCAGACGGCCTTGGGACCCTGTAAACACAGACATATTCACACAGGTAGAACTGGCCTGGGAGCACTTACACTTGCACTGGCAGCCCTGCAGATGCACATTTTGTTTTCGCTGCCTGGCCCTGAGGTACTAGGGCTCATTGTGGGACTGTCCATGAGGTGAAAAAAGCACATTCTTCTATCTAGTAGAAGACTGTGGGAGCTCACAAGTGAAGCAAAGGTTGGAAAATACAGGCTCATAAATAAACTCACAGTATGACAGTGTAAAGTGCCCCCTGAAGGACAAATTTATCTGCTGCCTCTGAGCAGTGCCAAGGAAACCCTTCATCAGAATATGTAAACATGCAATCTTCAGCAAGCATCAGTGAGAACATAATCATCATCTACACTAAACAACGTCATCATTATCAAACCCATCGTCATCAACGTCAGCACTCTATCAAGAGTTGAAAGAAAAGAGCTGGGTCCAAAACTGTACCTAAAGTAGAACATGACTCTGTGGATTCAGCATACAGGGATATCTTAATCCGCTTCAGGCACCACAGGAGAGGTGAGCCTAGCTAAAGTGTGTAGGTCAGGTCATGCAAATCTATCTGGCCAGTTCACTGAAGTTGAAATCTCTTAGTACATTTACATGCACATGATTTAGCAGGACTGCTATCCTTGTCCCAGTCTGCATGCACTGGACAAGAATCGAATTACTGACAGAAGTATGTCTTCCAATGCTACAGTAGGAGGCAACATGCCTTATTTTAGCTGATTACTATCTGGTTGTCTCCCAGACAATGTGTTACATACATAGACTGTATATACTATGGACAACTTGGTTCAGCCTTCCGTAGTTATATGAATTGCTTTCTGTATTTCCGGGATTTTCTCCACCTTCTGGAACCACCAGTTGCGCAGTAGCGTTGTACGCATTTGGCGGGATAGTCACCGAGAGTCGCTGTGATGACATTTGGCTAAAACAGAGGCTTTAATGTTTGGATGAGCTACGCAATCTTTGTACAGCCATAGGCTGTATCAAGTGTCAATCATAGAAAACATGAACCCCCTAATAACTTTGAAAGATGCAGCTGCACAGAAAAGGACTTGAGCACAAACCAGTCTTACAGTAACTACATCAACATTGCAAACAGGAGGGAGAAAAACGTATATTTTGTGTAATTGATTTCTTAAAGTTTGTCCACAGCTCCATAGGGATTGCTGGAAGAGGTGGGATCTATGACCTATAGTGCAGCCCATCGCCAGAGGGAGCTGTTATCGTGGTGGCTTCACCCAGTGAGGAAGCAGACGGCGTCCATTCTATATACAGTCTATGATTAAATTTCAAAACATCCAGCAATACACATTAGAAAGAGACTGACAGGACACTTTTACTTCTACAGCTCTGTGCCTTTTGTTAGAAGAGTGTCGTCCTTTTTACATCTTTTTTTTCATCCATTGAGGTTTTGTTTACTACCTGGCTTCCTAGCAACTCGTCCATGCTGTTCAAGCACCGGCTCAGAGCCCGGTGTGCATGGAGGAGAAAACAGATCTCTAACCGCAATATTCCTGGTACACTAGTCAGACTATGAGAAGTTTGAGTTAGTGCGTTTAAGTTGGACTGATGTGTTTACATGGGTTTTAAAAGTCACATTTTAAGTGAATTCAAGTTTAAAACTCAAAATAAGTGACTACTGTCATGAAAGCTTAAATTACACTTTTGAAAATGTGAGAGGGGACAACGTTAAAGCCTAGTGGTTCAAGTCTTCATAGAGGTCACACTCTTGTCAACCCACACTCTCTACCCCCCCCCCATTTGTTCTGTCTTTTTTCAGCTATCTCATTTTATGAAGGCAGACAATACAACTAGATTAATAAAGAATGAAAACACAGAGAAAAAAAACATCTTTGAAACTCAAATAAAAAGGAAATGTTTCACTTTATTTACATCAACACAAAGTAAAAGTCCCTTGTTTATTGTCAGGAAGTTTTTGTTCTCTGTAGCTTCCCTCTTCATCATTTAGTTGTCCCCGTTATTTTCAAGCGTCAGCAGTGCAGCTCATAAAGGCGCATGATGTCAGCGTTTCATTTTTGTTTTATGATAGGTGATCAATAATTGAAAGTGTGCATATCTGTTTTTTTCAATAGATGAGTCATACGGGCAGTCATGCTGCTCTTTCTATCTTTAGCCCTGCATTTATTTTCTTGCACATTTTTTTTTATACACAGAGTAGCAGGAGACATAGACGTCCTCTTTTGGGAGACACATGGTAAATCTGCTCCCCTTTCTCCTCCGATGACTCCTTCTTTCCTTTGCTCCTGCTCTTTTCCTGTTGTCTTTCCACTCTTCTCTTGAGTAGATGAGGGCAAGCCACCATCACTTTTACAGACTTAAAAAAAAGATGATTAGACAGATTTAATGCCACTGGAGCCAGTTTGGTGGTCTGGTCGAAGCATTTTGCATCTGTAAGTGCATTTATATGCACGTGTGTGCGTCTTTTGTATGTGTGCATGTTCATACACTGTAAATATGTGTGTGTGGTCATATAAGTGCATGTAAGCATGTGGCTGGCTCAGAGGAGCAGTGGTGCATACACAACCATCAGTCAGAGCCTAGAGCCAGCCCTGCTTTAATGGCTGCCATAATTAAAAAAGCTTTTAGAGGAGGCTGTGCCACTAAAGGGGCAAGGTGGGGGTGGTGCTAGGCTGGGTGAAAAGGCAGAGCGAAGAGTGCAGGACACCCGCCTGCCCAGGAGACAGAAAAAAATCAGCGTCTTTTGCATGAGAATGCTACAAAAACAGGCCGGGATTCTCTTAGACTGTTTGCACAGTTTGAAAACACCCAGTCTTCCAGTCATGCTTAGTGTTGCCATGAGAATATGTCTCATATTAATATCCATCACGCCATGTCCAACTCTTGAGCAATATAACTCCCTTTTCAGCTGCTATTGCTCAAGTAAGTTCAGTTGCCATGTTTGCACCTATGCCAGGTTTTGGTGGCGAGCAAGAAGTGTAAAGTGGGTTTACAGAACTTGGAAGCTTAAGAAATAACAGGTGCCATGTGGGCCATGAGGGCTGACCATAACTTTTTTAAATCTTACCAGCTAAACTATGAGCCAAAACTCATTTAGAGCTCCATAAAACTGAAGGTAATAACTTTTTATAGGTCTGTCTCATGAGACCCATTCACACTGTTTTTTTACATTGCAATTTCATACCTTACATAGCAGTAATTCAACAATGTAAAAATACAACTAGAAGAATCAGTCAAATTTAAATGAAACATGTCATCATCAAATGTATGTTAAGATTCTGTCAGATGACACAGTGTGGGATTTATTTCACAAATACGAAAAAGCTTGATGATAATTGAGTCAGAAAACACCAACCATCCATGAGCTATGAGGAACCACTTTGTCCACAGGAGGCACCAAAACCAACACAAACCAAAAGTCTTTCACTGGAGCTTCAAGCAAATTAAACCCATGAGTGCATTTCCAGCAGGAAAATCTCAGCTAGCTCAGCCATGAGCTTAACTATCAACTACTGCACATCAGGACAGGTATATACTCTATCTGGAAATTGTTCAGTGCTTAACTTTTCATCAGAAAGTCTGTTGGAGCAACTTCACACCACAAATGTGTGCCCTTGATCAATCCCTTGTGCAATGATCAGCTGTTCAGGTCTGTAGGTTTTGAAACAGACAAAAAAATCTTTGGCATGTGTTGCTTAGAGTTACATCAAAAATTCAAAATATATCAATGAGTTTCACATCAAAGACTCAGTTAGTGGAAAAGTGTGCCATGTGCAGTAAAACACGTATATGTCTCATCAAGAATGATGTAAAAGAGAAAAGAAATTTCAAAGCAAGGAACTAAAATTATTCCGGTTAGAGTGTTAACTCACATCAACATCGCTGCTCAGGTTAGAGTTAGTGAAAAGAAGCTGAATTTTGTGGCAGAACTGACCCAGTCTAGCCTATTGCTTTTGTCCCAGGTTTCTCCATAAAGTGGCTAAGCTGACCACCGTCTCCTGTAATACAAATACTATTGGCAAGAACCCAGTTAATAAATAAATAAAATAAAAAAACCTTAAGTAACACTTTGTAGCTGTGCTAAAAAAAATAATAATTCTGTCCACAGACTGTCAGAAATAAATGTGTGCTCATCTTATTTATGCCATTAAGAAGAATTAAGACTGACAGAAAAATATTTCAACTACCACTTTTATTAAAATAAATCATGACCCCCCCCCCCCCACACACACACACACACACACACACACACACACTTAGTATAGATTAACAAAAACACTTTTGATTACACCATAACATACTAAAAAAGGACAATATTTGCCTCCGAAATTCAGAAGAAAATATTTATATACAATGCAGCATAAACTATAAATAACAAAGTAAACTTCCTAAAATGTGAAAATATAATAAATTTAGTTCTGGAGTAAATGAAATGACAGTGCACAGCTGGTAATGCTCTGTACAGCATAAATCAGATACAGACAGATGTCTTTCATTCACTATGCTCTTAAACTACGTTCTGTATCATGAAGCGCCTGTGGAGACACAGGAAACTCATGCTGATGTAGAGAAGAGGACTGAGGTGCTTCAGCCTGTCTGCAGCTCACACTATGAGCTCAAGAAAAGTGATGTATGTCTTAATCATACAGAAGATGTTACACAGGTCACCACAGGAAAACCCAGTGAAAGTCTTTAACTTTTCCACCCCTTCCTCATGTGGGAAAAAAAACATTGATGGACTGTCGCTGGGGCCATTAGCATGTTTGTTGACATGACAAGAAAACATTTATTTTGCTTGCAAAACCGTGCAACTCAAACACCTTAGGCAAGGATGGAAACAATTACAGATCTCGGACATGCCTCCAGTCACCAAAGTGCAAGACTCTCAGCTAAACATACTGGAAAGCATAAATATTCATTGGAGCCCCAGAAGGAGGCTGGATTAGATAAAAGCCTAAATGGGATTCAGGGGTTTCACTATGTTTGAGTCATTATGGAGGAAATGCATGTAGTTACATTCAGCTGCCACGCGGTTTACTGTATAAAATTACATTACTGGCTCCAGCTAGAACCTTTACTTTAGCCAGCTCTGACAGTATTTTTGATCAAAACCAGATTAGTGGGTGAGATAGTTTTGCACTGGTGGACAATGTTTTCACACAGTTCAGCGTTTTATACTGTAACCCAGTGTGTAGGCGTCAAAATAGGTTTCCACCGTGTGGTTGTGATTAGTGGGGTCCTTAAACCCCCTCCCAGGTTGAGAAAACATTTGAAAACACTTTTCATTTCCTTAGTTTGAACCAGAGAGCATCCTGATTCTCACACAGTTTTCTCTCTCTCTCCCACACACACACACACACACACACACACACACACACACACACACACACACACACACACACACACACACACACACACATTACCCTCCTGCTCTCATGAAAGTAAATGATCCTACTTTCTCACTGAAGTCCAGTGGAGCAGACCAGCTTAGCTGCAGCCTCTGGGGTCAAGTAGAGGAAGGCTGAGTGTGGTTGGTACATCTACTATGCCCCCTCAGTTTGCCTCCACTGAACCTATTGAATGTCACCCAGGGGGGTAAAACATCCCAGTGTTTGCCACGACACTTAGAGGAACAAGCAGAAACGTGGGGCAGGAGGTGTGATCCCAGGGTTCAGGCCCAGGTCAGTGTCAAAGGCAGGCTGAGGTCAAAGATCAAAACTGTATTGAACACCAAACTAAGTGACTTAACTTACATTTATTAGCACTGCAGTTATTATTTCTACCATGACGCAAACCTGTGCATCCTATTTTTAAATAATAAATACAATATCTCTAAAAAGTACAGAATTAAAGGTTATTTGTTTTTAAGATACCCATACCAAAGAACAAAGCACAGTCGTGTCTTTTCACAACTCTAACATGTCTAGTTTTTTAAATGAATTGATGTATTAAAATTGAGCGAAAATTACTTTTTGTTGCTTTTTAATATTTGCAAGAATAATCTAAAAATTTAAAGTATGGCCTTTAAAGAAAACAATAAAAAAAAAAAAAAACAGCACCTGCTCTATCACATATCTCTGCAAATTAACATCAGACTGTCAAAAACTGTGGACTGACTGCCAAATGTGTAAAAAGAATTAACATTTTTATCACTGTTGAATTGTGCGCACATGAACTCATATATAGTAGATTATAATTTGGCTAAAAGCAAAACATTGGAACAAACATGAATACGATCATAGACTGTATGGAATAGATGTCTTCAGCCGCCCCACTGGGTGAAGCCTCTGCGAGAACAGCACCCCCTGGTGACTGGTTGCAGTATAGATTATAAACCCCGCCCCCTCCAGTAAAATAAATAGAGCTGTGGACAAACTTTAAAAATTAAATAAAAGTCATATCAATTTTTCTTGCCCCTGGTTACGATATTGATGTGCAGGTATTGTAAGACTGGTTTGTGCTCAAGTCCTCTTTTTTTGTGCAGCTCTATTTTTAAAAGGTAATTTGGGGTTATAAAAACAGGAAATTCTGTCTCTATGAGGCCTTGCAGTCCAGAATCATTTCTGCTGGATTTAATGGCTGCGTTTGCATACAGCATGAGCATTTGCTTTATCTAGTATATTCAATTAGGAACAGATATTTCATGTTTTTTCAGACCTTCACCTCATTCTTTTGTTGAAAACTGCAATCGCTCAGCATTACTTGCTCTCAACTAACACATAATTAAATCATATTTATGTATTTAATTTGTGCAGTTTAACTTCCTGTTATTTGTACACTGCTCAAATTGTTGCATAAGTACATGTAATCCTTCCTTGTGCTAAATGCTCCCTGTTTTTTGACTGTGTCTCATTTTGTGCCGATGAAATGACCCTTTTCCTCCCAGTGGGGATCATTAATTTTTCAGTTGAGCTAATGTCGTACCATGTTTTACATTAAGCTGATGGGGTGTACGGATGAAGAAGAACCCCCCTGTCTTGCTCTAGAAACGGGTAATGTGTGCAGAGTGGGTGGAGGTGTTGAAGCACTCGGGGCAGACCTCGTCTCGTGTCCTCAGGCCCAGGTGAGGGCAGCAGGGGTTTCTGAACTTGCTCTCATGTTAAGGAAGAAGGTAAGCAGGGGTGCAGGATCCAAGCAATTACACTATTTGGGTTACAGGGGAGCTATTTATTTGCAGGGTTTGACATGTTTCTGTTGACTGGGGGGCCTGCGTTGTATGGAAAACCGATAGTGCTGAAGTGTATTTATTTATTCAGCAGGCGAAGCAGCATAATAGTGCAGAGCCGGGGAGAGAAAGTGGAAATTTGAAAGTCAGAAAGTACACAGACCAAGAGAAAGACATAACCTACCAGAGTGCAGGGCTGTTTGAGTTATGTCCCAGCATGCTGTGCACAGAGTCCTGCAGAGTAGTGTTTGGTATAAAGGACATGTCTTTCATCTGCCTGCAGGACTGCTGAACCACAATCACAACACCACGCTGGCCACTGAGCAATGATGAGAGGAGTTTTACTTCATTATTCACCACTGTCATAAAAACAGCTTCAACTGCTTTACTTGTTGAACACTTTGATTTCTTGCGTCTTTTACAAAACCTAACTGTCTATTTTAGCTAAACGGAAGAAAGTGTCACATTTTTACAAGGACTTTTAGTTATGGATGAATGTTTTAGTGTTTTAGTATCTTGTCTCAGATGCTGAGTCTACTCACCCAGAGGGAAACCCATTTCAGCCCATCGTATCCACTTAATCATTCTTCCAGTCGCCACTGAAAACTTATGATTGTAGATAATGAGATGTGATGTGGATCCACTGGTCAGGTCAGTTTCATATTTGATACAGCCGATCAGAGAAATCCTTGTACCAGCCCCTTTGGTCATCCATTTGAGCAAAACTTCTGAAGATACTTGAAAACCTTTGGAAAGCCTTAGCCTGGGACTAACGCCTGGTTCACACTGGAAGCGCCGCGCGCGGAACGGAAGCGCCGCGCACAGAGTTTCAGATCGGCGCCCATGTTAACCTATGAGACTGTTCACACAGCTCGCGCGCGGAAGCGCCGCGAGCGGAACGGCTCGCGCTCTGGAGCGCGGCTGCTCCGCTTCTCTCTATTTTCGGCGCGAGCCGCGCGCGCCGATGTAAAGCTCAGCAGAGCAGATCGGACCAGACAGGAAGTCAGGAAGGAGATGCGAGAGAATCCGGTCAATTTTCAAAATAAAGTAAATTTCAATAAATTAGAAAAGGATTGACGGTGTTGCTTGTTGGTCTATTTTTTTTACCGATGAACACACACACACACACAAACACACACACACACACACACACACACACACACACGGAAGGAGAGCTGCAGAGATTCAGTGACGTTATTGAGACAAAGGAGGGGGGCTTTATTACGATACAGTCAATAGCCTCGAGCTAACAAGGCTATACATACAACGGAGTCAACAGACTCCCCAATTCATTCGTTGTTTACCCCTATATAATAATTTAAAACAATACTTGAAGATGCTGCCAATATTTTATTTATGTATGACGAAATAAAAACGTAAATGAATATTGATTTACCCATTTTTGAAGCGCTCGTAAGTGTGGAAAACTGAGGGCAGACGGAAACGGCCGAGCACTGCCGGGCTCAGTCGATGTCTGACCAGCGTGTCAGAGCGCAGCAGAAAGCGCTTTCTGTGTGAACAGCCAAGCGCGAGCCGGCGCTGTGTGAACCAGGCGTAAGAGGTCACAATGACCACTGCCTACTCCTTTGAATACCTCTCAAGCCTCTGCTTGAGGTCACAGTTTGATGAGGCAAAGAGAACTACAGGATCTATGAATGCACCAACATGCTTCCCCAGATTTGGCCATCAAGGGAGAACCCGGACTAAGACTATATCTGTCATTTGACGGTATGCCCAAAAACAGGTTTAGGTAAAGAATCTTTATTTGATTATCATTTATTGAGGATTCATAAACATGTTGAGTTAGGCCTGGTTGTGCAGCCTGAGGTTGCACAGCCTAGGCTGTTTTGCAGGAACCAAAACTAATTGGGTTGCCAAAACACTTAGAGATAGTTTCCAGGAAGTCCAAGAATAATCCAAACAACTGGTGAATTTCATAACACCGTAACCTGTCCTTGGACGACCCCTGGTGATTGAATAGATGATGGGAAAAGCGTGAACTTACACACACACACACACACACACACACACAATAAAGAGTTACAGTGTTGTTAAACTATGCAATACACCGATGAGGTGTGCACTTTTGTAGTACACAAGTAATACTCAATCATTGCCAAGACTCTATTTGTCATCTGTACTGATTGTACACTAAAGACGCCCAGGCTGCTCTTTAGATCTTATCCTGTCTCCTGTGCATCGTTTTGCTGTTTTACCATAAGTATCTGCCACAACACTCCAAGTTCACGAAAGCACAATCCAATAACCCCAAGTAACCCCACAAAGAGCTGGAATCTCCAGTCCAGCAGCAGGCTGAAATAAACTCCCCTCAAGGGTGAAAACGTGATGACCAAAATCTTCAGATCCCTTTTGTGAAAGTGTCCTAAGGCCAGCCTTTCCACAGGCACCCAGTACGTTGACATATTTTCAGAAAATCTCACTGAAACTGGCCTTTAAAAATACACGTAAAGATGGTAGTCTGGCTGAAATCACACTATATCAAGCGTCTAACATACTCAAATGTCAAGATGAAGTGATTGGGGATTGATTTTCTCTGCCATATTTATGCCTCAATCAGAGTAAAACTGGCCGAAGCGTTCTGCACATGCCCAGGACTACAGACTCTGGGTCTGACGTTGAAGTAGCATAAATGTACTCCTGGGAGATAAACAAAAACAGACAAAGAAAGTATGCAAAAAATAGATGAAACTGTCGTGCAAAAAAAAAAGGTACAGAGCTGTAAAGGTGACGTGTTTTTATCGTTCAGTGTACAGTCTTGTTGGCCTCTTTAGCCTCTTTGAGTAGACCGGGTGATGACTCAATAGTAACTCGCTAAAAGGGGCTTGTCACCATCTTGCTTGATACTTGTAAACCTGGATGAGGACAGGAGGCCATTTAGATCACTTCATGAAGCTACAACATTAGCCCAATGTCACAATGTCCACTGCCTTCAAGGCAAACTCCGCAAGACCTCACTCCTCAGTCACCAAAAAGCCAAGACTACCTTACTTACTCCTTTTAGGTGTAGCAAGGCTTTCCTTGGACCTTCTTCCTCTGCTTACCCATCAGAAGACTTGTTGGCCATATTCTGGAGTTCCTGTTAGTGTCTTTTCC
Source organism: Xyrichtys novacula (assembly GCA_962446985.1). Classification (NCBI taxonomy): domain Eukaryota; kingdom Metazoa; phylum Chordata; class Actinopteri; order Labriformes; family Labridae; genus Xyrichtys; species Xyrichtys novacula. The sequence goes on along the minus strand of OY660879.1, from coordinate 20,664,195 downwards.
AACCATATCCTGTTCTTGGTCAGCAGAAAAACTTTGAGGATTAGCAAACATGTAGCCTCTCTGACTACCTGTACCTATCTTCTACCTCAGGAGACCCAAGGACTTACCAGACATTTGAAGCAACTTTGATATTGGAGGCTTTCCAGAGGCTGTTTTCACTTGTAGTAGAGAAACATACTATGATATACTAGCTGAAATATCCTGTTCTTCTAGGTCACTACTTACATCAAGTCATGGCTTAAATATTCAAAGTTTAATTGAGGCTAAGTACAGACACACTGTTTTCCTTACACTTTTCCACCACTTTTCCTTACACTTTTGTATGCGCTGAAATTATTATAATGCAGTACCCTATAAAGTCTCCACACAGACCACGACTCCAATTTCAGACCCAATAAGTTTCCCCTCTGTTAAATGAAATTTTAGTTTCACATTTTTAGTGGCTGGAACTCAAGGAGTCAAAAATGAAAACATTAAAGTGAAACAGCAGTGAGCAGTCCAAAGAAAGCTGGCCGCCACAGTGTTGGATGTTTAGCCCCTCATGGGAAACATACATCAGCAGGCTATTGGCAGTCTACTGACAGACCATCAGGAGTTCTGAGGAACCCAACACAGCTTTGAGAAGGTCTGAAGTCTCTGCCTGTGTATCTGCTGACATGCAAGTTTGCCCACTGGGGAGTTTCAACACCATGTTGTTGATTTTACAGTTAGCACAGAAATCTCAAACAATCTTCAGCCTTTCTTCGCCAACATTTGTGGTTTTATGAGCATATATGATTGATCTCTCTTTATACACAGACTTCTTGAGTTTCTAACAACCATGTGAAAGAACCACAAAGAATAACCAAGGACAAATATAATCAGATACAGGAAACTAGTGTCTCTTGACTCCTAACCATGATGCCTTTCTTAATTATGGTTTTTCTTTTGCTCTCCCAAACACAAACATGATTTTCTTTTATAAGGCTAATGTTAACTATGTAACCGTAAGCAGCCTGAGCCTATCCACAGATTGTTCAGTCCAAAAAACGGACATATTCAAATAACTCAAGTTGTTTACGATTAACAATGTTAAGCTGCTTGAAAAATTTATTTGGTTTTTGAGGGTTTGATAATGATTTGTAAGATGCCAACCTAAAAAAAATGATAGGCTTGGTGGGTTCTGTAATCCCTTCAGTGAGCTCTGGGCCTACCCTGGGGTCTCCTTCTGGTTGGACATGCCTAGAACACCTCCAAAGACAGGCATCTAGTGGGCATCCTTGTCAAATCCTCAGACCAGCTCAGCTCGCTCTGGATGTCTGAGCTTCTAACTCTATCTCTAAGGCTGAGCCAAAATACCCTCTTGAGGATGCTCATTTCAGCTGCTTATATTCACAAACTCCCTCTCATGGCCAACAGTCTTGGTCAGCTTAAAAAAAATTCCCTCTCTGTGTGTGGGAATAAAGAAATGAATTGTTTGCACAAGACTTGTCTTTTGAACCCGGTTGTTAATGTGTTTATTTCTGCTGTTAAAATGTGCGTCTTACAGGATAACAGCGCCCCTAGACTTTTTTTAGCCAGCTTCAGGCAGATACACGACTGCATTTCTGTGTTGGCTTCATTTTCCATCAACCAAGATCCCATAAAATCCATTCTTTTATGGACATTCCTGGCACTTTATCTGTTGTGTCTGTTGAAATAAAACTGTACCCATGCACTCATTTTTCAATAGCAAAAAATAGTTCAGTTATTTTAGAAAATAATTACTTATTTGTGAAGAGTAGATGCCAGCATAGGCAGTGCTATTACGAGGCTAGGTCTAAATTGTCACAGAAAATAAAATAAAATCATCACAAAAAATAAATAATGGGTTACAACTGCCAAAAAGAAAATAGTAGAGAATGAAAGAAATCATTCTGCTCCAACACAGTTTGATGAACATAATCAATATTGTAGGTATAAGCTTCCCCATTCCTCCTGCCCCTGCACGGCCTATGGATGCCAGACTGTAAGAAGCTGGTACAGCTATTTCTCACCTCCATGTTTGGGTCAGTGAAATACATACAAGGTTCATTTATCAGAGGTACATTCATTAACCTGCAATTAAGTAGGGATGCTTGAGAAGAAAACACTGTCAGATTTAAGAGACTTAGCCTCCAGTGTTTATCCTTAAAATATACTTCAATCATTCTTGGATAAACATCCTGCACCCCAGAGGAAATTGAATCAATACAGCAGAGATCAGGTATTCCTCTCTTATAAGTGCTTTTCACATCATAAGTCACTGTATTTACAGCTGTTCTCTGTAGCTGGAGGACCTGGTCATAACTTTCATGGCTGCTCTACATTCAAAGTGCCTTGAAGGATTGAACCAGGCATAAGGGCTGAATCCAGATCCTGCAGATATACCCTCCCAATGGCTCTCCACACTAGATTACAAGAGGATTACGTGCTGAGTAACATGGCCTGATATGTCAGTCTTGAGTTATTGATTCTCCGTCTGCTCAAAAGCAACACAGATGAAGTAGACCCTGGCTTGAGGAGCAGTGGAGGACTTCCCTCCTCATTTTATTGCTAAATTTAGACCATGAGAATGTGTGTGTGTGTGTGGGTGGTTGGGGGGGGGGGGGGGTTGACTAATGAAGCTTTATTTGGTGACTAATGAAAAAGTCGTATGTGACTGGTTGTCTGATGAGAGTTAAAGTTGTTGTCAGGGTACTTTGTCACCTCTAGACTCATTAGGTACGGATGGTGATTCACAAGTATGATTGATTATTCCTCCTCATGGAAATCAAATGCAGTCTGCTTGTGTTTAAAGAATATGAAGTGGTTTCAGAGTCACCGTTTGATTGCGTTCAGTGCAGAGGGAGTTTTACTGCCGTAGGCTAGCCTTATCACTGAATATTTCTTCTGCTCTGGCAGGAGATGAGTCACAGCGACCCTGATACGCAGGTTTATGTGGTGACTTTGTTAATTTTCTCTCATCATCATTACATTTATTCTCCATTCTGATGTGATTCAGTGGTTGGTTAAAACAGGCATAAACTGCTGCATTTAAACTTAAGCTGTAAAACGTTTCATCCTTTCCATTTAAAGAAAAAGAAAAGAAAAACTGTCCTTCCCAGGTCTGACATTTAAGGAAGGGTTTATGTCTTGCTCTTGATCTTTCTGACTGTTACAAATATTTGGGATCAGACAAAGTTATCTAAATCAGCTAGGTTTTCTTTTAAAGCACTATAGGTCCTTGCTCTTTGGTAGCTGTTGAGTTCATCATAACTTAATGAGTTATTAAACCCTAAGACCACTTTTTTTAGTCAAAGAACAATTTCTGTACACATGAATTACTTCTGTTCATCCAAATAAAGGTCCTTTCATAACAAAAATGTGTCATGTAAACACGTTGGAAGATTCTTATCCAGTTTGGCTCAATCGAAAAGAAATTGTATTCCAATTGAGAGGGGTAGTTTATGCCAATCGTTATTGCTAAACGCGTCCATGTAAACACTTATTCCAATCGTGACTCTCTGACCTGACTCGATCTTCACTCTGTAGCCTTGGATTATTCATTGAGGCCAGTAAAGAAGTTTTCATTATTGACACCTTGGCATAAAACACAAGCACAGGTGCCGTGTCTGCTCTGTATGTATAACAAGGCGTACATACAGCATAATGATGTCACATCTACACTCACAGTGCAACCTTTGCGAGCACAGTAAAAAAAAAGTACACAAGGGCGCCATCTAATGACAACATTTAACAAGGGGAAAATCCTGAATTGGATAGAGTGAGCCATGGCCGCATTTGTTGGTTTGTTGACAGCACAGGCATCAACACAACCCTTCTTCTGCAGTTGTTTTAGTGAAATTAGACAACTCTGAGCATGTCCAAATTGTTCTAACCTGAATAAAACTTGGCACATGTATATGCATGTCATGATTGGATTATTTGATTTTGCACCCATATAAACAGTGGATTCAGATTTCCGATCCCTCATTTTTTTAATCGGATCAAGAACTTTTGCCCATGTAAACATGGCTACTGATCCTTAAAGGAATTCTGTCATTGGACTAAGAGAACTGGAAGGAGTAGTGATTCAATTGTTTGGTTTCTCTGTTTGTGTGGGTTACATAGTGAATAGTTTTGTGGAAACTTAGCTTGTTGTTTGACTTAGCATCAGTAATTTGCCTTTCTTTGCTAGCTAGTGGCTTGAATTAATCACTTACATCTTTGGCTGCAACAGCACCTCTGAGCGTTCCCAGACATGGCAGCTCAGCTCTGGTGAGTGTGTGAATTGTGTAATGGTCACTTTTACAGAAACTGTTATTCATGAAGTAGATTTGGGTTTCTCAGTTAGGGTGAGTTAGGGCTGGGCGATGAAACAATAACGATATATATCGAAAATTAATTTTCCTCAATATCAAAATAAACATGGTCAGTATGCTTTTTGATAGTCGGCATTCTGCCATGTTTCGGTAGACTTTACAAATAGCCAATGAAAAGGAGAGTTGCTCTGCGTCCGCTTCGCGCTGAACCAATCATGCTGAATTAGAACCAAGTAGCAAACAACTGCATAGTAGCAGTAGCTACAATAAAGCATAGCATTTTTACACATGAAGCCGACAGCACTGTTGGTGAGAAAAAAAAAAGAGTGCTGCCCCTGACAGAAATGCAGATAAGGGCTCAACAGATGACAACCTTGTAAAAAACCATAGACTGATGGATCTGTGGACAAACTTTAGAAATTTATTACACAGAATATACATTTTTCTCCTTCCTCCTTGCGATGTTGACATGTAGTTACTGTAAGACTGGATCGTCCCAAGTCCAAATGTGTACAAAATGTTGAAGAGACACAAAGACCTCACAGATGCAGTAGCTTATTGTATTGCAAAAGACATGCTACCAATGAGCACTGTTAAATTTCATTTTTTATATCGTGATATATATCTATATCGACTTATTTGAAAAAATATATCATGATAAACTTTTTCCCATATTGCCCAGCCCTAGGCTGAGTGTGAAGAGTGTGTTGACAATAAGCACTCCATTCAAAATAACAAGATTGCTTGGCTAATGTTACAGAAACAAACAGCTCAGGCAAATCTCGTTGACAAAGTTCTGGTAATGTCACCGTAACTGCCAATGAATGCTGCTGAGTCGAGTTACTCAGTGTCTACTTGCTGGCTCTTTTCCTATTACCTATGATTATCTAGCTTCCTTAAATCCAGTCAGTGTATTGATAAAGTGATGAATATGGCAGTGCTGTAACATTTAATATGAAACTCGGTGAGTGCTTGGTCGGCAAAATTAGCCAACAAGATTATTAAGAGCTGTGTGTCATGGTTTATATGAGTTGTGCTGTTGATCAGATTATTTTACAGTCTTAAACATGATTGTCAGGACAATAGTATCTAACTGGCTGATGTGATCAGGTGCCACATGGATAATAATCACTTTGATTTTAAACCATCTGATGGGCATCGTCTATCATTCAGAGACATCCCCATCCTCTCCATGCCCTCCATGTCCTTGGCTGTCTCAGGACTAGCTGCCTGTGATAGCAGCTCAGACTAATTGGGAGAGAAAGTCACTCTTTAATTTCAATGAATCAGCAGATTTTTAGTTTGGCTTTTTTGTCTCTAGTCAAACTCCAATAACAGCCTTCTGTTGTCTTTATACATGAAATTATTCAAAGATGCCGAGTCCCCATTGGAGAATTCTTGGGATGGTGTTAATTTTTTTAGTTTTTGACGCAAAAATAATAAAGTGATTTAGTGAAGAAGTTTGGGAGTGCAGGAGCGAAGGTTAGTTGAAACTACAGAGGAGCAGAGTGAGATTGCAGCAGGTGGGATGAGCTGTATCAGCCAAGATAAGCAGGGAGTCCAACAGAGAGGGAGACCAAAAGACAGTTTTTCATTTGAAGTCCTAAAAGACACACGAATCTGAAGTTTTTAGAAACAGTTTTGGCTCAGTACCAGGAGTAGAACGGCACACTGCCAAAGACTGCATGTGGAGCCCAAGAATTTCTACTGCAGGAGCAGGATGAGGAGCTGGGTCTCAGGTGTTCAGGTTGATTGGCAGCAGGAGTGTGATTGAGTGCCATGCCCTGACAACACACACAAGAGAGGGGGAACAACTGAAGCTAAAGGAATAAAGGTGGGACAGAACCAAGACCACGACAGAAGGTGTCATGACTCTTGTGTTTTTGTAATGAGAAATGTCTGTGGCTCTTATTTTCACATCTGATCTACACCATATGGGATTATAGCCTAAGATTGCATCCTGTTGCCTAAGGCATGGTGCACACACTGATTTGTATCCACCAGCTGTATCATTACATTTGGTGCAATCTAACTTATCACCTCAGACAATCATTCACACTGTACAAGCAACAGCTTAGTTTTAACAGAACTTTCATTTTACACCCTTGCCTCATCCCTGCGTGAAAGATACAGAAAATAAGACAATTTCTCGATTTGTGAGGAGGACACGCTTCAATTTTGTGACAACAGGGAAAAATTTACCATATCGTTCTTCAACCTTTCTCCTCTGTTTCACAAACACTGTTCAGAGCAATGATTCTTGGGCTGAGCTTGTCAAACCTCCAAGTCCATGAGAGAGTTGATGCTTTGCTCTGAATCTCTATTTCTGAGAATGCAATACTGAGCTTTTACATTCAGGGCATTTCTACATGTTATTTTGGTGTTTTGTTTAGTGCTTTTTGTTTTCTGCTGTGTGATTTTTTTCCAGTTCAATTTTTCATTATTTATCTCCTCTTTGGGCTGGGCGATATGGGGAAAAGTTTATCACAATATATTTTTTTACATATCAATCGATATCGATTTATACCACGATAAATAAAAAAAAAACGCTTGTCAATCTCAAATGTTCCATGTTATTCTTGAATGAAATTTAACAGTGCTTATTGGTAGCATGTCTTTTGCAATACAATAAGCTACTCTATCTGTGAGGTCTCTGTGTTTCTTGGACGTTATGTCATAAGGCGTTGCGCTAGAGAAGGTGGACTGAATGGTCAGCTGTTTCGGCTGCACAGGCGCCATGGGCTCCTTGCTCTGCTCGGGGTTTGTAACCTTTTGCATTGCATGTGCTCTGCTGCGTGGCACTGCTCCAGGTGGTAAAAAGGTTTGAGGTATTCCCTGACTTTGCGAGAACATGTACTCGATATAATTTGCAGTGCACATTACTCTGCTTCATGTTCGACCTCATAAAACCAAAGTACTGCAACACCACCGACGTTTTCATGCCGGTGTTGTCGACGATGTTGGGGTAGCACTCCCAGAGCCACACCACCAAATAAACTAATGTTAGCAAATTATTAAGTCTCAAAGTGGCCCTGACTATAACACTTAGAAGGACATTTCAGTATTTTTAAAGTGAGTTTATCCAAGTTGCATGTCACTTATAGTTGTACAAACCACAATGGATGCCAGTCAGCTCAACCCCTTTACCAAGAAGCTTCTGGAAGAAACAGGACACTAGGTATGCTACTGTTTTTGTCCGACTCCGTAACATAGATGAGTTGATTTTAGGAGACTCTAACCCAATCACTCATCTCGGTTTTTAGTGCACATGAAGTCTTTCAGGACTTGACTTTAAACCCATTTGATTTTGCACTTGATTTTGTGCAACCCACTGATGTGTTCCTTCACATGCAGCACAATTACCAGTACTGATATTTTGATTGTGTTTGACATAAGGTGCATATAACTTTTGACCTTTGCCACTCAAAAGAAGTTTCTTTGGTCCATCATGGCATCAGCAAGCATAACTACGGTGTGCTAAAAGGGACAAAAAAAAGTCATGCAATTGAAAATAATGAGTTAGTAAATTCCGAACCTTAATTATAAAGCAAGTAATCCATCAAGGCTGGCAGCCCTAATAGCTGCATTATAACTATTTGGATAATTTCTCACATGTGCATTATTCATCCTATTGTGCTGATCAATAAAGAAGTTACTGAATAATCCAGTATAAGTTAGGAAGAAATAAAACTCTTTATTTAGCGTCTGTTTATATTCACTTATTAATCACATGTTGACATTTTATTAGCACAAAAAGTCAGTGTTTGACCAATGAGCTGAATAAATGGGGGACACACTGGAATGGTAGAATTGAGTTTTAGCAGCAGCAAATAGTTCTCACTGACTGAATGGAAAGAGGAGCGTTTTCAGCACGGTGATTTATCATGAGGGAGACTTCCCCTGCTTTCTTATCTCGTGTTATGCAGGTCGAGGCCTCTGCCCCACTGTGTCAGCGCTGCACCCTGCTCCATGATGGATAATACAGAGGTGCTGTGATTTAAATCCAAGGAAAATTCAAAAGCTGAAACAAACCTCCTGTTTTCTGCCTCGACTGCTGCACAGCTTTGTAGTAGCTAGCCGTGTTCTTAGATACTCTATTACAAATGTAAATGGCCTTTAGCTTTATATGTATCAATGTCACATCTGGAGGGAGGTTTTTTTTCTTTTCTCTTCTTCACTTTGGCTAATAAAGCAAATATGTCTGCAATTCACCTACAAGGCAGGAGTCTGATGTTGTTTGTTTTGATTTATTTTCACACTCATTTTTGCTGCACTCATGCCCCACTATTTATTTTTGCATCAACTGACATCAGTTCACACAGCCTTGACTCCAGCAGGTTAGCAAATAAGAAGGAGGCGTAAGGGTTACATGGAGCATGGGTGGCCCCACAAAAGTAAGATAGCAGTCAGATTAACAATTTAAGGAGGGGGTAGGGTGGGGATTTGTTTATGCAAACCATTGGGTTTCTCTCTTTTTTTAGCCTCTGCTTTGCGAGGACACAGAGGCCATAATTTGTCTAGTTAATACTGCTAAATCCGCTTCTGGAGATTGTCCGGGGGTCTGTCTGCCGCCCTGCAGTAATGCCTTCCAGGCTGCTGTCAGAGGGAGGATAAAATTATTTTTATTAATCTGTTTTTAAAGGCCTCACAAGGTTCTGCCGTTGAGGGCTATCAGAGTGAACGATGATCAGACTCAGACAATAGGTTTAGCACATGCATTAGAGTCACTAATGGTCCTCTCCATCTCCTAACACACATGCATTTACCTATACACACACACACACGCACACACACGTGCAATAAAAAAGTCACATGCACAAAAGCTTGTACATTTTTCACAGCATATAGAAATATTATCTGTGTGTAATTTATTGCAAATGACAGGGAAAAAAACGAGTTAAAAAAAAAAAAAACGTCTTAAAAAAATAAGTTGGACAATCTTCAATTCTTGCCTTTGTTTAGGTGAAAGCAGCCAGTTTCCATTACAATCCTCTGTTTCTGTTTAAACCGAGAAAGACCGAGTTAAAAAGAGAACTTAAAACCCCTGAGCTGGGGAAACAAACTATTGTGTGGCTGTTTGACTTTCAGAAAAATAATCTGAGCATAGTTCAGCCTCTGTAATATGTGTAACAAGCTCACTTTGGGTCTAACAACTTGATTATGCACAATGCTGGAGTTCTTCTTGGTGTAGTTGTGATCGTCTGTTTACTGTGGTCACGGCAGCAACAGAAATAATAGGTTTTATGACTCTAGTGTTCTGCTGTCTGGGCTCTGGGTGGATTAGCTGTATTATGACTCCAGCAGCTGCTTGATGGACGTGCTGACAAAGAGAATTGCTGCAGAACACTAATGACCGCTTATTATCTAAATTTAAACTACTGTATCATCCTCCTGGCCTCGTTTGCAGTGCCATCATCATGCTTTCATGTAAATATACAAGAGTGTGCCGTGTTTTACTTCATACCCTACACTTTTAGGGGTGAAATATTCAAAGATGTTTCTGATTTGCTCCCAGCTGTCTCTTAAATCTCAGGATCTCAGGTTTTTCCCAGGGGAAGTGATTTACTGTCAAACACATTCCAACTACAAACAGGCTGAAATATCCCTACAGACTTTAAATTTCTCTTATCCTTTCGCCTTCTTTCTTCTTCTTCCATCATGGCGTCAACCTCTTTTTTTTTCCAGAGCTTGTCTTTTCATCAGGGCCGCTGTGTGTGATCACATCTAGAGCAAAGATGTGAGTTTTGTCTCTTCTGGCCTCTGTCGCTCAGATTTATTTGTTATTCTCCAGTGTGTTTAACTCCCATGTTTCGGCTGATTTTATGGCTTTGCTTTGTTTATTTTTTTCTTTTCTTTTGAGCCATTTTACATAAATAACACTGATTGGATGTTGGGAAAAACCTGAGGATATTATGCAACTCCAAACACATTATTGCCAGTTTTCACATCTGTTTTTCTGGTTCAGGAGGGTGTGTTTGCTAAGTTTTTCTTTACTGACATCTCAACAAATCATCACCTTTGATCAAAGTATTGCACAACAATGGTGAACCTCCTCCTACAACTGCCCCCCCCCCCCCCCCCCTTTTTTTTTTTGGCTACTTCCCTATCTGTATTTCCCACGTCTGCACTGTAACTCATCCTAATTTCCCCTCTTCTCTCTTGTCTCTGCATTCAAGCCGGAAACATCCGGATCATGGCTCCATATTGACAAAGACACAGCTGGTCTGGGTCTTCATGTGGGCTGGCTACCAAAGCTTTATTTACATCTCTCTCTCTCTCTCTCTCTCTCTCTCTCTCTCTCTCTCTCTCTCTCTCTCTCTCTCTCTCTCCTTGTTAGTTTATCGAACTCTGGAGCAGATGGCTGCACTGTGCAGTTGGATTTGTCCATTGTTCCTCTTGTAATTGGTACTTGGAACCAAGTGCCTCATTAATTATGCAAAAGGGGTCCATTTTAATGCATAGTGAGCCGGTCTTACTGCAGTGTAATACTAATCAAGTGAGTGCTTTACTGCATTATGCATTGATTGGTTTGATTTATTTTTATTGTAGGCCTGTAACTTGGTGGTTTCAGGTCTGAATGCCTGGACAAAGGTAAGAGGAGGAATATGAATAAGTAGCTTTGTTAACAATTAGCCATCTTTTGAATATCAGTGAGCATATAAATATATATATATGTGTGTGTCTGTGTCTGTGTCTGTGTGTGTGTGTGTGTGTGTGTGTGTCTTTAAAGGAGTATAGAATGATGTGCAGTTAACAGAACAGATTTGTAACGAAGTCTAAAATCTAAGGGACAGTGATCCATTCGCGCGATAGTTCCAGTGGATATAAACATATCTTGACTAAATTAGTGTAAAAGATTAAACCAGCTGGAGAAATTTCACCAATTTTTCCTATATCCTGTTGGGAAAAACAAAGAAATGGTTTTGTTGAAAGAGGCCGAGACTCAAAAATCCCATGAGGATCAGAATTTCAGTGGCCATCTTCCAAGGTAGATAGACCTTAAATCTAGATCTTTCTAATCTGCTCCACCTGTTTAGTGTCTGACTGATGTTTGGCTGTTTGGCTGTTGTTGTGTGAATGTGAAGCAGGTTTTGTTGGAAACAGCAGGTACACTGACTTAACCCTCCACTGCAGCAAAAGGGCAAAATCTCTGGGGCAGTTCATGAACCATAAACCCTGCCTCCTATTTCAACTTAAATACCTGCTCCTATATATTCGCCCGCAGACTTTTTCCCTTTACAATACATCTGCTGGTTGTCACAACAGCTAGCCATCCAGTTTCAACACATGTGTTTGATATGGCTGATCGGTTTGGTTGGTATGTAAACGGATGTCAATGGTGGTTTAAGGAGATAGAACCGCATTGCAGACCACTGCTGCTTGCAACAGAAACATTACACACAGGCCTGCAGAGTCACTCAGCTGGAGCTACCGAGGCAGCTTTGTGAGCTGTGCTGTGTGGTTCTCTCTTGAGGTATGAGCTTTATTTCAACTCTACACACAGCGCGCTGTACACATGTTGATGCACCAAGTGCTCTGCCCTGGGGTGCTGGATGTCGCCTGTCCCTGATGATGAAATTAAGTGAACATGGCTTCACAGTAAATGGTGCAGACAGGTGCCTTACATTCATTAAGTGGTGATACCAAAGGCACTAAAGCTGTGCAGATATACAAAAGTAGTATGCATAAAAGATATACACACTGCATGTACTATGCAGCTCATGGCTTTTTGGTTTACGATATTTATTCCCTCACATTTTAAAATCATAATCATATCACATTGATCGAACGCATAGGCAGCCTAAAACACTGTTATTTGATTAACTTATGAAATTCAAAGCCTTTCAGGTGATGCAATGCATCATATAACACCCATGCCAGCTCCTATTAATGAATCAAATGTCAACATAACTGCATGATCCATCATATCATATTAACATATAAGCTTAATCTTGTTCTCTTACACAGTATTGATTCCCTCTTGTGTTAATGTGTACCTGCTGTACTGTGTGTGTTTGAATGGCTGAGTGTGCATATCTTTCTGTTGTACATGAGTGTGTGTACGTGTGTGGTGTGTTGAGGTGGGTGTAACATCAGTGGAGCGTGACCTTGTTAAGGTGTGTGCCAGCACTCACCTCTTGTGTTTAATGTAACATATGAGGCCCAATTAGATAAGAGTAAGCAGCAATGTGAAAGGTGGTGTTTATTACAGGGAGAGACAACCATGGTTAACTTTGAAGACTGAGGGATACATTTACACATGCAGGATTTCCAGCTGGGAAAACTGCAAAAAAAAATGTTAATAATAATAAAAATAGAATGATAACTAGCAGGGCACCAACAGGCCCGAGCAGTTTCATGCCGCGACCTCTGTAAACCACCAAACCACCATTCAAATGATGCGCTTGAACTGAGAGGTTGCTGCAAGTCTGGTCTCTCTGTATTATCTGTAATTTTTGTAATTTATGCTAGATTTTTTTTTCATATTTTTGTTGTAATTTTGGTGGCTGCAGATGGACACTTCTGCTGGGCAAAGAGTTTTCTCAAGAGAAGAGCTCCTTTCATTGAGGAAAAGCAAATCTGGATAACAACAGAGTATTCCAGAGGACATCAGGAGGTGTTATCATGGTTGCCCTGCTGGTGCAAAGGTGAAGGCAAAGCTGAATGCTAGGAGGTGGCGAGATAAACCCTTTCTTCCATCAATCATCATGGGAAATGTCAACTCTCTGCCCAACAAAAGCGATGAGCTGGAGATCTTGGTCAAGACTGAGAAAGCATACCGTGAGTGCAGTTTCCTGTGTTTTACTGAAACCTGGTTGAATCAAAACAACTCGGACTCCAGTGTGGATCTACCTGGCTTCACTCTCATAAGGTCACACAGAGATGCTCAAGATAGTGGCAAGAAGAAAGGAGGAGGTCTGGCTTTATTTGTCAACCAGAGATGGTGTAACCCTTCACACATAACTGTCAAGGAGAAGTTGTGTTGTCCAGATATTGAACTGTTGGCAGTTGCTCTTCAGCCATATTATGTTCCAAGAGAATTTAATCATATCATAACAGTAGTTGTTTACATTCCACCCAAATCAACTGAAGAATGTTGCGATGTTTTGCAAAATAGTGTTGCCAGGCTACAGACTCAACACCCTGAGGCACTAATAATAATATCAGGAGACTTCAACCATGTCACCCTCTCCTCTCACCTGACTGGATTCACACAGTTTGTGAACTGTCCTACCAGAGAAAACAAACCCTGGATCTGCTGTATGCCAACTTCAAAAGCACCTACTTGTCTTTGTGGGGGCGCTGTTGCCAGACTAAGACTCATCGCAAAAAGTTGTACATCAGTCTGAAAGCAGACTATAGTGGGTACCTCTGGTTACAGTTTCAGCTTTCTATTCACAAATCCCTAGGAGAAGATACCTTTTGGAAAGAGCTTTAAAAGTGGGGGACAGTCTCGAAACGCACATTTTCAAACCAATATGGCTGACTTCCAGTTTGGCGTGGCCTATGGGTCCAAGAGGCTTTTTGGTTTGTCTGTAGGTCCTTCATAAGCACCCCAGATTTCATAGCTGTAGTTCATACACAGGAGCAGGGCTTTTATTTTGAAATATTTAAGGGGCTGCTTTGGAGCCATTTTTAGTCTGATCTCCATTAAAGACATTGGAGAACTCAAGAGGACGCCCCTCCTGATCTGTGTACCAAATTTCATGTGGCTGTGCATATCTTTATCAATATTACAGATTGCTATTTTTTTTAAAGATATTTCATTGTGCCACCTAGGTGCAGTTAACGAAACATGGTGCTGATTTTCTAGCCTGTCTGATACCTCATCAGGTGTGTCCTGAACAAATCTCAGCTGCATCCCATCAATAAAGAAGGAGTTAGAGGCCATTAACTAAAAAACGCATTCCCCTCTGCCGACAACAGAGTGGAATGCTACAACATACGGATGTAAGTTTAGTGTCAAATTGTCCGGTGCCAGACCCTAATCAAGTGACTAAAATCTGGTGGAGCTGGAACCAGTGTACGGGAAGTTATATGGAAAACTCCCCAAGCATGAAAACTGTAAGGTGCACTAGCGAGTCTTTTTTTTTAAAGGGGACCTGCCATCAAAAATGTAATTTTGTGTGTTTTTTGTGTCAGATAAGGTCCATATTATGTTCGTCTTATGTTGTAAATGTGAAAAAAAACTGTTACGTCGTATGCATTCTGTAAAGGTTGAAAATAAAGAACGGGTAAATTAAGCCAATTGAAAAAGCAGGTCCATCTGACGTCACGCTGACCTTGCTCATTGCCCTCGGTTAGCCACGCCAACTCTCTCATTCTCATACTCATTCACAGTCAACATCACTCTCCAGCCAGAGCGAGACCCAGCTACCACTGTACCCGCTATGGGTCTCTTCCAAACGACCGATATTTCCTTGGGTGCACTGCCGGGAAAATGAACTTAAAGCTGGGCAGAATGAATGAAAACACCGCTGGAGATCTCCGGCTTCTTCATACCTTCCACCTCCTCTTCGGACTTGGGGTCTAAAATATATGGTTTAATACCTGCCATTTTTAGCCTTTAGCATAAGGTGACCAGACGTCCCTGATTTCCGGCAAAAGCTGGCAAAAGCTGTCCCCGAAAATGTCCCCGATTTAAGCGTTTCATAAATGAGAGCAAAAATGTTGCGTGTGGGCTCAAACAACGGTTATTACAGTAGCCGAATGGGTAGGAAGCACAAGTAAGCAGTCCTGAACAACAGTTCTTACGGGGGTTATTACAAGGGGCATGCGCTGCTACTAAACAGTACCGAGATTTTGTCTGTGATCATGCAGCCCCTGCAGCCCCTGCAGCCCCTGCACCCTCCCCGCCGCTGCCGCTCCGAATATCCCCGGATATCATTACAGACATCTGGGCACCTTACTTTAGCACACATTAGCAAAATGGATAAACCTAAATCCGAACCTCCACTGCTGAGCCAATCAGAGTTTGTCGGGGACTTTATGCCTCCAGTAGGGTCACTTATGGCAAACAGGTCCTGGGGGAGGGACCAGCCAAAGCGTAGCTCAAATAGATCTCTTATGAAAATAATTGGTACTAAGTTTCACTTGCCCAGAAGAGGGTCACCAGGGCCCTGCCCTGGAGCCAGGCCTAGGGGTTGGGCTTGCCTGTTGGAGCTTCCCATGGGCTAACCACCCAGAGGCCAAAGGGGTCTGTTGCAGTGCGAGCTAGCCAGTAGCCAACGGCGGGGACCTTGGCAGTCCGATCCTTGGCTGCAGAGGCTAGCTCTAGGGACATGGAATGTCACCTCTCTGGCTGGGAGGGAACCTGAGCTTGTGTGCGAAGTGGAGAAGTTCTGGCTAGATATAGTTGGACTCAGCTCCGCACATAGCATGGGTTCCAGATTGATGTGCTGATTGGATGACAAAGAAAATGCACATGCTATATCCAGGGTTCTTTCTGGGAAATAACTCTAAAAACAACAAACTCACTCAGCTGACATGGTTTTCCTAGAGACTGTCAGGAATTCCCATCAGTATATTCCAAGATGAAAGAAACTCTTATTCAATAGGCTTCACAAAAGAGAAACTGCGCTTGTTGTGACCTAGGGATGTCAGTAACAACTTTTAATCAGACAGTGCAGGGCTGTCTCCTCCCCAGCTACAGTCGTGAGCAGAGCTCAGAGTGTTACACTCAGTCCAGTGCAGCTTAAATTGGCCTCTGGCATTTCTGGACCATGTCTTTAAGCAGTGTGCTTTTTGCATGGTTCAGTTTTAAACTACATTTGTGGATATGAGCTGTGTTCACACACAGTGGTTTTTAATAGTGACTTTGAGCCCACGCAGTAATTTCTACTACAGAGTCATGCCTGTTTTAATGCAGCACCACCTGCAGGACCTGAAGATCACAGCCATCGAGTACTCTTTTTCAGCCCCGTCCCTTTTTTGTTCAGAGATTCCTCCAGATTTTGTGATTCATATAAAGATATTTGGTACTGTACTGTACCTCTGAAAACCCTTTTTTTTCCAAGTATACACTGAGGAGTATTATTTTGAAATTGCAGAATTTTTTAAAAGTAGTCAGCAGTGGAAGATGGATGGATGCTGAATTTTTTACTCATATATTCTCTCAAAGTGTGGTGAAATTTCTTTTTTGTTCGAGATTCTGCCATCTAAATATTATTATATATATATATATATATTATTTTCATTCCTCTTCATATTATCAACCTGTTGCATATTAATGCCCATCTTTTAATTTCCAGATTTTTTTAACAGGAACTCTGAACAAACAAATGTAGACGATGCTGTGAGTTACAGAAAGGCTCCTCTGACTTTGACCTAGAGCACAAGATTGACTTATTTGAATAATTTGCAGAAAACAATGTGCCAAGTTAACACCACCTTAGAGCTTGGCGATATGATATATATGTGTGTATATATATATATATATATATATTTATATATATATGTGTGTGTGTATATATATATATATATATATATATATATACATATCCATATAATAAGCTACTGTATCTGTGAGGTCTTTGTGTCTCTTGGACATTTTGTCATAAGGCGTTGCGCTAAAGAAAGCAAACTAACGGCTGTTTTGGCTGCACAGGCACTATGGGTTCCTTGCTCCGCTCCACTTGGGGTTAGTGAGAAGTGAGAACATGTACTCTGCTTCATGTTCGACCTGATAAAACCAAAATACCGCCACACCACTGACATTTTCATGCCAGTGTTTGTTGACAATGTCATCATCTGTTGAGCCTTCATCTTTTTTCCTTTTTTGCTCTCACCGACAGCGGTGTCAGCTTCACGTGTTAAAGTGCTATGCTTGCGTGTAGCTGCAGCCTGCTACTATACAGTTGTTTGCTACTCGGTTTTAATTCAGCACATGATTGGTTCAGCACAAAGTGGACCCGGAGCAACTCCCCTTTTCATTGGCTATTCGTACAGTCTATCAAACTATGGCAGAATGCCGACTATCGAACAGCATATTGACCATGTTTTATATTGATATTAAGGGAAATTAATTTTCAATATATATTGTTGTTGTTTTATCGCCCAGCCCTACTTCCCTTCATTGTATTCAAACCTGGTTGTTCCAAGATGAATTTTCAGTGTTGTCATGGCAGGGATATGACTTTGACATAGTGACTGGTAAGGCCCCCCCCCTCCACCACCACCACCAGGCATGATGGATGAGGCACGCTTACCTTTTGTTGTTGCACCTCGTGTTATTTTTTAACGAACATTTTACAGATGCTGCTCATCTCCGTATGGTCCAAAAAACAAGTTTCCATTAAACAAATAATTGTGTCCAGCCTTTATCATGCAGAGTATTTACCCAGAATTTCTTTGCATAAGATTTGGTGGCTCATTTGCATTTTTTAATGTTTATCTAATGTTATTTCTCATCTGCAGTTCCCATTCATCCTGTTTTCTTCAAAGGACTGTTGTTTGCATGAGAATAGAGAGGTGGACACCTCAGCGTCTGTCTTCAGCCCCGTCTTCAGTTATTCTTTCTTCATGTCTGTGATTGCAGTTGGTGACTCATCCCTCAGTCGGCCATGAGCTGCTCTCACAGGACACATGCAGAGATGATTACAGCTGTGGACCAGGTATGATCATCTCTTCATTGTGCAGGATTCTAACTTTTCAGTCTTTGTGACTAAGATAGTAAAGGAGATGTTGGTGTCACAGTTTTGGATGAATCCATCTCTCCCTGTTATCTTTGTTTCCCTCCATGTGGGCTCAGAAACATGTCCATTCACCTGGTCCTAGTCTGAGGTTTTGTCATTCTTGGTCTGATGTCACCAAAAATCTCTAATGATGATTACCGTAATTGCTGCTCAATTTGTCTGCCTCCACCTCCCCCATAACCTCCACCCCCCTTTTTTCTCGATAATCAGCCATCAGCAGACTTCCCTGGGTTTTCTCATGCAATTATGCAGAGCAGTATGTTATTGGTTTCCATGGTTACCCTGAAAGATAAACATCAGAGTGTAAGATACTGAGAGGATTATTGGTCTAACTGATCTCAGGCTTGTACTCATTATGTGCACACATTTAACCTTTTGACCAGTCTTTATGTTCTGTGACAGCATGGCAGATCTTGGTAGTGGTTGCAGTTCTGAGAGGACAGTGGGTCTTCCCCCACTGCTTAAACCTCATCCTGAATCATCCTTCCACCCCCTCATTTCACAGTGTGCCACATCAGACATCGGATGCATTAAACACAGGCCCTGTGGGTTCTACAGGGATGATATCTGAAAATTTTTCCACATAAGGAGAAGAAATTGGCAGATTTAGAGATTTAGGCTCACTCCTCGGCTCCTTCGACTCATACATTACTTCTGAAAAATGCAGCAGTGCTCTTTTTCTTAGTTTGAGCAATGCTGAAGTGAATTAGAGTAGAGCTCATGTCAAAAACCATTCAAAGTAAGAATTTCAAAGTGCTTCATATTCAAGCCAGTTTATTGTGACTTGGGCTGTATTTGTGTAGTTCTGGCCAGCACCACTGATTAGTTCTCCATCTACGTCTCTTTAAATGCCTGTTTCCATGTTACATAAACATATGTGATTTTGAGAATTGCTACAATAAAGCCTGATGGGGACAGATGCAGCCCATCTGTCAAACTGGTTGTAAACTAACCAGCAGTTTATCAAGATTATCCAAACCCTTTTTGTCAAAGCTGAAACACAAATGTAACCCAATATGTAAAAAGAAAGTTAATCACTGCCTAGAAAAACTTTGCGCATTACCGCAAACAGACGCGATCAAAGTTTACTGTGATTAACGTTTACATAAAAGTTTGATTTGCTGTCTTTAAAATAAGGTTGTCCAATCAGGAGGTTTGTCATAAAGGTCCCTTATCGTGTTTGGTTATTTATTACATTTCCTTTAAGAAAGGTTTTGAATCTGGTCGCAAAAAAAAAAAATCACAAATTCATTCCTCCTCATTCTGTGGAGGATCTGCAGCCACTAATTTTCTAACCTCATTATCCATGCAGTGATTTCTGTCGGCTGGGATGCTATGGAGGTCAGCTGCTGTACTGACTAGCTGTCTGAGGGGGAGGGTGCAGACTGGTGCAGATGGATGCAGAGGTGGAAAAACACCAAACTAAACATGATGAGCACTCCAGGAGAACCATGGCAGCACCACGCCCTATGATGAGATAAAATAAGAACAACTTTATTTTTTTATATTTACTATGTTTTTTTGTAATAAATGTAAGTGGAAACACAAAGAGGTATGAACTGTTGGTGGAGATCCGATTATGAGAGTCGTTGTCAAAATAATTCATGTATTGTACTTCAAACTCAGATCTGTCAGATCTATTTTGTCCTTCAGAGAAATATAAGTTAATTTAAAAGCAAAAAGTACATGACCCTGGACCATTTTTTTCTAATATTAGATCTTGTGTCATCATATATTCTACATAATAGAACCACAACCCTAACAGAGGCCACTGGCAAACCCCCCATCTTGTTTTTTGCACCCTAAGAAGCTGCAGCCCAGATTTCTCAGACAAACCAATTTCTTCATGCTGTATCTCTCTGCTCTCTCACGCTGTCATGCTGTCTTTTCATCACTCTGGATTTGTGATCACCACCTCGATGTGGTGGCCTAGGTGTGGTTTCAGCCCCCAGACATCCAGACATCCAAGGGCCGTGTCTTGTCATGTGATTTCCAGGCAGTGTCTGGAGGCAGTGTGGGCGTTGGCAGAGGGAGGGAAGAAAAAAAAAAATACGCGGCTGGGTTAACTCATGCAACCTGTGGGTCGGCTGCGGTTCAGGCTTTGTGAGCGAGGTTATTAAATTGACTGTTTTCACCCGACTTTTTTCACACTTGTCTGCCAAACGCTGTCACTTTATGCCTGACCTCCACTCCCACTGCACCCTCTCTCTTTTTACCTTTAAGTCTGATGGTGGAGAAACAGGACTTTTAGTGTAATTATCCTGACTGCATCTCCCTCATTAGACTCCTGCGGTGGAGCTCATAAACAGCTGCACAGTGTAGCCCCCAGTGAGCCACACAGTATTCACCCTAGACTCCTCACCCCCTGTAACCTAAAAAACACATCACATAGCTATTAGCCAAATTTTCTTTCTAAGTTATGAGCAGAATTCCTGCTCAGTCAAAGCCAGAGTTTCATCATTAAACCTAAAATTTTTGGCACTTCAACAGTAGGCGTTTTATTTGAATAGATCCAGTGCCAAACTCGCCTCTACCTGAGCTTTAAATCTGTCAAATCAACTGTATGTTTCACTCATTCTGTCTGAAGGTCTTTGCTGTATTGTCCCCTCATAACAGTACCAGTAGACATGGAGATGTTCTGCAAAATGCTCCTTTATTTCCTCACGTAGTGACGTTGATGAATGATTTGTTTACTCTGCATCACCAAGCAGCTTGTGCTGGGTCACCCAAAGGCTATGTCAGTAAAAGTCTTATTGAACCTTTTTTTTTGTTTGGAGCCCCCTCAGGTCTCCTACATTCCTCATTTTCATAATCTCTAGACATTTTGATCGAGGAGAGTCACTATGTTCAAACATAAGTGCAATAGACTGAATCCATTAATAAGAAGTCAATGAGCATGGTCAATAAGGCAATTTAGCCAAATACATGGATCAGCAATAGCAAATTAAAGTTTTTTTTCCCAGTAAGTGGGTCCAAGAGGGAGGGTGCTGGCTGTGCTATGTGAAAACTGTAATGTAATTATGATCAGTATAATGGCGGGTATTGACCAGTATGAGAAGCCATGAGGTGCACAGGGTGGGGCTGCTCTGGGGATGACCCCGTCCCACTTCATGATTGATTGGGTGTGTCGGAGCAATTCTGGTCCAAATGACTTAGGGCGAGCCTCTGTGTGGAGCTGCACCCAAGCTCGGCTGGCTTTATTAACTTACCCAGGAAGAGGGCACCGTAAATAGCTTGCAGTGGAGCCTCGCTGGGGGACACTGCAGGAATAAAGAGGGGAAAAGCAGCCCTGCTAAACTCAATTTGTAATCTAATCCAGGGTGCTGCCATTGATCGAGATGTGCTCCTGCAGTAGCAGCCGACCTGCAGCTGGGCAACACATTAAAGCATGAACCGTCCTCGCTCCAGCGCTACCCTCTGTTTACTCGACTGCAGTGAAAATGTCTCAACAAGTGAACTGTATTTCATTTGTTAGCTTGTTGAAATCTCACCAAATCTGATGCAATCTGCAGCAGTGAAAACCAAGAATAAACAAACAAACTATAGTGACTGACTACAGCAGTCTTGATAGTATCTGAACCTCTGGAGGATGTGAACATCTGACAAAGCCAGAACTCAATTAACAAAACGCAAGAAGAACAAAAAGCAGGAAAATTACTACATCTTGATAGAACGCTATAGCTAACATTATTAAAACCTTTTCATCCAGTTAAAGAAAAGACAAGATAAGATAAGAGGAACTTTATTTATGCCTGAGGAGGAATTCAATTGTCTGGGTTCTCATGTCTCAAGTTTTACGTCATCTATTATTTACGGTCAAGTTGTAGAGTCTGATGGCTGTGGGTACAAGAGATTTTTTAAATCTTTCAGTCCTGCATCAAAGTGAGCGAAGCCAATCGCCACTGCTGGCCCTTTGGTCCGACATGGTGTTTTGAAATTGATAATGTATATTTTTCTAGAATAGTCTCTTACTTCCTCAGTGTGCACCTCTCAACAACATCCACGTGAGTCCAACTTGATATCTTTTATGTATTTCTTCTTGATGTTTTTACTTCTGCAGTGTTTGTTCTTTTTGTTGTTACTGTGCATCACGTTGGGGATCCTCAATGTTTTTAAAATGTGGTATATTAATAAAGTGGATTGGGTTGAATACCAAACACACTGCTCGTCCAAAGTGATATTACTGCTCTGATACTAAGACAAAGCATTAGGGCTACATTAGGAAAAGAAAACAAATTAGACCTCGGAATAACTTACAAGAATAAAGTTGTAGTCAAATAATTACTTACGAGAATAAAGTTGCAATAAAATCATTTCTTACGAGAATAAAGTCATAATAAATTTATTTCTTACAAGAATAAAGTTGTAGCTAATAGCTATTCTAACCTGTTGTTAGTCATTTAAATGAGCACTGTGGAGCATTTAGATGAACCGAATTTCAGTAGCTAAGTTTCACAAACAAGGAGATACTAAATCCTTTGGCGTTTCAGCATCACATTGTCATAAGTATCAGAACAAATGCAAGAAATGCATCTTTTCCGCAGAAAGAACCAGGTGGACTTGTAGGGAATTGCTATATTTGAGGAGGGCAATGCACAATGGGTTTGCAGAGGCTCAATACCTCAATGCAGCCGTTTATGGCAGTAGCAATAGCATATGGCTTTAGTTTATCCTAAGAATCTATATGCCATAAGGTGTTGGTGCCTCTGCAGGTGTAGGTTGCTGCTGGTGTTGTCCCGGCATCAGAGACAGACGCGGTGTTCGTTGGAGCTCAACTCCCTCTAAATCACAAATGCTGATCATCAGTTGGATTGTTTCTTGAGAAACCACAAAAGCTCTCTGAATTGCACACTGATGCACCCACAGATAACTCTGCTATTGACCAGTTCTAACCATTTTCTCCTCCACAAAAACAGCTTAAAGTATTAATTTAATTTATGACTTTATTCTAGTAAGTAAACATTTTCTTACAACTTTATTCTCATAAGTAATGATTTTATTATGACTTTATTCTCATAAATAATTACTTAATTACGACTTCATTCTCATAAGAAGTTACTTTTTTACAACTTTATTCTTGTGAGAAATGATTTTATTACGACTCCATTTTCGTAAGTAATTATTTTACTATGACTTTGTTCTCATAAGTAATTCTGAAGTCTAAAATGTTTTCTTTTCTCAATGTGGCCCTAATGCTCGGTCATATGATACACCACTTGTTTTTGATTGTTTGTTTGGTTTTTGGTTTTTAATGTTACAAATGCCTTGTTTTTTGCTTTAAAACACACATAAGTAAAAGCAGCTCCCACCTTGGCAGGTAAGGCTACAGTAAAGAGGCTGAAAATATGACTGCTTGGCATGGTAGAGACATTGAATTACAATGAGTAAGCAGTATAAAAGCATTTTTATGGTTTGTTATACTTAATTTTTTACAAGTTTGGATCCTAGCCCCATGCACTTTGCGTTTGAGAAAACTGACGTTTTTGCTGGGAAACTCCAACAATGTTCCCTTAACAACAAAAATCTTAACCTTACTCTTTATTGGCACAGAGGTACAAATAGTTAAGTTTTTGATGAGCTGATCTTTTAATGTCTTGATATCTAAGAATAATGCCACTGTTCTTGACAAAATCGTATTCTTGCCTTAGTGTCTGATAAGTTTAACAAATGTAATATATCAGTTACATTCAGATATATAAGGAAGCTGTTAGTTTGATAAGATTTGGAGTTTGTAATGCAACTATGTACAAATCTGTTAAAAGGGATTTGCATCAGCATTCAGTAGCAGTCAAAAAATGACCAGAGTCAAGTAATTTAGTTGCTTCAGTGCAACATTAAGGCAAGAATAGCATTAAAGTCATCTAAAAACAGTCAAGTTATTCTGTATTGAACAACATCTGGTGGCTCTGGATCATATCACAGTCACCAATGGTGGAAGAGACTATTCAGCAGTACCCTGGATTAGTAGACCAGCCATAGTTGGTAAGTACACAGCATATAACATTGCAAATGCACCTCTGGACCTGAGGCAACAGTCAAAGATAACTTTTTGTATTTATTAATGATACATTTAGAGGAAAATACATTCTGTTATTTACATAGAGTGTCCAGACAGAGTTTGTGTTCATGAGCTACTCTTTCAAAACCTGACACTAAAGAAATGAGGACAAATGGAGGACAAGTTTGTAGTCCTGCAAAATGTTTGTTTTTCACACCAAAGGAAGCTTCACAGGGGCAGTATTGTGCTTTTCCACGTTTACAACAAAAACTGCAAAGTTACAATGTTTGGTGTCCATACTGGATGTATGCAAAGTTTAAAAATCACAAGGCCAATGTATGTTGTCATAATCCTATGTTGGGTTCACACCGAGTGTGAATCCATTCATTTACTCGCATAATTCACGCATATCTGGACACAAGAATGTTGTATATTTACTTGCTTAATTCATGTGTATTGAATTCACGTGAAGTGAACTCACAACTGTTTAAGAGGAGTGGAAGCAGCAGCAGGTGATGACAGCGCAGAATGTCATTCAGTATCACTGCCATCACCCTCATTAAAGAGTACAATGGTCTGTCATGACAATATATAAATGCATTCCTATGACTCCTGCATTATACAGGTCTGGCTATGATAATACGGCTTATGATTTCTCCACAAATTATGAGATTTAATCAGGTGTATACCATTTACAGCCTGCGAAAAAACATTTTTCCCTATTCTCTATCATCCATGCCGTGTACGTTATCAACAGATATTTCAAATTTTCTGAATGACCTACTGCTGCTCCCAATGCAGAGTCTTGGCTTTTTGTTCTCAAGCTCTCAAAAATTCATGTGTCATTGTAAGGAGAGAAAGAACATGCAGAAGTATCCGATGAGGAGACAGTGTTTGCTAAATGCAATTGTGTTTTCACACTAAAATCATCCTGATGTAATATCTTCCAACAAAATCGAATTTTTAGGTGTATTTAGGCCCAAATGGATAGAAAATCAGACACACAAAAAAAATAAATTAAAAGACACTTATTTTCATTAGGACCCAGAGGATATACTGACAGGTTAAGTCATTTTGATTTCCATTCTGTACACTGACACTTGGTGCCAAATATTTTGTCCATCATAAGGGCTCTGTTTGAGCTAAGCTTTGTCTGGTCCCTCCCCCAGGACCTCTTTGCCATAGGTGACCCTACCAGAGGCATAAAGCTCCCGACAACATAGCTCCTGGGATCATTAGGACATCACTGGGACCCCTACCATGGTAAGATGGTAGCTCGAGGAGGGGTAATATATATATATATATATATATATATATATATATATTTTTTTTTTTTTTTTTGTGTTCTCAGTATACGTGTTTTGATACATTTTTTCAAATTTTTTCGATTAAAGTGCCGTAGACGAAAAGATTAATTTTAATTTTAATTTGGATGTGGGGAAACCTAAGCACCAGGAAAAACCCTATAAATTATGTCAGGACTTGGGGTCCATCACTGCTGCTGCTGTACGCCTGTGGAGAACTAAGGCCTAAAATGCTCAGGGTTCCTGTGGGTGGAGACCTGATCCACCTCACTGTTATCATTGTGAGTTGACAGCAGCCTGTTCCGCTCCAGATGTTCTTTGATGAGGCGGGATTGTTCTCTCAGTTCCAGCAGGTGGGAAGGGTTTTCCTGCAGGAGGATTGGACTGGCTAGTGCCCTGCCTTTAGCTACTGCCTGGCTCGCACAGCACCGGACATTTTTGGCCTCTCCTATGGGTGGTGAGCCCATGACGCCCATAAGTAAACATACTTATGTATAGTTCTTCACGATTAATATTTGATTGTAAATACTTGCATTTAGGTTATTCAATGACATTATGACCACCTATGGTTAACAATGCTGTATAAATGATTAAAATCTAAACTAGGTTTGGACTCATATTCAATAATTTTTAACTGTTAAAAGTACATGAAATAGAAAAGCAGATGATCTGAAGGAAATTTGGGCTACCAACAAGAGTGGGACAAAGTTTTCCTGTGTTTATTATCTTCTTTTGAACTTGTTCAATTTTTAAATGTGTATGTATAAATGTGTACTTCAAATAAGTTAAAATGTGCCCAGCAGTCCATCTTCACTGATCTTTGTATCTTTGTGATATCTTTTGGTTCTTCATTATCATTTTTTATCAAATGAATCAACACCATTGTGCTCATTAGGCTAACTTTGACACAGTCTTTAGCTCTAAAACATCACAAACCTTCACATAATTAACTAACTGACAGGCAAATGGGCTTTCTGTAGACGAAAATTTGGAGAAACTTTTTTCATTTTTTTATCAACCCTGGTTCACAGCAAGCCTCATTGACTTTTAAATTAGTATTAACAGTCTTATTGAAGGAGCTGGACAGAGTTTTCATTTTCTGTTAATTTTGGCAGCCACTATGGACAAAAGCAGTAGTGTTATAGTGCGTGTTGTTGTAGAGACACGTATCTGGCTCCAGAAACTAACTTTTTTTGTGAGCAGTTTGAGGCAACTTACTTTGTAAATGTATTTAAAATGGGAAGCGAGTCTGGGTCAGCCCGCTGCGAAGTGTGAGACAGGCGTGGAGCAACAGGACTACTGAGGTTAGTGACACAGAGCTGCTCTGCCTGTCTGTCTCCAGTGTGGGGTAGCTTCTCACTCCATGGCTGCAGCTGTAGCATGACATGGTGTCTGCAGGAGTCTCCTGCTGCAAGACTGCACGACTGTCATCTCTGGTCTGAGTGCCGTGAATTGTTTTGTTTGTGGTCCCGACCCAACCACTGGCTCCCGTTTTCTACCTATTCACTATTTAGAAATAGCTTATCTTTACACAGATGGGCTCATTCACTGTTGTAGATGACAGGGAAACATCAGCCGAAACAAGCAACTTTTTCAAATCTGGTTAAAAGTTCCTTACAGGATTTTTAAGATAAAAGATAATGTACTGTTTGACTATTGTCAGAGATTCTGGCTTTTTTTTTTTTTTTTTTTTGCTTTAAAAAAAAAGTTTTGTGTGAACACCTTGAATGGGACACACTGGTCCAGTTCAGCCTGTGCAGGAAAGTAATTTCATCGTGCTGGAGAGGGGTGGTTTATGCCTGCTCTTATTTGGATCAATAGGCATGTAAAACCAATCATTTTGTCCTAGTTTGGGTAGATTACCTCAAACTGTGTCTGCCTCATTTGTTAAGATGAGTTCCCATTTTTCTTAAAACTGGGATGGATACAAACATTGCAGGAGCGAGTGAAAATGCCTGTAGCAAACATAACTTTTGATGAGTGGCACCAACAGATTAAAACACTTTGGGTTGGAAACACATCCAGGGACTGTAGACTTTGGATAAGAGACAGCACGCTTCAACTGCTTGGCCAAACTGATATCTGAAAAGAGTTTTCTTCTGTTTTAATGCTAAATGCAGGTTTTAATCAAGTCACTTTTTGTAGCATTCTTTTTGTTGCTTTATTGGGGTTGAAGATAAAATGCAGATGCAACCACGGCTAATGTAGCGTTAGCAGGAGTATCAAAGACGTCAATGCACATAAAATCAAATCTTCACATGCCACCAAGAATTTCCTTTGAATTCCATTGATTACATTGTAATGTTGGAAGCCTATTTGTCAGCTGTGTAATAGTGTGTTACAGAAGTAAGGCCCTCCCTTTTCACCTCCCCTGCATTTGAGCTAAACTCTACATTTGAGAGACAGTACTGTGTTAAATACCAGCTGTCAGCCAGGACCAGTAGATTCCTTCACACCAGGGAGCAGGTATACATCAGTCATGGATTAAGTGCTGCAGCTCTTCGCCCATCTACACCTTCTGTTGGTCCACGTGTGAATCCAAGGAAAGCTGAGTGCATTGTTACGAATGAAGGTGGGAGGCAGAGGTGATGGATGCCTCGGTCCTGTCAAAGGGGTGGTACCGACAGCTCCCCGTTAAATAAACTCCATGTCTCAGAGCTCTTGACTTGACAGCATTAACACACTATTTGTGACAAAACCCTGCTCTGTGTACGCAGGAAAGGATAAACTATACACGAGCCTGATTAGACTCTTCAAACACACTTTGGTTAAACTGTTTGCCATATGGAGCAATGAAAGGCTTCTACATTTATATGTTCTGCCATGGTAGTAAGATTGAGGTAGTTTTTCTGTGAAGTGATACCCGGAAATCCCCCTTCACAATTTTTATTAGCTGAGTGTTTTGCCTGCAAAATCCAATATAACGCTTGGAGTACATAGTGGTAACCTTTAGTTCCATTATGGCACCTTTTAACTAGCTACTTAGTTTTTTCTGTACCCCCATAAATTCATCCAAAGGGTTAACATTTCCATTATAAAACGTGATACATTATTAGATGACTTTCGAGAAGCCGTGATGCATTCACTGATCCCACATAAAGTCCTCCTGTGAGATACCATCGAAAGACAATCCCTCAATTTTGAACCAAGTGCAGTAGACTTCTTTCCATGATCTCTCGTCTCTCTGCGGCTCTCTGCATGGACTCCATGTTCAGCAAAAGTGTCTGACTCTCAGGTTTTATTAGTTCCATGTGTTTCATGCTCGGTTAGGGACTGGGAGGGAATGAATTGATCCCTGAAGAAACAGCCTGCTTCAATTCTCTGCATCAGTTTAGCCAATCAGCACCCCTGCCTCTCCCACTCACTCTCGGGATAGTCTCACCAGAGGTTCAGTAATATCTTCAGGAATGCTTAAAGCACATACGCACACATAAACACTATCTGTCTTTTCATCTCTTATGGTTCTTACACAAGAACTCCTCCGTCAACCACTGGACTAACAAGGACACAGTACGGTGACGTGAAAGAGTCTTGATCTCAATAAGAAATCTCACAAAGGCAGGGCCGTTTGCAGCCTTCTTTATTAGGTTTCCATGTCTTTGAAACTTTCCTCTCAAGTGTCATATGAGGTCCTCATATCGACTCTCTGTCTTCACATCTCAGCACTCTAGAGGACACTACACAAAGACTGTTCGTCATTCATAGCAGTCTCAGCGGTATTTATGGGAAAAGGCCAAAAAAGCAAAAGAATCTCTGCCTAACTATGATGATATCACACTGACCTTTGCCCTGGATGTAAATCTCATTTTTATGATTATTGAAAGTATCAGGAATCACCCAGCTGCCTCAGGCTTAGAGGGAACTAGCTTTTATCAAATATTAAGTTGAGTTTTTTGAGGTGATTTATAGTGAGTTGGTGATTTCTCCTTAAATTGAAAAGTTTTATCATGGGCTTTGGGTCACCTTTCCATACACATCTCCTTGTTCAGCACATTTTTTTTGCGATTCCACAACAACTTTCTTTCCTTTGTGTGACTGTGATTTATGGGCTGGCTAATCCGTCACAATCACAAGCTGGGAAAGACGTTTTCAGCACCATCGCACGCTGTCATGGGCAAGGGTTGTGATTTAAGGGCATGCGGATCTGCCGCTGCTGTGAAGGGAGGAAGAGCTTCGAATGGACCCTGGTTCACTCAGACATGGGTCAACGGGGAGTGTGAAGGCTCTGCAGGAAGTGGAAAGATTTTCTTGTATTTCAGGGTTTATTTTTCTACCTTTTCAGAGGGGTGGAAGGACGCTAGTCTGCAGGTTCCAATTGGACATGATGGATCAAACATGTTGGAAAATAAACACACACTCACAGAGACGCACACTTTGTCATACTCTTTATTACACTAAGAGTAATTCACTCAATCAGTTTCATTTGTGTGTCAGACACACACACACACACACACACACACACACACACACACACACACACACACACACACACACACACACACACACACTCAATTACCAGCACTGCTCAGCATGCAGTAACACTCCAGCTCCCCTTACACTGACTTTACTCTAAACAAACAGCCAGATGAAAGCTCAGATCCACGTCACAGTTAGCTCTACACTAATGAGCTGACCAAAGGTAATGGATTGCTCATTACTGCAACTTAAGTGTGCTGCCGGATTCTCTTAAAGGAGGGCTCTGACTTCATCCATGTCTGGCTGTCAGCTACATGAGACTTTGAGGTGGCTGTCTGAGGTACAGGGTGAAAATAAGGGAATTTCAAGGCTGTTAGGACTATTGGAGTGTTCGGATTGATGTTTCATTTAGAAAAAAAGTCAGGTGTGACACATTAATGGGAGGAAGAAACTTTGAAACATTTGGTACGAGGTTAGAGAAACTTCAGTTTCTTTTGTCATTGCACATCTTTTTCCTCATTCTTCATTTATCCGTCTCATATCTTAACTATCTCTAACTTCTCTCATCTTTCTCTCTCCCACTCTATTTCATCTAAATCAATCAGTCACTCTGAATTAATACAGCACTAATAAACAAAAAAAGTGTGAGCCCAAGACCCTTAACGTAAAAAAATAGGTCCAAACCAGACTCTATTTGCAAAGACAGAACATAAAAGTGGGATCAGACTAAGTCCTGTCTGGTAAGATCAGACCCATTTGCATCCCAGTTTCAACCACATGAATGAAACACTTTGCAGCATTTATCAAGTTACAGTGCAGAGGAAGATCTTCCTTTAACAGGCAGAAACCTTGAGCAGAACCAGACTCATGTTTGACAGTCATCTGCTGAGACTGAGCTGGGTTTAGAGAGGAGAGAGGGAGATGGAGAAAGAGAGAGAGGGATAGAGGGAGATGAGGCGGCTGTAAAGCAGACAGGTCCACAGCAGCAGGATGCCTACAGCAGCGATTCAGATGAACCTGTGACCTGATGGAGCTCATGGACTCCCAAAAAGACTGCGTTAGTGACTCTAATGGGATTTGATGATTTAAAGTTGATGACACTGACAGAAAGAGGATGGAGAAGGAGTAAAGAATGCTCAGTGTGCCAGTACTTCCAGCAGTCTATACAGCAGCATAACTTAGAGCTCTGCCCTACTCTCTGATTTGAGTTACTGTCGTGGATGGAGGATCCAGAATCATACCTTTCAGACTCAAAATCTTTGCTTGTTTGTTTTAATTTACACAAAACTTACTGGCAGTTAATTTAGACAAGGTGAACAGGTCTGCAGCAGGAATTTTCATTCATGAACAGTCATTCACCCAGCTTTCCTTCTTGGGTTTGCAGTCAACACATCTTAAAATATGAACGAGTTGACATCTCTATCTCTATTTTAGAATCAGTTAATTATGTTGTAGGGTTTCGACCAATCAGATTGAAGTGTGTAACACTAACAACTATAATAATCTTGCTCAATCTGGCAGAACATCACTGATGTAAAATTCAGTGTAGCAGTGGGACTCATACGAGCTATCTTTTAATATTATTCTGGATCATATTAGAGAGTACAGCTGTACCTTATAAACCAATGGTTCTTTGTATATATGAGATCTAAACCCACTGCTGATTGTAATACAGCTTATTATGACCCACCCTGGTTCTACTCTTTATAGTGGTGATTTTCCCTCTCCAAAGTGCTCTATCTTTAAGCCCTGTACAGATGCATTGCTTTCTGTATCTCCTGAAATATGGTTCTGATGATGGGTGGATCTGAATTTAATCACCTCTGGATTCCAGTGTTGTCTTTCATAGCTATCACCAGTAACACTGATATTATAAGCTTCACTGGAGCTGCACTGTCCTTCTTTCCTGGCAGATTTACAGTGTGAGCCATTCAGTCAACACTGGCAAAATGAGAAATTCCTCCACATGACCCCAAAGCCTCCAAATCTAGCCGTGTAACACCTGCTCACCAATAACAGATATGATGGAGATGAAGGTCACAAAGTAAACCACAACCTGCAAACGTTCTCTGATGTGTGTGTGTGTGTGTGTGTGTGTGTGTGTGTGTGTGTGTGTGTGTGTGTGTGTGTGTGTGTGTGTGTGTGTGAAGTGGATATCACTGACAACCCTGCTGATGTTGGTCTGTTTTGAATGGATGTCAGGTGTTGGACTACCCCCCCCCACCCCCCACCCCACCCCACACACACACACACACCCTTATGTTTCACATCTCACATGGTTTTTAACACTTTCTGACACACATTCGCCTCATTCTCCTAAACACAGCAGACAAGCCTGCGCCCACTATCCTTCCTCTCTCCTCCAAAGTGAGGCCGTCACGGCTGACACCTGCACAGGAAGCGCTTTAAACAATTACAACTCCCTGGAAAGCTCAAAAACTGGCCCTGCCAAGATGAGAGAGAGATAAAAAACATATTTCCCCTCTTTTAGATTAAACATTTTTAAATCAAATCAAGTGTACCATCCATGCGTGTCGGGGAGGGTCCATAATGGCAGACTTCTCCTTTTTTAATTCTATTAATCCTCTCTCCTTACTCAGCCATCCTCTACTGTAACAGCCTCTCTGACTCATCTGCTGCAGGAGAGAGGGGGGGTACGGTAGGGAAAAGCACCCGAGTGTGAGGGAGAGGGGTGGGCACAGTGCCCGCCTGAGGCAGAGTCAGTCACGACGCACCGCAAGATCCATTCATCACGGTGTTACGCTGGCACTGCCTGCACCTCGGCGCTGTCCATCACAGCCAGCCCAGGTTAGCTGTGAAAATGAGGCTGCTTTATCTCCAGGCTCTTCTCCTGTGAGGTCCTGTGGTTAAGGATGAAAGGACACAAGAAGATTCTGATCAGCACACTGTGTAACAGTTTCAAGTCTTTGCTAGTTAGTCTTCACAAGAAATCCTATCTTTGCCCCCCAAACCAGAGTTATTAGTCAGCATAGGAACAGAACAGAGCTTTGATTTATCTTAAAGCCCTAATAACCATAGTAAGGTTAAATTCTGAGGCCATCATTTGGACAAACAAGCAAAAGAAAACTGCCTTTGGAAGGCAGTAAGATCTATGTCTGGTGAAATAAAGATAACAGCTGTCATTCTTAGACCCTCTGCCTCTCAGCTTAGCATTTTGTTTCTGTATTTTAAGCCGGCAGGAAATCGTGTTTGAAAGTAAACCAGGATATAACTCAATGTAACATTTTCATACTACTAAAGAAATACTATTGAAGTGAATGTGAACCTACTTTTTTGACAGTAGGGTTATAGCAATATACCCATATAAAAAATGCTGCCAGCCACATGTCACAAAACAGAGGCCAGACGAGTAACAGGCTGCTAGCAACTACCTGCTGTAGCAGTCCTCTCAGAGATGGTAAGGCTCTTTTAAAACTGATGTCCAAGATGAATTGTAATTCCAAAAACATGGTGAGAGGGTGAGGCCTCCTTAGGTTACCAACCAGTTCTGTAACTTACAGTCTACTGGGAGAAGTGCTCTTCAAAATAAAAGCATAGTTTAATAATGCAGGATATGAAGCAAATTAAAAGAAAGACAGGAAAAAAAATCAAAATAAAAGCATGACAAACAATCATTTTAAAAGGCAAAGTGCACCCCAAAACAGATTAGGGCACAGGGCTCAGATAATAAATCTGAATATTTTTTGACATGGATTATGGTGTGGTTAGATAATTGCTTTAATTGATTACATTTTTAAAGTAACATGTTTTTCCTATCTGGTGTTGCCGTTCTTAAATTTGGCTGATTGTGTTTATTTTCAAGTTTTACATGAATGTAAAAAAGATGACCAATTTTTTTAAAGCCTGAAGAAACTCAAAGACCCCTTTGCACATTTAGTCATCCTTGAAAACAACTGACCTCCTTCTTGCTGTAGTTGAACACATGTTGGCCGGAAATTAATCGGAAACTTTGTTACACATCTGATATATCTTTGTAAATCAGTGATTTGATTGAACAGACAAAGATCAGCTCCAGATACAACATTAGGACATGGAACCCAAGAGACTTGATAGCAGTACATATCAACTGATTTACAAGAACTGTGTTTCTGTTTCACAACAAATCACAGGCAGGAAAAGGATTTAGCATCATTGCATTAGCATGTTAATTCTGATAGCCCTAATCATCAATAACAACAGTTACAACTTCCTTTATTAAATGCGGCAGCTAGAGGGTAAGGGGGAAATAGCACATATTATTTTTCAAATCAATCATTATCTTATAAATGTTTTAATAAAGAATCATGAATCATGCCCAATTGTTTTAGAAAATTAACCTCAGCTACAACATGATGTCTCACAGGAAGTGGTGTATGTAGACTACAGACTGGGCAGGCGCATGGCTGTCATCCTCTAGTAAACAGCAAAAGTAGTGGAGTTTGCCAACAGGAAATGAAATGAGTTGCTTTGGTCTTACATTCAGTCTGAGGTCACGTTCAGGTTGGGGAAACCCAGAAGCTTTTGTATTCGGTGTTTGTGTGAGCAAACAGAATCTGACAAATCATTTCAACACAAAGTTAAAGTGAGTCAAAATCAGCGTACAATCATCTTTTAGAAAAACCCTACTGTACACTTACAGCCTTTATTTTACTTTACTAAATAAAGTTCTTGTATTGTATTTACTTAATGGTATTAGTGTTAGCTTGGGAGTAGCTAATAGGTGATCCAAGATATTGGGATGTTTCCTTACTAATGCAAGTCCTTGTCAGTGAAAGGTCTCTAACACTGTGTTAGCTAAGGTGTTGTTGAATTAGGTACCACCATAGACTGTATATAGAATGGAAAGAGTCTGCTTCATCGCTGGGTGAAGCCACTCTGAGAACAGCAGCCTCTGGTGATGGGCTTCAGTATAGGTCATGAATCCCACCTCCGCCAGCAAAGCTTATGGGGCTGTGGACAAACTTTAGAAAGTAATTACACAGAATATACCCCTCAGGGGTTGCTCACTCGGGGGATACGCTGTTTGAGCCGAGCATCATCACATGTTGGTTTCAGGAAATGGAGAGAAAACGCGGAATTACTGAGAGCTTTTTGGCTTCAAATCCGTATACTGGCAGAAGGCGGAACCAAGTTATCCATAGTATCTACAGTCTATGGGTACCACCTAATAAAAGCAAACCATCACTTAACTGATACTGACTGGATGTCTCCTCGCTGATGTATGGTTTAGCTAACACAAAGTTAGCATGGTTGAATGATAGCGTCAATGCTAGCAGTTGCTCCATGGAAGCTAATGACTCACTAACTATATGTTTCGTAAGCTTGAAATAGCATGTGTTGTGCCCCTGTGTTTCACTATCCTCTGTAGTTTCAGGTCCTCGTTAATCCTAAAGCAGTAAAATAAAATCTGTCAGACTCTGTAATCTTGAAAGAACTCTGACCTGAAACACTGCAGTGTGACATTATAACATAATTTTTGCCTCCCACTTGCAGTGGGACGTCAGAGGAAATTGGTAAATGTGATTATGGTGAACCCACCAATTAGCAAGTACTTTGCATCAGTGGCAAGGAAAAACTTTGTTGTAACTGGCAGACACTAAGCAGAACAAGAAAGGATGGTAGACAGCCATCTGGCCCGGCTGGATGGACAGTAGACTGCTTTGACTTTAGCTCTTTCCAACAAAGGCAAAAGTGGCCTCATACACACTTCTTTCAATGCACAATTGTAGAAGTTTCTGTGGTTTCCATTCATCTACTGTAATGTGATAGTAACTGATGAGCATGAAATGTACTAGAGCAACAACCAGTGTTCGTGAGGGCATGGAAACACTGCAAACACACCATGAAGCTGCAAAGTATCTGCAGTCTGAAAGTGAATATAAAACAGAAAAATTGTTCAATAAAAACAAAACCAATTGCATGTTTTTTTTAATATGAAAAGAACAGACATTACAGAAACCTAGTACAGCTCGCAGCTCCTGAACAGCTTCCGTTACAAACCCACAGAAGATCCCAGCAGTCTTTAAAGAGCCCGGTGAAACATTTGCAGATGTTTTAAATCATGTCTGCTAACTTCTAAAACCCACTGAAAACCCAATGCTGAAGAACAGATAGTGTTTGTGCATGAGGCACAGAGGCCTCATTGCTTATTTACTGTATATCAGTGTGGTGAGGGTCAGTTTGTGTGTGCTTCTCATTAGTTAGTAAAACCACATCTGTGCTTGCATCTAAACAGTGCTCTGATACTGGATTAAGAACAATACTGAGATGGCATTGATCTCTTCCCACGAGCAACGGCTGCAGAAACAGCATTTTTTCCACTCTTTTCTCCGGAGCTGGAGCGTGGGATCTTGGACTAACCGGTAAGAGAGTCTACTTCATATTTCCTCACACTCGCAGTTGCAACCTGGTGGGAATAAAAATGGCCGAAGCATGTTGATTTAATCTCTCCTTTCCAACACCTTCACCTGGCATTGAACGGATGGCATTACATTTGCGTATTGGTTTTCTCTTGAGTTTGATCAAGCTGTCAGGGCCAATTCTCCAAATTTAGTCCCAACGTGAGTGCATTACTTTAAAATCATCACCTTTTCTTTGAGTCTGCATATCTAATTCAAACAAGATTGGATTTGTTTGAAACACTCGACTTAGTCACTTTTTTGTTTCACATGCTCACATTAAGCCCAAGGATGTCTGTTGTTTACTCAAACTTTTTTGTTTAATGACTGTTTCACGGTCTGCTGAAAAATGTGCAGGCCACATGCTTGGAGCAGTTGAAAACATGAAAGTCGTGTTGCAAAGCGCTCACAATGACACACATCGAGCCGCACATTCCCCTCTGAGCCAAGTGAAGCCCCTCGAGCAGTTTCATCCCTCTGCGAATAAAATCATGGAAGGACATCACGCGTCTTTAGGAGCGCATCACGGCTCTCATAAAGATTTCATTTACAGCTGCTGAATCACCCCTCTGTCCCTCTTCTTCTCTGTCTTCTTCGCTCTCTTGTTTGCTCCATCAATTCTCCTCTCTCACTCTCATCGTGGGTGACAGGGGCCTGCCCACCAAATGCCACTCTTGCTTTTGTGCTCAAGGCTTCTTCCCTTACTCTGAACCCAACCACATCCTCCCCCTCATCCTCCCCCATCACCCATCTCTTCAATGCTGGTGTCTGGTTTGCCTCTCTCTTGCTCTAATCTTATAAAAGTGGATTTCTGATATAGAAAGTGAGAGGGCTTTTAAGTGGATGGTACTGAGGTTGGTATAGCTTGAGAGGCAGGGGGCAGAGTGATGTGATGGGTAGAAGGCAGGTGGTTCCTGTAATGGCTTCTGCCCCCCACCTCCACCTCCCCCCGCCCTCTGTATCAGCCACTAATGAGCCTATATAGACACCCAGCAGTGGGTTTATGATGTTGTGGTGAAAATGAGAGGAGAAAAAGAGAGTGGCGGGTCCATCAAAGCGCTCCAGCACAGCCGGTCACTTACTGATATCGATCCGCTAGCGTCCCAATCCATCTCAATTTCTCTCATATACAGTCACATACAATTATATTTTTCTTCGTCTTAGAGCAGTGTGTGTCAGCAGAGGTATCAAAAAAAAAACATCACCAGTGTGATGAGCTCAGATATACATGCAGCAGCTCAGGGACTCACAGCTGCACGCAGAGAAGAAGTGTGTGCATTGTTTCATGTGCAAAATCCACTCTTCTCTGTCCAAATGCCTGAAATCCCAGGGGGTTGTGTGCTACTCTCTTTATTATAACATCTCCATTTGAGGAAAAGATGAATGCCTCTTTTTTTTCTCCCCCCCTCCTCCACATTTTCTTCCTCAGTTGAAAGTTGCTGTCTGGGTGGTAAAACTTGACAATAGTGATGCATAAACCCAGGAGACACGGCCTGTACTTTCCCTGTGTGTGTGTTTTTTCTGTGTATGTGATGAATCATGTGTACATACAGAACAGTAGTCTTTGAGATCCATCCTGTTTCTTATTATACTCAAGGATACACAGAGAAGGAGCCTCTTTGTCTTAATGACAGCACTTATTCCAACAGACAAAGCCCCTTGATAAATAAGATGTCCAAAGATATAAGTACTCTATGCGGGCTGACATAAATCCTACTGTGACCACTCCACTCATGGAAACGCCTCTACTTCAGGCTCATCAGCTTTTTTCTTTTATTGTCACATATACAATGATTTAAATATGCTGCTTACAAAAGTATGTACTTAACATTTTTTACACAATTGATCTAATGGCAGGGTGTGCATTAGCATTCACACAATGAAATCCCACTGTTGTGCTCTCTATTATCTTTTGTTCTCCTTTTTATAAGAACACACATTCTCAAGGGTGTCCAACCCAAGGCGAAGGTTTTACCTCTAAGATGCTTCTCATTTTCTCATACTAAGTGTAAACAAAAAAAAAAAAAAATGAAAAATATACTTTAAACCTCAGAAGGAAACAAGCATTATTCAGTGGTCAAAGCTACTATGGGGAGTTTTTGATCGGTTATGAAACAGACTGAAATTGTAACTGCTGTGAGGGTACGCTTAAAAAAAGACTTTTCTACTTTTCCCACTGGAAATATTCAAGACGGGAGGTTCTTTTGTCAGCTAATACCACTTTCATAAGGACAGGACAAAATAAGCAACAGTATAAATGTTACTGCTTTGTCCACAGGGGGCGCCAGAATCAACACAGACAGAAAGTTCCTCATAGGAGCTTTAATAAGTCACTTATAAGACCTTGTAAGGTGCTTTTAAGCGCTAAATAAAGACATAAACTCTGTTTTTGCTTTTATACACTCAGAGAATCTATTAATTAGAAACTTGTTAAAGTTCCACTCCAATCCTTTTTTTTTTTTTTATTCTACTACTTCAAGTGTTCTCAGTGGTCTTTAAATTGTGATTATAAAGTTTTTAGCCAAAATCACGTTACCTGTGTCATTTCAAGGGCTTTTCTTCTGCAGAGCTACAGTCACTCAGCAATTTGCCTCTGAGTCGTGGGCAGAGACAGTGCTGATCTGCACACAAGCTTGCAGCCTAACATTGCTGGTGTAGTAGAAGAAGCAGGTAACATAGGAGCTATTCAGCTCTCAGACACTAATGTCTTTCGGGACATGATAAAAGTTGATATCATAATTAGCTTTCTTTAAAACATTGCAATCTGCTAACACACACGCTTATGCCACGACCGTCCTCTCTATTTATTAGAGTCTGACCTGCATACAGGGGCTTTGGGAGCTTGGATTTGTTACATAGGAAATCTTATTGTATCTGAACCTGGTGTTTGGGTCTGCTAGAGATTCAGTGATTTGAATGCAGAAATACAGTTTTGCACTTATTTTTCTCATGATATGTACTGTAGCATCAGAAAAATGCCATATGAACATGTAGACAACAAGAAAATCATGATTTTCATCAGAGTGGGCCTTTAATGCTTTAAATATGAGTCATACACATCAATATGAGCTTTATTATAAATTAGACAGTAAGAGAGTTAATTAATATCTGAGCATTAAAATATCAGCTTATGAGAGGGAACTTAATCCTTATTATAGTTTATAAACAGCTTTTAGGATTTTATAGGAAGTGTATCATAATTAGAACAAGAGTGTAAGCCTTTATTATAATAAGAACTTACATTTATTATTGCCTATAAGCTTTCCTATATAAACTTGTGTCTTGTACGCTATTTGCCTGTACGCTCTCCTATATAAACGTGTGTCTTGTATGCTGTGCTAAATGTATCAGGTATGCTTAAATGATCATTTGTCATAACTTATAAAGCAACTTGAAAGGACATATTCGTAGCTTATAAATGAGTAATTAATAGTTATTACAAGGATTTAAAGTTAAAGTGTTACCAAATTCACTGCAAGCTAGTGGGAGAAGGTGATGGGGTTTATTATATGATCTTTTCAATCATCATGCTTGTAATGAAGTTTATTTCTTCTTCTTTCTTATCACCATTACTTCACTGATACCGTACATTTTTCCAGTGAAATATAATAAAGCACTGACACAAGAGCAAAATCTGTCACCATGGTTCTGGCTTTAGTTTTTCAATGGCCAACTGGGACATTTTTTTACTTTTTTACTGCTGAATACTGCTCATACAACTGCCTTGATCCAACAGGGAAAACTCCAACACTGAGAAACATGCATGAATAAGCAACTTTAGAGAACTTTAGGCTGTCGCAAATTTTAATAGAATTTTCCAGGTGTGCACATGAGAAAAGAGCTGCAGAGAGAAGTTTTGAGGAGAAAGATGCCAGACATGCTGCAAATGACTTAAAAACCATGTGTTCATGACTGAGTTTGAAGGGGAAAGCCAAAACAACGGAACGGACACGTGTAAGGTACGCAAGATGGTAAATGAAGCTTTACCAAATATTTGTCAGGTATAGGACAGACACAACAAACACTGAAAGGGTAGTGTATTGCTTGTGTGAAAACATGAAGTGAAGTGAAGTGGGCTTCTCTGCATAGTCACTTTCAGTCCTGACCCATATTAGAGAAAGTGTTGTGGTTGGCTTTACCTCAGACAGATTGGCTGGGAATCTGTCTCAAGGATCTGCCAGAGTAATCAGAGCATGGGCTCCTATGTTCCCCTGGCTATCAGGAAACACTACAGATACAGGTGTTAAAGAGAGATTCCAAGATTATCACCTCATGATTATTGTGGCCAAAAACTTCATAATTTGAATAAAATGACAGTTACTGACAGAAAAAAAAACCAAAAAAAACTTGAGATTTGTCGAATCACAAACAAGTAATATAGGTCCCACCCTCCTTTCAAAGTTGTTCTGTGTGCAGCAAAATGTTTTCAAAGAGGAGAGTAATTTTTCAACATTTTAAGATATAGTAATGTTTTTACAATTTGTGTTTTCTAAATACCATTTTGTGTTTACATGGAACATGTTTGTGCTTTACAAAAAGCGTTTTGAATTTTTGTTCTTTGCCTAGCTGAAACATTTAGATCACTGACATTCAGGGCCACCATATATTCTTCAAGATTTTAGTTTTAAAAAATATCAATGTTGAAAAAAACATGAAATGGCTCAAGGGTGTGTCAAAAAGTCAAGCCTCATGTTGGTTCAGTTCAGAAAGAAAGCCGGTCCCAGTAGTAGTCTCAATCCCTAAATCTCTTCACAGCAGGGATGTATTAGAAAGTGGAGCTCTTAAACACTGTGAGGCTCTACGTCATGATAACTCCTGTCCTAAAAGGAGCAGTGTAATAGAATTGTTTCAACAATGATATACTCTGATTACACTTGGCAAATGAATCACATTTACAAGAAAAGATCATCTAAATGACCAAAGATCGAGTATTCCCTCTAATTTCCTCTTTGACTTTTAAGATTGGGTCATTGTATTTTTGTCTGATTGTGTAGTCAATAGTCTACCTTTTATTGTTGTTTTGAATGCACCTTCTCATCCTGCACAGGTTTGAGTTTCTCTGCCTCTAATAAGATTTCTGCTGTAAAGGATGTTGCTTCATAATTCATATTATAATTTAAAAATACAAATGAGCCCATTCGCTATAACCACATTACAGAGTTAGAGACTGAAGATATAACTCCAGTAATATTTCAGAGCTTAATTCCATTAATTTGACATTGAGATGGTGAATATGCTGAGTAGTGAATGATGCAACTGCACAAAATAAGAGGAAAGAGATTTGAACAGCTTTCCAAGACTGGAAATAAAGCTGGAGGGACTTATTTTTTTCTGCTCCTGGGGCATGAATACTCCATCTATCATTAAAGTCCTCAGGGGCTCATATATGTGACAGAGTTTAGAGGACCTTAGTTACTATGACCCCAGTGAAAAACTGACCTCCATCATGTGACAGTCTATAAAAGTTCAGCCACGCGCTGTAAACTTAGCTGGTCCAGTGGTACTGATTGGGAAATAGCTCTTTCTGGTAGGTTTCCATAGTGACGGCAGGTTCAGGTT
Organism: Xyrichtys novacula; assembly: GCA_962446985.1. Classification (NCBI taxonomy): domain Eukaryota; kingdom Metazoa; phylum Chordata; class Actinopteri; order Labriformes; family Labridae; genus Xyrichtys; species Xyrichtys novacula. The sequence goes on along the minus strand of OY660879.1, from coordinate 20,622,525 downwards.
GTCTCTAGACTTGGAGGTCTGGGACAGGAGAGGAAGACGGTGGTGGAGGGGGGCAGTGTGGAGGTGTTAATGGACTGAACATGCGTTTGGAACTGTCCCAAGCATTTAAAAGAATATAAAAACAAAGACTTCCAAAATTCTAAAGAGAAAAGCAGACATCACTTTACAACCTTTAGGTTACATGAGAAATATCACCTGTTCAGATAATATTCAGAGGTATGTTTCTAATACAGGAACCCCAGAAAAAGAGAAATCTTGAAGCATCTGAAGAGAAACAAGGTGAAACAAAAGCAAGCACGATAGGAATTATTGATAAAACAAAATACTTTTGGCATCAAAACCGAGCTTCAGTTTTCATGTAGATTAACCCTTTTTTTTTTAAAACTTGTCCCTTTCTTTTTTGGTATCAGTATTTAAATATTGATTATTTTAATCAAAATCACAACATTTCAGTCAAAGCTGAGAAAATTATGTTTTTATAAGAAATAAAAGGGTGTTCTTGTCATTTCAGAGCTGAAAAACTGATTGGCCCTTTACATTTTTCGATCATATTTACATGATAACATTGACTGCACGATTGAAAATCTGTTTCTGTGAATGCAGTAGTCTGTTTGGAGCATGTCAGCCGACACAGCTTTACTGCAGGGTGTCTGTGTGCAGGTATGACGCACCTGCAGCTGTGCGGTCATGATAATAAATACCTGATAGCTGAAAGTTATAATTATTTTTGTTAACTCTTCCTCTTCTGTTTGTAAATAAGTCTACTTGTGTTTGTTTTGAATTGATTTAGGGAATTCCAAGCCTATTATTCACAGAGGACATTGGAAGACAGAGGATGACATTGCAATTTAAGTTGTTACAGCAATGAAAACACTGATAAACCTGCTCTGCATCACTTAGGTCTTTATAATAATTTTCTCATAGAACAGTCATAAACCCCCTGTCCCGAGTGTGCAGTATTTAGAGGTACATAATATCATCCTCAGTCGTTCTTCTCATATCAATATAACCAAGACGTTTGACCCTTTTACAAATATTAAGATTATGATCAGGCAGGAAATTTCAGCTTCCTATCTCTTTTGGTGCAAAACATCAACACAGATATCTTACCAGTGTTATATTTGAGCTAAATATGAAGTCAGGAGCTGCTGGAGACCAGCACTACCTGGACTGAACACAACCAGGTCATTTGCAAACATTGACACATTAGACTGTTATCCATCATTCATGCATATAGTAATACAGGCTGCCACTAACAGAGATAAATAAATGTTGATGTTGATAAATGTTGAGATAAATGTGTTGTTTTTTGTTATTTCTGTGCCAAAGACCATAAAAATCTTAGTCTTCATACTGGATTTAGAAGAGAGGATTTAGGTTTGTGTGCATAAAGAATCATGCCGTCCTCTGTAAAGGGATCCAAAAAGGTTCCTCTTACCACCCAGTCTATAACCTTAATCGACTGTCCAAACTAATCTCTTTGTAAATTTATAGTTGACTCTGACTTTCCTATACGATAATCAGAATCGACTTTTAACCAGCTCCACAGCTGCTTTTTTGACATCTGACCCGGCACACAGGAATCAATAATGCCTCTTTCAATTCCACAAATGATTTTTTCATATGTTTCCACCCCAATATGCTCAGAAAACAGACCCCACATAATGGCTGTAGCTTTATGGTCATTTTCTGAATAGTGGGAACTGTTTACTGTTTACAGTCTCTGTCTGGTTTGTTTAATTAGACAGTGTTTGGGTAGAAAACCAAATTACAATCCAAATCTGAGTCTGGGCTTTATTATCAGTGGAGTGTTTCCAGGCTGTAAATCATGACAGTGGTGCGCCCTGGGAGAGATTTGTCCACATTAACAAACATTGATTTAATCATCCTGGGCCAAATTTGTTTCTTTCAACTTTACTTTTCACATTAAAGTAAGATGAGACAACTGTTATAGATGTGGAATACTAATGAGGCGCAGGACTAACAGTGTAGCATGTGTCCGTTTATCCCTCTGCATGAATATGAAGGATACTGTTGTGTAATTTGCCCTGTCAGTGGAACCTCTATCTATAAACTTACCAAGGAATACCCACAGCGTGGATGAAATAAACATCCTCCCCACTAACAATCACGTCTGGTTTCAACTACAAACACACACAAAGATGTTTGGCAGTGTTGACATGATGCCTCACTGACATCAACACGAATGGAGGCCAGTTCAAACGGTTCAGCGAGGGTTCGCTCATACAGATGTCTAGAAAAATCACAGACTCGCACATGTACAGCTTTTCTTTACAGTCAGCCTGAGAGATGTCATTCTGGATGGTGTCCAGGTGTGGGGCCTGTCTCTCCCTTATCTGCTGTTAAACTCTAATCCTGTGGGGAATGATGGTTTACTGGGCTCCACCAAGTGTGCTGACCCAGAGATGAAGCTGTCAAGATCGCCTCTCTCAGATCACCGCAAACAGCTCACCGCCATAACTCACAAGCAGTCAGACGCACCAGAAGTCACGATGAACGTATTTATTGCTCACATTCTGCAGAGGATCCGTCAGGTGTGAATGTGATGTGCATGTGCCAGTGATGACATTTTTATTTCGGGATGGCAGCTCGCTCACTCAGACGGTTAATGAACTGTGTTCAACATCCCAGAGCCAGTCTGGAGTTGCGTTATCATTGTCTTTATTTCAGGGTTCGTATGATGGCCGGCGATCGCCAATGATCTACAACATCTTGAACGATTGTCATGAGGAGACACATGCTACAAATGCAAATAACAAAAATAACAGTGAAAAGCACTCCCACCGGCTTGGAGCACTTATGTTTACCTTTGCAGCTGCTTTCTGCGATTGTGCATTTACACTTTGTATTAACTGTGTAACGGCAGCACTTTTGGTGTTCATGAAGTTGTTTTGGCTTTTTGCAGTGCATTTCAACTGCTGTGTTTGTTTTGGACTTTGGCACATACTTTTGAAGTTGTTGTTTCTGCATTTACAGCACATTCCTCTCTAATAAAGATCAGTCGGACTGTTGCAGCTCTTTGGCCCTTATCAGCCATTGTAGGCTGGAGATACTCCATGAAATGATCAGCATCAATATAATGAAGCTATTTCAATCAGGGACGCTTAAATAGAGGAATCAACCACCCATTAAATGAGATCATACCCTTTTATTTTATTTATTTCTTTTAGACATTTTCTGTATTTCCATGAACTGATCACTTAGTGAATACAGTCACGAGACAGTGTGTAGTTAGCTCTTGTCAAACTAACATATTGATCGAATATGCTATAACTTAAAATGAGTGATGAATCAGCAAATAGAGTTTTCCTATAATGCATTTATTACATCTATATCCCTGACTCCCCTACCCCTACTGCAACAATATGGTAAGACTGGGACATATCCGTCTAGATGTCTAGTTAAATTTCTTGGTTAACTTATGTGGATGATGGTGTCGAAAATATATCTTGAAAGTTTATCTGTGATGCAGTCACAGCCCTAGTTGAGCTGATTCTTTTCTCTGGTAAAAGCTCTTTCTAAGGATAGAAAATGAATATTCTGCTTCACAAGCTCTCTTGCAATTTTAAATCTTTAATTCTGGATGTCTCCCATGTCTTTATCTCTTCCCCAGACTTCTTTCTGACTCCGTCTCTATGATCTCTCAGGAGGCAGCTGATCAGGGTTTAAATAAGTTGTATTATTAATAGCATAATTTGCAGTGATGGGAGGCTCTGGTGGATCAGTGTGGATGTTTTCCTCTTAGTAGAGGATGAGTCACACCAAGTCTGGTTGGAGCATCATCAACCAGGCTTTAGGAGGAGGGCTGTGGGGCCTATCCTATGGCTATCACATTGTTTGGATAAACCACAGGGACAGCCTAAGGTCCACTCTGAAAGGGTCTCTCAATCAGCCAGCAGACAGGTGAGGTCTGATGGTTTTGGGGTCTTGGGAAACACCATTACCGACCAAAAAAAGGGGGTGGTAATGCAAGCCAGTGAATATGAACTCAGTAGGTGCAGTGAATACAGAATATTTGACCGATATCCAGCCTGGTAGAAATCCTGCAACATGTGCTAAGCCTTGTACGACCCCCAAGTGATTTAAAATGGTCTGTGAGCTACAAACTGGGGAGGGAAAAAAGCCTGGAAGCTTATTGACAGTGAAGAATGACTCCTCAGACACACACACCATATGGTCGATGAAGCCACCGACATCATTATATGTAAAACTAATCACATCCATTTATATTAAGTCCCTATGTCAGGGATGCTGAATTTCTAGATTTGTTACGAATGGTCTACATCAGGTCACTCATGTCCTCTAAGTGGGTCCTTAATAAACCAGAGTCCTCTTGTTGTGGCTCACTGGGGAGAAAACTAATGCTGTAAAACCATGTTTCTGCTTCCTCTGACATGAGAGAAACCAGCAGAGGAGGACTAATGGTGATGTTGCATTTCTGCTTTGATAATATCTGCATGCATGGTTAACCGTCGTCACTCAGAGCGCCACTGCTGGACGTGTTTGACAAGATGGTTGCCTCTCTAATTTGATGTGTTACTTTGGTGAGTTATCCCATTTTGTTTCTGTACCCTAGGGAGTCCAGACTTTCCACATCCAGCAAGATGTAAATGCAGTTGTCTTAGAACAGCATGTAAAGCTTTCTTATACAGTATGAGTGAACTTTGACCTGGATTCCTGCCTCTGGGCAACTATTAAACCTCTTTTGGTGAGCATTTCTTGTCATTCATTCTTATGTATAATAATAGCTGTCAGGGGAATAATATCAGGAATTGGCTTATTTTAAAGTTTGTCTAAGTGTATACGACTCCAGGCTACACCATGATTGGAAACCCAGTAACTCTGACATATGGGACGTATCAACTCTCTCCAAGTTGTCACTTCCTTCCTCGTTATTTTCTCTGCCATGATGGAGAACCGATGGCTTTGGCTGTTTTCCATTGCCCCTTCCCATTAGACAGGTCATCTCAGGTCATTAAGGGAGTTGCCTCTGGACCAGAGGTAGTCTTTGGACCAATGGGAGTCCAACAGGATACGGATTACAAATGTGGATGAGAACCCTACCTGAATGAGATCTTGAGCTTTATAAGGAAGGAAAGGCTCAGCGGTAATGGCTTGTTTACACGTTTTGGAGAAGCGCTGGTCTTTTGATTAATGCATTTGCCCCACCGACCCAATCAATCAAGGTATCAATCAGCGCTCTGCAGTTTAAGTAAACATATTAATCCTTTCAGATTCCTGCTCTCCTTATGGCGCCCTACAAAAAAAGGTCAAAGTAACACTGAGTGAGAGAAATGAATATTCCCAACTGAAGGTAAGGTTTCCATCGTAAGCAAACATGCCAATTACTTGAAAAAGCACCACAGCCCTTGTTAAAGAGTACTGGTCAGTTGTGATTCATGGAACATTGAAGCTTCTTGATTTTTCTACCATTAAGACAGGAAACGGCAGCTTGTAATGGCAGCGGCTCCTGGAAGACTCTCACTATTTATTCAATCAATCAGAGAACAATTTAGAACAACTCTCCGTACATGGTTTTAGGTTCGGCTGGAGTGACATGGAGCCATCCTGCTCTGTGGTTGGAAAGGTTCAGCTCTACCTTACTTATAAAATCAATTAGAACCAGAAAGATAGTTTTAATTTGGACCAGAATAGAAAAATCTATATTTACAGCAGCATTAGGGGTTATCTACTTCTGTTTTTGAAGTCTTGACTTGGTAGAAATAAACTTAAAGATGGGGATAATGAGGTTGCATTTAGTTCTGTTGAGGTCAGTATTTTTTTCTTTTAATGAGCATTTATTCAGCAAAACAGTCTTTTCAATGTCTTTTCCTAACTCACTCTAAGAGAAACAGAACTCTTTACTTTGACTCTGCCCACCTAAATATACAAGCACTGTACACTTTACAAGCGCTGTACACTTACCAGACTTGATATTTGATCTTCATTTGTCTTGATCACATCTGACACAGAAGAAGCTGCACACTTGGCTTCATAGCAAATATAATAAACAGTATCATACCATAGATAGAAAACCAAGCAAAGATCCAAAATACCTGTTTCCAATTCACCGTTCGAGCTCCTCAGTTTCATATTTGTCCATTAGGTATTATTTATAAACAGTGTTGCCACAGTTACTTTTATAAAGTAATTTGATGACTGATTACGGATTACTCCTTTAAAAAGTAACTTAGTTACTTTACCAATTACTTGATGTTAAAAGTTACTAAGTTAGATAACAGTTTAGCAGCCTCAACATATAGATGACAACCATTTTCTTTCCAACACTCACTTTACTAAAACAGCGATGTAAAAAAAAAATTTATTTATGGAAAAATTAAGATAGTCTTTCTTGATAACATAACACACATACACACACACACACACACACACATATATTTTATATAAATATATATATATATATATATATATATATAGATAGATAGATAGATAGATAGATAGATAGATAGATAGATAGATAGATAGATTTAATATATAAAATACAAATAGTGGCTGTATTTCCAGCTTGAGAATGTACACCTCTTTCCTTCCACTACTGTTGTTTATTTTCGTTTTGCCACGGCTGCTTTATGTGTGTACACATGTATTACACGAGTCCTCCTTGTGCTGAAAACCTGACTGACATCACTCCCCCAGACAAAAATAAATCTACCTTTTTTTTTACAAGGAAAATAAGAAAAAAGTAATGCACACAGTGACTTGGACATCTAACTTACTAAGCAAGGCGTTTCTGGCTTTACTGTTTATAACTGCATTTGAATTTAGTTGGGTTACCCCCTTTAATTACATTCAGAATTGCACTTGTTTCCTCCTTGAGTCTGGGTCTATAAGAAATCTCTATGCTTACTTTTACATACACTACAGGCCAAAGGTTTGGAAGTAAGGCTGAACAGTTGGGAGTAACTTCAAGTTTTTGTTCACAATGCTTTTTTTTTTAATCCAGCATGAGTTTTATGTATTTTGGGATGTATTTACTCCATGATCAGATGTTGCTTTCATGGAAATGCACCATTTTACTCCATTTACCTTTAGATATACATTGACATTAACAGACCATTGCTAAATATATGTCAGCAAAAGATAATAAGGGCTTAGTTTTAGGGTTGAAAACATTTGCAAGAGATACAACCTCAGTGCAAAAGCAAAAAAACAAATCACAGTTGGATTATTCACTTCAACTTTTTGGCTTTTGAGAGTCTGCATACAAAAATCCTAATAAATTTCAACTGCGTTCAAACTACAGCAAAAATGACTAGAAAGAAGCAACTGAGTAAAGAAACAAAAGTACAGATTTGTACATTGAGGAAAGAAGGATACACAGAGAGAGAAATTACAAAACGCCTAAAGGTACTTAACAAAGGAGTCCACTACACTCTGAAGAGACTAGAGGAACCTGGAAGTTATGATGATAAAAAAGACCTGGACGAAAGAGAGTTATTACAAAAGCAGAGGATAAACATAGCATTGTCACCAGTAAGAGAAATCAGCAAAAGACAGCACCAAAAATAAGGGGGGAAATCAACATGACAAGGTCGAAACCCATATCTCTGACAACCGTGAAATGACGTTTGAGAAAGGCTGGTATGAAGGGTTGCAAAAAAACACTAGTTCGTCCACAGAACAAGAAAAAGAGATATGAGAGGGCAAAAGCTCACAAAAATTGGACTTAAGATGACTAGAAACAAGTTTGCATTGTTTGGTTCAAAATGCAGAGTCTATGTCCGCAGACAAACTGGTGAACGTCTGAAAGCACCATGTGTTACACCCATATTTCAGCATGGAGGTGGTAGTTCCATGGTATGGGGATGTTTTGCAGGTGATGGAGTAGGAGATTTGTTTGAAGTAAAGGGTATCATGAAGAAGAAACAGTACCACTCCATCCTCCAGCACCATGCTGCTCCGTCTGGACTCAGACTTGTGGCTCATAAGTTTGTTTTGCAGCAAGACAATGACCCTAAGCACTCTGCCAAGCTCTGTCAGGGTTACCTAGACAAAAAAGAAGAGGAAGGTGTTCTTCAAAAGATGGTTTGGCCCCCTCAGTCTCCAGACCTTTCTCCAATTGAGCTTGTGCGGCATGAATTGGATCAGTCAGTCAGAAAAACACGTCCCATGAATCAGCAGTCGCTTTTGGAATGCAATCCCTGTAACATACCTTAAAAAAACTTGTGGAACAAATGTCTGGTATATGTCAAGCTGTTGTTAAAGCCAGAGGAGGTTACTTTAAAGAAAGCAAAGTCTAAGCAACAATAACTCAAATACCTAATAATTATAGTCAAAATGTCTTCTGATAAGTTACTCTTTACACAATAGTTATTTTTATTGTGTTGCAAATTATATATATGAAACTATGATCTTTTTTTGTACAAATCTGATCTTGCTTCCAAACTTTTGGCCTGGAGTGTATATTGTTTCCTTTCTCTTTATTGCTCTGGTGTACCAAGGCACGCACAGTAGCAATCTGGCAGGAGAGGCCGTGGTGCAGAGATCACACTCCTTCTATACTACACTAACCAAAACACAGAGAAACACTCTGCATGTCATTGTGCACTTCTGTGATTATAGTGTACATAATCAGGGCATACTAAAGACAGATAATACACTCCTATGTCTGTCAGTTTGTTTTATTTTACAAGCTACACTCTAGACCTTGTTATGTTTTATAAACAGTTCAATCAGAGCAGGTCAGTAAACAGGGCAGAGTTTAGAGTAAAGCCTTTTCTTAAATGCCATTGTTCCATAAGTGGTGACCACAATCAGCCAAGGCTGACTCCCTTGACTCCACTCAGGTTCAACTCAACTAATTCGTTCTTAACCCAGAGCTGCTCTTCCACCCAAACTACACCATGTTTGCAAAGCCTCTGCCCCCTTTACTCTCACTCTCACTCACTGTCACTGCTGAATACTTTCAACCTGTTGCAGCAGCCGCTCTGGTGGTCTTTCAGTCCACTGATTGCAACCCCCTCCCCTCTCACTGCCCTCTCTGCTGTCGTGTTTCTCCCATCATCAGTGGCTTTACAGCTCAATCACTTGTTGCCATGCAATGAAAATCTCATGCAACAATAAAACAAGCATTTCTCATAATGGATGCACAAGCTCTCTGACCTTACAAGTGGAGTTGAGTGTTGCATGTCAAGCCCGTGTGGTCTCTATAAGGATTTGTCTCTGCGCTGTTACACTGATCCCTCCCCCGACAGGGTTGAAAGGACACCTTATAAAGTCAGCCTAAAGATTAAGTAACTCCTGCCTTCATTACAGTGCACATACAGGCCACTCCAGTCATTAGACAGAGCCCTGCACTACTGTAACTACACCAGGGCTGGCTCGGCTCTCACACACCTCTTAATGGCTTTCCCAGAGCGGCCCCTGGCTGGCCCTGACTCTTGTAATAAGAGTTTTGGATGTTTTAAATGAAAACAGACATGCCATACCTCCAGCTAGGCACAGCATTGTACTGTGCTGCGCAGTGAAACCAGGGGTCCACATTAGATTTTGTGAGCATGTAAGGGAGTAGAGTAATCTTGCAAAGGGGAGTATTTGGAGACATGAGAACATAGCCTTGTGTCAATCCAGAAATTCACTTCAGTGCTTTCACCCTACACTCCCTTTAGCTCTTCTTTCTGCATCCTCAAGCATCTTCATGCTCTGTTCAAGGTGAAGAGTTCGACTCAAGAGGGGGTTTGTGAGGTGGACAGCAGGTTTGTGCCTCAGTGAGAGATTAAACCCTGTCATCACCCTCTCCTCTCCTCCAACACTCTCAATCACAATGACAGCAGGTCCCAGACCGCCCAACACTGAGGCCAAACACATGCCAGACTGCAGAGAGACAGTCCTACCACTCCTCATCGGTGCGCGGCATGTGTCATTGCATTTCCAATCTTCTCATGCTATACAGGGTATGATTATATAGGACTTCACTTTATTGCTTTCTTTACTACTTCTGCACATGCAAGGCATTGACCTTTCCTGAAACTACCTCATGAATAAAAGCTGTCCCCTGCAGATCACACACAGACTTTCTACATGAAGCTTATTATTAAAATATTGAACCAATCATCACATACCACAAAAGAGCCTTGGGTCCTTTCTTTGGTGCAGACATTTGAAGCTGAACCTGAGTAAATAACCAACGATATATATTCACATCTTTAATGTTTTACACCTTTTGTCTCATGTCAGTGATTGTTTCTGCAACACAACTCCAGACCAAAGTACTTTGAGTTCCTAATAACTGAATTGTGGTGGCCTGACATTGACATTTTCCATGTGTGTATCATATTGCCTTTAAAATCAAAGAGATTTATAGGTACCAAGAGAGCTGTACGGAAAATTGCTTCCATTCATTTCACAAACCCAATTTCACGACAGTTGGGATGTTGTGTAAAATGTTAATAAAAAATAAATCTGATGATTAGCAAATCATTTCAACCATACTAAGTTTTAAAAAACACATCAAATGAAGACCCAGATGCACATACTTTTTAACAAAAGTTTAAAATGTAAAAAAATGTTTTAAGTCAAACAGAAAAAGAAATCCAAATCAAGACAGAGACGATGTAGACACTCAGGAAAATGAGCAGGGGTGAGAAATACAAAACACAGGTGAAGTGATGACTTATCAAATAAGGAGGTAAAACCAAGGAAGTAAAAGTTGAACCAAGAGAAAACAGCAAAACACACAGAAAATAAAACTAAACTACAAACCAGGATAAAAAAGGAACCAACAAGAACCTATCACAACATTCCTCTTTGTAAGTCACAGTTTTAACCTGCATTTGTGGATACAGTAATGAACTATGTTTTCTTTATTCTATGCTATGATTTCCATCTCAGAGTCTTGTTTCTTTTCTATACAAAGTGGTCTGATGGCCTCTTTGTTTTTTAATCTCTCCAAATTCTTTAAATCTTTTAATAATAATAATAATAATAATAATAATCATATGAACTGTAGATGATGAAATCCCCAAATTCTTCTCAAATTCTTGACAATATGCATCAATGAACATTTACATGTAAATGCATGGGGTTGTAGCCAAGTGGTTAATTTCCATCTCCAGTCCTATTAGCAGGTTGGTGTCAACACATAAAACCAAAACAAACACTGATAATAGGAGTGAAACACACAGAGCATATCAGCAACAATATAGATAACGTACAAACCAAAAATAGTTAGGGTGTTGGGGGACCACATCCTAAATCATAAAGTGCTGAAGTGCTAACTAAAGTGCCATACTGCTAAAGTGTCAAATGCTGAAGTTTTGTTGTTTTGCTCACACAGTCTCTCACAGTCTCATTTAATCTCTGAAAGACTCAGCCTATCTGCACTGCAGTTTTTATCCACAGTCATGTTAATGCAAATTAAACCAATTATTAAGGAGACATTCCTCTGAGTGTTTTTATTATATTTAATTTTATTTTTTTTCACAAAACACAACTTTTTCAGTGTTTCATGTCCCTGATTCATGACATCTAATTTAAAACAAGTCAATTATTTTTCGAAAACAACATTTTCATTTTTGACATATAATATGTTCCTTTTGCATATTCATCTAAATATATGGTTCAAACCATCAAAATCTGTTGCTTCAATGCTTGTTTAAATTCCAAACTTTCATTCAGGGAAGGCTTTTATAAAGTTTGGATTTCTCTTAGTTAAATTGGCTCTTGTTCCGCTCATAAAATGACACATCACATTATGCAAAGAAAACCTGCTGAGACCAGCACACACTCGCTCACTCACACCTAAAACACATACACTAGCTGGTGGCAGTGGTGAGAAAGTGGTAGTGGTGCCTGCAGCTGAAGATTGCCCACAAAAATTCCAGGGGGATTATTTGAGTTAAAAGTAGTGGGGTTTTAGTGAGGGGTGGGGGCAGCGGAATAAGTTTTGTGAGACCCAGAATCCTTGGTTACTACCATGGCTGGTGGTCCTCTTGAAATCATAAAATAAAATGTGTGACAGCTGTCTGAAATCTCAGCCTCAATCTCCCTGTCCTGATATTATGTCTGCAGATACATCGATTTTAAACCCAGCTCCAGTTTTCCCACACTGCATGCTGATAAAATGCACATTCGAAAAAGTTGACCCTGATGCTGGAGACATGGGAGTCAAGTGAAAAGAAATCAAAGCTTATGTCATTTCTCAAAATATGAAGACGCTGGGCTCCAGTTTATTTTGGACATGGATCCTCTATTGTGATGAGGGTTACATGTTCAAACTGGAGTGAAGCCATTGTTTTATCAGGTTCAATATTTTGGGTCACTGACTGAATAAAGAAAAAAGAAAGGAAAGCAATAATGTGGGAAAATAAGTCAAGGAGAAAATAAAACCCAGCACCACTCAGTCCCATTTCCAGCTTTTAGCCCTCTGTTTAAATGTCACAGTCTGATGTCTTCAACAAATATCCTCCCACTGCCTGAGTAAAGGCAACATTAGCTGAAGAGAAGCAAAACTGAAAAGGCAATTTCACTGTGAATATCAGAAGGAACACCTTCAATAATTAGTTTTGAAAAGCAGAAAATTATTCCACTCTGGAGGGAGACAAGTCTCAATCCTGTGTGACTGGTTATAAAAGAGGTCTCTTTAGCCCCCTCAAAAGACACAGAGCATCTCACTGGAAGGTTTAAAGAAAGGTCAAGGTCAAGATAAAACCAGATTCAGACAGTGAGTGTTTCCTTTGAGGCTGGTGGTGTGGATCTGACATGTTGATTAGACCGTAAGGTTAGCGAGAGAAGCAGACGTCATCCGTCCAGCTTTTGTAAGGCCTCCTGAAGTTATTGTAGTAATCCAGGATTAGGTCCTTGATCTTACTGGGAACATGGTGGAGGTGGAGAGCGAGCTCAACCAGCTTGTGTGGTATGGACCCATAGGCGTTGGCCAGGTCCAACCACAACACAGCAAGGTCGCCTTTGTCCTCATGGGCCTCTCTGATGAGTTGCGTGACGACCCCAGTGTGTTCCAAGCAGCCAGGAGCAGAGATCTCTCCCTTCTGTACTGATGTGTCAATATAGCTGTTCTTGAGGAGGAACTCGGTCAGTCTTTGCGATGCTGAAAAACACCTTCCCTTCCACACTCAGCAGTGAGATGGATCGAAACTGACTGATGTCTCGTGAGATCTCCTCTTTAGGGCTCCAAACTCCCTCAGCCTGCCTCCACTGGTCAGCCACTTTTCCCCTTCTCCAAATCACCTTCAGGATCCTCCACAGGTGCCGTAGAAGCTCTTGTAGACCAAATAAGGAATTCCACTGGGGCCTGGTGCTGAAGCCGAGCGGGTCACCTTGACGACCTCCTCAACCTCCTTTAGGCTTGGCTCCTTCAGGTTGAACTCCGTTGTTGGAGGACCTGGGCTGATGAGAGCTTTGTCGGGCTCCAGTTCCAGGTCTCTCAGAGGATCACTCACAGTGTCCTGGAGGAAGTGATTTACTTGCTCTATAGAGCACTCTAATATCTGTTGATCAAGTCAAATTGTCTTTATTTCATTCGTCAAGCTGAGACCACAATTTTGTTCCAAAGCCAAAACCACATATGAGCTGCCAGACACCGAAAAATGAAGCAATTTGTTGGCACTGGACTCACATTACCACTAATCATAATCAGCACTTTCTTTTCAAAAGAAGAATTGTCCAAAAACATTTTTCTTTTTTTTTTTATTCGCTGGCTGGGTGGAGTGGAAAATGATTATGCAACAACAACAAAAAAAGCAATGTCCAATTTCACCAATCCTTTATTAAGTTTCTCGCCAGCTTTTTTTTTTTACTGAAAAAGTTTGTCCAATTGTACAAATCACTGAAGCGTTTACTCAGAAATAAAGATTCAGAGCCACAACGTAAAAGATGCAGAAGTTTCAAATTGCTACATAGGACCAAAGGGCTCATAACTCTGTCAAGAAAATTCTTAATTTATTATAATTCAAATCTTAGTATTGTTGTAGAAGTAATAACTGCACTTGTAGTAATATCAATATATTGAACACATTTTTGCAGAATTCTCCATCAGTGTACAAGAGTTTTATCTGTCAAGCTGTGAATAGAGCCCTGAATGTATAAATAAAGGCCTGTTTCCACCAACATAAGTAGAAGTACAACCTGAATTCTGGACCAGGTTCTCAAAGTCATCCCTGAGTACCTGATGCTGTCTTGGAGACTGTTAAGTGTTTTTTTTTTGTTTGACAGAACTTTGGATGCAAACCCTCATCTCTAATATCACAATTCATAGTTAAATATGCCTTCTTTCCTCAATGGCTACTTCCCTGCAGGTCAACAAAGTGGGACGAAACCTTTTTTTCTTATTGGATCACAACAAGTTTGCTCTTTGTTTCTTAACTCAAACAAACCCAGAATGAATCTACAAACAATGACCATCATCATGTCAACACAAAACTGAAATCTTGGGCGGGACCAGATTTTTTAAGAGACAGCCGTCTGCCTCAACAAAGTGGGATCGGATTTATAAAACAAGCAAAATGATAAATATTAAACCTCATAACTCTAAAAGAAATCTTCACCAGATAATAAACGCTGAAACTTGAGAGTCATTATTTTCAGCGGTTGAAGTAAACAGACTTGATATTGTTCGAGAGAGTTTGAGAGAGTTTGTTCAAGGCCACAGCTAACACTGCTGACCTCTGTTTCTTCCCCTCGGTCTGCTTATAAATGCACTGTAACTGATCCTGTTTGGATGATATTGACCCTGCGTTGAGCCAGCGCTCTCCTCTTCTCCTAACTGCTGCTATTGATCTCATTCTTTAAGTGTTACCATAAATTCCCTCCCCATTAAGTTAAGCTGTACGGCGTTTGGTCCACCCCATGATTCATCCAGACAGAACTCCAAGGATAGAGAAGAGAGTCCTCTGTCCTACTCTCTGCCATCCTCTCTCCAGACTGTTGTTCATGCCTCTTATTTGCCTCTTATATTACCTCTCCATCAGACACTCTCCCTCCTCTGTTTAAGTGTTGTGCTTCCTGGACTCCTGCAGTACAAAGTGCTTCTATTGGAGCGATTGAATTCATCCCCTAATTTGGTTTTGGACCTTTTTATCTGCATCGTTTGGTTGTTGGGAGTGTGGCCACTGTCTGCCATGTTGATATCTGAAATGTACTCACTGCACTTTTTTAAATTTCTCACTACTTTCACAAGTTTACCCCAAACAAGCCCTGACAGAAATCCCCTGCATGAAACTAAAGCACTCCTCCTGAATGGGCTGTTTAATGGACTACAGATGAGTTTCAATGGTGCACACAAGTGCTGGGTGACACTGCATTTGCAAATACATCTTGTGGTTTATATGCGCTCACTTGGGTGCCAGACACATCTAGAGGTTGCCAAAGACAGAGTAAAAAAAAACACTTTTTTTGTGCTATCTGGCGTTTCTGCAGAAACAGACACAAAAAGTTGTTCTAAATTTGATCCACATGGACTGTCAGAAACAAATGCACCCTAACAAACATCACAGCCACACCAGCACTGTAGATACCACTTCTTGATCCTATCACATGTCACGTGATTACCCGCTCCTCCATCAATCCTTCAGCTTCTCAAGTGTCATGTGATTAAGGATCTCTGGGCTCAATCTCCAGGTGAATGTTATTGAAAAAACTCCTTCAATCATTTTACTGGAAGCACTAGAGTGTGAAACGCTGGGCGCACAAATAAATCATTTCTGAAGCCATAGACGGGATTTTGGATGTAAAGGCGAACATTAATGATGTTGGTCTGGAGCCAGCATCTGTTTCAGAGGAGTTGGTAGATGTATGTCTACCAACTCTGCTGCATTGTTTCCAGCAGTGATTTCATCTCAGCCATAAATCTTCACTCTTGCCTCATTTCAAATGCTTAATTGTGCATTTTTCACATGTACCACCCTTTCTGTGTGTTTGTTTGCAGACACATACATGAGAGATCCAGCAGGAAGCGCTAAATTGGCTCCGAGAGATCAAAGTGGTAATTTAATCAGCCTTCCAAACACATGGCAATTTGTGCAGGAAGTTTTGATTAAAAAGCTTGTGCATCAGTGTAAAGGAGCCTCACCCACCTCCATGGCCAGCCAGTTAGCTGATTGAAACCCCAGAGGACCCCGTAACCAAAGTCCAGCCCATTACCACCACTCTGAAAGGATGAGGAGAGGGGGGGGGCTTAGATAGAGACCTGAATGCCCTGCAGCGGTAGATCACCTCCACCCAGCACACCGTGTAATACTTTTATTTGTGTTCATATAAACAACAAAGCACTTAAAGATAGAGCCTCAGAGTGCTAACAACACGTCTGGGTAGTGTTTTGTCATTTTTACACACACCAGTCCAAAGGAAGAGCACAAAGAGCACCACCTCCTCTGACTGTTGGTGAGTGCAGAAACAGAGCAGAGCAGCACCTCTGCAGTATCTTTAAGTGGCTCTTCTCTGCTCAGTAAATCTCTTACCACCAGTTAGAGAGACCCATACAAACATAAACACAAGCCGGCTGCATGTTTACTTGCAAGTCATTCACCTAATGGTGAGGTTAATCTGGGTGTCTAGACTATACCTCCGTAAAAACAGTGCAATGCTTTTTTCTTTCAGTTCTATATGAGTGTGTATTAAAAGCTGTGGTGCTTATTATGGGTGGGAGTAGAGCAGGTAGACTAAAAATTAAACGACAACAGGATTTGAAATAGGAAGGTTAAAAGTCTATTTTAAAGTCTGTGTTTGGGCAGAGCATTTGAGGAGTTGGACCCTCTAACAGATACTTTTTTGCCCTTTTTTGATCAAGATGTACCTAATAGGAAGAGAATCTGTTCCCCCTTTACCTTTTCTTAAATCTTTGACCTGATGGACTGACACAGCTTTGAAAGCACAGTTTTTTTATTCATGAATTTTGTTGTAATGCAACCAGTTAGCAAGTATTTTTGATAAGCCGGTTAAGAAAAAATTTAATCTACCGCCCGAGGGTCTGAAAGAGAATTAAGAAGTGTCTCTGTGAGTTTTATTCAAGCTTTTGCAAAGAGTGTTACAGAGAGGACACAGCTGTCTGCAGGGTCTGAGGGTGAAACAGTTAACCTTGTAAGTTTAGAGAAAATGGGCTGATTGCTCTTATCTGTATGACAGAATGAATACTTGGTGGTGAAAGAAACATGGCACTGGCAACTTTAAGAGGAGGAGTTACCTGAAGGAAACAAGACTAGGAGAACAGGGACATAACACAAATGTGATGCTTAAATAAGTGATGATCAATCAAAGTTTACACATTTCTTAACAACTTGATCTTTCACCTGTGAGTTGAGAGCCTGTCTTTCACTGCAGTCCCCTCGATCACATCATTTGAGCATGGATCCACTTAAGGCAGGGGCGTGTCCAGCATGCAAGCCTAACTCCATTAGCATTCTAAGCTAGCGCTTAGCTGGCTGTTGTTAGCTTTTAGCTTGTAATGTTAGCTGCTACAGCTGGTACTGTGATAGTGTAATTGATCAGTTGGGTCTGCTGTGTTTATTGCAATGTATTACTTTAATTCATGAGAAGACATTTGATAGTTTTTTTTTTTTTTTAAGTCTGTTTTGTTTAAAGTAAAAGGTATTGTAAAAAGTAAAAATCGCCATTAAAAGGTTATAATATCATGAATATTATCATATGCAAACTGTGATATTTGGTTAATCATTTCAGGTTTATGATCTGTGTCACCTGTGTGGTCAAAAAATAAAGGAGGACCAAGGACAAAACATGAGTTATGCCTACAGTGTGCTTCCTGTCAAGCCTTTTTGGAGGGCTGAGTAGTTAAAATCTGAACACTAATCACTACACAAATAACAACCAGCCCCTGCCCCCTTCATCATTTTGTAGAAAGAGGCAGACCTAACAGCCACCAGGGGGAGCTACAAAAAGTCTGGCTTCACTTTTGGGCAGTTGTTGTTCCGTCCATCATTTTACACAGTTTATGGTTTCAGTCCTAAACCATCATCCTAACACTGTATTGGTAATAATCAGATTAAAACAACAAGTCTTGATGATTGATATACAGTGGAAACAGTTTAAAGAAGTCTCTCCTTTATCCAATTTCACATCTTCTCAAAACTCAAAATTTTCTGATTCATTACCAACATAATTCAGTGCATTACCCTAAATAATCTACTCTGTCTCACAGTTGCTCCCACAGAGAATTTACTGGTTTAAGTCCTTTAAAGTTTTCCTGCATAATAATCTAATTAACCTGACATAAAACAGCTTCTCTACTTCGCAATGAAGTAATCAAAACTGAACAAAACATGGACCAAAGTCCAAACAAAACAGAAAACTTTTCGACTACTGGTCCCTTGTTTTAACATCTGGACATCTGGCTGTGGGATAACACTCTATATTTTCACAGAGGGAAACATGCTGTATGACCTTATGTACTTAATACCCCAAACATCCACAGGCCCAGAGCTGCTGTTCTACATCTCCACCTCATTACATCCATTAATCCTCAGTCTTCAGCTTCAGTTGCTACATGTATGAACCTTTTTCATTATCCGCCTGATTGACTGCCCTGATCCATTTCAGCCGAGTGCCACTCTCGAATGCAACAAGGTCGAGGAAGGAGTAAGTCTCCAGGTTTGGTTGCTCTAGCCTGTGCATCTACTAAGTGTATAATTGTAATAATACTACTAATAATAATAATAATAAGACCTTAGTCCGACTCATTCTATTCTAATATGATCCAGAGTATAAATGTCAATGAGTATTCAATATAGAGGATAAGGTTTGTCTGTGTTGTTATGTTCAGTGTAATGTGTTTTTTATGAGGCTAGTCGTTGGCGGGCACCTTGGCAGAGATGTTACAACTGAATTTATTAAAACAACATGCAGTGGAAAATTATTTCTACCCTTATTAACAATGTGTGCAATAAAGTATTTGATGTAATTTGTTAGCTAATGGTCTTGGCAGCATGAAACAGGTGAAGATATAATCAGTTCACTTTGTCCACCAGCCAGACTAAACACTTTTATGAGGTTAATCAAGAAAATGTGGAATAGGGAGACTAATTCACTGTCAAATAAATTTTTAATGTGATAAGATGACATATCTCAGTGGAGGATTTTTATAGACGTTTTATAGTCATCGACCTGGGATCTTTAACTGGAATCTTTAATTTGTGGACTTCGTTTAAAGAGGGAGATAAGTCTGGTGGTCCATTTCAAAATCGTAAAGAAGAAAAAGCACACATTCCTCGCACACACACATACACACACACACACACATACACCCGGAGTCCACTCTCTGACCCTGTGCACCACCATCTCCATTAACCAGAGCACAGTGTGATTTCATTACATCCAGCTTAATTGTGTTGGGTGCATCTTAGCATGCTTTGGTAGAAACAGTGGCATGGAGGAAACAGAGGATAGGATCTGCAGGCGAGGATGCAGGGTAGAGGGGAAGTCAAAGCTTTTATTCACCGGCTTTTAAAAAGCTCTCTACTCCACACCATTGCATTTCCCCCTCCGCAGGGCTGAGAGCTCGTCTGGGATAAGAGAATAAACTCCAGGCTCTGCGTCAACATTGTGTATGCAGGTCTTGGCACTACAGGCCCAGTGAGATGAGGTGCATTTAACAGTTTGGTGAGACAGAGAGGGTCTTTTTATGATGGTGATTAATAAAAAGGTATTCAGAAAAGTATAAAGCACAGAGTGGAAATGAGGATAAAGAGAAGGACAGATTCACCACCCGTCTCTTAAAAACTGAAGTATCCACCTTTTAAAAAAACAGGTTATTTTCTTATTCCTACAGACAGCTGCTGCCTATTGACGATTGTGTAATCAGTTTGGACAGCTGCAAAATAAGAGCAGTGGGAGCAGGACCTTGTAGAGACCTCACAGTTGGTACAAGAGGAATTGGCCCCAATGGGAATAAAAGTGGAGGTAATTCTTTTGCCCGTCTTTGCCTGACACCTAACATGGTTTGGTTTCATTCCCCCCAGTCTGGAGCTGAAACACCTGCTGGGACTCTGTGGAGTTTTGTTCACATGTCAGTACACCCAGACACCCACTGCTGTTTCAACTGTCACAACACAGCACAGACCAAAGTCCTGCCTGTTAATTTTATGTGAAATAACTCTCAGCGGGGGCATGAACTCTGTGTCTGTGTGGGTTTGTACTCATCTGTATGCGGGTGTGTTTTTCTGAAGTGTAGGTGTGGTGTCTGCCTTAAAGTGAGAGGAAACTTAACATGACTTCAGAAAGTTAAATCACATTTGAGTTAGGTAAACATAAAGTGGCAACCTTTGACCAGAAACTTGGCTTTTTGGGCGAGGCTAGCAACATTGCTGGATGATAATCTGTTGGTCCACCATTCTTGCTAACATGAAGCTTAGCTAAAATCAAGATAGGATCCCTGCCCACCGCTGTGGCTCTGTGTTCTTTCAGTACAGTAAATGTTTGTCTCTGTGCGGCCGTTTATGGGATCACAAACTGTTCCCTATTTAGCAATAAAAGAAGAATCTACCTCCAGACCGGCTGAAAGGCCTGCGGTTCACCGTTAGCTTTGATGTCAACTAATGCTAATCAAATGTTGCAAATGTTTTCAACCAGATTTCAAGTTTACGATTCGGAAACTATTTTGTTGAAATTGCATCCAGGCAGATTCAGAGTGGTGTACCTTTGAAGGGGGTTTTATTGAGCTCAATATGGTATTTAAACAGAAACAACAGAGGGACCACTCCTGATGACAAACACCCTGTTTTCACTTTCTGTGCTTCACTCTTTGCCTGCAGCATAGTTGGAAAAAAAACTTCCTGTGTAAACCAGGAAAATGTCCTGACCTTAAGTGGCCCAGTTCATGTCTGATAACTCCTAATATTTTGTTGGTTCCTTTTACATCTAACCACCATGTGAGATTCTCAGATATAAACTGACCTGAAGTCAAACTGTAGGAGTCCAGTTCATTTGTCTTTTCACATAGTCTTGGACATATTTGCCTTAATGATGGTAACTAGACAGTAAAAGCCAAAAAGGAGCTGGTTCAACAATCAGCACCAGGAAACAGTTGTTCAGGGTTTGGTTTTAACCAGAGATTACTCATGTTCGACAGCGTTCGGCAGGTTTTTAGTGTTGCACAATTCTTGTAGCCTCACTAAACCCTTCAAACCCTTTGGGGATTGAGGTTTTTTCTCTGGATGGAAACAGTCATTGGATTTATAGACCTGTGAGTTAACACACAAGATTTGGACTCCAGTTGTCATAAAAAACACTTCAAATTGGATTAAAAAGAGAGTAGATTTATGAGAGGGGTAAAAGAAAAGTTATAGTTTTACTCTCAACACCAAAGTTTCCAAATTTAAAACTTTGACTGGGATGACTCATTTCACGAGTTTCAGAGCTCTGTCCTCGGAGTGATCAAAACACTGTGCCTTTTTATATATATATATATATATTTCTTACCTTTTATTTTTTTGTCATGAAAGGTTTAAACATAAAAACAACTAGGAAAAGTCGGTTAGTTTTATACTGAGGCTGTTCCATGTTTTTAAGTGTTGCAGTTCTTTTATCACCTGGATTATGCTAGTTTGTGTGTTGAGCATGTCGATGGACGGTGTCACTGGATGGAGGTGAAGGTGAAGATGAAATCGCCCCATGCCTGAAGGCCCCATGCAGCGAGAGCATCTGCTGTCTGTAAGCTGCAGACTACATCAGCCGTGATGACAGCAGTGGATGCAGAAACTTTTGAAGCGGAGAATATGGTGCACACCTGTAACACATGCTGCATGATGGAGACTGGGTGTTGATGGTAAGAGTGAAATCAGAGTCTAGAATAGTGGAGCATTTTTCAGTTCTCACATTGGCTTTCTACAAACACACTTTCAATATTCTGTCTTCCATTGCCTTTTTCTTAGTGACATCAAATTCCTGCACCATCTTTATTTCAGACCCAGTCTAAACAGCCTTTCAGAGACGTTTACATAACTAACATTCTTAACTCTGCCATCTTTGAGATCTGTACAACACAGAGACATTAATGCGCTTTTGCATTTTATCCAAGTATAAGAAGATGCCAAACTATTTGGAGTCGTGCTGTACTGGAGTGATATCTCGAGGGTGGTATTTTTAATGTCCATCTCCTGGATGGCCCCACAGGCGAGAACTCTGCTCTTTGTTTTTGATCTCCCCCGACTGTCTGATCCATTAACTCACTTCTTTCAGCAGATGCACTCACAAATAAGCCACTTCATTTCCCTGCTGAGGAGAGCCTCTATGAGGCTCATTGTTGAAACTGACCCTGCAGACCTCAGGCTGCACAATGTCACTCTGTAGTACATTAAGCTCCAATCTCAATGCAGGCACATTTAAATCCAGACAGTATCATTTTGTCTCATCATGCATGATGTTGTGCATCAGTGATGCATTATGTTGCTCTCACTTCGTCATGTTGATATCATTTTCACTGGATAAAATTAAGTTTGAAGGGTTTTTATTCAAATTGACAGCTTTCAGATAAAAAATACTTATTCATATCTAACAGCCCAGACACACTGTTAAGTGCAGGGCCCTTTTAGAAAAGAAGCCTGCTTAAAAGGTCCACATATATGCACATAGTCACCTTTGGCATTTTAGTAGTCAAATTGTTTTTGTTTTGTTTTTTTTCTTTAGCCACATCTTAGGGTGAATGTGGTGTCTTTCCTGTATAATTCGATGAGGGATCAAATTTAAAAATCCTAATGTGAACCTGTATTTAAGAGGATTTGAACCCAGTGACAAAAATCATGAGTTCATTGGTGAAGGGTCTTATTTTTTTTTATTTCTTTTCACAACCGTAGAAGCTGTCCACTCATGGCCATGTTCACACATGGAAAATTCCTTGATCCAATTAAGAATTTGAGGAATCAGAAAAACCGAATACATCGTTTATATGGGCGCAAAATCAGATAATCTGATCATGACGTGCGTATACATGCACCAAGCTTTATTCAGATTGGAAGCAATAGTTTCATATTTGCTTAGATAACTGCAGAGCAAGAGTTGTATTTATGCCTGTGCTGGCAACGAACCAACAAACACAGTAGCAGCTCACTTAATCATATTCAGGATTTTCCCTCCATTCAGAATGGATCTGAGCCAGGTTCTTCTACATGAGAAGACTGTATCCAGCAAGAAAGTTGTGTCAGACACAGACCAATTGCTCTTGGTCTACGTCTCCACGTGCAAACCTCAACCAAAAAGCCACACTATAGCCACAAACAATGCTCAGAACAGCATCTAACTTCATCAAGGGTCCCAGCCATAGTACTAGCCATCAAACAACAAACAACTTAAATTTATGCCAGAGTAAGATTCTTTACTAATTAATATAAATCTGGATTCACTGTAATCAACATGGTTTTACTGACAGTCCAGGGTGCCCTCAGTGGCCTTGTGTAAAGTCAGATTCTGTGGCCTATGAAGCTTGATAATTGTTGCAGGTTTGCAGACTGTACACAAACACCACCAGCACCATAAAGCTAACAAGTGCTCATTTAGTTACTCTCCTCACAGCACTTAGCGCTGTAATGCAGTTTTAATGAGTCTCTGTAAGCACAACTTAACTGTATATGTGTCAGGCTGTGAACAGGGCCCCTGGGTATTTTTAGCATATTTACTGTTACAGAGTAGAGCTTCCATGTCATCCCTACAACCACTCACACCCATGAATTAAGCACAAACACAAGGTTTGTCTCTCCTGCTATTATCACTATACTAAGAGTGTATCTAACGAAAGTTTTCTCTGCTCTGGATGTTTGGCACCATCATGTTTTAGAGGAAAGGAGTGTGAGACCAGAGAGGAGGGAGTAGGAACGCTGGAGTCTCATATAATACAATTTGGAGGGAGCTCCTCCATAAAAATGGTGAGTGGATCCACGTGGGCTGACTAACAACAAGCACAGCTGCATCTGCAAATTTGCCCAATCCCTCAGTTCAGGAGAAAATGATTGTCTGGCTGTCAGTTCATGTTCTTTAGGTTTGGATTCGCTGAATGTCCTGGCTTAGTTTGCAAATTCTCTGTTTTTCTTTTAAATATGAAAACACTGGGTCTATTCATGGTTGTTTTCAGATGACGTTTGGAATCAGTCCGTCAATATCATCCAAGAAATCATCCAGTGTGTGTGGGGCTGAGTCTTAATGGAAAACAGCTTCTCTAAGGAGAGCACTGACACACTTTACACCATGTAAAATACTGAAGAGGTGGGTGTGGCACTGATGCCTAGAAAACAACTATTATTGAAAACGGTCTCAGAGTGTGTGTGTGTGTGTTTTCTTAAGTCTCGTATCCTTTCCGATGTGGTTCAGCAAAAGGCACTACCCTCACCATGTCCAGTTAGCAAACTCTGTTTCTGAAAGCAGAGGCAGGTACAGTCTTACATGTCACTTCTGTATTTCTAAATTAAGTTGCCCCTGTCCAAGCTCTTTTATCTTGATGTTTTGTTTCCTGGCAAGAGGGTAAATTTTCAAAAAGCAACCTAATTTTCTGCAGGTGTGCTTGGGGTTACCATACCAGCAGTCAACTGAGCTTCTGTTTAGCTTTGCCTGTGTGGACAGAAAGGACATAGAGAGCTGCATGGACAGCTGTGGAGGCTGTAATCTTAAAGCTGCACCCAAGCTCAAGTAACTGAAGGCAGCCACTCAGAGCGAGGCCTCAGGTCAGCTGAGTGGCAAAAGTTTCAGGGCTCACATATACTCTCATCTGGACAGTGCCCTATAAACAGGAGGTATATGACCACATTTAGACCAGTAGACTGCACAGAAAGACACAAATACAATCAAGAGTGAATGTACAGCCTTCCAATCCTGAGTTTAAGTTTGTCCTATTAGGGTTACTGTAGTTACACAGCACACTTCAGTTTGAGGTCTGTCTTGTTAGACTTACCGTAGTTGCAAAGTGAATTGCACAGGGCCAATTCAAAAGTGTGCCAGTGTTGAGTCATCATACACAGTGTTATTAGGCTGTTTAAGGATGTCTCTCTGTCGGTATTATTGTGATGGTTTGGAGTTAAACAAAAAGGGAAGGACCCAAAATGCAGAACAAAAATTATTTAAAAGAAACTAAAAGAACACCAACAAAAACTTACTTTGAATGCCCAACTCAAAAATCCCAAGAAACACAAATGGCAAAATCCAAACAACTGAAAAACCACAGGGAGACACTGGAGGTACTGGAGACAACAAACACACACATTCACACCACACAGGTATAGACATACATTCACAATGAAACAACAGAAAAACAGGGGGAAGACAAGGACTACATATACACACAGGGAAACAAGCAACGAGAGGCAGGTGAGACACTAAGACACAGGTGCAGACAATACCAGAGGAGGGAAAACTGAAGTAAAGCAAGACTAGAAATACAGGGAATAAACTACTACAAAATTAAACAGGAAACACTGAAAAATGGTAGAGGATAGAGCACTGAGAACATGAAGAGAACTGGGTCAGACACAAACTTAAACTTACAAAACAAGACGACAGGGGAACAGAAACACAAGGGAAAAATCACAAAGAAAAACATGCGGGTAACCAAAAAAAACAGAGGAAAACTAAATACCAGAACATGTCATGACAATTATATCGTCACAAGATATTACTTCATGCTCACATGAAGCACCTTAAGTTGTTTATGTCTAAAAAGTCTGAGGAAAATCAGATGCTAATAGCACAAGCACCCCTATGGGTTTTTCAGTGTAAATTGGCGTCTTGCTAATCGCTAGTGATTCGTGTATTAATTCAGTTGTGTAATTCAGTTGCTTTATGATTTACATACATTTAGCCTATGTGACTGCTGGATTTACAGTGTTTATGTGACTCCTGTTAAGAGTTACAGCTTAAGATGTGATATGCACCTTTTTTTGTATGTTACAGTTTTACAAAGAAAGAAAAAAGGAAAAAGCATCCAATCAGTTCCAAAAAAACCAGCGAGAAGCTCCCTGAGGTTTTTTTGGAGCAACTGTTAACAATCTGTAAAGCTAGTTCAATACACTAGTGAAGGCAGAATAGTAAATTTTATCTGAAACGTTTTTGTCAGAGTAGACAGTTTGTTTCCTGATGAATTGCCCATGCGATTCAGCCTTTTAATATTTGGGGGGGGGGATTTGTTTTAAAAAACTGTCAAAATTTAAAAAAGCTATCTAAATGACTATTACACATATGATAATTCATTAGCCTCTTACTGATTGCAATTCAAACCAGCACCAGAACTCAGTCTGGTCATCACTTTGCCTTTGCACTTCGGCGATTGCGCCCTGCAACAGCATTATATTAGTGACCCTGTGTGTTGGTTCAAGGGCATAGCAGTGGGTGACACATACATACACAAACACACACACACACACACACACACACACACACACACCTGAGTGAGGATCAGAGGTGGAATAACTTTGCCCCACCATGAATCTTTCATGAGTTACACATTGACACACAGACGAGGACTAACAGGTGACCGGTTTGGTAGGTGACCTTGCAGAGCTATAGCGTGCACCTTCACCTCATTCAATATGGTCCATGTCAACTTTATGTATTACTATCTTGATATCAGTAATGTGTATTAATATATTTTAAGAATGAAGCCACATAGCTCCAGAATTTTCCTGTACAGTTTAAATGAATGTAACAACATCACTTCATTTAGTACCCTTTAGTTAGCGCCCCATAGAGGGCCGTTGATGAGGGCTCACAGTGTGTGGCAGACTTTCACGAGGGACTGCAGCAGTGCAGATGTTCATTGACTCCATTTATAGATCAATCTGTTCATGCAGAGCCATCATGCTACAGTGAAAACCATTGCACCGTGTCTTTTCCTTTACTAGATTCAATGATTTAGCAAATCCAGTATCCAGTAAGCTCTTCAGATTAACAGGAGCTGGTGGTCAGCCAAGAGTCTTTAATTTCACCACCCAGTTTTTTTTTTTTCCACCTGGAGGTTTGAAGAGAAACAGAGAACTTGCAGAGCTGTTCAGGGATCCAGTGACTCTTTGGGAAAACATGGTGTAAAAAATGAATGGGAACACTAACTGCTACGGACAGATGTGTTGATAAGCCCTCAGAAGGAAAGACTTCAGTGTGTCAGAGGTACAAGAGAGCTGCAGAGGAAACAGAAAAATGGGACAGATCTGGATGACAAAATATCTCATTATAGACAGAGAGTAAACTTTAAAAAACAATCTCCCCTCTCTACTTTCTGTTCAGTTTGACTTAAAGCTCAGTCATTTTCTCTCCCAGACTAACCCTCCATACCTCCCCTTAAATTAGCAGCTGTCAGACCCCCTCACTCCGTGGCGCTGATTGATGACCTCATCTGGGAGTTAACATGACACACTTTGTGTCAACTTCTCATACTGCTGTATTGTCCTCTTAACTCAATACCTTGAACCAATCATTACTAAACTGCTTACTGTTACCTGATCTGTCAGGCTGGCAACCGTCTACCATGCAGCATGTGGTGAACAGACTCAAGCACTATATTCTTTGGGCTGAGAAACAGGTTATGAATAATGTTGAATGTAAGAAGTGCTCAGTTGAGGGAGAGGGTGCCCCAGGACCTTGCAGCCCCATTACTCTTCAACACACCCACATCTTTAAGGTGTTGATGAAGCTTCAGAGCTCTGATTGATGACTGTGCATCAATGCCAGCACTCTGGGGTTGATCCAGTATATGTGGGTGTCCTCTGGGTGAAGCCCCTCAACTCCTGCTAAAAAGCATGGAGGTGTTTTAAGATTTCCACAAAGTCCTGAGACCGTCTTTTGTCTCATCTGTCCGTTGGCTTCTTTAATGGCTCCTTCCAGTTTTAATCACCACTTTATCTCTCATTTAGACGAGTCAGCACACAAGGATTGGTCAGCAGAGGATTATGGTGGGAAAATAAAGCTTTTTTTATTGCAATATGTCAACATGCCAAGTGTGCTGTGCAATCAAGCATTGTTTCAGTATAATAAAAGGCAGGCCTGTGGTCGGTGCGTGGTTTTCCACAGGAGGAGTAATTACCCATTAGACGTGTCAGATCTATTAGATGTCCTTTGAATGGTCAGCTAAAATGCATGTCTGGGTTTTTGTTTTTCCTGACAGTCAGCTCATAATGGCAGGTAATGAACTCTCAGACATAATCTCAGTGGTGGTAAGTGTTGGTAAGAAATAACACAGCCTTTTCCTAAAGTGTGTCTTGAATGAATCAATGTACAAGCAATGGTATGTATGACATGATGTCTTATGATGTAGGTTAAGTCTTAAAACCACATTTTTAAGAAACAATATTAAATTGAGTCCTAAATTTTATGATTTATTGGATTTTCATCCCCATGTGTGTACTGGAGCTGCAGGCTTTCCTCTTCTTTGGCATGTTGGATCTGGACTTACTTCATACTTCTTTCCCAGATTGGACTCAACATGTCTGTGATGTGATTCTAGCAGGGGTTTGGGTCTCTGCTGTCAAATCAACAAAGTCAAGATTCAAAGAAATTCTAAACAAATTGGCAAGATTGGGATTACAACTGCATGTAATCCTAAACACTCCTTGCAAAGACAAGAACAGTAATAATAATAGTAATAATTATTGTAAAGGACACTCATGTTATGACAGTTGGAAATATGAAAAGCATTATTCCTGTCTGTTTAATCTGATCCTCCTCCAAGTCAAGGATTGTTGACCTTAAAACTGCTGTTATTTGTCAGATTCGCAAATCATTTTAGGGCTTATTTCAACGATCAAAGTCCTCTCTGTGTAAATGTACACTTGTATATAACTGAACAAGTGTCAAACCCGCTACTGTGAATGAGGTCATTCATTTCCACCAGCAAAAGGTCAAATTTTTCACCACTAAAGGGCAGAACTGATAACAAAGATTTGTGGGGACAATAAAAATTTATTGAAACGATAAAAACTGAACAGCATACGATAAATAAAATGAGAAACTGCCCTGGCACAAAATTACCCAGTGTAATATAGACACAAAGTCAATTAACTTGAAACAGTACAGAGAGAAATAAAGTGTTCCTGAAGTATTAATTAATGAGAGGCAGAAATGTCACTGTAGAAACTCTGTCAAGGGTGTTTTTGATCCTGGCTCACAGAATCCTCCACTTCCTTCCTGTGGACTGGCTAACTGGGGGCTGAGGAAGCTGGGTAACAAGTTCCTCATGCACTAAAAATGCACCGACCACAACAATAAAACCTCAATACATAAAGCTATAAGATAATTTAAGGAACTTCAGGGAATAATCACAATTTATATAAACAACAACAACAACAACAAAAAGACACATGGAAAGCCAATAAGCAGATAAAAAGGATAAAAAAAATGGAGGGAATATCTCCATGAGAAACATGCATTTAATGTTTGGGGCACTTTACTGGGTCCTTTATTATTGCTAGTTCTACACATAGACTGTAATTTTAAAAGTACCCAGACACACCAAGAAGGGTAAACAACAATGCCAATGTGTTGATATGTTGAAACTTTAACTATGTACCTACAGTATTTCTTCCACACGTGAACAGCCCCTGTGTTGTAGGTTAAACTTTCAGCTACTGTCAATATGCTGATGATACTGTAATTCGTATAACTAACAAAATTGCTGTTTCCAAGCAAAGATGCTGTTACAGTAACTTTCTTTCTCCCTATATGTCTGCTTGAGTTTTTTTTTTTTTTTTTTTACCATTAGCCAGGTCATGCCAAGTTTTAATGAAACTCTAAATTGTCTGTAGTGGATAATGGAAGAGGCAATGAGACTAAAAAAAAGGAAGCAAGGGGAGTGAGAGTCTACAGCCATGCTAGCAGCTTAGTGAGACAGCACTAAGGCCCATTGGTACTTTGAGCTGGATGCTTCTGCAAGCACTTCTATTTTCTTTGTTTATTAGCCTGCTATTTAGTGCTTTACAATAAAAGAAAGAGTAAGGTAAAGCCAGGAAATTTCATTTATGCATGTAATTTTAAAGACTAAGTTTAATGTGTTACACAAAGGTAAAAAAAAATGCCTTAGACTTTAAAATTAACGAGCAATAAGTGATACAATAGAATGAAACTGAGAAGATAAGACGATGAAGGTGGTGACCATCACTTACCTCTCACCATACAGAAATATTCAGTCTTGGATTTGCCTTTTTAGTTCAGTGAGATGTCATCACTGACTTCAGTCTGCTCCACATCTAACTAAAAACTCTTCATAAAGATGAAACAACATGATTCTGACTCGAAGCACCACCTGGCATATGAAGATCTACCAGCTCTTTTCCAAAGATATTCAAAGCTAGAGGTAGGTGGTTACACGAGGTACCAAACACTTTTTGAACGGGTTGAGAGGTCCTTCAAAAAAGGAGGTCTTACTGACTTTGCATACCCACTATCTTGGCTTGAATGCTCACCGACAAATCCATGGATAGCCTATTTCATTTCTTGATCAGTTTCAGAAAGCTGAGTCTGCATTTTTCTTGGCTTGGCTTATCAGGTTTTAACAATGGGGGAGGAGGCTGCTCACTCAATTCTCCACCCTTATAAATGATTGTTTCTAGCAAATACAGTTTGGTTTGCAGAGGAGTACAGGGAGGTGGAAACAAATCCCTTAAACATTGGAAATCTGTGTCTTTATCAAACATCCCAGTGCACCAATCTGATGGAGATAATGCCTTATCATACAAACTGATTCCAGGCCTGAGATGTGCTGTTGAGTAGAGCCTGCAACGTCACCAACACAACCTGGTGGGTGGAGATGCAGCACACTAAGGAAACCCAGCAGCCCAGGCCCAGAGGAGAAGAGTCTATAACAACCCAAGGCATGTTTCTGTTTCTGCCTTCAAAACAGTCTCTCTTTTTCTTTGCTCTGTTGGAAATTCACAACTCCTTTTTCATCAGGAACACTCCAGGTGCAGACTTGCCCACACAAGCTCTGAGTAAGCACACCAGGGATTCCACCTCTACTGTTTTTTAAAGTATGTATGGGGTACTCAGTATTCATGTGGCATACAGCTGAAAGCATCTGTGTACTGCAGCTGCACTACCAGCACCAACAGCAGAGGGTCAATGCAGAAAACACAACCTCTGTGTTTGTATTACTGTTGACAGAAACAGATTCGATTACAAGGTGAGAACGACAAAGTAATGTGGAAAACCTGCTCGGTAAATGTGTTTGTAAATCAGATATTGTTGGTTCCCATGTTGCTCCTTGTTTGTTAAGAAGAGTTTAGACAGCAGGAGAAAGACTGTTTTCACTTTTTGCTCCGTGTAACTGATATCAACAATAGAACGCTGCTCAATGCAATGACGTAAGATCACTTTACCTTCACTGAGTTTTCTTGAAATGATCAAAAATGTCAGAAAAACTGTGTGATGCCTCTGATCAGCCCCTGTGCCCTAGGGTTATCCACTCATCATCTTCCCTCAACCATGCTGCCAAGTGATGATGATACATGCAAATGCTGAAATGCATGTTTGTATGTGTATGAGCTGTTTATCCATTCGTCATATACAAAGTCCAACCAGGATGAAAAACCAACATGATTAGAGTGGGGAAATCAAGCTTTACCTTGTAAATAAACAGAGGAGAAGGTGTGTTTAGGGAAAGATAAACACTGACTTAATGTTCAGTCTCATCATTCCTGCTTGTTTTATGTAAAAAAAAACAAAAAAAAAAAAAACACGGTGAGCTCATGGAAACTTTACATCAGGTACCCTCATCATGAAAGGAACTGGTGTCAGAGAGCAAGAGGGGAACTATACCATCTTATATACAGGAAGAATAAATCTGTTCAGTTTGTTTGTACTGCCTAGTATTTTGACCTTCAGTGCAACTGCAACGCACTGATCAGCTGATGGAGTGTGTAGGCTTCAGAGGGCAAAACTAATCAAAACGAAAAAACTAGAGATTCTGACAGAGAAATGTCTTCGTTAATAAGAAAACACGTTCAAGGACAGAGTCGAGGAGGAAAGAGAGATTCAAAGTGACCTGATGGTGTAAACTGTAAAGGTCCTTACACACCAGCGAATTTGTGGAGCGAAGCGAAAAAGCGAGATGAAAATGCGAAAATATTCGCCGGTCTGAAAAATCACTTTCGTTTATACACACCAGGCGACCACTCTGTGGTACACACTCTCTCCCATCGTTGCTCTTGGTGCCAGTGGTGGTGTGTGTCGTGTGAACTGCTGCCGCATGGGTCTGTGACATCATCAACAACATGACTATTGATTGGCCAGAGGTCTAGCAGGTCCAGATATTCGCCTGCGAATTTAATTTAATTTAATTTGATTTTAACTTTTTGTTTCAAACCTTTGTGTTGTCTTGATCTATTTTTCATTCTTTTTTTGTTTTAAAATGTCTTGTCTGTGTTAAGTTTTCATGAGTTATTTTTTCTTGTAAACATAAATCTAGGGAGTGTGGGCTCACACACTTCATGCATCTCCTGCATAAGTCAGTGCTCTAGTTGAATACCCCCATCCAAAACTCAGGACCCCCCCCCCCCCCCCCCCCCCCCCATGTACAGCATGTTCCTTTGCTCAGAAACTGGCTAATCCATGCTGATCTGATGGTTGCATTGATGGGCACACTTAAAAAGACTCAACTTCCACCCAGGTACAATTCAGACAACACGCAGATGTGTCCATGTAATGTTCTACTCTCTCTAAACAAAAGGCAACATTGCCCATCAGCTATCCCCAACCCCCTTAATATGAATATAAATAAATTACAATCCTTCCTAATTGTAAAAAAAAAAAGGGGGTGGGGTGGGGGTCCTTTTTATGTAAGCCACTTCGCAGGGAGCCGCTGTTTCATACACTCCAACCCTAAAGAAAAAAAAGAAGGTTGATGTTTGACAGGCTCAAGTTCTAGGTGAAGATTTATGACCCTGCAGTGTTTGCTTGATATTCATCTGCAGGAATGGGGTACCTACCTGAGGGGAGAACCTGCTTCAGAATTTGCATCTCATTTAGAAAATGTGAAACGCACCCAGCATGCAAGTCTGGGCATTCCTACAGAGGGAAAACTGGGTTTCAGATTCTCCTCGAGGACACTGACTGGTGAACTGTACAAGCATTCAGACTGAACCACCAACTCTTTAAAAACTGTTCTTTGTAAAAATGTCCTGCCACAGGAAGTTTGTCTTTCCCTTGTTGCCAACAATCTTGGCAGCCATTGTGGGAGCTGGCAACAAAACATGATTGAATTATTTAAGTCATGATGTTCTGTTGAAAAGCATTCCTTAAAATGCAGATTGATCAAATGTGCCATCATTCAAGCCTTTACTGTTTGTAATGCTTATTTCTCTTATACACATTCATTGCATCTGAGTCGCTGAGTTCGTGCCATGTGTACTGAAACATTTCCTGCCTTATGCAACATTGTCTGCTACTGCATTCAAAACCATGGACTGCTCTGGGCATAAAGTCCAGGCTGCAAACATTACAGCAATGAATGAAATGAGAAGAGAAAGAAAAATCTGACTCACTCTGCCTTAATGTGAGACGACAGTTTTGTTATGGATGTGGGCAAACTGAGTCCCACTGAGTCTCACTTGAATGTTTCATTAGTCAACTATGTTGTCCACGCCACTTAAGAGCAGAGCAAGCAACCATCAAATCAGATCCATGCCTGGAGATCCAGCGGGTGGCTTAAAGAAGACATATGTTAAGTTAATCAGAATGTCTTGAATAGCAAGGTTTAGAAAAAAAAAAAAGGTAACAAAAGAAGTTTAAGGGGTGATTTGTCGGAGTGATTAAAAAAGTAAACCTAACTATGTGTTTAAACTTCCTTGTGTGAAGGTGTAAATAGTACGAAAGGGTTTGTATACATATGGATTTGATTTATGGGTTTGGACAAAGTTTTGGATTTATGTGGTTATACCTAGAGGGTTGTATTTCTGGAAAAGACAAACCATTCTTTCTCCTGAGGTTTGTTAGAAGTCTCACAGAAACAAGTGCAAAGTGATAAATTAGAACAAATCTGACTGATGAGGGTTTGTGGTCGGGGCGTGTTTGACTTGGAGGGTGTGTTATCCACCAGAGTGAGGTGTTACCGGACGGGGGCTCACACAGCTGGCTTGCATCACTCTCAGAGACTGTTTCTTTTAGTTTTTATGCTCCAGTTTTATTTCTGTTGACTCTTTCTGCATGTTTTTATTCATAAAATTCAGTGATTTGGGACAGGGTGGTCCCCTTATTTCCACGTGGGATGTGCACAGATGGAAAAGGCTGGGGGTGGATTGGTTTGATTTGTTTTAGTGTTCAACTGCTGCTGTTTGGGATGGTTTCCTCATGCAGCCCACATGCCATCCAAAACTGGTGTTTCTCACCCTGCAGAGACTAGTATGAAAACATGAGTAAAACATGATGAAAAAAAGGGGAATGCACCCTCACTTCTGGTTTGTCCATCCTTTGTGTGTGCGTTTGTGTTATTTTATCCCTGAGAGCCTTGTGTATTTATTTGTCTGTTTTTGGGACGTCGTAACAAGTTCAAACATTTAGATCCTGTTGGAAAACCTTCACAGATTCACTCCTTCTTCAGCTATGTGGAAAAACGCCATTTTCCAAAAATATCCTTCCTGCAGGACGTCAGCTCTTATTGTGTGCAGATGAAGCAGCTGCAGTCCAAGATGTGTCAGCGCAGATGTGAGTACTGTGTCTGCATTTTGATTTTGCTCCAGCCTGCTCCGGGAGTACACTGAAACTGTGATTTAGATGAGGGACAAATAGTGCTCTATGTTTTAGATAACCACAGCCACATTTCCCATAAATCTTGCTGCTTCCTGTCTCAGGGGATGAGACCATTTTCCCTGTCCTCCCCTATTCAATACATCCACAGAGAGGAAAATACCTCTAAAAATACACTCCAGGTGGGAAACTTTATCGCTCATAATCTTGTTGTTTAGTATTCCAGTTATTTTTTTTAGATGTACAGTACCAATAAATCTTTATTGTAAGGCCACTGCAACAGCATTTTAAATAGCTGCTACTTTAGCATGCAAGCTAGGCTACTTATTTCAGTAGCCTAGACTTAGAGGGCCGAGTCCGCCATGTAATTTATGTTATTTTGGGAGGGAGTATGCCTTATCAAAATACACTGTTAGCCAATACTGTGTCCACCAGGTAATTCTAAGCAGGCAAACTGTTATGTAAATTTATAGCCCAATATAAATCTCAGATCGGACATGTGGTAAGCCGTTGCGCTAGATCAATCAGCTCTCTGTAATTTGTCCTCTCCTTCTGCAAACATGGAGTCAGAGCTGATGGAGCAGTTGTTGAAATTGTCCGAGGGAGATTCTGAAGTATTGTCGGAATTTCTCAGGATACAATTTAAGCTCCTGGATTGTTGTGTGGAACTCCCCATCTCCTGTTACAAGGTCAGTTTTGGATGTACCCAGACACTTTGATTCCTCCTCCTTTTTGTTATTTAATAGGCTTACAAACATGACCAGGTCATCATCACTTGAGGATGTAGTCGCCATTGTTTCTCCTTCTTCTCTCTCCTCCTCTGTTCTGCTGTGGCGTATTTTCATGCGAGTATGTGAATTCTATTTGCGTTTTACCAGGTGTGTATTGGAAAAGGAGGAAGCCAAATATTTAGCATTTCGTGTTGCTTCGTTAATTTGCCTGTGTGTAACGACCTTAAAATGTAAAAATAACATAAACCATAATTCTAAATGACTCATCCATCTCAGATCTGATTAGTATATCAGCGTGCTGCAGGTGGAAGAACGCATATGTTAGTCACATCCACAAAGAGTGCAATTTAGCAGACACTTCAGTCCAAAGTGACAGAGTTACGTTTGAGAACAAATACAACAGAAGCAAAGAGCTCGACAAAAGGAAACAACATGAGTAAGTGCTAAAAACTGCTGCAACTCTAAAAACTCTTGGGTTATTTCTTCAACCCAATTCCTGGGTTATACGTGCTGAGTTAATTTTCTGGGTCTTTTTTCAGATCCATACCCATTACTTGGGTCATACAGATTCTGTACTTTTATCGAACTGATTCCACCAATCAGTTAGGTAAAAGAACATGGGAAAATAGGGTACAGGTTGTAAAAGCAAAGCTCCCAAAAAAAGCTCCCCAAATGCATATATCAATTTTTCCCAAAATCATGAGCCAAATTAACTCGAAGATTGGGTTAACTTGACCCTTAAAAAGGGTTATTGAGTCAACCCAAAATTTGGGTTAATTTGAATAACCCAACATTCTGGGTCAAAGTAACCCAATAAGTAGTCGGTCCCTTTTCAACCCTGGAGATGGGTTTTTAGAGTGTGTAAGTACATATGCTGTCCTGCAGTAAATGAGGTGATGCACTATTTTTTAATGTGATGCATAATCACCATCGTCCTTTCAACCAAAGTGAATCACCGACCAAATAAAGTCGCAATGACACTCATCATTATCACCATTCATCATCAATATCATCATCATCATCATCAGGTTTACCAAGTGCAGAAACACTCACAAAGAGCTTGGCTTTACAAATGAGCTGATATTCCTCAGTAGAGAGCACGCTTACACTGAGATGAGTGTTTGGATTGGAGTCTCTCAAAATCAGTGAAAGTACACTGTAGCCTTTTCTACAGCCATGTCCACAGAGTACAGTAGCCTAACTTCCATGCTGCTTCTTCAGGACAGTTTATTTTTTTTATTAAAGGGGTAGAGTTGACTGACATCCAGCTTTGCTGGTACACTCACTGGTGACATGTAACTCATACTGCCCTGCTCCAAAAATACTGAAGTATCCCTTTTACTGTGGCTAATGGATTTTCCCAGTGTTTATTCACTGATTGATCTTGATTGATTGTTATTGAAGTTGCTAATCTGTTGAGGCATCCATTGAAGAAGAGTGAGTATGGGTAATTAAATTACAATATTGTCTTTTTGAAAAACAAAAGTGTAGCTTACTCAAGAAAAGCCTCAGTGAGTAACAATGACTGCAAAAGGGTTAAAGGAAACAAAAAAAAAGCCCACAACAGAGCTTATATTCTGACCAAAAAACATGCCCCACAAGAGGAAGTGTATTTTTGCTTTGCTGTCTAATTTGAAAACATTTGTGATAAATTCGAAAGTCTGGCTTTCTTTGTTACATGAGACGATTCAGAGAGTATTTTTATGACTGCAACCACTGTTGTAAGAGTTGGCTCTAGTTTTGAAAAGACTTCTTAAGAATTGAACTGGGGCTGAAATTTTTCAAAAACTGCTCACTAAGGGGACTGATGGGGAACAAAACAACCTTTAATTAACTATAAAATAAATTATCAATTAATGAGATGTTGAAAAATAAGGTTTCACCATTTTCAATAAGTAAAAGTCAATTTAAAATAATTACTTTTAAACTAATCAGTGGGATTGACCTGATTAGTAAATCATCTTATTGATAGAAACCAACAAACATGTCTGTCTTCATTTTTAATAAAGCAAATAAATGAAAAAAAAAACTGGCAATCAGCAAAGAGTCATATATAATATTTCATCTTTGAAAGACAAGTTATGATGCTTTGTAAACATGGTGACCTTTGACCCTAACTCAAGGTTTTTCTGAAAGATCTCTGTCAGGTGGATCTAAACTGAGAGATTTTAGAGCTTTCTAGCATCGACATATGAGCTTATTTTTCTGTGAAGGAATGTGTCTTCTCTGCTTTGAAGTCAGCTGAACACAGCTGCCAGAGAGATTCCAGGAACCACCATCCGAACCCAAGGATGATGAGCATTTGAAACCTAAAGATAGACTTTAAGAGGAGTGCCTCTCCTGAAATAGCTTCTTATTTGTCTAACTTCTTGTAAAACAATCAGACTAGTAGTAAATTTCAGTGCAGCAGGTGCTCAGAGGAGCCATCAACCCTCTTGGCTGTAGTCTGTTCATTTCGACTGAATGAAACAATAATTGATTTGAAATTACAGTCTTTTCCCAGACTTTTTAATGAGCTGAGTCACTGAGTCATTTTTGAGATTTATCGCTCTGAGCGCTTTTTATTGTGTCTCTGCTTTTCCGACAGTGGACATGTCTGTTTCCTTTTATCTACTTAGGACTTCTTTTTCTCTGTCATTTCAGCTGACTTGCAGTTTTGATTAATCTTGACAGAGGGGGAAAAAATGTAGTTTGATTAGCGGTTCTGTAAGTGCTCCCTGCTGAACAAATTAAAATTCTGCAGTGTATCTGTCATCCCATCTCAGGCTGGTTTTTCTTCTCTTAGGCCTCATATTTAAACCAGCTAAAACGGGGGGAACTGCACATAACAATATGACAGTAAATCACAAATTTATTATTTTGCTTTTAAGACAAATGTTTCCAGAAAGTAACTCTGTTAAAACCTGAAGCTCAGTCTTGTTTCTCACCAGATCTGCAAACATTTGTGCCACATTTAGTGACTTCCTCCCCGTTGTCGGTTCAGGATTTATCACTGAGGATTCATCTCTTGACTCAAAGCAGGAACAAAAGCCCCTGAATGCTTAAGTGGTGATAAGACTGAAGGGAACGACTGTCTAGGACCAGGGGACACATGCACATATGGTCCTGCTTTTGACTGTGGTTTGGCTGCATGTCTGCCACTCCATTCTTTATGATCTTACAATTTTTTTTCATTTGCTTGAGGTCATTTTCACAAATGCTCCAAGGTTTTTGAAGGAGAAAAAGTACAACATAAAGACTTTTTTTTCCTCTAGGGACTCAGAGGTTTTATTTATTATCAACTTGGGGTGAATTTGCATCATTTAAAATGCGTTTCTTTCAAAATAGCGGCACACATCTGTTGCATTACACCACTTTTTTCTAGCTGTGTCCTTCCTAGACCCAAACATGAATGAAATATGAGAAAAAGCAAGAGCTTTGTTGCTTAGAGTTGACCACTATTTCCTACTCAGCCATAAGTGTTTTAAACTGGCCAATTTATTGACCTCAGATTGAAGAAATAGTAAACCCTGGGATTTCAAAAACTGACCTAAGCTCAGTGCCTGCTGGGCAAAGCTTCAAACGTCATTCACCCATTATCAAACTTATCGCAAGATAGCAAACAAGCACCTCACGTCCAGATTTAACCAAAAAGACAAAGTGGCACACATGATGCAATGTCATCTTTGTTTATTGTATTATAGATGCTTCATTTGCACACGTTTGTTTTTTTTGTACATTTTATAATGTATTTTTGTATCTTGTATCAACTCTAAGAAATTCACATTTACACAATGCATTTAACATTAGTAGGTAAGTACAGGTGACATTCAGCTGTTTTGGGAGCAGGTCCTGAACTGTCTGTATCAAGTCTGTAACAATAGGAGAGAATCACAGTGAACCTTCCCACAGACTTCATGTTACATGTCCAGTGGCCTCTCAATGGAGGCACATGATGAGACCTTCTATACATGCAAAACCTCAGCACAGAGCTGGTTTCTATTGACTAATAGCATATGTGAGTTTTAAAGTAGCTGACATGTATGTTATTTATTATGCTACATGACCCTATCAGTCGCCAGTATTTATAGCATGTTAACATACAGTATGTATCCACTGGCAACCTGTTTGTATCGTAAGTCTTATGGTGCCAAGTTTTTACAGTTTGCTTGAGTCTCCAACATGAACAAATAATTATGTCGCTGTTTACCAAAAACCTTCATTAGCTCTTAAAAATCAAAAAAATGCTCCAAAAAAAATCATAAAATAAATGGAAAACAAACAAACAAACAAACAAACAAAAAAACACCTGACACTGTACACAGGCACTTGAACTGTAGTACACTCTTTGAGTGCATTCATTTAACATCTAATAAGTGCTACAAAATAATATATTTGTTAGAAAAAATACTGTTTCCAAAGGTGTTACACTATTGAAAATATAAACTAACAAGCAAATGTAAAGACAAAACAATTTACAAAAACGGAATGAGGGCAAATGCAAATCTTAACCTTGAATGTGTCTTGCATATTTCTGTTTATTTTTGGGTTGTACATTCTCTTATATTGTGTCTCACTTTAGTCGATGCTGGAGGAAGAAAAGAAGTTGGATGAGGGTGGAAGAGTGTGTCGCCAAAGGGCTGATTGGACCTCAGGGGTGGACGGATTTGGGGAGGGTGTTTTTTTTTACTCTTAATCAACACTCTGGTCACTCTTACTGTAGCAGCGTCTGCTTTAATGTCAGAGCCACAGCCGGGATCAGGATGAATCATACCAACTCTCTCAATAGAGAAGTGAATCATACACTTTCACTGTGTGTGTGTGTGTGTGTGTGTGGTCACATGTCCACACCACATGCCCACATCAACTAAAGAGCTGTGAGCAAAATGCAGCAGCTTTTCGTTTGTTTCCTTTCAGAGTGCTGCGGCAAAAGAGGATGAATCACAAAGTGAGGAGCCCAGGAAGTCAAGTCATCTTGAGATATTGGTGACAATCTCATCCGTCCATGCAGTATCACACAGGACACAATGACTCACTGAACTCTGTCTGATAAGCCATGGGTTACACTAAGAGATTGGTACCACTTGCTTTGGGTTTGATAATCCTATCTGTAAACATCTCAACATGTGAAATTTGATTTTCTGTAGTTAAAAGTGGTCACACTGAAGCTAAATGTTGGCCGAGATACAGTTCATTAGCAATGAGTTCACCACATTTATTCTTATACCAGGTTGTAAACATGTCTAATTCTTGATTAATAACGTTGTCTTGAGTCTTGAGTAATTCTGCTGTTGAGTACTCATACATTTATGCCCAGAGATTGACTCACTTTGAGCCAGCCTTTGGTGGCCATTTAAGGGATTGCAGTTTTTAAAACTCCTGTATATTTGTTTCCTTCTCAGCCTAATTTGCAGCTTCTCATTTAGCTGCAGGCAAGTTCATGATCAAGAAAATCTTCATAATTTAAACTCTCAAACCCATCAGAGCCTAATTCATGCTAGAAACAGCATTTACACACATCAGCTCATATCTTTTTACATGTTTCTGTTTTTTTACAGATCAGCTGTACC
Organism: Xyrichtys novacula; assembly: GCA_962446985.1. NCBI lineage: Eukaryota > Metazoa > Chordata > Actinopteri > Labriformes > Labridae > Xyrichtys > Xyrichtys novacula. Next base: position 20,581,598 of record OY660879.1, on the reverse strand, counting down.
TGTCTACCTACCTAAGCTACGGGACGTTTAAAGAAATACTCTAATTTCACGTCCTACCACAACAAGAGGGACCCTGAGAGAGTACGTGCCCCTGTAGAAATGGATGCTAAAGCAGTGCAGTCAAGCTTAACTCCAGTACACTTCTATACAAGATATCTCTATCTACTGCTTTAACAGTTACTGCAAGCAGCAGGGGGGTCAAAAGAAAAGTGGTTCTGTGTGATAAAAAGTGCCACCCAGCCATTCTTCTAAGTGCTTTTATATCACCATGGCGATATAGTAACTGTCACCGGCCCGGGGCTTGGTTAAGGGATCAGCAATGTCATGTTGTGGCTTTAAAGAGGGACCTTGTCAGCCCTCTGTTGACCACAGCATTACTTGCAGTGAGAGGTGGCTAAGCCAAGAAGAGCAGAGGGTAAAGAAGCTGAAACCCTGAGGTAATTACTACCTGTCTGTCAGGACGTCTCCTTAATGGGCCCTGTGTCGACGGAAGCATCACGGCTGGTGCATTAGCGCCTCAGAACTGTTTATCAGGCTCTATCAGAGCTGTGTGGAGGACTGTTACTCTGAGTATGAAGAGGGTGGGGCTGTCACCGGGAAGGGGGTAGTGAAGAGTTTGCCTCTGAGGGGGTGTCCCAATTTCTCACACAGCAAGTGCAAGCAATGACAGATGGGGCTCCTTTTTGCACACGTTCTGTGCATCAAGTTCATCAAAGCTCCAGCTTATTTAGCAGCTGCGTATGCTGGGACACCGATGATGTCATACCCAGAGAAGTCGGCCCACCACATTGACTCAGCAAAGCTCCATAGCCCAGGAGATGCTTCTCTCATGTTGCACATCCAGGCTCCATAGAGAAGCTAGGAAGCACACTGCTGAATCAGCCGTGTAACCCTAGCCTCAATATGAAAGTGATGCACCTCAAACAGGAGCCAAACATTCTGGTGTGTTACATTACAAGCATGAAATTACTGAAATACAATCCCTCGAGGCGCAGTGAAGGGTCTGTGTCAGAGAGAGGATACAGAGTGCAGGAAAAAGAGAAATAAATAGTTGATTACCAAGAGGGCTGTGCAGCGATTGACCTTTCTTCCTAGATATGAGTCACTCGCATCAGCCAGAGCTGTCATTCTAAACAATGACGCAAATACTTCACAAGACAACATGCCATGAAATGCGTCCATGGTTAAATGATAAAAAAGAACAAGAAACTTCAGAAGAAGTTGGAAGTGACTCACGGCTCCCCCGCTGCTTTTTGCATCGGGGGTCTAATGGAGCAACTCCTACAGAGGGAGACGGAGGATTATCAGAGAGTGGGATGCCACAGAGGACGATACAAAGGTCTCTTTGAAGAGAGAGAAAAGAAAGGGGAGATCATGGAGAACCTGTCTGCCTATTTCCATTTCAGGCACATACGTTTCATGGCTAGTGATCGTGGATTTAGAGGGAAAATAGTACGATTACGGAGGGCTTGGGGAAGCTAAATTGGCAGTTAGTGTGAATATTAGATATCTGAATTGTTTTTTCACTATAAGATGTACTGGCATTTTGTGTGATTATGTATCTGCTGTGTAATTGGTACAGATAGTGGTTGATATTGCCCTACAGTTCCTGTCCAGGCACACTGACGGGGAGATTTGGACTGTGTGCAGGGATGAAGAGTCAGACTGGCCCAAAGGTGCTGGGAGACTCTTTAAAGTTGAAGTCTTTGCACTGTGGCCACTTCGGATATGAACTGGAGTCAGTTTTACATTCCCATGTGGCCCCCCCATGCTAAAGTTTTTGGTCCACTTTCAAGTCCCAACTCTTCTCTCCTTTTTTTTTTTCATCTCTGACGTTTTATCCTGGTCCTCCTCAGACTTCAGGGGGAGGTGTGTCAGGCTGGGCACCACCATCAACCCTCACCACTGCAGAAAGAGAGAGAGAGAGAGAGAGAGAACAGACAGGTGATTTGTGGTGATATTTCAATCAACCAAGGGTGATTTCTTTTCACTTTAACCTGTTGCATATGCCCACAAGGACACCTTAAAATCTTTTTATGCATCACAAAGATCATAACTTCCTATCTAGACAAATGCCAATATACTCTAAGTTGTCCTTGATGGACAAAAAAAAGAAAAAACAAACCCTGATGATCACTTTTTTCCCTGCAGGGGGCCCTGTGGTGTCACCCACTCATCTAAACCTGTTCAACTGGAGTCATTAGGCGGATGAGGATGGGAGACAAACGCTCTCTTTTCCCACAAACCTCTTAACCTGTTTTCAATTGACGGCATCCATGGAAACACTGAGGGAATGCAGAGGCGTTTCACAGAGGACCCCCAAGTTTGGTGGGTGTATTCTCGCCTTTATAAATGCGTCCTTGTGCCAGGGGAGCATAGTACAAGAGAGTTTATTTTAAAGCCTTAGAAATGGGGATTCTTTTGTCTGCTTGTGACGCCATAACCACCCCCAACCAGCCATCTCTAATTTCCTTCCTTTCACCATCCAAAAATTTATATTTTCCACATTTTTCTGCTATAAATTACACTTGGATGTCCATGACCCTGTATAGATTGACTACCCAGAGAAGGCCACAGTCCCAAGAGCTTTCTCCTCATCTTTCCTATTTCAACAGATACTCTACAGGCTTCATCTGAGACAAAGAGCAGAGACAGTGCAAAGACATCTGTAAGAAACAAATGTGCAGACATAAGCGCAGTGATTTGCACCTATTCTTCTACCTCAGTGCAGCTGTTTCCCAGCTACTATTGCACCTCATTGCAAAAGCAGCATGGATAACAATGACCACATGGATATTCAATGTTTTATAGAGTCCAGTCGCATTGGGAAAAATCAATACAAGCTGTCTTTCCCTGGATCAATTCAATCCACTGAAATGTGAACTCCCAATCACAGCAGAGCTTTGTTACCGACTTCTTTCTTCTTCTTCTTCTTCTTCTCTCTTTTTATTCAGCACACTCAGGCAACACTGATTGAACCCTAAGCCATCATCCAGCTCCCTTAACTGCTGATTGTGACTTGAGTACGGAAAGCTTTACAGCGATCTTTTAAACTCTTGGCTGTGGTGTACAAATATGCAAAATATAATCATAGTATCTGACAGATAAGAGGGTAAGGTAAGACCTCCCTCCAACTTGAGCACCAACTCTGTGTGCAGGTTTTTCCATTTTTCTTTTTTTTTAGAGTACTTAGAAATTTGTTTAGTCTTATATTAATTATCAATTAATCATTGTGTTGAAATCCCATACAAACTCAGCAGTTACCACCAAACTCAAAACAGCTTTGGTTTTCTTAATCTCAGATTATTTCTTTTAGAGTGTTTCTTCCCTGTTGGCCTCCGTTTAGGCCTTTTATGATAACTTAGTATGATGACTCCATGCACATGTTCAGGATAAGTCTACAAGCTGTGTAATTGCTCCCTCCACTTTACCATCACCTGTGCTGGAAGTTAAAGGGATATCCCGGCGTAAAATTAAATAAGGGTCAAACACACTGTAACACTGAGTTAGACACCCCCTCTCGAGATGAATGTTGCCGCACAATAGCAATACACAGCGGTCTACCTCTCCATGTTCACATCTCAACCAAAAAGCCACAAATAATGCTCAGAACAGGACCTAACTTCATCAACAGTACATATAGGGTCCCAGCCACAGTACTAGCCACCAAACATCTTTTTAGCTTTGCCTGATTTCTTTAGCAAAGAGACTAAACACAACTCACCCACTCTCCTCCAGAACCCGCTTGTTTGTGGGGGAGCCCTGACGGGTCGATCACCGAGTGCAGTGGATCATTTCCATAAAGAAATAATCATCATAATCACTTTGCACTGCAGACGTGGTAGTTCTTCTGCCTTAGCATCTCGGTCTGATTGCATTTACATGAAGTAATAATCGTAAATTTTCCACTGCACTTGGTGATCGACTCGTCAGGGCTTCCCCACAAAAAGCGGCTGCTGGAAGAGAGTAGGTGAGTTGTGTTTGGTCTCTTTGCTAAAGAAACCAGGCAAAGCTAAAAAGATGTTGGGTGGCCAGTACTATGGCCATAGACTGCTGTGTATTGCTATCGTGCAGTCTTTGCTGAAGTTGGTATAACTAGAGAAGCAAGTGGTCGGCAACATTCATCTCTCAAGGAGGTGTCTAACTTGGTGTTACAGTTGTGTTTGACCATAACTTATTTTACGCCAGGACATCCCTTTAATTTCCAGCACCACCATCTACACAGCTTCCATCGAAACCTGCAGGCTACAGGTATAGGGGGTTTCAGATATAATCTTAGCACTCCTCAGTTTTCTGTGTTTAAAAGTGATAAGGATAGAAAGTCTGGATGTCAAACACAAACACTGATTTACTACTGCAATAAACTTTGTTGTCTGAATGAGGTGCTGTACTCTAAGTGTGTTTGGTTCCTTTTCCTCAATATTTCATGTCTCTTAAAGTTGAAATGGACTTAATAAAATCTAAATCTGGTTTTATGGCCCCTATAGGGCCAAAAACAAAAACCAAAAGAATACTGATGGGTGATGTTATTGTGTTTCCAAAACTCCCTGATGTGTGTGGAGGCAACAAATCATGAGTCACCCATCTAATATCACTGAAATTACGATGATGATTGGATGTGTGACTCAGCAACATTATTACTGTAATTTGCTTGTAGATAACACTGCACATGGGGACTGTGTTCTGTTAAACCCCCCATAGATCCCTCAGGCTGTAGACCAGCATTACAAGCACTCAGCAAAACTGAGCAGGAATCCCTCAATAGTTGGTTGTAGAGCTAAAACAAGGTCACTCTCGCTCAGGGTATCTGTTGCTATTGGAAGAAAAACTGCTGATGATAAAAATCCACCTGTGTTTGAAATACTCAGCTGATCATCTGCTGCTGCACCATTTTTAGCTGATTTTTGAAGTCAAATTTGCTTTGGCATATCTTTTGTGTTGACTGTGAGGTCAAATACAGGGCAGGGATGGGTGGCTTAGAGTTTTGTTTAAATTTTAAACACATTCAATATGCACGACTCAGAGGGGGAAGAAGCAGGCTGCAAAAGAGGCTTTAGGGGGGCAGGGAAGAGAAGTGCTGCATAGATAGACCGTTCTTTTTAATGGAGATGAGCAGACAGAAATGAGGCTGAGCGCTGTAAAAGTAGACGCTCTTACCCTGCAGTGGTGACTCATGCAGGGAATACCCTCTCTGAGTGTTGTCATTCAAAACATGAGACTTTTTCCCTGCTCTAGTTCTCTTTAAAAGGCTTATTTGACCCATGTTCCCATTATTTTAGTCCTCAGTAAAAAATGGTTCATTGGAAACAGGAAGCCCCCCGCGATTATCGTGGATTTATGGTGCATATTCTCACCCTCTTGTGTATTTTAACACACCAAGTTGGAACTGGTGTTCCCCAGCACGAGACCGTTTGCTGCCTTTTTAACAGCTTCCGCACCCATAGACGGTGCTAATGCCAATTAGCGCGTCCTAAATACTGATGCTGGATCAGGTTTTGAAAGGCAGCAGGACCAAGCCTGGTTCCCGTCTCATAACACCTGCTAATGAGCCAATCAGTTGAAGAGGCGACAGGGTTAACTGTGCAGTCATCTTCTCATTGAGCTGTTTCTCCAAAAGAAATTCCTTCTTTTCTTCAGCATGCAGAGGGGTTTGCATTTGTTGAGAGGAAGAATGGGCTCAAACTGAACACAAAACAAAATCAGCTTTTCCCAAGCCTCATTAGAATGTAATGGCTATCCCAAAAAAAGACACAGTGGTGGGGATTGTTTGAGGAAGGAATTATCAGCTCTTCGGCTTGTAAGCACATCATTATCCTCGTAAAACCATTTTTGGGGCTTAGCTTCATTTCACCATAAAACCACAAGGAAAATATATGAGATACTCAGAGAGGGGAGGCAGGAATGTCTGAATGACTAACAAGATCGTGTTTGAACTTCAGACTTCATCTTCAGGTAAAAAGCCTCTCAGGTTTCAGTAAAGATTGATTCAGAACTCAGGTTTCATCTCTTTAATATACAAGTGCTGTTGGAGTATTAAAGGAAGGTAGACCTCTTTGCAGAGGTCACATCTCTTTTCTGCAGCACCTGCTTTTATTCTCCGAGCTGTTTAAAGGTTATCCTCCCTGACAAATTCTCACTCTGAATAAAAAGCATCATTTCTTGTGTTATAGTGTGACTCAAGTATCTAAAGGAAGTGATATTGGGCAGAGCAGTAATATGCAGTATTATTGATAAGAGTTACAACCACTCAAAAAGTCCAACAATGAGACAAAAACAACTCTATATGAATTCCCTGGAGTCCCCATTAAATGTTAAAAGTTTTCCAGTTTGAGCAACATTTCCTGCAGACTGCAGTGATCAGCCTTTTATATAAATGATCTACTCTTTGAAACACACGCACAGATATTCGGGGCTTATTTTTAAGATTTATATTTGCCTATTTATGTCAAGTTATGGTGCGCACATTGAATTTGTTGACGATTGTGATATTCTTCTAATGAGGATGTTTGAAAAATGATCTGAAAGTAGTGTAGGCTAATTTTTGTTCTATTGCAGCTGCAGAAAACTTTTGTAAAAAGTCCTTCAAACCAAACAGTTTCTCCCTCTTAATGCACTGCACAGAGTGAAGTGAATAAAAGGAGACTGCAAATTGCTTTATAATAGATCAGAAGCGCATAATGTTGGTTTTATCCCTCCAAGCCAGACATGATCTCTTGAGTTAATCCCACAAAACCTTTTCGATTTTGTCTCGCATGCATGACTTAAGTCTACCTCACAGCCATTCAACTAAAATACTTTCTGAGTGAGAAAAAGTGAAACACATTTAAATACAGAGGAGTAGTTAGAGTTGTAAATATAGATCAAACACATGCAGTTACATACATTCCTATTGCATTGCAGTTCTGAAATGTGATGAAAGCTTACATTGTTTCCCTGAGGTTGAGAATTTACTTTTGGTGGTGGGCTGGGCGGTGCCGTTTTGTTTGATAAGTGCATTCAAAATAATCTAGTCAAACAAAGGTTTATGAACTATGCCTTATTTATTGCACATACAGGGCTCCACACTAACTTGTTTTGCTAAGAGCACAGTTCCTCCTACCTAAAAATTTTGGGAGCACAAGCAGAAATTTAAGGGGTGCACGCTGTAACCTGACTTGCAAGGCAAAAAAATTCACATTCCCTCTCATTTTTACTGTATTACTGATAAATAGACAACAAATGCAGAAATTAATATGTGCTGTTTTAAATTCAAAGTACATGGCAACTTTAGACTGCTACAGAGTGTTGCTTTGTTAACAAACAACCCAAAGGAAAAATGGAAAAAAAAAAGCTATTTATAAAGCTGACAGTTTCTGTCTGCAGTGTATCTAGTGTAGTGTAGTGTAGTGTAGTATAGCCGGAGTGCAACAGTTTGGGTGCGCTTCTGCATATTCACCAGTGTGTCCTGCGCTGCGCCGCGTTTGTCTGGAGGAAACCCTGCTGTCTGTGGGCTCTATTTTCGTGTCTGCTGGTGAGGCGGCGGAGGGTGGCAGACCCCGCACAGTGAGATTTTAATCTGGCGGAGCCCAGCATACAGCCAGTTTGGTATTTTCGTGGACTGAGTGGACTCGCTATGACTTACACCGCAAGGAGGAGCTGAGTTAGGGAGGGGGGATACTTAAGCCGGGCTGCACCGCTCACCAAAATACCAAATTGTGCTTGGGAACGCCTTGTCGGCGCGTTGGACCTGACTTACGCTGCACCTGCGGCACGTCTGCGGCGAGGCATGAAAATAGAGCCCTGTGTGTCCGTCTGACCACAATTTTTTTTTTTTATTATTATTAATCTATTTACATCTTCTTGGGTGGGTGTCAATCTTCTTGGGCAGGCTACCCAAATAAAGTCGATGTGGGGGAAACACTGGCTAAGATAGAAAGTGTTTCAAATAGCTGTTATCACTGAATTCTTCAGCTTCGTACTGATGGTTTAACTTACCAACTCAAATTAGGCCACAGACAGCCTCACTTCCAGGGTCTGACCATAATAATCTCAACACTCCTGGAGTTTGGGTCTTTCCCATTGTACCTGCTCTGGCAACTCAGTGCTTGTCATGCTCTCAGGTGATGAGTTATCTTTGATCCAAAACCACAGTTAAGAAAAATGCTTGCTCAAAGCTGAGAAACCACCACACATGGTCTCAGAGTCTGAGCATGGGGTCTTGGAGTAATCGATAAGGATTTTCTGTGGCAGCTGCAACCCCACAGAGGGAAAGAGAAATGTGTTTGAACCTGGATGAGTGCCTCAAGTCAGGTAAGAGTTTCTGTGATGAATATTCAGTCAGGAAGAGCTACTACATGCTATGTAAAGATGTTGTTCAAAGACATCGGGAAAGGGATTTTTAGGCTTACCTATCTGTTCCGGTGCGTGAGAGTGTGCAGGCTGAGCCTGGACTTCAGCCTGGGCCTGCTGTTGCTGCTGCTGCTGCTCCTGCAGACTCTGACTATCAACCGAGATGCCGCTGTCACTGTGCAGCTTCTCTCCCTCTGGTGTCACCATCTGGTTGTTTGTAGCCGCGCGGTTGTTGGCTGCCTGTTTGTTCTGCTTGCAGCTGTTCCACCTGAACGAAAGAAAGAAGGAAATGAATCGTGATCTGACCAGTTAGCTTAACTGCTATGCTAAACTTAGCTAGGCCTAACATTATACTGTGAGAACTTTCTTTTGTTTACTTTCTGCTATTGAAATTTGGCGAGATTTCACATTATTTCACATGTTTTTGTAAACTGCAATAGCTGTCAGCCCATGAACGTTAACTGAACTGATAACTGTAATGAGATTTGTTTCACAAAAGATAAACGGGTAAATGAATGGTTCAAATATGCATGAGCCATTGAGCACTACAGCAAAGTAAACAACCTGAAGTGTTATTTATAAAATGTTAGGGGTTACAGAACTTCACATTATTTGTTATCTGTATACATGACAATCAGTACAGAAGACACAGCCAGATGTGTGCGTGACTCTGCATCAAAATCTGGCTCTTGAGTTTGCCCCAGTTGGCACTTCTTGAACAATCAGCAGAGCCACTAATGAGCCTGTTTACTTCTTCCAAATGGGTTTTTGCCACGGCTTGTATCTGTCTGGATGAGTGCTTGCATGTGTGAATGTGTTAGTCTGTATATATATGTGTGTCTGAGTGTGAAGCTCTGAAGTGTTAAGTGTTTGTGTTTTTCAGAAAAACTCATCGTAGTGTATTCAAGTGGGGACATTTTCTAGAAGTGGGTCAAATTTCTCTGAACGCAGCCAGCCTGATTGTATCAGGCGCCACCTTAGGCCCATTTATTTTAGCCTGAGGCAACGTCTATCCAACGCCACTCATCGCACCACAATGTCTGTCTACCAGTGTTCACCCTCTTCGTCCCACATTATATTGTAGCAGAGGTGCAAACCCAATTGTGCTAATGTCCTAAACCACAAAGCAGCTTTTCTTCTCAGTCCTTTCTACTGACCTCTTAAAAACAATGTAGGCTATGAAGCCCACCACCACAGCAGCCAGGATGGAGCAGTAGATGGGGATGAGGTTTTCATTCAGCCTGTGGCCGAGGAAGCGAGGCGAGCCAGAGCTAGAGGTTGTCGTCTCAGCGCCTGGTAGCGGACTATCAGATCCAGGGAGGAAGTAGTTGGTAAAGGAGGGTGGAGATGGATCCATGTCCATGGTTGGAGCAAAATATGTAGGGAGTAGAGGATCTGTTTGAGGAGAAAGTTGGACATAAGGACATTTTTTTAAAGAAACACCCCCATATGAGTGACAAAAACACAAAACTACAACTTAACATCAGCTAGCAGCTCTGACAGGCTGTAAACTTACAACCAGCTTGGCTCATAACATGACAGTAAAATGCTGCTGAAATGTTGAGATTTATTGTGTTTATAGAAGTGCTCTGTTACAAGTAGAGTTGCATATGATATTTAGCAATTTTAGTTGTTTCTATAAGGCTCAGCTTTCTGTTAGCATGAAAACATCTACGACTCACCACAAACATAAGGGACATAACCTTAATCAAAAAAATTTTGCACAAACTAAAATAAAAAAGAAATACATTTTGGAGCTCAAAGAGATTAAGAAGGTAAAGGGAGCACAATTTTATCAATTTAATTTCCCCCGAGGGTCATAAATGTTGGCATCATATTTTGACCCAGTTAGCCCAGTTGTTGTTCAACTATTTGGCCTAAAGTCACAACATGAACCTTTTGGTCCAGCTAGAAGACGAGGTGTCAGAGGAAAGAAAATTGCCAGCATGGTATCTTATCTGTGAGCACTTGTTTTGCTGAAAGTTTAGACACCAAGTCCCCAACCAGATGTCTGATCCTCCACACATGCAGCAGCTGTTTCTGATTGCCAGATGGTTTCTGCCTGAGTTGCTGTGTGCAGAATGAGAAAGAATGTTCCCCATAAGGGGGGCAAATATCTGTCACCCACCAGCACACCCCATACCAGGCCTGAGCCCTGCACGCCAGGTCTCTCTTCACCACGTCGGCCATCTATCTGATCTCTGCACATTGCATGACATTACAGCCATATGGATCCTTGTAGAACAAAGTCCGGGGCTTTGGAGAGGTCAGCACCATGAGTGTAGCCTCTGCTAAGGCCAGAAAGGCAGGAAAGCTCTGTGCTACTGGAAGGGTCTGGTTTCTATCAGAGCACGGCCTGGAAAGAAGACTCATTTTCATAAATTGTCATTTTCTTCTTCCTTTGTCAGCTCTATTAATGACTCAGTGTTGTTTCTCATAGAGCAGCAGCACCATGCTTGCTCTGGTGGACTTGTCCTGAAAACACAGTTCTGGACAAGTCAAAGTCAAGTCAAATCTCTCCTGGATTCCTGACCTATCGTCCCTCTGTTTGGTAAAGCCCCGTAAGAAACACAACATGATGCTGTCAGATGGAGGAAAAGCTCTGAGAGTTGTTCAGATTATTTCCTCCCTAAGGGTTGAGTACGGCAGGCCTGTCCGGCCAAAAAGTAAAACTCCTCTGAGCTCAGCAGCCTGGTAGGGATGGAGAATACAAACTCCGGCTCAGATTGGAGCCTGTTCTGTTATTCCCTGCAGAAACACACAGGCTGCTCCTTATTAGCTCCATACTGGTGCTCACAGGATTAACCCAGAGGTGACCCCTGAAGCTGTCTTCAAGGCCAAAGACCAGGACGCTGTATCCCAAATACGCTGTGCTTAAAGGGTTGTCCTGATTCAGAAATGTCCTGTTATTTTAAAAGGAAATAGCTCTCAAGTCAGAAAGATTCACTCATTACAAATGCAGCCTCCGATTACTAAGTGGTTGCCATACATATAGCTTTCTCTGCTATAGTACATTTACTCACTCTACATGCCTTCTGAAAATGCACTACACATATTAAATCTGTAGCTGGCTTTCTTCTCTCTTTTCTCATTCACTTTACTGACATCTTGGCCAGCAGTGCAGATAATGTTCATGGTTGGAGAAACTCATCTCTTATATCACTGGAGGAGAATACAATTCCAATTGTGCTGTTCACCGCATTGAAAAATTACATTTTAATAATTCAAGAACAATGTGTCTTTCCAGAAACAATGTCCTGGTAACACTGAGTAATCTGCTGACTGCGGGGGCTGTCCAATTTTATTGGGAGAGCTTTAAAACTGAAAAGTCAGAAAACGGCTGTCACTGTGTTTTATTTTTATTTTTATTATTTTTTTTTTTTTCCTTTTTTTTCATTTTAAGGGTAATACTAAGAAATGAGGGGGTATTGTTTTTGCAGAGATGCTCTGTTATTATTCCCTTTAACTCCCCTCTGATGGATAAAAGAGTAAAAGTGGAGGAAGCATTTGGAGCTGCTAAGTAAACTAGAATAAAAGCACTGATCTTTTGTTTACAAAGGATGACATTTAACCTGGTATCACTCAACACTGTTCAGTAGGGATGGGAGAAAAAAAATCAATACAGCATAGTATTGCGATATTTTGTCTATATCGTATGGTCTCATTGACCAAGTATCAGTTTTTCCAAATTAATTGTTAATATGAAGTCAAATCTATGATAATGTAAAAATAAAATCAACTGTTTTTACAGTGAGGTTGGCAGAGGAGACATCATAGAGCAGGAGAAAGGTAGTCCAACAAATATGTATAAGGTTTGCAAGATGTGCTACATGAAAATAAAATATTGTGTAAATAAGACAAACATGAAGGAAAGACAAATGCTAAATTAGCTTAACAGTTGAAAAAAAATTGGATAAATTGCAATATATTGTATCGCAATACTCACTGTATTGCAAAATGTAAAAAATCACAATCATGTAGTATTGTGGCCCAAGTATCATAATAATATCTTATTGTGGGGCCACAAGTGATTCCCACCCCTATTGTTTAGTGAAAACCTTATGTTAATATCAAACAGACAAGCAAATTGCCCACTAGAAAAGACAGAGATTAAGTGTCCTATCAAAGATGAAGCGTATCCTTTTGACTGAAGGATCCAGGGAGTACAAATTGATGAACTGATTGGTCCAAAACCGAAACAGAAATCCAGTAGACCATCACAGTCAAAAGTTTCCTCCACATGTCTTCTCTTTTCTCTGACATGGCAGATAGTCACGTTCCCCCAAATTGATTTGCTGCATAATTTAGACACGCTTACTCGCTTTAATAGTCAAATGGGACCTTTATGGATAACTCATGTGGACGTATTAGAGTCCACGTTGGCCTGCATGTCTGCCAGCTGATGACGAGGCAGTCCTACTCTCTCTATAGGGTGTATGTGTGTGTGAGTGGGGGGGATTGGTTTACTGAAATGGTAGAAAATATCTTACATGAGCATAAAAACACAGCACATGTGCAAGCCATACTTAGAAACACAGAAATAATGCGGAGGTCTATTTCAGGCAGTGTTATTGATTTGGATCCGTCTAAAAGAGAGGGAGTGTTCAGGGGAGTGGAACACGGTGTCTGTATTACATGCTTTTCTTGACCTTTCCTGGGATGTAGTCAGGTTTCCTCAGCTCCGCCATACATCATCTGGCTAATGCAGGGTTAGCTAATGGTATTAGCAATGCAACTCGAGCTAGAAAATAGAATAAATCGTGGATGAAAGGTGTCAAAGTGAGTGCCAGTGTGGAGAAAGTAAGGGCTGTGTTTCTTTCATTGCTTCCTCTACTCTAAGTGCTTTTCTTTGGTGCAGTTACGATTCCCTCCATGCAGATGTATAAACTCACCTCAGGACTTAATCTAAATTGTCTTTCTTATTCTGAGCCAAGATGACGGCCCTGTTGGGAGTCTGCTTCAAATCACGTCACACTGACTCAACATGGAGAGCTGCTCCAACTTAAGTACACTTCTCTTTTATAGCTCTTCATTGTAGCTCTCCTTCTTTCCCTTCATTTCTTCGCCTGATGCAGAAAACACGGCTGGCTGCAGACCAAAAGATAAACCCAAAGAAACAGAGGCTGCTGCATACCTCAGCTGCAATTTCATTTTGGCTTCAGTGGGTTTCAAACACTCGTGAAACAAAATAAAACTAGCTCTGGATTTTACAAGCGTTCGGCTGTGTGTGCAGGGGAGATGTGTTTATTAGCCGGGTGTGGACGAGAGAGGGAAAAAAAAGGCTTAATTTTTATGAGCCATTGAGGTCTTTATGGTGAAGTTAACCCCAGAGGTCTTATGCGGAGGTTGATGTCTTGGCGGCTGCCAGTTCAGGGTGGAGATGAGCGAGTATCAGGCCAAGCACATGTACAATGACCTCTTTATCAGCCTGCAAACACTCTCCCTCTGTCCCCGCTCAGTCACTATCTCAATCTTCCTCTGTGTTTGCCGCCTGACGTGCATACATCCATCAAACGCACACGTACTACGAATTATTCAAGTGAGCACTCTGTCTTCAGTTCTGGAGGGTTAATAGGGAGAGCAGGGAGGAGGGGGAGGAAGAGAAGGGGGACAGCGGACAGAGAGGCAGAGTGTTAGGAAGAGGGTGAGGAGGGGGTGCAGATGAACAGAGAAGCTGCTGTAAAGTGCTCTGATTAGCAGGAGTAATTATACTGCAGCGGTGAAGGCGCTGAATGCACGCTGGCCACCTTCCACCGCTGTTGCCCAGCCACTCGAGGGCCACAGTGGGGAGAGATAGAGAGAGCAAATGAAGACAGGAAGGGAGGGGGGAGGTTGATGAGCTTAGTGATAAGAGAAAAGAAGTCAGTTTGTACCTGATTTTTTAATCCTCCTTTTCTCTTGTTCTTGAGAACAAACACTCAAATTATCGCTTGACACTCTGCGTAAAACGTGAATTATCTTGACTCAAAGAAAAACGGCACATTTTCGCACGGCCGCGCAGGGCGAGACCTCCAATAAAGCATGCCGGAGGTGTTTTCAATTTCACATCAAAGCGGCTCACACATGTGCGTTGTCCGAGTTTAATGAAAAATGTTGAAGCTAAAGCACACTTGGCAGGAGTGGAAGAACGTGCACATGCCATCAGTCGTATTGATTTTGGATGCCCATGAAGAGTGTCTGTGAGTCTAACCCTGGAGAAGACTTGGCTTTTTAGAGTGTGTGTGTGTGTGTGTGTGTGTGTGTGTGTGTGTGTGTGTGTGTGTGTGTGTGTGTGTGTGTGTGTGTGTGTGTGTGTGTGTGTGTGAGTGCGTGTGTGTGTGAGTGCGTGTCCTGCAGTCGAGTGTGGGTGCCCATAGAGGTCATTCAGCGAAACCTGAGCATAAGCAGAAGAAATCCCAGCACTCATATCGACCCATCGGCATAGAATACCAGCACTGCACATATGCTGCAGCCCTCCCTCCCTCTGTCGGTTTTTATCTCTTTTTTTTTCTCCCTCTTAGTTTCTGCCTTTGTCATTGTTTCATGTAATTGACACTTGGTGACAGCTGGATATGAGATAGGGATTTGGGGATTTGAAAATAACTCAATCATATATTTTTTCATCATATATTGGAGGGAGAAAAGGGCAGCAGTTTACTTATTTTGCATTAAAAAGGAGCAAATAGAATGAGAATCCCAGCGAGGCAGCTTCCTGTTTGCTGCTAAACACATATCTGTATGCACAGCCAGCACAGACCACCATGGAGGGCCTGGAAACATCATCACCGCCACATGTGACCATTACCCAGGGCTAGCCTTTCAAAAGGATGCCCCATGAGGACACTTATGGTTCCATATCCAGTCACTGCCGTCACTTCTGCCGCTGCTGCTACAACTCTATTGGTCAGGACAAGGAGGGTCAAAGGTGAGTCAGGCTGCATGGGTGGGCCATGAATGGGCAGCAAAAGAGGGTATTGTGGCCGACTGTAGATCAGATAAGTCAGAAAATCAGTGGATATTGTGGATATTTATGGGGCATTAGGGGCAGTTTGTTTTGATGGCTGCCAGTCCTGTCACATTGCCTCCTCATGGGTCCTTCAAACTGGCGATGCTCCATCAGTGGACTGAGGTAAGACTTAATCAGAGTAAATTAAATGTGGGCTGAGTTTGTCTTTGTAAGATTTAGACAATAAAAAGGAAAAAAAATGTTATTTGAAGAATCTTAAAAACTGAAGTCTGCTTTTACTCTTCCTTCCACATCTTTAAAGGGGTATCATGCTTTTCCACGTTTACAGCAAAAACTGCTAAGTTACAAAGTTTGGTGTCCATACTGCATGTATGCAAAGTTTCTAATCACAAGGTAAACCTATATTATCATAATCTTAGAAACTAGATGTAAACTGCTCCAATCTCAGATAAACACGTGAAAATGCAAGACCTTAGTTTATGTGTGAGAATTTCTAAAATTAATTTTTAATAATTATTGGCGCTTCTTACTGGTTCATCTGTACTTAAGTCAAAGCGGAACAGCCTGACTCCAACAGTGTATGCCCACAGTGGAGCGGGCCAACCATAGATATCATATACATGATGTCTATGGGGGTAATGCTGCTCTTCTGCTCGACCACAATAGAGGGAGTGGGGCCAAAACATTGAGCTCAGCCCTAGGCAGGTTTTCAGAAAACCTTTAACTCTAACCCAATCAGAAGAAAGTAGGCTTGGGGGGAGTGGCGTAAAGATAGAAGCAGAAAACAGCAGAAAACATTTCAGGCAGAGGCTGAAATAATGATATTTTAATACACCACTGTGAGAAATTTGAGGCTTTTTTTAAAACTGAAAATCATGTAAAGATATTAAAGAGGTATCAGACAGGAGTTATAGAGTCTGAAAAAAATGCATGATACCTCCTCTCTTTAATCCTTCAAAGGTCCTTCAGCCCAAGTCGACGATGCATTTATGAACAGACTGGATAACCAGAGGTATATTTTTCTGCCATCATTTCTCCGTAACTGTGTGAGATTTACGGTCTAAAGTGAGGGAAATGGTGTCACTCACCTGGTCTGCACCTAATCCCCCTTTGAAGAACATAGAAAGACTAGTAAGACTGGCACTGGTCTGGCTTAGTGCTATAGTTCTTGCAGCAGCGGTTGCAGATTCAGCTCCTGGAGTGCAAAACTGCCTGTGGCCTATATGACTCCGTGGAAGGGATGGGCAATATGGGCTAAAAAATGCATCATGATAATATTTGCCATCCTGGCGATAACGATTTAAGTCCCGATAAACTTGCATTTATCGTATTTATCATGAGATGGCAAATATTTATCTTGGTGAATTTTTCTGATGATATATCGTGAATGATAATTTATCACCCATCCCTACTATGTGGCAAGGCTAAACCATGATTACTTATGTCTAACCAACTCGGTTAGGTTGAATGTTACCAGCTTAGCTTGTAGAAATGGTTTGGGATAAAATGTGATTTGATTTCACATCATCTAAAATACATCTAAAAGTTGCAAGGATATTTCCAAAACAGGTAGATCAACCAACAGGTTGATATAAATAAATAAATAATAAACTGCAAGAGAGAAAAAAAACATGTAGTTGTTTTGCAAGAGATTTCTGTCCTCCCTTTTTTGAGCCAGATTTCAGAATTTGCCCTGATGGCTCAAAATGCAAAGAGAAAAACCAGCAGAGGCTGATCTTAGAAAGGTCTTGTTGGTGGGCAGGAGTACAGTGGTGATGATTCACTGGTGGAAAAATCAAACTGCAGCACCTTTGATGGTTCTGGAGGAAAGAAGAGGTTGAAAGTCTTCTTCAATGTTATTAGCCTTTCTTCCACCTCATCTACCAGTTCTGCTCTTATCTGTCCTTCCTCCATTTGACTCTCTGTCTAGTCTATTACAGTTTATTAAAGGAGGAATTTACACCCTAGATGAGGCACCATTGCCTTCACTGTACTACAACAGATTGGACATATTTTTAGGCTTCATTAACTTGGCAAATCCAAACACCTGCAACCATCCGAGGCAGTGATGTCTGACGGGGTCGACCTTTAAAAGGAGAAATAAGACAGCTCAAGCCTGAATCCTAACACTGTTATCAAACGACACCATTAAAGTGTTCATTTAAAAAGTGGTGAAGCACACAGGCGATCAATAAAAGACCCAGCATTAGCAAAAGCGCCTGCTACTGAGCACTTTCTTGGGAGCATTTAATCAACCCTTCGACATAAAAGCCTCTCTGGTCAAAGTTTGCATTTAAAAAAGAGAAAAACAACATGCAGGGGAAGAGGCTTTTCCAAGGAACGGACCACAAACTCCATCAAGAGCGAGGCTCCTTTCCATTAGGGAGAGGTTTTGATTATTTGTGAGTGCCACAGATCCCCCATCTGGTACTGCTTTCAGGACAAATTGAAGATATAATCAAAGACTTCAGAATAATGCCACCTAAGACATTTGACCACTCAGATTTGAAGCCTCAGTCCCCCTGATAAGGTGGATTTCATGCCCCGTCCAGCCGGAGGGAATTTATAGCTTCCTTAGAAACGCGCTAATTTCCACTCTCAGACACAAAGAGCTCCACTCTGCTCCTCCTGTTGTGTATTGCCTTCTGCTTTTTCATTGTCTCACAGCTGACACTGCTTCAGTCTTTGACCTTTTAATGTGAAAGCTTTTAACTTCCTGCCATTTGAAAGCCTGACCTCCAACTGTGATTGAGACACTCTATATGATGGCTCCAACTCAGCTTTCAAATTGCAGGTGGTCTTTAATGGCATTTCTTGTTTTTAAATTGTGCTTTCACACTTGGTCATTTGGCAAACCGACTCAGGTGCTCCAGTCAAGGAATAAGAACCACAAAGAGGACCAAAATTCAACAGTCTTCACTCTAGATTGAGTTGTTTCTTTTTTCCTGTTACACATTCAAGGACTGTGTGTTTGTACAGTTACAGTTTGAGTTAGAATTCGGAAGCTTAACTTTTTTACATTTCCTTGATCCATAGCCTGGCAGTAAAGAGCCTGTTGTCAGAAACCAAAGTCAACATAGTTAAAAGGTCCCCCAGAACCTCCTTCATCATTCGATTTGCTGCTCTTGACTGTCCATAATTTGTTTTCTAAAGGAAAGGTTAAAGTAAAGACTTCATTACTCGTTTTCAATAGGCAACTATCCTGTTACATCATAGCACAAGAAGCTTTGGTTTGCACCTATTTCCTTCCATCAGTCATTAGTTATGACAAATGAGGCCTTTTTATAGCCTCCAATAATTGTGGCAATAACCACCTGTTCTTTTATGAGCTCTTTGTGACCACTAAAGTAGATAAATAAACCCATAACTTGCAGCGAAGCACAACATGATGACTTTATCATCTCCGTTTTCAAGTCGTAGACAAAGTGGTGTCTACATTGTCCAACCAACAGAATAATGACCACAGATGTTGAGTTTGCCAACCCTAAAATGATCCGATGAAGTATTTATTTTTTAAAGCAATTCATGTCTGCACGGGTTTGCTTGAAATAATTGAGTCTTAGCTACCTGTGTGTCTTTCTTATATTTGGTCTGGATCTAAAGGTGTGAAAGCAACCTGAGTGTGCGGCACACTTACTGTGACAGACAGAGTCACTGGTTGGCGTGCATTCAGCCAGCTGTGTCTCAGTTTCCTCATCACATATGGTGCAGGGCAGGCAGGGGTCGAGGTAACTTTCCCGGTCCGAGAAGGTATCGTCCACACATTCCTCACAAACAGTATCGTGGTTGTGTTCGCAGTGAAGAAACACACCCTGTCCTGCCGGGCACACCGTACAAGACTCACACTTGCCCGATATCGAGCTGAAGAAGTAGTTGTAGTTGCAGACGCAGTTGGCATCATTGGAGTCGGTGCAGGGCGTCTCCATCCGCATCAGGCCAATGCACTGAGTGCAGGGCCGGCACTCCTCTGTGTGACTGTAGTGCTCTGAGAAGGTCTCACCTGCAGACAGGAGGACAGGTTGAAGAGGAGCAGACAAAAAAGCGAGAGGGGAGAAACGAGAGAAGGGGCGAAGAGCAAAGAAGGTTAGAGGATGGAGGGAGCAGGAAATACGAGGAGATAAACAGAGGGATAAACAGTGCGTCTATTGACATTAATCATGTTTACTGCACATTCATTAGAAGGGAGGACACATTGATCCACTGGGCTCTTAGTGATTTGTGCTCCGGGACAAGAAAGGTGCTCTTGTGTTAGAGCAAGTCAAAGCCTGCTGCGCTCATTATGATATTGATCTCCATGTGTCTGCTCTGCACTGAGTAAACTGCTTTAATCTCCGTCATACAGGAGCGAGGCGCAGGTGCATCAGCCTGGTTACACAGATGAAAATGTCAGAAAATTATCTCTAATAAAGTAAACAATCACCGCAGCGTAAGGCACAACACTGTGAGGAAAAAATACTGGAAAAGTCAGGATTTATGGGGAAAATATTATTTTTTTTAATCAGTTATGTACAAATATTCAATATTTTGTTAATCACAACAATTTTACAATGAAAAACTCACTGATTTATACAAAACTTGTTTAGAGTATTGTGTTAGTTTTTAGTTAAAGCTATTTAATTTTACAATAGTAACTGTGAAGATTGTTTATAAACTCCCTAATGGTCAATAGATTACAGCTTTTCAAAGGTCAGTGCTGATATTGGGAGAGCAGGTTGGCCGATAATGCTGATGTCACATTGTCATTTTATTTAATAATGCCAACACTAGTCAGTCTTAGATTTGATATGCTATCAAATGCATTTTTCATTTGGATAGATAATGATGATATTGGCTTTGTAAGGGCTGATACCGATTAAGATGTCATTAATTGGCCAACCTACCAATCGGGCTATCTCACTTTAGACAACTGACCAAAACTGATAGTATGGATTCATCAATACACCAAATACATAAATTCTGTATCTTCTTGCAGCAGCATTTTAACAGCAACCTGACTTTTTGGCAACTGCCAGCATGTTTCAATATTTTAGTTTCTAAAACACACACAATTTTAATGTTTTGAAGAAAACCTAATCCAGCCTTGGTCACTTAACGATTTAAAAAGAACAGATGGACAGTTGTAAAGATGACTTTTCTCACCAGGAGTTTGGTGAAAGGATTTTTACCACCATTACGCTAAATGTGAAGCTAAAATCAGAGCTGGGTCAGCTTTGACTGGAAAAATGTTTAAAATGCTAACATCAGAAGTTGCTAAGCTCTGTATCATGCCGGTTTAACATTCACAACATCTGAAAATGTCGTAAGTTATGGAGCGCAATGCTGTGAGTTTTGCTGTGAGTTAGCCAACTGTTGTCCAACTTTCTGTCTGACGGTCTGTCAATCTCTTGGTTTGTTGATTTAGCGTTTTTTTTTTATTCTTCAAATTTTCATCTTAAATTAACAGCTGTGATGTAGATATTCACCATTGAGCTGTAAAAAGCTGCCTTACATAGAATAAGGTGAAGCGTTACTGGCTAATTGCCCGGTACTTTTTAATTACAGGCCAGAAAGCTTCAGCTGAGTTCATTATCCAGGAAGTTATGACCTTGAATTAGCCTTGTTTTACTCAGTTTCCTCCAGCACAAGGTAATTTATTAATATTGTACGTTCATATAGAATTATTTTTGGTTATAATTGGATGCCCGCTGAATTATTTATACAGAAAGAGGGGGAGGGTGTGAGTGGGCATCGTACCAGTGCCACTTAGTGGTTGAATGAAAGGGGAAGTTGATAAAGAGGCTGAATTCGAAAGTGTCATACAGCTCAGCTCTACTTTTTCAGCTTTCTGTCGAGTTAACATGAGAACAGATAAAACATCACAGACTTAAAGTGAAATGTTGTAGCCTACTCCTCTGTGTCTATATAAACATGAAGAAGTCGAGTGTGCAGCATGAGAAGTTTCATCATGACATAAGAATTTAAAATGGTTTAGTTACACCATCAAATGCCTGTTTTACATATTGAGTCGTGCAGCAAGTCGACACTGGTTTAGAGTTATTTGGACTGGGTGGAGCTGTAAAAAAAAGCCACATGACTGTGTGGATATGTGGTACACCTCTTATCTACAGTCACATATGTCTGAGAGTGAGTGTTTTTCCTGCTCGGTGGGTGACGTGTTGAGAAACAGCAGATTGTCAGTGTGAAAAGCCCCGCAGCAATGTCCCAGCACTCCCTTTGCCTCGTAAGCGGCTCTGTCGAGTAAACACTGGCACAGACTGAAGCTCTAAACACCTTGTAAACAGCAGCACAGCTAAGAAGCTGTAGATGAAGGTTGTCACATTATACAGGCAGCCTGAAGACAGCAGAGGGAGGGAAGTGATGCAGAGGCAGGTAGGGAGGGAGCGGGAAGGCTGAGTCTGCTCGAATTACTTGAATGAATTTCTGATGGAGACAGAAACTCTTGGAGGGTGGGCTTGTCAGGAAAGCATAACTGAGAGATCAAAGTGTTGAGGATGGACTCACATGCCACTGAAAGCTGAATGGTTCGAGTTGTTAATTAGCTCTGTTTCTTCTCTGAATGCTCACACACACACACAAGCACACTATCAGATTCAGCCTTTCCCTTTGTCACGATCCAAAAGAGGACAGTGACACTGACTGAATTGATAAATATCAGTCCTCAGAGGTAAACAGTTGTTTGAATTTATGAGCTTCAAGCCTTTGTTTACTTTGCAGTCAGGCTCAGCCAGTAAATCTCTGCTCATTCATCAAAATTATCCAGCAGCGCGCAGGCTTCCTCGCTAATTTTAACTTGCATGCATGAGTCTCTTTCCAGTCCTTGTGTGCAAACACATGTAAATGTGACCATATGCAGCTGGTGCCCAACAGGCACAGGAGAGAGAGAGAGAGAGAGAGAGAGAGAGTGTGTGTGTGTGTGTGTGTGTGTGTGTGTGTGTGTGTGTGTGTGTGTGTGTGTGCGCTTTCATCGGGGTGCTAAAAAAGGAAAGAAAAAGGTCATGAAGAATCAGGTGGAGAGTAGTGTCTCCTCTTTAATAAAATATGAAGCTTTCTCTTAATTGTCCCCAGCTGAGCGATGACCAGCACATCCCAGCAATCAGTTTCCGTGTTGAGCAGCAAAAAAGGCCAGGTAAAGGAAGAGGCCGCTGTAAACCAGGGGGATGATGCACTTAAAATGTGCCACCTCAGCCTCTAAAGAGACCCCCCTCAAAACACTGATGTGTTCCGCTCCCATTAGTGTCATCAATAATGTAACTGTGGACAGCCTTGAAACTGCCCCCTGATCTCTACAATCAGCACTTTAGGTGTAAGCTTTTAGTAAGGGAAAGCCCTTCTCCCACTCTATGAAGCGTCACGGTCTACATTTCAGCGGAAACACCATCTTCGTCCTTTTTCTGCGCTGACTGGGGAGAAATGACCAGCCTCCAGAAAGCTGCGTGACAGCTTTATTTGCCTTTTTCAACATGCAGCATTTTTGTACGTAATTATCGCCTCGCTTCATTGGTCTACTTAGCTTCCCTGCTGATTTGAAACAGGTGTTTTAGGATATTACCAAAGCTATTATTAGGAGACCAAAGAGGAGGAAAGCTGCTCATGTATCCTGCGCTGAGCTTTCAGGGTTTGATGCCATCGCCAGTGAAGGCCTGCCAGGGAGAAATCTCCATTTCCGCTTTCTTCATCCCTCATGATCCAGGCTTGGATGCAGTTCTTGACAGTGTTTCAGCTCTCATCAGACCAAAGCTGTGGTTCTACTTTTCCTTCCGCTTTCAAATCCCTGCTGACTTTCAATCCAGCCCAAAGAGGCTCTTCCTAAATGCTACATTGACTTGTGTGGTTTGGCCTTTTTTTTTCTTCTAAGATCTTCAATCAGTTTTCAGGGCAAGTTTTCTCTGAACGGTTCACTAAGTGAGGCAGGTCCACTCGCCTTGTCTCCCATGACAGCAGAGAAAAGTGGAGAAGACTGATGAATATTTCAGTGCTGCTGACGCTGGCACTCATCCCAAGCAAGGATCATGGGGCAGGGGATGGGGGGTTAGACAGGAAGTGGGGATTTGGGAGGGTTATAAATAAAGATTCACCCATATTTACAATGAAACAGGAAATGGATGCCATGAGCTCTACTTGTCAATTATTCATTTCTGCACTTTAGAAAATGTATTTATAGATAAAAATTTTCAGGTAAGGTCAAAGTTTCCCCCTCTCGCTTTCAGGGAAATCCAACTTATTCTTATTTTAGCGCAACCATAAATCTAGAATAGTTGGGATCCTGTGTGAAATGGTGATAAAGCAGAATTTGATGTTTTCTGGATCATTTAAACCCTACATTTAATTGAGAATAGTGCAAAGACAAGAAATTAAATGGTAAAGCTGAAAAAGAAATTCCATTTGATGAGTAATATTTGCGAATTTGATGCAAAAAGTGTCAAAAAATTAAGACAGAAACAACAAAACAACAAAAAGTTAACACGTGGAAAAAAGACAACATCTTCAAGGGACATTTCCCAAATATTTAAAACAGGTTAGTAAAATGACTAAGAGTTCAAAGAGTTTTCTACATAACCTGAGTTTCTCAGAGGTTAAACTGGGAAGAGGTTCAGGACTTTATGAGAGCCTGTATGAGCAAAGAGTTCAACAAGTTTAGAATGACGTTTCTCTGCCTGAAGGATTTAAGGACTTCATCATCCGCATCATGATCTAAAGTCCATAACATCTATAATATGAAAATTATCTGTACATACCCAGTCATAGATGGTCAGGCTGTTTTGGACTCTCACTGCATTAATAACAGACATGGGCTAAAAATGACTTAAAAATTCCATCATCTGCAAGAACAGTTTAGGATTAAGGATTTTTGTTTTTTTTATTTATATGGGAAAATATGCATAATTGAACATTTACATGTAAATGCATGGGATTATAGCCAAGCAGCTAATTCCCTTCCCCAGTCCCATTAGCAGGTTGGTGTTAATACATAAAACCAAAACAAACATCAATTTCAGTTCAATCAGTTTATTACTAAATCCATAAATGAAAGTTGAAAATGCACCATGTGTTAACATGATCGACAATTACCGCTGACTTCTGTGTTCTAAAGCCTGTTTAAGAAGCTGAAAACTGTCCTGTGGTTAGACTTTTTTAAACTTGACATTCTTTTGGAAATTATAGACACTACTACCTTTTCAAAAAAAAAAAAAAAAAAAAAAAGAGGGTCAATTCTTGTAAGTTTCTTAACACAGTTCAAAAGCCAGTATCCTTGAAGATATAGGCATTCATAAGTAGATAAGTGCCCATAAGTACCCAGAGCATGAGTAGCTCTCTTATCTGTAGATGCAACGTTAATTCTGAGCAATATGAAGAGGTTTTGGTGCAACATATCCTGCCACTGAGACAATGTTTTTTTTCAAGCAAGTACTTGAATTTTTCAGCAGGACAATGCTGCACCACAATCCTGTGCTAGAAGAGGAGTCCAGGTGCTACACTCCACACGTCATCCATTAAAAACTTAAAGTCAAAATATTACAAAGGACACCCTTAGGTGTTGAGCTGCTGACATATTTTATCAAGAAAAAAGCATTACAAATATACTCAGTATCAACTTCTGAGAAGCTGTCTTCGCTCCATTTTCAATTCCAAACAGCCTTGAAATGACTTGCACACCCTAAAATTTTACACAGCACCCATAAACTACTCTTGAATTGGGGTTGTTTTGGGGTTTATTTGCTCCTGTGAGCTTCAGGTACAT
Source organism: Xyrichtys novacula (assembly GCA_962446985.1). Lineage (NCBI taxonomy): Eukaryota > Metazoa > Chordata > Actinopteri > Labriformes > Labridae > Xyrichtys > Xyrichtys novacula. The sequence goes on along the minus strand of OY660879.1, from coordinate 20,556,585 downwards.
TAAAATTTTATCCTGTGAAACAAAAACAATATCGAAACCAAAGGAGAGTTCTCATGCTGGAATCGAGTGCACCCTCCGGGGTATTTGAGTTTAATTGTTGAGTGTTCATCAGCAGTGAAAACCGTTCCTGTAATGCCGAGCAAGATAATTGTTCACTGTTAGAGGCACAATAGGCTTTTCAATATGGTTTAATTAGCTGGATCAAATGAGTAAAGATGCACTGATGTAACGGTATGCATGATGAATGAGCAGATCGTGCCCTTTGGTGCCTGGCTCTCTAATACCATTTTATCCGCTAATACAGACGATGAGTCATAGCAAAAGGGAGAGGGAGGGGGATGAGGTGGGGGTAGAAGGGGGTTCTGGCTGACAGGAGCGAGTACAGGATGGAGAAAAGAGGAGACACGACAAGAGTTGGTGGGATTCGCTGAAGTAAAGGGTGGGGGATGGTAGAGAGGTTGGAAAAAGCCCTCATTAGGAGTGGAGTCGTGATGTCCAGCTCACTCTGAGGGGAAACGGAACAGCGGGTTACCGTCTACGCACCGCTGACCACTTTTTACAGCAAGAAAATGATGCGAAAGAGAAAATCCTTGTGACGTCAAACTGGATTCAGAGTCCGAGCTGAAGCTGCTCCTCCATTAAACACATCTCTGGAGCCCCACTATTAAAAGCAACCTTTGACGATTGATCACTCTGCCCGCTCACAATCCTCTGCTGTGACCAGATTTTTAACTGCACAGGTGCAAAACTATCATCAGTCTACCTTATTCCAGTCAAACCCTCACACCTGGTTCATTTTTGTCAATTTCATGCCTGTGATTTTCCATTCCAACCTTGGCTCAGTTTGACAAGAGTTGGTTTATGTGAAATTGACTTCTGTTTCTTTTGTGCTTTGTTGTTTTTTTCTTTTTTCTTACCCTGTGGCACTGTCTCACTCTCCACACTGAGAATTGACTCCCTGCCTCCTGTGCCCATCGCTGCAGCTCTCGATTTCCCAGAGGCAAAGAATGAAAAACTTCAAAGTGGCAAAATCAGCCACACTTTAAATTCTCAACAATGTAACACAGCTCCGAGATTAGCATCTGCTTTTGTAAATAAGTTTAACTTTAATCAGAGTATCTGTTTTCCTTGTACAAACAACCTCCAAGCATTCTTCCAGAGTCTAATACATTACCACAAATTAGATCCAGTTAGACATTGTTCGGGTGTTTTTTTTCCTGCAGAAATCAAAGCTGCTTATGCAATGTTTACCGCTGTTTGCATGTGCCGGGATGTTTCAATGCATCCATAAAGCACCCACAGTTCTCTGTCACAGTCTCGGTCTCATGTGCCTGGGCTGTAAAAGAGTAAGACAGGGTATCACTGCAGAGTGTGATACTATTGTCTTGTCCCTCCTGACCTATGCAGCAGTCCTCCTGACCTACACTTTGACGGTTACTTAGCGCTCTGACATACAGCAACATCTTAAAGGGCAAGAAAAGCTGCAGAGCCAGGACATAAAGACAACCCAGAGTTAAGAAGAGCACTACAGTTTGCAGCACCTCTTCTTCTGTATCTTCTTCTTCTTCACTTTTTTTTTTTTTTTTATGTTGCAGAGTTGGCACCTCTCCCGGCTCTGGTCTAGAGCAAGTGCTAATGGTTCGCAGCCTGAGTTAAGCTGTAAGCGAACACATTTGGACCCACTTATAAGCTTCAAACATATGAATTCCTGCTTTATTTATCTAGACAGTCAAGGGAAGGGAGATACTTCATACAAATTGGACAATAAGAGTTTGTTTTGGCTTCAATGTTCCTTTGTTTTTAGAGTTCAGGGCCTGTTCAATCATTGTACGCTAACAAAATGAGATGGATGTGAAAATAAAGATGATGTAAGTGAGGAAAGTTTCAGATGAATGTGCGTGTATATATGTGTGCAGCATGTGTAACACTGCTGATGACATGCAGTTCTGCAGATGTGCATCACTGTACATGTGTCTACACTGAGTTTGATCATCTCCAGATAATCCAGTTAAGTTTGACACATTTCAGGAAACGCAGTTTTTGCAAAGTCAAGATTTTGCATTTTAATGTTTAAGGTTGTTTGTTTCTTTCTGTTCCAGGGTTGATTTGCCCAAATAAGGGAATGAAAAAGCAGATTTGAACAGATTGTCAGCAGATTTCATTGAAACCATATTTTACTAAAGAAGAAATGTGCTGGCAGGGAGGTTTATGGAAGGACATGTTGTGGTAACGTTTTTCAGACAAACTTCAGAGGGAGATTTTTCAACAGCTCAGAGCATAACAGTGACGAGTAATGGTGTATAAGAAAAAACCTCAAAATCACAGAATCAAGATCAGATAATTTGCTTATTTACAAAGTTTTTAAAGATGTTGACATTTATGTACAGGATTACAATGGTCTTTCTGCTTACTAAACAACACTTTACTAGATTTCGTTTTTTTGGAAAATGGCTCTAAAGTAGCCACAGAACCATATAAATGTAATTCAGAATCAATTATCATCTAGCTTTTATCACACAGTACATAATATTTTATGGATGATCTAGTGTCTCTGTGACTACCTGACGTCAGCGGGCTCATCAGCCAATGAGTGTCTGCCTCTAATCTACAAACAACTGTCATGTCACAGCATGTAACAGGAAAAGCTGTTTCATAATCATGTGGGCTGATGTTTAGATGTATGCAGCATCTGAAGTCCCAACAAGGTTACAACAAAATTGAACTTGAACAACTTTGGCACCCCTGTGGACAAGACAGTCTTCATGTATCTTGTCTTCAAAAACTTTTCACCAGAAATCTCATCCTGCTGAGTAATTATAGTGAAATATTTCTTTAATTGTGTATATTCAATATGAAAAAGGCTTCTTCAGCTGCTCGGCTGATACCAACTCAACTTACAATATAAATTTTTTTAATCTTGCTCCTGATGGTCATGTTTGCTTTTGAATATCAGGATAAGGCATCAAGGTGAATTCAGTCTATTTCTTAATCAAAAACTTCTTATAAATGTGTATTACCTGATGAGTCCACCGACCCCAGGTAGTCGCATAGATACTCAAATTATGAGAGTAACTCCTCATAGTAGCTTTGATTTACTGTATCTTAGTTGAACTCGTCTTAAAACCCACTTTTATTCATTGGCTTTCAACCCTGCATGAGACTCCTGTTTTAGTGTTTTATGGTTTGTTTTTAGTTTTTTTTTTTTTTATGTTTTTAAATTCGTTTTTAAAAGCATTTAAACTATATATTACTTTTTAATATCTGCTTTTATTTTTTCCATTGTTTTAATTGTATATTGATTGTTTTGTATATTAATGCACAGCTTTTTTTTCAGTTATGGTTGTTTTAAAGTGCTTTACAAATAAAGTTGAGTTGTGTTGAGCTCTTAATATATCAGTTCTGTCCGGCAAATGACGCTTACTGAACATTACACAAAATAATAGTCTCAATAAGACTAATAATAATAATTTTATTCATCATTACTTAATAAAATTACAACTATAAACATAGGAAGAACATTGTTAGAGAGGGGTACCAATGTTGTAGCTTTTTCTGCACTTTATTCGAAACTGATCAGGGGAACTCTTGGATGTAATGAACTTAGTCTGATAAATTCAGCGCAACTTAGCAGCAAACAATGATAAATCTGTACTCACTGTCCAAACACTGGGCGCAGACTGTCTGTGTAGCCCCGCATTTCTTCACCACTCCCTCTCCAGGTGGACACTGCCGGCAGCATTCCCCGCTGGCAGTGTACTCGCCGCTCTCACAGGAGAGCACCGCCCGCTCTGTCTTGGACCCCATCACCAACGCCACCTGGCACGGCAGGACAGAGGTACAGAACATCAGGGCAGCACATGGACAGGCTCACAAAGAGAGGGGGACCTTTCAGACACACACACACACACCACAGTACAATGCCGGTGTGGCTTTAAACATACACAGCCAAACAAATTGAAGAAAATTACTGCCAGGTGTGCAACCTGCTCCTTTAAATCCAACCACCATCAGGATTCATCATAAATCATGTTGTCTCCACCTATATTAGACACTCTTTGAACGAGGCCGTCATCTAAACTGCCCTAATAGCTGCCCTGAAGACACATCAGCTCTAATAGTAAACTTATGACACGCTCTGGTAAGGGCAGTTACCATAAAATCATGTGCTCACAACATTATACACATGCCAGTCCTAATGACTGTCTAAAGGTGAGAGTAACAGGAAACCTAATACAGTGCACACACAAGCATGTGTTTTTCTACTATTGTGGGGACTAGCCTACATTCTTGTATACATTACCACTGGGCTTATATGTTTTATACAGCACTAAGCACCAATACTTTAACCTCAGCTCCCAATTGTTAATACATGGTTACATACACGCACTTGTTTTTCAATCTTTAACGGGACTATAACCTCTGCAACTTAATGCTGGTACACACTAGGGCCCGACCAAGATGGATTTTTTGGGGCCGATGCGATACCGATTATTAGAGAGGAAAAAAATGTGATTACCGATTAATCGGCCGATATTTTAAATTTTTTATGAAGTTTTAAAATTTTGTTAATTGAAGTAATATATCAACATATTTACTAATTCCTTTTAACAAATGGCTGCTTTTGAGCCTTTCAAACACTTCTCAGTAGCATTAACCTCAGTAATATTCCACATATTTATCATGAATCAAACTCAGACCAGAAAAGCGTTTTCAACCACCACCATCCCTCGCCGATCGGTGCCTCCGAGTCTTAACTCACGTTACACATTTCCAGTCCGGTCTCATCTGGAGACATGCAGCTGCCTTGGTAAGAGAAGTAGCTCAAGTACGTAATGTGTACTATTGTTTATTCTACTGTTACTAGCACGGCTAACAGTGTAGCAAGACTAATAGCAGATGGCTAACTCTAACTTTAGCTTGCATATTACATGGTGCTTCACCGTTAACTCGGGGTGACCGTGACCAGCACAGCGGGGAACATCATGAAGTGGGTTGAACTGAAACTTGTTGACTTATTGTGTATTTCACAAACTGGTTTATTTGCCGTTGAGGTGGACCACTCTACTCCGTGCGTCCCTACAGCTGCCTGCTTCAGATCCGTCACTCTGCTGTGCTGTGAGGTAGTTAGTGGATGAAGATTGTCATGGGGTCGCTGCGCCATCTACAGGATAAGTCCGGGGATCTTGTCAAATGGCGCATATTATTCTCCGCATTTTATTTATGAAAATATCAGCGACAATCAGCGAGTTTTGGCCGATTACTGATTAGTCTCAAACAGGCTAAAATTGGCCAATTTAATCTGCTCGCCGATAAATCAGTCGGGCCCTAGTACACACACACATACACACACACACGCCTGCTTGTTTTTCCACTGTTGTAGGGATGATTACAGGTGGGAACAGTACATCCAAACTTTGCTCAAAAAAAGTTTTAAAGGTAAACCCAAACTAGCATTACATGGATCCAGATGGGTTAAGTGTACCACTGTCAAACTCTTTAGTTAACAAACACACTTTCTCCACCAAACAGTAGCTCTTGTTGGATTCTTAACAGAAGTAATACAGACATTTTCACATATGATAAAAAGACTCTTTAAGCTCCTCTACAGCTCCATCCTAATTTGCATTTATATACACATTTTATCACCCCAAATACCTGCAGACTGTAAATAAGAGTCTTTGCCTTTGCTGCTTCCCTTTCCTCCTGAGAGATAGGTAATTTCAGGTCTGGTTTAGTGTCTTTCATTCACAGCTTACGTTCCCCTTTATCCTTTTAACGTGTCTGATCTACTCCAGGCATCGCCCCCTTCTTCCTCCTCTTACTCTGTTGAATTATCTCATTTCCCTCAGATACAAATGCCAAGCAAAAGAACCAAGGCTTGTTTGTACAGCAATGTTAACTCAAAAGACTTCAAGCTCAGACATTTTAGAACAAAGAAAATCATCAGACTGAAACACTTTAATGTCCTTTGGCTCTTATTATGTGACCAGAGAAAGAAGCTCATTTCCACTTACATTTGCTGAAACATCAATTCAATCTTTTCTGTCTTTCTCATTCGACCCTCCCCTCCTCCCCCTCTCTCTGCTTTCATTCAGAAACAGATGTAGTGAGCAGCCAGCAGCTCTCTCTCTCTCTCTCTCTCTCTCTCTCTCTCATTTCTTGCTCAATATTCCCCTATTTCTTTCGTTCCACGTTTTGCTCTCAAGGCTGATTCTTCTCATCACTTCTGCACAAATCTCAGTCTGTATTTGAGCGTGCCATCAGGGCTAGAGCCACATTCTTCTCCACAAAATGAACTTTGGATGAAGCCCAAATCCTCCAAAGGGCTCCCAATTGTACCTGCAAGGGGAGGATTCATGTCCCTGACTGCTGCCTCAACTCCCTTTCCTGTGACATCTCTCTGGAATTTCACTCAGCTCAGACACAGATTCACGGCGATTCCAGCGGGGAGATTGGTTCAACAGAACCATGATCACGCTCACACATACACATGCAACAAAAAAAAACATACGGTGACCCAGCTGTGATATGCTTGGTTCGTCCTCTTCCCAATTTCATGGTCAATTTGAGAGTTTATTTCTAAATTTAATTTTACCAAAGAGCACCCGCCACCCTTCAAACCAGCTGTCATAACAGTGTCCCCTCTCACATGCAGGCCTGTTCACATGATGACTGAGAGCTGCACAGCCCAATTAGACCAGCTGCTGTGGACATACCAGAGCAAAGGGACGATGCACCCTCCGCTCTGAGCTTAATCATTCTTTACTCTGCATTATCAACTTTTTCACAATATTAACAGGGCCTCATGTTTTCAATCAAAATCAAGCCAAGTTCATGTCTGATAAGAATTTGATGAATCAATTTACCCTGCGTAAGCTGCAGCATCTTTATCTCTCCTTATTTGAGACCCCAAAATTGAAACTTTATCTCATTAAAGAGTGTGCCAAGTCGCCTGTCAGCAGACAGCTCCTGGATGTCTGGGTGCAATCCAACATGAAGAAGAAGAAAGCTCTATTTTCCAGATGCAAGGAGTGGAGCTTTCCAACTTTCTTCCCTGGTTAAGACCCACCGGGGATGTATTTAGCATGCATACAGAGGTAAACCTTCAGGGGACAAGAAATAACCCAGGTATGATGTATTTGATGTAAACTGCAATTCTTACTTGGCTACAGCTATAACCTGTATATTTTGCAAAAAATGGCACACTAGACCTTTAATTTTGCATTTTTAAAGGGGAAAACAACAAAGTTAATACTGCACACCTTTTAATAGAACTCATGATATCATAATGGCATTACATGCATCACCAAATGCAATACAGGGCATAGAAGTCATGAGAAACTACCCTAGAAGTCCCAGCTAGACTATTTATGAGCATAATTTTGAATTAAATGAAGAGCCAACAAGCCAAAGCAGGATCATAAAGGCAGAAAATTTATGCATGAAATTTAAAAAACTACAGTTTTCCACAGTGTAGGAGTATCACAGCAAGCACGCACGAGTTACAGCACAGATTACTCACCAAAGCGCACAAAATCACCAGCGATAAGGTAGTAGTCATCCTGCGTCGCCTGCTGGAGTCTCATAAAAAACAGATCTTGTGCAGAGAAAGCAGCGCTATGTGGAAGGAGAGGAAGAAGAGGAGGAGGAGGAGGAGAACCGCGCAGCAGGAGTGCTCATTTTAATCCCAGCGGCGCGGATTTTTATCAATGAGTCCGCACCGTCAGGAGTCCGTACGCCCGGGACCCTCTTCGCTGGAGTCAGATGCGACTGTAGGTGCACCCCTCAGCAGCACCACACACAGAGAAAAAGGGAGAGGAGGAGGAGGGGGAGATCGTCCTGTCCAGAGCGCTGCTCAGCTGCAAGTGCACTGCGGAGGAGGCGGGAGGAGAGAGAGGGGGGCACGTCCACCCCCCGGACACGTCTCCGCGTCCTCTCCCCGTCCTGCCTCATGCTGCTCCTGCGGTGTCAAGGCTGAACAGATGATTTATTTTAGTGATCAAATAAGTTATTATTTTGAAAATGCGAACAAAACAAGAAAAGATATTTTCATTCAAAATAACCAGTTAATCTAATGTTTTCACATCCTGAGATTCTGCGAATATTCAATCCTGAGTTAGGCCTATATGCCAATACAATAATATACCGTGGCCTGAGCCAAGTTCATTTCACATGCCACCATTGGTGAAAGTTAAAGCCAGGTCACGGAGCGTGATGCTTCCTTTATGCACAGGTGGTTCCGATATCAATGCCTTATGCGTGGCATTTGTTTTTGTTGGGATCCGCGCGCACAACCACATTTGTCACATAGGGTTGAACTATATCCAACTTGATGTGAGTGTCTCTATTTGTGGAAAAGAGTGTTTGTCTTTCCCGTGGGCCCAACCTCGCACACACCAAATCCATCGATGCTTATTTGAGAGAGTGTGGAGGACGTAACATCCCCCTCAGCACACCATTTGTTGATAGGTGGAAATTGGACTAGGCTTTCTTAAACTCACTCCACACCTTCACCTCTCCCTCTTTCCGACTTGCGCCGCTGGGAGGAGCTAAGGGGGGAGGGGGTAATGCCCCGGCTACGCATGGGATCTGACCTGTGCTGTGCCTTCTACTGCCAGGGCACGAAATTAGAGCCCTTAGGCGCGTTTGACTGCAATTAACAACCACCACTATTAAGTGCAACTATCTGAGTCAGCCCATACATTTAGATCTAGAGCTTCATATTCCGATCTATATCTTATCTAATGACAGAGCAAGTGCTTGTAGCACATGATGGAGTTAACAAGATATTGAATTCATGCTGCCATCACCATTTCCCTTTCCGCTTCCCCTACCACCACCACCCCCTCTTGTGCATGGCTTGACGGTCATCTGGGGGCAGTGGAGACCCCGAGAAGCAGGCAGGCCTCGAAAAGCTCCTCCAAAGACTGCACACGTGCCTCCATCACCTGCCTGTTGGACTAGAGCTCTGATACTCCTGCAGTAAGACTGAACAACCTGCTACCTCCTGCCCCTCTTGTTCTCACACACATACTGTATATACAGTATGCATGAACACACATTTCAGCCTCAGCTTCTTATCTCACGTGAGGTCTGATTTAATGCAAAAGAATGACATTAAAATGATTTACACTTACTGCAAACATTAATGCCTGACACATGCAGCAGCATAATACCCTTCTCCAAGTCTCTCCTTATTGTAACAATATGGCTTAAAGTCTGCAGACACCACAACCCGTGTCCTAATTTGTGCTCATTATGTGTGCAGCAGCTGTTTGTTGAGTTTGTCTCAGGAGAAATATTACCTCTGCATCGTACAGTGCAGAGATATTTGGTGGAGACCCTTTCTTCTTTTAATGACACCCATGTTGTTTGTAGCTTAAAGGATTTCACAAGAGCAGAACAGTCTTTTCAGAGTGTCTACATACGTCTGGCCATAGTGTGAATCTTTTATTGCTTATCTGACTTTTAATTGCTGTCGACACTAAGCCTAAGTCTGTGCGTGGCTGTTTTTGTGGTGCTGAAGCACTGGTTTGCATTATCTAAACATGTGTTTCTCATTTCCCTTTCTTTTTCACATTATGTAAATGAAGCAGGAGGCAATTTATTATTAGAAACACATTCCCATAAAATGCACACAAAGTCAACACAAACTGTAAGGCACAGTTTTAAAACTTGTCCTCAAATTGGGTCACCATAACCCATTCTTGTTTACTTCTATGTTTTACATGGATGTTATTAAACTATTGTTCTCTATCACACTTCATATTCACACCGTGTGGCTGAAGTGTGCAAATTTCCAAACTACATCCAGTTTCAAACACTCAGGCTCTTATTAGGTACAGTATCACCATTAGCCACAAGAGGGCGCCTCAGTTGAACTCGTCAGCAACAGCCGCTCCCATTCACATCTTGAGTGTTGCTCTTGAGCTTAACAGTGAATGATGAGGTTGTTCATTTCCACTGAAAACTGAGGGCTGGTTTCATTTTTTGTACTAATCTCTGGTTTCAAATGTTACTGTATCACATCACTGTGGTGCTTTATGCTGAGTGAATTAACTGCAGCCTCCACTAAAACATGGCAAATGGTATGTTATGTGTAAATGTGTTTTTGCTGCACTGTGAAAACAAGTGTGCTGCAATAAAATGAGTTTATTGAAATATCATCTGAAACTTTTCACTTTATTTTGATTTCTAAAAGGGACTTTTATTATCCATGACAGCTGTGCCCTGAAATAGGAAGTACTTATTTTGAAATATGGTTGAAAAGAACTTGCTGAATTTGCAGCCTTTTTTAACCTCAGCTTAAGATAACATTTAGGTGCTTTTGGTGTGAAAGTATATTTCACAAATGCATTTGGCAAACAAAAAAATATTATATCTCAAATGTGAATTTCTACAGGTTTGTAATAGGGCACTTCCAAATCTTGGAGGCAATGACAATATCAGTGGAATAACATGAGCTGCTTAAAGGTAAAGTAAGGAGTTTTCCACTGGTTGAGAAACACACTGAAACTGATACTGATGCCTCCCTAAGAGTGTCAAAAACAAACTAAGTGTTTTCACTTAAAAACACCATGGGAGGTAGGCATCAGAGCAATTGATTGACAACAGGCTGAGGGAACAGCTTTAATGTTACCTTTCATATTTAATGATACATTTTAGTGTTACAAAAGACAAAAGGACGAGGTATTAGTCTGAAAACAGATTTTTTAAAGTACCAGTGTGTTCACAGGAGGCACCAAAACTAACACAAATCAAAAGTTCCTCACAGCAGTTTTGACAAAGTTAACAGTGTTGCTTCCTTGACTGTTTCCTTGTCCAGTTAGCTCACAAAACAGTAGCCAACTTACATCATGTAAAGCTGGTGAACAGACAAAGGGAGTCTGTGTATTCGATTTCAGACATGCCCAGTAGAGCTTGTTTAGTAATGGATTTAAAAGTTTGAGGAAATTTTGGGATAATGTTTAAAGTCTTAAGTACAGTAGGACAAGGCTACAGGAATGGAAAAGGTTCAAAGAGTAAAGCAAAGGTGTTAGATCAAGTGTTACTGACCTACAATTGCAGCATTTTCTAAGTCATGCTCAGGGTGGGAAGAAGCAGCAAGAATCTAGTCTGCTGTGTCCAAGGTTTCTAGTCAGAGACTGTATATAGAATAGACACCATCTGCCTCCTCACTGGGTGAAGCCACCACAAGAACAGCACCCTCTGGTGGTGGGCTGCAGTATAGGTCATGAATCCCACCTCCTCCAGCAATTCCTATGGAGCTGTGGACAAACTTAACAAATTAATTACATAGAGTATAATTTTTCCTCCCCTCTTGTTGTGATGTTGACATGTAGTTACTGTAAGTTATTATGGGGGTTCATGTTTTCTATGGTTGACACTTGATACAGCCTATGGGCGTACAAAGATTGCGTAGCTCACCAGGGGGATAGGCTGTTTGAACTGAGCAACTGAGCAATGCGTACAATGCTACTGCACAAGTGGTGGTTTCAGGAAATGGAGAAAATCCCAGAAATACTGTGAGCAATTCGGCTTCAAATTTGTATAATGACAGAAGGAGGAACCAAGCTGTCCATAGTATATACAGTCTATGGATTCAAATCAGAGACTAAGGACGTGTAAGAGATCATTTTTCATCACCTTTTGATTGACAGGCTTCAGTAAAAACAATGGAAAGTACAAATCCAACATGAAATCAGGCTATCAAGTGACACATCAAAGAACCTTGCTTTCTTCTATTATCAGACAAAAGACACCATTAGCATCTGGACACTGACTAGAGGGAAGAGGTTAAAATCTTACATTATGATTTGGTGTAACTAAACTAATTAAGAAAAAGCTGAGCTCTTGGGTTATGTCCAACTCCTCACATTATTTGTCTTTTCAGTTAATACTTAATAAAGCAGCAAAGAAATGTATGAAAATATACTCTGTGGACTTTCATTTTGGGATAATGTTGCACAACATCACACTAGCATACAAGTTTCTCACCCTGAACATGATGTCAGATGAAAAGGTCCACCTTCTGAATGAAGCTGCTTTTGAGCTGCTTTTGAGCGTGTTGAGGTTTTAGAAAGTAGAAATCCATTAAGCTCTGCTTGTTACATAACTTCTTTCATTGTTATAGTGACACTAAATTTGCTGCAACCACTCAAAAACCACTAATGCTCGCTCTAGCATTGTAATTGTGTTTCATGTTCATCGAGGTACTTAGCATTTAAACTTAAAGAAATCCAGCGTTGATGGGTATTGATCCGAGCCAATAACCGTGAAGCTGCTGCATTCACCAAAAAATATGGTCAGCTTTTTCCGTGTCCATCCTCCTGACCCTTGTGCTACCTCCACCATCACCACCACCACCTACCATCAGCTCACAGGACAGAGAGAGATGCCCCTGAAGCAGCAGCAGCAGCCACAACGTGATTTAGTTTCACTGTTGAGATCCGAATGCTCTCCAGTATTGATCTTGGGACACATCAATTCTCCCACTTCCTACATCCTCCTTTGAGATCACCCCTGCAGCACCTCTGAATAACCCTCTTTCTGATGACTCTGACAGCATCTCTCCATCAATATCTATCATTGCGTTCTCATGTCAAGTCCTTGAATTCAATATTCAGTCTTCATATAACCACCAGAGTGAGAGTAAAATCACTGTATCAATATAAGTGTGCAGGTAGTCAATAAGGAACCAGTTAGACTTGAATAAACTCTAACAACACCCCAGATATAGTGATGTAGTTGATATTGTTTGATTCCATCAACAATGTAACAGAAATGTACAACAACCTAAAGCTGACATGGATCCTCTCAGCAGCCAGAAATAGAAAAATGTCCTCTAAATGTGAGCTCTGTTAAGTACTGTTATGGATATATGGATACGTGCTGACAAGGCTTTAGCAAGGATACATGTATTTTTCTCTGTACATATCACATTTCCAGCCATAGGATTGGTCAGCAAAAGAGAAATGTCATGTCAGCCTGCAAGGTCGCTGAGAAAATCTAATCTTGATAAAGATGACCTATTACAAAACGGAAGTCGTTAAAGAGTGAAAGTCCAGGTAACCTGTAACCCATGATAGTGTATTGACTGATTTTAAATAAAAACCTATTTTATTTACGCTGTTAAGATGGGTAATTACACATTCATAAACATATATATATGTTATTACTATATAAATTACTATATAGAATTACTATGTATATACATATATGTACATATATAAAATATATATATATATATATATATATATATAGGACAGAGAGACAGAGAGGTTATTGGCTCAGATATATATATATATATATATATATATATATATATATATATATATATATATATAAATATATATATATATTTATATATATATACAGTGCATCCGGAAAGTATTCATACCACTTCACTAGACTGTATATACTATGGACAACCTGGTTCCATCTATCGCCTGTATACGGATTTGAAGCCAAAAAGCTCTCAGTATTTCCGGGATTTTTCTTCATTTCCTGAAACCAGCGCTGCACACTAGCGATACACGCATTCAGCCACGCAGTCGCTGTGATGATGCTCGGCTCAAACAGCTTCACCCAGCGAGGAGGCAGACAGTGTCCATTCTTTATACAGTCTATGGTTACAGCCTTATTCAAAAATGGATTAACTTCCCTTTTTCCCTCAAAAATTTTACACAAAATACCCCATAATGACAAAGCAAAAAACTTTTTTTTAGAACATTTTGCAAATTTATTAAAAATAAGAACACTCAAATGTTGCGTATACATAACTATTCACACCCTTTACTCAATACTTGGTCGAAGCACCTTTGGCAGCGATTACAGCCTCCAGTCTTCTTGTGTATGATGCAACAAGCTTGGCACACCTGGATTTGGGGGAGTTTTTCCCCACTCTTTCTTGCACATCCTCTCAAGCTCAGTGAGGTTGGATGGGCAGCGTTGGTGCACAACTACTTTCAGGTCTTCCCAAAAAATGTGCAATCAGGTTCAAGTCTGGGCTCTGGCTGGGCCACTCAAGGACATTCAGAGACTTGTCCTGAAGCCACTCCTTTGTCTTCTTGGCCGTGTGCTGAGGGTCATTGTCGTGCTGGAAGATGAAGCGTCGCCCCAGTTGAAGGTCTCGAGCGCTCTGGAGCAGGTTTTCATCAAGGATTTCGATGTATTTAGCCGCATTCATTTTTCCCTGAATCCTGAAGAGTCTCCCAGTTCCTGCCGCTGAAAAACATCCCAACAGCATGATGCTGCCACCACCATGCTTCACTGTAGGGATGGTATTGGCAAGGTGGTGAGTGGTGCCAGGTTTCCTCCAGACATGACACTTGGCATTCAGGCCAAAGAGTTCGATCTTCATTTCATCAGATCAGAGAATTTTGTTTTTCCTGGTCTGTTAGCAGTGGCGGTTCTAGACTAAATTACTCCCCGGGCGAGACCCCCTCCAAGCCCCCCATGACATGACATGACACATGACATGGCTGCCCTGTTCGCCCGTGCCTAGAACCGCTACTGTCTGTGAGTCCTTCAGGTGCCTTCTAGCAAAGTCCAAGCGGGCTGTCATGTGTTTTTTACTGAGGAGTGGCTTCTGTCTGGCCACTTGACCATAAATGCCTGACTGGTGGAGTGATGCAGAGATGGTGGTCCTTCTGTAGGGTTCTCCCATCTCCTCAGAGGAACGCTGGAGCTCTGTCCGAGTGACCATCAGGTTCTTGGTCACCTCCCTGACAGAGGCCCTTCTCCCCTGCTAGCTCATTTTGGCTGGGCGGCCAGCTCTAGGAAGAGTCCTGGTGGTTCCAAACGTCTTCCATTTTTTAATGATGGAGACCAAAGTGCTTTTTGGGATCTTCAATGCAACAGATATTTTTCTGTAACCTTCCCCAGATCTGTGCGCCAGTACAACCCTGTTCCGGAGGTCTACAGACAATTCTTTCGACTTCATGGCTTGGTTTGTGCTCTGATGTGCTCTGTCAGCTGTGGGATCTTATATAGACAGGTGTGGCTTTTCAAATCCTGTCCAATCAGCTGAATTTGCCGCAGGTGGACTGCAATCAAGTTGGAGGAACATTTCAAGGCTGATCAGTGGAAACAGGATGCACCTGAGCTCAATTTTGAGTTTTACAGCAAAGGGTGTGAATACTTATATATATGCAACATTTGAGTGTCTTATTTTTAACACATTTGCAAAATGGTCTTAAAAAAGTTTTTTTCACTTTGTCATTATGGGGTATTTTGTGTAGAATTTTTGAGGGAAAAAAGGAATTTAATCCATTTTGGAATAAGGCTGTAACATAACAAAATGTGGAAAATGTGAAGTGGTATGAATACTTTCCTGATGCACTGTATATATATATATATATATATATATATATATATATATATATATATATATATATATATATATATATATATATATATATATATATATATATATATATATCAGATGAGTCCATAATGAAAAACAATTGTTGGCCATCACCAATCACAGATCAGTAAATCTGATTTAATTTTGTCTGATCTGACCCAATAAATACCTTTATCTTTCTTTTCACACTTGCTGAAGCCTCTTATAATAAATTGTTGTGATAAATTAATACTGTGATTTTTTTTTATCTGTTTATCTAAATGTTCACTAGGCTTCAGTTTTGTATTTAGTCTTTGTTTTGACTCAAAAATTCTAACAGACATTGAGAACCTATCAGTAGATTCTACACTGACACCCACAATTCAAAACACATGGGAACCCTAATGTGCACAAGGGTCATGTCAGCGACTTAGTCCATGCTTTTGTCAGCTTTGAGTCCTCCATGCGACACAGAGCATTGTAACTCCTCCTGTGCCGTTTTAATCAAAGACAGAATTTGGTTAGATGTTGCAATGCCTCCAGATAAGTCTGCAGCACAAGTTTTTGACCAGAGACACATTGTTTTGGCTGTGCAGAGCTGCCAGTGGATTTGAATTGAAACAAAGACTGGAGTTAATGTAATGACTTTCAGCTTTAAGGCTCTTTGAAGTTCCTCACATCCATGTGGGAATAATGGTGGAGGAATTTAAAGCCTTTATAAATATATTACCTCTCGTTTCTACCCATGACTCCAACACTGTTCCTCCAATTTAGGTGCAGACAGCTTTAAATTGAAGGTTAAAATGAGGTGTTAAATCAAGCAAGTATAGAGCTTTAAGTTTAAAACCTCTACAGCTCTTTTTTAATGACGTAGAGGATGCATTGACCTTTGTGATGCTGGGATTCATTTCTGTACTTACATCCACTGGTCTGGTTCAACTCCAGGAGGAGAAAGTTCACTGATACACATTACAAATGACTTTTTGGCTGCTGTTCACATCTTGATGGCTGGACTTAAACAAATAACATCCAGATTAATACTACTTTTCTGAAAAATGTGGCATAAGATCTAAAAGAAGCCGGTTTTGTATCTAAGCCAAAGTGGTGTATTTCTTCTCTTTGGTGCACATAAAATACAGATGTTGTGCTGCTTAGATGCTGATAAGTTCAGCCAAGACAAGAGAGATCTGCCGCTGCACTTCAAGGACAGTGTACACCAGGTATGATGTTACAGCAGTGCTGTGATTTCTTACCTTCAAGCAGGTTTGGTGACATATTAGAGCTGATATAAGGGCTGGAAAGCCACTGTGTAAAGTTATGGCCCAGTGTGAGAAGGTGGACGCCATATGTTTTGAGCGGTCTGCCAAGTGGAGGATATGTCACTTGCGCCTGGTTACACATCTAAAAACAAGAGTTATAGTTGCAGTCTTAAAGAGAGGAGGAGATGCACTCACCCTGCACAAACCGCCTGCAAATATAAACCGCAAAAAGTCTACGCTGAAAGCTGGAGTGGAGCCAGATCTGCAGGGGGAGCCTCCACTTTTCTCCTGACAGGCTGTCTTTATGCTGTCATATTCATGGTTGGGAGAATTTTCTACCCTCGGTTTACTTTAAGTCTGAAAGATTGCTCATGTCCAAAACGTTAAGCTCAGCTAGCCAAGGTTCAAAGAAGAGCATAAAAATGGATATTTAAGCAGATGATGCCTTTGTGAGCATTTAAACTGCCTTGTTGCAGCATTATTACAAGAGCCAGAGCTTCTTTTATTTTTTTACAAAAAAAAAAACAAAACATTTTTCACTTGAATTTATTTGAAACAGACACAGGAAAAATCTATCCAAGCATTTCTCATCTTGATATTTGAGGGGATTTTTTCTGGGTCATCACTGGTTCGGTAAACACCATGTGGTTTGAAGTTTTCCTGTTTTCCTGTTGTTATTTTTAGTCTAATTAAGTCTGCACACATTTTTAAGCTGTGCTGGATGTTGTAAGATAAATGGCTGAGCTTTTTTTACCAACCCATTTCTGCATGAGAAGTGCTAGTGAATTCGTTTTGGCATAAATTAGCTCCCCAGTTAATTACAGTACGTGAGTGATTAAAGACTTCCTCTGTGTTTGAACAGGCTGAACTGTTATCCCTCCTTACGTTACGTTCATAAGAAGGCCGACTCCCTGAGTTTGTGAAAGAAACTGTCCCTCTGGGTAATGCGCATCAGTGACTCATGTTTACTCTGCATCTTTACATAAGCCTGATCTCTCTGAGCTCAACAGGAATTTATTGGAAACACTGTTCTGCACCTAGTCAAAGCAGAGGCAGCATTCAAGACTTTTCATCAGCATTTTCTCCTCACATCTGTTGTTCTTGGATGTTCAAAGCATTGTTTTGTTCAGTCATATACTTCCAATGTGCATACCAGAGTGAAGGAGCTGACCTGCAGCCAACAGCTCGTGTGGGATGCCAAGTTGGAGGCAGATGAGAAATCTTCAGTTAAAGGCATCATGTTTTAATGAAGCACACAGACTCCAATGGAAGAGAGGAGTAAACACGGAAAAACGAAGTGCTCACTAACAAAACAATACAGGGTAATCAAGGGCTGTGCAAGATAGTAGTACTTTTCCTGTGTGGCATCCATAAAAAACAGCATTACAAATGCTTTAAAAGACAGATACAATACAATGCAAAAAAACTGCAAAGAAAAATGTCCCCCTCTTTTCACCTATGCAATTAACTAATCATAAAAATATGAAACAGAAACTGTGTGTTTGGACGCGTTTAAAGAAAAAAAAATCAAGAAAGGCTATGAGTTTGAAAAGGTGCTCAAAAACAGGCATTGTTGCAGAATGCTGGAGTTCCTCAGGGAGGTTAGCTGTGTCCCCTTTCTTTTTCAGCTTCAACATTAGGGCGACTGTGACTCATTAGTGGAGTCGGTCTTCTCCCCATCAGAAAGTCTGGAATTTAATCTGAGGTCTACGTACCAAAGTGTCCCTGGGCAAGACACTTGACCCCACCCACACCCATTGGCTGCGCCCAATAGTGTGTGAATAGGATTAATCAAAAAGTGATGATCTCTATACATGGCAGCCATCAGGGTGTGAATGTGGTGAAAATGTAAAAATGCTTTGAGTGGTAAGACTTAAGAAAGTGTAAATATGTATACCGTTTACCATTTAAGCCTTCTGGGGAGGGTTGGTAAGTTCCTGTGAGACTATCTTTGATTGACCTGGGGACGAGTCACAAAAGACTTAGTTAGTAAGTAATATCTTAAATTGATTATAAAAGCAAAAGGAAAGACAGTGTTGGTTAATTACAAATAGTATAACGTTTTCCCCTTTCTTAACATTAATTCAGAGTCTACCTGGATTAAGTCTCTTATTATTGATTTTTGTCTTAAACCTCCAACACAGAGATTCAGGAGAGATGTGATGGAAAAGGGTCTTCAGGAAATATCTCATAAACTGTGAAGTCCCCAGTAAGATAAATGCTTCTGGTAACAGCCAAACTTTTGAGGTTTCCTGCTCTCCAGGGGCCTTATTTATCAACCTTGCGTAGAAAAGGGTCTAAATTCTGGTGCGGGAATGAAATTTAGAATGTGCGTAAGTACAAAAAAATCTGTATTTATCAAACATGCGAACACCGGTCGTACACACACACGTAAGTAATCAGTGATGATAAATCCCACCTGTTCTTTACTACTGTGCTCGTGCATGGTTAGGGTCATTTGCATCCAGAAACACCTACAACTGACGATATATGGTATCGACAATCCCTTTAAAAAAGCGTGAATGAATTTCTTTCCACCTTGCTGAAATCATGGAGGTGCACACTCACAGAGCAGTTCTGCTGAATGAATGAGTCGTGTGTTCCTCCAGTCCACCAGGCAACAACGTTTAACAGAAACAAATCTGCATCGCAGATTATTTGTGTATTGATTGAATAAAATCCTTTCCTGTTGACAAAACTGAATTTACTGTGTGAAGGTGCTTTTATTGCGATGTGGGTGCAATCTATGGCTCAAATTATGTTCGGGAATCCTGCAATTGCGTGAAAGCCTCGTTTTATTTTATCTTATTGGTGATGTGTGTTTGGGAACTGGATGTAAATTGAGGCCAGAAAAATTATTGCATTCAACTCTGCCGACATGATTCTGCTTAGCGTTGTCTGCGAAATTCCGCATATGTCTCCAATCTCATGCTGAAATGTTCCGGTGGCCAAAAATCCCAAGGTGGACAGGAGCTGGATGTGCACTGGGATGGCTTTGGTGCGTTTTGTCTCTCACTCCAACACAGGTAGTAAATCACAGCGTTAATCCATTAAAATAGTTTGGGGAAGCGGTACTGCTGAGAAGCCACTCTATGTTCTCACTGAACAGATCAGCACAGGCTTTAAAAACGCGCTCCCTGCGGCGCATACGGTTCTCCAAGTCCTCCAATAGCGCAAAATAAGCCGTGATTCTTGTATCAGTACTTGTGAGACTTCTTTGAGGTTGTCCTGCCACAGCTGATTTTTATAGCTTGTCACACCAATCATTCAAAAATGTCTGCTAAATAACTAATCAGTTGAATTTTATACAGAGGCAACGGGGAACGTGTGTGAAGTTTGAGATTGCTGAATGCTGTGACTCCTTTGTTTGGTTCTATTTGTAGTTTCATTGTTCTACCACTAGATTTTGTGTGTACGCATGGTCAGAGTTGTGCTTAAATTTATGAACATTCCTAAGCACAAGTACAGGTTTATAAATTCCATACTTTGCACGGGAATGTTCGTATGCACTCACTAAGCACACATCTGTGCATAGGCACGGTTGATAAATGAGGCCCCTGGTGCAGAGTAAACATCAGTCAGAAATGACTAATAAACATGATGACATCCTTTTCAGCCTCAGCTGTACACAGTGTTTTATTCAGGCCTAGTTATCACATGGCTGACAACAGAGAGCATTATAAACATTACATATGAGAAATGTAAGCACATTACTTTATAAGCATCATCACTGTCAGCATCTTAGCATGTTGACATTAGCATTTAGCACAAGGTGCTGACGTGTCTAAGTAGTCACAGAGTCACCAGATGAGCAGTCCTGATGCTGTGTGTCAAACATTCCTGTTTACAAACATAAAACCCTTCCTGGCTGTGACATCTGTGGTCATTATTAAAACCATTGCTTAGTGAAATTAATGTGTTTGTGTTGGAAGAGCCTGTTAAAATCTGCCCTTGACGTGATTCAACAGATATCTCTTGATGTGTTTGGAAGTTTTACACTTTTATGAGGAGTAACTTTTTTTTTTCAACCAGGATTATTGCTTTTTTTTCCCCTTTAACTCCCACTCAACTATGCACCAGACCTCCAGAGGATCTTCTTAATTACATCTACCTTTCTGAGAGTAAACCATGACATTTCCTCTGAAATCTTTAATATCCTTCAGAAAGAAAAAAGTCACTTCTAAAGCAACAGAAGTGCAGAAGAATTCAGCTAACGGACCGTCTTCATGTGGCATTTTCACTAGATTTTCAAGCATTTTACATGACCCTTTTAGACCATTGACTGTATATAGTATGGTCAACGTGGCTGCATCCCCTCATTGTATGTATTTAAAGCCATTAGCTCCCTGTATTTCAGGGATTTTTCTGCATGTGAAAAAGAGGACATGTCAACATTGCAACTGGGGGGGGGTTATATTCAGTGTAATTAATGTCTAAAGTTTGTCCACAACTCCAACTGGAGGAGGCAGGGTCTATGACCTATACTGCACCCAGTCACCAGAGGGTGCTGTTCTTGTGTTGGCAAATGGCATCCATTCTATATTCAGTATATGGTTCAGGCACTGATGGCAGAGGCTGGTGTATAAAAAGATTTTCAGTATGACTGAATCAACCTGGGATTAAACCCCCAACCTGATCTGATTTAAAGGTGATCAGCTCATTACCACCCGACCCCCTTATTTGATAAAAACCAGACATCCAGGGTGGTTGTTGCTCTCAGCAGGTGCGCTGTCACACTCCAGTGCAGAGGTGGAAAAACCGTCAGTGATCTTCCCGTCTCTGTCTCCACATGGTCTACTTTCAGAGCATGCTCACCTCCAGACTCACCCTCAGCTCCCCTGCTGTCACGATGTGGGGAGGCAGCAGGTTGTAAAACATGTGACCCCTTAATACACATGACCCTGATGTACCTGGGAACCAGACACTGAGAGATGAAGAGGAACAACAGTAAAGACAGGCTGTATTTACACAGGAGACATTCAGAAAAGTGTGTCAAGTCTTTTGCTGCCACAGTCACTACAATGAAGTCCATATGTGATTTCATCACATGTTTAGGGGTGAAGAATTGTGAAAAATATAGAGAGAAAATAACTAAAAAACAAGAAGAGAGAGACATAAAACCATAATCTAATGTCAGGGTCTGAAACAAATGCTTTTTCTTTTAATTAATTTTAATTGCTATAACTAAGACAGCTTGTTTTATAACTGGGTCAACATATTAACACAAACTTTCTTTGACAGTAATTTTCAAAGAGAAACTTACTTAAATTTGGTCAGTTTGTTTGAGGACCCACAGCTAGATGATGGCCTTTAAGCCTCGCCCACAGGAAGAGGAAGCAGGTGAGGTCAACAAAGGTTGGACTTAACACCTCATAATGAAATTATGATCCCTTCTTTGACTTCTCCAATGTGTGTAAAACATTCTTGTGGATTTTAAAGTTGAGTCTTTTATCTTTTAATTTTTATGATACTATCATCAGAATTTGTGGAGCTAAAGACCCCAATCCACAGTCCAAGTTATGGCTGTAGAGAACCCACTGTAAAGCACGATTATGATCATGATAATCATGAGTCTTTCTGGTTGCACAGGTTCAGGCCTCAGCCTCTTCATTGATCCACTGACTTCCTTTAAGTTATGTCCAAAGACTGTATAAAATGATGGACCTCATGGCAGTTCCCTAAAATCAAAACAGAAACACTTGGTGCTCCCTCTAGTGTCTGGCTGTAGTACAGGTCTAAAAAAAAAAACCTAAAAATGTTGGAGATAACTTAACACTCTAATTTTCATCTTTAAAAGGTAGCTCACCAGTGTTGTAACATTCATATTGGCTGAACTTTATTTTATAGCTCTTATGAGGATTTTTTTTTTTTTTACGCCTTTTCATAAAATTTACAAGCAAACAAGACTGTAAGAAACAAGATAGACATTATTTCAATTGCTATTGCTATCTTATACCTGAAACCGATGTGGGATGCTAAAAAAAAAATTAAATAGAAATTAAAAAAAAAAACTAGCACTGTTTTGTACAGTTTGTACACAAAATACATTTATAAAACAATGATGCAGTCAAAACAGAATAAAGATAAGGTTATGGGTCAAAAATCACTACTTAAGCATAAGCTTGACAAATTTAGCAGAACCTGCTCAGTCCACAGGGGAGCACTGGAAGTGACACAAGCCAGAAGTTCCTCACGGGTCAGTAACCTTTATGGCAGCACCTGTTGCTGCAGCATTTTCATTTTTTTTTTTTTTACAGTAGGATGAAATGGAGGCAGGTTGTTCTTATTTCTATACAGTTACATGAAATCGTTAAATTTGTTTCAGTAGTCTTTTCATGACTCAAAAATTCTCTACTAATTACTCCTTTTATCTCCTTGCTTAGCTTCTTGTCTAGGATGCTTGACTCTTTCATCAAAACTAGCCCATCTTTCAGCACCACCCACTGTTTCAGCTTGCCTTTCCTTCACCATTGAAGCAGCCGCACAAAAAACAAGTACACTTAATCTAAAAAAGTCTTTCCCTCCATTACCAACTTGCCTGTTTTTTTCTTTTTTTTTTTTTTTTTTTGACACTGCCACCTCTTGCAAAGCACTGAATACAGCACACGACTCCTGCCACCCACTGTGCTCCAGCCTCCTCCACTGTGGCCACAGATACAGACAATTAGATCTGCAGAAAGACATGATTTCAGAGGTTTGTGCCCACAGACATAATTGCACCAAATAGCCCGTGCAAATAAGAGTAAATGGGTTGTGTGTTGTTGTAATGCTTGAGCGTGTTGGAGCTTGGTCTTGAATGTTTCTTTAGCACCAACTGTGACATTTGGTTTCTCCTATAGATGATAATAAAAATGAATCTGACTCTTAGTCTGATTTGCATCAGCAGAATTAGTGTAAAGTAAAGCTCCCAAAACCTGCAAATAATCTGTGGCGCTGATTTGAGAGTGAGTGAGCTGACCACCAAACTGGGTTTAAAACAACATAGAGAAACATATTTGTTTGTAACATGAGTGCACAGCCATTAGACACTCCAAAATAGCATTTTTTCAGGTTGTTGCTGTAGTTTGAGTAAGAGTAGCTGCAACTATAGTGCAAATCTATTGACAGTCAGTAAAGGCTCATTTTGTGAAATCACATGAAATCAATGCAAAGAAATATCTAATCATCAAAACAGGCTTCCATAGAATAACTAAGGCTCACCCTGACAAGTTTCTGGAGGACTGTAACGGTAAATCCCTTATCTT
Organism: Xyrichtys novacula; assembly: GCA_962446985.1. Taxonomy (NCBI): domain Eukaryota; kingdom Metazoa; phylum Chordata; class Actinopteri; order Labriformes; family Labridae; genus Xyrichtys; species Xyrichtys novacula. The sequence continues at coordinate 20,532,736 of OY660879.1, read as the reverse complement.
TTATTACTGTTCAGGGAACCAGATGATGCTTTAATTGCTGGACAGCCTACTGCATCCAATTACCTTGACCTTTTTATGATCCCGCTGTGGCGCTTTCATTTCACTTGTCATATTTTATTGTCTGATCATGTCAGTTCTCACCTTGGTCATCCTGCTGGCCTTAAAATGACAACCAAGATTGGTTTAAAGAGGCTTTGAGAGCATCGTTTTTTCCCGGTAAGTAATAATTTTTTCTTTTCACCTCACGCGCCTCAGATAAGGACATTTACGATACACCGTAATTGAGAAAAGTAGTGCTTTTCTGCTCCCTTAGCTGCTTTTCTTCATCCTTTTCATGGTGATGCTTCAGCTAACCACTATAATCAGCCAAATGGATGAGCTGCTTCACTGGGGGTGATGGTGATGGAATATTGATGGCACGGAGTGATTTCGAACCCTGATGTCTATGGAGACATTAATCCTCACTCAGCCGGTGAGTGCAGCCGGCACCTTGGTAGACAAATGCTCAGTTCTCCTCACATCAATCAGACAAGCTATTGTTAAAGGATGAAGAAATAGCCAGTCAAGTACTTTAAGAATGCCAGATTTAAGTTTTATTGTCACTGTTTGCTGAGTAGAAAAGACATCTGCGTATAAGCTCCTGCAGAGTGAGACACTCACATTTGCACACTTTTTGTCCCAGGCATGGATCAAAGGAGTTTTACATCCCTGAATGAGGCAAGACCCTTTTTAGGCTGCCTTTGGTCTGTAAGAGCATCCTGGGATCATAAAAGACACTGCTGTTGACGTCTTAAGCACCTGGAAGAAGGGAAGCACTATTTCCAGAAAAAGAAAGAGAGATTTTGTTATGAATGAATACCAGAGCAAAGAGGAGCGGTAGTGAAGTGTTGACTAGTGCAAACTGAGAAAGAGTATTGACATCAGGGCTCAGATAGAAGAGTAATACGATTAGCTGCTTGGATGGTATCGAATAGCAATCACAGATAACCTGATCCCCTTTCTTTACCTTCCTCCAGGCATCCTTTCCTTCCAGAGTTTGATCCTCCTGATCCCCAGGCTTCCACAAACAGCTCAATATTATTCAATAACATAATTAATATTGAGTAACAAAAGCCATAATTTGATTAATTAATCACTTCTTATACATGTGAATCCATGAGTGCATAAGTTCATTATTTCCCCATCTTGATAGGATTTATTTCTGCATGCACTATGCAACTCTAATGGGTGAATTTGTGTACTTTTACACTTGTTTGTTAGATGTGTAGTCATGTTATCGTTCCGGTCCAGCATGCCTTTCGTCTCATTAGCAGCGATCAAAGGCCGTGACCTTCTGTGGTAGGTCATGTTCACTCAGCCAGTGTGCATGGCTGGCTGCTAATGTCCTGGAAATCCTCAACACAGACACAAATAAATCTTTGCACAGTGTGTTTGTCCGCTCGATTTAATAGGAGTTCAAATATTGTGTTTGTCAACCTGCTATTTTTTGCTTTTCTCTAAACATAAAATTCGTATTCAGTCACCTGGGTTTCCTCGTCTTCATGTTATGTCCATTTTGTCGTTTTATTGCAAGGATAGCTATACATATTTCTTGACATACCATGCATCCCAATAACTTCTTTAAATCCCTGTAGACTGTTGACATTCAGGCCACATAGCTCAGACTCTTCCATTAGAGTGTCTGTTTGTTTACTGGTGAGAAAAAAGACCAGGAGGTGGTGATATAATGGAGCTACAGATGAATATAATGTCAAAGATTGTATCAGTTCCAGACTAAATTCATGGACCCTGTCATGTGTAAAACAAGCTCCATGAGCTTGTAAATGTAGTCCCAGCAAATAAACACATCCACATGTTAGCCTATGAACCTGAGGTCCCCTTATTTACCCTCCCTTCATTGCTTCATCTGAATATATTTGAGAGCATTGACAAGAAAAACAGACACCTTTTCTGATGAGGGGCACACAGTTACGTAACCCTATTGCATTCACTTACCAAATGAAAAAAAAGGAAACAGTTTTTTTGAGTATTTTTATTTATTTATTTATTGCTGTTTTTCGAACTAATTTTTTTCTTTTTTCTGTTTTTCAGACTATTTTTTCTTCGTTTTTTGTACTTATATTTTTTCCCTTCTTTCTGTTTTACAGACAAATTTTTATTCTGTTTTTTGTGCTATTTCTTTTCTGTTTTTTTTTCTTCCGAACTAAGCAGTACTTCAAAATCCTGTGAGAATCTCATACAATCAGATAACGTTAACCATCATCAGCCACCATCAACCATCAGCAGATTCTCCAGCTCCTAGATAACTTTAACTATGGGGTCAAAAAGAGTAAAGCATGTTATTAGTTAAACATTGGGTATGCAAATCCTGAGGTGCCTGTGCGAAGTAGAAAAACGTATGATGAATCCATCTATCTGGCGTAAACAAGTGGGCCATATTTGCTTCCAAAACATTGAGCAGAAGGGGATGTAAGCTTCCATTTTTAAATGATCATGAGCCCAGAAAGTAGGAAAATTAATTAGTCTGACAAACAAAACAAACAAACAATAAAAACTGTCTGAAAAACAGAAAAATTAGTCTGAAAAATGGGGGGGGGGGGGATATTCTGAAAAACAGAAAAGAAAAAAAATTAATCTGAAAAACAGAGCTTTTTTCTTTTCTTTTTTTTTTTGGTGAATGCAATACGCTTCAGTACACATTAGAGGATAATCATGCTAATTTTGAGCCTTTCTCCCACCCCAGTGCCTCCTTCTGGCAAAATCTCCTATGGTTTATACCCAGTTTCTGTGCGGTGTACACCAAAGTAGACCAAACAACTGAGGAACCTTGTTTAAATCGATCATGTGAGACTATCAACAGGGCCCTCATATTTGGTGATTTATTCTGACCTGTGAATATTTTTTGATAATATCAAATAAAAACATGTCCAGAGCTCCAATCACATATCTACACTAATTATCCTCTACTGTTAGAGCAGTAAAAGCCTCTCTCTACCGACTCAGTGTCTGAAGGTGAAGCGGACTTCAGGGTCAAACCACAAACCCATAAGCCTCCATTGATTTACAGGGTCTCTCTCTCATCCCTCTCAGTAATAACTCTTGTAATAGCCACTTGTGAAGCAGATGGCGTCTAAATTTTTAACCTACAACTGTGTTGCTTTTTCCTCTTTTTGTGGTCTCCAGTCTGGAGGTTAATGATTTAACGAGTGAGACCATCTGAGAAACAGACAAATATTCAAAACCGAGCTGGAATTCAGTCCATCGGGGTGCAGTTATTTCCCCTTAATTGTTTCCTGAACTTTGCCCTTGAGGTTTTCCCTGACCCGGTATATCCTGATGGGGCTCTGTGACAGACGGGGATTTGGGAAGATGTAAGAGGGTGCGACCTGAATGTGTGTGTATGAGTGTGAGTGAATTGGGTTGTTCTGGTCCCGTCCAGGTGGCAGCAGAGCTAAATGTACCTCATTTACTCCTCGCACACTCTCCTCCATCACCTTCACATTGAAGTCTGGATTTATTCAGACTATTCTTAAACCATTTTAGTGAAATTGTTCCCACAGGCTCTGTGTGATCTTGTGATGAGGTCTCAATGAGGCCAGGAGCCCCAACATCAGTATTTATTTACTTAAATCATTAGCTGCTCAACACTGCCCCAACAATTTCATGTGGTACTGCAACATTTGGCTAATTACAATGTCATTTAGCAGACGCTTTATCCAAAGCAACGTACATAAGAATCATACACCAGCGAATGACACGCACTGGGAAAAAGGTAGGTCTTTTCCAAGTGTCTTTTCCAAGGATGCAATGGACAGACTAGGAATAGGGGGGAATCAAATTGCCAACCATATAGTTGTGAGACGACGACTCATGGTCTTGACCATAAGCCTCCAGATACAGATACATGTGTACATGTGAACTCTCATGCAGAATATGAGCCATAAAATGAGTCTTAAGACTCTGGTTGTACAAGTGTAATCTGAACAATTAAAGCTTTAAGCATTGTGACGGACTCAGTCTTCAATTAGGTCATCAACCTTTGTGAGTTTTGTAATATTTTGCCAAAGAAATAAGGAGCTCACACTTTCTTGTGTTACCCTCCAGTTCACACACTCTTATAGCAAAAGGACTAAGTTCATAGTCAAGCTAATCTTTGTGTGACTTGGTGCAAGAGTCAGCTTTGTAGGACATTAATCCATGCCCTCCAACTTCATGTGCTTGTGACTTTCCTCTAAAATATCAGACAGATTTACTAGACTAAGGAACCAAGTTTCTCTGTTAATAAATTTTGAGTGTCAGGAACAGGCACACCCTGTACAAGCAACTCTTCATTCAAGAGCTCACAGATGAATTCTCAAACCCAGTCTCGCAGAAATGGTTACACACTCAGTCATGGAGAAAATGTATGTTGCTTGATTTTGTCAAACTTGACCCCAAAGACCCTAATGATCTGGGCTAAAAACATGTTTTTTGACTATGCTTCGGATTTGTCTTGGGTAATTTAAGATTTGTCTTGAAATTTATCTTTTTTTTCCTCAATAACAGTTTTTAAAATATTTACTGGAGACCACAACTGTAACATATAGAGGATGAATATTTAACTTTATGTTGGATGTATTATCCAATCTTTACAGTATATGCAGCATCCCCAAAGACTCCCTGTTCTTTCTCACAGCTTTGACCTGAACTTAGTCTCCATTTCAGGGAACAAAACTCCCAAAAATGTGACTCACACACCCATAACCTGGTCTGATCACCTGATACAGCTGTATCTGTTCTCTACTCTCAATTTCAGCCTAAAACCTCCTTGACAAATCAGCACCCCTGTGGGGACTCTCTTTATGGTCTGGAAGGGGTAAAAAAAAGTTCAGTCCCCCTGCTGAGGTGCACTGGTCAACACTGCACTGGGTCCCAGACATCACCCCTGTGGGACTCCCTCATTTCAGAGCATGGAGGGTAATGGAGGATGGACAAATCCTTTACATACACTCTAAATCACTCCTCCTGCTTTTCCATACATATTCCTAGCCTCTGTCTATCTCTCCGCCTGGCTTCCTTTTTTCCACCTGGAAAAACAGCAGGCAGTGAAACGTGATACAAGGTAGTGAGGTGGTGGTAGTGGGGGTGTCATCCTGGTTGGTGTGTTGTCCTGCTAATGGAGATGAATGTGGGTCCAGAATTGCCTTCCAAACAGCTTTCACAGTACAGAAAGAGAGAGGGGATCCATTTCTCCTGTGCTTCCTCTCAGGCTGCAGAACTAATGAGAGAGGGGGGCTGAGTACTCACGACTTGATTTGAGAGGAGCAGGGGAGTCCAGGGGATGAAGAACTGAAAAGAGAATGTGGGGGGGACAGAGAGGCGAGAATGAGCTGAGAGAAATCGAGCGGCAGGAGAAAGGAGAGGAAGAATGACATGTTGACAACAGGGTAAGATGGATGATAAAACAGCAGGGAGAGAGGGGGCTGAAGGAGTAATGACGTCCAGAAAGGTGTAATGCAGAGAGAGAGAGGGAGAGACACACAAGATGAAGACTGGCAGAGAAAAAGAGACCATGATTGCCTACAAATCAGCCCTTATGCCATTATTCTTCCCATGAGTCCATCTTCACAGTGTCTCTTGGAAACAGACAGCTCCTTCATCCTCAGCATTTTGAAGTTTTTGGGGTGCTGGGTCAACAACATTTTGGCAAAACCTTAAAAAACAAGAATTAATTTGGACTGCAAGTGGAAAAGAATATTGACAACTGAACCAAAAGCTGTTATCTTAAAATGCAGCTCAAAACCCTGTTTAGACTTGGGTTTAAAATGTGTTAACATGCATGATTCTTGTGCAGCTTTGGCCACTAAAACAACCCTAAAAAGATACATTAATTGCACCTGGTGCATGCACAACATTTTGACATTGCACCATAAAACTATAAGCAAAATACCAACACTACCAATGCTAGGGTTGTGCAGAGATGTCTTTATCTGTTTATGTATCTATAATGAACATATTCTGCTAAAACACCAGTTTTTCTTTCTTTTTTTTTTTTTTTTAGCTTTATTTTAATGTTTGTCACACAAGTTTGCTTTCTCTGATTCAGATTCAGGTCCACTCTGCCTAATGCATTTGGTTTTGTACTGATTACCAAAAGTTCATAAACTTTCAAACCAAACAATCAGAGAAAGTGTAGATTCACATCGTCATTGTGAGAATGTTTGTAAGCTAAAATCAGCATCTAGACCGACACAGGTACTTTGATACTGACAGGGCAGAATCTTTTTGTTGTTCTTGTCATTGTCTGTTTATTTAGTTATCTATTTTTCTTGCAGTAAGGCTTATTTGCACAGACTTTTAATGAATGCTTTGCTCCAAATGAATGCATAATGGTCCATTTCAGTCTGGAGTGCAGTTTGTGGAACATTTCACCCTTTGGGCATGCTTTATGAATAAGAAAATTGTGCTTTTGTCACATTTGCACAGGTTTAGTGGATAAAAACGATGCTCAGCCCCTAAGTGAAGTAAAACCACACAAAAAGCTGACTAAAGTAAGAATGAGGTACAATGAGGTTTATTGCAAATAGGGATTGTTGTCAGACACTGTTGTGTTCATTTTCACATATCTTGATCCAATTACATCAAAGTATACCTTATAACCTAGTTTTGACACTGTCACATGCCAGCAGATTAAACAGAAACTGGATGCATTGAGATTCTGATATTTTCTGATATGTGTCACACCCAGATCAGGTAGATCAAACTACTTTCCCTACATTTTCAGATAACCATGTGCCTCCTGGTGTTACAATACTTTAATTCAAGGGATTTGAGTGGCCTTGACAGCGGAGGACTGTCACTGTATTTACTCTGTCAGAAACCTTGTTAGTCTCCTTATTCTGCAGACGTATGCGCCTCTATGTGTGACTCACTTGAAGTCCTTTGATTCAGGAAAGAAAGCCTTTAAAACTGAAGCTGTGCAGATTTTTGGTTTCCTCAACAAAGGAAATGCTAGACCTCCTGTTTTTAACCATTGTCAGAGCTGTAAACTGGGCGAAACACACATGTGGCCTTGATGAACACAGTTAATTTCAACCGCTTGTGGCTTTGATGCTGGTGTGATACGCTGCCAAGCTGCAGGGGATCTTTTATAAGGAAGGTGATTGACTTACCAGAGAAACAAACAGCCACATCTCTGCCTGCCATATTCAATTATTGACGCTTCCAGTTTTCCAAAACTTAACAGTGACCTTCCCTTAATACCTGAGAAGGGATTTTAATCATTTGCATTTCCAAAGAGATATCATCTGTTTCCTTCCTCCTCCGTCCAAAATCACAGATTTTCTCCTGGAGCTCTTATTTCGGTGTTATACTACATGGCCCATTGTGTGCTCAAATAAGGCAAAGCCTCATCCTCCATGTGACTAGGACCGCTGTTCATACTTCCAATTGACCTCCGTTGTCATCCTGGTGTAATGACGTCCTCACTCATAAATCACAAGACACTGTGTGACTAAAATCTTACTCAGATCCCTTCAAATCTAAATTTAAAAAAGGCCTCATCCACGCCTCCAGTACAGAAATGACAGCTGAACACTTCATGCTCTTGAGCAAAGAACTTGAAGTGATATTACATCCACGTATTTACAATCTTTTAGATTTCTTTCTTTCTATTATTTTTATTTTGGTCTTCTTCTTACATCTAATATTTCTATATACTATACTACTCCTGAGCCTCTTATCCCACAGACCTTTAGGAGGGGTCTAAGTCTTGAGGTGAGGTGTCATTTTTTAAGTTTGGTTGACATATTATTGGACTACAGGCAGGGAGGTTCAAAGTCAGAAATCATATACAGGCTTTAAACTTTGACATTGGGGTAAATGCGCCAAAAACTATAGAGGTAAAAAAAAAAAAAAAAGAAACACAATGCATAAATTGTTAAAAGATGTGTTGTGCACACAGAGATACTGGGAAACCAGAATCGCAACCATGACATGTCTCTGGCCACTTAACATCTTAAACAAGAGCTCCCCCTTGTGGACAAACACCTTGACTTGCATACTTTCAGGAGAAGACCGTTCTCCTTTGAGGAGTGAATAAACCCTGATTCCACCCTGAGAGATTTTTTGTTATACCAAAAGTTTTCAAAACAAAGTCACCAACAACATGCAAACTTTAAAAAAAAGCTCTAGAAGTAAATTATGAAAGCATTATGTGGGAACCTAAAGGGAGCCCAAAGTCCTTCAAGTGCCAAGTGTAGACTATGTAATCAGAGCTTACTGATCAAAAGATGCATTTTTCTAATATCTGACTCGATTAGAGGACAACTCACTCCATCTTTGATTCATCCCTTTCTACACTTTGACTCTCCTCTTCTTTACACTTTGCTCTCAGCTCCTCTGTGACCCTCCAGCTGTGCTCCAGACTCTTCCTCAGCTCACCCAGATCTGTCCTGATCTCCTCCAGCAGCTCCAGCTTTGAGAGCCTCCTGTTGATGGATGAGAGGACATCAGCCTGTCCACTGTCTGTGTCCTCTGCGGAAGAATCCTGCTCAGGCTCACTTGGCTGACATGACTCCATAGTTTGCTCCCAGATCTGCTCAAAGTAGTCATCAATGAAAGCCTCCAGCTCCTCCAGGCTGCTGTTGTGAGCCCACTGATCGATGAGCACCTGCAGACCTCCAGACTCAGTGAGCCTCCTGAGAGTCCGTTCCCACAGAGCGGGATGGCAGAGGGAATTCACACTCAATACATTTTCCTCAGTGGGCATCCCAAGCTGAGTTTGAGGCAGAGCCAGGAGTATTTTTGGACGCCTGGAGGAAAGCAGATGCACTTGGCTTTCACCGTTCAATCCCAGGTGAAGCCCATCTGTAGGACTCCAGACGGGTAGATCTACAGTCAATCTCACGCTCTTTCGACCAGAAATTATCATGGACAAGCAGGACTTGAAGCTGTCTCTCTCCAAAAGGTTGAGGCGTGCCCTTCCACCTGAATTTCCAGCTGATAGTGCCATCAAGTGACCACCACTATCTGGTTTGTTTATAGACGCATGAGTTGTTGAACCAGCTGTTTGAGTCACTGTAAAGAAAATGATGAAAACTGTTTTATTTTTTTATGGCTCACATTAGATTTTATCATCTCCACCCATCCTGTAATAAAAGAAATGTGCTTATCACAGTATCTCTCAGACATGCTGACTCACAGTTACATAATAAACTGAATTTTCTACGACAGACCGTATCAGGTGAGGTTTGGATATATAGGTGTGTCTTTGCCTCTCTGTGTTTTGTATTGACTGTGCAGTAAAATACTGTGTTCACATACAATGGTTTTTAGATGCAGTGATATCCACTACAGCGTCATGTCTTATTAATGTAGTGCCACCCAAGAGCCCAAAGATCACAGCTTACCTGTACTGACTTGTAAAGAGATTTCTCCAGATTCAAGTCTTGGAGTTCTTCGCTGTTTTCAGCTGAGGCACATTGGCTGAAATTGAACTAATTGCCAACGCAGTCTCTCACAGAGTGATAAATGTCTTCCTAACTACAGTATACTTCTGGAAAAACTCTGCCCTTTTATACACAGTTATGCTTCTAACCTGTTGCATATTTACAAAAATCGTTGGAAACTGATCCTCAAAGTATTTTCCTTTTTTAACGTTACAACTTTTTTAGTGATTTGTTGTCAGCATCCTAACCTTTTTGAAACTTGTTTCTCACATCAAATTGAAAATTACAGAATACTTTACAAGAAATAATGAACTAATTAATAATACCTTATCAAACACACCTTTAGTTTATCAATTAATAGCTATAATCAGTTAATATATCAGGGCAGATATATGCACGCCTGCTCTGCTCCTCCTTATCATTATTTACAAATACATTTTCTATCACCAGGTTTTTATTTAATTGTAACTTTTCTATTAGTTATCTTTAGAAAACATTATTATCTCTGACATTACAAAGACAACAGGGCTACAGATACAACAACTCACTTAAAATTCAGTCAGACCGAGACGCTAAGGCAGAAGAACGACCGCATCTGCAGTGCACATACAAGATACACAAGAATTACGTTTGCATTTCCATTAAGTAATAATTATAAATTTTCTTCCTTGAGCTGTGAAACTCTGCTGCACTGGGTGATCGACTCGTCAGGGCTCCTCCACAAAAAAGTGGCTGCTGGAGGAGAGTGGGTGAGTTGTGTTTGGTGTCTTTGCTAAAGAAAATAGGCAAAGCGAAAAAGATGTTTGATGGCTAGTGCTGTGGCTGGGACCCTATATGTACTGTTAATGAAGTTAGGTGCTGTTCTGAGCATTATTTGTGGCTATAGAGTGGCTTTTTGGTTGAGCATGTGGCTCCACAGACCGCTGTGTATTGCTATCGTGCAGTCGTTACTAAAGTTGGTGTAACCAGAGAAGCAAACAGTCTGCAAAATTCAACTCTCGAGGGGGTGTCTAACTGTGTGTTACAGTGTGTTTGACCATGACTCAAACTTACGCCAGAATATGCCTTTAAGGCACATGACTTTTCAGCATTTGTGTTGCTTGTCATTCCATTGACCTGAAACTAAATACTAATAATCAACACTTGATCTATGATCTTGATTCAGCTGACAGAGAATCACAAGTTGTGTAGGGCTGCCAAAGGATGTATCGGGTGTGTCCTTCACGGCTTATGAAAAATAAGCCTCGAGGGACACATTTCCTGCACAGACAAAATAGTGTGTCCGTGTCCAAATGCAGTCCCTGACTCGTTTGTCAGCCACATGAGGAGCCTTCAAAAGCTGAAAATTCCCAAACATGGTTGGATGCTAACATTAGGTGTCAGCAATGCTAGTGAACCATACTATTGTGATGCTATTGTGAATTTAGTACAGCCCACTGTCCCTCCATACTCGTCCTTTCTGTTGTTATTGCCTAGCTTAAAATCTCAGTTACTGTAAATTTCTGCCACTCCTTTCAAATCACACATCCTTCTTTTTTTAGTTAGCCAATGATCAAATGCAAAAGATCAATTGGTTTTTCAAGGAAAAGTCCAATCAGATTTTCTCAATGACTTGAACTTTAGCTTCCTTGTTTGCTGGTTGATTATTTCTTGTAGCCAATAACCGTGAACTTACCCCATGGTGTTTTTTCAGATGCAGAAATGTTAGCTAAGAATTTAGCCGACAGCAAAATCATAAACATGTTATTTAACACAAATCTGACAGTAAGTCTCTCCAGATTTTTATGTACAATTGTCTTTTCAGCTTCTGAACACTTGATCAGCAGTGCAATGATACTTTGTGAAATACTTGTAACATGGGACTGAGTGGTACAGGATAAGCTCTTAGTCCTGTGCCCAAGCCCCTGGATCGGGATCCCAGAGTCCAGGAACTTCTGCTCTAAAGGTATTTAGTCATTTTAAACTCGAGTCTACTACAAAATGCAACAACCTGGTGTTACATAATATGTTGGTGAAACAGTGGTGCATTGGGTTTACTCACATTCAGGAGCCAGCTGATGTCTGCAGCTTGTTAAATCTTCTTCACACAGCGTCACTGCCTCTGGCTGCTGCTCCCCAAATGAACAAACATTTTTCCACATGAGGCAGTCTCCTCTGTGTAAAGCCACCATCCTTTCTTCAGCCAGCATCTCCTCTACCAGATCAATCAGCTCCTTCACCTGAGCTCCTCCCCCCAAATGTTTATTATCCAGGACGTGGTACCTGTTCCCACACTTCTCCACCAGCCTCTGCAGTGGTTCTCCTTCGCTCTCGATTCGCTGCTCGATGCTTGTGTTGCCCAGCCAGTCCCCATAGCTGAACAGAACCACAGCTTTTCTCCACATTTGGTCTCCCCCTGCCTCCATCTGTGTCTCCAAGAACTCCATATGGGTCTCTCTGAAAGAGGAGCTCCCGTTGACAACCAGGAGGATGGCACAGGATGGTACCAGGAAGTCAGAGGTCACAGGGAAGCAGGCAGGTGTGTCCAGCACGGCCACAATCTTGCCGCTGATTCTGGCTTGTTTTTCTGAACAGGAGGTGGTTTGGTTTTCTGTCTGGAAGCACTCTCTGCTTAGGATGGTGTTACCACATGAGCTTTTTCCTGTTTTCCTGCCTCCAAGAAGCACTAATCTCAGCTCTGAAAAAGAGCTGAGCCTCTCTGATGGAGAAAAGTTTTAAAATCCTGTTAAATACACAACAAACTGGCAAAAAAAGATCATCTCGACAGCTGTATTTAATATTAGATGAGTAAAATAAGATTGCACTGGCTTTTAAATGTATTAAACTCACCCAGATGAGACCTCGCCTTCTGTCTTTGTTTCTCCTTCCTCTCCAGTCTGTCCTTGGCTCTCATCTCCTCTCTCCTCCTGCTCCCCTCCAGCTGCTCCACCACTTTCCCCTCGATTTCACAATGCTGCCCATGGCCACAGCCAGCCAGCATTTCTTCAATCTTCACAATCAGTTCTCTGACTTGAAATCCATCCCCTGTTGTTTTATTATTCAGAACATGATACCTGTTGCCGCACCTTTCCACCAGCCACCGCAGAGGCTCCCCCTCACTCTCAATGCACTGCTCAGTAGTCGTCCCTCCGAGCCAGTCCCCAAAACTAAATAGCACCATGACACAACCCCAGATGTGCTGGTCGATCAGCTGGAGGTGCTCCTGAGCTGCTCTCCTGTAGGTTTCTGTGAAGGCCCTGTCCATGCGGATCACCAGCAGGAAGATATGAGGGCCTGGGGGGCACAGGGACAAACTGAGGACCATCTCCCTCCGGTCAAAAACAGGGGTCTCATCAGAGAAGTAGTTCATCCACCAGCCAGGTGTGTCCACCACAGTCACCTGTCTCCCAAAAACCACTCCTGTTCCCACCTGGCACTGGGCTGTTCTCCTTTCTGACTGAGCGCTCTCTCTGCTCAGGATGGTGCTCATTGAAGAAGTTTTTCCAGAACCCCTTGCTCCCAGTAACACAATACGAATGTCAGGACTGAGCCGCAGCCTCTCTAAAATAAAGGAAAGACTTTAGACTGAGCAAAGGGAAGAATATGAAGAATGTGAAGTAGCTTTAGTGTTTATCCTGACTGATGCAAAGGTGAAATCAATATATGTATCTCTATATAAGCCCTAAAAACAAAAAGACCATCAGCAACCAGACTGATATTCTCTCTGCTGTGATTTTTTAATGCCTTTAACTGCTATACAGGTAACCAGATGACTGACAGCACACTAAAAAAACAGTTTTTAAAACAAACACTTCCAGAAAGTGATGCATCGAAAATCAAAAGGGTTGGGGTTTTGTCTGGAAACACTACTTTCCAGACTCTCAAAGGGTGGAGCCAAAAGTTCCTGACAGCAACTTTAAATATTAGTATTAATACACAACAGTTGTTGTCCAGGACCATATAATTGATTCCTTGTGTTTTGATGCAGTCTGCCGGATACAGTGTTTGGTCAAATTGAGCATTATCCTGCACTTTTCCTCTCAGCTAGAGGAGACAAAAAACATCTTTTTACCTTAAAAGTATTTTATTTGAGTCATACTAAAAAGTTAATAGTAAAAAAAAACACTAAAGTTAAACATGAAGACAGAGAGAGTGAAAAGCATCCTTATGCATGTGTGTTTTTTGAATCAGCTTTGTCCCATGAAAATATTCAACTTGCAGCTTTTGCATCAAAAGCAGCACAGATATTATTTAATGCATTCCTGGGAGGTAGACTGTCTTTATTTACAGTCTGCAAAAGGATGACTAGTCGATATTTCAGCCAAAAAAAGCAGAACTTTTAAAGATTAACTCACCTCTCATGAGGCCTCTGTGTCTCTTCACTCTTAAATATCTCTGCTGAGCTTTCTCCTCCACCCTCCTTTTCTCCTCTTCAGCTGCAAGTAAAACCTTTTCCTGCATTTCAAACACTTTGTTCCCATTTGCAGTGACTACTTCCTGAATCTTCTCCAACAGTTTGGGGACTACAGCTTCATCGCCCAGGTCTATCTTGTGGATTCTGTGACCACACTTTTCACTGAGCCAGCTTAGGGCTTCAGTCCTCGATTGTAAGAGCTCTGATGCTTCTGTGAGGTCAAATCTGTCGGCAGAGGTAAACACCACCATGCAGTGATGCCACACGCTCTCACCGAGCAGGGCCACATGCTCCTCCACAGCCCTGCGGCGCCTCGCAGAGAAGGCTGAGCTGGCTTTGATGACAATTAGAAATACATGTGGACCCGGTGAGCAAAGAGACACGCTGCTGATGATTTCCCTCTTCACCAGCTCAGGTGTGTCCCGAGCACTGAAGTCACACCACCATCCAGGTGTGTCCACCACTGTGAGCCACCGACCCCCAACCACACCCAGCCTGCGGGAGCATGACGTCCTCTCTTTGGTGACAAACTCCTCATGGCCAAGGATGAGGTTTCCCACTGAGCTCTTACCAGAGTTTCTGCCACCAAGGAGGACAATCCTTAAATGAGATGTGCACCAGCTGTCCCCTGGGAATCAGAAAAGCAAGAACATTGAGAGGAGATATAATTAAAGTATCCTCCCTCCTGAAAGAATCCACTCCTCTGGTTACAGAGACAATAATATCAACATGACTGCGCCTACAGTATATTGTCTCTTTATCATCTGCTGTCTGAACTTTGTCCTCCTAAACAGTCATCTAACATGCATATGCATTTTACTACAATTCTTTGGAAGCTATGTTTAAACCTGTTTAGGTGACTACAAAAGTCTTGCATTTTACTTCAAATATTTGTTAGAAAAAAACAATAATAATCTGGAGTGTCAACTAACTGCATAATTTTCCTCTTTTATGAAAGGAAATCAAACTTTCTAGAGTTTGTGAGTTTTCATGTGGACAAAAAAGGACATTAAAAACCACAACATTCATTTTTGTTGGCATAATGTTCAAACACTCACCTTTTTCCATAATGCTGCTTTAAACTAAAAAGTGTGACCCTAATTCATATGGTTTTGTGTGAAGTTACATGAGCTTAATGTCAATGATATGAAAGATTCACAAAACAACAAGCATGACGGCTAAATAAGGAATTTGAGATGCACAAAACACTGTCGCAGTATGTGATATAAACAGAAGTAAATATCGAAAAGCTCATACAAAATGAAATACCTATACACTGAGATGACATTTTCGGTATCTTCAAAATAAAACCTGCATGTCCTGGATTTCATTAAGTTACAGAGGAGATTAGGAAAAACTTACATGCTGACACCTCGGGGGTTGCCATCTCACATTCTCTAAAAGCTGGAAGATTTTAAATCCGACATCCCCCATTCAAAAGCCAATATCCATGTTTCTGTCTCCTGGTGTAAAATGTGAGTGGGATTGATAACAGAAGTCTCTGTTTTTTATGCTTTTATGAGTCTGAAGGTTGTCTGTAATGAGTAATCACACTAACATGCAACAGCAGGAAGAAGCCATGCCTCCCTGTATGGGGTCAACAGTCCACTATTTCTAGAAACACAAGACAGTGTGGGGTATCTTTTGTTTACCTGCAGATGGATAGTCATGTAGGACTGACAAACGCTGCCAAGTTTAAAGTTTTTAGATCAATACTACAACTTGTTCATTTAAAACCATGCATTTTGCAGCTGTAGATGTTGAGAATGTGTTTCACCATCTCAGCCTACTTCAAGGCACATCATTCATATTCTGCAGGATTATTATTGTAGTAAGAACCGTGTCCCTTCAAGTGCACTGGGATGAGCTCAAAAAGTAGTAAGTGGGAAGTAAGTTTCTTAAAGAGGTAACAGGTAAAATCGGTAACAAAAAAGACCCGTAGTTCTCTCATGTTACAGAAATGTAAGAATAAAGTTACTTTCTGGAGAAGTTAGGTATGTATGCTACAATAAAACGCCTCCTGCAGTTCGTTGAATTGAGTGTACAGGGATGATTTCTTACACTGGACGAATGCCCATTAAAACGTATTATTCTGTACTAGCCATGTACTACACACCGTCCTTAATGCGATCGCGTTTCGTGTCTAATTACTGTGAATAAATTGTCAATGGTTTCTTCCTGGGGTGTGATTTTGTTGTCTTCACGCGTGTCTCTTAGTCAGACTCCGCCCCACTCCGCTGCGCCGTGTTATAAAAATAACGAACCCTTCAGCTCACACACAGTTAGCTTGATGTGCAGACTGCACCGAAGGAGCAATACACTCGACAATGGGGGTGAAAGTAAAAGTCGAATATTGGTAAATACATGCATTATTTTACATATATGTCCTTTTGTGTGTTTCTAACCAACATGTATGAGTTTTACGTCTTCTTGTTCGCGCAAAATTCAATTCACGAGTGTTCAATAGCTAACGTTAGCAGTGTTAGCTTTCAGCGAGACTAACGACAGCCTGGTAACAGCTTGTGTTTTTATGTTTTAAATGTATGCATTGTGTCCATGCAGTGGTGGATGAGGGTACGAACCCCGCTATCGGGAGCTCGCCAAGTCAATTACGGATGAGTTTCCTGAGGCGGAGGTGTCGGGCTTTGTGGGAAGACAAGGCAAGTACCGTTAAAGCGAGGAGATGAAGCATTTCTGTGACCCATAGTCTACTAGTGTTTGTCTGTCTTTCGACAAGGGAGGAGTGTGGAGATGTGATTTGTGTATTCTTTGTTTTGCAGGCAGCTTTGAGATTGAAATCAACGACCAGTTGGTTTTCTCCAAGCTTCAGCTGGGTGGCTTCCCATACGAAGATGATGTGAGTAACCACACACACACTCCCACGACTGACGTTCATGTTTTTTAACTTTTATGTTACCAATTTGAAGCCGTTCCTCTGATCCACCTGTCTCGTATATCCCTTGAAGGGATATTCCGGCGTAAAATTAAGTTAGTGTCAAACGCACTGGAACACTGAGTTAGACACCCCCTCGAAGGATGAATGTTGCCGACCGCTTACTTCTTTAGTTATACCAACTCTAGTAACAACCGCACGATAGCAATACACAGTGGTCTGTGGAGCCACACGCTTAACCAAAAAGCCGCTCTGTAGCCACAAATAATGCTCAGAACAGCACCTAACTTCATCAACAGTACATATAGGGTCCCAGCCATAGTACTAGCCACCAAACATCTTTTTAGCTTTGCCTGATTTCTTTAGCAAAGAGACTAAACACAACTTACCCACTCTCCTCCAGAAGCCGCTTGTTTGTAGCGAGACCTCACGACTGCAGCGGGGGGACACAACTCAAGGAAGAACATCTATGATCATTTCTTCATGGAAATGCAATCGGACCGAGACGCTTAGGCAGAAGAACTAGGGCGTCTGCAGTGCAAAATGATTTAATATGGTGATTATTACTTCAAGGAAATGATAAAGAAATTATCATAAATGTTCTTCCTTGAGCTGTGTCACCCCACTGTAGTCCATAATGGACTCGCCTGAGGTCTCCATACAAACAAGTGGCTGCTAGAAGAGAGTAGGTGAGTTGTGTTTAGTCTCTTTGCTAAAGAAATCAGGCAAAGTTAAAATGATGGTGTTTGTTGACCCGTGGCTCTCAGCCATAGCAGGGTGCATGTGGCTCTCTGTATTGCTATCTGCGGTCGTTACTAAAGTTGGTATAATTAGAGAAGCAAGCAGTCGGCAACATTCATCTTTCGATGGGGTGTCTAACTCAGTGTTACGGTGTGTTTGACCCTAATTTAATTTTATGCCGGAATATCCCTTTAATCTATCATAGTGACTGATTCAGTAATCAGGTGGACACTGCAGGTCAGCAGGCTGAAGCCAGCATGGCTCAAAGTACCTTAAGTCTTCCACAGATTTGAGTTGTGTTTTTTTAGTCATAATGCTTTGCGACTGCATTTTTGAAGGTGTTGTTTGACAACATTATGATAATAATCATGCCTGATTTTTCTTTTGTGTCATAGATAAGACGTGTAATGGAGGATGCCTGTGACGGGAAACCGGTGCAGAGCATCACCAAAAGCAGAGCGCCGTGTGTCATTCTGTAAGCCTGCTTTACCATCAGCAGCATCAACATAGGCCAGTGCAACCATACACTGCCAGCAGCACCTTTGGACTTCCACCATCCTTTGAAATGGGCAGGAATAGAAACCACAACAGAGACACTTGGCTGCTTTCTCTGATGCAGATCATCAACCTCCTCTTGGCCTTCTGGCTCCCTTCTCTGTCCTTGCTGTGGACTTCCAGGCTGTTAATGATTATCCTAGCCTAAAATTTGAGGTTAGGGTATGATGAATTCATTCCTGGAGCGTCCTACTTTGAAAAGACTGAGACTGGGAGAAGATGTCACAGAGGGGATTTAAGGAGCTTGCTTTAATTCTCAAACAACCTCATTGCCTGGAATTTTCTGACTGTCTTTTTACTATACATGCAGTTATTGGTTACCTCTCTATGCACATGGGCCATGCAAACATACATCTAAGCTTGAAAGGAAACTCTTTCTCCCTGCACTGTAAATCTGTGCTGAACCCTATTTTCTCTACGTTTGCAGACATCACTGTACAGTTGTGGAATGTGAAGCAGTTTTGAACAATTAGCTGATGGTAAAATTAGTGTTGTAATATTCTGAAATACTCCAAATTAAATGATAAAAGCTCTTTTGTAATTTCAAATGGTTCCACAGCGATCATCAGAAGTGCTTCTGAAGACCACCATCCACTGGTTTGTCAGCTTACACTTTTTAGATGCCGCCTCGTTTTCCACAAATTCTCCTGCACTTTTTCCTTAAATGTCAAAACTGTAAACTTAAAATTAAAGTACAGTTTGTTTAAATACCGTTTCTGTCTTCTTCTTTATATTATATAGACATCTGCTTGTTTGAATCAATGAACAAAAGAGTTATTATGTCAAGCTCCATCAGCAGAGGTCAGACCTCACATACCTGTGAGAAGAATAGGCAGGGTGGGGTGATGACTGTGCAGATTTGACAAACAGCTGCTCCTAGGGGAGGTATTCAGTGTTGTCGGAGATTTAAATAGGCCTCTTGACAATGTTGTTCAGCAACTGCCAATTATTTGACAGTGCAAATTCAACGGTGGTTTGTGTTTGTATATTATGATAGCAAACCTGCACGGCAACAGTTGAGTGAGTCCCAGCAGTGCCATTGATAGGCTGTGATTCCCCCACACCCATGACAGGACAATAAAAATGATTATCAGATAGAAGTTATTAAATGAGTCAAGCTTTAAAGAGCTGTTGTTTGTAAAGAGGGTGTATTTGGCCATTTGTTCCCCTGATACATGATTTAGAGTTCAACGGTCTTCACATATTTCAGGCTGCTGTCTCTGATGAAATATGCCCTTTAAGAAGCTAAGTTCTCATGTGACTTTTTGAACAAGTCATTCAGAGCCCCCTGTAGTCCCATCTGGGAACTACTTCAACACACATTAATCCAGAGACTTTGCTCATGCTTAGTACTAATGTCCAACATTTTAACTTTGCATTTGCTTTCAAAATATGGAATAAGCATAATCCCACCTCTTTATTTTAATAGTTGCCCTTGGATGAAATTTTCCAATATTTTGTCAAACCTGAGGTATGAACTCTTATTACAACTCCAGTTCCCAAAAATCATGTATGCAGTATAAAATGTCAAAAAAAAAGAAAAATATTTTGACATTTTGGAGATAGTTTGAACCTTATATTCAATTGAAAGTAGAGCAGAAGCTTAGAAGTACTTCTGTCAGTGTAAAATGCAAAATATCTTACACACTGGATACACAGAGGGGCGCCAGATTCAAACAGGACTGTCAGGTTCAGTTTTTTGCCTACGGCACCCCCTTGCTCAAAGAAAAAGACTCAAGTACCGCCAAGTCAAATACATGGAGAGAATTTGTATATGAAGACAGGTTGTTAAAGCTGCAGGATCAGCTGAACAGCTGTCTCTGCCAGATATCCCACTTTACATGGCTGCAAAATGAAAACTTTTTCCATTTCAACAGATTTGCAGATGAATCAGCAATTATTTGGCCTGTCAATCAAAAAATAGAGAAGAGGGTCAAGTCAAAACTAGATTTTCAAGTGACAAAAAGAAATGTATGATGTCTCTATTTTCAAAAAAGAGTAGTACAGCATTTTATACCTTTGTTTAAACCTATCCTTTGTTTAAAGAAAATAAGACTAGTATACAAATATTTATTATTTGAGTTAAAGAATCAGGACAAAAAATTATGTGGGAAAGAGAAAGGGACAGAGCTGTCGAGGTCAAAATCATAAGTATTCAGAGTACTCTAGTAATAGTAGCTTTCTTAGTGGACATGTAGGTTGTGTACTTGGAGTGTTACACTCAGTGACTAGGTGGGTCTGTGGTGTTGGCTCTGGTCTTCAATGATAACTCACATCAGTAGTGTTTGTTGATATACTGATAGAGCCACTTTGTACTGCCTCGATACAAATATGCAGAGCTTATGAACAGCTATCTACATGACAATTATCCCCACATTGTTTTTAGAATTTTAAAATGTAAGTCACATTTCATCCACATAACCATCTATGCGTCACTTTCAGTTGGATAATTGTTGGTTCTTTATATATTATTATTATATATATTTTTTGTTGGTATTTTACACACTGTTTAGATATTACACTGTAAAAAGAACAATGTTAAACGGCTTTGTGTGTCAAGTTAAATCTCCTTGAAGAATGGGCTAACCTTTAAGACTACAAGCACCTCTCAGTGGAAATGGCTCTGTAGAGTCTGGGAGTGTCTGTATGTTGTGTGTAAAGACACATGGACACAACAGATAGCTTTTACTACTGGTGATAACAGGACTGTGCCACAGTAGTGTCTTTAGCTGGGGCCCACAGCCTCTTACTGGGAGGTGTGTATAAAGCCTTATGGGGATGAGAACCATGGTGGAGTTAAGGTGTGTTTTTTTATCAGAATATTTCAACATTTATGGTACAGACAACTTTGGGTGCAGGTTTTCTCACTCCTCCAGCACTTTGATTCAATGAATAAAGCTGCAAAAGTAATGCTATCAGCCATCCATCAATCCATCAGTTTTAATTCATATAGCAGCAAATCACAGCAAAGGTTCGCTGAAATTTAGAGTAAAAAACAGAATACACTATTCGTAACCATATTTGAAGATTACAGTAATTCAACCACGAAGAGAAAATTTGTACAGGCAGAAACCTGAGGCAGAAACAGAGTCATTGGTGAACACCCATCTGCCTTTCAGCTGGTTTTGAGAAAATGGGATAGAAAGATACATTCTCATTGGAGCTACTTTATATGTGTTATGAAACTTACACATTTAAATGATATGATAATAAATGTTATAATTGCTTTTCATCACCTTGTCAGAAATGCCTTCAGTACATAAGATCATGCTGATGTTAGCAATTAGCTTAGGCACCCCTCTGCCTAATTTCCCAGAGTTATTTTAAATAGTTACCTCCCATAACCGATACTCTCAAACGATCTTTTGCAATATAAGTATTCCTTGTATTTACTGTTTGATATTCTCTTAAAAATAAAACTACAGAACATAAAGGCTGTGTGTATCATTGTCCCATTTCTTAACACTAACCACTGATCGATGTTTGGTATTGCTGTGTGTCTCTGAACCAGTCCACAAATGGCCAAGTCTTGAAGTATTAAATACTTTTCTTAGTTTTTACCTGGACTGAGGTTCAAAGTGAGCTGAGCTGATGGTAAAAGTGCATTTAAAGCACCACAGAATACGGTCTACGATCAGTCAGGGGGGTATCATCAATGTGTGTGCTACGTATGTTTAAAAACAACCGGGAGATAACAGTGCAATGGTGGAGGGTGCAAGCGATGCTCGAATATAATGTTGGTTGTGTGACAGGTTGCTTGATATTAAATGGGTGGATAGATTTGAAACGTGCAATGTGGAAAGACTGAATGAATGCATGTGCCAAAGAGTTACTGCACATGAATTATTCACCCTTGATAAAGTCCTGAGTCTAACAAATTTCAGCTGTGTTGTTAGATTCACTTCTTCTTCTTCTTCTTCTTCTTCTTCCATGGTATTGCAATCAGATGTGTCATCCTACACATAAAAAAATGCTGGGTTGTTTTGTCAACCCAACCACTAGGTTGAGCTTGTTGGTCAGTTTATTTGAGTTATTTTCATGGAGTTGGGTATTCTGCGTACCCATTATGCAAGGTTATTTATGTTGGGAACAGAGTTTTTAGCTGTTGGGTAGTAGTTTCTATACAGTCTTGTTGGTTTATTGTGGACTACCCAACACATAGGGTAGATGTTCGGGCATTTGAAACCAAGCACCACTCACTCACCAGATTGATGCCACAACTGCTGAAGCGAGGAGACATACAAAGCAAGGCTTGTTACATTCCCACTATTGCTTTACCATATAGATGACTTGATATTATTATATAGACCCTCATATTGTCGTTAAGATTTAAGTTTGTGAAGCACTGTCGTGTACCAGCTTCTGCCTTCAGGAATTGATTGGTAGGTGAGCAAGCTAATGGTTAGCTAACGTTAGTAGCATAAAGTAGATTGCCTCAAATGTAGCAAGCTAACATGTTAGCTGATGTGTGGTGTGGTGTGGTCAGAAATGTTGAACTGCTGCTTTAATGGACTCTCTGTCTTGATGTTTCAGGTACGAACAATCAATGGATGACTTTGAGACGTGGAGTGGAGTGGGGTGGATGCAAGATACAACCTCCTGTTCTGTATTGTTTATTTTGAAAAGATAAGAAAACCATAATAAAAAAGAGAAAACTGCCAAATGTTTACAAACTCCAAAGTTCATTCTCCATCAGTAAAATGGAAAGGGAGCTGTTAAAGTGTGGCAGTAAGAGATAAGAAATAATAAGAACTTTATTGTAGAGTAAAGTATAATTAGAGTAAGTAGTATTGTACAGTAGCTTAGGAGGTAGAATGGTCGCCCAATAACTGGAAGATTGGCAGTTTGGTTCCCCCCTATCCCTAGTCTGTCTGTTGTCTCCTTGGACATGACACTTAACCCACCTTGCTCCCAGTGTGTGTATGATTGTGAGTGTTGTGTGGTGGTGGTCAGAGAGGCCATAGGTGCAAACTGGCAGCTTCTGTCGGTCTGCCCCAAGGCGGCTGTGACTACTAAGGTAGTTTACCACCACCAAGGTGTGACTGTGTGAGTGAATCAATGATGTATCCAATGTAAAGCACTTTGAGGGTCCCTGATAAAGCGCTCCATAAAATCTGATGCATTAATGTAATTTAATATTATATTAAATATTATCAACCCAACATGCTGGGTTTAAAGAACCTAGCAGAGTAGTTATTGTGAACCCTTAGTTGGGTTATATGAACACTCCAATTGGGTTATATAAACCACCCAATTGTTGGGTTAAGTGAACTTTCCCAATTAGTTGGGTAAAATGAACCCAGCATGTGTTCTGTCGAATATTTAATCAGCGCTGGGTTGGAAAACTCCCTAAATTGGATTGTTTTTAACCCAACCTTTTTAAGAGTGTAGTGTGTCCTTCTTTCACCAGTGTGTGCTAATGTCTGTTATCAGAGTTCGACCACAATTCTCAGCCTTAAGTCAGCTGCAGAAGAAGTCCAACCCTGTCACCACCATGACAAGACTCTAACTGAGTCTGAGGGCAGAAATGGAAAAAGTTAGATTTAATATGTTTATCTGTCTAGGAGATAATCAAGTGGGGCAGCCCTCTCTTACAGCAGGGAATCCCTGAAGTGTAAACAAGATGACGCATTAAGATGCTCTCCCCCTGATCATGTATGTTGTCCCCCTTACAGGTACCCCCTGTGTACCCTTCAGTCAGGATGGACTCAGGCCTGCAAGTTCTCTCTGTCCAGGTCATGACCAAGCCTGATGCATGATGGGAGTGTGGGCAGGGTTGGGATATCCCTGCCTCAAGGTGTCCCCGCCAGATAGGGCTGCCTGTCTGTCATAGAGGCCTTATCATCTCTGCCCCCTTGCCAGGTTGCTTAGCAACCAGAGGGGTTGTGGGGTACAGGTCTTCTTAGGGTCGATATACATTTGAAAGGGTGTTCCCGCTCCTCTCGTTCTCTCTCTGTAATCATCTTTTTTGGTGTCCCGGCTCACTTTATCAACCGGCTCGTCTAGGTTGACAGAGCAGAGGTCGCCCTGTTTCCAGAGCTGGTCACCGGTGGGAGTACCTGCACACAGGTGAGGGTGTGGTCTCTTCCCGACAGAGGTCAGGTACTACTTTGTTGCACTGAAGAGAGAAGGAAGAAATCAATCCAGATAGATTTGTGAGTGTACTCAGATGGTAGAGGAGCATTTTGTGTCTGGGCTGTTTGACAGATAAGAGCGGGAGTTTAGTTTGAAATAATTTCTCAGACTTTAATTGTTTTCTAAATGTTTTTTTTTTTGGAGTCATCTCAATTTAAACTCACAAAAATAAGCATATTGAGTATATTTATATACTTATAAGTATATATTGTACTTTTAATACTTATTCCAGATCACAGGTAAGTGTATCTATCATCCTGAAGACCGCAATGAACAGGACATTTGAACCATTTGGATCAGGCTCTCTGCTTGTATTTCACAATTTTAAAAGTACAACAAAATGGGAGAGTTAAGATCCACTGTTGGTATATAATGTCTCAAGATACCTTCCATATGTCTGAATGATTTCTCTCATGCAGAGCTTTTTATTATTTTTCTCAATTTTTTTGCCCTAACTTTTGCCATAATTTTTCTCCCTTTTATCACCGTCTGTCGAGAGAGAATTTTAGTGGAGTTGTCAGCTGTCTAGAACTCTAAAATGCAATCTGTGTAAAAAAGAAAATTTGCACCATGAGCCCATGAAAAATACAGTTTTGTAGGTATGTGTTTATTATGCAATGTGTTTCTATTGCACAAGATCACAGTGGTTAAAATTAAAGTTTTTCACTGCACTGTTACTGAAGAGAAGGGTGTGACCTAAAGATAAGAGTCTTTTTGCTCTTCAGAGCTCCTTTTTAAACTCTCAACGGCTAATTGACTATCTGTCCTGAGCTCTATAGAGATGGTAGATGGCGGTATCTTAATTAGGTGCAAAGAATAGACTGAACACCTCCAAAGTAAAACACTATGATTGCCTGATGAAGATAGTATAAAGATGTCCTGCTGTGGTTTAGCCTATGCATGATAAAAATGTGGTTCTCAGCATTTCTAATATAGTTTTATTCTTTATGATTATGATATACTTGTTTTTGTCTTTTTCTTATTCTGTTAGTTCTTGTCTCTCTGAGGTGATGCATGAAAGCAGCTGAGACTTGAAGGGCAGACATCAACAATAATGGAAAACGCTTTCAGCTTTGATGAGGTTGGTCTCCTTTTGCTTCAACATTTCATTATTGAAACATTATTTTTATTCTAAAGCCTTAGTGACTACTGATTACAAACTTCCGAGGAACATCATAGAAAATTGCACTGAAAAACAATCATGGACCATAAGGAGTATTTATGGTTGTCAAGATCCTCTACGGAAGAAATGTGTCATAAAGATATGAAGTAGAATTGATCTTGGTAAATTGGTCCAAATTGAAATACATTTTGATTATCTATTTTTCACCTTATTGTTCCATTTTCATCTAAATTTCTGTTCCCATTTCTTTGCAATCTCACCCCGTTTCAGGGCAGTGAAATGTCCTTTGAAGAAAATGACTCAGCCTTCCCCTCTCCAGTGAGACTGTGAGTGCAGACTGTTCAGTTTTTAGCTGGAAACTGTTTACCTCCTTTGCCTCTGTGTATATGTACTACCTATGTGCTCCTGCGATGTGAACACCCTTTACGAAGCAGATAAGGTGTCAGGTATTTCACTCAAGAGACGGTGGAGTCAAGACCTAAGATAAAAACAAAAAAAAGCAGAGTGAGAGAAACACAAATTCAGATTGAGTCTCTGTTGAGTGACCCATGCTGTCTGTTCGTGACATGTCCACTCTTAAAACCTGTTTTGGTGATACCAAAACCTTAAATGGAGATTTAGGGTCAGGGTTAGCCTGAAATCACATTAGGCCACACTCAAATAACATTCCCTTAAATTTACCAAACTAAGAGATATGTCAGACTTTTATAAATAACTTTACAATCGAGGGAAAACAATCAGATAAGGCTCCCCCAATCCTTTAAAAGGGAGAGTAACTTTCAATTGAAGTTAATATACTCGAAGTCTAATCTCAGGGTGGGAGCTGTCTTGGCCCAAGCAACCGCTGATCGAAGATAGACTGAACACGGTTGCCCTCTTGTGGCCACAGAGAGAATAGCATAAAGATCTAAATGAGTTCACCAGCCCTGTGCTTGAATTGACTTGAAGACATTTGGCATCCATGATACCAGCTTGAAAGCTCATTCAACTCTTAGGCACATTAACACTATTGTGTTTTTTTTAATACTGCAGAACCTCAACCTTCGTTCATGTTGATATTTCTGCTTCCACACATAACTAGGACCTCACCAGGCCAGAGCAACATCTATGACCTGAACAGAGGGGAGGAGGAGGAGGATGAGTCCCCTGAGGAAGCCATTGTCATCCCCAGTTATCCAGAGGGTGGGTTTGCATCCAGGGCCATTCAGCTGGTTTTGGTTTGAGATTTTGTGCAGAGCAAAAAAAAAAAAAAGACATTTCTGTCTCTTATTTCAGCTTATCTAAACCTGAACACAAATGCCACCACAAGAGGGGACGCTCAAGTGAGTGGACACTGAGCAGATATTAAAGATCATCACTGTAAACCTACAATATATCCTGGTGTGTTCACTCATTTTCATATTGACTTTCCACAGGCCTATGTGGAGCTGAATGAGCTTCAGGAAAACACTTGGCAGGAGACCGCCCGCTGGGTTGGCTATGAGGAGAACTTTGACCCTGCCACTGGAAAATGGGGCTCCTCTCATGTCTCCTATCTCACCTTTAAGAGCTTGATCCAGCTCCGCAGGACCATGACCTCAGGTAACCCTGAAATTATGTCAAAGTTTGTTTCAAAGTAAAATCCTTTAATTTGATGAGCAGCTCAAAGCAAACTGAAACGTCCTCAGGTGCTGTCATCTTTGACCTGAACGCCAGCAATCTGTCTACTGTGGCTGAGAAAGTGGTGGATGAGCTTCTGAACAAGGGGGAGATCCGCTCCGGTGATCGGGATGGGCTGCTCAGAGCTCTCCTCATGAGACGCAGGTACCCCACAACACCCATTCTCTCTCTCTCTCTCTCTCTCTCTCTCTCTCTCTCTCTCTCTCTCTCTCTCTCTCTCTCTCTCTCTCTCTCTCTCTCTCTCTCTCTCTCTCTCTCTCTCTCTCTCTCTCTCTTTCGAGATGACAGCCTTGCAGAAAAACAATTCACAGCATAACTATTAGCTCATGTGATCTGCCCTTACAGTCAGACTGGAGCACCTGATGTTACTGGCTCTGGAGCCATTGAGATGCAGACTTTTTCTGTCACCAAGAAGGTATGCTGTTATAACACACACTTTTGTAACATTTATCATTTGATGCCATTTAGATAACACCACAACTGCACTTGTTTTCTTTGTAGAGGGACAGCGCTGACAACATGGAGGCCTCAATTGTCCTCTCAGGTATTTTCCCTTATTCAGATGCTGTTTTGTGGTTCAAAGTTTTTGCTCTGAAGCTGAGAATAAAAAAAAACATTTCCTTCTACAGGTACCTTGGACGCCCTGCAGAAACCGGTGGTGGCTTTTGTAAGGCTCAAAGACTCTGTGGTGATGGAGTCTTCCCTAGAGTCTCCTGTCCCTGTGCGCTTTGTCTTCATGATGGTGGGGCCCAGCCAGAGCGGCATTGACTACAGTGAGAGTGGGCGCGCCATGGGTGCTCTGATGGCTGACTGGGTGAGAGAGGACAGACCATTAAAGCTACACAAATGGCCAAATACAGGGTGGCCTTTTTTCCCTGATAACATGCTCAAAGAAGGAAGCTCAAATGCTGTTAAATGATTGTCTTTTACTGGAGAAGAACTCGTTTGATAAATAATTTTCATTTTACTATATACAAGAGTTGAAATGATAATAGACAGCATAAACCACATCTTTGTTGTCCAGTGTGTCAAATCCTATCAACAAAACGGCTCTTCTTCTCTGTAGTAGTCTAGTTTAATCAGTTTTTGACATTTCTGCACCCACAGGTGTTCTGCCTGGAAGCCTTCTTAGCACAGACTGACAAAGATCTGACCAATGCTATCGCTGACTTTATGGACTGCAGCATTGTGATCCCTCCAACTGAGATCCAGGATAGGGGGATGCTTGAGCCAATCATCGAGTTCCAGCAGAAGATGCTGCGTGACAGAGTCCGCCCAGCTGACAGCCGTCTCGCCTTTGGGGACAGGCTCAAAGGTCAGCTGTCAGATATCTTTGCATTGTGCTTGAAGGTCAGAAGAGTGGTTCAGGTTTGCCTGTAGGCCCTCTCAAGTCATATTAAGACACTTTCCTATTCAGGTGTTTAGATACACACCCTATTGATAGTCTATTGAGCACACAAAGTGCTATTCAATTCAAACCACTGAAACATATATAATATTAAAATATAAAGTTTTTTAAAACAAGGCAAAAGGAATAATAACCACATGCATAAAACTTTATCTTTGAATCACCAAAAATGTAGACTTGCTATGGTAGAAAACAAAGTCGATATTAACGTTTGATATGTGCAACTGTCCAGCTGATAAACCACCCGAGGAGCCGCGAGAGGACCCTCTGGCTCGCACAGGCTATCCATTTGGCGGTATGGTAAAGGACATAAAGCGTCGTTACCGCCACTACATCAGCGACTACACAGACGCTCTGAACCCCCAGGTCCTCGCTGCCGTTATCTTCATTTACTTTGCCGCCCTTTCCCCGGCCATCACTTTTGGAGGACTTCTGGGTAAAAAAAGAAAAAAGAAAAGAAACATATGTGTCTTCATTTATCTGCAGGAGTTTCCAACTTTGAGGTTTACTCCTGTTGTTTTTGTTTTTACCTCAGCTGACAAAACAGAAAAAATGATGGGTGTGTCAGAGCTCATGATCTCCACCAGCATCCAGGGTGTCATCTTCTGCCTCATAGCCGCCCAGCCAGTCCTCGTCATCGGCTTCTCTGGACCACTCTTGGTGTTTGAGGAAGCTTTTTACGCTGTACGTACAGTACAACTCAAACTGCTCACAAATCAGTCAAAATAGAACAGTTTTTTCTTTTAACACCTATCTTTATTCATTTCATGTTACTGTAGTTCTGCAAGACACAGGGCATTGAGTACATTGTGGGGCGCATCTGGGTGGGGATGTGGCTGATAGTGATTGTGATCATCATCGTGGCTGTGGAAGGCAGCTTTCTGGTCAGATTCATCTCCCGCTTCACCCAGGAGATCTTCTCCATCCTCATTTCACTCATCTTCATCTATGAGACCTTCAATAAGCTCTTCAAGGTTTCCCTAATTTCTTCCCATCATCCATGTCACACAAATAAACCATTTCATCATCAGTGTATCTGCATTCTTTTGTCTCTCATTTTGCTTCCATCTAACTTGTTTTCTGTCTCTACTCAGATTTTCAAAGCCCACCCTCTGATCCTGAACTACGACCATCTGAACGACACAGCGGACAATCCCTTCCACCCGGTCGTCAAGGAGCACAAAGAGTTCCACCCAGATGGAAATGTAACAGTTCTAGAGCTGGAGATTGAAAGGCCCTACCCCAACACTGCCCTTCTGTCCATGTGTCTGATGTTTGGTTGCTTCAGTATCGCGTTCTTCCTCCGCCAGTTCAAGAATGGTCATTACCTCCCTGGCTGGGTAAAGTGACATCTGTGTGTGTTTCTGAGTCTGGGGTAATATTGTAATATTGCTTGTTTCTCAGATAAAACACAATGAACACTTGAAGAAAATGCCATGTCATAATCATACATTAAAAGAGCATTTCACTCCTTTTGCAACCAGAGGAGTCACCTCCTACAGGCCTATGACATTCACTTACACTGACCTCACTTTTCAAACCCAAAGCCTACAGGTCCTCATCCTGTTTACTGTAAGAGTTTGTTTAGTTGTCAGACCGATGTTCTATTGACAAAAAAAATCAGCTTTTGCATTTTAACCGTGGTGTGGTGCTCTTTGTTCTTGTTTCACCAGCTCCGTCGCTTGATTGGAGATTTTGGTGTCCCCATTGCCATTTTCTTCATGATTGCTGTAGACATCAGCATTGAGGATGCTTACACTCAGGTAAGTGCTTTGCAAAGGTTAGAAAATCCCTTAGTCAAATGTATCTGATGACTTAGTAATTCTGTGCCCACACTCCCAAAAATTATGTTGGTTCAGCTCCATTTTTAATTTATAATCTTGAGGATGAGATTTGCTCAAATTAGGATTAACAGCAATTGCAAAAAAAGAGACACAACCTTGTTGCATGGCAAGAGGGAAGGAGGCTTCCAGAATGCTGGGCTCTGGGATGCTGGGGAGGGCCTTAAAGGGACAGTGCCTGGAATGATGCCGGAAATATGTGAAGACTTTGTTCAACAGTGAAACATGTAAAGCTGCTAAGAAGCTATCAGAGGGGCATTATAAAAACAAACAAATCAGATCAATACCCCCTTTTTAATGTAACAGTAGATTGTAGGAGTCGTTCTAGTATTTCGAGTAAAATTTCAAAGCACATTTTTGTAATCCATGTATGACTGCAAACATCTGGACTATGGGGATCATAGCAGATTTACCGACATGTGTGTTAAAGTCAGAGACGCATTAGTATAAGAGGACGGTGTAAATGTCCAGGGTCGTAGAGAGGGGTTTGAAGTATGTATGAGTTTCAAAATCACAGTGAAAATTTCAGAGTGAAAAGCAAAAGCCATGCATTGTTTTGTGCAAAGGTATTAATGTAGCTCTGTATAATTTTACCTCAGGGTTGGATATTATACTTTTCATGTTAAATTTGCGAAATCTTACAGAAATAAGTGTCAGAATATTGAAATACTTCAGTGCAGTTTTTCCCACCACCGTCTGGTAGACTGTGACTGTAGGGAGTAAGCATTGATAGACCAAAATATTTCTCCATTGGTATTTTTCTTCCAATATTTAACAGTATGTATTTAACAGTTTCTAAGCATTCTTGGGTTAGTAAATGTGCACTCTCCTCCTGTCCATAAAAATGAATATATAGCTTCTTTCGCTGCTACCGTATCTTTCTAAAAACCCACACAATGTCCAGTCATCAAAACTATGAAAGAAATGCTGTATCTACCTTTCTATAATTTGCTGGTGATAAATGAGCTGACTGAGTTCCACCTTGTCTCCTTGCAGAAACTGGTTGTGCCAAAAGGTGTTGAGGTGACAAACCCCCAAGTCAGAGGCTGGTTCATTAACCCTATGGGAGAAAAGAAGGATTTCCCTTACTGGATGATGGGAGCCTGCTGTATCCCAGCACTGCTAGTCTTCATCCTCATCTTCCTGGAGTCCCAGATTACCACGTGAGTAATTCTATGAGTAATGTCACTGGAGACTGAAATATGAGTTTTTTTGGAGTTAAGAGATTTCCTTTGCTCTGTGAATTTTAAGGCTGATTGTGAGCAAACCCGAGAGGAAAATGATGAAAGGCTCTGGGTTTCATTTCGACCTGCTTCTCCTGGTCACCATGGGGGGCATCTCCTCTATTTTTGGGGTGCCCTGGCTGAGTGCTGCCACTGTGCGATCCGTCACTCACGCCAATGCCCTCACTGTCATGTCCAAAGGCCCAAAACCAGAGATTGAGAGCGTTATAGAGCAGAGGATCAGTGGGATTCTTGTGGCCATCATGGTTGGTGAGTGCTGCCATCTACTGTGTGTCAGCAGACACGTCAGGATGCAGGTTTAAATCATCTTTTGCTTTTCATAATCAACCCCTTTTACTATCTCTAGGTGTTTCTATTTTCATGGAGCCAATTCTGAAGATGATTCCCATGACAGCCTTGTTTGGTATTTTCCTCTACATGGGTATTACCTCTCTGAGTGGAATACAGATGTGGGACAGGATGCTCCTGCTGATCACACCAAAGAAATACCATCCTTCTGACGCTTATGCCACAAAGGTATGCAAACTGTGGCCAAACAACCAAGATCTTTACCGCTGGAGATTAGTCCTTCTCAAAGCAGCATCACTTCTACACATCTGGAAGGATGTGCACACTTTGTAACCACACTGCTTTCCAAACTAGAAAGCAGAAAAATGAAAATTTAAGAAATTGAGAATGAATTGAAAACTTGGGGGGTTACACTTTGTCATCTTTTTTAAATTTAAACTCTGGTGTATTTAGGTGTCTTGGTTTCTCAGTGTCCATTTCTTATTTTTTTTTTTGTTTGTTTCTTATATTGTAAAGTTTTGCATGTTTTGCACAAGACAATCTCAGAGACTTCCTATCTCCCCTTATTTATGCATGTTCCATCCCTGGACAATCATTATCCTATTATCTGTTTTTTACTAAGCAATCTCGCCAATGTCATGTATCTTCAGCTCATGATTATCTTACTAATGCCCTCTTTTGTTCCATGCAGGTGAGCACATTACGCATGCATCTCTTCACTTTCATCCAGCTCATCTGCCTGGCTGTCCTCTGGATGGTAAAGATCAGTGCTTTCTCCCTGGCTCTGCCCTTTGTTCTCATTCTCACGGTACCTCTACGGATGGTAATGACTGGCACACTCTTCACTGTCCGGGAGATGAAATGTGTAAGTACCTCTTTATGCTCACCACTGTTTTAACTTCATCGGGTTAGCTGAGATGTGGATTTCCGGGATGTAACTGGATGTGTTTGTGTTGCAGTTGGATGCAGATGATGCTAAAGTGGTGCTTGAAGAGGACGGTGAGGACGTGTAATACCTATAATTGCAACAAAGAACACCACTTGAGTCATTTTTATTCACCAACATTCAACTGAAATTAAAAAAAAAAAAAAAAAACAGTTGGCAAATATTGTCAAAATATCTAACATAGCTGTTTGTGACCATCAGCTTATACAGATTTAAGCTATTCTCTGTTTTTATTGTTCATGAAAAAGTACCTCTCATATCTAGAACTCATTCATTATTTCTGTTTGTGGACCAACTTATGTATCTACAACAAGAGCCCTTTAGCTTTTCACAATTATTTCTCATAATCATCTTTTGTCATTGAATTTCTGAGGACTTCACCTCTGTTTCTTACTTCAGGCTTTTTACTTACTTTTCTGTTGCGTTACAAGCAGAAAAAACACTTTATGTCTTTACATGAGCATTATTTTACCGTAATATGTGTGATTAGTTTATTAATAATGTACTAGTGTTTTACAATAGCTTGACAGTGCCTGACATTGAGTCATAATGTTACAATTCCCTTCAGCCATTCCAAATAAAACTACTTTTATGAAGAAAACCTGATCTTTTTTAACCTTCTTCACAGAACTGACAATGTTTTGTGTTTGCGGGATTATCACACCAGCCTTTTCCACATACAGAAGCCTTTGTTCATTCTCGAAATATGTTTTGAATTGTGGTGCTCTAGTTTGCCTCATTTGACATATTATGTATGGATTACTGAACAATCTGGTCCTTTCTGCTCAGCTGACCTGTTTGGATTATGTATATTATTATGTCTATTAACTTCAATTTTACTTTTATGTGTGTATTTGCTTCTTTGGTTCTGAAATAGTATGAGCCGTAGTGGATAGATAGTGGAAAAATAAGAAATATATGTTTTGACTGATTATTTTACTTCTATTTTGATCTGGAAAAATTCTGTTGTAAATCAATCTGTTGTCTTTTTGTGTTGTCTGGCATGTCTTTGTTTGCTTGAAACAATATACATGCCATGGAGTTCCATTTTATTTAAAATAAAAAAACAACCTGAATGTATTTGTTTCCATTTATATGGTAGAAGACACAACATTTTACATCAATCTCAGCCAACTTCACACATTAAGAGTTTGACATGTAAGGCCTGTCACTCAGCCTCATGCTGCATTCAAGTTAATACAGTTAATTACAACATTCAAAAACAAAGCAGACAGTACCACATTTTTTTGGGCTGAAGCCGGCAAACAAATTTTATTACTCTGCAGGATTTCACAGACACAACCCCTGAATTCAATTACATATTAAAATGTCTTTCTTTCTTTTTTATTTATCTCAAACTTTAAGAACAATATTATATATATATATAAATTAAAATTAAAATGTGAAATACAAACAGTGGCACAATATTTTGTTCAATACAAGGCACTACAAAAGAGGTCTTCCTTTGGAAATAATGCACAAGAAATTGATAGAAAAAATGTTAAAAAAAACAAAAACAAAAAACATTTCATTTTTGTTGAATGTGATTTATAATCCAAATATCATTAATGTGCTATTTAAACAGTAAAATAACCCTCAGGAAAAGAGACGCAAAAAATGAATATAAAGAATTTTCAAAAGGCAGATAATAAAAAGCATATTTTGATTTTACAAAGTGTCAACTTTGTTAACATAGGCTAATTATGATGTTTGTACATTAAGATTAACTGTCTTTCGTCTTTGATTATTTCCTAATTCATTCTTGCAACGTGTACATAAATAACCAACTTTCCGTATTCTTGTGTTTTCCAAACAACAACAAATCACGATGGTGCCTACACATGTGTAATGATCCCAGGATTTCCGATTCCACGGGAACGCAGCACAGTTTTACAAGGCTGAGTGCCTGAAAGTCATTTGTTTTCCGAGAGTCGGACTGACTGGATTGGACGGCCGGGGGTTCCGCCCACAAACACACAAGGTGGAGTTGAAAAGAAAAAACATGCTGGGCTAAATTGAAGCTGTCAAACAGCCTCATTCAATTTGCTAAAAGAGGAATCGAGCAATATGAAAAAGCATGGAGACTGCTTTGGAGACTTCCTAGATAGTTCTCCCAGAAGTGGACACCTTACTTTGCGAAGTAAACATGATCATATCGTGCAAAGCTTAATATTATAAGTCAATTACATAAAGTTACATGAGTTGAGGTTAAAACACTTGAATTTAAAACGGCAGGTAAAACTTTACATATTTTTGACTTAAAACATTCACTGTGCAAACCTCGGCTGAGGATCAGACAGGTTCGGCGGTAGTGGAGTTAAAATATTCACCCACAGTTGGGTTCAGAGACAACGGAGCAAGATCGGAAAATATGAGGATGTCTCGGCGTGGCGAAATGGTTGGATGGAGAGAGAGGAGCTGCTGCGCGATGAGTGGAGGGAGACGGCGAGAGAGATGGAGGCGGGGGGGAAGGACCATCTCTGCGGGGACTAGAGCCCAGGACCGACGGCGCAGTGCTGGCTAACGTTCAACCCTCCCCTTCTTCCTCCACAACCAGACCGTGGCTCACGCCGAGAGACAGGTAAGCCAACAAACACGCCGCCTGGTTTCATAATATATCGAGGGTGCGCGGCAAATACGTTCGGAAAACCACAAAAAGCCGCTAAATCGGTGTTTGTGGTTTGCAAATGTTTCTTTTTACACGACTCAGTCGGCAGCCTCTTTGTAGAAACGAAACATACCGACAGCTGTAGCAGGGTAGAGACGAGGTCGGCCATAGCCGGATTTCTTGTCCTCTACAGCGGGGGAGAAATTGAACATTAGACCTGGAGGTAAATGTGTTACTTTCTTAAATTTTTGACAAACGGGTGATTCATGCTATCTTCTTTAATCGAAACTCGGTTATTCGTGCTGTAAGTGGGGCACTTGAGCTGGGGTATTAACGGTAGTTTCCGCGCCGAGACCTCCATGCGGCTGTTGGCGGAACAACCAGCCGCCTCTCTCGGTTAGCC
This sequence comes from Xyrichtys novacula, assembly GCA_962446985.1. Classification (NCBI taxonomy): domain Eukaryota; kingdom Metazoa; phylum Chordata; class Actinopteri; order Labriformes; family Labridae; genus Xyrichtys; species Xyrichtys novacula. The sequence continues at coordinate 20,497,071 of OY660879.1, read as the reverse complement.
ATCAGGGATCTCGGTTTAATATCTCACCGTGCAGAGACTCGCCCTCTCTCTCCCTCTCTCTCTCTCGCTGACTATCCTAGAACCACCGACGACCGAGCTCGGAGAACCCGCCTTCTTGATCTAGCTTATGCGCTTTTGGATCGAGGGAAGGGAGTCTGCAACGCCTTGGCTTTAGTTTTAAGCCTCGTTTTCCCTGTTTGCAGTGCGCCATTGGACCTTGTCACGGTAGGTTTCCTTGTCGAGCTGAGCTGAAGCATGGCGGATCTGGAGCTGTTTGTCGCGCCTGTGAAGCTTCTTTGCCTCGGATGTTACCATGTTTCCTTTAGATATTGTAGCTCACTAAACAGACAGTTTGACAGCGCGACAGAGTTGCCGAAACCGTTTATGAGCGTTAAAATAACCCGTTTATGAAGTAAGGTCGAGGCTGTGATGTTTAACCGCTACAATTATTTTACATTTTCTCTTTCTTCCTGCGCCTCCGCAAGCCCTTCCAGCCCACCACCGCGGAAATTTTCTCGGACGCGATATTAATTCGTTAAAAATTCTCTTACAAGAATCAACGAAGAATATGATTCGTTTCAGTATTTGATAGTTTTATTAACAAATTATTTCGAATACCCTGTAAACAGGAGGCACGAGTCTAGCCACGGAAAAGCAGATTTTAATTTTATTTTAACAAGCCTCAAGTTTTGCATTAAACTCTTTAACTTTTGATAAATAAATTCTTGCGAACAGATATTTATGACAAGCCTAATTTCAATCTCACTTGGTGTGCCAAGTTGCCCTTGGTCATGTTATGCATCTGCTCTAAAATTGTATGATGTATATTGTCAAATAAAATTTAATTTAATCCCATATGTGACGATCCACGCATTGTAATCATAAGTTTTAAAGACGTTTTAGTTGCATAAATGTTGCTAAAGATAGCTCTGACACGACCAGGTCACGCCGTGAACACCATGGTGAGCTGGGGCCACCAAGGACACGATGAACAACGAGCAGCCGCCATCATTGGAGCACAGCTCGGCTACGCCTCGCTGAAGAATGCACTCGGTTTTTCCCCTAAATTGTGCCACTGTAAATGCTTAAACGAAATAAGGCTGTCTAAAAATTAAATGAAAACACACTGACACATCGTAAGCGAATATAATCACGATTTCCTCGCTCAGGCTTTCGTAAACATTGAAGGAAAAGATTATAGGGTTGCATGGCGGAGCTAGATCGGCGTCCATCGGTGATGAGGCGCCACTACCGAGTGGCGCATTTGGATGCAGTACTTCCAAGCCACCATTCCCCCTCGTCGGAGACCGAAAGCAGATCCCCCGTCCGTGGTCAGCTGGTTGCCTACAGCTGCCTGTCCGTCCACGTCCATTCGCTTCCTCCTTCCGTGTATCCACCCCAACCTCCGTTGCGACAGAAAATCCTCCATTACTGAGCGGACCGAGTTAGAAAATGGTTGCTCCAGTGTGTCCACGATACTTTTGTTGCGGAATAAGGACAGTATTAATACGCCAAATTCCAGCTGGCGAAATTTGCTCGACGGAGACTCCTGATGTCGTAGCTAGTTGTGCTAGTTGAAGCCCTCCGCAGTGTTATTTGAGATTTGAAGCCGTCACAAGCAATAGCCTATGTCTCACCATGTAGCGTAAACGTTTAAGGGGCGGTGTAATGAACATAAACCATTATGTCGAGGCACATTTAAATCCCTTCACAAATTGAAATCCAACATCGTATTTGATTTTATATCACTAAAATTCACTTTTTTTCAGAAATCAACGTCTTTCGTTTAATAAGAAACAACACAAAATCGTTTTTGAAAGTTTTTATTCTTACCAAAGGATGCATTTTTTATGTTTTTTAGGGTGCTCACATAACATTATTGTTACAATATAAGTTATTTGCTCTTTTCTCTTTTTAATTTAGATAACTTAGTCCGAATTTTTTTTTCTTTCTTTCTTTTTTTTTTTTTCAGATAGCAGACTGAACACCCACAAATGAATGGAGTAATGGATGCATCCAACCAAGGCCAAGGTGAGGTTTTGGGACAGTGTTGCTAACAAGTGGCACATTTTTACAGATCTATAATTACAACACATCTACTTTTATTAAAAAAATGTATGAATCCAAAGTTTTATTTTACTGGCCTTAACAGGTCCCTTAAGTAACCATATCTTTATAAAAACACACCATGTAGATGTTTAACATTTTACTATGAATGCAATATGTCTTTTCTGCTCAGGTAAATTATAATCAGAAAAAAATAGATTCAAACTGTGACTTATGGTTTTGAGGTCTCTTCTATCACACAGTGTGGGCGCAGGATGACCTCTTAAAACTCCTGGAGGCCATGAAAGTAGCCTTGCCTCAGAAAGACCTTACGAAATACAAAACTTCTGAATCCCACCTTGACTGGCAAAAGGTGGCCTTCAATTCCTACACAGCTGAGATGTGCAAACAGAAGTGGCAGGAGGTCTCTAAAGAGGTGGGGCATGTTTGATCTGATTACTATTGTGGTTATAATTGTATGTTCTCCTTTTTATTATTTTTTTTACAAGTTTTTCTTTTCCACCAAAGATTCGTAAATTCAGGACCCTAACAGAGCTGATCATTGATGCCCAAGACTACATCAAAAACCCGTACAAGGGCAAGAAAATAAAGGTGAGCTAAATGCTTCATGTAGAGTAGCAGTTGAAAGAAGTTGCATCTGGTTGGATCTGAAGACTTGTGTATAATACACCTACTTTCCCCCTTAATACACAGAAACACCCGGATTTCCCCAAGAAACCCTTGACTCCATACTTCCGCTTCTTCATGGAAAAGAGGGCTAAATATGCTAAATTGCATCCTGAGATGAGCAACCTGGACTTAACTAAAATCCTCTCAAAGAAGTACAGAGAGCTGCCAGACAAGAAAAAGGTCTGTCAAATCAAAGACATAAAATACACTTCACTAAAGACATCTTTCCAAACAACAAACTTATTGCTTTCTTTTTTGTTTCCTCAGAAAAAGTATGTAGACGACTTCTTAAGAGATAAAGAGTCATTTGTACAAAGCATGGTGAAGTTCAGGTGAGATTGTTCATGAATATTCACAATTAAATGTCATTAAAACAGGTTATTATTAGGATTTCATCTGCAGTATATTTAGGAATTTAAAGGATGTTTCCATGCTGTTAATACAGGGAACAACACCCAGACCTTATGGAGAGCATGACCAAGAAAGGATCAAATGTACCTGAGAAGCCCAAGACACCCCAGCAGCTGTGGTACAACCACGAAAAGAAGGCTTTCCTCAAGACACGCCCCGATGTAAGTGTAGCAGCTGCAGCACAGCATACAAAAGAGCATCTTTTACCCTAATAACCTCAAATGTTTCACTGTAAACTTCAGGCCACCACCAAAGACATCAAGGACAGTCTTGGCAAACAGTGGACACAGCTGTCTGACAAGAAGAGACTCAAATGGATTTCCAAGTCTCTTGAGCAGAGGAAACAGTATGAAGTGAGGACTGTTTAGGTGAACTTTTATGGAGACAAGTCTGTCTTTTCTTCAGTTGTAACGCCATTTCATTCACATTATTATAGGAGACAATGCGAGAGTACATCCAGCAGCACCCAGAGTTAAACATGACCCAAGACGATATTGTGAAGTCCACTTTGACAAAGGCTGAAAGGCATCTGAAGGACAAATCTGACGGCCGGCCTGACAAACCACCTCCGTGAGTCATGGCTGCTGACACTCCGCTGTGTGTTCTGTTGCCTTGTGTGTGAGTTACTTGAATGTAATGCATTATGTCCTTTCAGAAACGGTTACTCGATGTTCTGTGCTGAGCTGATGTCAAATATGAAGGATGTTCCCAGCACAGAGCGTATGGTAATGTGCAGCCAGCGGTGGAAGCAGCTGAAACAGGCTGAAAAAGATGGCTACCAGAAACGCTGTGAACAGGTGAGGTCAGACTCAACAAGTCCCATCATTCTGATTTTTAAAACAAATCTATTGAACCATGTTTGACTTTGTTTTTCAGAGAAAGAAGGAGTATGAGATTGAGATGAGCCGATTTCTCAGTGTAAGTTGTAGATTGTTGTTTTGCTTCATCTTAATGGTGGGGTTTTGTCATGCTTATTTGTGTGCTGCAGTATTTTGCAAAGGATAACTCATGGATTATTTTTCTGCTGTGCCGCTCCACAGAGTTTGTCTGAGGAAGAGCAGCAGCGAGTCTTGTCAGAGGAGAAGGTGGGTTTCAAGAAGGGCAGTGGAGCCAACAGTCCTGCATCGAAAAAGAAGAACTCGAAAGCTAAGGTAAAATCAAGTTTTTACGCAACACGAGTCGCTTAAACGACTTAAACGCCAGATTCTGTCAGGCTCAAAATGAAACAACTCTGATCAAATCAGTCTTTACATATATTCAAAGAAATAAGCTATCATGGCAGTTGAGTCTAAGTTCCTCTCTTTAACTCACAGGCCAATCCAGAGAAACCCAAGAGGCCCATTTCGGCCATGTTCATTTTCTCTGAGGAGAAGCGTCCAAAACTGCAACAGGAGCGGCCCGACCTCTCTGAAAGCGAGCTCACCAGACTTCTGGCTCGCATGTGGAATGAGCTGCCGGATAAGAAGAAGGTAACCTTACAATGTGGTGCACCATATTTAGAGGAACAGGATGTAGATATAAGGATACTGAGCTAAATCTAGCTGTCAGGTTCTACATAGAATCACTTCTTTGCTCACCTGTTGTGTAGATGAAGATCCATAAACAATGGATGATTCATGATAGGTATTATTCTCCAAGTTTTAACCTCCAAAATTGACCATCAGTAGGGATTCTTAAGCATCAACCACTATTTTTTTTTCCAGCTACTGTGCGGCTGTTACCGGTTTGTTTGTTCTGTGCTTCTGTAGACAAACAATGATGCAAGGAAGCTCCCATGCTAAAAAGGGACCTGCCTTAATGGAGATCCAGTAGGCTTATTCTAAGTGAAAAAACTTAAATATTCAGGTAGTGCAGGGCTTGACGTATTTACATGAAAAAACATTTGTTGCCTCAGCTGATTTTTTTATGCGCACATGTGCCCCTAAATACATTTTACAATTCGCACATATCAATTTTTAGTCGCAAATGCGAGTTCAAACAGTTGCATTGTCGAGAAGTCTGTTCTACCAAACGTCCCTTATTACCACATACTGTACCTCTCAATCTACAAAATACATGTCAGCCGTCAGAGTGGTTTTTAAGCGTGAATTTCTGAAGAAAATCCCCTTTTTTGTCTCTGTCTTGCAGGAGAAGTACAAACGCCTTGAAACGGTCCTGAAGGCAGAGTCAGAGAAGAAGGAACGAGAGGATCGTAGTCGTCTACCTGACCCACCCAAGACTGCACAGGAAATCTGGCAGCAGAGCGTGATAGGAGACTACCTGGCCAGATTCAAGGTAAGTTTTGATTTTGCCAATTACACTGCATACACTGGCCAGCTGCTATTAAGAAATACCGCCTTAAAGACTTCAGAGAGGAAGTGAAAGGATACATGTTTGTAAGTTGTAAAAAAAGTACAGATTTGTCAGGTTGGAAGAGACCAACAGTACTGAGAACAAAGTGTTAGTGGTGAACCACAGGCTGAACATGGACAGAGCTAGAAAATACACCTAAATAACCTCTTCAGTTATAATAAATTGTTAATCTGGGGTTTGCAGAACGACCGGCCAAAGGCACAGAAAGCCATGGAAGGGGCCTGGAGCACCATGGAGAAAAAAGAGAAAATAATGTGGATCAAAAAAGCAGCAGAGGACCAGAAAAGATACGAGGTAGCCGCACTTCACTGACATGCCGTCTTGTCAGAGTCTGCCTTTTTGCCTGAAAGATCAAGCTTGACTCTGATTCTCCCCCAACAGAGGGACTTGTGTGAGATGCGCTCACCTGCTGCTGCCATCGCTTCAGGGAAGAAGATGAAGTTTGAGGGTGAACCCAAGAAACCACCATCGTGAGTTGGTCTAGCTTCCCTGTGTTACCTATGTGTATGAGTATGTATCTGCTGAAACCTGGGAGCTGACTGTATTTTTTTCTTTTTTTACACCCGTAGAAATGGATATCAGAAGTTCTCTCAGGAGATGCTGTCCAATGGGGAGCTGAATCACCTCCCCATGAAAGAGCGGATGACTGAAATCGGCAGCCGCTGGCAGAGGCTACCTCTGAAGGACAAGGACCGCTATAAGAAGATTGCAGAGGAGAAGCAGAGACAGTACAAAGTCACCCTGGAACAGTGGCTCGCGGTAAGATGTTTTTTTTGTTTTTTGTTTTTTTTTGAGGCAAGAAATACTGAAGAAGCCCTGAACTTTACCTCACATGTACTTTGAATCTCCACAGAGCCTGTCTTCACAAGAGAGAAACACCTACAAAGAATATAACTCACAAGTAAGCCACTTCTTCTACTCTTGTTGGTTAAACTTAATTGTAAATTAAACTGTATGATTTTTAGCTTAATGATGCGTGATGTTTCAGAAAAGGAGAACTACAGCGAAACCAGGAGGCCCCAAGGCAAAGACCAAGAAATCTGTGAGCGCAGACTCTTGTTGTTCAGTAAATCTGCTCTAGATGTGTACTGTCATGATGTTCTGACTGGAAATATCTCTCCAACAGGACACAGAAGAAGAAGAGGATGATGAAGATGATGATGACGATGAGCAGGAGAAGGCTTCCTCCGAGGCAGATTCATCCAGTGAGGATGAGGACGACGATGATGATGATGTAAGTTGCGTCTTTCTTTGCCGTCACACAATAATAATGCATAATGATGAGTGTGTTAACTGTTTGTGTTTTTTTTCGTATGTTTGAAGAAGGAGGATGATGATGACGATGAAGACGACGACGATGATGACGAGGCAGAGGACAAGGAGAACAAGTCAGAAGACAGCAGCAGTGAGTCAAACTCACAGGGGTCATCGGACTCTGATTCAGACTGAAATGCCGTCGTCTCTGAGGAGACGAACTGAGCAGCGCTGAGCTGAGCCAAGAGTCAAGGGAGCTCTGCCACTGTGCCAACCCTGCTCTCCTCCCACCACCAGAGGGAGTCCCGCATTGCCTCATCAACTTCACTCTCATCCACTTTATGTTACTGCGCTGGCAAATTTTCCATGGAGGGAACTCACCCCATGTTTAAGTTCAGTTTCATTCCCTCCCTCCCTCCCCCATAGTGTGACGGTCATCCCACAGCACCGCCACAGGGCCGCCGATGTTATGCCAAAAAGAGCATCCCACTGGTTTGGTGATGTCGTGAACATTTCTGCCGCTGGTTGAACTCTGGACTCAAAGGTTCAATGGTTTAAAGGTTAGAGTTTTAACGTGGAGGGTGACAAATCACTCTTCAGTGTTTTATTTTGTATGATTCTGGTTTATGTTGAAGACAGGTAACTCGAGATGTGAACAGGCTTCATAGAGCCAAAGAACATAGTAATGTGGATCGCTTTACAGATATGGGGGGTGTGGGGTGGGGGGCTGTGCAGGGTACTGAAAAATTGCACTCTTCAGAATGTTTCCATTCATTTTTATTTTCTTTTCCAGAACATTGTTGTGTTTTTTTCCCTATGATTTCCAATTGATGATGTAGATTTTATCGTTTGGTTCTTAAAGAGGTGGTATTTTTTCAGGAAAAAAATCAAGCCATTATGAATGTTTCATTTTTCTAGCTGGAAAATTTCAGAATTGTCACTCACCTGTTTTCTTGTTCAAAATATGACAGTGCCTACATAAAGTATTCACCCACTCTTGGACTTTTTTTTATATGAATCATTTTGTTGCACAACACTGAACCAGAGTGGATATCATGAGGCTTCATTTCCCATTCTTAAAAAAAAGGAACTCTGTGAGAGAAATGCTGAAACACTTTTGTTAAAATGGGCTATTTTCTAATGTTTTTGTCACAAACTAGACTCTAAATGAAGCAGCCCCTGACTAAGAGAGCTGTTTTAAGAAAGAGACACTTCAAAAGTTGTATTTTAATGAAGTGCAACTTAAAAAAAAATGTCACCCTTTTTAAATATTGAGTGAAGGCAGCTTTGGCAACAGTAACGGCCTTTTGCGTGGCTCTCTGGTAGCTCTGCAAGTGCAGAGGTGATAGTTCCCTTCTTATTTGCAATCAAATTGCAGTTTGATCCAGATTCTGCTGCTTTTGCGCTGACACAGCTCACAGTGTCTATAGTCTTACATTGACAGAACTTTTACAGATTGACCTTACAGTAGTCTCTGGCCCATTATGTGCCTTTTTAAAATCTTATATCCTGACTTTGTGTTTTTAGTACTGAAAACACATTATCTTCACCAGCCTGTACTTAAAGTGAAGTTTTACTTACAATATGATTTCATTTGACGTCAAGGAGTAATTTCTAAGTGTTTCATCCACTGTGCTTTAGTGTTGTAATGCAAAATGATGGTGCAAAGAGTGGTGGATACTTTTAATAGGAACTCTATTTACATCTGTTAGTCTGACCAACATGTCTTGGTCTTGTCGTGCAGAGACCCATAAGTCTGCAACCATTCTTTTTTTCTGATTCTGGTCTAGCAGTCATCTTGTGTGTTTATTGTGAGACCAGATCACTTTGTCATTAAAGGGGTTAACATTTCATTTTCCACATTTCAAGTTCAGTCTGCCTGTTTTTTTAGAGTTTGTCATACAGTTAGCCTCTGTTTCTTCTCTGAGCTGTTGCGTCATTTCCATTTTATCGGAGGTTTTGTTTCTTTGAGGTTTTAGCTGTCATGCTCTCATCCATGTGGAGCCACTGTGTGGATGTTTGAATGACTGAATGGTTCTCATCAAAGTTTTGAAATTTTAGTGGTATTGACTGTAATCTCTGAAGGTTGCAGCCGGATGCTTATCCCAAAAAAAGTGTGCACTTATTGTTAAACTGTCCCTCTGTGTGTGTTTGGGTGCAAGCATACACAGAACTGTGTATATATGGGGGTGTGAGTGTGTGTTTCTTTGCTCCAGTGTGTGCTGTTTTTACTGTTTTGTTGTTGTATACCATGATGTGATTGCAGCGTGCATGTTCGTGCCTGTTTGGGGACATCTTACCAACACCATGAATGTAGATATTGTTAATTTTGTTTTCCTCCAAAGGTCTTAAGTATTTTTTGTTGCTCTGCGCTGTCATGTCGTCAGTCACCCAAAATGGGTCTGATGATAAGACTTCATGACTGTCATTTTGGGTCCACAGACAGATTACAACTACCAATAATCTGGTTTTAATGGACTGATTTTGACCCAACGGATTGTTGTCAATGTCTGAAACAAAACCAGCTTGGACTATTTAAGTAATTTGGGGAGGGTCTAAGGAAACTGAGTGCTGTAATTGGTTGATACGAGTTATAAAAGGGACTCAGGAGTTGCAAGAATTGGGGTTTAAAATAACTTGTAATTTTTTTGTAAATACTGTTTTTGTAATGAGTGCTTATTGTTTTTTTGTTAGTGCTTTGACTTTGCAAACCCTCATCTGTGACTTCTGAGGTCAGAACTGAGTTTTTCAGTCACATGGAGAAGGTTTTTGGTTCAGTTCACCTGTTTCGTTGTTTCTTCTCTCCGTTCTGTTGGTTCATAGAGATATCTAAGACAGCAAAGCTTTACAAAGTTTGTACTGCTGATCATTTGACAAGATTTGATGTTTTCTATAGCTGAGGGTGTTCTTATGTCCTTGTAGTTCAAGTCTTTGGGCAAATAAAAAAAGATCTTCAATAAGTGTGTGTTCTTTTGTTTAACTTGCACAAACACAGAAAATGGAGAAGTTAAGTAATATGAGAATCACCCTTCTACTCTTCTCTTGAGGGGAATTTAACATGAGTAACCTAAGACAGCTTCTTGACCAGAAAGAAATGTACCAATTAAATGACCTACAATTAACCAATCCACAGTTCAACTTATTCATATAGAAAAGGACAGGACTGTCAGCTGGGCATACTAAAATGTCAAAAGGCTAAAGGATTCCTAAGCTATTTCTGATCAAATTTGAAAAAATATATAAAAATAAGTCTATTTTTTTTTAGTTAATCTAACCAAATTGATCAATATTGATATTTCTAGGACTTCTAGTTTAAAAAAAGACAGTATTTTAAAGGATTTGAAGATATTGCCATGAATAGTTCATTTTTTTCTGTTCGGGCTTTGTGTTATTGGAGACGTTCTGGTGCTATGAGAAAAGAACTGAGCTGAGATCAAGCCTGTTAGTTGAACCGGAACCTTGCCAAATGTACCTTCAAAATAAAACCATACACGAACTCCTACCTGCGTCACAAAACTATCCTCACTACTTTAGAGTGTAGACCATGGGCCCAATTTGAGGGATTAGAACTGGAGGCCCTTTGATAATGAAAGACATCTATCAGGTGAAATCTACATAATCATGTTTCTAATATATTACATAGACAATGGATGAGCCGTACAAGTATAAATTCCTGCTGTATTATTCATTAGAGACAGAAGGAAATAATTATTATGGGAAAATTAAAGCTATGAGTAACTAGCAATGATATCACTTATTATTCCACAAAAAGTTGTCACCAGAAAATTTACAAAAGTGGTAAAAATCGGTCACTCCGATTCATTTATTTCTCTGGGTGTAAACTGTAAATGCTTTTATTTTGAAGGGTTATATCCGGAAGTTGGTTGCTTTGCCCTCCTGTTTGATCCGTTACCGTTGGCCTCGTCGGTGCCAGTCAGGTCTGTAACGCCCGTTCAAGTGACACCTGCCATAACGAACAACAGTGAAAACGACGATGTGTGCTGTGTTGAACCGGCGGTAAGGATGTCTCCTGCGGGCATCCGGGCACCTCGTTAACGTTCATCTTTGTGCAGTGAAATGGTTATGTCGGCTCCCTCAGAGAAAGTGCCTGTTTCAGGCTGAGTTTTCGTCATGACCTGGTAAGAGGAAACAGTTTGTGGGTGAAATTAAAAACATGACGTCATTGAATCGTTACCGGTATGTTGACACGAGACAGCCAAGCAGCTAGCAGGAGTAGTAAGGTAATGCTAACTGTTAAAAGTAGGCTAATGTTAGCTGATGTCAAACAGTGTCCAGTTTGTCAGTAACCGCGGTCTTGTCGTCCTGCAGCCTAATGCAGAATTTCCTGGGTTGTTCGGTTTGCCTTTTTATCTAATTAGCATTTAAAATGAGTGAAATAGAAGCTTGAATACACATCTGACACATGACATCACCCTCATGTGTTTGATTCAATTTTAGCAAAGACGGGTGCTGATGCAATGGTAGCCCAAAGTAGACATGCATCATTGTATTTATCTACTCCGTTTTCACCTGGTTAGTATTAATGTATGAGGATAATTTTCTGGTGATATAGAAAACAAAACATAGACTGGTCACTGTGATGGGCCAGACCATGCTGCCAATGCGGGCAGTAACGAGGTAAATAAGTCAAGATCAGATCAGATCAGATCAGAGCTCCTGGCCACAAATTCTGATCCAGCTTTATATAAGGGAGAGTGGGGTAAGATGAGCCATTTTTCATATTTCTGATCACTACATCAAGGCAATCATAGTTTTGTGTCTAACTAGTGTGTCTGCATATATTTCAAGATGTTGTGCATCCCTGCAAACTAACAAAATGAGTGTAAACATAACTGTCTTGATAATATAGCATGCCAAAAAAAGTGGTCTCGAATGGTTCACTTACCCCGTGTATGGGGCAAGTTGACCATAGGAGCGGGGTACGTTTAGCTGTATCCCTTCTTTCAAGAGTGAAAAATGTTTTTTGTAAATAAATGTCTAACCCCTTCACCCATGTGCTTCTAACCTTCACAGACTACATGAATTGATGCCCATCTCCTAAATATTTGGTCACATGATCAATTTCTTTCACCATTTCCAAGCGACTGGGGGTGGCTCAACTTACCCTTTGGCTCAACTTACCCTACTCTCCCATACGTATTTTTATATTCAGTATCAAGCCTCAGTTTGAGCCTTATATCTACACTTTTTTTCCTGTAGAAATAACAAAAAGAGACAAAATAACTACAAGATGGTTGATTCCATGTATCATAGTCAAGCTAGCACTATTTCAAAACTCACATATACCGTTGGGTGGGACCTACATAACTGGTATGCATGCATTACTGCACACCAGGCATGATGCCAGAGTTGTAATTTTGGATGGGCATGCTAATATTAAAGTTAACCTTCAACATTTACATCCCTGGACATGCTGACACTGGGCTAATAGACAGAATGAAATGACAACTGGTTGACAGAAAGAAAAGGTGGACGGTCAATGGGGAACTTGAACTTGCTGCTGGAATTTATGGCTGTGATTTTACTGTGTGAAGAAGTCTGTTCCTTTATTTGACACAGATTAATACTGTGCCATAGACTTCACATTGAGAAAACATGGACACACATTATTGAGAAGTTGGGGGGGGGGGGGGTGTTGAATCCCTGTCCTTCGCATGTAGCTCTCACTAATCCATATGCTGCAGCGCATGGGTAAATAAGTAACATGCACGCAAGCATGGGGCAAGTTCAACAGGCTTATTTGGATCATTAGGACCTCACACCTCATAATGACTTCACTTCTTTGAGAGGGAGAAGGGAGATTTTAGCTGTTTTATTGTATCAAATATCACATGTATATAAATTAACCAACAGAAAAAAGTCTTATTTTAACCCTGTCATTTAGGGTGGACCTGCTGTACAGTAAGAGTGGGCCCAGGCTCATGAGACAGTCAGATTCCTGATTTAGGAATTTGTTTGCTAGACCAAGAACATAAATACTGGTCTGTAGCTTGGATTTCATACATTATTTTCCTTTTTTTATTGCTATTTGTATCACAAAGTAGATTACATTATTATCTGACCTGGATCACCTTAAATTGAAAAGTAGAGGAATCACTCCAGTGTACTTGAGGCTTCACAAAGACAGGGTACAAATATTAGAGCTTCAGAGGTCTGTTGTAAAACTAATAGCAGTCAAAATATCTTGTATGTTGTCACAAAACGAAGACATCGAGCAAACATCTGAAATAAATAACTTCAAGAAAATGCAGTCAATAAAATGCATGGATAAATGTCTGCTCAGGGCTTCCGTACAATAGATATTTTGGAAGTATAGCGATTCATAAATTACCATTGCTGACAGACAGGATCAGTCTATTTTTTTTTCTGTCCAAATCTGCAGGTCAGCATCTCATTACTCTGCCATCAAGAGTTCCCATACAGAGTTTCCAATGAAAATGGAGGATATGCCCCTGTCAGGCCCAGACAACACCAAGCTGGAGGTGAGTAATAATGATACATTTGCATTCATCTAGTTTTCCTTTCACCTGTCCCCAAGATACAGCTGGGATGTCTTTACTCTAGTTTGATTTGATGCAGTCTATATACAGTTTTTTATTGACCTGTTTTCCTGTTTTAAAGGCCTTGGTCCATGACATCTACTCTGAACTAGTGGAAGATGCCTGTTTGGGCCTGTGTTTTGAGGTGCACCGCGCTGTGAAACAGGGCTACTTTTTCTTGGATGAAACAGACCAAGAGAGCTTGAAAGAGTTCGGTAAGTGCCAAGGCTTCCAGATAGTCCATGTCCATTTGTCCTCTCAGTCTTCTTTGACATATTGCTTTTAGCGTGCACCTTTCACTCCTCTTCTAGAAATCGTGGACCAGCCAGGAGTTGACATTTTTGGCCAAGTGTACAATCAGTGGAAGAACAAGGAGTGTGAGTGCCCAAACTGCAAAAGATTGATAGCAGCTTCACGTTTCGCTCCCCATTTGGAGAAATGTCTCGGCATGGGACGTAACAGCAGTCGCATTGCCAACCGTAGGTCAGTCAAGAGTGATTATTCAGGATTTAGCACCGTGTGTGTTCAAACTGAGTATAAATATCTGATCCGATTCTTTAACCTGTTTGCGTTCTTTCTTACAGGCTCGCCAGCAATAATAACATGAGCAAGTCAGAGAGTGATCAGGAAGACAATGATGACCTCAATGATAATGACTGGTCATATGGGGCAGAGAAAAAAGGTACAATTTAACTTTTTAAATGAAAACTATTACCAGTGAAACTTCAAGTCTCTTCCACATAACGAACAAACCTTTTTTCCATGTTACAGCCAAGAAGAGAAAGTCAGATAAGGTATTTGAACATTTGATTTCCCTTTTACAGACGATATAAACTGATGTCATAATTTTTTTTTGTTTAATCTGATTTGAATGTTTGTATGTTTATTTATTTTTTCCTTCAGAATCAAAATTCCCCAAGAAGATCCAGATCTTTAAAACATAAAAACGGTAAGTTAGTCTGAGTTCACAAAGTTCTTGGTTGGTAGAACTTTGATCCATGCATAATGTGGTGCAGACATTTGCTGCAGCAGCCGTGAGTTTCTTCTCTGGTTCATACAGCAGTTCTGGAGTCTGAGCCTTGATTATATTAAGATGTTTTGCACACAGTTCCATGAAGCAAAACACAGAAATCTGCTTCACTGTGCAAACCAGAGTGTAGTCTTAAGATAAGGACCCAAAGTAAGCCGACCTGAAGACTTCAACCTTTGTGCCTTTTTGATCTCAGCATGTCAGTCTTCTTTTCTGCGAATCAGATATTTTCCAAAAGTGCATGTGGTAAACAGGACCCACTTTTGTGTTTTATTTCCAGGGGAGCTCGGGGGCAGCGTTTCTTCAGAGTCTCACAAGGTAGAGGAAATTCTTCCTTTGTTCATTCATGATGCGTTCAAAAGCACTAAAGTCTTCCTATTATTTTTGTTCAGCTGACTGTATTGATGTCTTTCATTTTTAGTACAACTACAACACCGGCATCAGTTATGAAACTTTAGGCCCTGATGAAGTCCGATCCTTTCTGACAACAGTAAGCTTCCTCAGTAAAGAATCCAAGTATGCATCAGTTTTTCAAGCCGCCTTTTCACCACCCTCTTTCTTTTATTCCTCAGCAATGTGGGGTCATCTCCGAGCACACCAAGAAAATGTGTACCAGGTAATTACTGTAACACCCACCTACTCATGAACAGCTGATGAAAACCTAGCACAGAATAGTTTCAGGTACTTTAACGGTGGTCTTCTGACTGTGTCGCTTAATTCTGATCTCTTTCTGTGCTTCAGTTTGGCATTGAAATCCTGTCTGAACTGAAAAAGTGTTGATGCATGTGAAATCTGGACACATGATCAGTTTCATTTATGCCTTTTTGAAAATGATCATGTATCATATGTTGGGACTAACTCAGGGGTACACAAGTGGCAACTCAATGCATTTCATTGGTCACAAAAGTTTCTGGACCAGTGATTGGCTTGTTTTTATCCCCCAAATGAAACACCAAATTTAGCAAAACCGTTCTGAGGACTCTCTCAGTGACCAACCTATAAGTTAATACAACTATTAACCCCTCCTGATCCCTGTGCTGATCCTTCTCATTGGTCACTGACTGTCTGTCCACCACACTTCCCCTCCTGGCTGTGTCAGGGTGATGTTTAAAGCTGTGTGACGTTCGGGGGAGCGTCAGTCTAGGATGTAAAATGCCACCTTGTGTCCCACCAGGTCTCAGCGATGTCCCCAGCACACGGACGAACAGAGGAGGGCCGTCAGGGTGTTCCTCTTGGGGCCGTCCGCGTGAGTGTGCCCCATCCCCTTTTCTTACCATCCCTCCTTTCCTCCCTCCCTCCCTCACCTGCAAGTGTGCTTCACTGTATGTCATGTTTGAATGAGTGTGCGGGTGTGTGCTGATACAGTCCTTCAGGTAGGGAGTACCACAAGTAGAACAGACGATGCCACTGATCGGTGTTGTGAAGACTTCCCAGTATTTTCCCTTTTCTTCTGTCTTTTCTCTTGAGTGCACAACTTTTTATGATTGTATGGACATTAGATTTCAATTTCATGACATCAACAGATGTGCTTTTATTTCCAATTACACTCAGCATCCTGACTAGGGCTGGGTGATCAAACGATAATGATATATGGAAAATTAATTTCCCTCAATATCAATATGGAACATGGTCAGTATCCTTTTCAAAAGCTGACATTCTAGCATATTTTGGTAGACTATATGAATAGCCATAAAAAAAGGGGAGTTGCTCCAGGTCCGCCAATCATGTGCTGAAATAGAACCAAGTAGCAAACAACTGCGTAGTAGCAGACTGCAGCTACACGCAACCATAGCACTTAAACATGAGAAGCAGACAGCACTGTTGGTGGGAAAAAAAGAAAATGAGTGGTACCCATGGCAGAAATGCACATGAAGGCTCAACGGATGATGACATCGTTGACAACACTGGCACGAAAACATGTGGAGGTATTTTTTTTAGGTCGGACATGAAGCAGAGTAATGTGCAAATTATGTCGAGAACATGTTCTTACAAAGTCGGGGAATACCTCAAATCTTTTTCACCACCTGGAGCAGTGCCACGCAGCAGAGCACATGCAATGCAAAAGGTTACAATCCCTGAGTGGAGCAAGGAGCCTATGGCGCCTGTGCAACCGAAACAGCCGACCATTCAGTCCGCTTTCTCTAACGCAACGCCTTACGACAAAACGTCAAAGAGACACAAAGACCTCACAGATGCAGTAACTTATTGTATCGCAAAAGACATGCTACCAATAAGCTCTGTTAAATTTTATTTTTTATTTGTGATATATATCGACATCAACTTGTATGAAAAAAAAAAATGTGATAAACTTTTTCTCATATCGCTCAGTCCTGTCCTAACCCTGACATTTAAGTATGCAGCCACATTTCCCTCTCAGTTATTGTGTTTTTCTTTCCCATTTATCTCATCTTTATCTGTTTGTTTGATATTAGGTTTCAGGTTTGGACAGTACTCCGGTCTACTCCGGTTGTTGTAGATGTGCTTTTAAAATAAACTTGACTGGAATAGTGTCATAAATGTTCTATCAAAAGGTACTTCAGCTCTGTTGCTGTTCACAATAGCGAGTGGTTGAATTAGGTTTTTAAGTTCAGGAGCTTTAGCTGAAAACTGGCAGGTTTTGTCTGATTGTTTGTTTCATTCCTACCAGTGTGACAGAATGCACTTTGTGTCTGCACTTATGTTCCAGGCCACCGCTGCCTGACGCAGACGCTGTGGCGGAGAGCGACAGCTTCGACATTCCAGACGGACAGACCGTGATGAGCCGCCTGCAGTGGGAAGACTCCCCAGATATTTCACCGGCTGACTCTGCCTCGTCCAAAGCCAGTAAGAGAGAAACTCGGCGACACTCATAACTTCCTTTTTTTATGAAGAACTTAAGAGGAACAGACCGATCACTTTCTTTCCCTCTCACAGGCATCAACCATTCAGATCCTAGGAGGCCCAAGAAAAAGAAGAAGACGCCTCTTAGTTTGAACTCTGTCGGAGGCAGTGGAGGAGGAGGAGGAGGAGGAGGAAGTCTAACAGGAGGTATCATCAGCAGCAGCAGCAGCAGCTCCCAGAATAATATCAGTTTGTCGACCAAGAAGAAGAGGCCCAAACTCCCAGCACCTTCTATTTCCAGTATCTATGATGATTTAAACTAGTGTGAGCCCTGACTGTCAGGGAGGCTTTTATTCCAGGTGACTTCCTCCTTTCATGACCAAAACAACAGTCCTGAAGTGGATGGAGTGACACAAAGCTGGTCTTATTTATTACATTTTAATGAGGTAAGCAGGTTAAAGAACAGTCCTCTTCTGCTATTAAAGCTTTCTTCAGGAGTCTGTAAGAACTTATGGGAATCACATCCTGAAGCAGACTTCCCCCACTACTAACTCAGATACTTTGGACATTGTGTGATACTGCTGAGCTGCTGAGGTTGGGCAGTGAAGGCTGGCACACAAGTTTCTCATTCAAGGTGTTGTTGTTGGATGGGGTTGATAGGACTCTCCTGACCAATTTTCAAACACACACTTGGCACAACAGTCGGGGGGGAATGGGATTTTGATTCAATTAAAAAAAAAAAAGTCACCAAATGGGATTTGAAGAGAAGGAAACATATGCAGATGTTGGAGATAGTTTTAAATACATAAACTTGAGTTGGCCTTGAATTTGGGTTGAATTTGTTCCTGCCAAATCAAAGTTGTTTTGTCCCTGTGACGGTCAGTTTAACGTTGCACATGTGATCTTAAACTGCTCTCCAATGAAAATTCAACACACACACACACACACACACACACACACACACACACACACACACACACACACACACACACACACACACACACACACACACACACACAGTAAGTATACTCAAGTACTCGTGATTTGAGTGTTTTAGTTATTCTAGCATTGTATTGCACATTCGTGTTTGAGTGCCTCTTTATGCTGACTTAAATTTAGTGAGAACGTCACTTTTTTTGTTCTAATGTGTGTGTTTGTGTACATGTATGGATAGTGTAGGTATAAATTATTCATATATATATTTTCATAAAACTATGCATCCAAGAATGTGACTTTTTTTTGTAAAAGTAGGAGTGCCATTTTATATTTGAATACTTTTTGTTTACATCAGAAAAAAATGATATGTATATGATATGATTTCTTTGTAAAGGCAGATTTTGATATTTGATCGACCAGCAGGCTTTGGGGCACATGTACACTTCTTGTATATATGATGACTGAGGTGAAAAACTGGTCGTATATTCTGTGTAAGTTCTTTTCTTCCTCAGAACAAGCCTTGTCTTAGGTGGTGTCATGCAGTTCTGGCTGATAGATCACACTGTACATGTGATCAGCGCTGCACTTCTGTTTGTCATTTATAGTGTTGAGTGTGAATCTTTATTATGCTTTAGATGCAGTTCCACTTGTACATATGACTTCTTTGAGCATAGGCCTAAAGGAACCATTTTTATTTGTCCAAGAAAATCTACTTCAGTTTTTTTTAAGTGAGGTTGTATAAAGTTCACGTCAATACTAAGTGTTTTAAGCCAAGGGGATCCAGATCAGCTTGGCCACTTTGGTAAAAGCTGGACTGGCAACCACTGTAGACAGGGCCAGTGCTCCCATATATTTTGCTCCTCATGTTTTTCATTTGCTGCTTAAAATTGTAACAAAATTCACAAAATTTTAGTGTAGTGAACAAAGGAAAAGCTGACTCAAATCATAGACCCAACCAGCTAAACAATACGCTGGAGGACTCTGGTGTGTAACGCCCAGAAATAGTGCTGTGAAGAACCGACCTTCCATTGGTTCTCCTACTGGTTCCTCAATAAACAGGCTTGGATCAGTGAGTGATAATTACACTATTGACAAGTACTTCAGACAACCCACTTTGTTACGATATGAGCCACAACTCTAGAAGAGGAAGGAAGGCTATATTTTCAGTTCATCTGAAAGTTTGAGGGTCAGCCTCGAATCAAATATTTTTTCATTTCTTTGAAGATTTATTATTTAAATAAGAACAGGAACTCTGGGTTATTATGTTTAGTTTGCAGTTTGTCTTGCTTTGTTCCCTCCTGAATGGACAAAAGTGTGTTGCCCTCTTTTGGTTTTCCATTTTCATGTTGTTGTGCATTTTAAGAGTCGGTAAAGTCTGTTGTATTAAGTTGTATCTGTCAAATAGATGATTGAGAATGCCTAACTGAAGTTCCAGTGTGGTTCTAACAATCACACATACTAGTACCTGTGTGGAGGTCTGTTCTCTTTGTCCTTTCAGCCCTTTCCTGTGGGGTCTTGTGATGAACTGTTCCTGAAATGACACTTTGTCTTCTCTGATGAAGTAAAACAGCTGACGTTTGCTCATGGTTCCTTGTGTTATCTGTATAAATGCAGTAACACAAACTGTAGTTTTCAATCTTTTTCATGCATTTCTGTGCATGTGGGGACAACTGTTTTCTATGATCATTGTTTTCTTTTCTCTTAGCTGACTTGTACAACATTGTTTGTATACGAGTAAATAAAGTCTCCAGACTTTAAACAGACACTGAGACCAGATTCATTTGAAATGCTTTAATTTGAGACATCACTGAAGCCAGAGCAGTCCAGCATAATCAGGAGAAGGGCAATGTCCCACTCCAAATCTTTAAGTGCCAGATGCAGGTTCATCTGATTCATTCTATCATTTTTATTTACAGAAAATACACAATATATTTACATTATCTTCTCAAAAAGTCTACTTTCTTGACTAAAGATTAATTAAATTAGGCTATCTCTACATAGCAATAGCTTGTGAGAAACAAAAATATCAGATTCTTTTAGGCTAGCACTGAGGCAGCTGTACAGTCCACAGTGGCTTACATAGAGATTGATTCATTCAAAAACACAAAGTAAAGATAAAAAGAAAAACTGGCACACACAGTACAACAGAAAGTGGTTCCAAACAGGTTTTCCATCCTTGCGTCTAGCTGTTAATTTTCATGTTTTGATACAAACAGTGGGCGATAAAACCACTGAAGCACAGGAAAGCATCAGATATTTAGCAACAGTACAAGCAGACAACATGAGACAGCGTTTGAGCATGGAGTGAACGACAGAGATGTGTCTGTAGAGAGGCTAAATTATGGTTCAGCTCTAGAAGAGTTTTCCTATGTTTTACAATCATCGATTGTTATGTCTTGGTACATGCACAAACAGGCTCACATAGCCACCCATACGCACACTCACACTGCAGGGTCCAATCAGCTGTTGCATCCGCACTGAGCACCTCTTTGAATTTGTCCGTCCCTCCAGACGCCACCCACTGCTGTAGATATTTTTACATAACCTCACAACATTCAGCTGCACACGTGCACCCTGGTCTTTAGATTTTTCAGCGGCTGTGCATACCGAATATCAAAAAGCTGAAGAACACAGTGACTCCCACGAGGGAGATGGTCGCAGGGGCGGTGAAGAACTGCCTGTAGTTGATGCGGAAGTACCACACCACAGCCAGTATCACCACAAACACAGGCACCACCAGGCTGCCAGTGCTGATGGCCACTCCAGCAGCCCTGAATCCTCCTGACACTCCAGACCCGACTCCGGCCCCCGACTGAGCCCCTTCCTCTGGGACAGGCTCTTGCAAGGTCTGGGAGATGTGGCAGTGGATCACGCTGTTGTGAGTGATGTTCAGGGATAATAGAGTCCTCTTGGGGTCCTGCAGTAGCTGGCCTTGGTAGATGAGTTTAATTTGATGCTCCCGACCTGAGAAGTATTTACTGGAGACATAGAGATAGTAAGAGAGATATCAAACAGAATGAAAATATGACTCTTTGCTTCATGTATAGGTTCAGAAGAGAAAGCCTAACATCAGTCAAATCTTAATCAATACAAAGAAACTGATGGTTCATTCAAATTAGCATAAAGACAGGCTGCAAAGGTAATCTCAGTCTAAAACTTACTACATGAGTAGGCTGTTGGCTACAGTAACAAAGACACAACCAAAAATAAACACACACCACATGGATGATTTGCAAGAGGTCTATGTAAGAGAGTTTCTCTGACTTCCTAGAGTCTCTACTAGTTACCTAGCAACCTCACGGTGAGGACAGTGATTCTCATTGTTCATTGTCGCTAGGGCTGGGCGATAAAACGATAATGATATATCAGGGTTTCCCCTACATTCAATTGATCGTGGCGCACCACCACGGCTAAAAAAAATGCTGCCACACCTGAAAAAAATTAGTTTTTATCTCACATAGTTCTACCTCAGACTCATATGTATCAGCAGTGTTTCCCCTACATTCATTCAGCAGCGGTGCACCACTGAATGATTCTACACGCACTGTGTGAGCACAGCAATACACAACGTTATTTCTGACTTGTAATGAGTCATCAAGGAGCACATCCAATCCTGTAGGACCCTCTTCCATCAACGTGAGAGGTAACGTTCAAGCTCATATACGGTCTATATAGCGAGTAGCATTAATAGCATTAGAAGCATTATTATCAATGCGGCACTAATAATTTCTACTCGCGCTGTGCGAGCACAACGACACACAACGTTATTTCCGACTTGTTCTGAGTCATCAACAAGCGCATCAAATCCTGTCGGACCCTCTTCCACCAAAGTGAAGGGTAACGTTTAAGCTTATACAGGGTCTATATATTGAGTAGTGCAGGTAACGTGCCCGCGCTCCTAACCCCCTGATTTTCAGAAAGTCATTAATTAAGACATGCATGTTTGTTTACCAACCTTTTCAGTATCCCTACTGTATCCTGTGGTTCTACTACAGCAACCTCCTCTGTATCATTCAGAAACTTCAGACGGACAGAGATGCAAGTCGTGGTGGTCGGTGTGATGGTGCTTGACAACACTGGGATATGCATTAAAATCTTTTTCTCTTCCTCTTCAAGCTCATCATCATCCTCCTCTTCCTCCTCCACGTCATCCTCCTCCTCGTCTGAAGCCTGTGGTAGTCCAGCCTGTGGTTGTTTGCTCTGTATATCCAACAGCAGATCCGTCCTAACCTCATCAGCTCCTTCACTCATCCCATCGCCCTCCTCTCTCTCAGTCCCAGGTTCGCCATCATCTGGCTTGTTCTCCTGTGATGGCGAAGGAGTCTGCTGTTCTGAGGTATCAGTACTGGGGGACCCGCCGTTGTAGCTATCTGGGCCACCCAGTCCAATCAGAGAGGCGTGAGCACCCACTGTAAGGATGGTACCAAGTATGTGATCTCCCCTGTCAGCTACATGGGTGGAGAGCCAAGCTAGGACGAGGGCCAAGACCAAGAGCAACACACCCCCTGCCGCTGTCACCTCACCCTCCATACCATCCAACATGGTCAGTGCACACACTGCCATCTCTGTCCTCCACGATCTGCACACAAAAAACAACATACAAAAGACGATTCCAATCAGCAGATCAGATTATCCATTTTTGACAAAAGTGATCAATAAAGAGTGATTTAAAGGTGGGGTAGGCAGGAATCTGTTAGAGAAGCATCTTTTTTGTGGTGTAAATACAAAAAAGCTTTTAATTAAGGTCAATAGCTGTTAGTTATTGATGACATTTGGGAATATAAGGATAGGCCGCCCGCTCTTTCTGACTGTAAACAAAGCCATTCTCTGCCTCCCCCAACCTGATTGGTTGTGAGGCGGGCGCTGCTCCTTAATGCTGATGGGTTTGGGGCAGACGCTGCTCCCTCGTGCTGTGAGGCACGCTCCACGTCCTCCAATAGCATTCATGAGCCCAAACAAAGTTAGCGTGCTACAATATCGGACAGAAAAACAACAACCAGAAAGTATGAAAAACACAAGCAATAAAACAAAGTAAATACTCTGGTGGAATATCGGGCGCTTAAAATGGAGGTAGACTGGATAAGGGCTAAGAAGCTGGGTCAACATCAACATAAACGATGGGGAACGCTTCACGATCTTACGGACCCTGTAACCTTTCTGCTGGACAGGTAAACCGCTTTAACAAAATAAGCCAAGTGTCTGTAACAGAAGTGTTTCTTGTCAAAAGGGACCTGCTGCTTGTTGTAGTGCCACTAAACTGTTTAGCTCGGGTCCTGGAGTATGTCATTTTCCTGGTTGTAGAAGTCCTGCAAACATTGTGTTTGCTGGTAGTCTGTTGGCATCTGCAGTAGCACCAATGCTTTTTACTTTCACACTGACTGGGCCCCATTTGTAATCATCGGAATTAAATTGACACGACACAAGCGAGCAGGAGTGTCTGTTTGTGGATGGGGCTTGCTGGAGCAGAGATGGAGGAGCTGAGGGGAAAACTGGTCGGGAGGGGTAGTAATTACATTCAAGATTTCTCCTAAAAATTGGCACTTCCTCAGATCCTGCCTACCCCACCTTTAAAGTTTCTGTTTTTGCATTAGATGAGAAAGGAAAATCTTCTGGGTTATGTCTTTAAATTAACTGAGGGCCCCCAAAACATCAACAGGTGGTAGGTTCATCTAAAAACACCTTTACAGTTGAATTTCCACGAGTTTAACTGCAATATACCATGACTGCAACTTATCATTAACTCAATGTTATCACTCAGTAAATAACTCAAAAGAACACAGGTAATAAGATCCACAGTTCCTTGTTTTGTTCAAGCAACACACTAAATCTTAACATATGTATCAGTCCAATACAAAGATAGACATTTTTGCAAACTCTGAAGAACTTAAGAAGCCAGAACTACTCAAAACTGTGTGTTTATTCTTTAACTTAGGAATGGAATATGATTGACACTTGTTTGTTGTGCATTATTTAGGTCATATTAAAAGCATGACACACGGGACGGAACAGTGTATCTGCCCATCCCTGAATGTTGACAGAGAAAACTGAGTCCTGTTTGTTTCACGCCTCAAAGGAACTACACAACATGCAAATGTACAGAAGAACAGTGTGTTTTTAAACAGGGATCAGAGAGTTCAACGTGACAAAGGTTGTACACAGTACACAGAACTGCCTTACCCCCTTACATTCAGGTCGAAGCTACCTAACACAAGATACTGATCGGAGTTTACACAAACCATGGCTGCTTTCATTTATATAACGACACATGATAACAGTTTTCAATAACAAGCAAAAAAGACATTTGACTTGACAACCAAAATAACAGGTGGAAATAATGTTGCATTTATCACGTGGTTTAGGACCGTGGAAAAGTCCTTATAGTTCTGTGGGGTGAGCAGATATCAGGGTCGGTCAACAGCTGTTTCGTATTGCCATGAAAGTTCTTTAAACAGTCAGCTGATTAAACCGTGTCCTCGATTTTTCCTCCTGCCACGTTACAACTTATGGAAGCCTTTGACACCATAAGACAAAAAAATGCAATAATAGAACTACACTGTATGCTGTGAGCTTGTAAAGTTACTGTTTATGCTGGAGTCGCCAGTTAATGAGCTAAGTTAGCTCGCAATGCTAGCATATTTTGCTAACAGAATAACGACCTTCGGCGTTTTGCGACTTTGAATGCTCGGTTTATGTCGTCTTTCTTGGTTTTAAAACTAAAAACTAGGGTCGCGGGAAACATCTACATGTCTCTAATATGCGTAAACAAAATTAACTCACCTGCCAGCTGTAAAATCAGAGCATGTTTGGAGACGAGGATCAGTGCTTGCTAGTTAGCAGCTACTCCTTCATAACACGATAAACACGCAGACGAAGAACGTCGTGACGTAACCACGTAAGGGCTATACTCGTGGCCTGGGGCGTTTGTTTTGGGCGTTGGGCATGTTTTTATCTCCTTACACACTTTCAACTCACGGACAATAAATGTGCATGTGCTTTATTGTGTGTTGAGGAGTCGACTGATTGAAGACAAGGCAATAATGTCATGCTTGCAGTCATGTTATGAGAAGAAAATACAACAATAATATGGATTCATGTGGTATCTGAATAGTAGGGGAGAGTGGGATAAGATGAGCCGTTTTTCATATTTCTGATTACTACATCAAGGCAATCATAGTTTTGTCTCTAACGAGTGTATCTGCATATATTTCAAGATGTTGTGCATCCCTGCAAACCAACAGAATGAGTGTAAACATAACTCTTGATAATATAGCATGCCAAAAAAGGGGTCTCAACTAACCCCCTGTATGGTGTAAGTTGAGCCTTATCCCTACTACCCTCTACTCTCCACCCCCTCCTTCACCTTCTCTCTCCCTAAATAACAGTCACTTCTTCACATTCATGTGTTATTATTATTATTATTGCATATAACTGCTAAAAAGCTGTTCTATAAAAGCCATTTTAACATGAGAATGCCTTTAAGTGATTCAGAACATTCACAGCTTTACTTTAGAAAAGAAAAAGTAACACATTTCAACAATCTGAACTGAAACTCTGATCCTCTCATCAGACTTCTTTACTTTCTCTGTTAAGCCACTGGCTCGACTTACCACAGAACTACTATTATGACTTTATTAGTCCTCTAAACTAAAATGGTGGACTTTTATGTCAGGTTTTTGACCTCGTGTTGTGGCTCATAGATACCACAATAGATGTATAAAACAAATTTTAAATGATCTTTTTTGGTCTGAACGCAATTGTTATAAAACTTATGATAGACTTAATTCACTTTCAAGAGTTAGAATTTTTTTTTTTTTATAAATGTCTAACCCCTTCACCCATGTGCTTCTAACCTTCACAGACTCCATGAATTGATGCCCATCTCCTAAATATTTGGTCACATGATCGATTTCTTTCACCATTTCCAAGCGACTGGGGGTGGCTCAACTTACCCTTTGGTTCAACTTACCCCACTCTCCTTTACTCCCCCAAGTACTCAAAAAAGTTATATTGTGTAACAGACAACAATTTTATTTTGAAGGTATTGTCATCACACAGAGGTATTGTGATGTTTTTTCATGCAGTCAAATGCTGAAATGGTTAAAAGAACACCCTATACAACAGAAATAAATTAATGTCAAATAAATTATGACCAAAATTCTGTGAATGCATTTATCTTGCACACACTTTCACACAGAAACTTAATCTTAAAGGATTCAAGGCTGACACAAATGCTAGTTTAGAAAAAAATACATCAGTTAAAATGTGTTACCATAAATAGAAACTGATCAAATTTAAAGATGGATATGTAAATATGTGCGCTCACTGGAGCATCCCGTCATTACACAGCAGCAGGTAGTCCCTCACAAAGTGGGGAATGTCCAGTTTACTTATCACTGAGTGACACCCAGCACCAAGGTTCAGACGCAGAGCACACCGACAGAGATGCTGCAGTGAGCGTGGCTGACCGCTCCGCTCACGCACCAGGTCAAAGAAAGAGCGATGCTCCTGAGGCAGGGAGGAAGGACAAACCAACAGTGAAGCAGCAGGTTGTAAACAGAGAGTGAGGAGGAGGTAAATAAACACAGCAGACAGCTCACCTCATACACGTCAGGGCACAGGGACTCCATCCACTCACAAGGAGGGATGAATGTATAGGAATTCAGCATTACCTCCAAAGTGGCAGGAGAGAGAACACAGTGTTTCAACATCTAGAGAGGGGACAAAGAAAAGCCCAAATAAATAATTTGATCAGTTTTTCATCATATAATTTCTCCTTGTATTGCACCATAGGCTTTATATCTTTCTTTCTCAAATGTCACTCCTTTTGATCAAATTTCTGTCTGTATTACTATCACATTTCAGTAATGGTCAGATCTTAGGTAACATTAGATTATTTGCTTTTTGATTTAAAAGCATAACTTGATATTAGTGTAGCAAAGGACAATGTCATCCAGATTAACATATATATCATTGTGATGACAGACTTAAATTATCTTTGAATTTATGAACTATACTTATATGTTAAATAATTGTATTTTACCATACATTTATGTTGCAAAGTATTCAACTGTCTGTGATGCTTTTAAACCTAATATTAGTCACCTACCTTGTAATTTTGTCTTTGTAACTTAATTTTTAATTAATACCTCGTCAAATTATTTTTCACTTTCATATCTTTTTTCCTATGTTTATAATAAGTGTTAAATAGATAATAACTTTAGATAGATAGATAGATGGATAGATAGATAGATAGATAGATAGATAGATAGATAGATAGATAGATAGAAATACTTTATCCCAAACTGGGAAATTCACACGTTACAGCAGCAAATAAATACAAGATAAATTTTAATGTAAGAAGAAGTACAATACAGACTAAAAATACTAAAAATACTAAGTATATACAATAAATACAGACTAAATATACTAAAACATCCTAAGAGAAAAAAGTGATATGATGTTACTATTTATTTCGCTAAGGTAGCACCTTTAAAACAGATGTTTACACAGTGTTTTATAAATAATAGATAGCAACAGTGCCCACAGTGGTTTGGCAGTATTTTGATAAAGGAGATAAAGTCATGTGTAGGCTGTGTTCCAGATCAGTCTCAGCAGATAACTGTCTAATATGAGTCTGGTTCCGCTCGAGGTTTCTGCCCGTTAATTTTTTTGTTTGTATTTGTTTATTTAGCACAGATTAAAAACAGTGCAAGGAGGGAACGAAGCCGATTGGCTTATACAAAGGAAGTTCTTCCTCTCTACTCTAACTTGATAAATGCTGTTAAGTGCTTCACTCATGAGATTGAAGATAGGATGGGAGTAGGTCTCATCTTACAGGATGGGGCTCAGTTTGATCCCATCTTCACATTGGCTCTTTGTAAATTGAGTATAGTCTGAACCAGATTTTTTGTTTAGTGTATTAAGATAACACTTGTTGTGATTTTGTGCTACATAAATTAAGATTAATTAATTGACTGACTGACTGATTGATTGATTGATTGATTGATTGATTGATTGATTGATTAACTTGAGCAATGTGTACCCAGCATAGATATTAGGTCTTTGCTTGCATTGAGGACTAAAGACTGATGGTGCTAGCTCTGCAACATTATTCACCCACAAATTCTGTAGTCAGGCATTGAGCTGTTTTAAATAAGTTTCTCAGTTTTGACTTTTTTTCTTTGTGTTTTTTTTTTCTCCCTTGTGACATGTCAAAATTCAGTTGAAATGACAAGAACATTAGTTGCTTCAGAGCACTGGAATTTAAATAGGCTCCTGTTTTGGTTGGTTGATGTAGCATGGAGCTTGTGTAACGACATTCTTACAGTACATAATATTTTGAATTTACAATCAAACAAATTTTTCTTGCAAACTCAGTGCTGACTACTTGCAATGTTTCATTTTAGGGGGCATAGATGGCGTTTGAAAACACTTTTCAGTATGTCATCATACCTTGGGTGGAACTGGCTTTGCTCCATAGTTAAGAAGTGACTGTGCTACTGCCTCTGGTCTCTGGTCCGGGTAATCTTCAACCACCTAAAATAGGAAAGGTGAGGTTTTTATTCAACTGCCTAAGATATGGGGGCAATCACTTTCCCTTGATTCTAAATTTTGCAGATTAAGACAAATTTAAAAAATCCTAATCCACCCAGCCCTCATGAGCTACCTGTAACAGACAGTCCATTGGTGTGTATCCTGCACAGTTGGCTACATCTGCCTTTGCTCCATGCTGTAAAAGGATCTCCACAATCCGTGGGCAGCAGTTTGAACAGGCATTGTGAAGGGGGGTGTGCTGCTTCCTGCCTGCAGTTCTGGGGTCAGCTCCTGCTCCCAGCAGATTTTGAATCACACGTAAATACCGACCTGCCTCAGAGGGCCTCTCGGCACCAGAGCAGGCAGCATTCAGCGGGGTCTCTCCCTCCTGATTTGTGGCTAACACATCTGCTCCGTGGCTGAGGAAGAGTTCAACATGCTCCTCTAGGCCTCGTCGTGCAGCCAGGTGCAGAGGTGTTAATCTCAACTCCCTCATCCTCACACTGACCTCTGCACCCGCATTTAAGAGCAACTCGGCACACCTGAACAGAAGACATATTCTGTAAACGCAGCGGATTAGCATCGGTATCAATAAAAATTTAATTTAGGTCTACCTGTTAAGTCTGTCATCAATGTGGTAAAATGCAATTTGAGTTTAAGCTGGTGACAACCTATTATGTAATTCTGTATCCCAGGACAATTTCAACTCTTAATTATAGTTCAGTGCAGTGTTTGCATGATAAAAAATATTTGTATATCATGTTATTTCCAACAGCTGAAACAATCAAAGATACAGACCTAAATATTTTGGACAAAATTCCAGTGAAAGAAACCGTCAGCATGCAGTCAAACTTTTGTCCTTTACACCTAAAGGGGGACTCTGACTCAAGCTCTAAAGCACATATATCAACGACAATTCACTTTTTATCCTAGAAACATAGCTAAGAGCAAGAGTAGAGAGACATCTCTCTCTTAGGCGGACCCAGAAAACCTGAATGTATTCTTTTGAGGCCTCAGGTCTTGAACAATTCCAGTAATCTTGTTCAGTCTGCCTAAAAAAGCCGCTCAGCTTGTTTCAGCAGGAAGCTGGTGCACGTATCAGGACTGAACAAAATGTGCACTTCACATCCAATTTGTGGCAGCAATTTACATGAATTTGTGCAAGTTTTTCAAACACACAGAAGCAGATAGAAAATGGGCGCTTAAGGCACCTTGCCTTTCTTTGCTTCAGTCTTTAGTCCGAATAGTTGATTTTCACACTGTAATTTTATCCCTGTCTTTAATTCTTTGTTTTTACTTTTTATCAAATAAGTTTTTATCATGATTTCTCTCCTTGAAAAATCCTATTTTTGTTTTATTTTTCTGTTTTCAGTATGAGCTGTTTTAATCTTGTTCTGTAAATTGCTAAGGGCTACCTTTTTACGGAGGGGGTTGAATAAAGAAGTGCCTTCGAAATCAAACAGACAGATCTAGTTTCAAGTGAGTCTTTACTGAGAATTGAAGTGTTACTCTCTTGGATTTTTACCAGCCATTTGTCTTTTTGTTAAAAGCTCCCCAATGAGCCAAATGGGAAGAGTTGTCCTCAAAAGATGGAACATTTTTCACTGATGTCAATCCAAGTAGTCAAAATATCTGTAAGACTCACTGGAATGACTGAGCGGAGGTGCAGAGGTGTAGAGGAGCGCTGCCGTCTGCAGACAGGACTTCAGGGTCTGCTCCATGTGAAAGCAGAAGCTGGACACAGGCAGAGTGGCCGCCTACACAGGCATCATGGAGGGCCGTGCTCCCTCCAGGGTCTGCATTCACCTCGGCACCCCTGAATAGCAGCTCCTCCACACATCCTGTGTGTCCTCTACCAGCAGCCAGACGCAGCGCTGAAGTTTGCTTGACCTTGGAGCTCAGAGTCCACATGCCTATCTCAAAACAGAGAAGCCATAAGTGTTAAATTCATGCAAGATAACAAGAGAGGTTTTTCTGGATTCATACCCATCTCTGGAGCCCACACCATCTCCTCGTGCACAGTCTCCATCAGAGCATTAACCATTCCAGGGTCCTTTAGCACTGCATACACTCCCTTCATGTCCCCACACATGAAGGTGTTGTGGATAGTTGTGTCTCTGCACCGAACCTGAGGTGGAGGGGCCCGTACCTCCTGAAGACGCCGCCCCTGCAGTCTTGGAGGAGGCCTGGGAGCCCGGGACACAGGGGCCCTGGTCATGGCTCTCCTATGAGCCAATGCTTGACGAGCAGACTCCCACTCCTGAAACTCCTGCTCCAGTCTCAGGGAGCGCAGTGAGGTAGACGAGAATGGAAATGTGTTCTTTGACATGGTACCTTGAGTCTGACAGGCCTACAAAAAAGTCATAATAAGAGCATTTAAAAAAAATATATATATATGCATGTTTAGTCTAGCTGAAAATTCATGTAATAATTTTCCTGAAGCACTGAGCTGCTCTGTTTAAAAGGTCAGATCTTAGTGTCTACTCACCTTTTAGTGGAGTCACAGGGATCCAAACAGTGTTCAAGTAAAAACACTCATAGTTTAAATCAGCCTTACTGTAATTTTAGGTCGAATATCTGATGCAGAAAGCCAAACTGAATGTCATTCGTGTGTGGTCACAGTCACAAGAGTGTAGCTCGAACACAACTTTAGCACTACATGAGGTAAAAATAGAACAGAAAGCAAGCTGATACTTGTAATACTCCAAATAACCACTACATGGCAGTATTGATCTAGTATTCACGCTAAAAGAAATGGTCTCCCAACACAAAGAACATATATATAGGTCAAGAGGGACGGCGTCTTAAACCAGTTCAAAGAAGGCCCGGTAAATAAGGACTTTTGGAAATGTGTAAAACTACATCCTGTGATTTCCAATTGCCTTAGTTTGACTGCATGTCAACATTTTAATTTCACTTTGTGTTTCTTGTTTCGCATCCCTGTGTGTCATTATCTGACTTGTACAGTCCTGTTTCTTTTTGCTGAGTATTTTACCCGTGTGTTTGTGATATTGCAAGAGTAATTTCTGTCTAACAGTGTATGTTGGCCTTTCCAGCCATAACAAATCGTCTGCCTCCTCCATTTCACCGTAATTTTAAAGTTTCATGCACACAACCAACACGGTATTTTTCAGTTGGAGGGAACACTCTCGCTTTGGTTCGATCTTCTTCTTTTTTTTTTTTTTTTACAAACACAACTACGTCATTACGTAGAGTTTGAACGTGGCGGCGCGCTACCAAGCAGCAATCCCTTGGTAGACCTGAAGTTTGCATATAGCTTGCTGGTTAGCGTGAGCGTGTTGAAGAATCGTGGAGTTAAAAATAATGTTTAAATTCTGTTATTTAATGGCATTTGAAGTATTATGAAGTGCGGTGTACCAGAACGAACCGATCAAATTCGGCTGCCATAGCGATATCTCTCTACTGTGATGGTGAGTGAGCCATAACAATCTGAGCTAACGAAGCTAACGCAGACTAACAACACTTCTCTCCATATGAGGCACGTTTTCAGAGTTAATACGCCTTTATGTATGTTATCTGGTAACTGATTGTCAGTATTCATGCTTTACTTTCTGTTGCAGACCTGCAAACTAGGTGGCCTGTTCAGCATTGGCGAGGACTTTGATGATGAGGTGACTCTCAGCACCGAACACACCTGAGTTCAATTCTTCATTATCTGTCCGGTTTCTTAGGGTTGCAAAGGGGTGCAAAATTTCCAGAAACTTTCCATGGGAAGTTAAGCTGGGGAATTTTGGAAATATTCAAAATTAGAAACTTTCCATGGGAATTATCTAGAATTTATGGGAATTAACTGGAAATGATGGGTAATTTAAACAAACTGTATCATATCCAAACATGAATGTAAATATCTTTCCTTCAACATTAGCTTGTGTGAATGCTTCCACACATCAGATGGTGAACGTGGCATTTTTCTGTAAAATAAAGTAACAAAAAAGCTTGTAAAAACACTAATGCAATGGCATGAACAGAAATGGAGTTGGCTTAACAACTGCAATGGTTTTCAAAATAATTTATTGTATGATTTCAGAAAACCGTCTTGCAGGAGTCAGCAGAAACATTATCACATTTGAGGTAGCTACCACCACCATAATAAGCCAGCCCCTTAGGTGGTCAATGAAATGAAAAATAGCTTACATTTAACACCTATTTTTATTTACATTTTTGCAAGTTAAATATTGATACTATTAAAGATTTAAATATATTTACCCCATAATGTTATCAAAACCTGACTTTATATAGTCCGTGGGCTCAAATGTCTTGTGCTCTGGGCTCAAAAGTGTGGCCTCCAGGGTTGAAGAAATCATCTGTGCGTGTGATGGAGGATTGCACAGTGCATGTAGGGGGTGTGGCCTCAATAGCCCTGCAGTAAGCAGTGTGCTTTGTGCATGTGATTGAGGAGTGTACTTGCATTAAATCTGGTTGTTTTAGCCAAGATTATGCTACAGTATGTTTTCCCCAACTACATTTAGGTTCCCCGTTGAATGCCAACCTTCAATTTTGTGAATTTCAGATTTATTCTTGTTAATTCCCGTGGAAAGTTTCCAACTTTGAAGATTCACAGAATTTTGCAACCCTAGCCCGGCTGCTAATGTATCATAACATTATGATCCTCTTTCTGTTCCTCTGATCTTAACCTGTTAATGTGCTGATATATGCATCTGTGTGTGTGTGTGTATGTGTCTCAGGATCTGCTTGGGGCAGACTGGGCTGTGCCTCCAGTGTCTGGACCAGCCAATGTGGCAGCTGCTGTCTCATCCTGCGCTCTGCGGGCCACCTCTGTTCCTCACAGAGGGCTGGAGAAAGATGGCTGTCAGCAGACTGGAGAGAGATCAGCTGCTTCGTGTGACAGCTCAGCCTCCAAAAGCAGCATGTGCACTTCTGCTGGACTAACGGTTTCCACAGGTTTGAGACAGCTCTCCTCCCTGTCTCCCTCTGTGCAGGCCCAATCACTCCCTCCTCCCCTGCCTCCACTGATCAATAACTCTACGCCCAGTTTGAACACACAACACAGTCATGGCAATATTGAGTTGGTGCTGAAGCCCAGCGTGGGTCAGGATGACTTTGATGACTGGGATGTCGACCTGGCAGACCTGGAGGAGTTTGACAGCCAACAGGGGCCGCCACCTCAACCTCCTGCTCCAGCGAAGCATGCCCCAGCAGTTGATTCTTTGTCTTCTGCCAAAACCCTGAGACCCCCAGCTTGTGTGGGGATTCAAACACCACCAAATGTGAGCTTGAGAGCACTCAGCACTGCACATCAGACCACTTCTTCATTCAAGCCTCCTCTACTAGCACAACCCCAAAATCCACATTTGCGCCCTTCTTTTATGTCAGCCCCTCCATGGACTCCTGGTGCTTCCCCTGGCTTTAATGCAAATTTTCCAGTCCCCAGCCCCATTTCCAGGACACTTATCAGGCCCCAGCAGCCACAGAGACAATGGTCAACTCCAGGACCCTCCCCTCAGGCACGTGGCCTATTTGAAACTGTTACCCCAGCTCCCTCTGCGTCTCCCTCCTCTACTTTGCACCCTCTTCCCCTCCACACACCGGTCCTCACTAACCGCCTGGTCCAACTCGTATCAGCGTCCAATAAGCTTCCAAAGAAGAGGCCTCGCTCTGAACCTCATAGACCCAGGACCAGACGCTTCCCTGGACCCGCTGGACTCCTGCCTCAGCAAGTCAGTCTCATCCCGAATACTCTTTTCAGCTGTCTGGTTGCAGTTTGTTCATCTTTTTGTGTAATATCTCCCTTGTGTCATAGCGCTGTTGCTGCAGCTCCTCTGGGGTTTAGTCACCAAAACGAATGAAATGACTGTCACAGGAATCTATCAGTTATGAGCTTGTTTTTCTACCATGGTACAGTGTAATAATTTAATTCTCCTCTTCCAGCCGCAGGGCCCAAGCTTGGATGAAATAGTGGTCTCTGTCCCTGTGGCTCCTGCTCACAGTGCTGCCGCCCGCTTACCAAGCCAGGTAATGAAATCATAGAGACAGAGAGCTGCACAAAACACATAAAAGTATGCTTCATCATTTTCTATAAAGAAGATAAACTGACACAATGATGTCATCTAAAGGAGATTGGATTTATATAAGCAGTATTTTTATGATTGATGCACTTGATGGATAGTGCACTAAATTTATGGTAGTAAATAGATTTAAGAAAAAGGTGTTTCATTATGATTTTTCGGCTCAAGAGTCCAAAAAGAAAAAGTTCAAGACTGACTTGTATTTGTCCTCTCTGCGCCTTTGAACTCTAAATGACTTCAACCAGGGATCAATGAGAAAAATAGACGATTTTTCTCTTATTTTACCGTTCAGTACATTGACTTATCCTGTTTCATTCCTGACAAATGCAGCGAGTGGGAAAAAATCTCCTGCTAAAAGCTGCTGCTGTCAGCTCCTCACCAAACACTCAATATTGCTCTCAGTCCCTCCCGTGCCACTCGTCCCTTCAGGTTTCTAAGAATCTTTTCCTCTAAAACAAGAGAAACATTTATTATCAATGTGAACAAGTTCCCACAAAGAACAGAGGAGTGATGGCAGCATGACCTCATCCTCTGCCTCTCACCCAGTGCAGGCTGGGAACCGCTTTCTGCACGCAGAATAGGATAAAGGAGCGGAGAAGCTGGATCGATGTTTGTTCACTGAATGGATGTTTTTCTCCACTTACTATGACAAGAGAATCAATAAATGACCAAACATACGGAACAGGCGCATTTCCTACGTGAAACAGTGGAGGAATAACTCATCATCTTCTCGTCTGCAGCTGACAGGACTTTTGTTTAGTTTTGCCAGCAGTGGCCATTTAGTATTTCCAACATGTTAAATAGCTGTCTGATTGTGTAACCTTATAAAAGGAGTCACGGAAGTGATCCAGGCTGCATATGTGGAATAAATGCTCAGAGTAACAAGTTCAACCAAGGAATGAATGAAACAGCTGCGTGCTGAAAGGAAGAAAATAGGAAGAAAAACAGCTTGCATTTTAAAATCAAGTGTGAAGTCGTTGGATGTCAAATTACTGTATTGAAATACACTCCCCCAAAATTCATTTATCTAACTGTGTTCAGCACAAAGTTATTTATGCGCCGAATTTTAACATTTCTTCATTTTTTTCAGTTAAACAAACTGGTATAAAACATATCCATTGATAGACATTACCTCATCTGTAAGCAAGATTCCTGTCTGTGTAACCTCAGTTGAATTTTTCAACAGCAAAGACAACATTACCCGTGATCCCATGCTAGTCTTAGGTCGCTTTCAGTCTTGCCTTGTTTGGTCTGGACTTTCTGACTTTTCAGTTTGATCCAAACCAAAATTTCATGTCTGAACGCTCCCCCGGACCACGGTCCAGACTTTTGTCGGACCAAACAAGTGGACCATGATCCCTCAAATAAGTCTGGACTTGGTCTGGTTCAAAGTGAACCATGGTCTGATTCGCTTCAGGTGAGAACGTAACCAGACTTTTAATAAGACCAAATACAGGACGCAAACCAAAACAGCAGTGCATCATGGGTTGAAGACAGATTTGTGCTACCAGCTAAGAGAAGCTACCAGCTACATCAGACATCATTACTACAGTTGTTAATGATTCTCATCCCATCCCTAGGTCTACTGGCTAGAATTCACGCTATGTTCAAAACATACCTCACTTGTCTTCTGTGTAATACA
Organism: Xyrichtys novacula; assembly: GCA_962446985.1. Classification (NCBI taxonomy): domain Eukaryota; kingdom Metazoa; phylum Chordata; class Actinopteri; order Labriformes; family Labridae; genus Xyrichtys; species Xyrichtys novacula. The sequence goes on along the minus strand of OY660879.1, from coordinate 20,460,750 downwards.
TACACCGAAAACATATCATAGGCACCCATAAGGGCCCGCCTTCTCCTTCAGGAACGTGTCCTCAGAATTATGTCATTCAGTCTATGATCATGGCTCACACGTCTCCATCTGTCCTGGTTGCAGCACCGTATCAATATAATAGCTGTCAAAGCCAAAGCTACACGCTGCTGCTGCTCCATTGTTGACAGAAAAAAAAAAATGACAGAAGGTGATTTTCCCTCGCAAATTTTCTGACCAATCGCTGAACAACATGTAGACCGCATGATTTACTAACAAAAAAGGTACGTTTTGACAAATGATGGTGTGAACTAGGACCGGACCAAAACTTAATAGCAACAGTGTATCATTTCTTTCCTCTGCTCTGGACCGTGGTCTGGACTGTCAGGTGTGAAAGTGACCCAATCCACTGTAAAACTCTATCTTGGTTGAGAGGAATGACATGCTGATCATTGACAGCACAGTTAACACATGTTTCTGTCGGTGTCTGAGTGGTTTGGTTTTCATCTGTAGGGCTCCAGCTCGCAGACCGAAGAGGACGACTTCAGCGGCGGGGCCTGGGCTGCCATGAAAGCTGAGATGGGACTGGATGAGAGGAACCCTTCCTGCTTCCTGCACTCATACAGTGTTGTCATGGTGCTCCGAAAGGTTCTTACCAACACACACTTTAAAGCTTTTGATCCAAACTGTAAACTAAAGAGAAGCAGTCTCCTCAGTGAAACTGTAGCAGTCTTTTCTTAGGTGGAGCTTTTCAGCTTATTATTTCTCCTCCATCATAACAGACTTTGTGTCACTGCAGGAGGTCTATTGATGTAATCAGGACAAATGGTGGAGCTGTACCAGAGGTGTTTTGTAATTATAAACAGTATGATCACTCATCAATCACTCTAATGGAGACTGTGCTGTTGTTCTGCTCTCCATGTGCCTCAACCTCTGTGGGGTATATTGTTGTGGATGTTCTATCCCATAGCTGTCCATGAAGCAGACTTCCTTTTTAAGATTCAGAGTCACTGGGGGGAAGCTGGTGAAGCTCATTCAGGTTCTGCCTCCCCAAACTCCCTGCTGTACGACAAACAAATGAACACGAATCCAGATCTGCTGACTGGTTGGAAAACACGTTACACCCCAGGTAGCAGAGGGAGGATGATCGAAACGGGTAATACCACATCAAACCTGGGGTGTGATTAAAAAAAGAGGTCAGGCACACAGGTTCAAAACAATCCTGACCACAAAAACAGCTCTCTCGTTTTTAACCCTGAACCAGAGTCCTGAGAAAAATGCAAACTTGATAGAACTGTCTGAAGAAGACTGAGGAGATTTCATGATTGACATATTACCCAGAAAGCAACCTGTCACTCAGTGGCAGAAACACCCTAAAGCATGTTCTTCCTACTTGAAATAGTTTCATAATTCTACTCAGAAACATTGTGCTCTGTTGACGAGACTTGAAACTTGCTTCTGAGACCAGAGGAAGATTTCAAATCAGCCATAGAGTCCAGGTTTAGAGAATCTTTAATTTCAGACAAGGATGTTGAGTTCACTTCTTTTATCAAATGTTGAAACAGTTTAAAAAGATTTGTGGGACTTAAATCAGTTCCTCTTAGTTATGAGAAATAGATTTTCTCCCTTATAATTTAATTAAAAAAGTGAAACTTTCCAACATTTTAGATTCATCTCACACAGTATGAAATATTTGGAGACTTTCTGTTTGAATCTCAATGATTGCTGCTCACAGAAATCTTCTCCCTCAAACATGAGGTGTTTGAGGGCTTACAGGTGTCGTTTTCCTGCTGTCAGAACACCCCTGAACCAGAGACCACATCATAAGCATCTCACCTGTTCTAAGAAGAAAAGAACTATTGCTCAGGGGTCCAAAGTCCTGGTTTCAGATGAACTTCAATATGGCATCTCATTTTAAAATTGAGGTCCCAGAGTCTAGAAGAAGATCAGAGAGGCACAGAGTCTAAGGTTCTTGAAGTCCAGCGTAAAGCCTCCACAGTCTGTGATGATTTGGAGTGCCATCTTATCTGCTGGTGTTGGACTGCTGAGTTTGATCAAGTCCAGGGTCAGCACAGCCTTAAGTCTACCAGGAGATTTTTAGAGACCTTCATGCTTTATCTGCTGAGAAGCTTTATGGAGATACAGGTTTCCTGCACCAGCAGGACCTGCACCGCCCCACAGTGCTAAAACTACCAGAGACTGTTTTGGTGACTGTGGTATTACTGGGTCAGGTAACTCGTCTGACCTGGACCCCCATAGAGGATCTCTAGAGTATAATCAAGAGAAAGATGAGAGACATGAGATTAACAATTCAGACAAGCTGAAGGAGCTCTCATAGAGACAGGTGCTGCGTCCGAACTGCCCGCTCGGATACTACATGCTACTGCTACGTGCTACTGCTAGATCCTACTCCTACATACTAAACACGTTTGCCCAATTCGGACACACTAGACGAGCGGTGGGGAAAGACGACCCCCGCAGGCAGAGAGTAGGTACTGCGCCCGTGCAGACAGTGGTAACTGAAGCCCCTCATCTGCGGGCCTGGCTGTAGTACTGCAGCTGTGCAGTTTAATGATGGAATAAGTGAGCTTTACCTCCATGATGTCGCCACATATTTGCTCATAAAATGATTACTTGGGCAAATATGACACCATGACATGACAAAGAGATACAACCGCACATTTTTTAGGACAGTGTGTGAAGTTACATGAAACTTACATCTGTACTGCTGCGGTCCCGCGACATGGTGCGCGCTGTTGTGGCCAGCCGGCGTTCGCGACACATTTAATTAGGCAGAGCAGCTGGTGGCGCTAGCATCACATGCGCTTCTACAACTTTTAAGAGGACGAAGAAGAAGCCCGCGGTGCATTTTGGGTCAGTAGCATGCCCGTAGGATGCACCGAGACCAACCTACAATGTGGGCGTGTCTAGCATCTGAAGTAGTATCTGAAGTAGCATGCTACTCGCTCCGGTGGCCAATTCGGACATGCTAGATACTACTTCGACTACTACTTCGACTACTACTTGGCAATTCGGACGCAGCTCTGGACTTCATAACAGCCCAGCAGAGACACAGACTGACTGACTCCCCGCCATGTCGCAGTGATGCAGTAATTCATGCATGAGGAGTCTTGACCAAGTACTGAGAGCATAGATCCTAATTCTCCAGAGGATTCACATGTCTGTGTTATGAATCTTCTTTTTTGAGCTGTAAGCCGTAATCATCAAGATTCAAACATCCCAAGTCTGCAGATGTTTGACTTTGGATGTTAAATCTGGAATATTTGGAAGTTTCACTTTTTTGAATTCAACTCTTAGAAAACATGAACCTTTTGGGACATTGTAATTTATTGAGCTGCACTCGTACAGCTCTTATTATTATTATTATTATTATTATTAATCAGACACTATCTTGATTGAGTGAAATTTTTGAGACTCTAAATGATGATTTTATTTTCTTAAAATGTTGAATGAATGAGAGCTGTGATTCACACAGATTTAAAAACTAATGAGGGTGAACTGGGCTGGTCTCTAGGGAGTAATATCTCTGTAACTGATAATTGTTTTAGTTTGTTTCTGTTTGAAAATTTTTTTCAGTACAGCTAAATAATAAACACTGTGTAAGAGTATTAAGTCTGTGTGTATTCAGGCTCTTTCCCTTGTTCTGTTCTTGTGTCTGCCCTTGTGCTGCTGCAGCGGCTGAATATCCCCTCTGGAGATCAATAACAGCTGACTTTATCTGCCCTGGAGATTAATTGATTATTAGAATGGTGTTCGGTTAATTTTCTCACAATCAGTCTCAAGATTTAGTCTCTTTTTGCAGCTCTAAAAATTGAAGTTAGCGCAGTATGAGTGGAGATTCTCCTGGAGGAGAATTATTAATATGTAATGTTTGTTTTTTTCCCTCACTCTCTCAGGCTGTGCTGAAACAGCTGGCGAGAAACAAAGTGCCCAACATGGCCGTGATCCTGAAGAGCATCGTCCACACACACGCTGATGCCAAGGCTGTGTTTAAAGACCCAACAGGTGGCACACACAGACACACAAACACAACTGCACACTCTATATGAAGCTGATGCTCCAGGAAACTGTACTCTGGTGGAAGAAGAGAAAGAAAGAGAGAGAGATAAAGACGTGGTGAAGAGCGCTTTAAGCTGTTTGCTTCACATTTGACATTTGCTCAGTGAGAATTCCCCGTATCAAGCTCTGTGCGGTACAAGAGCAGAGTTCATCTGCCGTAACATGCTTGATTACACCCACAATAACACACACACATAGACAGTACATACTCCTCTGCAATTGATCTCCCCTACAGCCTCTTTCATTCCCTCCCTCACCCTCTCCAGACCTCAAGTCTGTTTTTACCTCTGATCCACCACTGAGCTGAGCTGGTTGCCATGGCCCCCAGAGAGCCGCCACACGAGGTCTGCTGATTATTAACACTTAGGAGTGGATGTCGTACTCAACACCAGACTTAAGTGCTTATTAGTGATTCAATTGCAGTAGATTGGCATCAGCAGTGGGTGGGTATTAAGTGCTTCTGACTCCACAAGGGAGCTTTCTGTCAGTAATGTGCCTCCCACCTGCAGGAGGGCTCACAGCTTTTCCTTCTGAAGAGTCAGCAGGCCTCGGCGTCCACGTATACACTCGGTCTGATTATTACCAAATTCAGCTTGAGTCATTCATCAACAAAAACAAGAAATGTTTTCTGCTCCATGCTTCTTACAAGTAACAATGCAGTATTGCAGTTTTTAAAGTTTTGAGGGGTAGATGGGCTGAAAAATTCAAATTAAAGATGTTGCCTTTGGTATCAGGAAAGTTGGTGATGCTTTTACAAACTTGTGGTTCTGCTGCATTGATTTTAATCTAATATTAAAACAGCATTTGCCCTGCAACTCTATGCTGCACTTTTTCTGCAAGAGAAGTCTGACAAGATCTTAATCTAAGTGTCTTACACAGAGCATTTCAATTATAAAGTTTTACAAATGTGCACCTCCATACTGTACTGCTGTTATATTAAATTATGATAGTTGCACAGAAGGTTGTGCTCAGTTTTTGCTAGGGCTGTAATCAACAAAAGAAAATCTTAGTCAACTAAAACCCTGAAAGGGGGGGTGCTCTGAAAACACCCCCATTAGCACTTGGTACGTTCCTCCTGATGCAAGTAACCATAGACTGTAAATTGACACGGAAAAAAATCGAGTCGACCAATCAGAATTACAGTCGACTCAGCACGTATCGACCAATAAGTTGACCAGTCAACTAGGACTCTACAGCCCTAGTTTTTGCTCATTTGTATCAGCTGCTTTTCTTGGTCTTTTTTGACAGGACATTGGGAGTCTTTGGGGTTTAGATTTTTGGTTCAACAAAGGAAACTTATTTTCAAGAGATATTAGTTTGGGAGGTTGTGATAAGCATGACTTATTTCATTTATTTTTCTAAAGTAAAAAGTGAAAATGATCCAAACATTAGTCCAGAATAAAATAACACTTTGGGGCTGGATCATTGGGGAAGATTCTAAATTAGATAAACATCCTCACTCTACATTAATCACCTTCACTTCCCGGCTACAGGCTGATGTAAAATATTTGAATTGTAATCATTAGTTTCTACAGTTTTAGAGATATTCCCTCTTATTCTCTGGTTGCTCATGCTTTCATAGCTACAGAGTCTCACCAACCTCCTTGGGGGACGAATAAACATTCAGTGGAACGTTTCAGTCACAGTCAAGTTAAAACGGCAGTCTTATTTGTTATAATTGACATCAAAATAAGGATGTCTGGGGAATTTTACATGAAAGAAAGTGAACAGGACTTCTGCACGAGTGTTTCTTATTTAGCTTTTTTTCTTCTTTGACACCTTAAAACAGAACTGAGATAAAGGCCACAACTTTCAACATTGTTTTTTGCTCTCACCACTTTATGAATAAAGTCACTCAGTAGCTCTCAACAACTGAGAGAAGAACTCACCAGCTCTGCTTCTGTGGCCTGGATTTCAGGACAGGATCCTGCTCCACTTTTTCCCATTAGAGAAAGTTGTAGCCCAGTAGCTCCTCAGGCTGCTCTCACATCTGCGCCTGATAACCACCATTATCTCTTGAGATGGAAAATATTTTCCTGACATGAATACCTGACACTGTTTGCCTCCTTGCTTGTTGAAGCCACCGCGAGAACAGCACCCTCTGGTGACGGGCTGCAGTATAGGTCATAAATCCCTCCTCCTCCGGCAATCCTTATGGAGCTGTGGACAAACTTCAAAAATGTATTACACAGAATATAATTTTTTCTATGACTGACACTTGATACAGCCTATGGGTGTGCGAAGATTGCTATTGTTAGAGAATTTCAACCAATCAAAATCAAGTGTTGATCGTGACGGGTGATGATTGCTTTTAAATAACTGGGAATCACTCATTGTCCTCATGATAATAATTTTGGTTGAAGGGGAGATTCAGGGAACGGTTCATCGGCGCCTCCTCGAGGACCGAGTGGAGGATCTGAAGGTGGGAGCGGTGCTGCTACTTAAACAAGTAGGTCTCCTGTTGAAAATAGTCACTCTTGAATATATTTTTGAGTTCAGATTGGTTTCAGATTCTTTAAAAGTGTGTGCTTTGTGTCTCTGTGGACAGGTGGGTGTGTTTTCCCCCTCCCATCGTAACCACTACCTGAACGTGACACCTAACAACCTGCTGAGGATCTACGCTCCTGATGGAGTCAGTCTGTCCTCCTCTCAGCTCCCCCCAGTGTCCCTGGTGAGAACTACATCTGTGGACAGGGAACAAGAATAAAAGAGAGAGAATTCAAAAACAGGTTAAATCTCTTCGGCTGTCCCTTCAGAGTGTTGCTGATTTTCTGTTTCCTTCAAGGAGCCCATGTTGCTGTCACCTGCTCGCTCCCGCAGCATCAGCCGGGAGCCTGTGTCGCGGATGCACCTGATGTTCGATGAGGAAGACGATGAGGGACAGGAGGGAGGCAAAGACTTTGGACCCCCAGCAGACACAGGTGCTGGCTCCAGCAAAGGCCCCCAAGAGGCTGCTGGAGCAGCAGAGGACTCAGGCTGGGATGCAGGTGGGGCCCTTCAAATGGAAAAAACACTCTTGATTCAAGAAAGAAGAATTTTTGTTGCTCACTTCTAAAGAAATTCACACTTTTTGACATTTTTAACTAAAACAGCATCTTGAATTCAAGTCCCTTACTCTGATAAGCAGCTAACTAACAATTTGTCATCTCCTCTTGTGCTTTGAAACCATTTCAGTCCTCTCTGCCACAGCAGTGAACTTATTCCAGAGAAGCAACAGAAATTTAGGCTCTTTTCGTGATCCAGATCCTTTGGCTCAGCTAGAACCAGCTCTCCCCACTCCCAAAGGGCTCTATATGGCATCATCGTTTAAGAGCTGGCTTTTCAGTCCGAGGCATTTGTGACTGTCACATCACTGTTTCAGAGGTCCTAATATCCCTCCATTAGTCTATCAGTTAAAAATGTCCTCCACCATTTAAACACCGACATTTAACACCTCCAAGGCAGGAATGATTTTATGGCTTTGACATTTTACTGCCTCATCTGCAGATCACAAATCTCCCTCAGACGTCTTAGAAAAAATAAGACAAGACTTTCTCTTCACTGAAGCTCCATTTTTTGGATAAGATTTGCACAAATCCAGAAAGAGTTCCAGGTAAAGGTACATGTGTACTAACATGGCAGGGTGAGCAAACATGTGGAAGCCTGGTGAAATCAGAGTTCAGCTTCTGTTCATATAAAGAGCTGTGGGGCAGGAGGGCGGGTGGCTTGTCCACTGATCATGAGTGGCCTCTTTGGTCCCCAGCTCCTACTGTGAGCCTAGATAAGACTCTGAAACCCATTCTGTGTGCCTAGGATTACTGTGATGTAAATGCAGCTGATTAACTGTAAGAAACTTTCACCACAGGAACTTTTACAACCACGCTTTCTGACAGATTGGTTGAAGAATCTTTCACACCTGCACTGAGATTTTTTCCTTTCACCGATAGCTTATACAGTTGAGGTTCAAGCCAGCAAACTAAAGACACTCTGGTTTTCTGTCAGTTCTGTAGAGTCTCCTCTTTTCCCGGGGGTCTGTTGTCCAGTAACAACAAAGATGAACAAAAAATAAACACAACTTCTCTTCTGTATGTTTCTTTTTTAGAGAACAGTTTACTTTCATGTGTTGCATTGAAAAAATAGATGAATTTAAAAAAAAAACTGCCCAAACATGAAAGTGGCAAAATAAGAATAACTCTACAATGACACAGGTAGCACAATAAAGAACGGCATGGCTATGAAAACTAAAAAGGCAGACCTGGCTTGATTTAAAATACTCTTCAGTCATCGGGAATCAGCTGTTAGCATAGACATTAGCATGAATGTGCCAGAAATCAAGACCTCAGACTGTTTGTCCCCCCACATAAGGATGAGTGTATTTGTCAATGCCAAATATTTGGCATTGCTTTTTCACTTATTTTGCCAGTGTAAAGGTCGTTACACACCGGCGAATTACGTGAAAAAGCAATGCCAAATATTTGGCTTGCACCAGAAACAATGACGATAACATCCTCAAGTGATGATGACCTGGTCATGGTTGTAAGCCTATTAGATAACAAGAAAAAGAAGAATCAAAGTGTCTGGGTACATCCAATACTGACCTTGCGACAGGAGATGGGGGAGCTCCACACAACAAGCCAGGAGCTCAAATTGTATCCTGAGAAATTCAGACAATTCTTCGGGCAATTTCAGCCGGTGTGGAAGCTTGCATTGACTTTATGAAGTTTAAAAAAAAGCAGATTATTTGCTTCGCAACTTCACTTCGCTAATCCGCCGGTGTGCAAAGACCATCAGTCTTACAGTATGATCTTGACGTAAGTTGCACACATACTCATGTTCTTTTGTGTGTCTTTGTGTGTTTTGTGCAGATGATGACCTGGATGATCTTCTGGGAGAACTACCTGAGGACACCTACAGCCTCTGATATCATTTTCCTGATCGATTATTCTGCAGTTACTTGATTTATTTTCTCTCTGCTTTCTCACTCTAGAGTTTGTCTTTTTATATATGTTGTAAAGATGTTTTTGACACCCACTTCATTGACACAATAGAGAAGAGATCATTTGTGTGGCTGCTTTGTCGTTGCTTTACATCACTGATGATGGATAGATGACAGAATGCTGTAGTTACTTTCATCATTTATAAAGTACTGAACTCCAAGGATTAGCTCTCTCTTTCTCTCTCTCTCCCTCACTGGCTCAGGATTGTGTTTGTGTTGTGTATTTAGGATTTAGCCCCCTCTTCCTCTTCTTTACATTCTCATCCATCGTTGCACTTTCCTTCAGTGACTTTGAAAAGCAGGGCTCATCCGAACAGCATTGATTATCTAATTATGCAGAATGAAAACAAGATGAAGCGTCTGCGTCTTCCTCTCCGTTTTTTTGTCCTTGTCCTCTACTTTCAGTCCTCCAGCTGCAGCTGATAAACTCTAACCCCAGCCTGTTTGCCATGCATTAAGAGGTGTATCAGAGGGTTCCAGGCAGGGATTGCAGGGCAGCGGTCCCGTGTGATTTTACTGACCAAAATACTGTTTACCCAGCCCTGTCTGCAGAAAGCCAGAGCCATCAGGGTGCAGTCTCAGTGTGACTAACAGGCTCTTTACTGTATGGAGGCTTTCCCAATAGGATCTGAGACCCACATCCAGACTCCTTTACCACCTCTGCCTCACAGACTCAGGGTAATCCTCTACGCCTTTTTGCAGTTAGTGTTTAATCAGCCACTTAAACTGCCTGTTTGTGTCTTAAAGACAAAATATGGGAACAATATTGCATTTCTTTGTTTTTGCCTCGCTTCTGTTTCTCAAAAAAAAAAAAAAAAAATTACATTACTGACTGTAAATATTTGAACAGCGGGACATTTTCTGTTGTTTTGGCTGCATACTCCTGTCTGCTATATTGGTACTTAAATAACACTGTTCAGCCACTCTGTGGGTAAAGTGCTGCTGACTCCAGCCTCAAATTAAAGTCATATTCATTCTTTGTTTAGCTTGAAAAAATGTTTCCGTCTTTAATTTAAAGTTATTTTTTTAATTTACTGGTTTATTGCTTTTAAAACTCAGATCATCAAAATGTCCTCTCACTTCAGTGTTTTTGGTCTTGACCATCTCTAGGTGTAAAGTCTTTTAGGTTCATATTTCAGGAAATAAGAAAACATCTCACATACAACTTGTCAAGAACAGTCCTGCCCACTGTAAATAATCCACACCCCTGACCGTGAACAGTTTTCCCCCTAAAGCCACTTTGGTGAGGAGATAAGTGAAAACCGTTGTCAGCATGTTCGCTGGATTAGCCAGAGTAACTGGGACACTGTTTGTAGAAAGAGACATTTCTGTTGAATTTTTAAACTGTAATTTTTAAAAATGTTCAAAGCAGCACTATCCTCTGTTGGATCTGGATGGGAGCAGAAACCTCACATCCTGGAACATCCTGGACTGTAAAACAAAGACCCGGTGCAAATAGGCGTGCCGCACTCTCATTTAGATGGATCAACTTTGATTTGTCGTTTACGTCCAGTTGGAGTGAGCGAGGCTGAAACCTGAAAGCTGAAATCATCACAGTAACATTGCAGCCACTTGTTCAGTTTAAACCAAAAAACCTGTCAGAGGCTGAACGCATGATTTCTATTCAAACACAGTGTCCCTGTTCTGTGTTGTGTGTGGTATTAAACATGTTCTCACTAATGTTTGGCTAAGATAAGAAGCTAAAATCTATTTTTTTTAAGTCATATTACATTATCTTTGTCTAGGGTGGCCATTTCCACAACACCAAAAAGGAGGACACTTTGCGGCATTTAGTGAGGAAATTAAAATCACAACATACAACTCGAGTGTAATCCACATGACAATTCAGTTTTGTACATGATAATGATGGTATCATGATACAGCGATTCTGAGATACCCTGTTCATCACAAGACAATTATCTGTGATATATCATGATGTTTGTGTAACAGAAGAGGAAAAAATATTCCTGAGAAGGCGAAAAGTATTTGTTTTTATTCAGTGCATCCGTCTTGCAAAGTGCAGTGACACAAAGCAGAACATTTGCCATTAAATGTGCAAATTAAATTTACATGAAAATAAATAAATGCAAAAATACACGTTCAACAAGCATATAGAACTTTTTAAATGTAAACAACAAAAGGCAGTGAGAAAAACTTGACCAGCGTAACCGGCGTAAGGTCCAATTTTTTTCGGCATGTTAACATTTAGTTAACAAGTTGAGAGACACAGCTAACATAAGGGAACAGGGGGTGACTTGTTTACATTTTCAACCAATGAGGAATCAGAATGTGACACTGCTTTTAGCTAATCATTTTTAACGCCAAAAAGGAGGACAAATGCTTGAGGCTGCGCTGGATGCCAGCCAAGGCATTTACAGCCACCTTATCTTTGTTGGACCTTAGACACTTGGAGGAGGAGGTTGACAAAGAGAAGTGTTATGCATCAGGAACTCGAGAGGTGCTATAAGATCAAATGCACCGCTGCTTTAAATGCATATATTCCATAGTATATACAGTGTGGTACAAAAGTAAATCATATCCTCTTATTCATATCTTTGCTGGCTGTAGTTCAATATCCTAACGCTGTTGAGGTCATTCAGCGCTCTGCTGGATTAGTAAATGTGCAATATTTTTAGCGGTGCAAAGGATTGGGGGTCAGAGGAGCAAAGAAGCCTGCTGGCTTTTCATACAGTAAACTTTTGACTCAGCTGCATTTGGTTTCATCAAGTCTATTTCTGGCACTGCAACCCTTCACAGTAAGTTCTTTAAAGACCAAAAAGGTAAAAGTGAGCAGGAATAATGAAGTCAAGGTCAAGACGGGAAGAAATCATGTAAAAAAGAAAACAAACAAAAGCCTTTTTCTTAGTCCCTGAAAAACATTTTCCTTTTTTTTCATGTTCTGTTGACATTCTCATTTCTTCAGAGCTTTGTTTTGTCAATTTAAGAGAAAAAATAGATAATAGATTTAAATTCATGATGCAATTTTTTTCCTGCAATATCCTGTCTTGAGAAATTCGTAGCCATCTGGTCTTTAGGTGTCCTAAATCCCCTCAAATGAAATAATCATAGACAATAAGTCTCTCTTTAATTAAATTGCAAACAGCATCCCTCCACAGTCAGGCCATTAGCTGTGATGAGGGGTTACAAGGAAACCAGCCAGAAACGCTTGATAGCGCTGCTGAGTGTTTGCACATGTAGATTGATTTAACCATGCGCTTAAAGCCAGCAGGGGGTGACATTCAACACATGTGCTGGTGGTTGAGGTTTAAGAGGACATCATTAGTCAAGTTCATGAGGTCTTTAAGGCATCCAACCTCCTTTTAAGTGACCTGATGATAAAACTCATAATTGGAGGGAAAATTAATTTGACCTGAAAAAGGCTTTTTAAAACACTTTCTGCGAGTGAACAGAAGGCTTCTTCTTTTCTTTATCTGCACATCAACTAATTAGAACCACAAAAAGGGTGCGTTCAAGAAAGCACACATCACACTCTGGAACAACTTGCTCTTGAACGTCAGTCGCCTCCTTCAGAGGTAGCAATCAGCTGTGTCCACTGGCTGCAGCTCCGGTTCTTACACTTCCTAATTATCTCCTGTTAAGAGCCTATTATTTTTCATGATTCATTAAGAAACACTCAGTGAAATTACTTTCCCAGTGATTTATGTGGTAGAAAAAGTGCCTAATGACCCCCCTAAAAAAAGAGAGTCTGAAAAAGAATTGTAATCTCTGGTTTACTTGGGGCGTATGGCCCCGCGAGAGAATAGAAAACTTTCTCATCTCTGATGTTAAGTACAGCTAACTCTCTGAGATTTGAGGCCCAGAATATCCAACGACCATCTTTTTAAGAAGCTCAGCCTCTAGTGTCATGGTTGATGATGCACTAAAGGAGGAAAAATCCAACTTCTATGTAAAATTCTTGAAAAATGAGCAGAGATAAAAAGCAACATGGCCAATTCCTTGTTTGAGGCAAAATCTTTTTAAATCCTTTTAAAAATGCACTGAAAACTTTTTCATATTGGCAAGGGTTAGAGAATATAAGAAAAATTATTTCAAAGTAAAAGTTAAACACGATTAGCTTCTCTCTTTATATCTGATTAGTTTGTAGCTTCTCTTGAGGTTTTGATCAAATCACAGGATGTCTGGCAGACAGAGCTTTCCACAGAAAGCAGATTTTTCAATGTTCTGATTTTCATTCAAAATACATGAATAATATCTTGTCTCCACTGTCTGAAGCATTTCGCAAAACTTTTTCTGTGAAATAATTAAATAAACTTTTTAAGAAATCTTTGATCATATTGAAACACTTATCCTTAAACTGAAAGTCAACTTTTCTGATCCTATCTCTTCAAACCAACACTGCTCTCTTAGACAGGGTCTTCATATGTAGCCATTATTATGTGCCTCCACCCACATGCACAGTTTTAACTAAGGGGAAGTCCATCAGCCAATCACAATGTTGCATATCATTTAAAATAGACTGCAGTACAACCACAATCATTTCTCTTCAAGGTCACCTGAGGTGCTTCTCAAACTAGTCTCCTGTCTTCTGTCACTTAGGGTCTAGACAGGATCCTTGATTTGGCCTGGAGGCAGCGTGAGGCACATTTGAATACATAAATCATATTGTCAGAGTACATGTTTTGAGTTTTGGCTGTGTTTAAACATGAGACTTTATGACTTATATATATCAGAACAGACTTTTGTAAAAAGGAAAAACTCAAGTAGTAACTGGAGAAAACTTTGCAGAACATGCGCTTCATGTGTTAAAGCTGAGTTTAAACTCCAGTAACTATCTAATTCCAACCCAGGAATCCCAGAAAAACTCTCCTTCTGGCTGCTTTGATTGATTTTCTAATATGAGCAGCTTAAAGCGCCTTTGATGAGTTTATAACCAGATAGGAAACTAGGTGAAATTCATGCTGATGCCTCTTTAAGACCATCAAAAGTGAAGTATCACTGACATCAGAGAATCATATCTCATTTGAAGTCTCTGAAAATCTTGTAGCTCCATACTGTTGCAGTAGAAATTATTCTTCAGTGATGCAGACTCTTCTATTTCAAACCTTTTATTTTGATCATACATATATTGCTTGTGAAGTATCAAGGCTCTTATATTGTGATGTATAACCTGTCAGAAGAGGTGTAGGCTCAGTTGAGAGGCCATCTGCCATTTCAGCACCATGGACAGCACCACGATTCATCAATGCTGCATATTTTTTAATGTAAATTGGACAAACCTCAGTTATTAAAAAGATAAATGACTCAGGAAAGCTAAGTGATTATTTACTCAACTTTATCTAGTATTAGGGGAAAATAAGTGGTGAAGTATTTGCTTTGTCTTGAAGGGTGATTGCATTAACCTAATGCTCCCTAAAACTGCTAACTGGTTTCATCCAAAAATGTTTTTCCCATCTCTAGTTAACCATCCGCAAAATCAACTCCAAGATTGAAGCATTAGATGTTGAGCTTCGGTTTCTCAGACAGTGTCCCAGGATTTCCTTACATTTGTTTATCATTTGTAAGGATACATTCACTTTGTCTCCTCATAACCGTGTGACTAATTCTATGCTGTCTTTGTTAATCCAACTCAAAAAGGTAAATGAATGCCTGCACTCAAACTTTCGAGCTTTAGTATTAATACCCTTTAAATTCAAAGGGGGGGGGGGGGGGGTATATGGGAAGGCTAACAATAATCCGGAGGGTGGAAAAATGGGCTGGATGGATTAAAATAGATAAGATTGCCTGAGCATGGAGCCTTATTTTCAACTCTGGAGACTGTTAAATCCCTGTAAAACTACGCTCATTACCTCGGTGGAAAAAGGGGAGATTTGCTTAATTAAGTTGTTAAGAAACCAGTGAGCCCTGCAGCTGTCTGAGACCACAGCAAATTTCATTTGGGAGAAAGACTCTGTGATCGGCTGACGGTGTGTGTGGGTGTGGGCCTGCATTGTGTGTAAATGAGCGTGTGCTTGACAGAAAATTGAAAGACTCTTCAGGCACACTGCACATCCAACACAGCCTGTAATACTAGCATCCTGACATCAGAGGCTATGAATGCAGATTAATAACAAAAACAGTTATTAAATGAAGCTTTGGTATTTTTATGCCTTACAACCAAAGCTAATTTAGTTTTTTGGTAGCTGTGATATAACTGTTCGTACAAAACAGCTGTTGTTTGTGAGGTTGTTAAAATGCCTCCTGATCAAATCTCACATATCCGTAAATATATCCGAAATGTTATCACAGTGAACAGTAAGCAAATGATAAACCTTAAAACTGTTTACGTTCTTATCATTTTTATGAAAGATGCTGAAAATGTTAAAAATTATGCCAATCAGATGTTTTCTGTTGTGTTATTTTGAAAAGTTCTTCACATTCATCAACAATTTGTCCAGTGGCTGGTTTTGGCTAAGAAGGTGGGACAAGGCATGGGGAGTGAGCAACCCCTAAGAAAGGCTAGCTGCAGGGGGTGACTGGGATATGTCCCTGTTCACTGCCTCTCCACCAGGACATGTTCCAGGTTACGGGGCAAAACATCTGGGAATGGTGGTCCTCGGCTGATGACCCTGCAACTAGCATAATAGGCGCCGGTGGAGGTGCAGCAGACCTATAGCCTAGCAGGTGAGAACATCTACCTGTTCAAACCATTTAACAAATAGACTTATGTTGTATGTTAAATTGCAAAAAAAAAAAAAAAAAAAAAAATCCAATAAAAGGTCAAATCTCAAAGAAATAAGCAAACAGCTTCATTCATTAATTGCTTCAGCTGTACTTTTTACATGCCTATTTTCAATCAATCTATAGTATAATGTGAACAGGAGCACATGAAAGAAGGCAAAATGTATTATTCTTGTTTTAAATGTACAGACCTGAATACATGCGACCAGAATGATGTTCCTAGGGTATGGGCGCCATCTTTGTTTTGGTCTACATACATTTTTCTCCTTCCTCCTTGCTTTGTTGGCATGTAGTTACTTTAAGACTGGTTTGTGCTCAAGTCCTCTTTTTTTCTGTGCAGCTCCGTTTTTAAAAGTTATTAGGGGGTTCATGTTTTCTATGATTGACACTTGATACAGCCTATGGGCATACGAAGATTGCATAGCTCACCCGGGGGATACGCTGTCTGAGTCGAGCGTCAGCACAGTAACTCTTGGCGACTCCCCCGCCAAATGCGCACAATGCTACTGCACAAGTGGTGGAGTGCGTACATCGCTACCGTGCAATGTTGGTTTAAGGAAGTGGAGAAAAAACGCTGAATTACTGAAAGCTTTTCGGCTTCAAATTCGTATTCTGGCGGAAGGCAGAACCAAGTTGTCCTTAGTATATACAGTCTATGGTCCTACCAGTAAGGCAAAAGTAAACTGGGAACCAACTGGCAAGCTTATGTTTACCTGTTAAAAATCCAAACCACAGTGGAAAGTACATCTACAGTGGTGTGAAAAAGTGTTTGCCCTCTTCCTGATTTCTTTTTTTTTTTGCACGTTTTAGATTATTAAACAAATTTTAATATTAGTATACATAACTTTACAGTGGTTTATCACACCTGAATTCAATTTTTCTTGCCACACCCAGGCCTGATTACTGCCACACCTGTTTCCAATCAAGATATCACTTAAATTGGACCTGCCTGACAAAGTGAAGTAGACCAAAATATCCTTAAAAGCTACATATCATGCTGGGATCGAAAGAAATTCAGGAGAAAATGACAAATTAATGAATTGAGATCTATTAGTCTGGAAAAAGTTATAAAGCCATTTCGAAAGCTTTGGGACTCCAGTGAACCACAGTGAGAGCCATTATCCACAAACGGCCAAAACATGGAACAGTGGTAAACCTTCCCAGGAGTGGCCGGCCAACCAAAATTCCCCCAAGAGCGCAGCAACGACCTATCTAAGAGGTCAAAAAAGACCCCACAACAGCATCTAAAGAACTGCAAACCACTGCTGAACTAAAAGAACATTAAGGCTCATTTCAATTTTGCCAGAAAACATCTTGATGATCTCCAAGACCTTTGGGAAAATACTCTGTGGTCTGACAAAAGTTGAACGAGTTGGAAGATGTGTCTTTCATTTCATCTGGTATACAAGTAATGCCACGTTTCAGAAAGAAAACATTATACCAACAGTAAAATATGGTGGTGGTAGTGTGATGGTCTGGGGCTGTTTTGCTGCTTCAGGACTTGGAAGACTTGCTGTGATAAATAGAACCATGAATTCTGCTGTCTACCAAAAAATCCTGAAGGAGAATGTCTGGCCATCTGCTTGTGACCTCAAGCTGAAATGAACTTGGGCTCTGCAACAGGACAATGATCCAAAACACAACAGCAAGTCCACCTCCCGAATGCCTGAAGAAAACCAAAATGAAGACTTTGGGATGGCCTAGTCAGAGTCCTGACCTGAATCCCATTGACATGCTGTGGCATGACCTTAAAGAGATTTTCTGGCATAAATTTAAGTTATGGTCAAACACACCATAACACCAAGTTAGACACCCCCTTGAGAGATTAATGTTGCCGACTGGTTGCTCCTCGAGTTATACCAACTTTAGTAACGACCACAGGATAGCAATACACTGTGGTTTACGTCTCCACACACAAACCTCAATCAAAAACCACTCTATAGCCACAAATAATGCTCAGAACAGCACCTAACTTCATCAACAGTACATATAGGGTCCCAGCCATAGCACTCACCACCAAACATCTTTTTAGCTTTGCCTGGTTTTGTTTAGCAAAGAGACTCACCCACTCTCCTCCAGCAGCCGCTTGTTTGCAGGAGAGCCCTGACGAGTCGGTCACTGAGTGCAGCGGAGTTTTGCAGCTCAATGAAGAACATTTATGATCATTACTGAATGGAACTGCAATCAGAGTTCTTTTGTATTGTGTATGTGCATTGCAGCTGTGATAGGTCTTCTGCCTTAGCGTCTTGGTCTGATTGCATTTCCATAAAGTAATAATCATAAATTTTCCGCTGCACTCGGTGATTGATTATGGTGTGTTTGACCCATAGCCTGTATATACTATGGACAACTTGGTTCCGCCTACCGCTTGTATACGGATTTGAAGCCAAATAGCTCTCGGTATTTACAGGATTTTTCTTCATTTCCTGAAACCAACGCTGCACAGTAGCAATGCACGCATTTGGCCGTGTAGTTGCTGAGAGTTGCTGAGAGTTGCTGTGATGACGCTCGGCTCAAACAGCGTATCCCCCGGGAGAGCTACGCAATCCCTGAACGCCCATAGGCTGTATCAGGTGTCAATCATAGAAAACATGAACCTTCTTATAACTTTTAAAAACGGAGCTTCACAGGTAAAAGATGACCTGAGCACAAACCAGTCTTACTGTAACTACATGTCAACATTACAAGCAGGGGGGAGAAAAATGTATGTTCTGTGTAATAAATTTCTAAAGTTTGTCCACAACTCCATAAGCTTTGCTGGCGGAGGCGGGATTTATGACCTATACTGCAGCCCATCACCAGAGGGTGCTGTTTTTGGAGTGGCTTCACCTAGCGAGGAGGCAGACGGTGTCCATTCTATATACAGTCTATGCTTTGACCATAATTTAAAATTATGCCCCTTTAAAAAGACAGTTCATGTTCAAAAAACCTCCAATATGGCTGAATTACAACAATTCCGCAAAGATGAGTAGGCCAAAATTCCTCCACAGCGCTGAAAGAGACTCACTGCAAGTTATCGCAAATGCTTGATTTCAGTTGTTGCTACTCAGGGTGGCCCAACTAGTTATAAGGTTTAGGGGGCAATCACTTTTTCACACCACCGTATGTTTGTTTACTGGGAGTAACTGAGATGAAGTAAAGTGAGTATATAAAGTTTAAATACTCTCTGTTCTAAGTGAATAAACTGAATAAATGATGTACCATAAACTTGTTGAACAAAACTTGAGTACCTTTCTTTTGACTGTGTGATTGGTGTGGGCTGTCTGCCTCTTTTTAATGACTTAATTAGTGATTTATGGTGCTTGCCTTA
This sequence comes from Xyrichtys novacula, assembly GCA_962446985.1. NCBI lineage: Eukaryota > Metazoa > Chordata > Actinopteri > Labriformes > Labridae > Xyrichtys > Xyrichtys novacula. The sequence goes on along the minus strand of OY660879.1, from coordinate 20,441,710 downwards.
TGATCTGCCTTCCAGCATTATTAGATTAGATTAGAAATCAAATCTTGTTCCTTCATATGACCTACAAAAGCAAACAAGACTGCCAGTGAGGAGCTGATGGTTTATTACTTCATGGTTATTTTTAATGCCTGTAAATGTTGTGGGAGGGTAGGTGCCAAGTTAACAGAACGCTGCAGAAACAGTTTTTATTTATGTTTTTAACACATTTAAAGACTCACAGTAAGTGATATGTTCAATAATTTTTCTGAACTCAAAAATTCTATCTATCTATGCATGCGGAGGTCAAGGTCAGCAGAGGTCATGAGAGGCACAACTTTGAGCACAGGGGGTGCCAGGATCAACACTAACTAATAGTTTTTGCGGGCTTTGACATTGATTGATTTTGTGCGCTCTGACTCAGAGTGGTTTGAAGCACAACACTTATAATAATTAATCTTGTGTTTATTCAGTCTTATACTTATTTGATTTCACTTTAAAAGACCTAATTTTACGCATCTGTTGCAGTTTGATTTAATGCTTTTGACTAGTATGTTTTTAACCAGTGAAAATAAACATCCAAATAACATGGAAAACACATTCAGTGTTGTTTTTACTAACAGGTTGAAGTGTATCTTTCCATCAAAGATCACTGTGACAGCGTGCTATTTCTCTCTTTTATTTCCGGTCCATGTAGACAGTTTAGCTGTTTTGTCCTTTACCACCTATAACACTCTCACACCCTGCTTTTATTTTCATCTCACTGCCTGCCTCCTCCTGTCTCCTCCTGTCTCTTCATGTACTGGCAGTTTTCTCTCTCACTTGATTGAAAAGTGCACACTGCTAGTCAGAGAGAAAAAATGCCCAGCATCACAGTTAGGTTCACACAGTGTCAGTGTTTTATCCAGCATGACAAAGTGTACTTATTATTCCCTTTACATCTGTACCTCTCTGCGTTGCATGTGACATTAATGTGTCTGAATGACTATCCTCCGTGTGACTTTGCTCTGCCCTGTATGACCACTCTTCTTCGCTAACTCCTCTGCTCCCTTTTATTTTACTTTCCTGTCTTAAGTTTTTGTCCTCATCCGTCCTCTACATCTCCCTCTGCCTTTTACTCCTCCATCTCCACTTCTGCTTCACTTCCCACGGCAGGCAATCCCCCTCCCTCCCCAAACCAAGCCACCACTACTGTTTTACCCCTGTCTCTCAGACAGCCACCCATTTTGCATCCATCCATCCATCACTCCGTTTGTGTTTAGGAGAGGTAGAAATATGAAAGCTCTGATGGACAAGAGAGAGTGAAGGTGGCAGTGTGAGAGAAAGAGGAGGTGGAGGAAGAAGAAGAAGAGGAGGAGGAGGAGGAGGAGGAGGGGGGAGGCAACGTTTTCAGTGAGAGACTTTGCTGTGGGGAGAGAGCAAGCAAGGAGAGCGTCGTTTCTCCCTCCTCTCATTCTCCTCTCTCTCTCTCTCTCTCTCTCTCTCTCTCTCTCTCTCCCTCTGTGCGAGCATGTGTGTTGGTGAGTGCGCCTCCCGTCTCTCCCGGCTCCGCTGTTGTTCGCCGCCGCCACAGATGAGCTGGGAAGAGGAGGGAAAGCGGATGTATCTGGCCAGAGGAAAACAGGAGGAGTTTGGATCGGCATGCGAGATTAACCAGCGGCTCTGATCATCAACCACTCTCTGTTTCTCTCTCTCTCCCTCTCTCTTTCACACATACACTCACCAAACACGCACACACATCCAAACACACACGTGCGCTCTAAGACTCACACACAGTCGCTGGCTGGATGTCTTCTCGCTAGGCTGATCGAGAGAGGTACTTAGGCTTGTCATTAGTTGTGTGCACGGGGAAATCCTGAGAAGCCTCATCGCGCGTGTGCGTGCGTGCGTGTTTTTGTGCATGCACACTCATGCATGAAAGGGATGTTGCGTGAAAGTGTGTGTGCTTGTATGTGTGTGTGATGGAATGGAGATGAGCCGAAACATGAAACACACAGAGGCAGCTTTGATTGGCTTGCGCTTTAAGTGACTCTCACCTCTCACTGTGGGTGTCACACAGGACTTGCCCCTGGGATTTCTATCAGTGAAATCGAGCAGTCAGAGAGGGCGACAGAGGATAGAGTGTGGGGTGGAGGGTGTGCAGTTTGGGGCTTTTGGAGGAGCGTGTTTGTTGGTGTTGTAATAGGAGCCACAGGCAGGCTGGCAGCCACAGTGACTGTGCTGAGGGAGTCATTGAGAGTAGAGATGGAGAGGAAAGGGATGCCCCAAGGGAGTATCTTTCTCCTCCTGACTCTAACTCTCTGTAGTAGTTATTTGTGTTTTCTACTTCTTTGCCTCTTCCTGTCTTCTCTCTTTTCTTTCTCGGATGTTGCTTGTCAGTAAATTGATTGTTTTTATGCTTTTTCTGTTGTTTCTTTATTTGCTCATTTAAGCTCCTCTGCTTCTCAGTTTTTTAAATTTTTTATTTTCTTAGCTCTTCCTCTCTTCTGCTTTGTAAATATGTTGTTATAGTAATAAATCTACAGACAATTCCTTTCTGTCCCTGCAGGTGTGAGTGCACCAGGGGCTCCCTGGCTGAGGGGCTGGAGAGCTGATGATGGATCTGAAGGAGAGCTGTGGCAGTCAGGGGAGCCAAGAGAGCTCCAGCCTACACCCGACCTCCTGGCAAGCCTTTACTCACACCAGCACGCTGCATGGCCTGCGCTTTGTCTTCCCGTATGGTCAGCCCAGCGCACGCCGCTTGCTTTGGGCTCTGGCCCTGCTGGCCTGCATAGGACTGCTAGCTCTGGAGAGTGCAGAGCGTTTGGCCTACTTCCTCTCCTACCCTCACGTGACCAGCGTGGATGCCGTGGTTTCAAGCAGCCTCGTCTTCCCCGCGGTGACCATATGTAACCTCAACACTTATCGTTTCAGCCGACTCACACGCAATGACCTGTACCACGCGGGAGAGCTCCTAGCCCTGCTGGATGTGCACCTTACAATCCCTCAGCCGCACCTGGCAGAGCCTGACGTGCTGGCTTTCCTGGAGGAGAAATCCAACTTCACCGCCTACAAGCCCAAGGCGTTCAGCATGAAGGAGTTCATCGAGAGAGTCGGCCACGACCTCAAAGAGATGATGCTTTACTGCCGCTACCAAGGCCAGGAGTGCAGCCCCAGCGACTTCAAAACCGTGAGTCCACTCATGTCTTCTCTTAAATGTCAGCTCTGCTTTTGGATCAGTTGGGGTCAAAGCCTTTTTTGCAGCCTCGAAGCTCACAGAGGAGTTCATCTGTGAGGTGTTTGGGGTTGCGTGTAGTCAGTCTTGTGAGGTTTTCCAGAGATGGATGCTTTTTTTCCCCTCTGCCAGTAAAATGACTTGATGTATGCTGATAGCTGCTCTTTCCCTCCCACACTGCTGCTCTGACAGTTTCCTGCTGGATCTCTCCTCGGATCTCTCCTGTTTGGCTGCACAGGTTGACTCTAAAGCTTTGGTCTGCTGCTTAAGTCTCTGCTGTTACCTTGTGGTTTTCTTCAGCCTATTCATAACAGCATTGTGCTTAAAGACAGGTACATTATTGCAACAGGTTTGCTTTATTTTAGTCACTGAAGGAAAGCTATTGTTTTGTTGAGTACCTCTGTGAAGTTCCTTGAAATCTCTCTGACAGTGTCTTTATTTCTCCAGCTTGAGTTTCTTTTCTTTCTTTTTTTTCCAGTGAATTCTAGGGATGTTGGTGTACCTGTTGGTTTGGTTATAAAAGCAGAAAATACAGCCAGGATGTGTATTCTCTTTTGGATGGTTGCAGGCTAGTGTTAATTTCTCTCTTAATTTGCTGTGCTGTTGGATGAAGCAGCATGATGCTAGATTGTTGTTCCTTCTCAAAATTGCGCTCATGAAACTAAAGGATGAGACCCGAGGCAATTATTATCATGTTTTTGAAATGTAGTCTGCAATATTGACTTGATGGAACCAGAATGCTAATTATTAAAGACTTTAATGTTTCTGCAAATTCTCAAGTTTATTTATTTATTTATTTATTTTGGCTGATCAAAGCGAGCAATTTCTGGCACAAGTTGATTTTGACACCACAACACAATTCTGAACACCCACTTGTTGCATCCTCTGACTCGCTCAGACTGCTTGTTAATTAGGTCTGTCAGTGTGTAGCTGAGGAGCACATTGCACACAGTATGTGAATGCTGGAAATATTAAAGCATTCAGAAAACAAATCGTTGGTGACCTTGTGGACGAAGTCCTGACACTTTTTTCTTCAGTGACATAAAGGATGAAAAATGACTTTTTAGATCCTCCAAGATGCCTCGGAAAAGTGTTTTGAAGGATTCTCATTTGCAGACATTTTTAACCTTGCAACCGTAAATTATAGCTTTTCTGCAGAGCACTTTGAAATGCATGCTGTTCTTACAGAGTTTAAGATGTATTTATTCATCGACTCTTATGCGTGAAAACATTGTTGGCAGACTTGTGCTTTGCATTAGCCTGCATTTGTTTTATTGTTTAGCATCATTATTGCCTGGTAATGCAGTTTAAGTGCAGATTTAATTCTAGCGTTGCTGCATGCATATAATGTAAATACCATTAAGGCCTGAATTTGATGGCATTTGACTGGGTGCAGATCCTGAAAAATACATTATTGAATGTAAATGGTATTTGCTTTCAACATGAACAAGCTAGAAAAGTTATAAATACCCTAATTTCACACATCTGTAATCAGCACCTTTTTATTGGCTGAGAGAACAGACACACTGGCTGAAATGAGCATGGCTGACACATCAGATGAACAGATGCTGGTTACTTACTTTTCACACTTTGTTCTTCTTGAGCTCCGTTGATTAGAATACTGGCAGTCCACACTTAGTCAAGCTGATAAGCCAAGTATGTTGATATAGATCCTTTAAAACTCTAACTAGGAGATATGTGTGACAGAGTGAGTTTGATTCACATTTCTGGTGTTTTTGAGTTCTTAACTTTTACCCAAACTTCCGTAAGTCATAACTGTCAGACTATGTCATTTTCAGGACCTGACTCCCTGTGCCCCTCAGTGACGAGGTATAATTAGACTTCTAGTTATAGATCAGTACTTCTTATTGTAGTGAATGTGGTGTATCTGGATCAGGGGTTTTTTACAGTCAGTCTTTTGTCTGCTGTGTAGAGACATCAGCTTAAAGAGCAGCAGCCAAACGTGTTTTATTTGCCTGTTACAAAGTTAAGGATTTAATAAGCTGCTGCTGCAGCTGATGTAAACTTCAACCAGTGTTAGTCATTTGAGCAGTAAAAGCTGCAGTCTTTGCCATTTAGAGAGTGAAGTTTGTTATTTTTACCTGTATATATTTCCAAGGCATTCTGCTTCTCAAAGAAAATGAATACAAACGTCTCTGTAGGAGGTTTGTCTATGTCAGATAGGGCAACAACTAAGCTTATTCCCTCTAACAATCTCCGACTGATTCTCTCCTTGCAAATAAAAAAGAAACTGAGTACTTATGTAAGAAATATCAAATTGAGGTGATATAGGCCAACCATGAGCCAACCAAGAAGTGTGTTTGCACAAGAGAGACCATTAAAAAATGACAAAGTTGGAGTCCAGAGTTAATACTTTTGCCTGAAAAATGACAATAACATGGTAAAACCAGTCATTTTTCGGTTGATTGGACTAAACTGCTCTTTGACTTACTTTTTAATCTCCCGTGTCAGAGCTCAGTAAATGCAGATTATTAGTGGAGTTGGCACCAGAGCTCAAAATGAACCTGCTTTGGCAATGCAACTAAGTACTAACGGTGACAGCATTCAATGAAGTTTGATGTTACTTTCAGGAGATTATCCAACTCTCATAACTTTTGAAGATTTGGTGTTAAAAGTTCATGTAATGGCAGCAGCCTCACTTTCTATTTAAAGGTATAACACAGATTCAGCATATTCAGCTTTATTCTTCCTAGCAGTTGACCTTAGTGCTTACATTTATTCATGTAACACCAACAGCTCTGTGAAGCTGCACCTGCACTTATCATTTTCCTGAGAGTACGCTTTGTTGTCGTCGACTGAGCACATCATAGACTATCCATCAGCCGGGTAGTTAAAGATATTAAAGCTTCAGCATGTGTTACTGTGGACTGAAATCTTGATGTTTCATGCTGAGAGAAACTCAATGTACTGGTCTTATTAGATAAAACAACATGCCTTCTGATGGATGTCCCCTCCTGTTGATTTGATTCCTATCACAGTGAGACCCTGCAGAGTTACAAGTGAACTCTCTTCCATGCTCCTGCCTGCCAGGGAAATGTGAGATTGTTGTAATTTCATCCCGTTGAATCTTCAGGGAGTGAACTTAAAGCACAGCTTCATCACCACCCTAATATGCGGCCCATCAAATGTTTGATTCTCCTTAGTGACTGTCTTACATGTTGTGCGACACATCTTTGACCTCCAGCTGGGTTCAAAGATAATCATGCTGACAGAGAGCCTACTAGAAGGCACTGTCATCCTCTTTGCCCTCTGCCTGTTGCTGCTGAGCTCCTCCTGACTTCCTCTGACTCCTCTCTGTCGTTTTGCTCCATCTCTGCTCTCTCTTCCGGTGCTCTGCGACACACCTTCATCTCTCCAGCGCCCTCTGGGAAGACAGACAGGAAAAGAAATAACGCTGGTCCCCTAAAAATAGAAGAGAAAACACGCATGCATGAATGCTCACAAACACACACGTGTGCACTAAGAAAACAGACAAACCATGCTTTACCCATACATGAATGGGTTCACATACACAGAGGGACAACATTAGCGCAGCACTCCAGGGACCAGAGTCAGCATTTGACTGACATTGTGATGAATGACCGTAGGGAGGATTGTGGGGACTGGGAAGTCAGTGTGATGTGACTGATGGAACTGGAGCAGAGAGCTGTACCAAAAGGAAAACAGCCTCAGCGTGCACGTTTCCACCTATGTGCATGCGTTTCCTGTCACCTTATATAGACTTGGCATGTTTTGAACATTTTAAAGACTTCTCGCTAATGAATGTTCATTCTGAGCACATTTGCAGCCCACTTGACAGGATCCTTTCTAAATAGGCACCATGGCACTCTGGTTTTTTTTCCAAAGATGCTAAAAAAGGAGGACAAATTTTGAGCGAAACGCGGCATCCTTTTAGTCAGGCAGAGCAGGTGAATGATACAAAACCCTTTTTCACCCTGTGCAGAGGCTCTTGTGGAGATTTATTCATGCAGAGACAGTGAAGGGATCAGTTACACTCTACCCCAGTTAAGAGACATGTCCTTGGGAGATTTTCTGAAAGTTTAGCAGTGAAAGGGAAAAAAAAAATCACATTTGGTTTCATTTTGGTTTGCAGTGAAAGATAATTGTAATTATTCATAAAACTGATAATTATTTCCAGAGTGTCAGAATGATGGAGATCAGTGTTTACTAAAGCACAGGATGACTTCCTCTAGTATCTGTTTGTGCATGACAAAAAATAAAGAGTTTTTACTTAATTCTGAAATTGTTTCCTAACACCTACAATTACACCTGTGATGAAAGGTGTGATTGTAGAAAAGGAATCTGAGCTCAATCTCTGTTGACTGTTATACTTAATCTAAATGTGTTTCCTTCTCTTTGAACTTGCTGTGGTTTTGTACTTTAATCATCAATAGTCTTCAATATTTCCCTAATTTCCTTGAAGCTTGGTTGCCATAAATTGACCAATGAGTATAATTTGACATGTTTTGAATCCAGTACCTGATTCTAATAATAATAATAATAATGAACTTCATTTGTATAGCGACTTTCTGGAAAAGTTGTCCCAAAGTGCTTCACAGTCATTAAATTTAAAAGGGTGAGACAACAAAGCGTAAACATCAACAAAAAGTACACTAGCAGCCAAAGTCCTGGTCATACAAAAGCAAGTGTAAACAAATGGGTTTTCAACTGCTTTTTCAAAGCATCCACAGTGTCCACAGTCCTTGGTTCTTGAGGGAAAGAGTTCCATAGTTTCAGAGCAAAAAACTCAAAAGCCCGGTCTGGTCAGGGGGAAAACCAGCAAACCCTGATCAGAGTATCTTAGAGTCCTGCTGGCGCTATAAGGCTTCAGCAGGACTCTTTTATACGCTGGAGCTTGTCCATGCAAAGCTCTGAACACAAGAACAAGTAATTAAAATTGGATTCTGAATTGAATGGGGAGTCAGTGTAAAGACCTGAGGATGGGTGTGACGTGGGACCGTTTGGGTGATCTTGTCAGGAGCTTAACTGCTGCATTTTGAACCACTTGCAGGCAGTTCAAAGAAGAGGTATCCAAACAAGTTAACAAAGAACTGCAATAGTCCAGACAAAATGAGATAAGGGCATGAACAATCATTTCAAGCTCATTCCTAGACACTACGGGTCTGAGCTTGGATATATTTCTCAGATGATAAAAAGATGTGGATTCAAGAAAAACTTTGACTTCCACTTTGACTTCCACTTAAGGTGGAAGCGTATTTTTTTTTAAAATAACACGTTTTCCTGGGCGAGCAGCTCTAAATTTTCTGACTTTCTTTTGGTCAGTACAAATTAGAAATACCTTTAAACGCTCTAACGTGTATGTCTTGAAAAGCACATCTCTTTCTGGGATTTTCGCCTACAGGTATTGACTGTTTGCCTTGAAATATGACCACCTCTTCCAACATCATAGAAATTTAATAAAGGTTGAAAGAGCAAAGGCTAAATGTATATTAAAAGAGACTGACTTTCTTTTTGGTACTCATCCATCATCATCTATTAAACATGTACCATGGTATGAGAGGGTCTGTGTGTCTTATCAATTCAACAGCATATATACTGTATGTTCCTGGATTAACCCTTTCATGATGCTCCATGCTGCCCAACCCTTTGATGGTCTTGTGGAGTCCAAAGGGTCTTGGATACATGCACTCTCCTGGCCTTAGATTTGTCCATTTTAGCTTAGCCCTTTGTGATTACACACATGATTAAATGCTGATTGATCACACTGACTAGCCTCATCAGTGTCTGTCAGAGTGAATCAGCTCACTGGGCCCGGCTTGCACTCTCTGCATGCTTCATATATATATATAAACACCCCTGGAGCAAAGCAGGCCAGGGAGAGGACCCTATCACAGTCTAATGTGAAACCTGATAGCAGCCAGACCCTGAGTTGTGTATCACACAGACACTAATTAGCCACTCTTCTTTTCCTCTGACCAAACCCTTGTAGGAACAGCACTGTTAATGTAATGGTGCTGGCTGTTTACAGCTACAGTAATTAGCCATTACACACAACCTGTGGCCTTAGCACTTCACTGGTTGATTATTGTGGCTCTCTCTCTCTCTCTCTCTCTTTCTGTCTCGCTCTCTCTCTCTCTCTGTCGCTCTCTGGCTAGCCCAGCAGTGCAGGAGGAACATTTTGTTGGTCCATCACCAATCGTTTTGTGCTCTCTAATCTGTCCTCCCCCTCATCCCCTGTCTGCCTCCATCTTTCTAACTACATTTTATCACTTCCAGATTAATTCTTCAGCATTTGAAAGCCCAGTGAATCATAATAAGTTTTAGTGGACTAGTGTATTAATCACAAACGCGGCATTACCATGGCATTTTACATTCCCGGCAGGCATGATGTGTGAGTGTCTTAAAGGGCAATGAAGGCACCACTGCCACCCACAAGCACAAGCCCGTCTCTCCACAGCACCCCTGAGAGGCAGAAACAACCGGTTCTATATAACCAGCTTGGAAGCAAAACTGGAGTGCAGCCACAGACAGACAGCTAAGTGTGGATAGTGCTCGTGTGGTCGACACTGCAGCTGTCTGTAGCTGTGGATTATAGTATTTTGATGAAATAGAGCATTTGTGGTAGACTTAAAGGTACAGGCAGTTTTCCTGTTGGGCGTTTCTTGTCTCCAAACAGCTGATACTAGTTTTAGATGGTGATGAAAGTTATGGTCTTAGTGGTTAATGAACTGATCAGCTTTCGAAAAAAGGGTTATGCAGTTTTTTTCCACTTCAGCTAACACTAGCATCATGGGGCTAATCTGAGGCTTTGATCAAATCTCAGTGTGAAGAGAAGGATCGTCAAATACTGACAGAAACATGGAGCGACTACACACTTAACTCAGTGGTGGGCTCACAATGCACGCAATGCAGAAGATGTTTTTTTGCCCTGAGCAGAGTTTCCTAAGAAAACAAAACAACAGGATACTGAATCATCTTCTTTTGCAGACTCATCTGGTCTGAGCGTTTCATTCGACACAATGGCCTTGGTGAGATAGTGTCTTTTTTGTCTTGATTTTGGCTTTACTTTGCTGATGATGTGCATTGAGTAAAACATGCAGCATCCACCATACAGTCATATTTTTAATGTGATTTCACGGTTGATGAGTCTACCTACATGTGCGTTAAAGATGGACTCGACAACACTGCCTAATGTGTCTTATCTTTGGACAGTAATAGCGATGCAGTCGGTCAGTTTCTCTGTTTTTAAATGGGGGGGGCTACATTAAGATGATTTCAAACAAACATTTGTCAAATCCTGAAGTGGTGGCAGCATGACGTCTTTCAGGCCATTTCTCTGACATCGTACGACCTGGGATGAGACCACTGCACATGTGTGTATCACCGTAAGTTCAGTCAGGAAGACTACTTTTGCTTACCCAGCTGCTTAGGTCTTTTTTCCATTCTCATGCTCACTCACTTTTCCTGCTGCAGTCAGTCATTGGTCAATCAGCTATTCACCGGAGTCCTCTTTATCCAGTAGCCTAAAGGGGTACCCTCACCATCAGCCTGTCACTGTTCTGCTCTCTCTTCTTTAAAAAATATATTTTTCTCTACCTCTTTCATGCTGTTGTTTCATGCATCTCTTTCATCTCCACATCTACACCTGGTCTCTACAGAATCATCAGTTCCATACATAGTCCATCCGGTCCCAGCAAGTCATTAGTCAGTCACCACCACTAACAGTGTCAGGACCATAGACTGTATATAGAATGGACAGCATCTGCCTCCTCGCTGGGTGAAGCCACTGCGAGAACAGCACCTTCTTGTGATGGGCTGCAGTATAGGTCATAAATCCCGCCTCCACCAGCAATCCCTATGGAGTTGGGGACAAACTTTAAAAATGTATTACACAGAATATAAATTTTTCTCCCCCCCTGCTTGCGGTGTTGACATGTAGTTATTGTCAGACTGGTTTGTGCTCAAGTCCTCTTTTTTTCTGTGCAGCTCCATTTTTAAAAGTTTTTAAGGGGTTCATGTTTTCTATGATAGACACTTGATACAGCCTATGGTTGTACAAAGTTTACATAGCTCACCCGCGGGATACGCTGTTTGAGCCGACATAGTGACTCTCTGCGACTCTCCCGCCAAATGCCTACAATACTACTGCGCAAGAGGTGGTTCCAGGAAGTAGAAAACATCCCGGAAATACTGAGAGCAATTCGGCTTTAAATTCATATAATGATGGTAGGAGGAGCCAAGTTGTCCATAGTATATAGAGTCTATGATCAGGACTCAATGGGGGGAATTTTCCTGTTGCCATACCGATATGTCATCATATGATCTCAAAATCTCCCCATCAAGTCCAATCACCAAAGACTTCTAATAACTGTAATAAATTATATATAGATAAGTTTTTGTTTTCTAACTTTTGAAATGATGAATTGTGCACCTTGTATGACACAGAAACAGAAAGAGAAAGAAAACTGTATCAGATGCAATGATTGCAGATATTTTGGGTGAAATGGAATTATGAAAAAAAGGTTAGATTTCCTCTGTAGATAGTAGTGTGAAGCTCTATAACAGCCTGACTAGCTGCGCAGGCTTCTGTGGTGTGATGTGGGTCAGGAAAGTCATGAGCCATGACTTCAGTGGGTAACCCCTGTCTCTCTTGGACAGTCGAGGCTTCTACATTAAACCATCTATGGAGCCCCATGGGTGCCAGGACAAAGAAGAAAATGAACCACATTCAAACCCATGGGTTTCAATTACAGTCCATGCACACAGCTCTGCACAGATTTGTGGCTATCTTTTTTTCTTGACGTGACACCTGGGCATAACCACCTCAGCTGGCTATGCACACTTAACCTACAGCGAACCTGCGTATCAATGACAGATAACAGATCACATAGTTGTCCTGCTGTATATTTCATTGCATCAGTTTCAGTGGGATAACTATAGGCTAGACAGCTCTCTTTGTACCCAAACATGAATAATGCAGGGAAATATCAAAGTTCAAATGCAATTTTAAAGAACAGCAACACTTGAGAGATATGGTTCATCTTGAAGTGTTGCAGAAATAGACTTATAACAACCCCTCTGCTGGAAGCTTTGAATGATTTTGTTTGCTTACTTCACCGTAACAGAGCGAGTGTGATAGAACAGAGTTGGGGAAATCAATCAGGCTTACTTACTCAATACCAATCCATTCAAACATCCCTGTTGTGGGATGTAGTACATCAGTAGTGTTTGTTTAATTTTCTGGCCTCATTCATCACCTAATGCTGTCCTTAACAAGATAGAAAATGAGGCGTTTGTGGCCAAGACGCAGAGCTGCGTCAGTGACTGAGGAGAGGACATGTGGGGACATGATGAAGTCTTGGTTTGTGTGTATGCTGGAGCTGGTAGACAGGAGGGGAGAAGAGAGCAGCCTTTTTCGTCAGTCTCGACATCATGGCCACAGAAGGAGGAGAAGACGTAGTGTGTGTGTTTATGTGCTTAAACATGATAGTGAGTCTGTTTATATTTTCGTACATATTATGTTTGCACACACTCTGCTTTGCTGTAATCTGTGTGCATGTTTGTGTGTGCTGCAGCTGCTTGGTGCTTTAACTTTCTGTTGCCTCCAGTAGATATTGACTAATAGCTGCAGAATCAAAGGTCAACTTGCTAGTTAACTTGAATTCTTTTGATCTTCTCCGGTGAGTAAAAATGCGAGCTGCTTTCACCAAAAGTCAGCTTTCAAGAAGTGTTGCCTCCTGCATGATAATGATATTGTTATGCTCTATTGATCAGCATAGAAAACGCTCTTTATGTTTACATACGTCTGCAGACTGTTAAATCAGGAACAGAGTGGCAGCCTGGGTAATATAATGCGATGTAAATCATAGGTCACACACTAAATTAAACCAACACACATCGAAGATTACATTTTGTCATAACCCATAAAATGCTTCCTGTTGCTGTCAGAACATGTTGTTGGATTCTGGGCGTGTAAAGCTGCATGAGATTGCCATCATATTTTGACACTTCTTGCAGCTCCAAAGTCTCCACAGCTTTTGGCGATGTCAGGCTCCTCGATCAGCTGTCAAAATGTTCTTTCTAAACAAGAAGTTTCCTCAACATATGACCTGAGGTGACACAAGTTTCATGGACTTTCTTTTGAAACATTTGGATTTTGCATAACAGTTTCAATCTTTGGAAAAAGAGTCAAGACACTAATAACACAATGTAAGCCTTGTGTGGTTGTAATATCAGTTTATAAAACTGTCACAGTGACACATTTTCAGCTAATTTAAAGGGTTAGGGAAAGGTGAAACAGTTCAGGCTCACCATGACCTTTGTATTTTACTATGTACTAAGGCTGCACGATTAATCAGTTTTAAATCATAATGAGATTATTTGACTATGACGATGTTAAACAAATTGAAATTGTCAAATCGATTTTCCTCTCTATCATGTCTCGTGCCTCCAGGCCACCAAAGGCTCCCCCTTCCTGCGGGAACGCTTCCCAGTTCCCACACACACCAGTGTAAAAAACATGGCATTTGCTAAAGAAGGCGATAATTTGGGGGCTAAATATGGCAAGAGCAAGTCAGTCATGTGGAATTGGTATGGCTTCACAGTTTCAGATGAAGAGCAAACCACTCTCCACTGCAAAGTCTGTCTGAAGGCGCTATCAACCCGTCCACACAGAAATGAATTCAAGAGGAAACGCAAAAGTTTTTTGTCGTATCAGCGTGTCATCCACACAGAAACGGCGTTTCAGGTGACTGGAAATGGTACTTTTTGAAAATGGGTTAGAGCCTAGGGGGGCGCGGAGCCATCCCTGGGGGGGGCGCGAGTCACCCGGCTACAAATAGGTTGGTGTGCACCCGCGATAGCGCGGCACCTCCTGTGCAGGCACCGCGCTCGTCACGCATGTGCCATACTGAACTTGCCACACCAGTAGGGGGAGTCCAGTGCCCTAAACCCTGTTTCTTTATTTTACCGCGAAGAAGCAGCGTTTGTTGTGGTGGACGCTCAAGGCGAGATACTTGTCGGGTGTTGTGCCGTAGAATGCACCACTGCCGTAAATTGCCCCCCCGACGGGAGCGCGGTTGAAAGTACTTAACAAGGCAAAAATAATCCAAGTTCTCCTTACCATTGGATGAATTCAAAAGTGTCTGCCTTTAATAATTTCATTCAGGCTATTCAGATAAGCGGAAAAAATAGCCCTCTGATTTGGAATATTTGCTGTCCCGGAAATATAATGTTCGCTAGCTTGACAGCTTACTGTACAGTTTATATACCCAAGCACACCTCCGTATGTGCATTTTTGAGACACATAAAAACAGAACGAAAGTTGTCACAATCAAATAGTCGTATTTTAAAAATATGAGATCATTTTCTTTCACTTTAAGAATCTAACAAGTGGAGGGGATGCAGGGGGTGCATTCTATGGCAGGGGTGCATTCTACGGCATAACGCCTGTACAATGTCCTCCTGAAAGCGTACAAAGACGCTTTCTGCTGTGCTTATTCATGGTGGGAACTAGCTCAGAAACCAGGGCGGAGATAACCCCCGACGCTGTGCTATGCCAGCAGCTGCTCCGCTCCTCTCGCTGTGGAGAGCTCTGAGAGGAGCCGAAGCTGCTCCATTTCGCGTTGTGCAGAGTCCGTGCCGCGGAACAAATGTTTGGACGGCGGAATTTTTTTAGCGGCGGAAAACCCGCGCTTTCACCTGTCACCGTAACAACCAGCAACTGTGTTCAGATCAGAATAATAAATTGTATATAAAAGTACAGAATGGAGAGATATTTGACAGGGATGAAAAGAAAAGCTGAAGCCAGCAATACAGCATGCCTAGATGATGGTAGGCCAAACCAACAAAAAGCCAAGTCAAGGAAATATTATGAAGCTATCTTGCTATCTTGCTCTTGGATTCACAGGATTTTTTGTACTTACTCAACTTGATATTGTTTGATTATTATTGTTCTTGCAACATAATAATAATAATAATGATAATAATAATAATAATAATAATAATAATAATAGATTTTATTTGTACCGCACTTTACATTTGAAAACAAATCTCAAAGTGCACAACAAGACAACAATAACAGTAAAATCAAGCAACAGGGCAAAACAATAAAAACAGTCAGCAGATAAAATCAGATAAAATTAGTCCGGGTAGGCTTTCCGAAAGAGGAAGGTTTTGAGTCCTTTTTTAAAAGAATCCACCGACTGTGGAGCCCTGAGGTGGTCGGGGAGGGCGTTCCACAGACGGGGAGCAGCAGCCTCGAAGGCTGCACGTTTGTTTTCTAGTTTTGAGAAATACAGCAGAAGGAATGTCATGTCAGTAAAGTTATACATGGCCTATTTTGTCACAATTTTGTTGGGGTAGGGGGGAATGAAATTTTTTCTTCCTCCAAAGGGGGGAATGACAAAAAAAGTTTGAGAACCATTGGGTTAGAGAGTGTAAATAAATCTGTAAATGACTACCATTTCATCTCCGTGTGGATGCCTATCTGCATTTCTTGAAACAATTATGTTACACACATGGTAACTGTTTTATGGCGCCTGCATGTGTCCGGCCAAAACAACCTTTGTACGTGTGCTCTGTACTCTTCTTCTGTCTGTGCATTTCCTGTGCATTGTCACAGCGCCACTTACTGGCTTGGCATATGCACTACATTGTTTTCAGTGGTTTCATTTTGAGAGATGACTTAAACTAAGTCATCAAGTTATCACTGAATTAAAAAAATATAAAAATCAATTCAATAATGACTCGTGTAAATGTTTAGATCCCCTCAGTTTACTGAATTAGCTGTTTTGGATGGGAAAATCAGTGAATTTCTGCAGCCAGCTTTGTAATATCAGACATCAAGCTCATGTCAGGATATACTGCTTATCTGAAATAGGGATTAAATGTCACGTGAAAAAGCGAAAGTAAACCAGGTGGGTGGAAAATAATGTAGACACAAAGCTTGAGGCATGCGAAAAGGCAAGTTTTCGGTGTGTGTGTTCTTGTCACAAAGACAGCTGCCTTGGTGAGGGCTAAATGTGTTCAAGTTTCTGTCCTGGGGCTAGGTGCAAACGTGAAACCGAACGTTGAGGAGTTTTGGCTGAGGAAAATTAGGAGAGACCTACACCAGAGCTGAAAATCATATCCGTCTTTTGTATACTTGTACACATAAAGCAAACCGCTTGTATATGTTGAAATTTAAAGTCTCTTTATATGAGACTCATGTAGCTGTTTCCTCAGGGTGCAGGTGAGCAGAACTGATTACAGCTGGGCACGACTGAGGGTGAAGTGTATTGAGGAGAGACATGATGAAGTGTTTATAGAATGAATGATATCTCTAGTAGGACAAGTGGTTGACAATCAGCTTTTCTGCTGCGTAAATAAAGATGAAGACTACATAAACACTTGCTCTGTGGGTTTTATCAACCCCCTGGTCCAACATTTAATGTTGTGCTGCCAGGAGAGATACTGCGCCTCCTGTTCTCTCTATGGCCTGTCCTGTTTTTATATTACCTATCCTGTATCAGCTTTTCCTGCCCAAATTTTACCACACAGTGTGTTGAGCTGAGAGATAGATGCTCAATACTGGCTGGTGGCTGTGGAAAAGTGACATGCTCTCAGACTGTTAGACTCTGGTGAGACCATCTTTGTCCACCTGTCTGTCTCTGTGCAATCTGTGTGAGCTAAGAGCTGTTTGAAGCTTTCAGACTCCCATAAGAGCTGTGTGCTCTGGGCCTCACTGGTCTATCAAAGTGAGGGAAAGGGATTTACTTGGTGCTGACTGTAAGCAACCACTGCTTAAACAGATACACTGACAAGTCAATTGCAAGTACCTCCTTTCGTTTAATTATGCATTTTGGTAAAGAGGTGTACTGTCTGAAGCTTGCAAGTACATCTGTTTTGAAAGGAATAAGAGAAAAGACTCATAATTGGTTTGATTTTGTGTTAAAACACACAAAACACACCTTTGAGCAAACACGAGAGTTAGTACCACCTCTTTACACTTTGATTTTCACCTCAACTGTGAACTGCTTCAACATCCAGCTGCCTCAGAACAGCAGACGTTAGTTACATGCCCTGAATACACTCAGCCTTGCACTTAAAAGGGTTTTATTATTGCCCTAAAACTGTCCTTCAAATATTAAGAAATCCCTTCAGCACTTTCACCTGCCAACGCCAACTCCCTGTCTCCAGCTTTGACCTCGGTCAACCTGGGAAGGACCTGACATCAGTGTCAGGACGATGTGTGCTCTTTTTGTCAAAAGGATGTGACGTACATGACAGCATTATTTCTAGTCACAGACATTTACCCCACAAGACCAAAGGCCAATCGATCTTTGGTCTCCACTTTCACTTTCTTGACCAAAGTTTTTCTACTCTAGCCATCATCATAGAAAATGCATTTTCATGAACATAGAATCATAATAATTGGACTTTATTTTTTAATGAAGGAAATAAAATTTATCTGTTTTGCATCTTCATCTAAGTACTCACCAACTATCACCAAACTGGAGAACTCTGTGGAGCAGTTTTACACCTTTTAGCTCATTGTTTTGGTGTAATGATCCATAAATTTGGGCCAATATTTCTCTAGAAACCTGCTGCAGACAAAATGTAAATTTATGGTAAAAACAGTGGAGCGCTAAGGTTTTGAAAGAGCAAATTTTCAGTCATGGAGTTTTTGAAAACGCCATGTACAAACGGACTTTAGGACAGGTTGGACACACACAAACCTTTTCACATTTCAGTGAGAACAAATTTTCAGTTAGTAGTCGTTTACGGATTTATGCACTTCCGACCCATTTTCAAAAAGTACTGTTTACAGTCACCTGATGTTCTGTGTGGACGAAACCCTGATACGACAAAAATAACTTTTGCGTTTACCCCTGAAATGGTCTCGGTGTGGACGTGTTGAAACCACCTTCAGACAGACTCTGCAGTGGGGAGTGGGTTGCTATTCATCCAAAAGTGCGAAGCCATACCAATTCCACACGACTGACTTGCTCTTGCCCCTTGTAGCAACGAAATTATCGTTCTCTTTTAGCAAACACCATGTTTGTTTACACTGGTGTTTGTGGGAACCGGGAGTGGAAAATTGATTTGATGATTTAAGCTTTTTTTTTTTAACATCGTCATAATCAAATAATCCAATTTAAAATCGATTAATTGTGCAGCCCTAGTGTCATGATTATTTTTCTTGGAAAGTTTTACCCTTCACTGAGGTTTCTGCTGCAGAGGGAGTTTGATAATCCTCACTCAGCTCCAAAGGGTTCAGCAGAGGAATCTAGAGGACTTTACGTTTTGATTCAGGTTGAAGTTTGTGACACTTTACTTTGTTGCACCAGTACAGTTAGGTTGAGAGAGGAAAGAGCAAAAAATGGGTGAAGCTTCACCAAATAACTTTGAGGTAGAAGTAAAAAATAGAATCATTGAAGTTAAGAAAACCATACTTCTGTGCCTGCTGATTGCAAATATCAAGATTGTTAACATATCATTCTAGCCAGCCTGTTGGGTCTAGTCCTGGTTTTGGTGTCTGCTCTTTACTTTGTCTTTCAATCTTGAGTGAGAGAGTTGTGAAAGCCTGACCCCAAAACTTCATGTTTACTGGTGTTTTAAATATTAAAGTCTTGTTTTGCTGAGACCGAGTGATGTCTCTCTTCCAGCTGTTTTTACTGCTCCCCTCTCTGGTTTGTCAGCCGCACTGTGAAGGAAGTAAAAGAGAGGCTGCTGAAACATCATCCCAGTTATGTTTGTTTTCATAATAGTACCAGCTGAATGAATGTACCTTTTATTATTCTATCATCCATCTCCTCAGTCCTCTTCTTTATTGCACCAAAACCTTCACCTTAAGGTGAACAGTGCTTGAAAAATGTTACCATGGGCACAGCAGTATGAAAACAAGGTTGGAAGGCACAGGCAGCGGATAGTTTGGCCCCATCTCATCACTTAAAGAAAGAAGTGTTCAGGCAGTGATTTCTTTCAGTTTCAGGTGACCGTTTGATAAAAATGCTCATCTTTATACTGCCGTACATTTATCATAACTTAAGACCTTCCCCGCCACGTTGTGCTTTTGTCAGTAAACTAGTTCGTGGAGGATCCTCCTGAGAGCTCATTTGCACAAGTCTAGTCTTTTCTTTTAAATCAATGATGACATCTGAAATGCACTAATTTTTCTGCCAAATGGAGATACTTGTACTCTAAATAAAACATTCATGTCTGAAGCTTCACTGAATCAGTGACATAAAAATACTTGTATCTACAAAGTGCACAAAACAAGCAGCAGAACAGCGATGAAAACCCACTTGTTGATGAGTTGATCCTACATTTCTATGTTTCAGATCCTTCTTATCATCTATTTAGTCCTCAGACTAATACGACTTTGTGAAGTTTCCATCTTTCTTGCTATTTGAAATGTCTCCTCAGCCTTCACACTCAGCTCCACTTTGGCTGCTGCCGCCTCACTTTTCCCTTCCCATTCATTATTTAAGGAGCGGTTGCTTGGATGTCCACAAACCTGCATCCAGACTCCATCCTGAGATACCGCATGCAGCACTGTAGGGTAACTAGCATCATTAGTAGCTGTCTCGATCATGTCATGCAACAATAACGCTCACTCCACCCCGGCAGTGATACCGGCTGGTGTTCCTGTCGAGAACAGTTCATCCTCCTGAAGCAAATGTGGCAGCACATTGTCAGCATCAGCCGTGATGCAGTGAGGTCGGCTGATGTAGCATATGACTAGTAATGAATATGTACTGACAGCAGGCAGGCAGCAGAGGCAGTGTTTTATCCTGGATCAGGGTGGACGTTAACTCAGCGTGAGGACAAGTGGCAGACTGTCAGGCAGATTGTCAGGCGGGCAGCCATGCAGGATTGTGAGTGTAGAGAACAGTGAGCTCAGTCTGGACATGAGCATTAATGTTACAGCTTGTTGAAGGAGGCCACTGACACTCAAAGTGGTTTTGTTTTATGCCAGACAGTCTCCTGATCATGACAGCCTCATTGGGACAGAGAAAAGGGAGATGTTTCTGTGACAAACTGTAAGTGTTTGCTCAAAATCTTAGCTAAACAATCCATTTATGTAGACAATAGCTGCTAACGTAAGGTGACCAGACGCCCCCGATTTCCAGGGACAGTCCCCATATTGGATGACCTGTCCCCGGCTAAAGCTGTCCTCTGGAAATGTCCCCGATTCAAGCATTTCATGGATGAGAACAAAAAATGTTGCGTGTAGACTAGAACAACGGTTATTATGGTAGCTGAGTAACCCGGGAATCCCGATGGATCTGGAATGGCTCCGCTCCGCTCCGGATCGGCAGGCAGATCAAATACGCAAGCACACAGTGCCCACCAGATCTGATCCGCCGCCGCCATCAGAGGAGAAGCACTTGCGAGATTACCGATATTTCTTGCGACTGGACCAGATCTCACGAGATCTTGCGTGTTTCCCCGTGAGGCATTGAATGAGATCCGCCAATTGGAGTATATAAACGGCGGTGTATATAAACACCCGCATCCCACAACCCTGGCTGCCCTTATTATCAAGTGAAGAACAGTTCATCCTTTTGACTTTATTTTATTAAAAAAATTAACTGGATATTTTACTCTGTAGCTGCACACAACTTCTGCTGCTGCTCGTGCTGTGCTGCACTGAATTGATGCGCCGTGCTGCAGCTTCTGGCAAAAATAGAAGCCTTGCGTATCTGATCTGACCGCCAGAGCCAATCTGCAGCAGTGCCAGACGGCAGACGGATTGTGTGGAATCACTCACATTGATTATAATCCTTGCGTATTTGATCTGATCGGAGCAGAGCCGTTCCGGTTCCTGTGGGTTTTAACCATAAGTAGGAGGCACGAGTAAGCATGTTGCGGGCAGTCCTGAATAACAGTTTTTACAGGGGGTTATGACGGGGGGCATGTGCTGCTACTAATTAGTACCGAGTTGTTGTTGTCTGTGACCACACATCCAATGCCCCCCGCTCCGGTTGTCCCCGGATTTCATTACAGAAAGCTGGTTACCTTATGCTAACGTGTTTCTGTTGCTTATTAGCTTTAAAAATGGATGACAGTGGTACGGTAGCTGCTTTTTTCAGGACTGACTGAATCCTATTTCCACTGACAGAAGTTTGTCAGAGGTGCAGGTTCCTCATTTTTTTCAGTAGAGGCTAGTACATTTAAAAAGAGGTGAGCCTTAAGAGACAGACACTGGAACATTTCATCAGTCAAGAGTACATGAAAAAGATATTAAACACTCACCTAAATTCACGACAATGAATAATGAAGATTATACCCGAGCTGGAATTATAATTGAATTTGCCGGAGTGTTTTGTCTTGCAGCAACGACAACATAGAAATGGAAAAGAGAAAGTGAATAAACAGCAGTGCTTCACCTGGATAAGATGAATTGATATGATGAAGATATGAAAGCAGATTGCATGAAATATAAACATTGTGCCTGTTTAAAGTTGCGCTGAAACACTGTACAGTTTCTGCAGTAAGGTGCACTTAGGGAGTGTGCAGGAGTTCAAAGCATGAAATATCAAGAGAATCTGCAGCAAACAGAAGAAATGAATATGCAAATAAAGGAAATGTGTATTTTGACAAATGAGATGTAAAAACGTAAACACACACGGGTATAACTGTACCAACAAGACCAGAAGAAAAGAGATTGTGTCATTTCTTCTTTGCAAGTTTGAGATTTCATTCTGTATTCTGCAGTTTTGAACCTTTTAACACATACTAGGTGATCAGCATGCTGGATACAGTTCTCTTGGCTGTACTATATTCAAATTTGCCAACCTCTGGGCAGTCAAAAAAGAGTCAATACATATTAACATTTCAGGATTCCTCCACCAGAATGATGATGTGGAGAGGGCTTTGAAAGTGCAGCTTTTTTCTTTATACTGGGGTATAAAAGTTTTATAAACTTAAGAATTTATAAAGTCCTCAGGTTAGGGTTTTGGCATCTGATACGGGTTCAGTGTCCTGCATCAATTACTCACACTGTATTTAAGATTCCAACTTATCACTCCTGCAACAACACACATGCTGTCTCATCTTCTTCTGGGTGATTTAGGTTACATAAGAATTTCCCTTGAATTCAAAAGGTATTAATGGTTAAAAAGTTAAGAGGACTCAATTCTCATATTCAAAAGATGCCTCTGGCATCTTTGTTTGATAAATACAAGGGGTGACTTAGGATTTTCAAATAATTGCACTACTTGATTGGCGACAACAGAGGAGGTGGGCCTAAAACATCGGATAGTAGGGCTCATTAGTGGCCCCATGATACGATATTATCACAATACTTAGGCCACAGTACGATATTATTGCTTTCTTAAACATTTTGTAATACAGTGATATTGCAATACAATATATTGTGATTTAAACATTTTTTTCAACTGTTTAGTTAATTAAGCATTTGGCTTCCCTTTATGTTTGTCTTATTTACACAGTATTTTATTTTTAAGTAGCACATCTTGAAAACCTTATTTCTATATTAACTGTACTAACTTCTCCTGCTCCATGATGTTACCTCCGCCAACCTCACTGAACAAACAGTTGATCTTATTTTTCCATTATCAGATAGATTTGACTTCATATTAGCAATTAATTTGAAAAACTGATACTTGGTCAGTAACACAATATGATATATCACCAGACAAAATATAGCGACGCTTACTGTATCGATTTTTTCCCCCACCCCTATCAGACAGGTGGTGATCAGAAGACAGTTGGCTGGTGGGGGGATCTGAATATCATGGAATAAGAAAGGAAGTGCATAATACCCCCTCTTTAATATAATATTTGAAATACTCCAAAATGTACACCCTTGCTCCCACTCTCAAAATACAAACACAAAAGCTGTCCATAGTGGAAATATTTCCCTTAAACAGGATTCTTTGTGCTTTTATAAGACGTGAGCTTTGCAGTGTTAGCACAGTGTGTGTCAACCATGCCCCCTTCTCTTTCTCATGGGTCATAAGCTAAGTCTCAGTAAAGCTCATCAGGTTTAATGAGACACTCATTTGCAACAATTCTCTGTCAAACCACCCGAGAGATCACCAGAGAGAAATTATGTGAGGGGGGAAAAAAAAGAGTTGAGTGCTGTTTTTTTTTAGATATTAAATCATATTTCATATCCCTAGTCTGCCTTTAAGCAAAACTCACAGTGGCTGCATGTATGGGGTATTTCTGAGACTGATCTTACAGAAAAACACAATCACAACAGACGAAGCTTGAGGGTTTTGTAAGACATGAAAACAAATGCAATGCAAAGCAAAACAGTATTTACCACATTTGACATCAATAAGCTTTGAATCCTGGGTAAACTTTTAAGCAATTTCTGAAACCTGAAGGACTGCAGGAGAGTCAACATTTTCAACTCTGAACAGATGTGAAAACCAGCATACACAATTATTAACTTCTAGACTATATACAGATATTTAAACTTGTACTTTATATTTGACTAAAACAATATTTCAGAGTTTTGTTAAACTTTGCTTACATTGTAAATTCAGTGACCGTCAGAAGTTTTTGGATTTTTTTTAAAGCCTGCACAGCACTACATGCAGTTCTGATCAGTTTATAGGACAAATGTCTGGCTAGGTGTCATCATAAAAACCCTCATAATGCCAAATGCCTTTCTCCTGAAGGTGCTTTCTCCTCAAGTTGAGGATGTCATCACTTTAGCAGCCAAGTGCACACATCACTCTGATGTAGAGATGCTCTGAAACAGAGGGTAAGACGTTATTACACAAGGCCGTGGTATGACACGATTTAAGTCAGGTAACATACTGTGCAAACTGAGGCTGAAACAGACCCTGTATTTTAGTTGTATAACTACTCTGGAAGTCAGGCCTGAATTTAGCGTAATTATAAGGTCATGAAGGTCGATCATGGACTTATCAATTTCCACTTATTAGCTGAATGAATATCTGGCATCAGGACAGAGAGTCTCCTGACTGTGCCTGTGTAAAATTGCACGGCCGTGTACTTACGGTGCGTACAACTGGGTTATACACACACGCACGCACGCACGCACGCACGCACGCACGCACGCACGCACGCACGCACGCACACACACACACACACAGCAAAGACATTAAAGATGTAGTTTGGACTTGTTTCGGGGTCCCAAAGGTAAAGGAATTGTGGAAGAACCGGCAGAGTGGAGCAGTGTTGTGAGAATCACACCTACCACCTTGAAATCTGATGATAAAGCAGATACAGATCCTCCTCAGCTGTTCGGGTTTTTCCAGCTTTGTGGGCACAGTTATAGACTTTTATTTCAAAGTGTTATGTGTGGAACCCATTTAACATCTTTTTCCTGATGCAGTGGCAGCACTAACAGTTTAATGCCAAAAGGAAGGAAAGCAAGATCTGAAATCTCAGCATTGCCAGATCTTCAAGGATTTTGCAAACATTACATGTTTCGCAGCATTTTTGTGCATGAATGACTGTTTCAAATGTGTGAAAAAGAAATGTAATCAGTAAACACAATTCTGCATTTGAGAAATGAAGGCAGAGCTGGGTTTCTAGACAGTTGGCTGTAGCAAGCAAGGATCCCAAACACTGTGTGAGGGCTGTGGCACTAACTCCTACATGAGATCTCCGGGTCAAAGATGGCACGGTAAATTAGAAAGACAGAAAGTCCTAGCCTGGTCCTGAGTTAAGGGGTGAAAAGTGCAAGAGGGAGTTTACTGCAGAGTCTGAGCTTTTAATGGCAGAGGAGCAGATGTGATGTGGTGTCAGCACAGTCTCATCAGCTGGTTACTTTACACTGCAGTTTAAAAAGTACAGCTTTCACCATGTCAGGAGGAACATTAAACCATGTGCTCTACATTGATTTGCATTGCGTCTGCAGATTTATGTGTTCTTATCTGTGCTACATATATTTTTGGGTGTTAAAATGATTTTGAAGAAAATTGGTAGCAGTGTAGAAGCTTTAACAGAGGTGAGAATAGGCAAGAACAACAACCAGTGTTTTCCCTAGGTTGAGAATTTTCTTTTGGTGGTGGGACGGTCGGTGCAGGGTGGCGCCGTGGTGTTTTATAAGTGCATTCAAAATGATCTTGTCAAACTAAGGTTTATGAACTATGCCTTATTCATTGCACATATTAACTTGGTTTTCTAAGAGCACAGTAACCCCTACCTAAACATTTTGGAAGCACAATCAGAAATTTTAGGGGCGCACACTGTAACCTGACTTGCAAGGCAAAAAAATTAACATTTCCTCTCATTTTTAATGTATTACTGATGAATAGATAATCAATGCAGAAATTACAATGTGCTGTTTTAATATCAGTGTCACATTTTATTGTTTTTTTAAAAGATGAGGGTCAGGTCCATTTCCATTTATGCTTATTCGCATACTGTTTCTCGGTTCATTGTTAGTGTAGCTAGAGCACAACAGTTTGGGTGCACTTTCATATATTCACCAGTGTGTCCCGCTCTGCACCGTGTTTATCTAGAGGAAACCCTGCTGTCTGTGTGTTTGTATGACCGCACGTTTTTTTTTTTTTTTTTAATTCTATTTTTATCTTCTTGGGCGGGTGTCAATCTCTTTGGGCGGGTCGCTCAAGTAAAGTCTATGTAGGGGAAACACTTCAATTCAATTAACAGCAAGATCTCTGAATAGCAGCAGCTTTATCAAAGTGAGAAGTGTGAGATAGAGATACTAAAAGAAGATTTATTGAGTGTAACGCTCAAATACCCAAAGTTATACAGGTGTGTAATTGCTGAAAATTGCATTATTATTTTGATTTTTCTGGGAAACGGATTTGTGCACTCAGGTTTGATTGTGCCCCCCAGCATTTGGGCCTACATGACATTCCCTGATGTGGACTGAACGAAAGGATATTTAGAAAAATTAAGCCAGCTTATCTGGATCTCCCAGAACCCCTAATATGCAAAATAAATCCATGTTTTCCCTGTGCGCTGTGTGCTATTCTCTGTTCTTTTTCGTTGCAACTGTCCATGCTAATTCTTCATATTTTACAAAGTATACTAGTCTGCACATCACTTACACCTTAAGGCTACTTTTATGTGAGGTTTTTGATGTCTGGTAAACAAGGCCCTTTGTTCACATGATGTTGAAGCTCATTAAACCACAGTGTCAGAGGGTATTAGAGTACTGATACGTCCAAAACATGAGCAAAACGCCTTTTTAACTCAAAAATGAACTGAGTCTGGCAACTTGGAGTTATTTCACCAGATGATAGTGAAAGTCTAGAGAGTTACAGAAAGGAATTGTGCCTTGACTTTCTGTATTATAGCCAAGGTCTGTTGAAAATGTAACACAGTAATGTTGCTAGGTTTTCAATATTGCGAGTCATTTGGACCCATAAATGGGCATTTTTGTGGGTCCCTGTAAAACCTGAATAAGTCCCGAACTCCCCGATTAAGTTTTGTTTTCCTAGAAAATTGCAGCGTTAAACTCATATTCCATTTTTGTAATGGTATGTTTGGTTATGTTTATAATGCATCACAAATGAAAGGATTTCAAAATAAGATCATAAAACAGCTGCCACATCTGCATGAGTCACAAAATTCAAATACAGGAGGTTTTTTTTGAGCAACATAACAATGTATGAGGCAAAATAGAGGTCAGTATGAAAGTAAGCATTTTTTAAAATATTTTTCTCCTGTTAGATCATACTCAGATAGGTTGTGCTTGCTGCAGGAACATGATGGAGTGGGATTATCAGTAGCTGCGTTTACATGTGGGCACAAATAATCAGAATAATGGCCTGATCAGAATAAGAAAAGCATTATGTAAACATGTCAATCGGAAGATTCTGATCCAATTCGGCTCAATCGGAAAGACATTGTATTCCGAACGAGAGGAGTGGTTTATGCTGGTCGTTATTTCGAAACGTGTCCATGTAAACACTTAGGTGAGCCACTTCTGTGTTTGTTGACAGCACAGGCGTCAATACAACTCTTCTTCTGTGGTTGTTTTAGGGAAATTAGATGTGTGTGTGTGGATGCACCTCATGATTGGATGATTTGATTTTGCGCCCATATAAACAGTGGATTCAGATTATCTGATCCCTCAAATTTTTAATCATATCAAGAAATTTTGCCCATGTAAACATGGCTATTTTGTCTTTACAGAATAGCATAAAAGTAACTTGTTCACAGAGACAGAAAATGAATCTAAAGTTTTGCTGATTATCTCTAGATTGTCTTTAACATATTAAGCAGACTGGGAACAATAAATCAAACACACCCTCTCAGCACTGTATGTTAAGGAATGGCAAACAGCCACCTGACAAAAACCCACTCTGTGCTGTGGAGCTACATCAATTTTGAAACATACACCTGCTACAGAAGAGCATGCTACAACCCTCAGTTAGACACTAGTTGTCTGTTGTAGCTTTAACCCAACATAAATGTTCACAATAAGATGCTCCCCTTAATTGGCCAGACTGCTCATTTGTCCAAATGTGTATCTGGAAGAGGAAGACTGAAAGCTGTTGCGCACTGACGCAGCTTCACTTCCCGTCTGTCTGAACCACAATATGTCAAACATTTGCTGTTGAGACACACAAGGACACTTTGAAAAATAAACTTGTAAAATGTCCTTGGGATGTATGGATGACATGTTTCCTTACCTTGTCATCTCTTAAACTCCTGTTGGCAATTATGCAGCATAAACGCCGATTTACTCCATGTCAAACAGGACTGGATGCACACATGCCACTCACAGCTCCTCAGTGATTTCAGCAGTAATACAAAAAAAAAAAAAAAAACCTGACTATTTAACACAGTATACTAAAAATACAAAATACAAATACAAAATGATCAGAGATAATTCACTTCCCAGATCTGCAGAAATATTTCAGTCTGGCTTAAAAAGTCTATGCTCAAACTTATACTTCAGAGGGTAATTGTATTCAAGAAGTTCACTGAGTAGAAGATGCTGATAATGAGATTTACACAATATCCAATTTGCACACCTGCAGCATCTGTGCCACCTGGCACTACAGATCGGCAAAATACTTTTGGCAAAAAATAACTGATTATCATTTCTTTATCCCTTCACCCCGTCACTAAGAGACAGATTCACATTCGTACTGAATAAAACATCTACGCATTTAAATACCCTTGCTCTAACATCTGCCAAGAGATCTGCCTGCGAGCGTGATATTAACGGCTGCTCCTATTTTATCTTATCTGCCTGATCACAGCTATCGTCATTCATGAACAAACTCATGCTCGGTTCCATAACAACAAGGACATAGAGAAGATTTAGCAACCAGGCGTCACAACAACATACTCCTCTGCTTTTATATCTTTATTTAGGATTTTCTCATTTTGTCTCAGGAACACTTTAAGTTTATAGCAGTATTTGACCAAGATTTAAAGTAATTCTTTAAAATCGAGGCCAAGAGGAGGAAAAATCTCTCTGTTGTATTGAGTAGAATTAAGGAAGGAGTAGTGCTGCACGATTTTGGCCAAAAATAAAATCCAGATTTTTTTCTCTGAAAACTTGATTTTTGATTTTATTCAGTGATAACTTCAACAAACTTCTCTTCAAAAATAATACGTTTTTCTATCATCTCTCATAACAAAACCATTGAAAACAATATAAAGTATATGCCAAGCCAGGAAGTGGCGCTGTAACGCTGCCCAGGAGTCTTCTTCTGCAAAAGACAGAAGAAGAGTACAGATTATGTGTATTACAGTTGTTTTGGACGGACACATGCAGCCGTCATAAAACAGTTAAGCTGTGTGCCACATAATCATTTCGAGAGATGCAGATAGTCATCCACACAGAGATGAAATGGTAGTCATTTACAGATTTATGCACTCTCCGAACCATTTTCAGAAAGTACCATTTACAGTCACCTGAAACGCCGATAGAAAAAAAAACTTTTGTGTGTACTTCTGAATTCATTTCCGTGTAGATGGGTTGATACCGCCCTCAGACAGACTTTGCAGAGGGGAGTGGTTTTCTCTTCATCCAAAACTGTGAAGCCGAACCAATTCCACACAGCTAACTTGCTCTTGCCCCTTTTAGCCACAAAATTATTGCCTTCTTCTGCAGACGCCATGGTTTTTTACACTGGTGTGTGTGGGAACTGGGGAGCACTCCTGCAGCAAGGGGGAGCCTACAGTGGCCTGGAGGAGTTAGACATGATAGAGTGAAAAAATCGATTTGACGATTTCAATTTTTTTAACATCGTCATAATCAAATAATCAGTTTACGATTTAAAATTGATTAATCGTGCAGCCTGAGGAAAGAGGGAAACATTTCTCACATCAGGTAAAACAAATCCCAAAGGTTGTGATGATAATGGTTAGGATTTTGGTGTGGAGATCAGAATAAAGGAGCAGACATTAAAAGCAGGTGAGGAGATGCCTGCACATGTCGTGATTTAAAAAGTTGTGACTGATGGCCACCGAAACGCCAGATGGATCTCTGATTTATTCAGCATTTCCAGCTCATCATGCTTAATTCTTGTTGGCATCTGTGTTGGTTTATCTGCCCTATGAAAGCTGCATAGTCCTGCAACAGTCACCCAAGTGTATTTGCCAACACTTTTTTGCATTTTTACCCATGTGATCATCATCCAAGATCAATAACCATCAGAACTGGCTTTGCACTTCTGCATCCTAGCCTATGTAATGTCTGTTGATATCCTAATCAGAGAATGGAAAAGAGAACAAAGGCATCCACTGTTATGTCTGTCCTTTGCAGAATCTCAAGTCAAACACGGACCTTCTCATGCCGTTGTTTTATCGTTTTGTGAAACTCGTTATTGTCGAAGTTGTTTGCACTCTTTTGCCTCCGCTGTGTCATATAATAACAAGCCTTATGCTTCCTACACACAGCCATCTGTTGTTATATCCAAACTGTAGGTAAAACTTTTTAAATGTGAGTTTGTTGTTAGAGCAAACTTATAAAACAAACCCCTGATGGAAACTGCCGGGAGAGCAGACACATAAGGTCGGAAATAAACAGAGGGAGGTGATGATGGTGGTTGTTGTTCTGTAGAAATGTATTACACTGTGGACAAATTAGGATCGGTATTGTTTTTTTGTGCATGCTGCTCAAAGGGATCTCAGTTCACAGGTCTCTGTCCTCTCTCTCCTCTTTAGTTAACTGTACACACAGACAGGCGTAACCAAGGTGACATGCATACTCTGTGTATGTCATTAAAACTTTGTCCTGTTACTTCATAAACTTGACTTGTAAAAGCTGCTGAGTTTCACTTATAAGTAATCAGTTGATTTTGTTGATGATAAAAATTGTTTGATCTGCATCATGAGCCCCATGATGGTAGCTTTTAATCAAACCCAAACTCACCATCTTCTCCTTCGTAGGATTTTCATATAATGATGTACGGGCACTGCAAGTGAAGACACTAAAGTAAACACCCCTAAGACCTGAAAGTTGAGCAGTCCCTTACATGTCGGCTTTATATTAACAAGCACTGAGACATGCGGGACAAAGCCGTCTGAAAATTCTTCCTTCTTGTTGTTGTTCTTCTTCAGACAGTGCCAGCACTGTCTTAAGGTCCTTACACACCTGGGGTATTTTTTTCGTGCCATTATTTCGGGCGTCAATTTTTTTTTCTGAACCCGTATCCTGTCAATACAAGTGTTCACATCAGCAATGTTTTCCCATCCTACAATATTGTGGCATTTATTTTTTTGTATCACCGTATCACGATTAAATTTTTGTTAAAATTTCGTTAAAGTTTTGCATGTTGTGTGTCCACTTCTGACTCATCAGATTTCGTGTTGTTGCGACATCAGATTCACCGGTATATCCAACATGGCTGACCGGCTGATTGTTTACGTATCGGAGAACAGAGTGCTTTTTGATAAAAGACATAAATATTACAAAGATTTACGTGTCTTTTTTCCACACGGAAAGTTGCAAAATCGCATTGCGCTTGATGTATATAGTCAGGCGCGTCAAAATCCGCCTCCGAATATTTCGTAATCTTACGGCGTATATTTGCGTCGTTCCCGTTGTGTAAGGACCTTTAGGCTGTTTTACACACTTCTCTTTAGTGTCTTAATGAATGGGTAGAAGTGAGAGCATACTTCATCTAGGAATACCAGAGCAGGTGTGTTTGTCCCAGAGATGCCTGATATGTCAGAACATGTAATGCACTAACAAAGTCTAGGTCTTATACATTGCTTTCATTAACAGTTGGGAAAGTCGTCTGGATGTGAGACTTGTCTCGCTCTGTCTTTGTTTTGTAAAAGCCAGCTTCACTGTTTAGGCTAAAACATACAGGATTTGTGGTGAGCGGGTTCCGTCAGCATCACGTATTACGCAGCAAATAGGTTGCCATTCTAATCAATAGGGCATTGCATACAGGACGTGTATCAGCTCTATTGCAGCATCGTATCAGAAGCATATCAAGAGCAGCACTGCTAAAGATATGTGCCAAGTCCTCTACAGAGAAGATCATTCTAGACAGGATGTCAAGCATGAAAACCACGCACTTCATTCAGTAAATTTCAAAATAAAACCATATGCGAACCTCCAGCTGTGTATCAGTTTGCATAGATGAGAAACACTTCCTGGTTATGGGTTTATCAGTAACACAGAACAATCCTATGGTCAATCCCTGATCCATGTGGGCCCCAACAGGACTTTTGTCTGCTAACTCTGTCTAAAGGTAACAGCACAGTATAAAGGAACATAGTTTACTTTGTTAAACATGAGTAAACCTGCAAAACCCCAAACTGTAAAATCACATTGCTTTTTCACATACAGTAGAGGCTCAACAGTCAGTGAATTATATCCAAATTAGTAGGAAATAGACCACAGAAAGGAAAAACAACCTGTTGTGAGCATGTTGTTTCCTCTATACTGAGCCCAGCTAACCGGGGCTTTACCAAGCTGCTGCCATGCTCCAAATACGCATCCTGTATGCAATACCCACTACTAACTACTAACATTCATTTTCTATGTTAGTAGTTTATTCCATCTCTGTAAACTACGATTACATCTGAGACCCAAAGGGATTTTTTTGACCATATTCGCCCACTTGCAGCAATGCTAAAACCACCTCCTCTCATGAGATTTGCATGAGGTCCCACTGGACCTGTGTAATCCCACTATGTGGAACCACAAGTTGTGGGTAACATAATAACAGTAAGGTAATGTACCAATGGCTAATGTATGCGAATGTGGCTGCATGGGGAGCTAAGTGGGTGCTAATAGCTAGCCTTAGATGTTGTCTGTAAAAGCATTACCTCAGGGTCATTTCATGTCTACAAAACTGTGAAAAGTGACACCCACAAGCTGTGTCTAACTCAATTTGACTGGAAAACAGCCACATGGAAGCTAAAAAAAGAGCTGGAATCAGGGTTCTCATGGATGCCAGAATAAGACAAGTTCGGAGATTAAGAGACTGACAGGATGTAAGGTGGAAATGAGTTGAATAGTCTTTAAATAATCTGGTATTGTGTGCCAGCCATGATGTGGAAATTGGACTGGGATGGTCAACATGTAAATATTTTTGACGTGTCACACCTCCTCAGATATAATCATTTGAAAAGATGTTCTGATTTTTAAGAAAAAAAAGAAGGTCATTACATTTGATACTCATCATTTTTGTGCTCCTCAAACCAGTTATCGACCTCTCCTACCATGTGTATGGGAGAACTGTCACTCTTGAGAGACCCGATCCCATCATGATAGAAAGAGGATCACTGTGACCATTCTCTCTGAAAAGGAAAAATGACCCGGACCGTGTCAGTAAAAAGCCCCCACAGTTCAACAGATCCAGCAGATCCCTTCACTGTAATTCAAATATTTAGTTTTCTTGTTAAATTTGTCGACTTGTTGTAAAACTCTCATGTAATGTTTTTCACATCAAATTAGGCTGTCAATGCAAATCTTTCAGTTAAATGTTTAACGTTGTGTTGTTTTGCAAAAATGAAAAACAAAGGATCTGCTTCGATGCATTAATCAGAAGAAAATGAGCTTCCCATTTTCATGAATGACCATGACAAATGAGTGTTGAACATGATGGATGATAACTACAGAATAATTACAGTAATTAATTACAGGAAAATATTGCAATCATCATTTCAATTTAATAAAGAAGGAAAAGTCCTGGATGTTTTCTGAAATTAAATGTTTTCTCTCAATTAAAACTTTGATAAATACTGCAGTTTACAGCCCTGACTTGACACACAAAGCTTGCCATTGGAGTGGCCTTCATGTTAACAGTGTGTTGGTGTCCTGAATGAATAGCAGGTCCGTCACATTGGAGGTGATAAATGCCTGAGATGCAGCCTCAGCTCTCTTGTTGTCTCTTCACAAGGTCACTAGTGAAGGACAGACACAGCTTGTCTCTCTTTTGAATTAGTTTTTGTTGTTCCACTAACCCACAGTATAATCTCACTTTAAGTTTGATCTTTAAGGAACCAAATAATACATAGTGGCAATGCCTGAAAAGTGTAATTTGATAAAACATATTCAGAGCAGTAAGCATGCTATTGCTTATAATGTGATTAACAATTACACTGAATCTGAATACCGTATTTCACCAATTAATATCTTGGGCATTTAATTCACAAAATCAACTTTGACCCCAGGCGTTTAAAAGAACCAGGTGGCTATTCGCTGCAGGCCTTCATTTATTCTTACACAGATCTGCACCAGGCCATTATTATGATGACAGTTACTGTGCAACATATTTTCAGTACAAAACTCCAGGCTTACTTTTTGTTTTCTTTCTTCCTATGTTATTATTTATGTCCATTTTCTGTCCATTTTCCTCCATGTTGACCTGTGGGGTGTCAAATTGGTGCACTGCAATTTGTTCCCTCTGAAACTTCTGTTTTTTGTCAAAATAAGAGTTAGTCTGTCATTTAAGATTACAGTACATCCTTTTCCAACGTTAGCTAGTTCTCTTATTTTGACAGGTGAACTGTTACTTCCACAGAAATAATGATGCAAATAATGGCACTGGCGGTTATTCAGCTGGGCGTTAAATATGCAAACACAAGTGCTGACCCCAGGCGTTTAAAAGAACCAGGTGGCTATTTGCGGCCCGGCGATTAATTGGTGAAATACGGTATGTCATTTCCAGTTCAGCTATGAATGTGTAAGCACGCACACTAGTAAACTGATAATGGTCTGATTTCTTGAGTTACTCAAGTACTCATGTAAACAGCATCATCAGATTTTCTTGATCACATTAAGGCCATAGTGTCCACCTCAGTTTATCTCGCCACTGGGAGGAAATAAAGCAATGGTAAAATAACAAGCACAAAGCCTACTTATGGAAACAAATCCACTTATTGACAGAAACTTCAGCATTACTAAAGTAAAGGGATGGATGTGATCGGTGTTATTTTTATGGCCTTTCCCTTCCTGTCATGCCCTTGCAGGAATATCTTTCCTGTGGATGAGAAACAATGAGCTACAAAAAAATAAATAAATAATATATATTTTTTTTATTCTTATCCAAGGCTGTTTGAATATTTTGAAACAAAACAGGAAAGAGGGGCACAGATCCCTGTGCTTTTTTCTCCGAGAATAAATCCAAAGAAATAACAAAATCCAGGTTTATACAGGAGTGAAAATTGATATTGTAATATAATGAAGCCTTATCCCGACAATAGAGAACAGATGACGACTAGCTCATCTTTGTGTTATGTGGACGAAACAAACTGCTTTCGGACTCTTTTTCTCATCTCTGCCTCGACAGTCTGGATGAGAACTCACTGCACATTATTGCAGTGTGTAGTTCATAAATCTGATGACTTTGCCTGACTGTTACTGCTCTGAATTTTTGCGCTACATCTTCTAATCGACAACATTGTGAATTTAGATTTGTGTGTGTGTGTGTTTGTTGTGATCAGTTATTGTATTGTACTGTTTCCATGCATACAAACACTGTGGATGTGGGCCTCAGCTTATCTGTTTTTGTTGACTACTCCGACATTTATTTCCCAAATTATAAGAAAATGTAATAAAGGATAAATTGTCAGAGATTGTGAGTGCTGTTTTTGTTTTCTGTCAGGACAACATGTACATCACTCACCTTTGGTTTCAAGCATAATAGTAAGACAAGCTGTGAGTCATCACACTTCAGAGGCTTAATTAAGAAAATGTTTGGCCATTTGTAAAGATTGGACAAGGTTGTCACATATAAAATGGTTGAGGATCAACTAAAAGAGCGAAAAGAAGGGAAAAAGAACAGCCCTGCCTGCAGAGGTCTAAATAGAAGGACATCAGACTACTTGTAGGCCACTGAGGTCAAGAGCATGAGTGTTAAAAATATGCAAGACTCAAATTCTCTAAATCTCCCCTTTACTCCCTCCTCTCTGCTTATTCTTCATATCCTACCTCATGTATTTTTTTGCACTTCAATCTTCTTTTTCCCCACAAACCTTTATTCTTTATTAAAACTCCATGGCTTCAGTTCCGGGTGACATAATCTGGACCAGCAGAGATGCATAGCTTGCAGCCTCTGGTTTGTGAAAGCGTTGATAAATCTGTAGTGCTTATCTGCTTTGCATTTCCACTTTAGCACAACCCAATACTTCACCACCCTGCTAAACATGGGGTCTTGTTAACTCCTCGATTGCTCCACAGTTAGTCTGAGCCATTAATACTTCAACATAATCAAATCTGCTCTTTTATATAGGGCCCCAAACCCTGTACTGTGTGTGCACAAACAGAAATTAATATTTGATCCCGCTGCAGATACACCAATGCAGGCCAGATGAGGAAAAAGTGGAAACTTGCTGTTTTGCATTTACTTGTAGTAAATGAACTTACATTTGTGGCCATGGCTCCTTCATCATCATTTAACTTTGCTGAATTATGCTGAATTATTTAAAGCATGCATTAAATAAACACTGAAATCATCTTCATTTGGAAAAGTCATTGAGCAGGCGGTCTTATCAGTAACCAGGCAACAAGAGTGAAAACCCCTGTGACCGTTGATGTAATTTTGGATTATAGAGTGAAATACATAAGTGCCTGTTATTTTTGGATCTGAACATTTCTTTGTTTCAAAAACTTTGAACCCCTCTGACTCAACCTGAGTGAGTCTGTATTTCAGAACAGACCAGCCTTCATTGAACTGAATTTTTGACAGTATAAGAAACACCATTTAATTGATGCAAAAGCTGTGTGATCCAGTTTTAGTTGAGGGAAGTCCACCTGACGCATTACTGTGGGTCAGCCAGGTAGGTTCCATCTCCTTTGCTTAAACTATGTTGAGTTTTTGCAGAAAATGCTAAGATAAGCTTATAGAATAATTGCACTGTTTGTTTGACTGCCATATAAGCTTGTGGATGTACGGTATAATGGCAAAAAAGGTAGACTGTGTGGTACAGACTTGTGAATATGTCGTCCATAAGTATGTGTAAGTAGGGGTATAATGAAATAGAAAAATCCCTGTTTTGAGCCTTTTATATCTAAAGACCATTACACACCAGCGAATCAGCGAAGCGAATTGGCAAAGCGAATAATTCGCCTTTTTTAAAAACCTCACAAAGTCAATGCAAGCTTCCACACCGCATTTTGCGAACATTCACAGGTGAACTGTTATATAAATCTATAGCCTAATATAAATCTTACCTCAGACATGTGGTAGGCCATTGATCTGGATCAGTCGGCTGTCTGTAATTTGTCCTCTCCTTCTGCAAATGTGGAGTCAGCTAATGGAGCAGTTCTTGAAATTGTCTGAGGGACATTTTGAAGTATTGTCGGAATTTCTCGGGATACAATTAAAGCTCCTGGATCGTTGTGTGGAGCTCCCCCATCTCCTGATACAAGGTCAGTATTGGATATACTCAGACACTCAGATTCTTCTTTTTCTTTTTGTTTTTAATTTGTTTTTTTAACAACCATGACCAGGTCATCATCACTTGAGGATGTAGCCGCCATTGTTTCTCCTTCCCTCTCCCCCCCTGTTCTCCCGTGGTGTATTTTTATGTGAATATGTGAATTTTATTCACACTGCATTAGGTGTGTATAAGAAATGGCATAAGCTGAATATTTCACATTTTCGCTGCGCTGTTTCGTGTCACTTCGCTAATTCGTTGGTGTGTAACGACCTTAGGAGAGAGACAAAGATACTTTACACAGGGGCTGCTGTCTTGCATCAACACGTTTCTGTTTAGCAGAAAACAAAACGATGTGGCTCCCTGAAATACACTGCTGAGAGTGATTGTTGTTACTTTCTAGAGAATTAGTGGTAACACAAATTTTTTTGACAAATGGAGGATTTTACTGACTGTGGATCTCAGGATTGTCTTGTCCTTGAAGGCCACCATTGCTTCACCAATGGGAGGGTGAGCAAGGGAGCATTTTAATCTGTAATCTGACACCTAGATGCCCCAGCATATTCACATTTCTACACGCTGCACCAACAACCATGTGTAGGTAGGGGATAGGGTTTTACATTCCTCTCAAGCCTGCAGCACATGTTGGAAATAAAAGTCTGCAGGAGATTATTACCTTGGCAGACACACAATTGATTGACAATTTCAGTCACTTAATGAAATCTATTGTCTCTACCCCTGATCTAGGTTGTTCCATCTTTATTAGTCTACATGTATGGATTGAATTCGACCTAGACAAGGACTGAGATTTGGAAAATAAAAAACATCCTCATTGAAGAGAAGGGACTTTTTGTTTCTGTTTTGGATTTATTTGTTGTGAATCAGACAGAGCCAAGAGACAGCTGGGACTATGGCTGACTGATACCCTTTCTCTGGACGGTTTGTCATTATCAGACACAATCAATAGAACAGAAACCTCAAATTAATCTTGTCTTTGACCGCCGTATGTGAGGAGAATCCTGAGGGCTGTGGTTTGTCATGCAAATAGTGATAATAATTATTCTCTAAGTGCTTTCTTTGCATGCCACAAATAGATTCCTGTCAGTCAAAGAATTAACCACCTTGAGGCAACAGGACATAAAATAAAGTTATACACATTTAGACAGTTAAAGAGCCTGGAGGTTATAGATATGTTTCTCTACTCTGTTGGGTAAAGTCCATGTCTGCTTTTTTATGTGTCTGGGCTGTCAAAACCTGCTGAAAAATGAGCCAAGAGACTGTCATTAAAGATAGCTGCATGACTCTGACACCCAGTCTGTGAGAAAAAGCATAAAGAGGAGAAATGGAGAGTGAGATAGGGTGACATACAGCGGGGCCATCAACAGGGAGGGAGTAGCTGCAGCAGATAGATGGCTGAGAACATAGGACGAGGCGTGAAGGGGTGAAGGGGATTGGCGAGCACCAGAGAGACTGTTACAACAAGTGAGCGAATGCAACGTGAGTAAGATGAGGCTCAGGGGGGCTAGTGGAAATGTCTTTAAAATCTCCCTGCTGTGGCTCAGGGGACTTTTCTGAGTAACTGAGGCACTAGTGATAAACCCATCACCTGCTACTTTTACCTCTCCGTCTCTTTCGATACACACATCATCCTCACTTTAGGGCCACGATGATGACAGACAATTATCACATCAGGTGGCACAAATGCACTTCTCTTACTCTTCCCACAGCTTAGACGAGAACAGATTTCCTCAGACATACAGGTGTAACTGCAGTTTGGGTACCTGTGAGCCTGGAAGTAGGAAAATTGATGCAGACACAAATTCCTTCTGAGTGAGTGTGTGTGAATTAATTTCCCTCACCACCTCGTAAATGCCTGTTTGCTATGTGCTTTAGTTTGCATACATGCTGGTGTAGCCCATAGGCACTATCATTTATCTTCATCTTAGACCACAGTAGGAACAGTGGACAAGGCACAATAGGTAGTTATGAACAAAGAAAACAGACAAGGTGGGTATGAGCATAGGGAGTAAGAGGATTGGTAAAACAGAGTGTGAACGAGGATTTGTAACGCAAAGGACAGCCTTGCTTTTAAAGTGTTTAGATGCTCTAAAAAAGGAAATCTGTCCTGTGGCAGCATGTGCAGCAGACATCTGAAAACGTTAACATCTGCTACCATATTGCTGATATATTTCAGCGGTGCTTGTTTACGCTATGAGCAGTTTGGTGTAAAGCAAATCTTCATTGCGTGTCTCTGATATACTTTTGAAGAGCTCCACTAACTTTACATATTCAGATCAGATTAGGTGTGATGGAGAGTGTGACTTAAACTGTGCTTCTGGAGGAGCTTTGCCTAGTCTGTAGGAATAACTTTGGGTTTACTGATCTTTAGAGCTCAGCTCTCCAACAGGAAGCCAGCGTGTGGAGCTTCATTGATTAGAGGGTAAGATTTTGAAACTGAGTGAAAGCACTTTTTTTAAGCTTTTGGTGGACCAGTCGATGAACTTTTAAGTAATCTATTGAATTTATCAACACAACTGTGGGCATCAGGAAATCAGTCTTCACAGCTTATACTATACACAATTTTTTACAACTACTCAACTTGAACCACGGCTGATTTGGACACTTTTTGGTGGCTGCTGCAGCTCACAAATCTCTTAATTTATGTTTTGTTGATCTATTACTTTTCTTTGCTTAACCCTATCCCTGTATCAAATGCCTGATTTACTGGTGAGGACACCTTCTTTAAAGCATTAGGCTCCGCCACTAATGTCATGTACAGGCTGAAAAGGGGACAAACAACAATAATTAGATTTTTTTTTTTTTTTTTTTTTTTTGGGGGGGGGGCATTTTTAGTCCTGTATAAAAACATTAAATTGCCTTAAATCTTCGACAGAGAAAATCCTGACAACAACATCTATTTCTACAGAACATCTGTCCTTGTGTTTGCCGTGCTTGTGTAACGGTAAACGCCAAGTTGAAGGATAATACATGGAGATATAAAGTGCAAAACAACAGACTGCAGATATTGAACTGTTGGCAGGTGCTCTTCACCCAAATTATGTTCCAAGGCAGTTCATTTATTTCACAACAATACTTGTTTACATCCTACCCAAGGCAGCAGCTGAAATTCTGTGTGATGATCTCCAGGCACACTGAGGAAGGTAGAGGCCATTCTAAAAAAACATGCCCCCCCCCCCCCCCAAAAAAAAAAAAAAAAAAGAGAGGTTGAAGGACAGCTCCTCTCTTTTTGCTGCAGGCTTGAGAGATCCAGAAGATCTTTGTAGACTTTGTAATCCATCAGGCTTTTAAATTCTTCTTTAAATAGTCGACGAGATGAGATTCCAGACAAACTGTAGTCCCTTTGCGGGTCAATACAGTTCTTGTATTGTATTGTTTTGTATGTGATCAGGTACTAGTAGCAATAAAGCCACCCACTGAATCCAGAAACGCGGTTCTCCAAGCTTACTCAGAACAAAGTCCCTGGTGGACACAGAGATATTACCTTAACTGAGTGAACCTCTAAGAAACAGAGAAGTGAATATTAACCAGTTGTGAGAAATGTGAATGAAAAATGACCTAGCGGTCAAACCCATGGGGAAAACGTAATGGAATATTGACTTCTCCTTTAATCTAAACAACCCTTCATATTCTTCTCATTGTGTTCTTCTAATCAAGTAGGGCCGCCTTAGAAATGATCACCCAGGTACTAAAAAGAGACGTCACCTCCAGAGTTGTTGGACTCACACCCATATTTAATAATAACAGTCAAAAAGATTACGCCCCTGAACTGCTTTTTTCTCCTTTTTTCCTTCTCCTCCACATTGCATCGTGCTGCTCTTATTAATTACTGCCAACATACAACACGATCAATCACCTCCAGAGCTAAATCAGTGAAATCCTGATGTATTTCATTCCCCTGCAAATTGAGTTACCAGATGATGGTTGAAATAATTGCCTCACTCACTGACTGTGTGGCCTCAGTAGATGTCTGGCCTTTGCTTATTTTTCTTGAAGCCTAGCACAATAAAGTGCTCTGATTACTGTAACAGGAGCAGATGAACTCTATATTTCAGATGAAGCTCTATGTCTCCATAACATAATTTGAAAAAGCTCTGACCATTTAAACAGAGTAAGAAGAATATCATTGGAACTCAAATTGCTCTGAATGATTCAATGCTGTCACTTATGAAAAATCTGTGTAGGGAAATGTCCTTTAATGCAGTTTTATGGCCGATCTGTGGACTGCTTACCACCTTTAATGATGCTTAATTGTAGATAGTCAAGGGCACATTTTATGGGTGCTTATAAAAGTATGATTAAGTCATGTCGTAGGGGAATCTCTGCAAATAGATGGTTCGATGGCACTTTCCCCCTGTGGCCTCTATGGATGCAGTCCAATATCCAGTGTACATGGATAGATGCCAGGGACATCACTGGATGGCCAAAGGTGATGCTATTTTAAAATGACTGAAGAGATGCTTGTGTAACTTCTCAGACTGATGATGTCACTTTGTTGGCGCACAAGAGACAAAGCTTGGAAAATCTGGATACGTGTTGTTTTTGTTGGGAAGGATACCTTCATTGTGAAAGATGTGCCAGGAAGACATGAAGAAACTCAGTTTCTTGACCTTGTTTTTTTTTTTTTCCTTTTTTTTTTTTTTTTATCACTGCGTTTAAACCACACAGTTGATTTATTAATAGATTTATGATAGGGATTGACCAGTTAATTTTTTTGCTGTTTGATACTTACAGTAAGAAATATCAAGATGGTTAGTTAAGGAACTCTAACCTAGAACACAAACAAATCCTGTAGACAGTTATCAGCTGCTATGTAAGTCTCATTTAAGCTCGCCATATGTATGAAAATGTATGCGTCTGTTTCAAACGATGGTTCCATCACTGCCCGCATACTTCCATGCGCCCTTTACGTTGGCATGGATGTTTAACATTACATCCAACAGGGGGGCAGGCCAAAGTCAAAGTCAAACAACAAACAAAGAGAAACATGATGACTGTGGATTTTCTCTGAGCAGCTAACATTTAGCTCCCTCACAATTTCCTCCCAGCTGTTCTGGAGTTTATTATCCTGGTGTCCTGGACAAGTTACATCATACATATGTTTGTAATTGTGTACCTGCTCACAACAACCTTTCCTCTAATAGCCCCGCCATTGTCTTCTTCGTTTCTCTATATGTGCAGAAACACTGACAAAAAGAATATGAAGCAAGGACGAAGAGCTCCGTCCGGATATGTATGTAACGTTGAGCATAAAGGAACGTTTAGCCACACTTGTATGCATCCTACCCAAGGCAACGGCTGAAGTTCCATGTGATGTTCTCCATGACACTGTTGTTAGGATATAGACTCAACATTCAAAGGCACTAACATACAAACTTCACTCTTTCTCTTTGCTGCAGAACAGAGAGATTCAGGAGAACTTTTGTACCCACAGCTATCAGACTGTTAAATTCTCCTATTTATAGTAGATGAGATGAGACTCCAGGCAAACAAAGTTCCCTTTGGGGATCAATAAAGTTCTTGTATTGTATTGTTTTGTATTGCAAACAAGCTGAGTCATAGTTAGCAGCAGTAGCTTCCAGTGTCTCAGATCTATCATAATACAAGCATTTAAGGTTTTTAACATAAAAACGTACAACTGAGGGGAGCGCTCAACTAACATTACATTCCCTGTTATCACTGCACTGTCATTGTTTACAGTCTGTTTGCAGTCAAGACACATGCAAAGTGGAGGTACAATGGATCCTGCTGTGTGTGGCATAAAAGAAATGACCTGTGATGACAGCCGGTAACAAATGAGTGTTGGATAGGAGGAAAGGCTGATGCACATCTTCATGTACCGATGCCTTTATTTCACCAATATTCATTTAGAATTAGTTTGTCTTCTGAAGAAATCGTTTAAGTTGAACATAAACAGTCTTGATGCACATTCAAGCCAGTACAAAGCGTGTCTGTGTGTGTGGGTTGTGAGTACAAAAGCAGTCTGTAAACCCAGCAAGCATTCAGAGTCTGTAAGCAGTCACTGTATCCAGGTCAGGGTTCAGGCAGTATAGGCTGTAGAGGGTCCTGCAGGATTACCAAAGGTTGAGGCTTGTAGTGATGTGGTGAGGGCATCCAGAGTTAAAAGCCGTGACGGCATGGTTGGCTTCAAGGACACATACACAGGAAAGCTTTTAACTGCACGTCCTTCTGGGATAAAAAAAAGGAATTTTATTAAATCAAATTAAATAGTGGGCAGGATGAGTCAAGACTTAAATGTCTGTGGCGGCAGAGCTTTGTAATTTCTGCGTCTCCCGTCTGTGTGAGATTGTATAGCCCCAGAAGAAGGTTTGTTTGTCTGTCATATCCAGGCCTTTATTTAGCATCTAAGATGATAGTATGTTTCATTTGTTACTGACACTGTGATGTGAATGCAGCTGTAACCAAAACCTAAAATTGCTGTCAAACATTGTTTATGCAAACACAAGATTGAATGTTCACTTTAACAGATCAGGAGTTTTTTTTTCTTTTAACTTTTGAATAATACTGAACAATATAAAGGCTGTTGTGATAGACCATGGTGATAAACCCATCCTTGAACTTTTCCTAGACATTGTTTATGCTTTGGAAGCGGGCAGGATTCCTGTATTTTTGTGTGTTGCAGATCCTGTAACTCATTGATTCAGCAGAAAGGATGCTGAGTCAGTGTTGGTTTAAAACCTTCTGGAGCTTTCATCATGGACTGAACACGTCCCAACTTCACTTTTACTTTACCTCAGTTTTATCACCCTCTCTTTTCTTTGTCTCTGTCAATAAAGTGTAGGTGAAGAGTTTAACAGATACCTCTGACGCCCCACAGATCACTCTATCTGCTGTAGTAAGTGACATCTATATTTCACTGGAAGACTGTATATGGAGGAAGTGAACCTGTAGATGTGATGTTTTGAAATCAACTTTTTCT
This sequence comes from Xyrichtys novacula, assembly GCA_962446985.1. Lineage (NCBI taxonomy): Eukaryota > Metazoa > Chordata > Actinopteri > Labriformes > Labridae > Xyrichtys > Xyrichtys novacula. The sequence goes on along the minus strand of OY660879.1, from coordinate 20,397,812 downwards.
TAATGCTGATAAGTTGAAGGAAACAAGTGCAAACATCTCCTGGCTATAATTAGGCTGTACTGCACAGGCTGATGTCAAAGCTTTTTTGTCTTAACACATTGGGCTTACTATTTGTGATTTTGATTCTTGAGATAGATTTTCAGTTTTACGTTTCCTTTCACTTCACTGTTGCAGTTGTACAGTTCCCTCCAGTTTTCTTGTCTCTGTTTTGTACAGGTTCATAATCAGGAAAGAGATCTTCAAAAGACCATCTGCTGCTTTCAGCTTCTAATAGATGTGTATTTACTTCCAACCTTGCTCATGGCTGTGTAAACACACACTCCTATAACACAGTAGTTCTCATGTAAATTGAAAAAGTACAATACTATGCATTGTATTCAAAATTCCTGGAATGGTTATATTCTTAAGCGTAAAAAATCTGATGCCGACCCTGAAGGGATCCTGCCTGGCACATCCACCCACTCTGTATACATAATTGTGTTTGCCTGACCACCTAAAGATACTGAAAAGTCGGTACGAAATACTGATGTAGAGGTGGTTTTATTGATTTAAAAGCTACAAATGTGTTTCTCCACTTCTGCAGCTGTGAACTCCTTCATGGAAACAGATATTAGCCTGCTTAGTTGTTATACTTCATGCTAAACATCTTCAACAGTTTTTCTGAACATTAATAATGTGGTTTTATTAAGCTCACCTATACACCTAGAGTAGGATTGGGCGATTATATGATTGTGATAAATGATCCTGATAAATTTCAGATCGATCACGGTGATCAGCTGTGAGCATGTTTACTCGATCAAAAATCATGAAAATATGCGTGACAGTAGCCAATCAGAGTCGAGTTTTTCCTGCTCACTTCTGAAAGTTGCCAGAGAAGTAAACAGGAGAAGTAAACAGAATGACAGCCGTGACTCTGAGTCATACTCCGAAGACGTTATTGTTGAGAAGTTAATCAATGTTGGTTGTGTGGCAGTAGTTCGGGTATCTCCAAAGTGACGTTAAGGAATTAAGCCAATGTGTAAAGTATGTCGACGGTCGGTTCCCTCAAAAACTGGCAAAACAACAGATCTGTTTAGTACTTCCCGAGTGATTATGCGGAAAGCACAAAAATGCATGCAGAGTCTGTGCAGCCTGTCACTGCTGACGGCACGAGTAGCATTAGCAATTTAGCCACAATAAGCGGTGCAGCCACCACACAGCAGCAATCAATTATATTATCTATGTTTACATCATCTAATGTTCACATTTTAAGGCATCTTCATTGTACCTGAGGGGGCGATTTGTTTATTTTGGGTCTTGCATACCTACAAAAACACTCAGGACGGAGAACTAGTTCACTGCATTATTTATCTACATTTGTTGTACTGTTGAGTTAAAATGGTTTTTATATTTCTCTAAGTTTATCTTATTCAGTTTGCTTTGTTATTAACTTTGTATGTTAATAAAATGTTGAACTAATTGCTAGTGTCTTTAGTTTTCACTACAGATGCTTTAAAACAGGCAGTTTAAAAAAAATACAAAAAATCGGGATACTACTGGAGATCAGGCAATATGACAAAATATAGTGTGATAATTTTTTTTGCCAAATTGCCCAGTACTACTCGAGAGGCAAATATCAACTCCTGTCGCATGTTTGCCCTTATGGTTCACATTGTGCGATGGCTCAACATCAACTTGCAGAGTCACTCATCAGCCCTGCTGCTCTCTCTGAACCAAAACAAGTTTTTAACACCACTGGGGAATACTAACAAATATTCTCTCATGTCTCTGTGTTTGTGTGTGAGCCCTCTGACACCACCATTAACAAATGAAACAAATAATCAGCATGCAGCACGTCTGTGTTTGTAACTGAAAGAGGGAGGTCATGAACCTGCTCGGAAAACTCATTGTATCAGTGTCAGCTCCACATGGACAGTAAAAAAAAAGGAAAAACAAAAGAGGCAGATGTTGTTATTACCAGAAACAACATGCTATCTTTTCCTTTTGCCTCCAATTCTGAGTATTTGTACATGCTTTTGTTCAGTTTTTGTCTTGACATCTGAAAAGAAAACAGCCCGGTCACGGCCTTTAAAACGATTCTGTGTGTGTATATAATCACATAGATCAATTCACATGGAGGATCAATAGTTATTCTTCAGTGACAGCAGGGAGAAAATGTAATGAATTATTCTTTTGTCCCCGTAAAAGATCTTGTCCTTCACAGGGTTAATGTATTTTTATGAGATTATATTTCACTATGGGGGAGCGTGTTGAGACTAAAACACAAAAATACAGATGGACATTAAAGGTTTAAAGTAAGAGCCATAAATGTCCTCCAGTCTTCTATTATCTGTAAGTCCATTGGAGGCTTCTGACAGACTCGTACTCCTCAAGGCTTAAAAACTTAAAAACTGTGAGAGCCACACACACACACACACACACACACACACACACACACACACACACACACACACACACACACACACAAAAGAAAATACACTAATGTCTTCAAGTACAAGGACGATTTCAATTCTCTTGGGATTTAGCTTGAAGAAGACCCAAGCCAACATTATTTTTTATATCCATAGCACAAATGTAAATGTGCATGTCTATCTTACAATCACATGTTTGAGTTCTTAGCAGTTGTTTGACTGATCCACTCATGCTGTCCTTATGGGCATGCAAAAAGCTGTACAAGAACAGGTTCACAATGCATCTGAAAAAACCAAAGTCTGGAGTTAAAGGTAACAAACTTCACAAGCTTTAAAAAAGGTTGAAAATAAAGTTCCGGTGTAGTTTACTGGGAGTAATTTTTTTAACAAGGATTTTATCAGCAGCTTAGAAGAGAGAGAGAGAGAAAAAAACCTCTGCTGCAATCGTGTCATACTTTGCACAATCTTTACTGGATCACATGTTGACTCAGCACACATTATTGATTTGAAGTAACGGGAGTTGCTTGACTGTAAATAGTTCACTCAATGGCAGGAAAAGTTTGCTGCTTTGTTGTAGAGATAAATCCATTTATAGGTTACTGGATAAACTGGTACTGAGAACTGCCATTTTTTAGTTATCTGTGTCATTTCAGCATCAGCCCTCGGAAAACTGGTATCACCATCATATTTTTAAATGTAAAAAAAAAGATAAAACAATGATGAATATTTGATATGGATTCATTCATGACTTTTTAATAACGTTAAACCAAATATTTACCTTAGATTTCTATTTCCCTTTTTCTTATTTAGGACTTCTTGACAGTCATTCAAAATTCCCTTGTGGCAAAACCTTTTTCCATCTACGACTATGGAAATGTTCAGTAACTTTGTTTCTCATTTGTTAGTATTATTAAATTCTTGTATTTTGATGAAAAAAAAAGAAAAGCAAAATGTGATATTAGCATTATATATCGACCATTAGCCAGCCTGCTCTGTCATTATCTGTATTGGCATCAGCTGTTGAAAAAACTGTAATCAGTCAATCCCAAGCCAGCTGTTTTTGACAGGACAGCACTGATGCTGACAGCATTTAGAGCCTGGATTAAGTACATGATAGAAGACATCGCCTGCAGGGTGTCAGCATCAGCCAGGTCATGTACCTGATATTATTTATTTTCTGCCTTGACCTCCCGATGACACATAATGTCCTAACCCTCAATAACACAGACAACATTAGGCTTTGGAGTAGTCATGTTGTTTAAACCTCCTGAACACAACTTTAATATGTAAAGGGCTGTTATGTCCCTTACAAGTGAACATCTTTGTCTTGCATGTAAATACAGAGTTGTAGACAGAGTTGTCCATGCTTCAGTGCCATAAAAGATCCTTGAGGTGTTTATCTAGGTCACTGATGTAATGTCGAAAATAACTTGCCTTCCCCAAAGCAATCTTCCAGGGAAAAGTCCATGACAAGTGATGATGGCCTATTACCAAAAGCAGTCGGTCCCTATTGTCTTCTCTTTTAAAAGTTTAATAACTCTGTCCTGATCTTTGAGAGCTGAGCCCAGGCCTATTTTTGGAAATCTGTATCAAAAGTGTCCAAAAAAGTTGAAGGCAATTAGTTTTTTTTTTTTTTTCTTAAGATGTCATTTTTCTTTTCGTAGCAGTCTCTCTCATCCTCTCTCATTACAGCTCACTGTTGAGAACACTGGGGGTAGTTAAAACATGGCATGTTGCACCCATGTGTTTATCTTCAATATTTACACTTGCATCTTATATCTTATTTATTAGTCTTTCTGCCTCAGACCTAGTGATCATCACTCAACCTTAAGTCATATTTTTTAGCAAATATCTAACCTTGTGTATGTCCTTTGTGTAGTCTTAAAAGTTCACTTGTAATTGTTGTTTTTGTAATGAACTGTTGTCGGGGATGTAAAATCAGAACTTTGGCAGAACATATGTAAATGTGTCAAAGTGCTGGTTGTTAATAATCCTTTGTCTGAGTTTATCTAGTGCTAAAATAAAACCCACCAGAACCACCAATGAATCATTCATTGAAAGTATTTCACCAAGCAATACAGCCTTATTGTTTTCCGAGGACAAATATTGAATTATAATAACTATAATATACAATAATTATACCTTTATATGACATCCTACGTCACGACAATAAGCACAGGACCTGTAGTTTATTTGGAGCCAAAAAAAAATAGTCCGTCTACTAGCTGTAATACTCACCCGAGCACTAAGTCTATGTCTGAAAATAACCTCTTCCAAATGTATTATTCATCTCTGGTTGAGTAATGTTGCTTAAAACAGCAGTGCCCCACTGTTTCAGGATATGACCTGAGTGCAACAAATATCGGCTGAGTCGTGTCAAGTCATACAACGCTTGTAGCCCACAGTAAGCATTATGCAGATAATGTTCCCCGATGGGCTTCATAAGGGGGCAGATATTTAACATTGGTAATATTCTGATAAGTGATTTGAATCAAGGCTTAAGAATATTGTAATGGACTGACTTTCTCTGAAGAAACTGACATTATGTAGGCTTTTATAGAGATCTTGAGTGTGGGTGTCTTACATGCGTCATATACCACTTATGTCTTTAAGCATTTCTTGAAATAAAACAATCAAGCTGTCACAATGACCTCGTGCTCTAATGTGCTCAAAGTGATTGCAATCCTGTGAAATTGTCGAACATTGGACAGTTGTTGAACGTCATCCCCTTCACCCCCACACTTCTTGTCTGATGATGTGATGTCCTGCAATAAAGAAAAGGACACACTGGTGTTCTACAGGGCTCAACTCGTACTTGTATAAATGGTCACAGGGCGTATTTCTGATCTCAATTTTGAGTTATCGTGACTTAATTATTGATTCGTAATAATCTTGATTAGTCTGACCCAATCTATTGTGATAAATGTAGAGTGAAAACCAGACATTTATCATCTTTGGTACAGCTGTACTCCTTCAGTTGTTTTGGTTCAACATGGGCAATGAAATGTTCTTATATCATCCTGTCCCAGATGATATTATTGCTATTCAAGGATTTTATGTTGCATCATGTTAAGATGCCACTTGGTGGTTTGTTGAACTTAGCATGTATAGTTTTATGACTGTATTTCTGAATTGTTGCTCATACACTGTGTCTAAGTTGTAGTACAGCCACCCTCCAGTAATGGCTATTGCAATACCCTCTTAATGCTTGACTAACTGGATGTAAACAAGCACAGTTCACAGGTGGTGTCCTATCTGTAGTCTGGTAGAGTTTGGCAGCATTTGGATGTAGATAATGATGACAGAGTGGTGTGTAACTAACACAGACACATGGATGAACAGGTGGCTGGAAGTGCTGGCTCTGCTGATGTTTGCCACACTCTGCAAACCAGTTTGATCATGGTTTTAATTCAGTTTTTGTTTCTTTTCTTTTTTTTTTTCTTTTTTGACATTTTTTAAAGATTAGTTGGTTTTGGTTAAAAAAAAACAAAACACCAGTTAATTGAAACATCCCTACCATCAATCAATAAAATTAAAATTCTTCATAGTTTGTATTACTTTATTATTTTCTTGATATTTTGCAGGATAGAATATGGAGAGTCATCAGTTTCCCTGTTCATGCTTTCATCATTGTATAACAGTGATCCCTTAAATTGAATCAGCTTTTCGTTTTTTTTTTTTTGTTTTTTTTTGAGATTTTGTTTTTCAACCCTATCCCCCAAGTCAACAGTTCGATACAAACTTACATGCCCTGGTGTTTACTGTCTCTAAGTATTTAAAACTGCCCCCAAAAGAAGCCAGTTTCTTGAAATGGTTGCCAGTGAAAACCTGGCATCTGCTTGTGTCTGCCCTGACCTGCTTTTAAAGATTTACATTTTCAGTAAGAAGAACAAAGCTTAGGGCTGAGTGTAACAGTCAGAGTGGGGAATTCAGAGTCTCTTCTCATGGCTTTTACCAGCAGAAAGAAAAATATTGAGCCCTACCACTTCTTTGCTTTACATAGAGTTTATCTCTTCTGATTTTTAGACAGACCCAGACATGTGTGGTGGTGATTCCAGGGGTCTAATAGACCACTGCTGCTGTTTTAAAACAAGCACAGCCTCTCTCTGTGCTGCCCATCCAGCACACAGCATGTAGCTGCTCCATCCAGACACTGCCTCATCCGTGAAAATCAGCGGAAATGTTAATAAACGTTAGCTGACCTGTTGAGACAGTCAGTGAGGCGAACGGAGATCGATCCTGGATGCATGAGTCGCTCAAGTGGTTATCTCATCAGGTCTGGGAAGCTGTACAGACTCAGTGGTGGAAAATGTGAATCAGAGGGAGGATTACGATCAGACCATTTGCCAATTAGCACCCGCGGCACAACACCCACCCAGAGCCTGAGACAGATAAATAATACAGATAGACAGTCGGCAGCAGGATTATAATGAGAAGACTTTAGAGATACAAAAGGCTTCTCCATCAGGTCGCAGCTGGGTGTTAGGCTGAGCAATAAGCAATATGCACGTTCCATTTGCTTTTATTACTCTCCTTATTTTCTGTTTCTTTTCACCTCTGCTCCCAGGCTGCACCTCCCTGTTTACTCTTTATGTCTCCTGGACATAGAAGTGAAAATCTGCATCTGAGTTCAAATTAATCACACAACTAAATGGTGACTTGGAGGTGTGTGCAAGCATCCAACCATAACTCTTAATCAGTGATGCTTTTCTAGTCATTATACGGCTGTACTAGCCGTAGGGCAGACTGTTTGGATGCAAGATGGAGTGCAGTGGCAGAATCTCATTTTAGGCAGAGAGGGGAAAAACACATCAAAATATAAATGATTGAAATTGCCATCAAATTAAAACTTCATTTTTTAGGAAACCCGACTAAAAGTGAGGCCACTTAAGTAGAAAATGACAAGTCAGATCATGGTCTTGGCAGTTGTGTTGTGAAATTGTTTATTTGCTCTGACTGAACATTTTCACTAGTGGAAATGATGAAATGGAGTCAATTAAAATGAAGATAAACTTTTATGACAAAGAGAGAGTCGAATTAACTTTGTGCAAGCCTGGCGTAATGATAAAGCAGTTTGGATTGTATGTAAATTTACAGCCAATGAAATGCAGCACTTAAGAGCCACAGCTGAAATGTGAATTTACAGTCACAGTGGAGAAACAATGGTCCTGTATTTTTATTGTTAGCGAAAGGTTGCAGCCTCTCTGTTTCATCCAGGCAGCTTTAAAATTCAACAATAAATATATTTGCTGTTGGGCATTTGAACTATGTGGAGGTGCGATTTGTCCTGGTGAAATATTCAGTAATCCCTTCAGGCCATTATTAGGTATTTGATCCCCAAGGGTACTCCTTTATTTTCAGTGACGCCGTTATTGATTTGTTGACTGCATATTTCCAGTAGAGTTGTGACAAAAGGCATCATTTCACATTCATGACACATTCAGATCGAGGGTTTTTGACATTGTTCTGCAGATCCTGGACCAGAGAAGAGGCTGTGAATTGAGCTGCAGTTAAATAAGCTCTGCTCTCTTTATATAAACTTCAGATCCACATGTCCAATGATTCATAATATTGATATGGCTGTAAGATACAGTTAAAGATAACGCTGAAAAATGTTTTAATGTCCTGTCATTCTGCTGACAGCCCAGGCTTATGAGAAACTCAGCATAAAATTGCTTATTCCCTTTTACGTTGCAACAGACAGGAGAGAGTTTATCTCCAAAAGGCATTTCTTTTTCACACATCAGTGAAACAACATAAAGCAAAAGGAAAGAAAACAAGAAGCAGATTAGATGATATATTGCTAGAAAGCTTGTGCAATGCTGGCAAAACTTTTATAAAACACAAATTTCCATATTTTTCAGTGTTCAGTTCTATCAGAGTGGTTATCACAACTGGAAGCAGCAGGGTGAAAGCAACTTGATAAAAAATGTCAGTTAAGATACGGTGTAACAATTGATGAAAACATCTCATCACAAAGCCCAAAAGGAAATGACTGACATATCTTGCATTTTCACACCCTTTCTATTTGTCTCATGCAGACATCTTTGTGATTAATGTTCAAAGATTGCAGAGACCTTTTTGTGGAGCTGCATCCATTACGTTCATTTTTAGGAACTCCAGCATCCCTGCTTCATTTCTGTTCTCTAGTTTTAGGTGAAAATAAGTCAGACATATTTGTCAGGAGATGAAAAGTATGATAAAAGACTGCAGGAGTATTTCAAATACCTAAGTGAGAGCAGCCAAGAAGAACATCCTAAAAAGTTTCAAATCAGTCTTTCCTCTAATCCTGTTCCAATGTAAAACTTACTTCTGCTGCCCATAACCACAGAAAACTGTGACACATCAGCTGCGTCCAAACTCTCTGGCTGAATCTGAGTTTCTAAACCTCCTCATTCTCTCAGACGTCTGAAGTGCTCAGGGCCGTACAAAACTCGCAACTCATCAAGTCTTCAGAAGCCTCAAGAGCTCTTTCTACAGACTTCTGGAGAGTCTGCTGTAGATTCAGACTGCACAAGGCATCAACACTAACAACAACAACAACATGGAAAGGCAACTGACAAGGGCTTATGAATCATTTCTTCCTCAAAAGGTAGCTTAACACTCAATCTCTGCTGTTTAAAAATACATCTGAACATCAAGAAAAGAACTGAGGACTCATTGCTTCTGCTTTCATTTGATTTTATACTTGAAAATTTATATTTTTCCAGAGGTTGAAAGTGTGCTAAACTCAGGACACATTGCATATGGGACCTACTAAGTCCACAACTTTGACGGTTGCGAGATTTGGACCCAATGCCCACCTGAAGTTTAGTTTATTTGCAGATTATTAAAATAAAACAGAGCAGTAGATGCTTAAATGTTGTGCAGGGAAGTTTGAAAGTCTCAAAAGCCATATGAAGATGCCTCCCCTTTAGGATAGACTAGAGATATAATAAGCAGCACTGCTGATTAGTTAAAAATATAATTACTTGGTTATTTGCTTACAACACAAGAGGCACTGCAAAAATGTATGTGAAACTTTCAAATTTTTTTTAAAGAAAATAATGACAATGTGATAAAAAGTGAAAATGCAAGAATGGTTTCTCAGTAAGTGAACTCAACTGAAAATAAAATGGACTTCATGGTCTTTTTGCACACAAACTAAATCTGATTCTTTCACGTCAATTTTTCATCCACTATGACTCCTAAGAATCTGACATAGTGAACAAGACAAGAGTCATCAGCAAATAATATTGGTGATGCACAATCACAGACCTGGGGTAGAAAATTGATGTGTAACAGAAACAAAAACAGCCCAAGGATTGAACCTTGAGGTACAGATACAGATACATCCTGTTCTCTGTCATTTGAGTTATTCCTCAACCATGTTAAAGCAACACCATGAAAACCATATTTTGCAATGGTGCCAACGTTTTAATAATCAAACATCAAACAACATGCTTTTCACAGCCAACCAGCCTTATATCATGTACTACATGTGAGGTGCTATCTTATTTGCTTTATTTTTAAACACCTCCCTTTTGCATTGTGTTGCCCAGTAAAGGTGCAATATTCTAGGACCAAAAAAGTACAAGATACTTTCAAACAAGGTCACTTTTACCTAGGAGCTGAAACACAATTGTTTTGGGAGGTTGGAGGGTTACAGAGCACTGGGACATTAATCTGACAGAGTTGGGATATTTTGGGAAGCAATAAAAAGAAAAGAGAAGACAGACTTTAAAGACAAAGCAGTGACATTGTGGACGATGACTGACTCACCTAGTTGGTTGGACTTGCATGCTCTCACTAGCCTAAAATGAATTCAGGATGTACAAGTATGCAGAAAATACCAACATGGAGGTAATGAAATATGTAAAACTAACAAAGTTTGGTGTAGCCCTTCAACAACAGATTACTCTTAGTTTCAAATCAACCAATTTTTAATTACTCTCCTAACTGTTTTGATTATTGAATATTGAAAACATTGTCAAAAGCAATTTACACTTTCTCAGAAATCAAAGTATCAGCTCAAAACCCAAAGATTGGCATAAAAACCTCAGTCAAGAGGGTGAAACCACTGACTTTGAACTGAAACATCAATTTGGTTCTCAGAATAGTTGCTGCTGATTTTCTGAGAGCTGACTCTCACTCTGATATAGGTGTCAAACATTCATATACCAAAGTTAATGAAAGGAACTTTTTAAAACCTTGATTTCTCTACGCTGGTACCAGATCTATCAGATCTGTACGAGTTTTTCCTCATAGCTGGTATTTATAGTAATGGTTTTGTTTGAAGATGCACAGATTCAGTACCAGTGGTTCAGCCATACTGTGCTGACTGACATGCTACTGAACACTCGAACTAAAGATGACAAACTGAAGTCCGTCTCTAATTCAATGTTAAATAAGCACCTCTGGGGTTCTTCTACTGACTCCAGTTCTGGGTTTTGATGCTCACCCTCTTTGACTCGGCTATCTTTGGATTCTAAAAAAAGGAGAATTTGTGGGTCTTGCTCCCTTTTAAATCCAAAATGCTGATTCTCTCAGGAGTTGGATGCAGCACCAAAAGAGCCTCTAAATACACCAGATATTTATGCCATCTTTATTATGCAGCAGTGTGTGTATACGTGGGAAACGTACACTTCTCTGGAGCTTGTTTATTTGCTGTGCGGTGTGCGTGATTGTCTGTGCGTTTTGCCTCTTTGTGTTTGCTGCGTCTGTGCTGTGAGAAGGAGGCATGCTGATGTCTGATCCAATCACTCATCTCTGGTGGGCTGGAGGCCTGAAACAGCAAGACACAGCAGGCAAAAAAAAGAGGAAACTGAGAGAGCGATGGAGAGTGTGTGGGCTGTGCATCTATAATACTCTGTTTGGTTCGGGGTGTTGTGTGTCAGTGTGGTCAGGGCCGTGATGTTAACAGTGTAATCTATTAAAGAGAACTGCTTTAAGGACTTTGAGACTGATGTATTTAACAATACATGAGAGGTCCAGTTCTGTAGCATGATCTGCTCTCATTTCCCTGACTCAGAGTCTTTTGAACAAGATTTCAAGCAGCGTAATTAAATTAATACATTGTTGAGTGTCAGTGTGAAGCAAGCCAACACAATTTTTATAAAATTTAAAGTAAAAAAGAAATAAACAGTGCTTTTAACCTCTTTGGATCATGTGTTTGACGAAGTATATGCCAAAAAAGACAAAACTGTCATAGACCAGAACATGATTTTGAAGCTTCAACCAACCAAGCCCAATCAATGATATAATGACAACCACCATCAGTCTATCTCCAGGCAACACCAGAGCAGGATGCAATGGTAAGCTAGACCTGATATTGCAAATTAATATGCGATTATTTTTTCAAGGTCCTCCTCAAATGTATTTTTCAACAAACACAAACAATAAATCAATCTGTATTACAGTAAACAATTTCAGATTAATAATACATAAATTATTATTATTCTTTCTGGCAATAATCATTTCACACATACGCACACACGCACACACACACAGGCTTTCTCTGCTCACACACTATCGCGCATTCACATGCAAGCGCCATCATATATGTAATGATACTAATCTACATACCGATGGCAAGATGTAACCGGTGCCCAAAACACTGGAGTCTGGTCTGTTTATTCAGCTGTGCTGCCATCACCGTATTGGATACGTTTTCCAATGTTTTACACTCATGGGTTAAAGTTGAAGCGCTGATCGCTGGTGTTTTAGCCACTCAACTATCGTACATGGCTTTGTTGCATTTTGAAGTGTTGATAAATGTACATAGTGTTGCCTCCTAATAAAGCAACAGTAACACAACAGGTTCTGCGCACATTGCACAGCGGCATCTTATTTTGCCATAATAAACTACCTGCACAACTACCGTGCTGGTCCTCTTTGGTATTAAACTCTCTGCAGTGTCAGCTCCTGTAGCAGAATTAGGCTGAAGTGTGACAGAATGCGGTGTTGACCTCTCTCTCTTTTCCAATTGAAATCACAGCCTTTGTGGTTAGAAAATTGCATTTTATCATATTGCGATGAAATTGCAAATGCAATTAATAGTTCAGCCATATTCACCATGGAATTTTGGCTATTTTTGACCTACAAAGAGAGAACAAAACAACACGTCTTTATAGTTTTTTTAAATATCTGAAATAGGCAAAAACTGGTTTTACATTTTAAGGGTTGTGGTTTGAAAAAGCCTCAGTTTTGGAACCTCTGATATCTTCTTTATTAGGATCAAGTGGATGTAGCAGAGAAGCCATGAGGTAATATGCATTTGTAGGTGTATTTAGAAGTGCAGTCAGTAAAATTTCTAAAAGATTTCAGGAGCTCTGACCCGGAAATTCACCTCACTCCAATGTTAACACATACACACACCCTCACAGCTTGAAGCCTTCCTACTGGCATGAGCTGCTCAGTGACCCTGTGCAGGAAAGGGCAGCAGCTTTGCCTTGATACCTGACTGGTTCTTGTTAGGTGTCCTCAAATTTGTTGTTTTCTCATTCCATGGGGATCTTTGGGGAATTTTACAATATAGAGTCTAATCTTTACAAGTTTGTTCTTCTTCACTAAGAAGAAGACTAAAATGTTCCCAAAGGAGCAAAGTTACTTCTGGGTACTGGTTCATTTGCTATAGTTTCCACCTGAGCATGAGATGGGGGTCAAGTTACATCACAAGCAGTTGTGTTTTGGGGTTACCACACCAGCCCAAAAAGTATACTGCATTTCCTGCTGAGCCTAGTGATGGGAAGAACACTTGTTTCAACTCTACTGAATCTTTAGAATCCGTTCATTAAAATGATTTGTTCAAAAGATTTGTTCACCACAACAGTCAGTGCTTCGGAGCCCTGTCCGGCTGGTGCAGTACACCAGTAAGTGACACAGCGGTGTGTAGCATTAATGGCATTAAAATTGGAACCACTTTTGTGTAAGGGACGCATTGCGCTCCATGGCCTGGCTCTCTCTTTCATTGATGTTGGCAAATAAGATAGTTTTAGCTCACATAACTTAATATTATAAAATTCGCATGTAAGCCTAACTCCGCACTGAATATTAACAGAATTTTAAGGATGTGAGGACATTAGATAAACAGGTTTTTTTGAGTGAAAGTTTCTTTTATTTTTTGTTCAAATTTTTGAAGTAAATAACTCATCTGATCACTAAAATAAATCATCTGTTCAGCCTTGCCACCGCAGCATCAGGAGGGGAAGAGGACATGGAGACATGTCTGAGTCGAGCTGTGCGAGAAAAAGAAGGAAGAGAGAAAGGGGGACAAATTAAATATTTTGTTAACTTCACCATGTGTGACTATTTACTGCATATTTCATTTAATGCTGTGTAAACTGTGTTAATTTGGTCAGGTTGTGTGTCCAAACACGTACCAAATGTGCTCATAAGATAAGATACAGATCAGAATATATAAATATAGACCTAAATATATATGTGTTGACTCAGATAGTTGCACTGAATATTGGTTGTTGTTGAGAATTTATTGCACTAAAATGTGACTGACACTGTGGAAAGCTGCAGGTGAGGCATCAGTGACGTATGCGCACTATGACGCCTGTCTACCAAAATACCACTAGATCGGCTGCGCTCCGCCTGTGCTGAAAGCTGACCAGGTTTAAATCGGTGAGCTTTCAGCTCACTCTTTACGTTGCCGGCTGATTCTGTCGGCACCTCCCCCTACCGCGCATCCACGCCCAGCTTGGCGGACCTCGGTGCGCCTCAGTCTGTGAAAATACCAAACTGGCTGTGCGCAGGGCACTGCCAGACAAAAATACCACTGCGCCACCCTCCGCTTCGCCACTGGCGTGCACGAAAATAGAGCCCTCTGTGTGCCGCCAATGTTTGCATCATCACAGCAACACAGCAGCAAGTGAAACAACACAGCAGTAAGCAGCATGCCAGCTAAACGAGCGCACTGTTTTATCTTAGCCTATGTTCACTTTAACAGTGAACGAACCAGTTCTTTGCAGTTCATGAACGAAGCTACGCCCCTCCCTCCTCTGCCTGTCTCAAGTTGTTTGGAAGTCGTTCATTCATTTTCACAGTCTGACTGATCAGTTCCACTCCCGACCAGCACGACACGCTCTCGTCTGGGCTCAACTGAACTGAGAAAGAAACGAATCAGGTCTCGGAGTGATTTCATTCACTCAGCAGTTAAGTTCTTCAGAACGTAAAGTTCATGAATGACATAACACTAGCTGAGCCTGTGGGATAGGGGTTGCAATTTTTGGTGGTTTTTCTTAAATGTTTCTGGTGTTTTTCACTTTTTTGAAACTGGAAGAACCAAAACACAAATTTTAAGTGCTTGTTGTGAACTGCTTTGGCATATGACGGGCTCATCTAGTCCTTTACAAAAACCTTTCTCTGTTTACCATTAATGTGAGCTGCATGCCACCATTGTCTCTAACTTTAAAGAAGATGAGCCAAAATACTGCCTCAGTGGGTGCTGACATTGTGCTGGTTATGTAATTTGGAGGCCAGTCACCAGAGGAGCTTTACGAGTTTTAATGCCCTTCCAGGGGTGCTGTTGTACTCTCCCTGCTTTGACACAATCTAGGCTTCTGATCTATCTATGGACACTGTCAGGGTTTGTCATACGTCTACTTTCAATGTTAAAATCAAATTAATCCAAATAACCTCCTACACTTGATTTTTTATAGATGTTGTTTTCAAACTAAACGTCTGTGAAGGTAGTTCATGTTTTGATCACATGAGATCACTGGTTTCAGCACCTTCACCAGTGTTACAGTCTGCAACAACATGAATTTTATAATGCCATTATCACTAGTAAAACATGCTTTCTTTTTTTGTCCATACAAACACATTTAGTCCTTAAATGATGGAGTTGTTCTTCCCCCCAGCACGGATGCAGCCACAGCGTTGGGTTAAAAAAAGAGGGGGTTGAAACAGAGTGATTTGTAGCTGACAATGATTGGTGATGCAGCCTGAAAATGTCTATCGACATGAAATAGAAAACACTTCAAGGGGTCTGAGAACTTGAAAATTACTCATTAGTGCGGTCCATTTAACATTTACAATTAACTTCACTGGTGCTTGAAATAATTTCAGTGCAGATTTCTTTGGATGACAGATTTGATAAAATTTCTTGTAAGATATTTTTCTCAGGCTAAGGGTGGAGATTCCCTGAACTAACAGGCTCAGTTTACTAAACATGAGTTCATATCCAGTAAAGTTTCAACAATATGAGGGGATAGGGCCGGACTCTGTTTTTTTTTTTTTTTTTACTACTTGAAGTGTTCTCCGTGGTCTTTAAGTTGTGGTTATGAAGTTTTTAGCTTTGTAGTTTTTATCTTTAGTTTGTAGTTTAACATTGCCAGTGTAGTAGAAGAAGCAGGTAACACAATTTTACGAATCTTGCCTGCATAGCGGGGCTCTGGGGGCGGAGCTTGGATTTGTGACGTAGGAAATTTTACTGGGTCTGAGCCTGCGGTTTGGGTCTGCCAGAGATTCACAGCGAGTTGAATGCAGAAATACTCAGAAATGTAATTTTGTTCTTATTTTCTCATGATATGTCCTGTAGCATCAGAAAAATGTCATGAACATGTAGACAACAAGAAAAACATGATTTTCATCGGAGTGGGTCTTTAAGTGGAATCAAAGTTTTTCTTAATTCATCTTTTCAAGGTTGTTTTTCCAGTTTTTTTGCCTCTATGTGATGGGACAGCTGAGAATAAACAGGAAATGTGAGGAGGAGAGACATGCATCTATACAGGGGTTGAACCTGCAACAACTGTGATAGGAACTGTAGTCTCTGATCATAAGGAATATGTCTTAACCCCCTCAGGACAGTGGTGTCACCAGTATTTCTTGAAGGACTGACATGGAACAGTCTTTTTGGGGCCTTTTGGTTTTAAACTGTCCAGCTACTCCAAATACAACAGTCCTGTTTTAGCAAACTAGCAAACCCACTGACTGACTGCATACTCCATCAATGAACTTTCACGTGTTGCTGTTTAAAGAGTCAGATCTCTGCAAACAGACATCGCAGCGAAGTGTGGGAGTGAAACACAAGAGGAAACGAAAGACAGCTGGAAATATTTCCAAGGTTCAGAATTTTTGCATGCTGTTCAAAGAGAATGATAATCGTTTGAATGAAGCTTTTAATCAAGCATGCCACTCTCCTTCATCACATAGGCAGAGCCATTGTGCATCATCATCTATGCCACAGTGGCAGCCTTGAGTGGCACTCTGGCTTCTTTACTGAGTTTAAAGGCATTTAAAGCAGGTTAACAGTTTACTCCAAAAAGCCTGTACTGTAGAGTGAGAGAGTTAATAATTGTCTGTACCTCTGTCACCTCTGCTCACAGTGCACCTGCTTCTCAGTCTATGTTAGATTGGATCAGCTCAGCTCCAAGGTTACGCCATGTAGATGGATCTTGGATAAATATTCTGCCTCTAGCAAATATCAAGAGTTTGCATGATGGTCTTGGATTTACACTAGCACTGAGATCTTGGGAATATAGTTTGAATGGATTATAAAGAAAACTACAATGGTCTTGTTCCTGACAAACAGCAGGGATTATGTTGTCGCACAATCCGAGTTTGAGAAAATACTACTATCTGTTGGTCACTCTCAGTTGCTCAGTCTTGTATTTGTGCGAGCTAAAGTTAATGCACTTGTGCTTTAGAGCCAGGGTTTGTGTGAGTGGCTCCATGGGGTCGACTCCTGTGGATTGTTGTTTACTGGTTGTTTGAGACATTCATTTAAAGTCTTGTGCAAGAGAGAAGTAAGAAATCCTACTGTAGTATTGTCTAATTGATCAACTGTTAGCTGGTGGCCACTTCATAGACACACAGAGTGGATTTTGATTTATTGTCCCCTGTCTATCATATTTACTGAGTGGCTGTTCCAGATGTCTTTGTTTCACTAGGATAAGACATTGACCTTATCAGGAATCGTTATACTTAAAGCTATAGTGCGCAACTTTTATCGCCCCCTAGAGGATTTCTGTGTTATTACAACGATACGGCCTGCACCTCAAGATGATGGATGGCCCTGTGTAACCTGTATACGGAGTAAGACTTGTGACTCACCGCTTACCGGTCATCATGATACATGGACTGTAACTGTCTACACAACGTGTATGCTATGAGAGTTACCCGTCACAGCACACAGACTCCCTGTAGTAAGTTACACACAACCACACGGGCTACACACCTTGTAACTTACTGCTTGTTAGGCTAATGTTACACAATGTGGTGAACACCAGGCTGCTAACAATACATTAAATTAATAGACCATTTCCAAGTAATACTCAAGTACTCGGTCCAATACATGTCAGAGCAACACATCAGGCTCGTAATGAACAGAGTCACTTAGTCCTGCAGTATCAAAGCAACATTGGTGTCGGACCTCAGTCTGATCTCCTCCTTCAGGGCTCTAAATTGAGGAAAAGCAACACCAATGTAAATCCAAGTTAGTCTTCTCCATTTGTCACTCTCTTTCTTTGCCAACAGACCTTCTGCAAAACAGGAAGGCTTTTTTCTTTTTAGTAGAATCCACTTCTGAACCTCTTGATCGCTTCTTCGAGTTCTCCGCCATGCTGCTTCTAGCAGCGCTCTGCTCCCCCCTCCTTTCTCGTTGTCAGGTAAAACTGAGTAGAACACGTCATCCTGTGTCCAAGCATGGGAATATCACCAAAGACACCAAATACAAAAAGAACAAACACTGAAAAATACCGCAGGTTGTTAGAGGAGCTGAATGGCTTAATCAGCCTTGTGTCATCTTCTCTTGTCGTGGCTTGAGTGAAACAGATATTTACAGACACGTAGATCTTATTCACTTTGGCTTTAATGTGGTTATCTCATAAAGTCAGTATAAATCCTCAAACTACCCTTATACTCATGTTAAAGATAATGAATTTAATCAAGGCAATCAGACATCAGAAGCACAAATAAGCTGGAGCATGAAAAGACACTAACATTGAAGCTCAGAGAGACTCTGATGCTTGTTTGCAGAAGAGGAACAAATGTTCCTCAGACAAAGTTAATTGCCTAGCAGTCTGTTTTGCTTTTGTAGATTTTATAGACACATTTGCATTTTTTTTGTCTGTTTCTGAACAGTTAAAAATTCAACACAGCATGTTTAAGTGTACCATTTTGAAACTGAAATTCAAGCCCTGTATCCTATCATTTCCAGTAAGGCAGTAGTCCAGATAAAAACAGACTCATGCATGGTTTAAGAGTCTTAAGCATTTGTCCTGATAGACTGATCAGTGTGATTTTCCCCTCTGTCATTGTTATGGCAACAATACCTCTTTTCATATCCGTTTCATTACTCTGGCCATTCCTCATCAGAGCTTTCCTACCACTCACCTCTTCCCTGCCATTTTAATCATTTCAGGCTCTCTGTGCCTCGCCTTGCTTTGATACATCACATAAAGTGTATGAATACGTCTCTGAAATGCAGGATTCCAGGCTGATTGTCTGTGCTGCCCTTGTTATTAAATGAATATGACTGGTATGCCAGCACATTAACTATGCACTCAGCTTAAATGAGATGAATACAAAATGCTATTATAACTGTGTTGGGCCACGTTCACCTAGAGCAGACTATTTCTCACTTCTTAAAATACTCTGTGTCACTTTTAATCACACGTAGGCCATGCAATGTTAGACTGCAAAGCGCTGAAAGTGGACAGAACATAATGAAGACATATTCTCAGGCTTCAGGGTGAATACATACTGACATATTTGTGTCCTTGGTGCCTTTTTATCTGTTTTTTTTTCCTAAACAGACTGCCTCGTAATATTTAAGCTGATTATGATGAATTGAAGTTGAAGCCTTGTGGAGGTGCGAGGGGTTCTGCTCTTCACTGCTTTCAGGAAACCGTCCGTCAGTAAGACTTTCTCAGGTAATTTATCTCAAGGTTGGGAAGCAGATGCTGCAGCCTGGTTTCAGTGCCAATATTGAAACACCAGATCCAGGACAAGACAGAGGGTAGGTGAGGGGCAAGGCCATGACAGGTGACAAATGGTATTGATAGACTGATGGATATAGGGCTGGACTGGATGGCTGCCCCATTTGTCCGTCCTCCTTTTTGCTTCTCTTTGAGAATCAAAGCTGACTACAGGTTGATTGCACCAGACAGGAAGGTCGAGGATCCTTTACCCCTCTGTCCTGGGTATTACCCCATCACACCCATGTGACTTCTGTCCTACAGGTTTTGTCTTGTCACTTAGGTTTCATTTTCACAGATAAAGCCTACTTCAGGGTTTTATAGTTACACTTGTGTGCCTAAAAATGTACCTCAGTTTCCCATGACAACGCTCTTGTGTTTCTTGCAGCAAGACAAACAGTATTGTGTGCACTAAATGCTAAGTTTTGGAAATGTAGACACGAGTTGGTATCTAGAAGTTATCAAGTTGTCAATATCGAGCTGTTAAAGTAAAAACACGGCGAAGGGTAGGGTGTGCTCTCAATGTTTACGGGACTGTTAGTTTTTCACACTAACAAAGGATTTCACTGTGTTCTCTCTTGTGCAGTATGGTTGATATGCAGTGTGTCAGCTTGCTTTTTATGGTGGCCTTGGTACGTGTTCTCTGTTTGCATGTGAGTTATTGCCAGTTTTGAAAATTGCTTTATTAATTTGTCTTCTTCACTGGTACTATTGTGATGTTGAGCATGTGCAGCACTCAACAAGGGGACAAAAAAGTATATCCTATCATATCGTGCTTGTACTAACATGGAGGTGTTGAGAGAAATGTTACCGAATGCACTTAAAATATTTACTTGTGTGTTGCAGTGCCACTCGTTTTTTTTGTTACTATTTAAAGGCATGGTTGATGATTGGAGAGATTGGTAATAATTCTGAACCTCATTTGTATGGCGATTGAAGAAAGGGCAGAGTCGAAGAGGAAATGTGACCATGTGAGGAATCTAACTCATAAACATCGGGTCATCCTTCGAGTGGTGGAGAAAGCTCTGCTAGGATTTGGGCCTGAAAACAGATGCTGAGATAGCAGAGTTTTGATTGAACAGGTAATTTTTGCCCTTTATTGTGGCACATGTTACATAAAAAACTCTTATTAGTATCTGCAATGTCAACACGGTAGCTGTCCAGGCAGCTGCAGATGGTGCTCATTAGCAGAGCCAGTGTTTATTGCCGCTGGTCGCTAGCAATCCGACATGGTGATTCCTATTTAAAGCTAGCGTAGGATCTTTTGCTGGCCGGTTTCTTGCTCTGCCAGAAAGGGGTGTGTCGTGGGGAGGGCGATATAGGTTTGGGGGGGGGGGTTATTGTGGAGCATAGAGGAGAGAGGCTTGTGTGTGGGGGGTGGGACACTTTTTTCAAATCTGACCCAACAGCTCAGTTTTTTTCAACTGCTTCTTAAATCGTCAACCATGCCTTTAAAGTGTTCTCAGTGGTCTTTAAATTGTGATTATGAGGTTTTGGCCAAAATTACGTAACCCGTGTCATTTTCAAAGGCTGTTCTTCTTCAGCGCTTCAGTAGTTTATTAGCAATTCACCTCTGAGTTGTGGGCGGAGACAGTGCTGCACTGCCCACTCCTCTTTATGCCAATTTGTAGCCAAACATTGTTGGTGTAGTAGAAGTGGCAGGTAACAAAAGAGCTATTCAGCTCTCAAACACTGATGTCTATATGGGCATGATTAAGTTAATATCATTATTAGCTTTCTTACGCGCATTGCAATCTGCTAACGCTCATGCTTGTTCTGCAATTGTCCTCTCTATTTTTCCGAGTCTGACCTGCATAACGGCTCCGGGGGCAGAGCTTGGACTTACTGCGTAGGAAATCTCACTGTGTCTGAGCCTGCCGTTTGGGTCTACCAGAGATTCACAGCGATTTGAATGCAGAAATACTCAGAAATGCAATTTCGTGCTTTTCTCATGATATGTCCTGTAGCATCAAAAAAATGCCATATGAACATTTAGACAATAAGAAAAACATGATTTTCATCGGAGTGGGTCTTTAAGTGTTAACCACCCATGAGCCATACCCGGGCAGGCTACATATGTGTATTTTAGGCCGTTTTATGAGTTTTTGAGTCCGTTCGTGTTTGCAATCTGTGATAAACTAAAGCGACTGTGCAGTTGCTTCCTGCCCTTCGAGTCTGATAACCTGCTGCCCCTGACACATGCTCTCAGAGAGGGAGAGCAGTCCAAACAGTATGTCCCTCCAGAGAGAGCGGACAGCTGTGAGGGGTTGGTGTTAGTGTTCAGGTGATGCCTCCTCTGCCTCCCCCTGCATAGTGTCTTCAATAATTTATTAAGTAACAATGAATTATGCACTATTTTTACAATGTTTATTAGTTTGTTTTGTCCGTGCTCCCTGACCAGCCACAAAATAGCCTAATAAGGATGAAACTGCACTGACTCTGTCTGTCTGTGTTCCTCATACCCAATGCTGTATGTGTGCTGCTCCATTCATGACATACTTGCCATGCAAAAAGCCTGTTGATGAAGATACAACATTAATCAGTACAGACAGGAGGTGTCCTTGACAATGAAAATTCACTCTTAAAAAGCCTAACACTTACCTTTATATAACTGAATGTTTGCCCCCAACACCAAAGTGACATAACAGTAGCCATGTCATATACACGTTTCCATGCAGGTGATAACATAGACTGCATGTTCACTGTGAGGGTGCACTGATGTCATACAAAAAAATGAAATCCATGCAACTTTCCACTAAAGAAGCCGCTTTTTATTATTACATTAAACATGCTTATATTGCGTATTAATGCTTCGGCTCTGTATGCGGCCCTTGTAACAAACAATGGTTCAGCTGTGATAAAATCTTCAGAGGCAGTATCTCTCTCTTTATTTAAAAATCAATTACTTTTCTTGGCTTAGACTAAGGGTGGGAATAATTGTTCATGATCAGTCCAAAAGAATAAAGGATGCTCAGATCTCTTCATCTCCACCTCCTGGGGAGAGATTTTGGAGACCAGCTTTGATCCAGTGTTGGGGATGTTTTCCAATAATTTCCACCCTCTGTTTTCTGATACAGCTCACAAGGGGGTCTGGATATTCAAGCGTAAATATCTCCCTTTGTGTTGATTTCTTTTTTTTTTTTTTTATTGAAAACAAAAGCGAAACAAAAAAGGATGTAAAACAGCCCTCCAGAAACTTCAGCCATCTATGGTTGATTAAGCTACCTCTTCATTTTACCTCCTCTCACTTTCTGACACATCCACTCACTGTGTGGCGGTCTCAAACTCCCTAAACTGCATGTATTATTTACAGACACTGAGTGTCTTTGAGTTTCCTCCCGCAGGCCATGTCGTAACACAGAGCAAGAATCAGGATCCAGCCTCTGCTCTTAATGAGTTACTGCTGCAGAGCAAAGGAATTATCATGTGTGAGGCCACTGGTCGATTTCATGTATTTATTTGTGTTTGCCTTGGCGCTGTGTTCTGCCCCACTGCCCCTCTATTGCAGTTGGTTTGTTTTCCTCCTCCATCTCTTCAGTTATAAATTTCTCCTCTCCTCCTCCTCTCTCTTTACTATCTTCCCCCTGAATTTAAAATGTGTTCGGCTCTTATCTCAGCTAATATATCAGTTGATCTGATTCCTATGGGCAATTTGAGTTGAATGGAAAGACACAGCAAGAAGCGCAATCATGGTTTATTTATTTTAAAGGCTGATTAAAACCCTGGGTGTGCTCGCTGGTGTCGGAGAAATGCCTCCCCCTGGAAACATTCAGCTATTAGAGCAGACATAAAAAATACCACAGGAGTTCTCTAATGGTGCTGCCGCTGGCTTTTCCCCCTTCCCGCTTATTTATACAATCTAATATAAGGATAACCACAGAGCAGCAGAGGGTTCAAAGACCATGAAGTATAAAAGAAAAAAAAAACCCAAACAAAACAAGAAACTGAACTTGAGTGTTTAACTGTGCGCTTGGAGGGGTCAGGAGACTTCCTTCCTCTGTTATAGGTTTGTGTTTTAGCAGAATTACTGCCATGGTTAGTTTAGGTGGCACAGTAGGCCTGCCAAGCTTTTTCACATCTTGGGGTCTTATTAGAGTTAGATAACTAACTCCATATTTATTTGTGCTAAAATTGCTTTGATAGGCAAATCAAGTCGCTTCATTGCTACATCTATGGTGTGTAACCTACTGCACATGCTCATTACTGTTTTCTAACTCCTGTAAAACTAATCGCTTTGGCAGTGTTTGTTCTGCTTTTTCTTTTTTAAGCTCCTCATATGTTCTCAGTCTGTGACAAAGCTTCAGAGCACATTGAAGTTGCCAGTCCTGCTTAAGTCCAAGATTAACCTCCATATCTTCAACATGTTGAGCTACAGAGGTACAAACTATTGTGCAGACCTGGGTGGAGAGAGGGGAGCAAGGGGAAGCAGGTGTGAATGTCTGTGTGAGAAGCAGAGGGACATGATGAGCATGAGGGGTGAGATAGAGGGTGTGGTGATCACACACATGCAAAACATAAACCCAAGCCTTCACATTATTTAGGAGTGTTATAAAGGCTTGAAAAACCTGAGTATGTTGGATCAGCAGCCTGGGATAAAATGTGAGATACTTGAGTATTTGATAACAAAGTGTAAAAGAAAATACTTTATTACAAGTGACATTTTATCTTGTGAAATTTCAAGAAAAGAGTTGATGCTTGGGCCCTGTCAGTATTATCCAACACAAGTCTTTGGAATGTTATATTATCTAATTAGACAGACACCCTCTTAAGCTTTCTTCACTTAAGATAACCACAGATTCAAGAAGTTTTAAGAGGTATTAAGTCACCTCAACCTGTTTGATGCAGATGTGAAATCATGAGTAATCATATTTTATTTGTGATCTCAGTGTTAGTCAAAATTATTGTGATCATGATATTTGCTGTAGTTGATTAACCCTGATATGATCTGACACTTTTTGCTGCATCCTATTAAATCTGCCGTCAAAGTTTGGCTATGTAAGTTTAGTGAGGCTGTAGAGTCCTAGTCGACTGATCGACTTATTGGTCGATACAGGCTGATTTGACTAAAATTCTGGTCGTTGGTTCTGGTTTGGTTGACTTGATTTTTTTCTGCGTCAATCTACAGTCTATGGTTAATTTCATCAGGAGGAATGTACCAAGTGCTAATGGGGGTGTTTCCAGAGCACCCCGTTTCAGAGGGAGCAGCCTGCCTCAGACCACCCCCCCTTGTTTTCACCATTTTGGATTCGCCCAACTGACTGGAGACAGGGAGATTGAAGAGTGTCCATGTTAATCAACATCTGGTGGTTTGCTGAATATTTGTATTTTAGCCTTTTGTGTTTAATTGCCTTCTTGTGCTGATATCAGTAAATTTTCACCCTGCCGAGCCCAGTCAATTTTTGGTCGAAGATTTCATGGTTTTAGTCGACCAAGAATATCTTTCATTGATTACAGTCCTAAAGTTAATTACAAAAGAGGTAAGCTAGTTTATTTTAGGGTCTTATAGGGATGATTTGTTTCTCCTCTCTGTGTCAAATATGATTGTTTTCTTCATTTCAAGAGTAATTCTAACAGTTATTTTCTGAAATAAAAAATCATGCTCCTGAGGTGGTGGTTACAACGGTACAGAGAGTTGCTAATTTAGCTTCTTGTCAATGCCTGGTCATTTTAGTCTCCCACAAGTAAAACTCTGAAGAAATGTAGCCTTCACTGAGTGACAGGAGGGACAATGAGGACTGCTGACTGACCTTTATAGAAGGAAATAAACATAGAAACAACAATGCAGCATGTGCTGCAACAATGTCAAATCTATACAAGGTTACCTGAGGTTGCCTGAATACCTGTGTTTACAGGATGGTTGGACTTACACATTGGTAGTCAGATTTGTCCATAGACCTGTTTGCGATAAGCATGGGGATAGTTGGTACAGCATCCATGTAGCAATATAATGCACATTGGGCCTTGATTATAGGATTAAAAGAAACTGAAAGTAAGTTGAAGACTGAGTTTCAGCAGACTGCAGTTTACTGACTTAGATAAAGACGTTTCAATTTCTTGTCAGTCTGTCAGAAACCAATTTTGAGACCTTTTATAAAAATGACAACCAATTTGCTGAAATTGAAAGTTTAGCTGATTTGGCAAAAGAAAGTAAAAAGAAATTGATAAAACAATCTTGGGTAAAGTGTTTTTTTTTTTTTTTCTACTGCAGCACTTTGCTCTTTGTAATCCCCCAAGACTGAAAACACAGAATAAGAATAAAAAACTTCTTGCTTTTAAGGATGCACACTGTTTCTCTCTGTCACACTCTGGGCAGGTAATGAATCAAGTATCTATTTCAGCTGAGGCAGCAGACAGTACGAGCAGGACTTTATCCACTCAATCAGTCACCCACAGTCCTCAAGCTCACTTACAAATGTTTGTGCTGGTGTCGCTCTGTGTGTTTGTGCGCGCTCTTCTGTTTGTTTTCAGAGCACCCACTTAAACAAGACGGATCCATTATTAATCCAAGCTGACAGCCAGGTGGATAGTTATCCATATGTGTGTAAACAATGTGTAGGTGTTTGGATGATTCAGCATCTATGTTGTGTTGGAGTATCTTGGTAAAATAGCACTTAGAAAAATTCAAGGAATTACATTTTTCAGGACTTGACTTTCTTTCTCTTGTTGCCTGCAGGCTACTGTTACTATTTTATTAAAAGACATTTAGTATTGAATAGCAGTCTTGAGATGCACAGGTTCTCTCTGTGATCATTGGTATTCCCTTTCCCTCGTCTTTATCGAGTGTGGACTGATGAGAACGACTGAGCAGACAGGGGTCAAGTCTTACAGCACCTTCCTTGTTTACCAAAGTCAGGTACCAGCTACGGCAGCGGCATGAAATTAAACACAGGTGTAGGAGACTGGAACAGGAGATGGAGAAGGGAGGTGAGAGGGTAAAACAGGTGTGGACTTGGAAGTCAGGAGGTTAGGTGAGTGGGTGGGATGGTGGGATGGTGGGATGGTGGGATGGGAGGGGGGGGCACTGAAGGTTGTGGCGTTCCCTCTAGCTCACCCCAGCTCATTAATTTTCTCATTTAGTAGGAACAGTGGAGTGTGCAAACAAGAGCGGAGGCCTTGCCTACTAATGAGGACAGGAAGAGACGAGCAGACAGCTCCTACGGTGTTTGTGTGTGTGTGTTCATGTGTGTGTTTGTGTGTTTGCGCACGTGAGCGAGAGAGAGGAAACCAGACAAAATGATTGAATGTGTATGATATCAGATCACATGTGAGAAGGAGGGGTGGCCATGAAGTGGAGGAGGATATGAATACAGTTTATTTTTTATTTTAAAGATTAGTGGATTGAGGACCAAAAAGGCACAGTTTAAGAAATCATTTATTACCAATCAATAGGTGATCATGTCAAACTGTTTTGGTTCAGTGCAGATGCAAACTGAAATGGTTTAGAGCAGAACTGAACCTGACTTCAATCCAAGGGTACACCACGCACAGTGCATGCATGTAGGCAGCTGAAATATGAGTTTCAGTATAGTGACTGTCTCAACAAATCAACTTAAAATATGCTGAGCTTGAATTTTTCATTACCTGTGCTCAGTTCTGTGCCATGGACTCGAACAGTGATAACCTGTGATCATGGCTGTCTGTTACAGTGAGGAGGAGGAGAAGGAGCAGAGTACCCCACCTCTTCAATGTAGGGCCATGGAAAACACACTAAAATGTGCTTTTAGTCATATAATCTTGATCCACTTTTAGCAGAGTTGCTGATGTCTATTGTACCAAAGAGTGTCTTTGGCATTTCTTTTTGTGTGCTGCATAAAAAGACCCTGAAAAGTCCAAGGATCCATTTGTGATGTCCTCTTATGAAGTTGTTGCTGTGGAGCTGTTTCATCAAGTACAACTTTCATGGTCATCATGTTTGTTTTGTCCTTTTATACTATTGGTTCATGCATCCATGACAAAATATATTTCAGTATTTCTCATTTTTTGCACACAGTTGTGTTACAACTATCTCATTTCCATTGTACCTTAGACAAATAAGACGTTTGCCATCATATCAGTCCACATTCTTTTTATGAAAGTAGGCAATGTAGTTGTACTTCAGATTTGAAATCCAAAAGCCTCCCTCCTGCCAGCCTACAGAAAAAAAATAAATAAATAAATCCATTTGCGGTTAATAAAAGGAAGCAGTAGTGTATCTTAAGCCAGCCTCTGGTTCAAAAACAGTTCTTCCTGTTTACTCTGAGTTGGCACACTAGTAGAAAAAAAGGCAGTACAGTCTACAGTCATGATAGCCTTTCTTTTCACTATTTTCAAATTTCACCAGCATCCATTTGGTTGTGGGTCATGTTGATAAAAGACTTGCTGTGGGAAGTTTTGAGCCTGTCATGTCTGTTCTCTGGCATTTCTCCATCTGCTGTTTTGCAGCTTTTAGAAAAAGTTCAGTTGTTGAATGAGCCTTTTGGAAAAACTGCTGCACTCAGTGTGTGCTTTCTCAACACCTGTTCTTAGGCTGTAAACTTTGATTCAGTCGGTCAGGTCAGCTTGCACATCTTAATTGGCTTAGAGTTGGTTTTGCAATCTTTGTTGGCATCTGTAAAGCTGATTTTGTTTTGTTTTTTCCAACTTTATACTCAGACTGATCATGCCTTTATCCCCTACTATTACCACTACTCTAATTACTGTTGTATCTCAGGGAGATTAGCCCTCACCATCCAGCACTGAGAAGTCTGTGTGAGATAGGCTAAATTAGTTTTTTAGCTGAGTCACAGAGGACAGATTAAGTGCAGGCTCTTATAACTAGACCTTTGTTGATTCAAAGACTGGGTGAATGACTGAGTCACAGTCAGGGTAAGTGATAATGATAAGTAATAATTTACTCCTTGAGTCAAAGTATTCAAAATACTGATATTTGTCAAGTCTTAAGTAGATTACTGCAGTGTTTGGTGTACTCTGAGTTAAATAAAGACACCGATAAAAGTGTGGGCTTGTTCTAACTGTGACCTCGTAAAGATGTATTTTTAGCCACAGCAACAGAAGTGACACCAAATGCACATCAGCTGCATCCATTGGAAATAAGGTGTTTTCATTGCAATGGGTTGAATGGTGGCAAAAATGCTGTCTCTAACTTTGAAACCAAAACAAAATGATTTTTGCTCATTTAAGAAATTTAAAGTCGAGATAATCAACCAAATAATGCCAGCTGATAAATCAGGATGTCAAACAGCATTTTGATTTTCATATATGATAATTAAGCTAGGTTGAAAATCTGACATAAATGCCAGTTATTTTCTGAAATCTATCACATGATCTGATTTATTTTTAGTTTATTTTATGAGTTAATTAAACATCTATGAAACATTTATACTGTCAAAGACCACCATGTAGGTTGGGATGTGCAAACAATAATGGGATTACACATGCCTGTTTTGGGTTATTTTAAACCAAATATTTACAGTTGGCTGGACATAAATCCAGAAGTCCCTGGTGGCAGTTTATTACAGAGCCAAACATTTTTCTGACAACATGTCCACAGATTTACATGAATGTGACGTGCGTTTGTCCTTGATGTCCCTCTTGCTGTTCAGAAGGTTATTATCACTGTTCTCATCAGACAGAGACACATTTATACCACTGGATGATCATTGAGAGAGCAGGGGAAAAACCTTGAGATTATTTCCCCCTTTTGTTGTATTTAGAATAAATGATCGACCAATAATAGGCACGGCAGATGATATTAGCCTATATTCAGCATTTTCACAATAATTGGCATCAGTCCTTTATTCCACCGATAGGTGATAAAATAAGTTTATTTTAAAACGCACTCTTTTGGCTCTTACATATCCGCCTCTCTCCACCTGAAGTCACCACTCTTCAGAGTTGCCAGATGGGAAATATAGAATTATTCTACCAGAGACTCAAAATCATTGTATTTCTTGGAAAATTATTGTACACCCATCGTAATCTCTCCACTAATGCGTCCTCTTTAAACAAATGACAGGTGGAAACTAATGAGCCAAATCATGACACCTTGAGGCCACCTACTTTTTTGAAACAGTATTCATAATAACTGATGAGGAAATAAAGAGTTATTGGACTTCACTTAGTGAAATTTATTTTTGACAAAGGATTCGGCTCCTGGTAATCACCGTCCTTTGCAGCGGCTCTCATTTTTCTCAACTGACTTCTCGACTGAGGAAGTCATTGATTGACAGCCAATCATACTTGTTGTTTGGAGACAAACGTCACTCAAACTATGATTGGATGGAAACATCACGTGGTAAAAGATGCCTTAAGGATTCACAGATTAAAAAAACTGAAAAACAAAGTGTCTGGCATACTGAGACAATCCTATTGCACCATACGTTTATGAAACTGTCAAATTATCATACATTTAGCCTTTTTTCTGGGTTATTAATCATACATCGTACGAAGAGCAAAATGATCATATTAAATCCGATAACTATCGTACACCTGGCAACCCTGCCACTCTTGGCTGTGTAACAATGTCCCACCTATAGTCCTGACTGATTGGCTTCACAGACAGCCAATCAACACTCAAACTTCGAGGTGCAGCTCCACAGCGACAGAGAGAGAGAGAGGAGAGTGCATCTTATTATAGAAACAGTTTGAGGTCTTTTTATCACTGATATTTATAGTGTTTGGTCTAATCCCAGGTATGTTATCTAAAATTTGGACACCTAAATATACATTTTACTGCAAATGAATATCAGTTCTGAATATCGGTTATCTTGATTACTAATAATTGGTATCGGTATCAGCCCTTAAAAACGTGTTGGTCCATCCTTATTTACAATGTGGTCTGTATTTTTTTTTCTTTGCCAAGTCTGCTGTTGGGAACTCTTGTTGAGCCTCGTCTTCAACTTACCAGTATCAAAGAAAGGCAAACTGAGATTTGTAGGTTTGGAGTTATTAAAACAATCATAACACAACTGACTCATGCACTGAGAAGCGAACACACATGGCAGCTTTGGCAGTCTTGGACTCAAAACATTGAAGATTTCCTACAAAGGATTGAGGGCTGTTTTCATATCTGTGGACTGCCTTTTATTTTAATTGATCTATTGAATTACTAGTATGCAGAGGCTCCCCTCATTCAAATTTGATCAAAGTTGAAGTTAGATGTTCACATCCAACAATTTAATTGGTGCATAGCCAAAGCAGATATGATAATGATAATCATTGATATAGATCCTTCTTATCTGAGCTGCTGAGGGCTTAATAACAGAGCAGACAAACAGGACTCACTCTCCTACAGTGAAGTGGAATAAGAAAACAGGAGGGGTTAAAGAGCAAACCTGACTTTTAGCCTAAAAGGTAAGAATGATTTTGAGAAAAAGATTGGGTACTTTTTGTCTGGTCTGAGCATTCACTAATGCCTGTTAGAGTTTCTTCATGCACAACTTGTTTTGCTCGTGAAGGTTAAAGTTCAAGGGGGAAAATGGAGATTATTGAGGCCGATTTTTACAGAGTGACAGGGAGAAAATACCTGGTTTGAGTGACTGAATACAGCAGGTTTCAAGAGAGCTTTCTTAGGTGTCAGTGCTGATGCAACACCATGCCAATTTTCACCATTTCTGTTTTATGAAAATGACCACAGTTTGCATCAAGAGCACTCCTGTAGTCACTCATCCTTGTGTGGGTCATGCCGTAAATTACATGGCTGGGGAACACGCTGGACTCAGCTGATTGTAGGTTGCCCTTGTACTTTTGAACTTCATTAATAATGCAATTTTGTGTCTAAATCTAGAAAATGTCAAACTAAATTGTTGATGTTTGTGGACAGGACCTATAGCTTGAACTTAACTGTATGATTAAATCACACAAATCGTCTAAGCGTAAACTCTGAGGCTGCAATGCTCTATTGTCTTATGAGAGGACTGCTGAGAAGAAATGAGTCTCTGGGGCTGTTGAAGTGAGGGGATTTTCTCTGCAGTGAATCAGGGAGATTCTCTGAAGGTCATTAATGGAATTACCTTTTTATTAACTAGTAACGCAGATGTTAATACGTTTTCATGTACATGGCTTGACTGCAGGACATAGACAGCACTGCAGGTATCTTGGCTAAGCTAAGGGGATATGTATCGATAATGTAGTGTAGGCCATTTGAGATCTAAAAACACCAGGTCTAACTGAGCTGAGTAATCTGATTGTTATAGGAACCTGAATTTTGCCACTAGTACCATTTATGCTGCAGTTGCTCAGACAGACTTGAGCAGGATCATTCAGTCTTTTTAGTTGTGAATTTATCCATGGATTGGTGTGGATATAATGTGTTAAGATCAAGGGCTCTATTTTCATGTCCGCCGGTGAGGCGGCGGAGGATGGCGGACCCTGCGCAGTGGTATTTTCGTCTGGCGGAGCCCGGCTTACAGCCAGTTTGGTATTTTGAGGCGCACCGAGGTCCGCCAAGCTGGGCGTGGCAGAGGGAGGTGTCGACAGAATCAAAAGTGCGCTGAAAGCTTGCCGATTCAAACCTGGTCAGCTTTCAGCGCAGGCGGAGCGCAGCTGGTCTAGTGGTATTTTGGTAGACCGGCGGCGTATTGACATACGTCACCGATGCCTCACCGGCAGGTTTCCACAGTTTCAGGCACACTTCAGTGCAATAAATAATCATCATCAATTATTAATCTGAGTCAGCACATACATTTAGATCTATAAAGTTATATTCTGATCTATATCTGATCTGATGAGCGCGTTTGGACACACAACCTGACCGAATTAACACAGCTGAAACCGCATTAAATTAAATTGAGTATCTAGTAAATAAACACACGCGATGAAGTGAACAAGATATGTACAGTGTTGGAAAAAAGTTTGGAATATTTGTCAATTCAACCCCAGCCTCGTGTTTAACGTGGTCTGCTGCTTTCTGGAGAATTATTCAAAGACTTTTTAATGTTCCCTGGTCTCTGTGATATGTTTTTGAAATTCACATCAAACTATTTTGTTTCTCAAAAAATTGTAGGGCGGACACCTCATGATTCACAAAAAGCCATAGAAATAACACATAAAATCATGAGTCAGTATTTAATAAATAAACGGCTGTAATTTTAAATTGCCACAAAATATGTGGACCATCTTTGAAAGCAACATCAAACATAACAAGACGATAACAACAATACAGTCAGTACTTTGTGTGACCGCCTCTAGCATTGTACAATGCGGGTACACGTCTGGGCATGCTGGTCACTAGGTTGGTAAGAGTTTCAACCGGGATTTCTCGCCAGCATTGGATCACAGCCTGAGTCAGTTCAGCCACGTTTGTTGGAGGATCATTCACGTTACACAAACACTGAAGAAAATATTCCAAACTTTTTTCCAACACTGTAATTCGTCTCTCTCCTTTTCTTTCTTCCTCTTCCTCTTATTTCTCGCGCAGCTCGACCTGGACATGTCTCTGTATCTTCGCCCCGTCCTGCTGCAGCTGCTAAACAGATGATTTGTTTCAGTGAGCAGATGAGTTATTAACTTTAAGCCGACATACGAGTCTTATATTATTTAGTTTTGTGAGTCAAATTTATTTTATATGCCAACATCTATGAAAGAAAGAGCCAGGCCATGGAGCGCGATGCGTCATTTACGCACAGATGGTTCCGATTTTAATGCCATTATTGGAATTTATGTTGTGATCTGTCCGCACAACCCACCTTTGTCACGTGAGGTTTGAATATGTGCAACTTTATGTGAGTGTCTTTATTTGTGGAAAAGGGTGTTTGTCTTACTAGTGGGCCCAACCTTACACACACCAAATCCATCTGTGCTCATATGAGACAGTGTGAAGGACACCCAATGCAGCGTTTACAACAACACTTGTTGAGGAGCTGCCTTCTGCTCCTCCCTCCCTATGACTTACGCTGCTGGGAGGAGCCGCGTTAGGGAGGGGGGATACTTACATCGGGCTGCACCGCACACCAAAATATCAAATTGTGCTTGGGAACGCCTTGTCGGCGCGGCGGACCTGACTCACGCCGCGCCTGCGCCACATCTTCAGTGAAGCATGAAAAGAGCCCCAAGTCTTTTACTGGACTTGGGTTGTAGGAAGGGACCCTCTTCATCACTAAAGAAAGGTGGACCACTGAACTTTCAACAGGTATTAATGCTGATCTCTCATTGAAAATGCCACTATCTCCTCAGCTAGATGCTGAGTAACAGCGCCATGTCCATCACTTTCACTCTGGTATTAGCTCCATGCCTCTCTGCTGGAGGAGGCAGCAGCTTAGCCTCAATAGCCTCTTTGTTTCATAAAGACCTTTTTGGTGTAGATTTAAATAACCTCTTCTGAATTAGCTGGTTCTCCTATTTCATTTGGCTAAAAGTTGAAATCTTCTCAAAGAAGAGGAGAATAAGTACCAATTCATTTTTTAAGGTCACTAACCACCCATGAGTTTCTTTGCGTATTTATAGCAAACAAATCAAAGAGTCTTTAACCATCTAGCAGCCAGTCTGTTAGCATGTTGAAAAAGAAACACACACACACACACAAAAAAAAAAAGATGAAATGTTTCTCTTACAGAGCACATGCAGGGCCGAGTCAGCTGAGAGAGAATGAGAATGTCAGGTCATTAATACTGGGCTTTGTTGGTCCATCGTGGTCTCTGCTTCCTCATCATTTTCTCTAGTGGTTTGCTCCTGGTAAGAAGTGTTACAAGGCTGTTGGGGCAGAGATCACGTCAGCTGGGGTTGCAGTCTCTGCACTCACAACAGCTCGCGAGGACTCACAAGAACCTGCAAATTCACATGCAGTCATGTGATAATGAGTTGTCTCTGTAAAGACAGCCACATTACCACAAAAGCAGTAGATTGTGCCCTTTCAGAGGGGAAAATCCACTCTGTCCAGACCAGTAGATCAGATCAAATCAGCATCTCCTCATCCATGGTGTCAACAGGGTGAAATGACATCTGAAAACCTTTGACTTGTTTGTCCCCCCCACGTTTGCATGGTGTGAAACATGATCCACCTAAAACATGTAGAGCCTGATCTACTAAGATCCCAAAGAGGGAATGCTAAATTGCATGTGCAAACAAAAAAATTGCACATGCTATTGGTGGGCGCATTGCAGGTGATCTACTATCATTGCGAGCGCAATTGATAACAGGTGCAAAAGTGGCATAAAAGAAAAGCAAGGCGAGTTTATTCGTAAAGTACTATTCATAAACAAGGCAATTTAAAGTGCTTTACTGATGCAAGAAAATATTTTAGAAATCAAAATAGGGATTAAACCAATTTAAATTCAATTAGACAAACAGCAATTTTTTTGTGTGTTCCGTGTTTGACCTTATTATTTAAAAAAATATATATCAGACGCAGGAAATGCAGGGTTACAAGGAGTTTTTTCCATTCAGCACATGGCACAGATTATTTTTGTGACTGGCTCCAAATCAGCCCTTAACCCTTTGATGCGCAACATATGCACACCCCCTCTAATGCGCAACATGGATCTAAAAAGACCCGCATTCATTTCCAATGGTATTTCATGCTGGCTAAGTTTTTCTTTGTTCTACCTTTTGAAATCAGTTAATTTTCTGATTGAATATTCCAAGTATTGTTTAAATATCTTGTTTTTGATCACCACTGATCATTATTTCTATTTTTCTTTTCATACTTTATGAAATAATATAGTTTCTATATTATTACGTCAAGTTTACACACATGGGTCAAAAACGACCCATTCATCCAAGTGTGATTTGATATTAAATTACCTAACTATAATAATAATTTGTTTTAAGTAATGAAATTAGCAGTGAGTGGGGCCAAACCATAGACTGTATATACTATGGACAACTTGGTTCTGCCTACCGCCTGTATACGGATTTGAAGCCAAAAAGCTCTCGGTATTTCCGAGATTTTTCTTTATTTCCTGAAACCAGCACTGCGCAGTAGCAATGTGCGCATTCGGCCGTGCAGTCGCAGAGAGTCGCTGTGATGACACTCGGCTCAAACAGCGTATCCCCCAGGAGAGCTACGCAGTCCCTGAACGCCCATAGGCTGTATCAGGTGTCAATCATAGCAAACATGAACCCCCTAATAACTTTTAAAAATGGAGCTTCACAGAAGAAAGAGGACTTGAGCACAAACCAGTCTTACTGTAACTACATGTCAACATCACAAGCAGGGGGGAGAAACATTTATATTTTGTGCAATAAATTTCTAAAGTTTGTCTACAGCCCTTTAAGCTTTGCTGGCGGAGGCGGGATTTATGACCTATACTGCAGCCAATCAACAGAGGGTGCTGTTCTTGGGGTGGCTTCACCCAGCGAGGAGGCAGACTCTGTCCATTCTATATACAGTCTATGGGCCAAACACTTATGTATTTTGTATTAGCAACATGTTTATTTGTCATTTTGTCACATACACATGCGTCTGATTATAGGTAGCTGAAATAACGCTAGCTGTTTTACCTGTAACTTTGTAACTTTTCAACATGTAATGTCCTCACTCCCAAGTTAACCTAAACCTAATCAAATCTTGTACAATTATATTTCACAATTGTCATCAAATAATTTCTAAGATAATGTCAGAACAATTGAAAAACCATACTTACATGTATTAGACGGTCTTTTCATACTAAATGTTACAGTCACTGTATGTGGGTCGTTTCTGACCCATGTATGTAAACTTGATGTAGAAATACAAAATCTGTGCTTCCTCATAACATAAGAGAAGAAAAATAAAAATGATTATTTGTGCTCAACTAAAACAAGATCTTTACTGCATACTTGGAATAGTTAATGATAAAATTAATTTATTTCAAAGATATACCATAGAAACACTCAGCCATACATGAAATAACATTGAAAATGGATACGGGTCATTTTAGACCCATGTTGTGCATTAGAGGGGTAGTGATACAAAAACGGTTTTTATTCAAAAAGTAAAAAAAGAAAAATTAACATAAGGATGTAGGGTCAT
This sequence comes from Xyrichtys novacula, assembly GCA_962446985.1. Classification (NCBI taxonomy): domain Eukaryota; kingdom Metazoa; phylum Chordata; class Actinopteri; order Labriformes; family Labridae; genus Xyrichtys; species Xyrichtys novacula. Next base: position 20,361,567 of record OY660879.1, on the reverse strand, counting down.
CGAAAACAAGGTAATTGAGGAATTCCTTGAGTACCGACTGATGGAATTAATTTATTGAAAAGATATATGAAATTTAAACTCAGCCGGGTCTTTTTTGACCCATGTTGCGCATCAAAGGGTTAAGTCACCCAGCATTACTATCACTTTTATTTTTTATTTCTAACAATCCAAATATGTTGACACGCACATGGAAGACTCTCTCTCTCCGTTGTCCATTATTGCACTTTTGCCTCCTTCTCCCCACAATAACTGTGCATAATGCTGTGCCAGTTTGCATGTCCCTTTCAAACGTGCTAAATATAGACGCAAAACAGCGACCACAAACGGTTTTTGGGTTTGATGAATCACATTGCAGGTGCTAAATGATTTCATTTGCATCTGCTTCTCCCAATATTTTGCGTGTTCTGATGAGCTACATACATTTTACATATTCATGAAGGCAAACGTGCTAGATAAATTGTACGTGCTGTTTTTCCCATTTGACAGACGTTATCCTCAATGCACTCGGTTAGTAGATCAGGTTTGCATGCGCTATCGAATTTGTAAGTGTTATTGCACATCCAAATGTTTAGTGGATCAGGCCCATAGTGTTTTATTTTGAAAAGAAGCTGGATGTCTTATTTTGTGTCTGTGCCTGACTTCCTTTCCAGCACAGGCTAATCTGTGCTGAATTTATGCAGCATGCTGCAGTGTCTGGAACCCTGGCGATCGGCTACAAAGCCTGCTAAACTGCAGAGGGCTGGAAAGAAGCCGGTGCAAATTGACACATGAACTTAAATGGAAACAGTCAGCGGTGATCGGCACTGACAGCCTTTTCGCCGCCGTTCCATATGCAGTGGAATTTTGGGGTTCGTTAACCTGTATCCAAGTTCCTGCTGACCACTAGTAATGTGGTACTTAAACAGTTTTAGCACATATGAGTTCACTTATGTTGCTGTAGCTGTAGTATTGAAAAAATGCGTCATACATTGAATTTTATGGTATTTTCACAAAGTAACCACATGTTTGAGCTCTGAGTTAAATAAGTTTTGCGATTAGTAGAGGATAAATAATAAAGTTTGAATGCTGTTCAGTTGCAGTTGAGTTTTACAAAGCTATCATTACATGATTGTGTCATGACGGCTTTGTTTTAAACTGAACCACAGTCGTGTCGTCTTTCATACACTTCAAAAACAAAAGCACCATTGGCCAGATCATGATGTTAACACTGGTATAATGTTTTTGACAGGGAAAATGAGAACTGTCTGCTGTTTCATGGCTATATAAAGAGACTGTGTTCACTTTGACTGCTTCCTACAAATCTGTCTACTTCCAGCTGCGTTTTGCAGAGATTTGCGATGGTGTGTGGGTGCTTATTTGTGCTTTGGAGTTCAACCATGAAACATTCAGTCAGGAACTTTTCAGGCTTTGTATTTTTTTTTTTATTCTGTGCAGCACCCTCTCTTTACTCTCTCTCTAATTAGCTGGACCACTGTGGCTTTCTTTCTCTCACTTTGCAGACTCAGGTTAAAGAACATAATTTACCCAGGTTTTCACATTAGAATATTTATGCACTTACTGGAAAAAAAAGAAAATAAAAAATAACAATAAAAAGTGAGGGATGAAGAATATAATACAACCCAGTCTGTCTTAATGTATAGAGGCGCTGAGATGTTGTTTCCTTTCACCATTAGCTTTGTACGTGTTTGTGAAAGACTGCAATCCTCTGCCACATAAACTGGAGCAAAACAGCGTAAGGAGGAGACCCACCACTGTGTTTTATTGGTCTCTGTTTCAGAATAGGAAGCGGAACAGATGATTTGGATTCCTGCCTAATCCAAACAGCCTTATTGGCATTAAAAAAACGTGTCCCCAAAAGCCTTACGTGTAATCAGCTTAATGGTAAAACCAATGCAAGCCAACAGACGATACAAGCCTCTATAATGCTGCTAATGACAGTTTAGTGCCACCCACTGAAATTAACTGATAGGAATCTTGTGTTAACCCCGCCTCTCTTCTTTCTTGTGCCGTGGACTTTTCTCTCCGTTTTCCCCATGGATACTTACTCATGCAGCAAAGCAAAGAGAGGGGATTTCCTCTCACTCACTGGAGAGTGGCACATTCATTGCACACTTGAAGAGGGCTTCTGTATTGTTCTTCTTTGTTTTGTTTTGTTCTTCTGAAAGTGGTGTTGACACGCAGACTTCACTGCACAGGATCTGATCCATATTAAGCCTGTATACAGCCCACTCTTTTCCCACTGAGTGACTAGAAAAAAACTCAAAACATTTGACATGCCAGTATAATAATGTCAGGAGCAAAACCTGTGCAACAGTCAGTGAACTTCTCTACTTAATTACGTAATCTCATTGTTGTTTAAACTCTGGTATAACTGGGTAATTACTCCTGTCAAACACAATTTCACACATGTGAACTCTTTCACTTTCTCACCTACCTGGTTGATTAAATCAGCCTGCAGTTGTACATTATAATATCTACGTCAACCTTGAGCTGTCATCTGAATCCCTGCAAATGCAATGAATCCCGCTTTGTATGTTTGCACATCTGTCCAGATTTTGTACGTGTTTGTGTTACCTGCTTTAAGCTCTGTGTGCATATTGAGAGCACCAAGTAATTAGCAGTTTGCTCTCTCACATGTGCACACAAAGAAATCTGACAAGATTTGATCCTAGTACACTCTTTCTGATGAATGCATGAAACATGGAGCAGTTTGAATCAGTGTTACTGCAGATCATATATATATGTGACAGCATTGTCAAGTGGTGCTAAAAAAACTAACTCAGAGTGTAAGTGTGCACCTTCTTGTATTTATATCTGAAAACATTGCTACCCTCTCTACCTGAATAGATCATAAAGTAAATGAAATTAGGGCTGCATGAATTTGGCTAAAAATAAAATCCAGATTTTTTTCTCTTTTTTTCTCTCTCAAGGAATCTGAAACAAGATTTTCTTTTTTTTTTTTTTTTCAATTTTGTATAAAGGTTGTGCAGCCGCCATAAAAGAGTTACGCTATGTGTTACATAATCGTTTTGAGAGATGCAGATTGGCATCCACACGGAGATGAACAGGTTGTTGTTTATAAAATTATGCACTCTTGGACCCATTTTCAAAAAGTACAGTTTACAGTCACCCGAAACCCTGTTTCCTTGTGGGTGAAATGCCGATAAGACAAAAAACTTTTGCGTTTACTCCTGAATTAGTTTCCGTGTGGACAGGTTGATACCGCCTTCAGACAGACTTTGCAGCGGGAACTGGTTTGCTCTTCATCCAAAACTGTGAAGCCGTACCAGTTCCACACGACTGACTTGCTCTTGACCCTTTAGCCATGAAATTATCTCCTTCTTTTGTAAACGCCATGTTTGTTTACACTGGTGTGTGTAGGAACTGGGGAGTGCAAGGCATGATAGAGAGGAAAATCGATAAAAATTGATTTTATTTTTTTTAACATCGTCATAATCAAATAATCTGATTATGATTTAAGATCAATTAACTGTGTGGCCCTACATGAAATAAAAAAAAAAAAAGCTGTTTAGACATGATGCCGATTCACCACAAATTTTATCCCAAGATGCTTAGAAAAAAATGGAGGGGTAGATCAATCTCTTAATGATACAAAGACCCAATGTAAAAATGGGGTCAGATTGAGCCCCACCTTTTAAGATCAGATCCACTTACACCTTCAACCACATGAATGAAACACTTTACAGTGTTTAGAGAGTTACAGTGGAGAGGGAGAACTTCCTTTAACAGGCAGAAACCTCGAGCAGAACCAGACTCATGTTAGACAGTCGTCTGCTGAGACTGAGCTGGGTTTAGAGAGGGAAGAGGGGGAGATGGAGAAAGAGAGAGATGGACAGAGTCAAACAGCAAGAACAATAGAAGCTTCACACGGATGTTTGGTTTTAATGGCAGAGCTTATGGGTCAATATGTTTATTTTTCACACGAACAACCTGATCGTGACAACAGAATAACAGACTAGTGTCAGTTTGATTCATGGAAAATTAAAGTCTAGTCTAGCCTAAATATTTCCCCCACAACAGCTCCACAGTGACACTCTTTTCCTCACTGACTTTTCAACACCACAGCTCACCATGAAATATTAAGGGTACATCAGCTGTGCAAAGCTGGCTGCATTTTCTTAATCCTATTTTCTTTTGTCTCAGTCCATACATAAGCTACTGCAGGGATAAAGGTTCTTTCAAGTTTCCAGCATTAAGCTCACAAGCTGCATGTTTTTTAGCTCCTTCACCAAAAGTGGTTGGAGGAGGATCAGTGTGCAAAATGACTTCAAGTAGCTCAGTATGGCTTCTCTCAGAGTACACTCTAATAACTGTTTTCAGCAGCCAAAGATAAGAGCCATCACCTCTCAGCTGCTGCAGCCTCTCCGTTACTCTTCGTTAGGAGAGTGTGGGGTAATTAATTTGTTGGTGGTTGTTGAAGGGGAAAAAAAGTTCCCTGGAGCTTCCTCGTGTTTCAAGGTCTCTTTTAAGCTGAAATTCCTTCAAGCATCTAAAAAAGAAATGAAAACAGATCTTCTTTGGAGATCCATCTTTTGAAATAGCTTTCGACCCAACTTTTTGCATATTCATGCCCAGTGCCTTAGCTGTAAAAACAACAGAGACTTGGTTTAGCTCTGGATTTGTTTTCTGACAATGAAAGTGTGTCTGCTGATTAAATGTGAAGCCAGATGTCTGTAGAAAGTCTGAGCATGAGGGCTGGTTAGCTACATGAATACATCAACTTTATTTTCTAAGTGAGGGCAATGTGCTGTGATGTAAAGCTTGTGTGTAAACAACATCAGAGAGGATTTTCACAGTCTTGTTAAATATAGTTTTTCTCAAGGAATCTCTTCTGAATCCGGCCTATGAAGCTGCTGGGATTAGAAAGACAAGCAAGGACTTTCATGCACTTCTGTAAATTATTAGCTGATGTTTAAGCCAAAGAAGGAGGGGGTTCAATCAGCTCAGTGGCACTTCACAGATTTTTTGCAAAGTGATGATAAACAAGAATGTAAAGACCCAGTGCTACAAAGTTTGGTTTGATCGCTATGAGCTTTTTTACCCTGGCATATTATTTTCCAGAAATTAGATTTCCCTCAGAGAATTAGACTGACATAACAGGATTTTTACTGTGACTGATCAATATAGTTTATCAGTGTTATGATACAAGTCGATTTCAACAACTTTATAACTTGTTTTTATCATGAAAACCAGATGCTAACTAATTACCACATGACATTCAAAATAGATGTTTTTAATTTTCTGACATTGTCACATCATGGATGTCCCGATCAGCATTTTTGGTCCCTGGTCCCAGTCCAGGTTTTTGGGGCTTCTGCGAGTACTGAGTCCCAATCATTTTGTTGTTGTGTTTCTGTACTGACAAACCCTAAAATAAGCAAAATGCATCTTCAGCTTATAACATTAGCTAACCTGGGGCCTCATGTATCAACGCTGACGGCGGCAGAAAACCTTGCGTTCGCCAAGATCGGCGCACACGTCCAGATTTATCATTGTGACACGAGCGTCGGTTCCAGCGCGAATCCACGCAAAGTGAGGAGGTGGTGTAGAAGTTGGCGTTGAGCCGATACTTGCGTTGACGGCACTTTGGCGACGCTGTGTGGCGGTGTTTGGTGACTCACTATGTGACAAGCGTGCACCACATCCCCGTGGCCAAGCAGCACGTCGCCCCACATGACGAACCAGCAGCAGACGGAGGGATGCGAGCTGATCCCTGCCGGGCCGCCGTCCTCGCACGGGAGAATCTCATCGCCACAGTGTGAATGGGTAAGAAGTGAATACACAGTTCAATGAGCCAAATGAATTTATTTTCTCCACCAGACGCTCGAGGACATTTACGAGCCGGTCCAGCCGCTCGTTGATCCCCGCGATCCCCCTGGTGATTTCTTCCTGCGATTGCAGGACCGCCTCCGTGAGGACCCTTCCACTGCGTCCGGGTGGTCCAGCGGAAGCGCCGCTCCACCGCTTGTCAGCACGCTGGTGCTGGTGCTGGGGCCGGGGGCCGGGGTGGCCCGAATGCCGCTGGTCCTGGCCGACGACTCCAAGCCGGCGGACGGGCTGCCGCGGGCCGGGGTTCCACAAGCCGGTGACACGGCCGACAAATTGATTTCTGTGACACAATAAAAATATTTGTTCATTTCAATTCCTGCTTCTGTGTATCTGTTGCGTTTACATCTATGGCAAAGCATGTGGACATTTGTGTGACACGCCACTTACCCTCCGGCAGGCTGTCTGAGTCGCCGTGGGTCACCCGCTGCTCAAACGGCGTGAGGGTCTCCTCCCCCGGACCCCCACCAGTCTGGTCGGTACTCCTCCAGAGGGCAGCTGTACGCTGCTTGACCTCCACCTTGAGGTCCGACCACTTTTTTTTAATCTCTGCGGGGGTGCGTGTCTCGGAACCCACAGCGTTCACCCTCTCGCAAACTTTCTCCCACTCCAAGCGTTTTCGTTTTGCACTGACGCCACTGGACAGGCTGCCAAACAAAACACGCTGTCGCTCCTCCACCTCCGCCACCAGCACCTCCACCTCACACGCCGTAAATTTAGTTTTTCTTGTCATTTTCTTGCCAGACCCTATTTCTGCATATTTATAGATGGGCGTAACGGGGGCGGGCCCGGTCACTCCGACATCTGCGCTCAATCCCTAGCTGATTGGGATTTATCAAAGGAAACACATGTGGCTTTCGGCGCCCGCACACCTTGATAAATACAATTTTTTTTCAGCGTGACGGACCTTGCGTGCGCTCGTTTCTGGTATGAGTCCCATGCAAGTGTTGATACATGAGGCCCCTTGTTGTAAAACTCACATACGTATGATCTGTTTTAAACTCTCTGCTGTATAAATGCCATGAAACTTTTGTGCATGTCATACTGCATGCTTACTCCAAGTTGAAAGATTCACAATGGTGTAGCCCACTGGCTACAGACCAAGACTGTAAATACTGAGCATGAACTCGTCTGTCTTGTGGTATTTTCTCCTATTTTTATTTCTGTTTTTTCACACAAACTTGACCACAATACCAACTGACCTCGATACTCTGCTATGTTTGACATATAGTGTCAGGCAGGACTTACTGTGGATCCAAAAGACAACAAAACCCCTCATTTTCTAGTCTGGAGATGGGCTGGTGGTCCAAAGAGATCAATTCAACCACTTCTCCTGTGATCTTTTTGGCCTTTTTCACTCCTCAATCCTTCCTTTTGAAGTCCACAGTTTGTTGGCAGCCTTTTCCTCTGCTTCAATGAACTTATATTTCAATTTGTGTTTACTTTGCAGGTGCCATATTATTAACACAGCTCTGCTGCTACCCCTCCGACAGAATTATATATGCAGGTGGCTGTCGGGACAGTTTACACTCTCAGGTTTAAAATATACCCCCACTGCTGTGATTTTAGTGTCAGGGTTGCTAGTTCTAATATCACAGAGCGCACCGTGTTTGTGCATTTACCTTCAAACCCTCTGTTCCTGAAAAGTTACTGGCGTACAGCAAATGTTCTTGTAATGAAGCAGGCTTTGCTGTGGCCGGAGTTCAACTTTGATGAACTGTTTATCATTTGGTTATTAGGAACAGGTCGGTAAACTCAGAACTACAATTATTCAGCATGCAAATCAGGGATGCTGATAGCTGAGGTGTTTAGGTAAGATGATGAGCTCCAATTGCTGATCACTTATTATTAAAAAATGTCAAGATCGGCTGCAGCCTGATTGCTGGGATTGAGATCAGAACATCCTAATCATGTCATCATTCAGGTATTGTTGATCACAATTCAGCAACAGCATTTACAACCCCCCTTTGTGAGAGCTCTAGATTCATAGGCACCAGTGACAGGCAGTCAGGGGAGGCCGTGCCTCACCTATCACCATGGAAAGAAAAAAATGTAAAATAAAAAAATAAATAAACTAAATAAATAAATAAATGGTTATATGTATACAGTGATTTGCACTATAAAGGTATTTTTCATTTGACTTAATCACTTTTAGATAATTTTTTATTCAAAATCGCAGAGTTTTCACATTTACTCTCCAAATACCGAGAAGAGACGTGTGGTGAGGCAGCAGCCAGATGAGCCTCACCATGGTTTGTGCAATGACTTGGCTAACTGTACTGGCATGCTATGCTGCGAGATCGTATTGTTATTTCTCTGTATGTCGTGATTAAATTGTTCAAACACTTTTGCTATATAACTAAATCTCCACAGTTTAGTTCATGTATACAATGTACAGCAGGGGTGTGACAATACACGATAGACACGATATTGGGTTCACGAGAACTAGACAAGATTTTATTTTCCAGTATTCCGGTATTTTCCAACGTCATTCTGGCTGCCTGCTGCTTCCTCTCTTCTTCTTTTCCTTTTCCTTCTTTAGTTCCTGGCAGGCTAGACGTAGCAAAGGCGCATTACTGCCCCCATAGGTCACAAATAGAAGTTTGGATAGCTCACAAATCTTGCAAGACAGATTTTTAATGCAACAAGAAACATTGTGAAACAAGCTCTCGTCACACCCCTAATGTACAGTGTTTTTTTTTTGTCAACAATCGTATGTGTGTAACGTATTTCTTGTGCTGAGCAATCATAAAACTGCTGCAAAAAGGTGCTCAGTGAGTGTTAAACCCAGCCCGAAGGTGGACCTATGGGGCTAACAACTATCCTCACCTTTTGACCCATTAAATTAACAAAATACCTTCAAAGTGATATATTGTGATAAAGAACAAAACTACTAACTAAACACAAAGAACCCACAACACAAATGAGAGGCAGCAGAGCAGCAGTTCCTCAAATCTCCCAAATGCCTCTCCAGACTGCAGGCAGCTCTGGGTCTTTAAAGTCTCAGCACTGGGTGAGTCTGATTGGCACTCAGTGATTTTACCTGGGCAGCTATGAGGAGACAAAAGGGGGGAAAGAAAAACCACACAAACACACAGCCGTAACAGTGAGGCATGCAGTTCTCCTGCCTCTTGGTAGGGGGCACTCATGATCCTAGTGTTTCTTCTTGCGACTTCTTGACAGCAGAGAAGGGGCAAGGCAAGCAAAAATCTACAGTTGGCAAGTCAGCTGCAGCCATCCATTTTTTTTATTCCTCTCCTCGGGCCTTACTTTCAAAATAGGGGATTACATATCTAAACTCAGACAGTTTTCTAAACTGGACTTTCAATCGAAGCAGAAGATAATAATTAAAGGAAGACCATTTAGAAATATCATTTATAAGTTAAGATAAGACCATAATAATGTTTTTTTCAGTATATTAAATGTGCTTTTTTGTGCGCTATAGTTTGTATGTGTGAAGAAAGCTGATATGGGATTTTAAACATAACCCATTAACTACTGCCAGTCAAATGGTGAATAAGCTTCTCTGTAGGGTTCTTATGTTTGAAAATCTGATTGTGATGAAGTCAGTGCATCACCCGCCATGAATAAATATGGCTGGTGAGGCCATTATCTGAATCCTTTTGCCTTCTCTCCTTAACTTCATCACATCGATGTAAATCTGAAAAGCCTTTACACTAAACTGCCAATTCTGAGAAATGTTTTATTGGGCAGATAAGTCCCATGCTGGATAAACTGATTCATTTTAATGATCAAACATAAAAGAAAATGTGTGCTGTGTGTTAGTTATACGGGGTCTCTGGGAAAGATCAGATCATGCAGTTTGTGGGACATGTTTTAGAGAAGCTTTAAAAGGAGGAGTAGCAGCTTTTACAGCACCTCAGATATTGTTGCCCTAAACTAAAAAGCAACACAAAGAGTTCGGAATAGGACACACGATCAAGATCGGTAAAAGAAAAAAAAAACATTGGTCTCAGTGTTGGCTCTAGATTTTCCAATCAATGAATCTGGATCAATTAGTCAAAAGCATTGAGCCAAAGTTGGAGCAACAAGGGGTTTTAACATACTGCATGTTAATCAGCTGCTGTCTGTACTACTTGAATAAACGTCAACTGTGTCCCTTTAATTAGAGATCAATTCAGCCTGTACCCTCTTTTGTACATCAGGTTTCTACCAAACTTGGAAAAACTCCAATGTCTGTAAGAATATTCATTCATACCTCGATTTCATGAGGCTGGATTTGGTGCAGGGAGGCTGTAGTGGCAGGATATTTGATGTTTCAGAGGTTTATTATCATACTGGTGTGCTCTGGCCTTTCAGTGCTCTATCACTGACATTATCCAGTAAAACAAAGATGTTTATATTCATGCTGTTTTATTCTGCCTTCCTGACTTGCATGACTAACAGGAGGAAGAGTTTGTACACACATCCTGAGAGTATATTTAGGGGCATGTTTTGCATACATTTATCTGCCTTTAAATGCAGTGGAGCTCTAAAGAAGCACTTACTGATTAAAAAGTCTTCCACTGACGCACCAGCAAATCTGATTAGCTAAACACAAATGCATACTTACACTCACACACGGGCACAGCGTGACAACAGAAAGAAAGAGGAACGCAGACCCAGACCAACAAACAAGTCCGCAGCAGGAGGAATCTCACCAGCTCAACAGTCTATCAATAATTCAACAGCCAGTGGCGTGAGAGGCAACACAAAGAGGAGAACGAGGGAGAGGAGTAATGAGAGGGAAAGACAGAGGAGAAGGACAAGGCTTTGGAGAAGCAGAACAAGAGAAGTGATGAAAAGTGAGAGATGACTGAGGGATTCAAAATGAGAAACATTTGCGTAATGGTATTATAGGAGGCTGTGGTTTGACTGCAGGGAGACGTATTGTCTGGTCTCCAAACTGATCATCATTCTGTCCTCAGTGGAGCTGACCCCAGTGCATGAGCTCGGATCCTATTAGTCCAAATCACTTTGCCATTATTAGTCTCTCAGCAGTCTTCTGACCTCTGCTCTCTACATCTGCATACCTCTAGTATGACTACCTTCACTCGTGTTCTCACCTCAGACATGCAAATGTATTCACTCTGCATCTCAACTAGGCTTGAAAATTAAAAAAAATAAAAATACATGTGAATATTATACTTATTATCTACTTCAACTTTTTAATCATTTTTAATATTTCCTACCTTAAGGCAGATGTTAATGACTAGGCTGACTGTTCAGCTCAGTCTTTTTACAGCCCACAAATCCTTCTGCTTCATCAGGAACTCATTCTGTGTGTCTAATCCTCATCACTGGCTATACATGGACAACATGCCTTCAACCAAACCAAAAGTGAAGCCTAAATAACCCTGCTATCAGTTTGCTCAAGTCATTTTTTAAATGTTTTTTGTCTACACATACACTTGTTATTAGGAATGGACGATATGGGCTAAAAAATGATCACAATAAGATTTGCCATTCAACGATAAAAGTCCTGATAAAAAAACATTATAATTACAGTCTATATTTTTTACTCATTTTGTCTTGAGAACACCAGTTGGAAAAGTCAAATAAGATACTTAACCATAGGTTATGGAGAAAATGACTCCAAACAACTTTCAAATGTGACAACATCTTCAAAATTGATGAAAACTCTTATTGCAGAGTAAACAGCAGCAGATCCTCTGTCTAATGTCAGGCATACCTGATTGAGCTCATCTAAACCCCAATCTTGAGGGAAATCCCTTATGTGGAGCCCCGTTCAGTAACGAACCACCTTCGGCCATGTTTGTTTGTTATTCTGCTCTTTGTGGGCTATGGCTGCAAGTCCGTCTCTCGCACATCATCAACTTGTATTTATTGTTTTTAACATGAGATGGCAAATATTTATCATAGAGGATTTTTCTGACAATATATCGTTATTATGACTAGTATTATTGGGTACAGCTAAGGGACAGTCCTGGTGCCATTCCTGTTCACACTGTACACGTCAGACTTCAAGTACAGTACTTAGTCCTGCCACATCCATAAATACTCAGATGACACCGCTATTGTGACATGTATCAGAAATGGACAAGAAGCTGAATACAGAGATCTAACAAGAGCCTTCAGTGACTGGAGTCACAAAAACTGCCTCCTCCTCAACACCTCAAAGACAAAGGAGATGGTCATAGACTTCCGTAGATCCAAACCCCCTCTTCAGTCAGTGAACACCTGTGGAGTGGACAACGAAGTGGTGAGATCATATAAATACCTAGGTGTAAATCTGGATAATAAGTTGGATTGGTCTAAGAACATAGACTTCATCTACAGAAAGGGGCAGAGCCGCCTCTTTTGCCTGAGAAGACTCAGATCAGTAGACATCTGTAGTAAGACGCTGCAGATGTTTGATCAGTCTGTGGTGGCAAGTGTTCTGTTCTACGCTGCAGTCTACTGGGGGGGGAAGCATCAAACACAAAGATGCAAGACGTCTTAACAAACTGGTGAAAAAGGCTGGCTCTGTGGTAGGACTCAAGCTGGACTCAGTGGAGGATGTGGTGGAGAGATCTACACTGAGGAAGGTGGAGACTATTCTAAAGAACATGGATCACCCACTTCACAACACCTTGATGGACCAAAGGGCCAATGGTGGTGGACGGCTCCTCTCTCTTCGCTGCAGGACAGAAAGATTTCAAAGATCTTTTGTACCAACAGCCATCAGGCTTTATAACTCTTATGTAAATAATAGATCACTTTTATAGACATATTACGTGAGACAACAGACAATTGAATTTCCCTTTGGGGATCAATAAAGTTCTTCTTATTCTTATTCTTAGCTAATAATTATGGTGCCTTCTACCTGCAGTGAGATGATGACGTTAAATCCCTTGGTTGACTGAAAGTGCTCATTCCTCTTTGGTAGTCATGGTTATGCAAAGTTCAGAGACTCTAGTGTTAGTGTATGTTGTGATTTTTCTTACAGTTCCGTCTCTGTTCTGCTGATCTGATGCTCACAGTGCCTCAGAAGCTACATTTGTCAACAGCGCCATCAGTTATGGCACCATATCCTATTTTTCTCGTCTTCAAGTATTAGAACTAAAGGTTATCAGGGAAATAACACTGTGGTATAATTTGTCAAAATAATAACTTTGACAGAAATCATTAAAAAAAGAGCTTGAAGAGTGTTTTAACTTGAAAGTTTGGCCCTTGTCTCATTTGTTAAAATGGAAGAGGGAGAGTCTATAACCTTGACAGCAATCGCTCAGTGTGGGGGAAGCTCCAGATCTTCGAGGGGCTGATGTATCATTCAGTTTTCTACGACAGTATACTTGTTTCAGGGTTCATTCAGTTCCATCATATGGGTGCTGGTTTGATATTTTATTATTTCACTATAAGCCTAGAAAAATCAAAAGTTGTATTGTTTGTTTTCCTGACATCTAGCAATGGGAAAAAGTTGAAACATTCACTTTTGGATGCTGCATATCAAAAGAATCACAATGCTTTAGGGAATATGTTTACCCCCTACCTCCCCTCATTATCTTCAGTATGAGTTTCAGGTACATCACATTTCTTTGGTTGCCTGCATTTGTGCTGCAAAATCAAACCCTTCTTTGATCCAAAGTTTCTCATCTAAAACTGGCCTAGTTTTTGAACTTTGTAACTAAATCATGGGATGACCTTCCCTGTTTCCCAATGTCTTGTTAAATTTTGTTAAAATGAGCAAAATCCACTGACTCCTGACAGGGCAGTATTACAGTAACACATTGCTCAGTAACATTAACTTCCAGTTAGACTACAGCCTTAAAAGTTGATGATTTGAGTCATCAGAGGAGTTGACCCAGATTTGGTCAGTGCAGGGGCAACAGCAGGCCAGGCTCTGAACTTTACATGTCTCACAAGAATTAAGCCCCAAAACCAAATGAAGTGTGAGAAGAGGAGTGTCATACAGACCCTGGTTTGACAGTCTCTACCGACGCCTGGTGTGGTTGACTTTTTAACAGTGGGGAGACACTCTGGGCTCTATTTTCGTGTCCCCCGGGGACGTGGCGGAGGGTGGCAGACCCCACGCAGTCCTATTTTCGTCTGGCAGAGCCCGGCGTACAGCCAGTTTGGTGTTTTCGTGGACTGAGGCGCACCGAGGTCCACCAAGCTGGGCGTGGTGGCGTGGCAGGGGGAGGTGTCGACAGAATCAGCTGGCGCAGTGACATGTTCGTGCTTGCCACCGGCGAGTAAAGAGCGCTGATAGCTCACCATGACAAACCTAGTCAGTTTTCAGCGCAGGTGCAGCGCAGCTGGTCTAATAGTATTTTGGTAGACCGGCGGCGTATCAGCATACGTCACAGATGCCTCACCGGCAGGTTTCCACAGTGTCAGGCACATTTCAGTGCAATAAATAATCAACAGCAACTAATAATCTGACTCAGCACATACATTTAGATCTATATAGATATATTCTGATCTATATCTGATCTGATGAGCGCGTTTGGCACGCGTTTGGACACTCAACCTGACTGAATTAACACAGCTGAAACCGCATCAAATTAAATTAAATATCTAGTTAATAGACACACATGATGAAGTTAACAAGATATGTAATTCGTCTCCCTCCTTTTCTTTCTTCCTCTTCCTCTTATTTCTCGCACAGCTCAACCTGGACATGTCTTTGTGTCCTCTCCCCGTCATGCTGCAGCTGCTGCTGTGGTGGCCGAACAGATGATTTATTTTAGTGATCAGATGAGTTATTTACTCCAAGCCTACATATGAATATTATAATATTCAGTTTTGTGAGCCAAATCTATTTTATCTTCCAACATCTATGAAAGAAAGAGCCAGGCCACGGAGCGCGATGCGTCATTTACGCACAGATGGTTCCGATTTTAATGCGATTTTTGGAGTTTATGTTGTGATCTGTGCGCACAACCCACCTTTGTCACGTGAGGTTTAGATATGTGCAAGTTTATGTGAGTGTCTTTATTTGTGGAAAAGGGTGTTTGTCTTACTAGTGGGTCCAACATTACACACACCAAATCCATCTGTGCTAATATGAGACAGTGTGAAGGACGCCCTCTGCAGCGTTTACAACGACACTTGTTGAGGGGCTGCCTTCTGTCGCCATTGTGTGGCATTGCTGTCTTCAGACATCTCTTGATCTCTTTGACTACTTCACTAAAATTGGAATATAACTCGCTGGTGGCGGATTTAAAGGTGAGGAGAGGAGCTAATGTGATTGATGAAAACAGGTCTTGGCTGTGTTAAATCCACTCCATACCCTCTCTCCTCCCTCCCTACGACTTACGCTGCTGGGAGGAGCTGAGTTAGGGAGGGGGGAAACTTACGCCTGGCTGCACCGCACACCAAAATACCAAATTGTGCTTGGGAAGGTCTTGTCGGCGCGGCGGACCTGACTTACGCCGCGTTGAAGGCGAGGCACAAAAATAGAGCCCTCTGTGTTAAAACTTGATAACTGGATTATGACATGAATGCGCCCTTTAAGTTTCTCTGACTTATACCTGGTTTTAAAATTATTTTTTTAATTGAAACATAAAACAGCAATTGAAGTATATTGATAAAAAGTTTAAAATTTAGAGTTATTTTAGGCAAAAAGATAATATTAAATCTTAAAAGTTTGGCATAATCCAATTAATAAGCCTTTCACAAAGTAGTCAGCACCCATGGTTACCTCTCTTTAGGGGAATGTACTGCACTTCAATGGATCCAACAGTATCCTTATTTTGACAGAATTTATTCCCTTAGAGTTGATTTTAATATGAGCCACTGCTGACATGGATCAAGTTACTCCCCTTTAAAATACCCCAACCAATTATCACCTGCCTGCTGTGATTCATCAACAGTTTAATAGTGAACAGTTCTGATGAGTATGGTAACTGTGGAGCTTGTCAAACATTTCATTACCCGTCTCTCTCTGGAGCACTAATCCCCTTAAATGGACTCAAAGTCTCAGTTTAACTCAAATTCACTGACCAGATTTACCCCTGGGTAAATCAGCTTTGCATGCTTGCCTCGAGTGGTTTTTATTGAGGAATAAAATGATCCCTCCAAAAGTTGCAGCTTCTGTTGTTTATCGTACTGTCTTTTATTAGTTTGATCATTTGATTAATTTGCTTATCTAGTTTTCACTGCATACAGAATGTAATCAAAAACTTTGGTGCATAAGCACTTCTGTAAATTTCCCCATTTCTTATGAGCTCTGCCCCTGAAATTTTCCAAAGTTACTTGATCAAACCTCTCTTACAGCAGTATCAGACAAGGGTGGGGATTGAGGAGGATGGGGCTGAATCTCTGGATGCAGAGCATGAAATCAAAAGCTCAGTGTACTGTGGACAACATGATGGCAAAAGAAGTAACAGAAGCCTTTGTTTTGATGACAATTTTACAGTTATATCCGTGCTATGGTAGACTATTGAATGCTGACATCTTTGAAAGATGTTTTTCCATCCTGTCCCGTGTTAATTATCTTATCAAGAGACACAAATGTCATCAAATTTGCCTACAGACTTATCTTTTAAGAGGAAACTGCAGGAAAGCGTGTGTGCCATGTCAGGGTGAACATTTTGTCTGTTTTTGTTCACATATGCAAGTTCACATATCCAACCATTTTTTTCTCGGTCAGTACAGCCACATATTGAACCTTAGCCTCAATAAATAACCAAAATGACTGATTTATTTGCATTGATACAACACCAGTGTTTTCGTCTGTCTCCAGTTTAAGTTGTGGATTTTAATGGACAGAAGTATTTCTACACTGCAGGGTATTTGCTTTTCTTAAATCCATACAGCATACAAAGTGGCCACTGCAATCCCCTGAAGTAATAACGCAGAGGAACTATTTGCCAAGTTAAAATGACTTAAGCCAAAGTTTTTATATTTTCTGATTGCTCAATTTGAACTTTTTTAATCGGCTTCAATTTTGAAATATTCAAAATCAAACACAGCCTTAAACATCCATCAACAAAAATGTGTTTTTTTTTTTCCATCATAAAGACACAACAGTCTGAGTGTGTTAGTATTTATGATGTAATATTCATTTGTTTGCCAGCTTTTTAATCAACTTTATTATCATAAAAACAAGAAATAACATCTAATCCTCACAGAAAAAAAAAACATGCAAGTATTCTTTTTTCCTATCTTAAAGGCATTTATTATCACATTTATTAAGCTTCCTCAAATGCCTCATTAACGACTGCAAAATAGCAAGACACAGCGGTCTCAGGAGCCACACGTTCAACCACAAAGCCACTCTATAGCCACAAATAATGCTCAGAACAGCACCTAACTTCATCAACAGTACATATAGGGTCTCAGCCATAGCACTAACCAATAAACATCTTTTTAACTTTGCCTGATTTCTTTAGCAAAGAGACCAAGCAAAACTCACCCTCTTCCAGCAGCTTCTTGTTTGTAGGAGACCTCGGACAAGTCGATCACCGACTGCAGCAGGGTGACGCAGCTCAAGGAAGAACATTTATTATCATTACTTAATAATTTTCTTGAAGTAATAATCATCATATTAATCATTTTGCACTGCAGACGTGCACGTTTTTCTGCCTTAGCATCTCGGTCTGATTGCATTTCCATGAGGAAATGTTCATAAATGTTCTTCTTTGAGCTGCGTCACGCCGCTGCAGTCAATGGTCTCGCCTAAGGTCTCCGTACAAACAAGCGGATGCAGGAAGAGAGTGGGTGAGTTGTGTTAAGTCTCTTTGCTAAAGAAACCAGGCAAAGCTAAGAAGATGTTTGATGGCTAGTGCTATGGTTAGGACCCTATATGTACTGTTGATGAAGTTAGGTGCTGTTCTAAGCTTTTTGGTTGAGCGCACGGGTCTGTGTATTGCTGTCCTGCGGTCATTACTAAAGTTGGTATAACTAGAGAAGCAAGTGGCTGGCAACATTCATCTCTTGACAGGGTGTCTAACTTGGTGTTATGGTGTGTTTTACCATAACTTAATTTAATGCCAGAATATCCCTTTAAGAAAGAGATGGGTAATGTCCTTTTTTAAGACCTGGAAATATGAAGAAAGAGAGAGTGGTGTATGCTTGCTTTCAAATGCTGTGGCCAGTTGTACTAGTGACTGCTGGACTATAGCCTCTGTACATGAGGCACAAGCTCCACCAGGTCAACTCCTGCCCAATAATGTCAATATTTCCAAGACGTCTTGAACAATGTCAGACTTTCCAGTTGTGGTTTTATATATTCTCTGTTAGATAACTGTCGGATCAGTTGTTGTGCCTGACCTGCACGTTTTCTTGGTAACCTTGAACCTTTCAGCGCAGCACAGTCAGCCTGTTAATATCATGTCCTGTGGGAGGAAACATGTTATGATGTACCTTCAAGAGAGGTTTGACCTTACACTGAGTTCATACAGAAGCAGAGAGAGAACTCACAATCTCACCAAACTTTCTCTTCTTCTTCTATTCTTCTTCTGTTACACTGAGGTGACCTGAGTGTTAACTTTTCAAAAAAGAACTTTAAATACACTTCAGTCATAGACTTAACTATCGTTGCACCTTCGGCCCTTTCACAATGAGACCTTTTCTGCTGAGTAGGTGCAGGACTGGGGTGAAGTCAAAATGTGCCGTCACTGGAGTGTAATGACTTGCCTACAGCTCAGCACAAATGTAATGAAACTTGCATCTTCCACTTCTTCTTTTTCCCTGCTGCGGGATATGACAGGGCGTATGTTAAATCATTCACAACGCCGAGCATGAAGCCAACAGGCTGTGTGGTTTTGTGTGCAGGTCTGTGGTTTGAAGGTTTGGAAAGAGAAGAATACTCTGTAAAGTAGAATGGATATGGGCTCAGAAACTTTGAGAAAACCATCAAATTACTCAGGACGATCCCGTCTGAGCTTCTAATATGACAGCGCGAATGTACGAGAGCAGCATTTGATTGTATTTTTTTCCATTCTGTCTGTCAGTGAGAACAGCCAGCATTACAGCGTTTGTCAATTATGTATAAGACTTTTAAGAACTCAGGATGAGAGAGGTCACAACGTCCTTTTTCCCTGGAAAGCTCAGAGACATAAAATCAATGGAGACAAACAAACGAGCGCTGTCAGTAAGGAACGTTTGTGTACTTAAAAAGCTTTTATAAAGGCGCCACATTTGTTTATCACTGACTCTCAACCTGCCTCATTGGGTTCTTTCTAAAGGTATTGACTTCCTACTTACCTGTAATGACCTGAACATCCCTGAAAAATAAATAAATAAATAAAACCTTGTAGCTACAAGCTACTATAAACATGAATTTCATCAGCTTTTTAAGGCAAACTGTCTGCAACTATTACTCTCGATGTATTTGCACTTCTAACAACAACCTAAAGAGGGATATGTGGAGTTCCTAGCTCTTTTAACAGGAATGTACACGTGCACACAAGACATGCAAAAAAAATGTGGGTTTTATTGTTTTTATTTCTTGCATTTTTTTTTCCTAGCAATAAAAACAAAAGTTTCATAACAGAAGAAATGGAAACAGTAATTGAAGACAGAACATTATTTTCAGTCCAAAAAATGAACCCAGTCTGCAAATTGAAATCACAGCTGTTCAGTGATGTTGTTATTTCAAACACAGGTTGCTACTTCAGATGAGCTTCAAAAGTAATTATAGTGAGAATATTAGTTTTTTCTTTTTGAGCTGATTGGTTTGCATTGACGGCCATTCCGGCTGCATTTTAAATAAAATGTAAAACCTAGTGAGTGTGACAAATGTGAAACAGGCATGTGCTTTGGTTTGACTGAGAAATGCTAAATAGTTAAAGAGAGTCTTCATTAGGAGAAGTTACAAGTGTTTTCTGCATTTGTTATGGAAATTAAATACTGCATATATTGACAAAAAGCTTTCGTTATAAATCAGCAGAATCTGTTGAAATCTGATATCAAGTGTTTCAATGTCTTTTTTCCCTTATTTTTTTGAATCCAGATTTAATTATAAAGTTGATAACACAAGTAGTTGGCGATGTGAAATGTAAAATGTTGATTTTTTATATTTTTAATCAGTTCTGACCCTCATCATGTGTTAATTAGGGGGGGAAAAAGTAGTATAACTGTGTACTTGTACATCATATTTTCATCTGTTTTCATGCCTGCTACATTTCCTGGAATATTCTGAAGCTAAACATAGACACATGCATGCTGAGCTTCTTGCAGGAGTTCTGTATTTGCAGACATACTGAAAACATAAACACACTCCTGTGTGCTCACGGCCTTTGCTCTGTTGATCCATGCTCAGCCTGACTGGCTGCTCACTGACTTCCTCACACTCGATGAATACTGAGGTGAGCTGAGCAGAGTGGAGGTAAGGACAGCAGAGCTCCTCAAGTGTGTGTGTTGTGTTTTTAAGTTTGCTGTGCTGAGATTAGGTGCCTTCCCGGACCAGCAGCTGTTAACGACATTATTTTTGGAGATGGCGAGGAGATGGCGGTTTTATTTCACAGCTGTCATCTCAGCGTGGCTCTGTGCGGTGCTCGCTGACACCTCTTCTTCTTCACTCTGCCTAATTCAGAGCGGGATGTTAATGGTTTGTGCCCGCTCTGTAAGTGGGCTTTTGTTTTTATTGCTTCTTTAGGAGGAACGGTTGCTTCTCAGCAAGATGTGTTGTCTCCATGACGACAGATTTTCGAGAGCTTTATTTTGCTTCTTCTTTTTCTCCTCCAAAACACTCCTGTGCTGTTTCTCAGTGCCAGGGTCTTATCACGCTTTCTGGCGTCCTCTTCCGCTCCAGGATAAATGAACTTCCTGTGAGTGGCAGAAAGTAGGGATTAAAGGTGGCACAGAGGATTTTCAGCATTGTCGGGCATCAATGGAGAAATTGAGGGGAGGACTTCAAAAAAAGTATTAAATATGAGAGCCAGGGAGTAGACAGGCTGCTTTAGCCTGTAGTAGACACACGCTTAAAATTCAGATCATACACTTCTCTTTAAAATAGACGTTTTATCATGCAGCAGTCTGGTTAATACAGCTCCATATGATTGAGACAGCTCTGAACTCCAATCTCTCATGGCAGTTAGACACTTCGACCAGACTCAGCACTTTCCCTTATTTTTATCCAGGATTGATACTGATTGTGGTTGTCTTTGTCGTATATGCTCATCTCAGCCTCAGCCATATCAGTAATTCTTCACACTACCTCTTCACATCATCATCACAAGTTATTAGGCTGTTCCTGCTCCTCATTTACTTTAATATGTTTCCCCTGAATCTGCAGCCTACTCAACTTTTATCTTTTCCTTTAGCAGCTCTCTCCTCCCTCCTTTTCGCCTTCATATCCTTCTCTGTTATGTACTCCTGTTGCTCCATCCTTGGTTTGATTTGTGGTGATAGTCCTGTAAAGTGCTCATAATTTACTCGGTTAACTGAGCCATCTGGAACCCAGTGTGACGGATTGCAGTCAAACTGGTGGGGACAGAAATGTTGGTATGCTTCCACGTCAAAAGGTTCAAAATGAAGTTCAGAAATGCTTTAATTTTTTGGAGCATAAATTTAGCAATTTCTGGAAACATTCCTTGAAGATCTTGTGATAATGAAATAATAATGTTTCACAGTCATTGAAGATATTTAAGCTTTGATTTAAATCTCCTGTACACCATATTCTCCAGACGCTCTGATGGAAATTAGGTAACTGTGGAGGCAGTCTGATGCTTAAGAATCTAGTCAGGGACGATGTGGGCTGAGTGATCTGGTAACTTTAAGGAGTGAAAATGGGGTACACACGGTTAATATAATCATTAACAAAACTGAGCTCTGGAAGGGGATCATTAATTTGAATCGATACTGACACCGTTTCACCACTCTTTCATGAATCCAGTCCTTTTCTAGATTGTTTTATTTAAACTGATTTTTTGCCAAAAATCACTTGCTCTTTTTTTGAACATGACATTTGAACACATTATGATAACGTATTATCTGCTTTCACCTGATTCTCATTTTACTAACCCAACCCTGAACACCTCACAGTGTCATTATGTGACAATCAGCTGACTCACTTTTATCCTGCTGATGCCAACACTGAATTTGACACTGGATTATAGACGATTTTTATCTCACGGGACTTGCTCAGTAGTCTTTCTGTTCTTACCCTGGCTGCCTATGGTGAAGAGGATGGCAGCCTGAGTTGATAGGGTTGTTTCAAGCAGCAGACAGTCAAAGATTTGATGTCATGCACAATGCTGATGTGCCTGGTGATGGAGGTTAAGTTCCCCCTTGAAAGAAATTATTTTGCAGTATAAACAACATTTCACTTCATTCCTATCTTTAGCCCTTTGGACCTTAACTCAATAACTTTACTTTACAGGACCCTCGAGACCTGATAGTAGATTCAAAAGTCTCAAGGCTATTGATTTTTGACTTTTGAAAAATGCTTTATCAGGATTTTAATTGACCTGGTGATCAACCCCCATCCTTAATGGAGCACAGCCGGTACATATATCTCCACTAACATGGTTTTATCATCATGAAGGTGTGTTTCTATCAAAGACACACACACACACACACACACACACACACACACACACACACACACACACACACACACACACACACACACACACACCTCATTGATAATGGGCAATAGAAGTGGGCTGTGATTGGTCAACAGTAAATGTCATATCTCTGAATGGTATGACTGGAAACATTGCTAACTTAACTCCAAGTGGTCCGTTCTTTTTAACACACATTACTTCTGGAATAATCTTAACAAAAGTCCCTTTTTCATGTTATTAAAGTGCCACACAGGAAATGGGATCTTTTCAGCAGAAAGTTTTTAATGTATCATGTCAAAATAAAGGCAGTTTTTCAGAAATATCCAACAGCAGAGACACTCAACTCACAGATTCAGGTAAAAGCTCCAGTACACAGAGACCTGACCATACATCTGCTATTAGACATGGACATGAGCTGATTATAGCATCCCAGGTTTGTTGTGAGGGGGAGGGGGCAGGAATGTGTGCTACGGTTGAACGTGTTGATAAGTGTGATAAAAAAAAGGACAAAGGTTTCCAACAGCAGCTAATGTGCCTATGATGACTCCTCTCATTCGTGTTGACATAATTTTTAAATAAAACACAGATCCTTCGGCTCGGGGTTGGGGTTTAGTTGGATTGAGATCAGCCTTGGAGAACATGTCTATGAAGGAGTCTCTGGAGAAGCCTCAGACTTCAAAGAGCCTGACTTTAATAATCTAAAATAAACATTAAAATATTTATTTATTTTACCTTTAAGATAACACTACAGGTCTTATATTTTTGTATAGTCTGTGATTCTGACCCTTATGGGTGTGTACTATGTATCATTTATAATAATACCTCAACTGTTGTTTTTAACAATGTGCAAAATGACAGTACTGCCTGTCACTCATTTTGCAAAATCCAAATACACTGATTCTGATAGTAAAGTTGAAGTTGAAATTCTTGCAGAACTGAAACTGATCCAGATCCAAGGTGCCTACGTGGATTGGAAAACATGCAGCCCACCACACACACAAACACGGCATGTATAGCAAACTCCAGTTACTTTTCAGCAGGTGACTTTTTAGTGCATTTGCTTTTTATAAAACAGTTTTGAAAGATGCTAAATATTGTCAATTATCATTATCAGCAAAATCCCCCAAATTATCCAGAAGTGTTTTTGGTACTGTCACACACCCCTACTCACCCCTTTTTCTTTTGGTGCAACAGCACTGTAAAAACAGAATATTTGAGACAACTTAACATTTTAAGGCAACCTTTTGCAGTAAGATTTTTTAATTGTGTCAACGATTTGCTAGGTCATTGTCATAAGTTACATTTAATCATTGTATCAATT
Source organism: Xyrichtys novacula (assembly GCA_962446985.1). NCBI lineage: Eukaryota > Metazoa > Chordata > Actinopteri > Labriformes > Labridae > Xyrichtys > Xyrichtys novacula. The sequence continues at coordinate 20,337,939 of OY660879.1, read as the reverse complement.
ACGTTTACGCTTTTCGGTGAATAGTCACTACTATTTATTCTTCGTTTTGCCAATGTAAACACTTAGCAGCCCTAGCCATCGGCTAGCAGCCGCTTTCTAATGGCTAAAGTTAACGGCTTTCTCCGCAGCGAGTGAGTGTGGAGGCAGCGTGCATCATGAATGTGCCCCAGAGATAAAATTGCCTGCTGAGTTACATGTGTGATTAGACCCGCAGCTGAGAAACACGTCGTGAGGGAACAGAAACATAATTTTCCGGCAAACAAGCAATGTAGATAGACAAGCATTGTTAGCTAAACTGAAAAAGTAGCCAATTTACTCAAGTAAATTTGGTAAAGCAGAACAACACCATATTCTCTTTTAGTCAATACACTTAATACAGTTCAGACAAGTTTACTTTCAAACAAAATACTTCAACAACTTTGACTGAAGCTTGGTCCACTCAAAAAAGTCCTCTTCTTCCTCTGCGCTGCTGGCCGTGACACACAATGAGGGAGAACTTGCCCTTGCGACGGAACGTGGTAAACTCTGTAGGTCTTTGTCGGCAGACCTCATGGGTCAATGTCAGAACTGCAGTGTGGGAATTTTTCCTACTTTGTTGTGCAAACAACAAATTGCAAATTCTGCTAATTTAGAATTACATATTTGGTCGCTAGTGAGGTGCACATTGTTGGTCTGATGTATTTTTTTGTTAAATGATAGATATTTTAATTTTCATGTTCACCCAATGAAGAATGCAAACTCTTGTGAATAGATTGTCGATGTTTTTTTAACAGTGAGATGTCAGGAATTGTCAGGCCAGGCAACATGTCTCAAAATCTGTTGTTCCAATCCTGTTGTGCCTTTTCAAACTGCATAAGTTTTAACGTGATGTGTTTTAGCTCCTCAGTGACATGTTTGCATTTAGGAATACTCTTTTGCGTACCTTGTCGAATAAGTTCACTGAAGTTTGTTGATCTGGATATGAACTTTGGCCCACACAATCCAACATTTTCACACATATGCTCCTCACTGTAGATCTTCCTCTTTTTTTTAACCACTTACCTGCACCACAATAAAATATTGAGCTTCAAGTGAATTTTTCTGAAACACTCAAACTTTCCCCTCTAGCACCAATAACTATGCAAATTTTAAGGATGCATAAAATATTTTTCTTCCCCTTCCTTTTGCTTTATCTGATTTTCAGCAGATTTTTTTTAGCAATGTCTACAACCTTAAAGGCACGGCAAGAAGGATTAAATATCATTTAGCAGAACAGACTCGGATAAAAATGGTGCATGATATTCTTTAATACAGTATGTTAACATAAGAGGATTCTGGGAACTAACTTGTCTAAGCATGGTCAAAGCATGCCCCCCATATCCACAGCTGATGTCACTCATTCCAGTGGTCACTGGTTCGACTTCCAGTTGCAAACATTTGCTGCATGTTGTCTCCTCAGCTGGCCTTATCAATGGAAACAATAGCAATAACTTAACCAAATAACCAAAACCTGTTTCAATCTAGAGTCAGCCTGACAGACATTACTCAATATTTCTTCATGCTTTACCTCTAATACTTAAAGATGCTATCATGTAATGACAGGTTTCTGTCAACCTTCAGTTTAAAGGGTTTTTCCATCGTAAAATTAAGTTATGGTCAAACACACCGTAACACAGAGTTAGACACCTCCTCGAGAGATGAATGTTGCAGACTTCTTACTTCTCTAGTTAGACCAACTTCGGCAATGACTGCATGATAGCAATACACAGCGGTCTATGTCTCCACAGGCAAACCTCAACCAAAAGGCCACTCTGTAGCCACAAATGATGTGGCTATAGAGTGGGTCATTTTTCCGAAGTAATAATGCAGATGCGGTAGTACTTCTGCCTTCGATCTCATTGCATTCCATTAACTAATAATCATGAATGTTCTTCCTTGAGCTGCGAAACTCTGCTGCACTCAGTGATCGACTCGTCAGGGCTCCCCCACAAATAAGTGGCTGCAGGAAGAGAGTGGGTGAGTTGTGTTTGGTCTCTTTGCTAAAGAAACCAGGCAAAGCTAAAAAGATGTTTGATGGCTAGTTCTATGGCTGGGACCCTATATGTACTGTTGATGAAGTTAGGTGCTGTTCTGAGCATTATTTGTGGCTATAGAGTGGCTGTATGGTTGAGGTTTGTATGTGGAGTGATATTGCTATTGTGCGGTCGTTTCTGAAGTTGGTTTAACTAGAGAAGTAAGCAGTCGGCAACATTCATCTCTCGAGGAAGTGTCTAACTTGGTGTTATGGTGTGTTTGACCCTAACTTAATTTTATGCCGGAATATCCCTTTAATAAGGTAAGAAGTGGCTCAGGAGTGGGCATAATTGGCCTAAGACCTGGGGCTTATATTTACTTTTATGCCAATCACTTATTAATTCAATGATAGATAAATCAATGCGTTAGACAAAGAGAACATGCTAACAAGCCTGGTTTGTAAAGACACACACACACACACATCTGTGAGCATAGACACTTTAATCTGCCATTTAGTGCATACACAGAGATACCAGAAACTGACTCACTAGAAGTATGAAAAACACTGATTGCTTGAGAGACAAATTGGACTTCTGCTGCTGGTCCCACTGTGCTGCTCCAAAACTGTGGTGTGTTTTTTAATCTCCCATTGGCATCATCATTCTCAGCCTTAGAGGTTGTCTAACCTCCTTAGAGGTTGAGAAAAACACACATTTCACGTACACCGTGCCTTACACTCAATCAAAGAGGTGCAGTCCTCTCCTACTAATAATAAACACACCCCACTCACACACACAGACACACACACACTTGTCTTCCCCACTGTCATTGACCAGATTGATCTGTGCATCCATAAATAAAGATGAGGTGCTCTCTGCAGGTGTGATATATCAATAAGCAATAAGTGCTCTGCGTTCTTACCATAAAAGTTGATTTGCTGGATCCTTAATAATGGTGTTTGCTGCTGACTGCGGGTGTCGAGCACCTTGGGGATCCTGCAACTCCTCCTGATGATATTGCAGGTTTTAACCCTCACACTGCTGAAGTTGATGTTTAGATAGACTGTGAACTTTTTTGAGAAGCAGCTAAAACCATGTTCAACCCAAAAGGTCTGGATCAAATCCTGACTGTAACTGCACAAAGAGGCCAGAGTAAACTCTGAGCATGAAGAGGGAAGTCTGCATAATCAAACAGAAGTGTCACATTAACAGAGCAACTTGATCTTTTAGTGTCTCTAACACAGCTATGGCTCAGGGAGATTGTCTGTGGCCTCCTCACTGCCTTAGAGTCTTGTCTACAACATTAAAAGAGGCTGATCAGATTAATTTTTAGATGATGTTCTTACTCTTCTTCTCTCCTTTAAAACAAACAAACAAACAAAAACTGGTTTGTCGATTATGGTCTAACAAAAAAACTTACATGACAGTTTGAGGGCATAAGAAGAGTGAATAAGAATGTATGATATTGGATTTTTAATGTGCACACACTATATTTTAACTCATTACGGCCAACTTTAATAACAATACTGATACTGAAACAGATCCTGTATCTTTAACTCTACCAACAATTTAATGTTCCTGTGACTTTAAAAACACTTCAGCCTACATGTAGAAGCTCATTGTTTGGGTGTGCATGACTTCAGCTGCATCCTTCAATACTGTTTAAAAAAGTAGATTTCAGAAAAGGTAAATGCACTAAAAAAGTCACCTGATAAAAAATTACTGGAGTTTGCGGTACATTCTGTGTTTGTGTGTGTGCTGGGCTTCATGTAGGAAGCTTGGATTGATGTACCTTGAGTTCTGCATGTATTTCAACTTTAACTTCAACAATAAATATCACACACTCACAAGGGTCAGAATCACAGATTGTATAAATTTATAAGATACCAGGGGGGAATGTACATATCTGCCAATGCTGTCATTCATTTTTTAAGCTATTTTTTAAGCATGGCTGGGAAAAAAAAAAGTCTTGGGTTCAGCTAGAGGCAAAATTAGTCAAAGTTAGTTGGACTTCAGCAAGAATATTTTTAGTGAATGTTAACATCTCTTTCTCAGTTGATCTCTGAACGTAAATGGGACAAATGTCTCAGTTTTTAACACCCCTGCTATAATCACTTCTGCTTAAGTTACTTTCAAGTAATCAGTGTTGAGAGAAGCACTCACCAGCTCTCCAGCTGTTGAATGGATTGCAGGACAGGATCAGGGATGGTTGGGCCCCAGCTGCTCTCTGGGCTGCTCTAACATCTATGTCCAGTAACTCTCAAGACCAGTCTGAGACAGAAATGAACATTTTAGTCACAGTGTCAACAGGCAGAGGTGGACTGAGCCAGACCTTGGATCGATTTGATATAAGTTGTGTGAAGAGGTTGTCCCTGGTGTTGTTTTTGCTATTGAGAGTTAATTGCCGTTATAAGGTTTTGATCAATCAGATGGAGTATTAAATAGAGCTGGATAGCAATAGGAGGGAACAAAGAGACCTTTTTCCATTACACATGTGTGATTTATTTTCTGGTTTATCAACCGTGGCTTGATTGATAACATTCCTGAGAAATGCCTGTGACACTATTGATTTTTCTTACCTCCTGGAGAAAGCTCAATCTCAGCCGCTTTGCTGTTAATAGCAGTAAACTTCTTTAGTGATCACAGGCCTGAATTCAACAGACTACCCGAGAACCACATCCAACCTTTAAAATGAGGAAAAAAGTTGATGAAATTTTCCCTTGGGTAAAAATCTTTATCTCAAATACTTCAAGTTTTGAATCTTTTGTTTGGCCTCTTTGATGATTCAGGAGTGACAGTGCGAGGGAACAAAGACATCCAGCTCGGGATTTTGAGTGCAAATAATTTTAGTTGTAGTGTGACAAATTGTTGCTCCAAGGAGGTAATAAGAAAAGTAATAACACAACTTTTAAATTAGTTATGAGAAATGACTCCTCCGCTGCTTGAATTACAAGCCACGACACTGCTGTCAAATCTTTCTTTCTCTGTGTCCTGCTTTAATTTTTTTTCAGCTACAATCACTGTCACTCCCACTCTCATTTATATGGGCCTTTCTCTGCAGGACACCATTATGTGTGAGACAGCCAAGATGTAAAGCTACTCAGTCACAGTCTCAGATTGTTTTCTGTCATCTCTCCTGAACTATGAGTGTCCTGCAGCCAATGAAAGGGAACTAATGAGCTAATGCATTTCAAATCTAATGTATGGATGATTTTGGGTGTCACTCTGTGCCGATAACAAACTGATGTGTTACATTTGTTCAAGAAAAAAGCTCTATAAGGACAGCTCTGTAACGTAGTCATAGTAAAGCAAGTACTGCACGTCTTCCTCTGTGGTGGATTTTTCTGCAGGAAATGTGTTGAAGTTTGTTCAGCAAACATCTGCTGTGTTGCCTGGTGACTGAGTATTTCTTTATGATCTGGTGTAATCAATAATCCTGCAAATTAATGTGTGAAATCTATTCTGTCAAGGGCCCTGAAGGAGTCCATAGTCTGCTGAATGGGGTAGTGTGTAGAGTGAGTTTTATTCTTTGGACTCATTTTCTGTTTATGTAAGCAGTTTTGCAGCTTGTATAATATTGTTTGATAATTGCATTTTGCTCATTCTTAAAGTTCTTGGCCTTAAATATTAAAAAAAGCTAAATTAACCGTGAACATACAACTCCCAGTATGTAGTTTAGTATTTTATTTGCATACTTTTCAGTGATTTATCTTTCAGTCTGATGGTTTTGATTGACAGTTTTGACTGACAGAAATTGATTTGAATGGAATTCCTGAGAATAGCCATCAGTGAGTTAAATGTGAAAATTAAACTAGCGATCAGGGTCAGAAGGACCGTTCAGTGATTGACATGTTATGTCATCAGCTTTGGAGAAATGTGCAGACCTCTGAGCTCTGAAATGAAGTGAGATACAAAGTTGTCAGAGGAACATAAGGCAATTCAGAAGTGTATGTGTGTGGGCTGAGGTCAAAATGTCTTGCAACAAACTTTCTTGAAAAGTAACCAATTTTTTTAGGCATTTGTTATACTTTACAGACAGATGAAACTTCTGTCTTTAATTAAAACACACTTTTCCATTACAACAAATACAATCTGTCAGTAAACAGTTGATTCTTTGAATAGTCGCTGTTCTGTGTTCAGATTTGTTGAATCAGTTTTCTCACAGTGTCAAAATTAGAAAGCATTGTGTTTGTTTGGTTGTTTGCTTATTTAAGATCCTCATTAGCTCCAGCTTAGCAGAAGCCATCTAGTTTGGGCTCCAAACGTCTACATGAAGACGATTCAAACTGGAACAGCTTACAGAGTTTTCCACAACACACTAAAATAGCACATTATAAATCACTTCTACAAACAACTGTACAGATATTGACACAATTTCATATACTAAAGAGGCACTAACTAACAACTTTAACCATGATGACTTTTATATACTGTTGTTGAAGACACTGCACCAAAAATTCTTGTACAATCAAAGTTTCTTTTATTCTTTAAATGTTTAAGCATATACTTAAGTAGGGATCAACCAATAATCAGCACAGCTGATAATATCGGCCAATGTTCAGCATTTACAGTAATCGTCATCAGCTGTTTTTTCCACCGATAGCTGATAAAATATGTTTATTTGAAAACGTGCTTGTTCAGATCTTACACAGCCGCTTCTCTCTGCCTGAAGTTGTCACTCTTGGCTGTGTAACAATGTACCGCCTACAGTCCCATCTGATTGGATACCCAGACAGCCAATCAATACTCAAGCTTCTACTCAAGCAGAGGTATGCTGCCGCTGATTGGATGTGAGACTGCTGTTCCTTTCACTGATGTTTATCAACACCATAGAACTAAAAGTTCCATTAAACAAAATAAAGGCCAACATCAGCTATTGTAATCAATGCAAATGTATATCGGTTCTAATTATCGGTTATCGGTTTCCTAGATAACTAATAATCAGTATCAGCCCTAAAAAAGCCTATCGGTCAATCCTTACTCAAAAGCACACATCATTATGTGCTTTGTGTTTTACTTCATCCATGGAGTTTGTTCCACTTCCTGCTGAAAATGTGCATAGCAGAGAAGGTCTGGAGATCTACAGGAGGGATGCAGAATGACATGTGGAGGCTAAAGGTGAACGGGTCGATGCAAAGTATTTAATGCATGTTTCTGCGTGTCCAAACACTATTGACAAACTGATGCACAAGGCTCTGTGAAATCTGCTCTGTGTTTTTAAGGCTGGAAATCACTAACAGTTTCAAGGGTCAAAGGTGAATTCAGAGAAAAAATACATGGTGAACAGATAGCGTGCTTGGCTGTCTTCAGGCATTGATTAAAGATTGTGAAGTGTACTTTTGAGCCAATGTGAACAAACATCACACCATAGGGACAATTTTACATAAAACTCTTCAGAACCATAAAAAAATAAAAGAAAAGAAAAAATAAAAAGAATCTGGACTTTGGTCTGAAATTAGACTTAGAATCAGTCTTAAAGTGTCTACCCCACATAACAAGAATCTGATCCTGAAACAGGTCCAGGTAAAGTGTTGTTGTTTATCGAGACTCTTCCCCTTCAATAATGAAATAGTGTCAACATGCTTCTTGTGTCTTTTGAGATTATTCCTACCAGAACATGTAAGCAGTAGATCAATCCAAAGTGTTGTAAGCAGGTTGTGTTTGTTAAATAGTTTTCTGAGTACTGGGGCCCCATCTCAACAATTCAACACACAGGATTTAAAGCATAGGGCAGAGTGATTTAGGGCATGTCTGACTATGTTTTCCTATCGAAGGGGCGCACAGTCCTCTCTCAGTCCTTGTAAGAGTCAGGTGCTCCTGCAGACAGGCATGTTACTATCTACAGTACATTGCAGATATTATCCTATCTACTTAAAAAAAAGCTGTCACATCTTTCATCTCTTTATAGTGCCTCTGCAAACACAGGAAAACACACACAAGTCACAGTTTGAGCTGTAGATGCATGGATTGATGATAAATCCACTGAAACAATCCCTCTGCATGATCAGTGACTTTCCAAATGGACAGATGTGTGAAAATATCTGACAAGACTTAATAACTACTACTGTCCAGTGTGGTTAAATCAAACAGGGGTATGCCCTTAATCTGTAAACTGTATTTGTTAATACAGATAGTATCATTGATGGTTATGCTTAAAGATATCTATTGAAACAAACAAAAAACTCTCAGTAGTGTGCAAGCATGTCTATTTCTGCTTGTAATTGGCACGACAAAGCTTTGTGATGTGTTAAGCAGTAGTTTGAGGGCGTTGCAGCCCTGAGGGTTATGAGGAGATAGCAGTGAGGGGTGTCATGATGTAAGGACACAGGACAAATGTACTCTCATCTCTAAGCCCTGTGTGCCATTAAGCCATCAATTTTCACTGTATCAGCAAAAACAGATAAGAAAAAGCACAGCTGCATGTTTGGGTTTATGTTGAAGGCTGAGGAAAGCTGGTTTTCAATTCTGACACCTTTTTTACTCTCTCACTAATGTGCCCTCAGGTAATACTGCCTCATTGATTTCTGTCTTTACAGCAAATTAAAGGGAAATTCTGGCGTAAATTTTAGTCATGGTCAAACACACAACTCGTCAGGGCTCTCCCACAAACAAGCAGCTGCTGGAGAAGAGTGGGTGAGTTGTGTTTGGTCGCTTTGCCAAAGAAACCAGGCAAAGTTAAAAAGATGTTTGATGGTTAGTACTATGGCTGGGACCCTATATGTAATGTTGATGAAGTTAGGTGCTGTTCTGAGCATTATTTGTGACTATAGAGTGGCTTTTTGGTTGAGGTCTGCGCATGAAGACGTAGACTGCTGTGTATTTCTATCGCGTGGTCGTTGCAGAAGTTGGTTTAAATCGAGAAACAAACAGTCGGCAACATTCATCTCTTGAGGGGGCGTCTAACTCTGTGTTATGGTATGTTTGACCATAACTTAAACTTATGCCGGAATTACCCTTCAAGGTTGGTCTGAGGTGGAGATGCTTTCTGCTAACTCTAGATAGCAACACACACCCCACACCTGACCACACCCCTTTTTAAAACCACTCGCACTCGTTGGCGCTGGCTGCAAGTATCCGTGCCATCCACACTGCATGGGTGCAGAACTTAAAACTGACATGTGTAACGGTGGTGTCCTTAAAAAAAACAATGACTCTGCTCCGCACTGTGTGTGTGATAGGGACCCTACACATCTCCTGTTTCATTTCCCTTTGAGAATCAATAAAGTTCTTCTTCTTTTTATGTCCTCAACTTTATTCAAACATTAAACCAACTGAAAAAGTCAGTTACCGACTGTTGTGATGGTTTTATATATTTTAGGAGAAACTGACAAACAATGTGAACTTTAAGCGAAGAAAATCTCACATGGCTCATTTGGAAAAGCGGTGACAAACAACCTGTTAAGTTGTTTATGTTTCAGGCTCTTTTGTTTTGTTTGGGCTGGATTTTTTCGTCTCCTCTCTTGGCGCTGTTGATTATGTCACATCAAAAAAACAACATCACACCTGTATGTCAGCCTCTGGGGTTACGAACCGAGAAGCAGTTTGAATGCATTCATTAAAAGTATCAACTACAAGCCTCAAATAGTTCAGTCACTCAACAGGGGTTTACTCATGAAATCCCCACCAGCGCTTGTTGAATACGTCTGCAGTGTCACCTTGTTTATCCCAGGAGCTTTGTGGAGCTTATCATCACTCTGAAGGCACAAACAGTCTGAGCTGCTTTTGTTAGCGCAGACCTGCACAGCAAAGAAACTCTTCCCTTTTTGTCAACAGGCTTTTGACTGACATGTGCTGTATCTTGCTGCCGGTGAGCTGTGTAGTTTTTTTCAGATTACCACCTTCAACTCCTCATTTCATTTTTGTGTGGCGTGTCAGCCGGTAGCCTGCTGAGATCTGATCAAAACTGCTTCAAGAGTGAGCGCAGGAGACTGTTGTCCTCAACTTATCCCAGAAGATAGAGGTTCTTTTGCCTCCAGTGAGAGCCTGGAGCTTCTCAGCCCCGCTTGTTCTGTCTTCTTTTTGCTCGCTGTGGTGAGTGATTCAGAACAGGAGTGCAGTCAGTGAGATGGTTGGACGGGAAAGTCAGTGGAGCTGCTGTGCCCCGGGCTTAAATTTAAGCTGCTCTGGCTCAGGACATCCTCTGCTGCTAACATTAGATGCATAGCTGCAACCACATTTTGCTCCAACAAACCAAACGCAGAGCCAAATGTCGGCTTAGATCATCAATGTGCAGCCCCATCAGTCATCCATCATCTCCTATCTGCACACTGCACAGAGGTGTAACTAACTTCCCCTCTGATATGAAGCACAACTTCCTGTAAGGTGTGAACTCTGGCTTTCATCTTTCATCTCCCTCCAACCTTCATCATTGCCCTCCTCCTCCTCCTCTTCTGTCCTTCATTTATCTCAGCCTGGAGCAGCGGTAGGCGGCACAGGGGGCGTTTTCTCAATCTCGCTCTCCTCTCCTGGGCTGCCGTCCTGTGGGGTTTTCACAGTGGTGTTGTGGAACATAATTTTCTCCACCTCCATCTCTTACCCTCTCAGTTCCTGTTGTCCCAGTTCCTGCAGCTCCACTCACTTGCAGCTCAGAATACTACTGTTCCCATGATGCCGCTCTCTGTTTGCTGAGCTGAAAGGCATTGAGCAAACAGGAGCAGGATGAGGAATTTGAACCAGGTTGAGGGAGTTTGTTTGACATCAGTCTTACAGTGTGGCTGCAGGAAAATGGTTAACGACAAAAACAAACTTAAACTCACTTCAGTGCTGTCTATGAGAACAAACCCTCTTCGTCCCTTGCCTCTTCCATCTCCCCTCTCTCCTCCCTCACCTCCTCCCACACCCCACACATGCTGCATGGCCTCATTTGGCACAGATAGAAATAGAGGAGGGACACAAACACACACACAAATGCCACTGGAAACCAGCACGTAGGGCTCTTTGTGTGTTCTCAGGCACAGCTTTTTGTGTTATTGCTGTAGATCTGTTCTCATTACACACATGTACCCACAGGGCATGGAGCAATGATTGCTGTTTTTCACAGCTAGGCAGACTAAAACCATTTATATCAACAAAGATTTGCATAAAACTGAGAAAAATGAAGGAACGTCCTCTGGGCAACATCTTTTCTTTTTTTTATATGATTACAGTGTATGATATATAAACATGTTTATCATGTTGTTTTCCCTCAAACGTCCTTTGTTTTTTATGTGGTTGGCTGTGGCCTCTGTTGCCTTTAGAGACATAAATCTTTCAACAGATTAAGAGTTTGTTTTTTAAATCTTGACAGACATTTCTTACCAGTGAGCCACAGGTCATGTGAAGATTTTCCGTCCCCATCTGAGTTAACATTCAACCGTCTTTGACCATTAACCTGCAGGTGAGGGGATGCAGTTATCGGGCCTAGTGATGAATCAGCCTTCTTAAAACACAGGCAAACTGACAAAGGCTGCAGTCATCTCAACAAGGGCCTGTGTCCACTGACCATGATTTTCTCACAAGCACTTATTGTTGAAGGGTATGGAAGCTGCCCTTGCATTAGTGCCCCAATATCTGCCCAACACCTCAGAGCAATTTCCCATCATATAATTATAACTCTCAGTTCTCACAGTCCCTGCTTTCTACCATCACCCGTTGGGGCAGCTGCTGTTCTTGATGACTGTCAGAAACAATAATTGATTAAGAAATTTTAAACATTGTGGGTTAATATTACTTTGCAAAGCAACAATCAGCAGGAGGAACACCAAACTTTTTATAAATGTACCGAGCAAGCAAGCGAAATATGAGGAAAACAAGTGGCAAATTAAGATGATGTGGTTCTCAGTTCTCAGCACAATTAACAAGAATGAATCAGGAGTCAATCTGTATCACACTCACACTCTTCTTGAACAAAGTCTCTGACATCCTCCGACATTGGAAATTTGGAGTCTGGATGTTATTGTTAATAATACTATTAGAACCAGGGAGCCTCCCACAGTTTGATCAGTTTGCTGCAGTTTGAATTGGTTTGAGAGAGAATGAGAAAAGGAGAAAAGAGGGGGAAGGGTAACTGAGCAGCTTGTTTTGGAAGCTGTTTCCACGTGGTACTTGTGCTGCTGCATCTCCTGTTTTAATTTAATGTTGGTTTTTGGACTGTAAAGTGTAAGGGGGTCCAATATTGCAATCTGAACCTATCCTCTGATGCACAGCTCTTCTTCTCTCTTGTCCTCAGGTTTTGCCCAGTTGCCCAACCACAACTGACTTGCACCGTCCCTTTCTACTTCTGAGAAACACGTCAACCCAGCTCTTTAGAAAACAACTAAGTACTTAATTTGACTCTAAGAGAATGATGGTGGTGATGATAATGCTGAAATCATATCATCAAATTATATTTGCATAAATATTCATATCTGTGGGTACTTAAATTTAACTTTTTGGACTACTGTCTGCTGATACTGATACCATGCTGATAAACCCTTGAAGTACATGAATGCATCAGAGAAGAAAAGACCTGCTGCAAACTGATATTGACTTTACTGAAACTTGATTTGGAGGGAAAAACATGTTTAGCCTGCAGCTTCTTGAGGTTCACCTGCTTGGTTGTAACCACAGGTGCAAAACCATTGGGCCTGCTACTGACCGGCACCTGACAGTCTGGGCCAGGGATCGGCAACCTTAAACACTCAAAGAGCCATTTGGACCAGTTTTCCACAGAAAAGAAAACACAGGGAGCCACAAAACCCCTTTGGCATCTAAAATGAAGACAACATTTGCATATATCGTTTTTTCTTTTTTTAACCTTATGAAAAACTGTAGTGAGTTGCATTTATGAAATAAATGAACTGCTGCAGAGAAAAAGAAATGTTATTTCTGCAGGCAAAAAAAAAAATATTTTGAACAGTTTGAAATAACCTTAAAGACCCACTTTGATGAAAATCACATTATTCTTGTTGTTTATATGCTCAAACATCATTTTCCAGAAGCAACAGGACATATCATAAGTAATACAAGAGCGAAATTACATTTCTGAGTATTTCTGCATTCAGACCACTGTGGATCTCTCGCAGACCCAAAGGGTAGTCTCAGACGCAGGGAGATTTCCTACTTTACAACTGCAAGCTCCGCCCTCGGAGCCCTGCTATGCAGGCCACACTCAGAGGAGTTGAGAGGAAGATCGCACAACAAGCGTGTGCGTTAAATAAAAAACACAATTTCACTGAACAATGTAAGATATTATATATTTGCTAAATATTTAACGATTAATATGTGAAATTTACTTGCTTAATGTGACTTTCGCGCCTGAACCTAAGTGCACGGCGTCTCCACATCCAGGCTGTGTGACATCACATTCATCTTCACACAGGTTTTCGGTTTTTCCTAGTCTGCAGTTATGATGCATATTTTGAGCGATTAAAAAATTGAACATGGTTTATTTAATGTTACAAGAGCATAATAATCTTTGAATTTAGAATTACACAAAAAACTAAACTAAAATAAATTCAAATTAAATATTTATTATCTATTTTCCAAATCCACATGGAGCCGCAGCTTAGGGAAGAAAGAGCTGCTTGCGGCTCCAGAGCTGCGGGTTGTTGACCCCTGGTCTAGGCTATGCACAGGGATTCTAGTTTTAGATTGGGGCTTACATGCATGTTAACTTCTCTTCCTCACTTGACTTTGTTTCCTTAGCACTGATGGTGTAGCACCTCAATATGCTCTGCCAATGATTCAGCACACTAAAACCAACTTGTATGCTAAAGCCACATGGCAAACACAAAGCTCCATATGCTCACCTACATCCAAACACTGGGCAAATGTGTCAACCATCTGTACTGGGGTCTTTATATCTTCTTTTAAAAAAGAAGGAGGGAGGAATAGTTTCTGTTTGTAAAGTCACTTCACTCAGTCTTCTCTTTCATCAACATGTTAAGACAGATGTGTTTTTATTTTTTGTTTTTTTTTTCCCCGCCCCCAACATCTGCTTTCCTGAGAAACGTCCATCCTTGTTTGGTTTCAGTTACAACTACAGTAAGAACAGACTCTGTGTCAGATCATCCTCCTTTCAGTGTACAGGCTAGAAATATACATGTAAACATGATAGATTGGAGCACACCAAGGCATTAGCAAGTCTAAATCTGAATGATATGATCACACTGTTCTTCCCAGGAGAAACATCCTCATTATACCAATCAGGTACGAGTGACAAAGACACAGGACTGTCCAGTCAGTTGCTGAAAGTCTTAAAGCAACAATAACAGAGATAATGACACACACTGTCAAAGATGTCATTACTGTGAGATCATGAATGTATTTCATATCCAAGTGTAGGTATGGCTATGCAAGTATTTTATACCGCTAAGCCTTTTTAATGCTGTAATCTCGCTGCTCCTCCTCCCTACCTACCTCCAGGGACATGGCTGCAGCACAGAGGGCTGACTGTATGCAATTTTAATTCTGCTCTACGTTCATTGGTAATTGAATTCATTATGAGGACGCAGGGCCAAATCGGCTGTTATTTTGCAGTCAGTTGAGGTTGCTAATTAGAAATTAGCTCGAACATTGTGGTGCAGTCCCTCAGGGAATCCCGTCGTCAGTTTGAATCTCTGACATACCTGCCAGCAGCTTGTAATTACTGCCACATTTTTTGCCGATGAGAACATCCCGGTATTACTCGAGTGCTGAGTTGTGTGCACCATCACCAACTGTTTACATCATTAACACACTGTAAGTATTCAGAGCTCAAATTATCCACTCGAAGCTCTCAGGTTTCTCTGTAAGGGGATGCAGCTAAATGAGCTGACAGGGGTTTCCACCGGCTTACAGTGGGTGTGAACGACCGCAGAGTATGACATCAAAGATTTATTTTTTACTGTCTCAGGATGCAGAGGGTTTCATTTTCAGAGGCTCCCAGAGGACAGCCAAGGCTCCAGAGATTCTGATCGCACGATTGTTCCTGGTTTTGAGAGGGGGAATAAAAGGAGAGTGACTGATCGAAAGGACCTTCTATGGGACGTTTTATGTGTGTTATTGTATGTTGGTTTTAAAGGCAGGTAATGACATCAGGTTGGCTGACATTTTTTAAAATGATGCTTGTAATGTAGTTTCCCACATATAATAACATGTTAACTGTTGTAACGATGATAACACGGGTATCCAAACATCCCAACGGTGGAACTTTTTATTCCTGTTCCTTTTACCTACCAAAGTTTCCACTGCTAGAGCTGGATGATGAATCAGATTTGAGTTCCCTCATGATCATAAGAATATGATATTCAAGACTAAATGATTACTGTGCTGCCTGCTGTGTCCCTTATGTTGAATGAGGCCCACCCACCCTCTCTTCTTTAAAAGCGGGGCATGGATGCAGGATCTCCCCTCTAACAGCTCTCACTTTCCACCATAAGCAGCTTAGATCAATCTGTAACAACGGTTGGGAACGTGAGGAAGTTAACATGAAATGTGGATGTCTGTATCTTCAACACTATGTGATACAAGGTACAAACTATCAGGCAGCTACAGGTGGAGAGAGGAGAGTAAGTAACGGAGCAGGAGGAAGACAGTGGAGAGCAGGGAGCAGAGCAGGAGGAGGAGAGAGGAGAAGGTGAGAAGAGAGAAGGGAGAGAAGCAGGAGTAGGAGAGGAGAGCTGAGCAGGAGAAGGAGAGACGAGAGCAGAGAGAGGAGCAAAGGTCGGAGAGAGGAGAGCAAGAAGGAACAGGGGGAGGAGAGCAGGGAACAGAGCAGGAGTAGGAAAGAGGAGAGCAGGAAGACGAGCAGGAGTAGGAGAGAGGAGAGCAGGACGAGGAGCAGGAATAGGAAGGAGTTGAGTAGGAAGAGGAGCAGGAGTAGGAAAGAGGAGAGCAGGAAGAGGAGCAGATGTAGGAAAGAGGAGAGTAGTGACACAGAGGAGCAGTAGGAGGAGAGAGGAGAGCAGGGTAAGGCGAGCAGGAGGAGGAGAGCAGGGAGAGGAGCAGGTGGAGGAGAGAGGAGAGCAAGAGGAGAAGAGCAGGGGGAGGAGTAGGAGGAAGAGAGAGGAGAGCAGCCAGGGATTTTCTGTGTTTTTAACAGCAAAGAGGTTTAAAGTCGAGCAAATGTGTGCCATGCAGATATCAAATAATAGCTAATTATGCGCAGTAACTGTGATATCAGTATCAATCAAAAGAATTTTTGACAGAAGCAAGCTGCCCTGACTTTAACCCAATCAATAATGTCCCTCTTGATATGGTTTGGTACTTTTCACCCTATAACGAAACACTCTCTGTGACATCCAGAGAGTATTACATGCTCTTGGTTGAATGCTTGTTTGAACCCATGTCATTTTGGGTCACAGCATGAGGCCCCATAACTCCAAACCCCTGATTTTATTACTTCAGACAAAACAAAGCACCAGTGGGAAACAGACTGTGGCGCAATTAGAGTTTAATCCTGACTGTCTCGCCTTATAATTATTGGAAGCCAGAATCATGATTGATAAAATAACTTGTTCAATCACCCAGCCAACTAGAAACAATGCGTTTGTTTAATTTGTGGGACTTAATGAATTTAGTGCTGATAATTTGTAAAAATATTATTGAGTTTAGGTAAGATTTTTTTCCCCTGCACATGCTGCACTTTGGTCATAAATAGAGTTTCATTTTTCAATGTGTTCATCAGTAAAAAGTGCTGAATGAAGTTGCTTTCTGTGTCAAAAACTGTGTGTGTGTTGCTGGAGGGTAGGAAAAGGTGATACACAGAGGGAGAACATTTATAAAAAGGGTAGAAACAGGCGGTAAAGTGGCTGTGTGGAGAGAAGTTGCTTAGCAACTCAATTTACCCCTGAATGAACGTGCAGAGATATGATTCAAAGTGCAAAATGACTGACTGACAAAGCAAGACAGAGCGATGCAAAGGAAACTGTTTGAGGTTGACATTTCTGGGCACCGTGTCTGTTTGTGTGTGTGTGTGTGTGCATGCCTGTGTGTGGTGGGGTGTTACACGCTCTGTTGCAGTGGCCTGAGACTACATTCATCCCTGCTGCTACCACCGCCATGCTGCACACATCCCATCTGCAAAGATTAGCCTCATAGTAGAGACTCGTACTATTTTTAACTGACCTAGCAAGCACAGTGGCTAACAGGGAAGAGTCAGGTCTGCCTCTGTGAAACACAACCTCTGCCTGTTTGCCAGTCTTATCCTTCTTTTTTTCTTGGCCAACATAGTCACACATTAGCGATATGGTTCCAGGTTCTGTCCTTCGGTTCCAGGTGCTGTTTTGCTCATGTGCAGCCTCAGTGTGACCCTGCAGCTCTGAGTCATGCTCTAACAGCTCACATGCTCCCATTACCGACAGACTAGAGTGTGTGCAAATCCATCATCAGCGGGCAGGGCAACACCCACAAGCCCTCCTCTTTACAAGCTCTCACTTTCTCTCCCCAAAGTGCTACTCTTTTCACTTTTTCTCTTTTTTGTCTTTATCCATTAAAGTCTCCTTCATCTTTTTTTTCCTCTCTTTTGACATCATTTAATCTTTTGCTCTCTTCATCCTCCTCCTGATCTTTACCCCACTCATTCAACCTTTCAGTGGATCTTCTCTGCCACTTTGCCCTCTGTGGCAGCACTTTGGTCTTTGCTGGGTGCAGTTCATGTGAAGGGCACTACCTGGGTGAAGGGATTTAGAGGCAGAGTTCTGAGGTTTTGGCTCCATGTTAGTCTGCTGACAAAGCACCCAGAGCACAAAGGATATTGTGTGAAGTTGAAATCATAAAATGTCCATTTTTCCACTTTCTCCTGCTTTTGTAGAAGCTCTTCTCTCTATAAAGATGACTCTTAGTGCCGCGTTCAGGGCTCACCCAAACCAAATTAAAGTGTAGTTGTGTGAGTTTAGACCACAGAGGGGTTTAGAAAGATGTCCAACTCATTCATCTCTATATGCATTTAACTTCCCTATTAATATTCTATTCAAAAAGTTCTATCCTCTGGATTCATAGAGCGTTTAATCCCAGAAGAATGAAAAGAGCAGTCAAGGCTTTTCTATGACTACACTGAAGTTCACAGCATTATAACTGCTAGGTCAGAGTTTTCTTCTACTGTTCACTATCACTTTCAATGCCTCATCCTAAGCCGGGTACAAACCACAAGACGACAGGTCAGAGTTTGGGGCTAGACCCCCACATCTTTACACACTTTTCTTGAGGTGTGAGAGTGATTTCCTTAAGCTGCTTGAAAAAAATGTCATGGCTACAACCATTTGAGATTGTAAATATTAAACATTTTCAATATTAACAAGTATCTTAAAGGACAGCTGAGCATGCATTCTGTGTATAATGTACACAGAATGCATGCTCAGCACTGTACATACTGTACTGTACGGTGTATAATGTACTCTCTATATGTAACCATAAGTAATAGATATCAGAAATGGGAGACCAGCTTATTGGTATAATATGTTCTGTAAAACAACCATAGAGTGTATACTCTGTACAACTTGGCTCCGCTTTCCATCATTATACAAATTTAAAGCCAATTTGCTCTCTGTATTTTCTTCACTTCCTGGAACCACCGCTTGCACAGTAACATTGTACGCATTTGGCAGGAGAGTCATCGAGAGTCGCTGGGATGACACTTAGCCCAAACAGTGTGGCCCTTGGATGAGCTACCCAATCTTCGTACGCCCATAGGCTGTATCAAGTGTCAATCATAGAAAACATCAACCCCCTAATAACTTTTAAAATGAATCTGTACAGAAAAAAGAGGACTTGAGCACAAACCAGTCTTACAGTAACTACATGTCAACATGGCAAGCAAGAGGGAGAAAATTTATATTCTGTGTAATAAATTTCTTAAGTCTGTTCATAACTCCATAGGGATTGCTGGAAGAGGCTGGATATATGGCCTATACTGCAGCCTGTCACTTGAGGGTGTTGTTCTCACTGTGGCTTCACTCAGCGAGGAGGCAGACGGCGTACATTCTACACTCAGTCTGGTGACATCTTGGCTCCCATTGGAAATAACCTGATAATTATTTATTCGTCTTCATAAACAAATAATCTTGTGTACGTCCTAACTTTAGCAATGCTTGGTTGCTGGCAAACTCAAGACCAATAGATAGTTGGTCATTAATAGAAGGAAAGGTGTCTTTTTCAGCTGAATTAAGTCTTAGTGAAGCATCTGTGTCTGCTGTTGAATTGAGACCTATTGCCACTTGAACAGCTAAACAGGTACTATCCCGGGGGAGGAAATGGACCCAGAGACCACAGGGCATGTTGTAGATGTAATTGTAACACAGGTGGAAGTCTTGGCTGGAAGTCATTTTCGCAACCTATGGTTTCATTGGAATTACAAAGGCATCCATCTTCGGAGGCATATACACTATATCCCCTTGATGTCCCACAATGCCTTCTGATGGCCTTGATTGTAAAATTGCTAACAGAATGGATGTAGCCAAGCAGCTAGATCATATAGTTTGATGACATTTATAGCTTCCCTCTTGCCGTCCATCATGAAGGTTTACTCCAAAATTGCATCTGAACATAAAAGGCTTTGCAGATTGTTGGAGAGTGAAATAAGTTTGAGTGGGGAGGGCTGTGTTAACTGTATTGTTGCACTCCAGGCAAAATCAGGTTAAAACTGCTTAATTTAACGAAGAGATGAAAATTATTTGGGGTTGTGGTCTTTCACATCTTCAACATCTATTAAGTTCTGAAATGTTTGTAAACAAATGGCTGTCAAATTGCTACAATTTGGACTTTTTACATTCAAATTCAAGCAAAGTTTGTTCAGAACATTTACCCCGGAAGAAAAAATCTTTAAGTCCCCCCATATAAAGGCTCATTTGGTGACTTTTGGGCAGTGATGCGGCGGATGGTGGCGCACCCCGCACAGTTGTATTTTCATCTGGCGGAGCCTGGCGCACAGCCAGTTTGGTATTTTCATGGACTAAGGCGCACTGAGGTCTGCCACGTTGGGCATGGTGGCATGGCAGGGGGAGGTGTCGACAGAATCAGCTGGGGCAGTGACATTTTTGTGCTCGCCGCCGGCATGTAAAGTGCGCTGAAAGCTTGCCAATTCAAAGCTGGTCAGCTTTCAGTGCAGGTGCAGCGCAGCTGGTCTAGTGGTATTTTTGTAGACTGGCGGCGTATCTGCATACGTCACCGATGCCTCACTGGCAGGTTTCCACAGTGTCAGGCACATTTCAGTGGAATAAATAATCAACAACAACTAATAATCTGAGTCAGCACATACTGTATATTTGGATCTATATAGATATATTCTGATCTATATCTGATCTGATGAGCGCGTTTGGCACGCGTTTGGACACTCAACCTGACCGAATTAACACAGCTGAAACCGCATTAAATTAAATTAAATATCTAGTAAATAGATACACATGATGAAGTTAACTAGATATGTAATTTGTCTCCCTCCTTTTCTTTCTTTCTCTTCCTCTTATTTCTTATGAGGGCTCTATTTTCATGCTTCGCCGGAGACGTGAAAGAAAGAGCCAGGCCACGGATGCGTCATTATGCACAGGTGGTTCTGATTTTAATGCCATTATTGGAATTTATGTTGTGATCTGTGCGCACAACCCACCTTTGTCACGTGAGGTTTAAATATATGCAACTTTATGTGAGTGTCATTATCTTTTGGAAAAGGGTGTTTGTCTTACTAGTGGGTCCAACATTACACACACCAAATCCATCTGTGCTTGTATGAGAGTGTGGAGGACGCCCCCTGCAGCGCTTACAGTGACACTTGTTGAGGAGCTGCCTTTTGTCGCCATCGTGTGGCATTGCTGTCTTCAGACATCTCTTGATCTCTTTGACTACTTCACAAAAATTGTAATACGCCTCGCCGTTCGTGGATTTAAAGGCGAGGAGAGGAGCTGATGTTATTGGTCAATACAGGTCTCGGCTGTGTTAAACCCACTCCACGCCCTCTCTCCTCCCTCGCTACGACTTACGCCGCTGGGAGGAGCTGAGTTAGGGAGGGGGGATACTTACGCCGGGCTGCGCCACTTACCATAATACCAAATTGTGCTTGGGAACGCCTTGTCGGCGCGGCAGACCTGACTTATGCCGCGCCTGTGCCACGTCTCCGGCGAAGCACGAAAATAGAGCCCTCAAAGTTAGTGAAATTAAAGTCATCAGTAACGTCTTGGGTATCTGTTTATCCTTGTCTCTATAATTCCCAAAGAGAGCTTAACACAAGCCGTAGTCGGCAAGTAGCACTGCTAACCTCTTTATTTGTGGCAACCAAGATTTAGAGAAAAAAGAGCAATTGAAGACAAAGCACAGTTCAATTCTTGGATGTATAATAATCTATTTGTTGTGTCCTTTTTTATTTTTATGTTGGCCTGTATGAAGCAACAAGCTCTGTTACTCTTATTTCTGCAAGGCACTTTTGTGAAAACCTACATTTTTTTAAGTATTCAGTGGGACAGGTCGAAACAGAGCACATTAGTTTGCTTAGTTTAACCAGTATAAGTCTGTTATTTCTCCTCTTTCTCTTCGAAGAGAGCCATGCCCTGAACATAAGGGCAGCAGCTTCTCATTACAAGCTGGCGCTGATGGACAATCTCACTGGCAGCAGGTCCTCTCAGCTGTTGCTAATCAACAGTAATGCACTATTCCAGTCGAAGTCTTCCACTGGGAGCACTGGCACTGCCAACTTTTGGGGATGGTGGTACCAAAACCTAAATTGGTTTTACCCTTTTTTGGGTCAAGCACAGTTTTAATCGTTGTCCTTGCATAATGATGATAAGTTGTAGTAATTTGCAAACTCTGATTTGTATCACAGGGGCCAATTTTAATCAGTCTTTTGCAAGATGTTGTCTACAAATCTGCTACAGACTCCCAGCATAAGTTGAATTTACATTAAACCTGCTGTTTCTCATTTATTGATGGATTTGAATTCTGGGAAAGAGAACTTTTTCTTGCTGTTTGATCTTTAATGCTTCAATGTTTAATTACTCAGTTAACTCCATTTCGGTGGGCAGGTACACCTCTTAGCACAGGGGTGCCCAACCTTTTTTAAATCAAGATCCACTTTAAAAGTTTGTAGTCTGTTGAGATCTACTGGTTCACACAGTCATTCATAGTGCTTGCCGACAGCCTATCAGTGATGTATTTAGTTACAATGCTCACAAGAAATCGACACATCCAGAAGACAATCAATTCATTCTACCTTTGTGTGACTCACCAAAAAGTGCATCAGCAGCCTCGATGAAGGCCTCCATAACAACTTTGCCATCCTTAAACGACTTCTTGTCTTTAGCAAGAGCATGAGTAACTCGATAAGATGCCATTGTTGCAGCCTTACCCTTCGTGTTTGGTCTGGTGAAAACAGACTGCTGTGCGGCAAACTCACTCCTCAATTCCCTCACTTTCCAAGAGCGTAGCTGTGTTTTAGCAGGAAAATCTGTCTCATAACTTTTGTGTATTGTCTTGAAATGTAGTTCCAAATTGCCCTTCTTTGGTATGGCCACGCTGGCTTTGCAGATGAGACAGATAGGCCTTAAGTTTCAGTAGACAAAAAAGTTATCATCTTCCCACTCCGGCTAAAAATAGTGAGTTTTGCATATTTTTGCATCTGCCATCTCCCTTAGTTTTAGCTGCTAACTACCACACGAGCGAGTGTCTCTCAGCATTTGTGTGACCTGACCTGATAGCTACAACGGAAAGGGGGCATGGCACTGAACAGCACAGCCATGAGAAAAATACTATCAAAACTTGGATTGATTTTTATTTAGTTTTATTTACCATTGTCAAGGCTACTTCTCGCGAACAACTGAGAATTAGTCCGCGATTTACTAGTCGATCGTTTGACTGGTTGGGCACCCCTGTCCTAGCAACTAACAGTGAGGGCTTAAAGCTGTTGAAATGTAATTCAATGAAAGGCAGCAATTATGTAAATGTCAGCCAGGTTAATGTTCAAAAATGTTCCGACAAGACCAAAACTAAAGTACCTCAGTGTAATGTTTGATCACCTCCAGACTGCAACCTCAGAACACACTATATGTTACACCACAGAAAGAACTTGCAAGTGTCCTGACTTTTAATCAACCTCTTCATTTTTATGACAAATGCAGTAAAATTGCCATGCTTACAGCCCAGCTGATGCACCAACATACAACAGCTCTAGAGAGTTGATGGTAGTTTTAATTTACTAAAAGATCTGCAGACTAGTATAAGTGTCACAGTTTGCAGTTTTCTCCTCCTCTCAACACCCCTCAGTGTCACCCTGCTCACACTTTTATCATCATTGGCATCTGAGTCAGAGCCTCTCACTGGCGCTCCCTCCCCCCCAGCTCTCTCCTCTCTCTAGTCACTTCCATGTAAAAATAACCTGCCAAGGTACTTTGTGTTTTGAACACGGTCTGAGCGTTGCCAGATTTGTTGCTTTTTGATCAACTGGCATGTAAGAAAAAAGGACAAACAGAAATAGTCTTGTGGTGAAAACACAGTATACAGAAAAAACAGATGGTAAGGGCTCCAAGCTTATGGATGGATCTGACTTGGTTCAAAATCTTCCTATTATACAAGGACTCGGTTCAAATTCAAAGCCCAAGAGATAGCACAAGATCTTTGGTTTTGTTTTTATGTCAGGAATAAAAGCAGACAATCCCATCTGATGTCAAATTATTCACAATTGCTTTTCTAAAAAATGTTTCAAATCAAACGAAATCAATATCAAAACACACAAATCCTGAATCTTCCTGACAGTGGGAACAGCTGCACAGTGTGTGCTGTCCTGTTACTTGTGATGTGATCTTTGTGTGAATGTGAAAGTATTGAACTCTCCAGTGAGGAGTGACACTTCTATTTACCCGCAGTGTGACAACTTTGAAAGTACTTTAGATAGACAAGACGAGAAAGTAAAAGTCTCGAAATATGCGAAAGGAACACAGAACATCTCAAACTGAGGAATAAATGTTTAATCCATCGTGGTGTTCTGCATATCTGGGATCTGACACTGATGCCGTCAGTAAAGTTTGCAGCAGTTTAACCTTTTGTACTTTAAGTTCAGGACAAAGTCAATGTAAAGTTGCGCCTCTGCTCAGGGAGAACACATGGGCAACACGACATAAAAAATTTAAGGTCTTGACATTTTTCTCCCTTTTGATTCGATGACATGCTGTGTCTGTGTGATTAGCACTTATAGCCAAAAACAAGTGGGTCTATTAGGTAGTTTAAATTCAGCGCTTAGTCTTGTAGCAGTTAAGCCGCTGTTGCCGTGTATGCAGAGCATATTTACCGGGTGTTTAAACCCTCTCCCTGGTTGCTCCTCTGTCTGTTCATCCCCCGAGTGAACTGGTGAGCAGATGGAAGGTTGTGGGGGCTGAGTGGGGTTGGTGACAGTCTTTGGGGGGGAGTGGAGGGAGGGACCAGCAGTCTGTGAGATGGGAAAGAAACGTGGAAGTAATGATATGCCATGTCTGCCACATTAACAGACCTTATGTTTGGGAGAGCAGAGCAGACGTTGCATATGTATCTGTCAGACAGCCTGTCATCAGCAGCTAAAATGCATTCAGTGAGACTCAGCATTCAGATCACATCCTCATTTACTTTTAAGTTTTACTTCTGTCTCCTTACTCGGAGCTGGATCTGCATCATCTCTTCAAACACACATCTCAAATCAGTTTCCAGTCTGATGTAAAGTTTCTGCAAACATGCAGTCATTTCTTTCTGTAGTTCTGCCTGAAATTAAATTCACTCCCCTTGAGGGGGTAAGCCATCCAATAAATTATAATAGATGCAGTGTAAGGCTAAGTCCCACAGCAATTTTAATAAGAGCTAATATATTGGACAGGTAATTAGTGCTGTGATGGATTACCAAGTTGTAGTGTTGGTTAAATTTTCTGAAAGTGTGTTTTAAAGTTTATGGTTTTGGCAGATAAATCAGGTTCTCCTCATTTAGCAGTTTGAGCAAGTTAATCAAACACCAGGAAGTCCTCATTCAGAGACAGTCTCAGCCTGATACTGACTTAAGTTTGGTTGACAGTCTCCCTTAGATGTAACACTTCAAACAATAGATAAAAAAAGAAAAAAAAAGAAATAAATGTCATGGTTATTCAAATTTACTGAAATAAACATATGGTTTCCACATTTTCTTATTGTGAGTGGTTAACAGTTTTATTTTGATTAAATTTTTTATTGTGAGTATGATTTGATATCTTAAATGTACGCCCCTCGTCCCTGTCAGTCATGGCTATAACATTAAAGCTCCTGTGAGGATTTTTTTGTCTGGACTGATTATGGTGCCCCCCTGTGGAAAAAGTCCTAACTCTTTTAAAGTTGCTGATTTTGTCCCATCCTTGTAGAAGTGGTGTTAAGTACAACATAGACATTTCCAATCATGTCATTTGTGGTATCATTAGCTTTTGTACAGACACATGTCTGTTCATTTCAGGCTGTTTCATAACCAATCAGATCACAATTTTCTGCCCAATTCTGATTACAGATACTTTTTAGGTTTGGCCTTTGAATTGAGATTTTCTTTCTTTAAAAACTACAACTGACAGCAAAATCAAAACATTCTTTCTAACTTTAACAATTCACTATCCTGCTCATATTTAAACATTAACTGCTGACCAACTGTTTACCTGTAACAAATCATCAAAGTCACATGAGGTTACATGACTATCCTCGAGAAAGTTTTGAGTGTCAACCCTTCATTTCCCCCATTCTCTTGTGTTTTTATAACTGCAAATTAATGAGTGGTAAGAAATGCAAAATAGAACTGAATACGTATGGATAGTGCTGACAGCAAAAAGTGGTCAACTGATGGTGAAGCCCTGTGCAGCTCTTTTTAACGTCACTGTTGTCAGTGATGTTCATGAAGCCCGCTGCTGCGGTCTTTGTTCAAAGCCACTCAAGCTGACAGCTGCCACATGAACGAGTCCTACGCAGGTTTGCAGTGTTTTGGTTTGTCTGTGCACCTGGGCACCCATGTCTATACTGCTGACATGTTAGTTGATGTGAGTACTAGAGTTTATGCTGCAGGGAATGAAACTTGCTGCTCCTCTCTGTCAGTTTGAGATCACTGATCGTGGCTGAACAGGCTGAAAATCAACAGATTTCAGTTAGTAGCTAGTTTATCAGCCACCTCTGTGTGGGAACACCATTAAAATCTAAATCTTTAACAGTTTTAATTGTGCCCATCCTAACATATAAGGAAAAGCCTCTGATCCAAATTATCTAAATCCAAATCATGAATTAGTTTGATAGGAGGTCTCTGCTATGGTGGAGAGAAGGGGATTTTAAAACCTGTAATTTCTACCTTAGTTGTACCTGCCAAGCCTTGGGTCTTCTGTGTGCTAAACTTCCTGGTGTGCAAAGCCATTAACAGCATTTTTGGTGCCACTTTCTGCCTGTATGCACACTGAAATGAGTGTTATGCGCATCTGTGACTTTCCTCTTCCAGTAATCATGATCCT
The DNA here is from genome assembly GCA_962446985.1 of Xyrichtys novacula. Classification (NCBI taxonomy): domain Eukaryota; kingdom Metazoa; phylum Chordata; class Actinopteri; order Labriformes; family Labridae; genus Xyrichtys; species Xyrichtys novacula. The sequence goes on along the minus strand of OY660879.1, from coordinate 20,311,562 downwards.
CTTAATAGAGAACATGGTGCTGGCGCCACAGTACTGTAATCATCATTAACCATTTGGAGAGCTTTTATTTTGGGAGACGTGTGAGAATTAATTTTTATTTCTAACAGAGGTGGGGGGCAAGATCCACAGAATTTAGGCAAAAAAACATAAATTGGCATAAGATAAAACTGACAGAGTCTGTGTATGAAAAGGATTTATTAAGTGAGAAAGCTGAGTGCTCTGCTTGCTTGTGAAGCTTTACTGTCCGTGCATACATTTACTGAGAGACACTGTGTGAGAGCAGTGTCATCCTCAATCTGCTGCATTTTTCAGCCTCGTATTCAGCTCCAATAAATATGACTGACAAGATATAAGATGCATAATGTGTTTCTCACCCATATGACATCCTCTGCACTCATATTTTGGATGCAATTTTTTCCCCTTCAGTTTGGTAGCAGTTTTACTACGGGCAGCAGCAGCAGCAAACACTGTAAATCCAAGTACAGAGCCTGTGGCTGTTGTTGAGACCACTGGATAAACTAAATAATGAAACCTGGTGTGGAGGACCAACAGATTTTGTGGTTTTAATCCTAGGAATAAAGTTAAGTGTAAGGCAATCTGAATTAAGTACAGTAAGTTGGTCAGTCCCAGGTCAGACCTACAGAGTTAAGACACATGATTGATTTAATTTACTAACTGATCCCTCATCTTGAACAAAACCTATTTTAAGTATCAATTGATCAATCAATCAATAAAACTTTCTTTATATAACAGGGCTGATGTTGAGCTACCATGGCACTATGGCAGTATGGTGGTCTACCTCAATGAGACTTGAACATAGACTGTTTATTGAATGGATGAACCATATTAAAACCCATGAAGCAACTATGTAGCTGCACAGAGAAAAATCAACATTGATGCCCCCTTTTAACGATATGAGAAAAAAGACCTACAACAAAGAAGAGGTCTGTTACAATATGGTCTTTTTTTAATGTTTTAAAACACTTGGCAAGGGTAGGTGCCAGTGAATAGAAATACAAACGTGCTGCTGAAACAGGCTTTTTTAAAATACATTTTCTATGGCAGATAAGTGGTTTGTTTGACTGTTAAAGTTGAGATTTTCTTGCAAAAACACTCCGAGAAGAAGAGTTCTGTTTTGCCAAAGGGGGCACCAAAAAGGCTGTAAACCAAAAGTTCTTCTATTTCCCTCTTGGAAATGATCAAAATAGACTTCAATTTATTTGATATGGTAAAATTATGGGCAGTGATTTCATAGCGCTGACAATGGCGCTGAGCGCCGATGTCTGTGACAGCAGCATCACGGGGTGATATTCTCAAATATGTTATTCTGTATAACCTCATTTGGCAGAGAGTTTTATTGATGTTTGTTGGTGGTGATGGCTGAGGTTAAGGCCCAGCTGTGGTGCTCATGGTTCGCCACTGCAAAATAGTATAGAAAATTTGAAAAGCATGAACAGAAACTACTTCACTTCTAGCACTTGACTGGATATTTATTTATTCTGCTACACAAATTGCATATTTTTTACTAAACATATTCACTTTATAATAATAAGACTCCTCACTTGCTTGCCTTGACTTTTTAATTGTGAATATGAGAAAACCTCTTTGTCCGCTGAAAAGCGTAATTGTTATGATCCCTCTAAGGCTTCGAGACGTGTATTATATCCATCAAAGTGATTTAATTGAGCAGTCATTACCACAGTACTCGCTCATGTTCTCCAGGATGATATGACTCAGAGGACAAATTTAGCAACTGTCAAACTCAATGACTCTCAAGCCACCTTTTCAGGCGTAAATCAGACATTATATATCTGCTCGGTTAAAACGGAAGATAAATGCTGCTCCCGCAGCCTGTGAACGAGGAATTAAAGACAAAGAAGTGATAGCTTTTTAATTTTGTTATTGTTATTGTTATTATTATTATTTGTGTGTGTGTGTGTGTGTGTGTGTGTGTGTGTGTGTGTGTGTGTGTGTGTGTGTGTGTGTGTGCGTGCGCGCAGTTCCTCTCTGAAGCTGGGTTTGTTTGCTCCCATCAGTGCCACAGATTTTCATTTTCTCATATTTTGCTCTTCAGCCTCTGGGCTGCTCTTGTTTTATCCCTCTAGCCTGTTGTTGATCTGTGTAGTGCAGAGGTACAATGATTGGATCAGAGGTTAGCTTCTGTGTCTTTCTGCTGTATGTGTGTGTGTGCTAGTGTGTGAGAGATTAAGGCATTAGAGCTTGTAATAGATGGTTTGAGAGAGCAGTTCTGGACTTTTACCTCCTTTGTGTCCTTGATATGGATCAGAGGGGAAGCAGCACATTTTTAGAGAGCGCAGACAGGGAGAAAAATGTTTCAATATACAAGGTGGAATATGTGTACCTAAGCTTTTTTTTTTTAATTTTGCATCAGAATTGCTCACATTGCTTTATTACTATCACTAAAACTGTTCAAGGAGATGAAGATGCAAAAATAGGGAAATCCACCTCCTAAAACCTAATCCTACTTTGATAAACAGGTTATAAAAATGTATCTGACATTTCTAGGTTTATGTTATTCTCTTCTTGCTGTATACAATTGGCCAAATATAGATGCTCTTTCTCTTTGGTATAGTTCCCACATTTAAAATGCAGCAGCAGAGCAGTTTTATTGATCGGAAAAACATGAACAGTAAATGTGATGTTTTGATGTCGGCGAACAAAAAAAGACAAAAAAAAAAAAGAAAAATGGCTTGCTCTAAACAAACAATTTTGTATCGACAAATGGAATCAAATGGAGAGAAATCCATCGTGAAAACAAGCAGAGATTCAAATGTCTCCCAAACAGTCTCCTAACTGTGGCCTGAAAATAGCTTTGGAGTTGTTGTCCTCTAAATGTAGAAAAGTTCTTGCATTGTGAATTTGTTAAGACTTAAACAAAACTTTTCATATGTATTGACTGTGAGAATCTCACTAGGTCAGAGTTCATATAAATAAATAGGTTACCAAAAAAGTACAACTGATAAATTTAACAATATGGCAAAAACTGAAAAAAAAAAGTTATTTTCTGATAGTTCCACAGTGTGTTCACTGAAGCACAACCAGCAGATCAGCACAAACCTGAAGATGTACCTCTCCCTGCCTGCTCTATGTGTGTCTCTGCTGTGCCCTCCGTCACAGCCACTAATGCTAACTCTCCTCATTCACAGGTTGGTAAATGCTGATGTTTTATCAAGTCCTTTAGCATCTACTCTCTGCAGAGATACACACCACCTCTGGATTTTGATTGAATATTCTGTTAAAATATCTAATTTGGTCATCACTCTACTAAAAATCTAATTTATTTTGCCTTTCATGGCCATTGACAGAAGATGGTGTGTAGTGCATCTGTTGCAATGGCAAAGCAGGGGCAGAGACTGAAAATATCAAAAACTCCTCAGAGGGCTGCATTCATCAGGTGATTGTGGAGGGGAAACAACAGACATGAAATACATGCAGCTTGGGTTTTCTGCCAGAACTAATTTCAACTTCAGTGTGTCCTTGGCGCGGTAGATATTGCTACATAGCTGTGTACACTTAAGATCTTTTTTTAACCACAAACAGCTGCAGACAGATGAAACCATAGACTGTATATACTATGAACAACCTGGTTCCGCCTACTGCCTGTATACAGATTTGAAGCCAAAAAGCTCTCTGTATTTCCGGGATTTTCTTCATTTCCTTAAACCAGCGCTGTGCAGTAGCGTTGTGCGCATTCAGCCGCGCAGTCGCAGAGAGTCACTGTGATGACGCTCGGCTCAAACAGCATATCCCCCGGGTGAGCTACTCAATCCCTGAACGCCCATAGGCTGTACCAGGTGTCAATCATAGAAAACATGAACCCCCTAATAACTTTTAAAAACGGAGCTTCACAGAAAAAAAGAGGACTTGAGCACAAACCAGTCTTACTGTAACTACATGTCAACATCACAAGCAGGGGGGAGAAAAATGTATGTTCTGTGTAATAAATTTCTAAAGTTTGTCCACAGCCCCATAAGCTTTGCTGGCGGAGGCGGGATTTATGACCTATACTGCAGCCCATCAACAGAGGGTGCTGTTCTCGGAGTGGCTTCACCCCGCGAGGAGGCAGACGGCGTCCATTCTATATACAGTCTATGGATGAGACTTGTAAAAGTTGTGTGCTGAGGCACACACTGATTCAAGGCAAGAACTGAATTTATTGAACTGGATCAAAAGACCTCTGGGGGAAAACTGATCATAGACCCCTTAAATCCTACACTATGGTCCTTTGGATAAAACAGTACATAACACTTTTAATCTCATTTATCTGAAGAAATAACTTCTTAAAGCTCCTGTAAGAAACTTTTGTTTGGTGTCAATTTTGAGTCCCCCTGTGGAAAAAGTGTTATTGTTTATGTCTCCAACATGTTTAAGTAGTTACTTCTCATAACAAAAGCTAATCCTGATGACTTTGGCAACCAAATATATGATTTATTGTGAACATGTTACATAGGAATAAAAAAAACAAACAAACAAACAGGGCTGTTTCTTCAATCCAGGTATAAAAATTACAGTACGAAAATCATCTACTTTGTCTCCAGGGTCCATGTTTGCGTTTGGATATCATAAAAAGCACCAACTGTAAATTTCATTCCATTTTCCAAATCTAAAAAAAAAAAAAAAATCCTCACAGGAGCTTTAAGAAAGGGTTAAGACAGATATCTGTAAATGATCAAGTATGAGGAAGTGTAAATAAGTCACTTACAGATGATTCTTAGAGGACAAGACTGAATGTGGCAGAGCTCCTCAAGTACCTCATAAGTTAATGATAAGAGTTAGGAGTGGTGCTCCTCTGCTGGGTTAACCACAGATTCAGCTGCATCTGTGTTGTATAACCCAACCATTGTTATACAAAGACATCTGTGTATTGTCAAAAAAATGCACACATTTTTTGGATAGATACACAAATACATGAGATGTTATGTAAAAGAGGAACATGGGTGAAGTGAGGCTCATACGGAAGCTTTTGTTTCTATGTTTCTTGTCAGGCAGCTGTGACGCTCCACAAACAGCCTTTAGCTGTTTGTTTTTCTTCCCCGCTTCTTTTCTTATTTTTTCTTTGTTTTGTTTCTATTTGTGTGCATGGCCTGCATCTCTTCCAATAACTTTGTTCATTACTCTGGTGCTACCAGTATTTTCCTGATAACCTTGAATCAGACACCTTTATTTATCTGCAGCGTCTGAAAAACCCGAACGTTATCCCTCAAAAACTAAATCCCCTCCTCTGTTGTTTCATCACTTGTCTGTGTGTTTACTCTTTGAGATGTGTGTCCGCAGGGACTGTGAGGATGGAGTTAGTGCGATCTGGAGCTCATTAGCGGCACTGAAGGATAACATAATGGGATGAGTTCACGCTCTCACTAAGCTGCAGAGACACACACACTAACACCAGCATAGGCTGACAGCCCAGTGAGGATACTTCATTCACAGCTGTGGGTTGGCTAGTTGTAGAAGTTGACATGCAAGTACAGTACTAACCATCTGGAAGAACTGTATGGAGATGTGTTTTGGACAGTTTTTCAAAAGCACCCTATCACTTTTATGCTGATGGTACCGTCCTTCATTGGACAGCTGCAAAGTCTTGTGGTCTGCTCTTAAGTTTGTCTTGTAAGTACTTTTTACATCACCAAGTCGAAGCCATAACTCTGCATTTTAATAGGTTAATAGGATAATGGGTTTTCACCATTAACTAAATTTTTTATTGAGTCTCTGATAACAGTAAAAAGATGTATGCCAAAAATAATCAAACGACAAACTATTTGTACAGCATTTACTTCGGTCAGTATTAAGTCAAATACATAATACTTTGTTAAGTCTGGCATGCATTGTGCTTATGCTAACACAGGACATACACCTTCCAGGCCGTACTGAGATGGAGCAGCAGCGGCTGACGACCGGTGGAGAGCATCGAATACATGTGACTCCTTATGTTTGATGCAATGTCCTGTTGACAAATGTTTAAGCTTGTTGCTGGGGTTTCCTCCTTTGCATGTTATCATTGCTCAACAAACGTTGCACGTCGCACTGTTGTCGTCTTTCTTAGTAAAATGAAGCCACGCTTTAGATCGTTTCTGCTTACTTTTCGTATCATCCTCCATGTTTTTTTCTCAAAGTTTCTGTTCTCACCCACGTAGACTGGCTCTCTTGGGACCGTTTTTCAAGGTACCCTGAAGAAAGGAATCATTAAGATCATGGGCTCTATTTTGTGCCTCGCCGGAGACGTGCCGCAGGCGCGGCTTAAGTCAGGTCCACCGCGCCGACAAGGCGTTCCCAAGCACAATTTGGTATTTTGGTGAGAGGCGCAGCCCGGCGTAAGTATCCCCCCTCCCTAACTCAGCTCCTCCCAGCGGCGTAAGTCGTAGCGAAGGAGGAGAGAGGGCGTGGAGTGGGTTTAACACAGCTGAGACCTGTGTTCACCAATCACATCAGCTCCTCTCCTTGCCTTTAAATCCGCCACTGGCGAGGCGTATTACTTTCGTGAATATTTTCGTGAAGTAGTCAAGGAGATCAAGAGATGTCTGAAGACAGTAATGCCACACGATGGCGACAGAAGGCAGCTCCTCAACAAGTGTCACTGTAAGCTCTGCATTGGGCGTCCTCCACACTCTCTCATATGAGCACAGATGGATTTGGTGTGTGTAATGTTGGACCCACTGGTAAGACAAACACCCTTTTCCACAAATAAAGACACTCACATAAAGTTGCATATATTCAAACCTCACGTGACAAAGGTGGGTTGAGCGCACAGATCACAACATAAACTCCAAAAATGGCATTAAAATTGGAACCATCTGTGCGTCAATGACGCATCGCGCTCCGTGGCCTGGCTCTTTCTTTCATAGATGTTGGCATATAAAATAAATTTGGCTCACAAAACTGAATATTATAATATCCGTATGTAGATAACTCATCTGAGCACTGAAACAAATCATCTGTTCAGGACGGAGAGAGGTCACGGAGACATGTCCAGGTCAAGCTGCGCGAGAAATAAGAGGAAGAGGAAGAAAGAAAAGGAGAGAGACAAATTAAATATCTTGTTAACTTCATCATGTGTGTCTATTTACTAGATATTTAATTTAATTTTATGTGGTTTCAGCTATGTTGATTCGGTCAGGTTGTGTGTCCAAACGCGCTCATCAGATCAGATATAGATCAGAATATATCTATATAGATCTAGATGTATGTGCTGACTCAGATTAATAGTTGTTGATGATTATTTATTTCACTGAAATGTGCCTGACGGTGAGGCATCGGTGACGTAGGGACGGAGGGATACGCCACCCTCCCTCGCCTCACCGGCGCACACGAAAATAGAGCCCAAGATGTAAATGATGTCGATAGATTGAACCATTAGGAACTGGTCCTCAACAAGAACTGGTTCTCGATTCCCATCCCTATTAAGCACAGGATCTAAAAAGCTACATGTTTTTTTTTATCATGATCATTTTCTTGGAGATCTATTGACAAAACTGTTTTGAAATCAATGACTGATTTTCCTCATTAGTAGCAGTAGTAGTAGTAGTAGTAGTAGTAGAGAACCTCTTCAGGGTAAAAAAAGAGTGTCTATGTGAAGGTCCTGGTCAACTTGTTACAGCTGAATTCACAATAACAACCCACTCACTTTACCCTATCCCTGAATCATTTTCCCTTTCCCCAGGATGGTCACAAAGGAGACACAAAGGGCAGTGATAAATGCAGCACACTTTCTCATGTGTCCTGACTGTGGCAGTCTTAGTGGTTTTAAAGACCCTCACCTCACACGAGCAGTATTTTGTGTTTTTGTAGTAAAAATGAACGACAGGAAGTCAATTTTCCTGGAGTGAAGGGAGCCCACAGAACCCCACTAATCTGAGAATAACAGCACAGCTCTTGCTAGAGAGTGTTAGCAGAGTGAGTTCCACGAATGTTTGTCGAGATTAAAGCTGTTGGGCTGCTGCGTTTTCATTGTGATGTGGATTGTTGAGTTAGATCCTGGGAGATTTATCTCAGAGTTTAGTGTTGGAGGCAGCGTCAACAGCCTTTGATTACTGATTCCTTTGTAGTCACAGAGAGCTCCTCACTGAATGAGACATACTGAAAGTGATCTGAATGAAAACAACACAGATAGTCCAGCAGTGCTGACTTTGTAGAGGATCCAGGCTGGTTATACATAGATATTACACATGTACTTAGATTCTTATGATGCCTTTTTGCAGGATGCCTCATTGGGAAGCTACAACATGCTTATATGCCGATATCATCTTTTTTTCTTTCTATATTCTTATGGCTGTCTTTGTTACCCAGATGAGTAAGCCGCATTTATAGTAACAACCAATATGTATTTTAAGACAGGCTTGTTAGTGTATCATCCCTCGTGCAGAACGCACTTCTGCATTTCCTTCCCCCTGAATGTGAAATGTGTTATGTTCACAGGCTGCCTGCAGCGAGCTCTTATCAGTGAGAGAAGTTTAAAGGAAAGCAGAGAGGAGAGGAGATCAAACCGAGCCTGGTTAATTTGCTCCACCTTTATTTTTTACAGCTGTATCAGACACATCTCAATGTCAGAGAGCAACTGTAACCTGATCAGCAGCCATGTCAGATTACTCTGCTGCAAAGAGGTGGTCATTCAGACTCAATAAAGATGCCTTTTTTGATTTGTGTGTGAATGCCTATATGTGTGAGCAAGGCAATATAAGAAGCTCTGGAGGTTCACTCAATCTCCTGCACTGCCTGCTTCTATCTCCTTATCTGCTTTTTTCTGCTGTTTGCACTTTTTCCTCGGGCTGACGTTGTAGCCGAGAATTTCACAAAATGTCACATTTCACTACGGGTTACAGCCATGCTTCCATACATGACTTTTTACAGGATTAACGTCAGACTTTGTAGCTCCCTTACTAAGGCAAATGGATGTAAAAAAAAAAAAAAAAAAGTGGGTTGGTGGGTGGAGAAGATGTGAAGCCCTCCTGCTCAAACACAAAAAATAAAAGAACACACCTCACATCAGTTCTGAGAAATAATCCCATATGTGCTCCAAATTACATCAACCAGCTGCATGCTCTTGTAGCGATTTTAAATTCAAAATAAATGTCGAAAATTAATCAAATTAAATTATGACATTTATGCACTCGTTGAAGGGGCACCACCCACCTTTCTGGTGGGAAAAAGGACGAAACAAAGTTCAATTGAGTAATTAAACGTTGGATCAGTCTTACACAGATTTAAATCAGTCTCTCATCTGAGGCCGGAATTCTTCATTCAGGGACTACTTTCTGAAAGACCACTAAGACGACAACTTAGAGTTAAATGGACAATTTATTAACAAGCTATATGATAACAAAACGTCAATAAATGATGATCAAATAATGAGCAAATCAAAGCACATCTAATGAATAAACGAAGGAATGGTTTAAATTAAACCTAAGACTGGAGGTTAATAATAGTGAGTGAATAAAGGGGAAATTTAACCTACGTTAACGGAGTTACGAGGGTAAATAAAAGGAATTTGGAGAACTAAACTATAATTTATAAGAGTAAGCTACTGAACGGTTGACGGCATCACCCAGTTCTCATCACAGCAGTTTAGAGGATTTAGCCTACTTTGGACGTCGGTTCTCAGCGGCACCCTTGGAATGGATCAGCTGAAGTTCTGTGGCTACCGGACCGGATACTGAAGGTTCGGCGGGGAATTCTTCCGCCGTGTCTGGATCTCAGCTTCAGGACCGTGTCAGCGCCGTTAGATACTTCGGATCTCTGGGCCTCTCGGAACCAGGTGGCAAAGCAGCTTGGCAGATGATGCTGGTCGGCGTTCAGGATTTGCTTGGTTGCAGATTAATTCGCGCCAATAACTTAAGAAAATAATTTCGCTGGCCAGCCGATATTATCTTCAGGAGTCACTTTAGCGAACAAAAATAAAAGACTTAGACTGAGGTTCTCTTATGCGCGCAGCTTGTTACTGAGGCTCTAAAGGACTTGGGAATGCTTTCATCCAAGTTTAGAATAAAAATCTGAGCTTAAGGCACTTAATAAAACGCGGGTAAAAATTGCGAACGATAGGCGAAGACAAAAGAAAACTAGACGAAGACAAAAACGGAAGAGACAAAACTGAAGAGAAGACAAAACTGAAGAAAAAACTGAAGAGAGCAAAGACTCCCGGGCTCTTTTAAACCATCCCGTGTGGGCGTGAGCCAAGAGGAAAGTTACAGCCAATGCTGTAACCCGATGCAGCACATCGACTGGCAGCGAATTTAACTCAACTTGATATTAAAAGCGAGCTAGATCTAATTTACTCACTCACTATGATTAAACTGTTTATAACATCACATACGATCACATTTCACTTCATTGTTTCTTATGAGCAGACGCATTAAAGCATGACATTGCAAACAGTAACCTTTGATCAGCCGTCTTCTTGACACTAACAGAGGATTAATGACTTTTAAAAGTTAGAGAGGGACAGAAAACAAATTATCTATTCGAACAGAAACACCATCCAGCATAAGAAACACATACGTAATAATATTTGACAACATTATAACCTTGTCAATCAAGCTTCCCAGATGATTAATATATATTTTTGTGTGAGGTAGATAAAACATAGTATGGATACATTCCGAAACTCTTTAACTTGAGTCTAAACGAGTTTCACGTTACTACTTCTAAACTACTAGCCTATCTTGGGAATACCATTTACTAAGCTACGAAGTGTATAACAAAAGGAAAGAAATACACGTGATTAGATTCCTGCCATTTGGCTCTGATCAAACCATATTCAGGCATCACCACTAGGAGGAGCTCTTGGTCCATGGAAAACCTGGAATAAATTTGTGAAGTTAACAGTTTGGCTTGTGGATATGTTACAGAATTGGAAAAAAGACCATTTCATTAAGAATGTGGTGTACAGACAGAAAATCCTGGTGAAGTGTCCATTAAACATGAAGTTAAACCATTTTCAGTCATCTTCTTCCTTCTGCTCTGTAAAGAAAGCCAAGGAATTTATGGCAGGCATCTGGTTTTTCAGATTTGGCGCCAACTGGCCTGTTTTCCCCCTAGGTCATTGGGTTAATCCTGAAGTGTCAATTCTGATCTTTCCCAACCAGGGTGAGAGACTCCGTGTTTATGGGTCTGTGTGGTTGATAAGCAACTTGTCCTTTTTGGGAAGCGTTAAAGATTCACTATCACCTCCCAAATGGTTGCCTGGGTCGTAAATGGGAACTTGGTGTGCAAACCGTTACTCCCCCATTTCCTGTCCAAACCAGAGGAGCCTGCATTCCTTTGAGGGGTGAATTCAAGGTGGATAGCAGAAAGCAGTTGTCTCATTACATATCCCCCCTTCGTCTCGATGGCAGCTCCAGGAGCCATTGGGACGACGAGATGAGACGACCAGGTGGAAGCAGCAGTTAGTCCAAGGAGGGTGATGCGTCTCGTTCAGAACTATCTACTTCGTTAGATCTATTGTGTGTGTTAAGCCTACTACATCTATGGGTGCGGGGTTACAGGAAGCTGACTACACCTCGAGCATGTGGCTCACCTTGTCTTCCTCTGGCTGTTCAACTTCCTGTTCCGTTTCAGGTTGTCTACGGAGTCGTAACCTAGTTACACAGTGGTCTATTTTGTACTGTAGGGCTTTACCACGTTTGACGTAGATGAAGGTTAACCCGAAGGTCAGGAGGTACCCTAACACTATGGCGGCTGCTAGTAAGGTGTCTGGGGTGGACCAAACATAGACTATTGGTTGCAGCGGGGACTTCTCTTGGGACCTTATGTCTATAAGGACGTCATCTACAGGCGTTAGGTCAATGATCTGAGTACCTGCATACTGGATTTGAGAAATAGTGTTTGGATCTAACTGCAGCGTATGCTTGCTGAAAAACGCTGGCACTTCAATCTCTGTTTCGAATTGCTCAGGGTTGAGGTAAAAGAGGGCAATGTCATCTATATGGAGAATGGCATTTGGTGGCACCTCAATCCACATGGTCTGATCCAGTAGAGAAATGCGTGTGGCAGTATCGTGCTGGTCGTAATTTACAATGGCAGTCTTGGTGGGGGTGTTAACTAACCAACGGTGACCCACTCTTTCGGCCTGCGTTACAGTCACTTGTGAGCGGTGTCTTGCTGTAGTAGGGCATTTGGTGTCGGCCACCATGGGCGTAAGGCCGCAGAGGCCATTAGTACTGTCCCACACAAATGGTTTACTGGGGCAGAGGTAGTGTATGTCTTTGGTTCGTGTGCACATACGCAGGTTAGGAGCTAGATATAGGTCAGGATTGCTGTCGTGGTAAGCGACCACTGGTGGGGTCTGAATTTGGAGGTGTGCGTCCTCTTTCCAAAACCCGACATTGACTACATCCTTTAGCCTATAGATGCTTCCTGATGCTATAATTGGCAAGTTAATAAGGAAAGCAATTTCTCGATCTTCGGGATTAACGTAGATCGGCACAGCGCTACCTAGGGTATACGCGAGGTGGGCTTGTAAAGGAGTGGTGGCCTCTCTGGTTGCAGTTGATAGTAAATCCTGAACCAATGAGAGAGGTACCAAGTACGGAGGAATCCGGCCTGCAGCCAAACTGTCTATTGAGGATGATATTTCTTGCAACATGTCTGACATGAGCATATTCAGTAGCATTGTGTGAGCATAGTCGACCTGGACCACCGACAACAAAGAATTTACAGCACGCAGCGTCTTATTCAGGACTTCTGTGTGGGTGTTAACCACCAGAACGGTGCCCTTGACTGTTTGACCAATAGTCTGCAGTTGTGTCTGCTGTCTGTTTATCTGAGCCCTGATGTCTGGAATTTCGGCTTCTAGCTCACCCACATGGCGTTTGACAGCAGCTAAGCTAATGGCATTAACAGAGGAGAGCCCAACACCAAAAAGAGAGCCAACAACCGAGGCTGCGGTAAGCAATGCTCCGATAAAACGCTTGGACCTCCTGTTGGTACCACTTAACTCTGTTTGAGAGACAGTGAATTTCTGAAGTTGCTCTAACATGTAAGTAATGTCCAACTCGACGTGATTTACGACCTGTCTGCTCCAATGTGTCCCGGCCCAACTGGTCAGTTGAGCTGTTACCGGAACATTTTTCTTGAGGACTTCCTTAGGGTTGAGCCTGACAAACACCTTCTGTGTGTGCAGGCGACAGTCTGTTATCAGGAGTCCAGGCTGATCCCTTAACACAATTCCAGAGTCCGGTCCTGGCTCTATGATCTCAGGGCTAGCTGGAGCAGCTACCAAGCCGAGAATCAGGAGCGCTATCAGCCAAATCATCCTGAGGAAGAGGGTGGACATAGTTAGGATGAGTTGGTAGAGGACAATCTAGAATTCAAATGTTCCCTGTCACTTTATTTTCTCCTCCCCCCTTTGTAACCCAAAGTGTGCCCGAGGGCAACTCAGTGGCAACAATTCAACAATAATACAGACGCACAAATAGGATAAACTTCACGTGGACACAATATCTACGAGGACTAGGGGACCTGACGTCAATCAGGAGAACTTAGGACTGTTCTAGTTTATGACTCAAGGGTGGCGCTGGAGGCCCCGACAAGTCCCATGGGGTTGTGGTGAAGTTTAATCTGGTTGCGGTGGACCCATTTAAGGGTCGGCTCTTTGTTGCCCTTTGCGATCTTAATTTGGTACACAACAGAAGAGAGCTTTTCAGTGATCAGGTACGGGCCTGCCCAGCGGGGCAGGAACTTTCGTGCCAGTCTCCCAGACTTTGGGGCTTTATCTCCAGTGGGCTGGGTGAACAGGTAGTACCATACCTTGTCACCTACTTGGAGTTCCTGTTGGGAGGCTTTTTGGTCATAATAGGACTTACGTCCTTCAGCACTTTTGCTGAGATGCTCTTGGGTGAAGGCAAACATTGCCTTCAGGTGCTGGTGTAAGTCAGTCATATACTGATGGGTCGTGTAGGCCGTTGCTATACTGGCCTCACCTGGCTGATACAGCAGGTGCAGAGGTAGGGTCATCTGTCTGCCCGTCATCAACTCGAAGGGTGAGAACCCGGTTGACCCATGTGGAGTCGCTCTGATGGCCATCAGGACCAAGGGAAGCTTAACATCCCAGTCCTTGTGGTTGGCTAACACATACTTTTTCAGTATGGTTACCACTGTTCGGTTTGCCCGTTCTACCTGTCCAGACGACTGGGGGTGGTGGCTGATGTGAAAGTTGGCTTTAACGCCCAACAGTTGCCACAGTTGTTGCATTACCTCTGAGGTGAAATGTGTCCCTCTGTCAGAGTCGACACGAGTTGGGAGTCCGAACCGCGAGAAGATGTGGTTCATCAAGAGGTATGCTGTGGTTTGAGCCGTATCGTTTGGGGCTGGTAGGCATTCTACCCATTTGGTGAATGCACAGACAACTGTGAGGAAGTATTTGTTTCCTCTTGCTGACTTAGTGAGAGGACCCACCCAATCGATCTGGAGGTCTGACCAAGGAAAGGAGATACCTCTGCGCTGTAGAGGTGCTCGATGGAGTGGGTTTGCCGGTTGAAACTGGCAGCAAACCAGGCACCCTTTTATGTAGTCAGCTACATCTTTCTGCATGTGTGGCCAATAGGCCACCTGTTGGAGAGCATGGAGCGTGGCTTTGTTTCCTCTGTGTCCTGCGCACGGTGTGTCATGGGCGTATGTCAACATCACCCCCCTGTGGCTGCGAGGCACCACGAGGGCAGGCGAAGTGAGTGCATCGGAGACATAAACCAGAAAGCCCTTGACGAGCCGCAGCGAAGAGCGCACGCGGAAAAGATGGCGCAGGCCAGGGATGGAGTCAAGCAAGTCAGGAGGCATGGAGGAGTCAGGAGGCCCTGAAAGGAACTGCGTCATGGCAGCAATGGCTGGGTCCGAAGCTTGGAGCACCAGCAAGTCAGAGTCAGAAAAAGCCGGAGCCACAGTGGCGGAGACCAGGTCCGAGGGAGCCGGTGGAGCTCGAGACTGGGCTCTGGTGACAGCACAAACCAGGGGCACGGGTGGGAGGGGAAAAACAGAGGGCTCAAAGTGCCAGTTTGAGCCAGTTAAGGCCCCCTGCTTGGCCAAGGAGTCAGCCTGGTCATTAAACATCTTGTCTGGACCAGGGATACGAGAGTGCCCCCTGACTTTCTTCCAATAGATCTGGAGATCATGGTTAGAGGTCAAGAAGTCGCACGCCAGGAACAGATCTTTGTGTTTGACCGGCTTTCTGTTCGAGGTCAAGAAACCGTTGCGTTTCCACAAAGGCAGATGACATGAGAAGCTGAGTCGCGCATAGTTGGAATCTGTACAAATCGTTAAGGCGTGGATTTTGTGTTCCACCGCAAGTTGCAAAACAATCAGAATGCCTGCCACTTCAGCATACTGGGACGTTTGGGCCCCTAGGTTGAAGCTGAGTGGTTCACACGGTTCATCGTTGACCCAGACAACACCCACGCCTGCTCTAAGAACAGTGTCGTGATGGTATGAACAACCATCAACATAAGCTGTAATCATGTCTTTGCAGACATTGTCGTCGAAGTACCGGTGGCAAGATAATTCAGGTGGCTCGGGGTCGCAGGTTGGGGACCCTGTGTCCGCGCTGTCTGTCAAGCAGCTTTGGCACGCTGCGAGTTCCATCCCGAGAGGTGTTTTGCGATTTTGGGCGTAGTGGACCTCGATGTCAAAGCTCTGAAGAGCCATAAGCCAAGATGCTACGCGAGCGTTGGTTACAACGCCGTCTCTGATTCTTTGGCTGTTAAGGAAGGTCACTGGTTGATGATTGGTTTCCACAATCACCTTTTGGCCTCCAAGATAATTCGAAAAATGCTTCACAGCCCACACAGTGGCGAGAAGCGCCTTTTCGCAGTCGGAGAACTTTAGTTCAGGAGCCAACAAGGTTTTGCTAGCATACGCGACAACTCGTTTATCCGAGTCATGGATCTGGTATAATCCTGCACTAAGGCAGTGACAAGAGAAACCGACCTCCAGATAGAATGGTCTGTTGCAGTCTGGGTAGGCAAGACAAGGAGCTGCACAGAGTTTGTCTTTTAAAGCTTGCATGGCGTGTTGTTGGGACGGTCCCCAAATGAATGGGACGTCCTTTTTCAGTAAGTTGGTGAGGGGTTTTGCTAAGTCTGCATAGTCCTCAATGAACTGTCGGGAGTAGTTACATACTCCCAAAAAGCTGCGAAGCTCTGAGACGTTCGTGGGAGCTTTAAGGTTTGACAGGCCTTGAATTCGACTCAGCTGTGGTTCGACACCTGTTGGACCAACCAGCAAACCGACATAGTTCACCTTGGTCCTGCACCACTGACATTTCGACAGAGATATCTTTGCCCCGGCGTTCGTGAGCTGGTTCAGGACATGGTCAATCTCAGCGAGATGCATGTCCAGGGTTTGGTTCCTCATTAAGATGTCATCGACATATATGAGGGTGCCTCTCTCACTAGCATCTGGGCAGGCTTTGTTCAGAAAGATGTTGAACTCTGCTGGCGAGTTGGCATAGCCGAAAGGGCATCGGGTGAAGGTGTACTGCCTGTTGGCAAAAGTGAACGCCAGTTTGTGCTGGTCAGCTTCCTGTACTGGTATCGTCCAGAACCCTGATGCCACGTCAAGAGTGGAGAAGTATCTCGCGTCAGTGATCTTTGGCAGATCCTGTTGGAGCTGAGCCATAGGCCACCTGGAAAGGGGAACTTGTTGGTTCAGCTTTCGGTAATCGATGGTCAGTCGCCATTTACCGTTTGGTTTCAGTACCGGCCAGAGTGGGGCTGAGTAGGTACTGTTACATGGCCGAATGATCCCTTTCGCCAAAAGATCGTCTATGATTTCCTGAATAGGTTCATAGGACGCTAAGGGAATTTTGTACTGGCGTACAAAAGTTGGTGGTGCATCCGGTGGTGTCGGAATGCGGATAGAGTGGATAGAGGTTAAGCCACAGTCAAGCGAGTCTTTTGCGAAAGAGGCTCGATATCTGTGCAGAAGTTTGCGAAGCTTTTCACGCTCCTCTTCGCCGTTCAGGGCGTCTGCCTCAGCTACGAGCTGTTCGACTTTGGCATCAAAGTCTGGATCGTGCTCAGGTGTTTGCCCGGTTGGGAAGATAGAGGGTTCTACCCCGGAAAGTGTATGGGCCGATTCTGGCTCCGAACTGACGCTTAGGACTTGCACTGTGTGCAGGATCATCTGTGAGTCCTCAGAGAGGTCGACCTGACAGATGGTGTCGTGGTCCAGCGGTACAGTTGGGAAGAGCGAGATAGCCCTGGAAGGTAGGGTATGAAAGACCTGTTCCGGCGAATGGTCTGACATCAGAGAACGGGGCATTTTCCCTATTACAGGAATCCTCAATTCAAAGTCGTGGAACGACGTGCTGATCAACCAACCCAGCGGGGTGGATTTAGGGATCAGGATATCTTCGGGTGTCGTGTTTTGTACAAGCAAGTGTGTGAATCTCGAGTGAAGCTCAAGAAGAGGAGTTGCCTGAGTAGACAGCCCTAGTTTAAGAAAAAGCAACGACGGCTGGAAGAAAGCTTGAGTGTGCGACAGCTTTTGTCCACGTTGTAGGTTCAAGCGAATGGGAACGTTTGTGGTCATTGCAGGTATGACAATGTCAAGTTCATTGGCTACCTGACAGGCTTCAGGGATCGACTGTCCTGATATGATGTTGTCGACATCAGGGGTCAGGGTTTCCTCATTAACACTGGTAAGGGACCACAGTATGTTGTTAATGGTATCGACCTGGACTGCCAACCTGACCAGTATATCACTTCCCATGTAGACCTGATATGGTAGGTCTGGGATGACCAAGAAGTGGTGAGTCATCTCCCTTTTGTTCCATCGCACAGTTAAGGCACAGACGCCTTCAGCAGTCATGGTAGCTTTAGGAAGGGAGTCCAAGGGGAAGCGAAATGCTTTCCGAACACACTGGAGGTTCGGGTCATCCCTAGACAAGGCGTCGTACAGTTCACGGCTGATGGCTGATCTGTCAGCCCAAAGAGCCAAAATCACATCGTTGACGTGATTCTCATTCAAGTTGATGCCTTCAGTGATCAATGGCCCGGGTGTGTCGGGTCCATTGGTGTCATCGAATTTGCACAAAAATGTGTCCCTTTTTATGACTGAGTCATCGAAAGGCCACGAGCAGGGTTGTGGCTCGTCGTCAGTCAAGTAGGGTTGTTCCGGTGAGCTTACACTTGTCGGTGTGCTTGTAGCAAGTTCACGCGTCAAGGCGTAACACTGAGCCCGATTCTTGTCGGTTGCTGGTATGGGTAATGGTCTGCGGACCTGTGCCCATATTTTCAGCTGTCGATAGTCGATCAGGGGCTCAAACCGTTTTAAAAGGTCTTGACCGATGAGGAAAGGAATCGACTCAAGGGGCGACACATACACGGGGTGCATGATTTTCATTGGTCCAATGGAGATGTTCAACATCGTCATTGTATTTAAAGTCGTACTGTCTGTAGAGTACGGCCGAATCTCCATGGCGCAGGGCTGCAGCTTGATGTCCCTGTTGGACTGCTGCACCATATTGCGCAAGCGATTAAAGAGCGTGGAGGACATCAGAGTGATGTCAGCAGCAGTGTCCAGGAGTGCTTCGTGTTGAAGTTCATTTTCAAGGACGGTATTAACGTAAAACTTCTGTGCGATGCCTTTCTCAGTGAGGTTGCCCAAGAATTGGAGGAAAGGTGGTTCAAGCCGAATAAGTGAGGAGTCTTCTTCGGCTGGCTCCTCTGCGGAGTTCGCCTGTACTACCAAGACGGCGCTGGTAGATGTCGTTTCTTGTGATGTGTTGTCCTGAGGTTCAAGATCGGCAGGAGTGTCAGCTGGTGAGGGTGTCACCGACTCCTGTAAGGACATACACACGTCCTCCTGAAATTCAGTTTGCTGGAAAGGCATCATGTTTGGCTCAGAAGTGTCATCCTGGACGGCGGCGACAGCGACAGAGAAGAGATCTGCTTTCTTATCTCCTTTTCTCTGTATTCTACGGATTATTTGTCTAAGGAGTTTACGTTCTTCCTCTGTCAGATCAGAGGACTTTGATTCACCCTTAGCTCCGCCTTTAGATCCACTACCCTTCTGGGGAGGGTCTGATTTGGCCTTTGTACCCATCTCTTCGTCAGAAAATGCTGATTGAGACTGCGGGTAAGGTCGCTCTGAGTTTCGTTCTCGGCGTGGGCCATAACGATCTGACCGGTCTCTCCACCCCCTGTTATCAGGTCGGTAGGGCCGATGGGTGTCATCCCTTCTAGGGTGAGCCCCATCCCTGCGAGAGTACGAGGGTGGACGATCTTCGTCAAATCTGACCTGGTGTTGTTCACTGTCAGACCGAGGCTGCTTCAGGTTTTGACCTTTATCAGCTGGCTGATATCGGGAAGTTTTCAAATTCTGGGTTGGTCGGGCTGTTGCAGTTTGAGGTGCATCTGAATGCGCACCCACGGCACCACCCTCCAGATCTAGGGGCATGGACCTTGTGTCCACAGCCAAGACAGTACCAGGTTCGGCTTTCTTGGATTGGGTGTGTCGCTGTTTAGCGAAGCCTTTTACAGCCAGTTCGCGGAGCTGTCTGCTGTTTAAGGTTCGGGGACAAGCAGCAACACCAAGATGATGACTCGTGGTCGGATGGAGGTTTTGAACAAACAAAGTCTTAAAGTTTAGATCTTCCTCCATTTCAGGTTCATTTTGACAACCAAAGTAAGCCTGGCGAAGGCGACCGTAGTACAACTGGGGAGATTCCTGTCTCTCCTGTTTGACTAACAGTGCAGCAGCTAAACCAGTGGGTGTGAGGGAGTCAGAAAACTCGTCAATTAATGCCTGACACAGCAGGTCATAGTCATTCTTGACCCGACGCGGTTGTCGTTCAATGAAGCTGCTAACCTCTCGATTGGAGGTAGCTTTGATCAAGTAGATTTTGTCATCCACAAGAGCACCTGGAAACTTCCTCAAGTAGAAGTCGATGTCTTTCAAGTAGGTGCTTGGGTCTTCTGAACCTTTTCGACCGGGTTCAAATCGTGTGATGTTACGAGCCATCTTGTCCAGATCCCTGTCTGTGGGATATGCCGCTTGACGAGCAGCAGGCGTGGACTGAGGTTGGTAACTCAGGGAACGATACCCGGAAGGTATTGGTTGGGGAAGGGGCGACAAAGTATGACCCGAGTTCCGTCCGGTGTCATCCGGACTTGATCGACCTGAATGTCCTCTGGGGACACGACTCGGTCGGAAGGTAGGGAATGGAAGCGTCTGTTGACTGCTTGGCGAGCTTCGCCCGCTCTGATCTTGCTGTGGTTGACCCAGACTAAACTTCCTCTGAGTCTCGAGGAGTATTTGCTTTAGATTAGCAGAATGTCTCTCTTCTGCTTCGAGGGCCACCCTTTTACTTTCAAACTGGGCCTTCCAGTCCCTTGCATCAGTTGAGGACTGATCTAGGTTGCTTTTCATTCTTGACAACTCCTGTAATTGTTCATGAATGGTGGACCTAGCGTCCGAAAGCTGAGCTTCCTTTTCCTCAATGGTGTCATGCAACTCTGAGATTTGGGTTACTAAGGAAGGGTTTTGATCATGTTGGGATGGAGGCTCTGCTTGCCTCTCATCCAAACTGTCTCGAGCTTGCTGTAGAGCCCTTTCAGTGCCTCCCAGCTCCTTTTTGAGATCATCAATTTCCTTCATTTGTGCCCGTATCTGTTCTTGGGCCCTTCCCATGGCTTCGTCTTGTCTCTTAATTTGGACAGACATCACACAAGCCAAGCGTGCTAAAGCTTTGGGGATCTCTTTCTCTTTAGGTGGGTGTTCTGTGACCCAATCGATCACCTCATTCACCACAGTTTGAAGCCCATTGTTATCAGTGCGGTTCGCTTCGTCTACATAGCCTGGGAGCAGCGGCTGAGTCAGAGTTGTCAGCGCATGCTTTAGCTCCTCACTAAATAGTTGCCAACTTGCCTCCTTACGTTCTGCCATGTTACTTCAAGTTTAGTAAGGTTGGTAGGTTAATGAGTTTAACAAAATAGCCGTGCCTATAAAGCAAATTGAGAAAAGCTGTGAATTTAGGACCAGAAGATAAGCGCTTTAAGCAAAGTCTGGTTCACGCTAAAATAGCTGGATGTTTATTTCCGGAATGAAACAAACAAAGGAAGCTAAAACAGAATTTGGATTTTAGCTGAAAAAGAATTACGTACAAAAATCAAACCTAATCACAGCCAAATCTCATAGTCCAAACCGGATTTGGTCAAATAAACTTTACAGAAAGGAGTACAGGGAAACCTTAAAAGTAAATAGCGGATTGTCAGCTAAGCGTGGAAGGAAGGTAAAAGCTGAAAGTAATCAGGATCAACAATGCAGTTGTAGATGCAATTAAATCTTTCAAGTCTTCACCAGATAATCAAAGTGAAATTGTCCAAATTCAATTGACCTAAAGGGATAAAACAAAAATTCTGATCGTAGGTTGATTAGGGAATTATTGAATTAATTGATTAATGTTACATTAATGAATTAATTAACTATTGCCCTAAGTCTGTGATCACATTTAAGTGTTTTATAAAGGGTCACAGAAAGATGGAGGCAATGAACAATGATTACAGGATGACAAAGATTTGATTCAGCTATTCTCCTTGATAAGGCAGGTGATCTATCTGTATAAAGTAAAAATAAAAGTTGTTTATCAAGTAAATCAACGTTTTATTTGTAGTACAGAAACTAAAGACTCAATCAACCAACTCAATCTGACTATGTCTGCATGGCATCTGTTTGACAACAGGGAGGCGTGGCAGTCGGCTAGACTGCAGTCTGTTTACAATGAGGTCCAAGCAAAACAAAGGCCACGTGGCTGTGAGCCGGCTTGCAGTGCTTGCCGCTCACCACACGAGGGCGATGTTCTAGGGGGCGGTTCAACCGCTCCGTACGTCGCGACGCAACGTTATGACGTAACTATTGGCTCCACCCCTCGGGGTGGCCTGCCTATTCAACACTGGCCGAGTAGTCTCTCCAATGGACACCAAAGGGTTAACACCTCACTGCGGCTGCGCGCGCAGTGGCAATGGGAAGATTCAACGCTGCGTCTCTAACAGCGGATTGCTTCACCAGACTCCTCTGGGAGTAACAAGAGTTTACACAGACAGATCTTACAACAGCAGACAAAACTGCGGACTTAAATTCACGAAATGCGGCGATTTGTGAAAAAGAATCGTGTCTGAAATCACTCTAACAACCTCTCACTGGAAACAGTGATCTCCCGCGACAGGTAGCTAATCTGCCTGGGAATGAGGGATAAACTGAATCCTTTACAGTTACTAGAACTTCGTAGCAGACTATACAGGGTTCAGGGACTCGGAACCACGGCTCGGAGCTTCGCGAACACCGGGTCCGGCCCAAGGCCTTCTAATACAAGCGTACGGCGACGCTGAAAATCGTGCACTCAAAAATTAACAATCTGGGTACGCGCAGCGGCGGCGCGCAGAGCAGAAAGCGCAGCCTCGCTGCAATCCAAAACAATGATCCACGTGGTCTACGCTCACACACAAAAGTATGCAGCAGCAAAAATCAGCGCTATTACACAGAGCTCAATATCATCAGAACATGAAACAGAAAATACATCAAACGCCCAGTTCAGCAATTTCAAAAAGCATCAGACATACATTAAGCAAGCAATCCAGTAATTTCAGCAAGCATAGCATAGATCTTAAGAAGTCTAAGTTGGGAAATTGGGTTTCTCACTAGTTTGGGAATCTAAAATAATCTTAAAGTTGTCTGTTAGTGCCTTACAGAAGTCGTTTGAATGGCCTCGCACGGCCGCACCAAATACTGTAGCGATTTTAAATTCAAAATAAATGTCGAAAATTAATCAAATTAAATTATGACATTTATGCACTCGTTGAAGGGGCACCACCCACCTTTCTGGTGGGAAAAAGGACGAAACAAAGTTCAATTGAGTAATTAAACGTTGGATCAGTCTTACACAGATTTAAATCAGTCTCTCATCTGAGGCCGGAATTCTTCATTCAGGGACTACTTTCTGAAAGACCACTAAGACGACAACTTAGAGTTAAATGGACAATTTATTAACAAGCTATATGATAACAAAACGTCAATAAATGATGATCAAATAATGAGCAAATCAAAGCACATCTAATGAATAAACGAAGGAATGGTTTAAATTAAACCTAAGACTGGAGGTTAATAATAGTGAGTGAATAAAGGGGAAATTTAACCTACGTTAACGGAGTTACGAGGGTAAATAAAAGGAATTTGGAGAACTAAACTATAATTTATAAGAGTAAGCTACTGAACGGTTGACGGCATCACCCAGTTCTCATCACAGCAGTTTAGAGGATTTAGCCTACTTTGGACGTCGGTTCTCAGCGGCACCCTTGGAATGGATCAGCTGAAGTTCTGTGGCTACCGGACCGGATACTGAAGGTTCGGCGGGGAATTCTTCCGCCGTGTCTGGATCTCAGCTTCAGGACCGTGTCAGCGCCGTTAGATACTTCGGATCTCTGGGCCTCTCGGAACCAGGTGGCAAAGCAGCTTGGCAGATGATGCTAGTCGGCGTTCAGGACTTGCTTGGTTGCAGATTAATTCGCGCCAATAACTTAAGAAAATAATTTCGCTGGCCAGCCGATATTATCTTCAGGAGTCACTTTAGCGAACAAAATTAAAAAGACTTAGACTGAGGTTCTCTTATGCGCGCAGCTTGTTACTGAGGCTCTAAAGGACTTGGGAATGCTTTCATCCAAGTTTAGAATAAAAATCTGAGCTTAAGGCACTTAATAAAACGCGGGTAAAAATTGCGAACGATAGGCGAAGACAAAAGAAAACTAGACGAAGACAAAAACGGAAGAGACAAAACTGAAGAGAAGACAAAACTGAAGAAAAAACTGAAGAGAGCAAAGACTCCCGGGCTCTTTTAAACCATCCCGTGTGGGCGTGAGCCAAGAGGAAAGTTACAGCCAATGCTGTAACCCGATGCAGCACATCGACTGGCAGCGAATTTAACTCAACTTGATATTAAAAGCGAGCTAGATCTAATTTACTCACTCACTATGATTAAACTGTTTATAACATCACATACGATCACATTTCACTTCATTGTTTCTTATGAGCAGACGCATTAAAGCATGACATTGCAAACAGTAACCTTTGATCAGCCGTCTTCTTGACACTAACAGAGGATTAATGACTTTTAAAAGTTAGAGAGGGACAGAAAACAAATTATCTATTCGAACAGAAACACCATCCAGCATAAGAAACACATACGTAATAATATTTGACAACATTATAACCTTGTCAATCAAGCTTCCCAGATGATTAATATATATTTTTGTGTGAGGTAGATAAAACATAGTATGGATACATTCCGAAACTCTTAACTTGAGTCTAAACGAGTTTCACGTTACTACTTCTAAACTACTAGCCTATCTTGGGAATACCATTTACTAAGCTACGAAGTGTATAACAAAAGGAAAGAAATACACGTGATTAGATTCCTGCCATTTGGCTCTGATCAAACCATATTCAGGCATCACCACTAGGAGGAGCTCTTGGTCCATGGAAAACCTGGAATAAATTTGTGAAGTTAACAGTTTGGCTTGTGGATATGTTACAGAATTGGAAAAAAGACCATTTCATTAAGAATGTGGTGTACAGACAGAAAATCCTGGTGAAGTGTCCATTAAACATGAAGTTAAACCATTTTCAGTCATCTTCTTCCTTCTGCTCTGTAAAGAAAGCCAAGGAATTTATGGCAGGCATCTGGTTTTTCAGATTTGGCGCCAACTGGCCTGTTTTCCCCCCTAGGTCATTGGGTTAATCCTGAAGTGTCAATTCTGATCTTTCCCAACCAGGGTGAGAGACTCCGTGTTTATGGGTCTGTGTGGTTGATAAGCAACTTGTCCTTTTTGGGAAGCGTTAAAGATTCACTATCACCTCCCAAATGGTTGCCTGGGTCGTAAATGGGAACTTGGTGTGCAAACCGTTACTCCCCCATTTCCTGTCCAAACCAGAGGAGCCTGCATTCCTTTGAGGGGTGAATTCAAGGTGGATAGCAGAAAGCAGTTGTCTCATTACACTCTTTAACTATGTATGAAAGGAGAGACTCTACATCTTTGCTTAATGATGAACCTGCAGTAACACAGTGTACTAACATCAGTCAGAACATGTTATTCATTTTATTTATAAATGGAAAAAAAAAAACAATGTGCTTCAGAATGGGTTGTTATGTCTCTTAAGAGGGAACTAGAGCTGATATATGAAAATTCGAGTAACCACAGACTCCATAATCACACTGCTGTCCAAATATCTAGAGGGACAGCATATCCAAAGTGAAGCCAAAATTACCACACAATGGCTTCAGACTTACTCCCCCTAAAACCAAAATACACGCCAGTAAAACAGTAAAGATGAATCTGATTGGCAAAGCCTGCAGCAGAATTGATCCACGTGTCAGTGAAGCAGACGCTCATAACTCATGGGAAGTTCAGTGAATCTTCTCTTTACTGCCTGTTCCCCCCTGAAGCTGAAAACTGCAGTGCACAGAATTCAGCTGCTCAGTTGCTATGGAGAAAGTTTTATTAGTTTGCAAGCTCATAGAAACAAAGAGGAGGGTTACTAATATGAATGAAAACATTGAGGTCATTTGTTATCATTAGGGGTGTAACGATTCATTTTAACAATGATTCGATTTGTATCATGATTTTATCAGTGTGACTGAAATAAATGCCTGGATACTGGACAGTGCAGGTGAAATTTCTTAGATTTCTGATGTTCCTTGTAGGGGATCAGAATCAGATATAAATTAATTATGGTTATAAACAAATAAGTAAACACTAATTAATAGTAAATGCATTCACATTTTATTTGAATAAAGTGCAACCTCCACTCCAGGTGGAATTAACAGGAGATTAGCCTTTTCTGTTCTCAGTTTAAATATTTTTAATTCTTAACGAAGGTACGGTAAGTGCAACATTTCTACTACTTCTGCTTTTGTTTTTCAGCACAAAAATAAAAAAAAGTATTGAAATCAAAAATAAAGTGCAACCAACATCTCTTCAGGTTGAATTAACAGTAGGTTTTCCTGCTACTTCTGCTGTTGTTTTTCAGCATAGAAATAAAAAAATAAAACATACACTGGACCGCAATGGTGGCTTGATTTTTTTTTTGCTCGCTGACTTTTCCTCTGTCATCCATCATGCTATGTTTTGTTGTCTGCTGGCACGTGCTCACAAACAGGTAGACTGAATCGAGTAAAGCGTAAAGTCTTAATTATTAAAAGTGAAAAAAAAAATGTTAGACTGATATATGTTGTCCGGAAGGCCAACTTGCCAAGCACAGATCAATGTAGTTGGATTACAGGAAT
This sequence comes from Xyrichtys novacula, assembly GCA_962446985.1. NCBI lineage: Eukaryota > Metazoa > Chordata > Actinopteri > Labriformes > Labridae > Xyrichtys > Xyrichtys novacula. The sequence goes on along the minus strand of OY660879.1, from coordinate 20,285,287 downwards.
ATAAACCAATACATCGACGTTGTCGATGAATCAATACACCCCTAGTTATCATTCATTTACAAAAAAAAAGAGCAATGTACTTACCAAACTGTTAATAAATGATAGTAGAGTCAGCTAAAGTCTGTTGAATTGTACCTAACAAGGTTAGAAAAGCCTGATGTTATACAAACATAACATTTACTACTTGAATCGGATTGCTTCAGTATCGGTACCAGCTGACACAAAAGCCAGAGGTATCAGTATCTGTATCTGCATTATTTTTGTTCTTAGAGTTGTACCCATGTTCACAGGGATGAGGCCAGACTCAAAACTTATGCTAAAGCCAGTCTGTGTGGGGGCTTTAAAGGCTTTTTTAGTTGTGGGAAGATTTATCATTGAATACAGTCTATACACCGACTCAAAACAATTGGAAACTACTGAGAGGAGGGATTTTCAGCCTACAGTTAAGTATGGATTATACGCCTTTGAATGTCTCCATTTACTGTCGTCATTAATTGCAGAATCGTTGTCGATTTATTGGAAGTATATTTTATAAGAGTCCTTTTTATGCCCACCCCCCATATCTTTGAACATGATGTTTTATTGTCGCCTGTAGGTAAGCTCTTCAAACCTGGTACAAAGGTCCTCTTGGACCCAAGGATGATGTGATAAGGTTATGGCGGTCAAAGGTAAAGGTCATTGTGACCTTTTAAAAATGCTCTAGGTCGTTACAGTAGATGTGATTTGCTAATCGTGACACAATTTCTCGGTAATTTCTCAGAGTATAAATAAAAGAACTGATATTTTCTAATCAAAAGTTTAAAGGTCGTGCCCTCTCAATCCTGTCCTCTGTTTTTTTAAGCATTTGTATGAGTGGGATTTCTTTGTTTTCTGAATGTTAACAGGAGGTTTTCGTTAAATGAATACTACTTTCCTTTTTAAATTTGATGATTCAGAGTAGTAAGAAAGACTGCATGATATTGAATCTGAGACCTGTTACACATCTCGATCACAAATTACAACTGCATCCCTATTTAATTCCAGCACGGGACCATGCTGAAGCTAGCACCATCTTTCTCTCTCCCTCCGAGAGAGAAAATCTCACAGACTCCAGGATGCTGAGAAACAGTTTTTCAGCTGATGTTCTCAGTGAAGTATGAGGGCTGACAATTTCATACCTCGACAGCTGAGTTCAGTTCATTCATCACGTGGCAATGTAAGGATCCAGACCAGGCTTTTCCTGCAGTGCTCAGAGCTAAACTTTTCTGTTTTCTTACCTTAAAATTATCCTGATATCTTTATAAAACTTCGCAAGTGAAGTCCTGAATAGCAGATGAACTGTTTGTACTGAAAAACAATGTTTTTATTTTTGTATTATCTTTCCTCTACACTTCACAAAGTACTTATCATTTCTCTCTGCAGCCTTCAGGACGACTCTTTAAATTCCCAAAAGTAGCAACAGAGAATCCTTTTTTTTTTTTTGGCCTGTGGACCTTTAATCAGTCTCTCCGCCAGATAACGCCAAGACTCTGGAAAGAGAAAATTAAAGCTGCAGCTCTTCGAGCGACTGCTTGGCCCATGACTTTTTTTGTTGAAACAAAATGTCCTTTGAAGCCATTCGCTTGTAGCTCTGTTCTCCTTTTGTCGAGCTGTTAACTGCTGCAGCAGAGAGATACTTGCTTGCAAAACAGGATATTGGTCAGAAAATGAATTTTGAAATCTGCTTGGAAAAGAAACTGTTGAGTCATCGGTATTGATTGGAAATGTTATCAGCCTTCTCTAGGTACATTGTGCAGTATTCTCATTATTTTATGCAATAGGGCAGAGAAAATAAGTCTTTTGGCATAATAAACAAGCAAACAGTATATAATACTGGCAGTATTTACTGTATATTGAACCTGTGTATGAGTTTGACACATAGACTGTATATAGAATGGACAGAGTCTGCCTCCTTGCTGGGTGAAGCCACTCCGAGAACAGCACCCTCTGTTGATTGGCTGCAGTTTAGGTCATAAATCCCACCTCCGCCAGCAAAGCTTATGGAGCTGTGGACAAACTTTAGAAATTTATTACACAGAATATAATTTTTTCTCCCCCCTGCTTGGGATGTTGACATGTAGTTACAGTAAGACTGTTTTGTGCTCAAGTCCTCTTTTTTCCTGTTAAGTTCCCTTTTTAAAAGTTATTAGGGGGTTCATGTTTTCTATGATTGACACCTGATACAGCCTATTCAGGGATTGCGTAGTTCACCCGAGGGACATGCTGTTTGAGCTGAGCGTCATCACAGTGACTCTCAGCGTCTGCGCGGCCGAATGCGCACAACGCTACTGTGCAGCGCTGGTTTCAGGAAATGAAGAAAAATCCCGGAAATACTGAGAGCTTTTTGGCTTCAAATCTGTATACAGGCAGGAGATGGAACCAAGTTGTCCATAGTATTTACAGTCTATGGTTTGACACCAAAGACGAAGAGAAGTTGTCATCAAACTCAATACCAGTTAATACCAATGAACAAAGACTGTGTGGTAATGTTTCCTTTTCAGTTATTGTTAAATCCTCATTTTGACCATGACTTCTTTGATGACCGACAAAACTAAAGGAAACAATAATTGGACATGTTGTCAACAAAAAACACTTTGCCTATATGGGGCGCTAAAATTAACAACTTAGCGTGACAGGCAGCGTTCAAGGCTCACCAGCGCCCCTCCTGTTTCCAGTGGTTAAGTGGTGTAGTTGCAATCTTAAATCTATTGAATGTTTTACGAATGAGAAAAAAAATAACTTTATTTATTCCCAAACGGAAATTCAATTGTCTGTCATCGCATTTGTCATGTCTCTAAAAGTTATCTACTATTTATAGAGGAGTTGTACAGTCTGATGGCTGCGGGTACAAAAGATCCTCTAAATCTTTCTGTCCTGCTGCAAAGAGAGAGGAGCCGTCCACCACCATTGGCCCTTTGGTCCATCAAGGTGTTGTGAAGTGGGTGATCCATGTTCTTTAGAATAGCCTCCACTTTCCTCAGTGTACATCTCTCCACCACATCCCCCAGCTTTTGTCACCAGTTTGCTCAGAGGACACTTATAATAGGACATTTATTAATACTTTAATCAACAAGTTTAACTCATAACACTTGTGACAGTCACTACTGTTTAATTAGAAAGTAAGTGTGACAAAAGACAATCACCTGGAGAACCCAGAGCTGTCCTCACTGATGAACTTAGAAAAATAACTTCATGGAGAAATGTCATGAGAAAGTGAAAAATATTGTATTTGTGTATGTAAATATAAGACATCTTGATTCCACAAACAATGAAAACAAATGACAAACATGTTGGAAGCACTGAAAAATCTGTTGAATGGATACATTTTCTATATTGAACTAAATAAGGTGATAAATCACTGTGTGAATGAAATATTTATTTAAGATAAGATCAGAAGAACTTTTTTTTTTTTTTATCCTTCAATGGAAATTCAATGGAGGCATATTAAGGAGTTACAAGTACAAACCATATATAGTCAATTCAGACTGGCTAGGCTTGGACACACAGGACACATAAATCCCTTTTAAAGTTCATAAATGTTTGATTTCTGTCACATAAGAAAACAAACAAATGATCCATCGACTTAAGTCAGTGAACATGATGGAACCTGAATATTAGAGCATGCCAGAGTCCTCCAAATTTGGACTTTTGATGCTAGATTCATCGTCCAGGGATTGCCCACCCCTTTAACTGCCTGTATTTCTCCCTTTTGCTGTCTACTTTTTTATCACAGTCATACACACCAAAAAAAAAAAGAACTTACTTTTTCACTTAGGCGGTGTTTGCAAAGCGAGCCCTGAGACATCTCTTAAAGGTGATAACAATCATGTCAGGACTTTACGTTTTACTGTTTAGGACTGTTAGAAACAAGAGGAGTCCTTTAAAGATAAGGCTAAGCAACTTATGGCCTGTCTTTTATAAGTACAAGCAATAAACCTCTCCTTTCATTGGAGTCTGAATTTTGGGACCACGTATAATTTTTGGCAAAAAGTGGATCTTCCCTGACAGAGATACTTCCTCCCAGAAAAGTTCCTCCGTAACATGAGTAATCTGTTGAGATGCAGAGCCAATTCCAAGCTCATCAGTCATTGCTGCTGTTTGTCTCAAGCACAATGTTATCTCATTGTTTTGTTTACTATTGTGTAAATTGTTAGGGTGCTGATTGAAGTGACAACTGTATTACTGCTGGCTGTGAAATGAATTACCTCCAAAGGATAATAAAGATTATGTTAGCAGGCAAAGTCGGAGGTCTGAACAGCTGTTTTATAACAAAACAGCTCAGAGAGGATGACATGGAGAGATCAGACCAGGAACCAAAAACAACAACATTAATTCCTCCTCATTCTGGTAAATTGTGAGAGCCAAATTAAAGCAAGTTTGACTTGTTTACTTGGGTTTCTGTTTGATTCTCTTGGTCTTTTGGGGAGACTAAGCCTATGAGGGACTACAGAGGAACAGCAACACTGTGAAGTCTTTTTTTCTTTTAACCCTCTCAGGCTGACAGAGTGAGATGAAGCTGGAAGATGGTTGTATGAGGTGCAGCAGAGATAGATAATAGATGAAAGCCTGGTGAACTTTCTCTTGGACAGCCTGAGTTAAAAACAAAAGATGAAAACTTTTTCTCTGAGTTACACAGGTGGAGGGAGCAGAGACACAGACAGATATTTACACAAGCTGGACACAGAGAGCTGAAATACACCCAGAACTTTCAAATATATGTGTCTATAGACTTGATTGCATAACTCAAAGGCAGGGAGTCAAATCTGTTTCATTTCTGGTCTTGGCTGCCCTTTTTTCCTCTTCCTTTTTTTTCTACAGTCCTATCTGGTCTCTCTGTATCCTCCCTCTCCATCTGCTCCTTTCTCCCCTTCATCAGTCATTACTTCTTGGCTAATTCAAATGCTAATTTCAGCTCATTTATGAGATTAATGTTCTGACTGATAACATACTGTGCAGACTCCACCTGGAATTATTCCCTCAGTGTCAGGGAAGAAAACCTCCTCCACCTTTGTGAGTCATAACATTAGGTTTTCCATCTAACGTGTGATGAATTTATTCTGAATGTGTTTCTTTATCTGTGCGTACATGTCGTCTAGCTAGAGGAATTCAGGTCTCTGCCAAATTCATACCCAAAAATTACCCAAAAGTATGGAAGTCACCTATATAGTCCTTATGCCAAATAACTTCTCCACATTGTCGTCTCTCTCTGAAATGTTATCTTGTTTTATTTCATGTTTTTGTGGGAAGTGCATCAGCGCCTGTGTTTGGTTCACAGTTGGACTCGTTTGCAATCAATTTCTAATGGTATCTCCTTTCCAAAAACAAATGTGATTTTCATCGTGAACAAAAGTGATTAGGGCACAAGATTAATTTTCTTTGTTTGACAGAAAAGTCAGGCAAATTAAAAGCATTTTTAAGATGAATGATCAATATTAAAAGGGGCAAAAACAAGACAAATACAAATTAGAGGATGGAGATTTCTTTTTCTATCTTGCTTCTCCTGATATATCTGTGTCACCTACAACAGCAAATGAGCCCATCGGAGGGAAGACACGATACTTCTAAAAAGTGTAACTCCTACTTTCAAAATTTGTTGGTTGGGTCGGCCCACTGACAAAACCATTTATGGCACGCAGGCTGGGAGTTAGGGCACTTAGACAGGGACATGGAAGGAGCAGTGAGTTGTTGCTGAGCTAGCCAGTGAAAGCAGAGCAAAAACAAATAGCTACACATGGCCGATGATGGGAGGTGATCCGCAAAAAGAAAACAAATTATAACAAAAAACAAAAAAAGTGGAAAGGGCATGTGATCCAGTGAGGGCAAAAACAAGGATAAACAATTCCTTTGCGAGGTGGAGAGAGTTACAGCGCTTGAGGGGATTCAAGTCAGATCCTGAATTTGCCCAGTTCCCCCTAGACAGGTAACATAAGCTACACTTTTTTACATTGCTGGCTTGTTGATATCAAGATATTACATTACCAAGGAAAGCTGACAACTTTAGCTTTACAGATCAATCTATTGCTGAGTTATCTAATCTGTTTGTTGAGGGTTTACTGTTATGAACGGACGTAACTGAAGGCTAAAAATACAAGTCACAATAACACAACATTACTTCTTTTTAGATCAGAATCAGAATGCTTTTATTTGTCATTATACAAGATACAATGACATTTAAAAACTCTCATAAACAGTGCAGTTAAAAATAGTAAGACTCTGTATTTACAAAAGTATGAAAGTGCAAAAGTGTCAATATTAAATAAAGTGTCAATATATAAGTGTCATAATAAAAAGGAAAATGAGTATAAATATGAGTATAAATACCGGCAGCATATTATATTTTATGGACATGCAAATACATACATTACCACATCACTATGCATCCTGCAGATAGCCAAAAAAAAACCTTGAGCTTGACCTCGTAATTGTCTTCATGACAGAACGTGCAAGAGCTCACGGAAAATTCAGTCATGATTCAGGCAAAATACGACCGTTTTTGTCCATAGTGGCTTCCAAACGCAACGGGAAATGAAAACTCCGTTCAGCTGCTTTAAAAAATGTTACACTTGAAAGTCACACTGAGTTATACCCAGAACTTCACCCCGAAAGCACTTTTTTTTTTTTTTGCATATTAAAGCTGCTGTGAGGAGTTTGCAGTTCCCAGACTGAAATGAATACTGGTGCCTGACCTACTAAAGCAAACCAAACCATCATCAGGAAGAAGGATTATTAATGTGCTGTAATTGATGTGCTTGCAAATGCTTCCCACATGTAAAGACAAATTTAGTTGTGGTGCACTGCAGAGACAGACTTAGTTAATGATTTACATGGCGAGGATTAACAGTGGGTGAAAGAAGGATGAGACGTCAGAAAACACAACTCCACTTGTACAGGACAAATTCAGGGAAGAGGAAAGAGAGGCTGTTTGGTGGACAGAGGGGCGCGGAAACTGTCAAAAACTTAACAGTTTCTCACAAAAGGGTGAAAACAATTAACTTTCAAAATAAAGAGAAAAAAGGACCATGAAAATGACAAGAAATGCTTTTTTCTTTATTGACCCTTAACAGAGATAAGGTTACAGCTCAGCACAAGCTCTAAAGCGTCCCAACTTTAACAGTCAGTCAGACAATGATACTCATAGTAAAAATGATATTAAGTGTGCATTTCATTTAACTCTTAGTGATTTGAGAAAGTGAGTACATATGTATTCATATAAACATAATCTGGACTCATTACATCAAACTAAAATGTTCCAAACATCTTCAATCCTGATTTTGAAAACCATGGTCTAATGGCTCAAAGATAAATAAGTACATGTTTCATGATATAAGAGCATTTCATTCAGAGTTTAAATTGACTGTTCCTGAAACAAAATCTATTCTGTGTATCTCGTTGTGGGGCTCAGTACACACATCCACCATCATGGAGAAAAGGATCATCTGAGGGTAAACCACGGAAGGTCACTGCTGGAAAAGCTGGCTGTTTACAGAGTGCATTATGAAGGTCTGTTAATGGAAAGTTGACTAAAAAGAAAAGTGTGGGAGGAAATTATGCACAAGCAAAGAAAGATGACAGCAACCTTAAGTGGACGAGAACTTGAGAGAGCTACACAAGAAGTGGACTGAGGCTGATGTCAGAGCATGAAGAGCAGAGGATTCATGATATTTGATTCAAAACACGTCATGATTTCATCAGCAGACAAATCTTTGGAAATGTTGATTTCCTTCCCCAGCAGGACTTAGCACCCTGCCCACAGCACCAAAACTTATACCAAGTGGTTTGCTGCTGACCTAGGGCTGAACGATTTGGGCCGAAAATAAGATCCAGATTTTTTTCTCTGAAAACTCGATTTTAGATTTCAATGTTTTATTCAGTGACAACTTCACCAAACTTCAATTTAATAATAAGTTTTTCTATCATCTCTCAAAATGAAACCACTGTAAACAATGTAGTGCATAGACCAAGCCAGTAAGTGGCTCTGTAACGCTGCACAGGAAATGCTCAAAAGACAGAAGAAGAGAACAGAGCATGTGTATAAAGGTTGTATTGGCCGGACAAGCGCAGGCGCCATAAAAGAGTTACGCTGTGTGTCACATAATCATTTCCAGAGATGCAGATAGACATCTACACGGAGATGAAATGGTAGTGGTTAACAGATTTATGCACTTGCGTACCTATTTTCAAAAAGTACCATTTACAGTCACCCAAAATGCTGTTTCCGTTTGGATGAAATGCCAATATGACAAAAAACTTTTGCGTTCCCTCCTGAGTTAGTTTCAGGATGGGGATGTGTTTGAAGAATTAATATAGCCTTTGGTCAGACTTTGCAGCAGGGAGTGGTTTGCTTTGTGAAGCTGTACCAATTCCACACGACCGACTAGCTCTTGCCCCTTTTTGCCATGAAATTATCGCCTTCTTTGCCAACGCAATGTTTGTGTACACTGGTGTGTTTTGGAACTGGGGAGTGCCCTCTCAATTTGAAGATTTTATTTTATTTTTTCCATCATCATACTTAAATAAACAGGCCTTTTGGATATTTGTCAAAAGAAAGGTGAAAAAAATGAACCTAGAAATACAGCCACTGAAGGCTGCGATCATCTTCGGCCCCACATTGAGGCAACAGTTTATGGAAGGGGAGCTCCAACCAAGGACTGAGGGTGTGAACAGATCTTTCAAAAGTTGAACATTTAGTATTGATTTGATATAAAAGGATTATTCAAAATGCTCTGGATGGAGTAGTTGGATAAAGTCTTTGAAATGATACATTCAAACACAGTGGATGGAAAGGGAGTGTTATAGACTTTATGGCTGTAACCAGATCAGCATCTGCTTTCTCCTCAGTTTTGTTTTATATAAGCTTTTTGATCAAGGGAAAAGACACGTGTAAACTGCATGATAAATTTAGATACTGCTAATCATTAGGTACTTCCATTTCCTATGCATAAAAAAAGATCTTCAGTGCCTAACAGTTAGGAAAGATAGAAGGAAAAACTTACATTGCAGTTGCAGAGGCTGTCTTAGTTCAGAGAAATGTTAAGACATTTTAAATGTTTCACCCCTCAAATAATGAATTAAATTAGCTTCTCACAGTGATTCACTGAAGCAGCTGGAAATTAAATATTCAGAAAACCCAACATCTTTCTGTGTGCGTGTTTCCCATCAACATCAATTCAAACTGTTGCTGCAGTCTTTTTAAGTGGCTCTGTTGCTAAGACACTACAAGTACAGATCAGACTTGGCTCAATCAAGCACTAAGCAATGAAATATTTAACATGCTCACTGCTGTTGCATGGCTTCTTCGTAGAAATGCTACCGCTTGGTTTTATTTTCGTCACCTCCTAAAAATCCTTTTTCCTTGAGGTTCAGTCTTTTTCTTACGAGCTGCATCCAGATGAGAGCTTGTTCCGACTGCAGAGCTCCTGAAGGATGAACCTGGGCTAAAGATCAGAGGGAATCACAGATTTTTGTTGGGGCTGCTGCTCAAACTCAAGGCCAGAAGTGATCAGATTTCTGATAGTTTTGTTAAGCATTGAAGTTAAAACTTGCACACAGGACTGTTATTTGCTCTGCAGTTAAAGGGTCAGTGCACCATGTAATTGTCTGAATTTCATGGTTGGTAGAACAGCAGCAATTATAGCCTGAATAATGCTGGTAACAACATGTACAATTATGTAGAGATGTCACTTTCTATTCAAGGCCATTCTGTTGACCCCTGTACGCAGATCTTAGAGTCCAATAGCTTTACACCTTTCATGGTTGTCAATTTTTTTTTTTTTTAGTGCGCTCTGACAGCATTTTCCTTATATAGGCTTGAAACAGAGCTACAATTATCATATAGAAGCTGGTTACTTTTATTTCTCAGAAAAGACAAGTATGACTTAGGTCACTGATATACAGAGAAACTCAGAAGATGATGCCTTCATGAAATAAAAAGTTCCTCATTAAAACTTTTAACAGCCTGAAGTTCAACCTGTGTATTTAATTTTAGCTCTCCGTGAACAGAAGAGTTTTCGTTTATTTTATTTTTCTTTCATTCCTCATGTTAAGATCACACATGCGACAAGCACCTACTAATTATCGCTCTTTAATTTTTGCTCTTGTTGGCACATGTGTAGCGTTAATGCTTAAATCTTCGTCGCTTCAGTGCAAAATCATCTAATTATGTCAGATTTGATTCATTTCACTGTGTATGTTATAAAAGAAAACTGCTCTGTGGTTATACCACAGATCCAAACCTCCAGGGGGGCTTCTTCAAGAGTGTGGGAGTGTATAATGATGCAGTGCACATGTACCAGCTTAGCCTTGACTGTTGGCTGACCCGTAATCTGCATCGTGTCCTGCCTTCTAAGGTTCAGTATAAATGCTCGGATGACGTGCAAAAATAAAGCCTATCTTAACAAGATATATGTATCCAATCAGTACAAAATTTGAGCTGAGGACAGTGGTGAGGTCGAGCAGCTAATGTGACACTTCATGCTGTCTTTGTTCCCTCAACTGCCTTAAGTGAAAATTAGGTTCTCCTGAATTACACACAGGACAGGATGTTGACCTTCTTGGCGTTGTGGTATTAAAGCTATGAAATCTTTTATTTTGAAATTTCTTGTTTCTTTTACCCAACTTTTTTTGTCCATCAGACACAATCTATTTTACTACTACTACTAATAATGATAATACTACATTGATATATTGATTTTATTCGAAGAATGCATAGATTGTGACATCTAATCAGAATAATCTGGTGCCATGTGATTCTGTGATCTCTGTGTTGGTGCACATTGAAGGGTTATGATCGTGACCTCACGGGCATCCATGTTCCTGGTTACCTGGGCTACAGTCCCACCCCTTCTAGTTAATGAGCGGTTGGCTGGGGCAGCAGTGTTAGCATCTTCTTGAACTACATGAGCTCACAGCTGGACCAGCTGGTGTTGCACTGATGATATTTTATTCAACATCATGCTCTTGAGTGCTATATTATTTCACCATTTATTAAAGCAAGATATTAATATTTCATTTGGCTTATGGTTGTCAAAGTAAAGAAATACAGTTATAGATTCTCATTCTTGGTTGGCCCTGCCACCACAGCTAGTTCTATAACAAGACTGGAACTGGGCTGTTGCCAAGCGACAAAGTCATCTTGATGAACTCTTGCACATCTCTGTAGTTCTGGACTCCAGCTTCTTTACATCATATAGATTTGTCTCCATGTTTCCATTTATCATTCAGCCAGTGAATGAAGAGTGCATTGACGGTTACTTTGGTTGCCTGTGAGCATCACACCCTCAGCCTCTGATCATCATCTCTGGAGACTTTAATCATGCATCGCTGTCCTCCACTCTCCCTACCTTCAGCCAGTATGTGGAATGCCCAACAAGAGACAATAAAACTTTGGACTTACTGTATGCAAACACCAAGGATGCATACACCTCCTCCCCCCTCCCCCTGCTGGGCCACTCAGATCACAACCATACTAATGGTGAAGAAACAACCCCCCACCATCAGATACTGAGGCGCTGCAGGACTGTTTCGAGACCACATACTGGGATGTACTGTGCAGCCCACATGGTGATGACATCGACACCATGACAGATTGTATCACAGACTATATAAACTTCTGTGCTGAGAACATCGTACCCACCAGGAAAGTAAGGTGTTTCTCCAACAGTAAACCTTGGGTGACCCTGGAACTTAAAGTCCTCCTGAAGGAGAAGATGAGGGTCTTTGAATCCGGGGACAAGGAGGAGCTGAGGAGGGTGCAGAAGGAGCTGAAGAAGAAGATCAGGGAGGGGAAGGCCAGCTACAAGACCAAGATGGAAAACCTTCTGCAACAGAACAATGCAAGGGAGGTCTGGAGAGGCCTGAAATCCATCTCAGGTCATAGCAGGGGCCATGAGAGGGGACCTGAAGCAGGAGACAGCGAGTGGGCCAACGAGCTGAATCTGTTCTTCAATAGATTTGACTCTGCTCCCACTCCTCCCCCGATTCATCAAACCAACGACCCGTCTGCTGCTTCTTCTTCACACCACCCCAGTTCCATGGCACCGGCATCATCAACCCGCCTCCACTCATCCTCCACCACCCCCTCCAGCACCACCCCCAGCCTCTCCGTAACAGCTGACCAGGTGAGAAGTGAGCTGAGGAAGATGAAGCCAAGGAAAGCCACGGGTCCTGATGGCATCAGCTCCAGACTCCTGAAGGACTGTGCAGACCAGCTCTGTGAGGTGCTACTGCACATCTTCAGCTTGAGCCTGAGTCTGGAGAGGGTCCCAGCACTGTGGAAGACTTCCTGCGTGATTCCTGTCCCCAAGACAGCGCACTCCAGGGAGCCCAACCACTTCAGACCTGTGGCCCTCACTCCTCACCTGATGAAGACTCTGGAGAGAATCGTGCTGAGGAACCTCTGCCTCCTGGTGAGCTCTCATCTGGATCCTCTGCAGTTTGCTTACCAGCCGAACATCGGGGTGGACGACGCAGTCATCTACCTGCTGCAGAGGTCCATGGCTCACTTGGAGAACAGCACTGTGAGGGTCATGTTTTTTGACTTCTCCAGTGCTTTCAACACCATCCAGCCTTCACTGCTCAGGGGGAAGCTCTTGAGGGTGGGAGTGGACTGTCACCTAGCCGCATGGACCGTGGACTACCTCACAGACAGACCACAGTTTGTGAGGCTTCAGAACTGTGTATCGGACATGGTGGTCTGCAGCACGGGGGCTCCACAGGGGACAGTGCTCTCCCCCTTCCTCTTCACCCTGTACTCCTCGGACTTCAGCTACAACTCTGGGAGCTGTCACCTCCAGAAGTTCTCTGATGACACAGCCATCGTTGGATGTGAATCGTCAGGGGATGAGCGGGAATACAGGACTGTCATCACTGACTTTGTCAACTGGTGTGGCACAAACCACCTCCAGCTCAACGCCAGTAAGACAAAGGAGAAGGTCATGGATTTCAGCAGGAGGAGGACACCTCAGACTGTTCCAGTGAACATCCAGGGTCTGGACATCGAGGTGGTGAAGTCCTATAGATTCCTGGGTGTCCACCTCAACAATAAACTGGACTGGTCAATCAACATAGACGTCCTGTACAAGAAGGGCCAAAGTCGTCTCCACCTGCTGAGGAGACTGAGGTCCTTTGGAGTGTGCAGGACTCTGCTCAAGACTTTCTATGACTCTGTGGTAGCATCTGCACTTTTCTATGCAGTGGTCTGCTGGGGGGCAGGGAGCACCGAGAGGGACAGAGAGAGACTGAACAGACTGGTCAGGAGGGCCAGTTCTGTCCTGGACTGCTCTTTGGACTCCCTGGAGGAGTTGGGTGAGAGGAGGATGTTAACAAAGCTTGTATCCATCATGGACAATCCCTCTCACCCTCTGCACCAGACTGCTGGGGCCTTAAGCAGCTCCTTCAGCAGCAGACTGAGACTCCCACCTTGCAAGACGGAGCGCTACCGCAGGTCATTCCTCCCTTCTGCACTTTACAATGAACTGTAATAAAACTGGACTCACACCACCACTTTTTTTTCTGGCATTTAAATTGTGTATATTGTAAATAGTCTTATTTTTCTTCTAACTTTTTTTTTCCTAAATTTTTTTCTTAATTATTACATTTATTTAAGTTCTTAATATTATGATCTTTATTTTTATAACTGCATTTTTGCACTCTTTGTCTGTGATGCTGCTGTGACAAAAGGATTTCCCCCATGGGGGATCAATAAAGGAATACTCTATTCTTCTTCTATTCTGTTGATTGATCGGTCTGGAGATACAGACTGTTTGTAGTTACTTTAACTGATGGTTTATAGAACACTCAGTATAAAGTGATTTCAATCAGAGGTGTTAACATAAGGACAAACTGTGAGCCAGAACTAGATCTTACTGCTGGAACAATCAAGTGTTGTCACCGTCAACTGCAATCTCTGTCAGCAAAAAAGAAGGGGAAATAATTACAATGTGAGTCAGAGGTGACGATTGCAGGCTCATGTTTCACTGACACAGAAGTGACTGTGTTTGAAAACTATTACAAAAGAATGAGAGCAACAACTGAAGCATTTATTCTGCATCCAAGCCTGTTATTGTATGATATGGGTAATTAAGGCTTCTTTTTATTCAGACTTTCTCTTCTCTCTGTACTCCACACTCCCTCCATTCCTTGTGCTCACGCTCAGTACTTTCTGCTCCTCTGACTTTTGTGTTTGCTATGCCAGTGTGGTCTGAAATCTATGAATGCTACAGTAAGCTATAAACGTCTCTTCTGAACGGGAATGAGAGGCAGATCCTAGTAGGTTTTTAGGAAATCAGGCGAGGAGGCGGGGAGGTTGAGATGTGGGAAAAGTGATTGTGGGGGTAAAAAAGAAAAAGCACAAGCAAAGTTTTGTGAAAAAATGCTGCACCTCCCTCTCAGTTAGATTTTAGAGGGCTGTGCTTTGCCTCCTGCTGCTGCTGCTGCCTTGCAGTCTGTCGAATGTGCGTTGAATGCAGGAGAGAGTTTGACAGTGAGTTGAATAGAAATCTGACTTTGGTGTACAACTATACTGAATATACAGCTGTGATGTATAATTAGATGTTCCTATCAACTTTATTCCACTTAAAAGAGTCGACTCTTCTTCTCTTGTGCGTCTCGTATTTTGCTGTGCTGACATGCTCTCCTGCTGTGCCTCTCTTGTTTGAATGCAGCACATGAACATCTCTGACTACTTCACCTTCCCCTTTAGCTTTAATTACCTTTTCTTCAGCCATGTCGGATAGGCAATTACCCCATGATTTCTCATTTCCCACATACAGCATCATGTGTGTTTCCGTGCCTGTGGTGCATGCACGAATGTCAGGGGCTGTGTATTTTGAGGTGTGGCTACATGCTGCTGAACGGTCACTGCCTTATTGGAATTGGAAACATTACCCTTCAGGAGACTGTGCGTGTTTGATGTCACCCAGAGAGAGCTGACTGGTTTGCATTCGCAGACATGTTAATGGATTTGTGTTTTTGTTAAAACACCACAAAGATACTCGATCAGAGATATGGAGACAGATTGATACACTGCCAAGACACCCAGCTGCTGCTGGGTTTATTTCTGTGGATCCCCAAAGTTCAATAAGTTCATGACCGAAAGTATTTGAAGTTTGCAGTGATTTGGAAGTGAAATGTAGGAAAATGAAAATGACTTTGTCACTTGGAAATTTTAAGAGGTGCTTACTGTAAATATTTTCTAGATTTTCTTTGACTGTATTTATGATTAGAGTGAAATTTCCGGTGATATAACGGAAATCTAATCAAGTTGGTTTCTTGTAATTTAGTGACCGAGCATCGATAGTGCTTGTCTGGAACCTAAAATATCTCACACCGCTTGGTTTTAACATATACTTGTTTTCTATCAAGTGTTTCATTTTTGGAAATATCTTTATGTAGTTCTGGTATATGTTATGTCATCTGCGGTGGTACTAACAAACAAGTAAAGTTGAATTTATGGCTATATGAGAACTAAATACAAAGGGGGAGTGTTCCTGCTGTGACCCTCACTACTTCCGACAACCAAACAATACTATTCTTAAGAATCTAAACCTGAAAAAAACACCAAAGACTGTGACTCTGTTTATTTTTCATGTAGTCAATTAAAAGCTGACAGAAGGAAACCCATAATTTAACTGTGTCAGACAGACAATTTATTGTCGTGGTCCAATTAAGACTTTTGCCACGCAATAATCTTTTGTAATTTGATGTTCACTTACTTTGATTCGTTCTGGTCTCTTGATAATTAGACTGCTTGTTTTGTTTCATTTTCCATTTATGTGTTCATTGTTCTCATCAAAACACTAAAACCAGGTTTTTGCATTTGTTAACCTGGATGGCCTCAATCTCAGAACCCATCAGCTGTTCTCTAACCTCAGTCTGGGCAACTTTTCAGGGCTCCCAATGGAGTTAAAGGTTTGTAATAAAGACCTTCCTGCTAGGACTCCTTTTCTATGTGCTGCCTTTGATTACAGTCAAGGTAACCACTTGAGAGGTAAGAATGCAGCTCCAGCTTGGGGGTAGCTTGGTTGTTAGCTGTACTTGTACATAGATGTTATGGTGTCTGAATGTCAATTTTTTATTCAGCAAACATTAACTCAACTTTAATCTGCTTCCTTATTTTATTTATTTACATTTTTCTCATTGGTGTTGGTGCAACAAAAGCAAGGATCAAGGCACAACTTGATTAAGTGTATTAAAAAGGCGCTGACAGCCAGCTTCAGAGCTTCAACATGTTTGGAGTATATGTTTAAAGAGATTGTCACCAACATCAGCTACATCCTATAAATCATCATCAACATTACACCCATTAATAACATTAAATCAAATGGGAAACATCTGTTTAGGGGTATTAATTAAAGCTAAATGTTCATCAAATGATTGCCTGTGGGCTCCAGGATTACATTAAGGAGGATTAGGTTTCCCCACATCTGCTCTTCACATTGACAGTTTTCCTGCTGGAGCCAATGTTTGCTGAACTGCAGAAATCTATATGCCACAGACCTGATTTTGGTTGAATTGTACCAACATGTTGTCAATTACAATTTGATTCCTACCTCGTGAATAGATTTGAATCCTTCTTCATCAGATTGTTAATATCTGAACCAGATGTGCTATAAAACTCACTTTCTCATTTCTAGGCAATCCAAGAAATCATGAGAACCTCAAGAGAATTTCAAAATTTAGACCAGATTTGATTGAAATCAATCAGGTTTATAACTGATAGAACTTTAAAGTTAAATCTAAGTATTTTACCTCAAAGCAGAGTGAGAGAAACAGTCAGAAGACCACCGAAGAACTTGAATTTCCTTCTCTGAAAACCTACAAACTCTTCACTTCACTCTCATCACCAACATCCTCTTTAGAATCAGCTGATTGTATGTACACTTTAATTTTGTGAGAAGAAGCTCTCATGAATAATCTGATGTACACTAACACATCAGATTATTCATCACTCTCTCATACATCGCTCAAGTCCGTTCACCACTTGAGCACGTAGAGGAGGTCAGACTGTAACTCAGTCGCTGCATGTAGTAGATGACATTTTCTCCTTGTCTTTTCATACGTTCCCAATCTTTCTTTTTTTCTTTTCATCGGATTTATGAATTTCTGTCTTTGGCACTCTTGTGAGATTTTTTTTTCCTACTCTTATCAGCAGATGGCTGCTTCTTTCTCACTCCAGAGATATCGTTTTGTTTTGGTTCAGGGGGTTTGATCTTTGTAGTTTGTATTCTCTTCTCTTCGTGTCTGACAAGGTGTGCACACATCAACACTTGCAACAAGAGCTGGAAAACCTGCCACAAGAGTTTGTTGCTCTGTTGACATGTTAACTTGAAATAGTTCACGTTGTTTCTTTTATCTACCTTTCTGTAAGTTTGCAGCTGTTTTGTCCTTGATTGCCTGAGATCGAGGGAGATCATTGCTGGTACAGCTCCTATTCAGGTGTATGATGAAAGTCCCATTCTAATTGTTTTTTTGTTGTTTTTTTTTTTTTTTTTACTACTTAAAGTGTCCTCAGTGGTCTTTAAATTGTAATTATGACGTCAAAATCAAGTAACCTGTGTCATTTTCAAGGGCTTTTTTTCTGCAGAGCTCCAGTAGCTCATTAGCAATTCACCTCTGAGTCGTGGGCGGAGACAGCGCTGCTCTGCACACTCCTCTTCGTGCTAGCTTGTAGCCTAACATTGTCGGTGTAGTAGAAGTAGCAGGTAACAAAGGAGCTGTTCAACTCTTGGACAGTAATGTCTTTAGGGACATGATGAAAGTTAGTATCATAATGAGCTTTTTTACAAGCATTGCCATCCGCTAACACACATGCGTGTTCCATGTTCGTCCTCTCTATTTCTCCGAGTTTGGCCTGCATAGTGGGGCTCCGGGGGCGAAGCTTGGATTTGCTATGTAGGAAATCTCACTGTTTTTGAAATTGCAGTTTGAGTCTGCCAGAAATTTACAGCCATTTGAAGGCAGACATACTCAGAAATGCAATTTTGCATTTAGTTTTCTCATGATATGTCCTGTAGCATCAGAAAAATGCCACATGAACATGTAGACAACAAGAAAAACATGATTTTCATCGGAGTAGGTCTTCAACCCATTGTGCTAATTAAGTGTACATAAACACCTATACACCAGGGAAAAGAAATTGTGCATTTGTCTTGTCATTAAGTCTGTACTTATGAGTTTTATCAGCCTTGCCTACTCATTTGAAATGAGTAAAATGCAGACACTGTTGAGATATAAACACTAACATATAAAAAAAGTGTGAAAGCCAAGAACATTTACAGCTGAACAGGTGTGTTTGAAGACTGAATAATTAAAGCACATCTGGTTTCACCCTGTAGAAAGTAAAGTTTTGTTTCATTTGATATCATTGTGAAAATAACAGCTGATGTAAAAAGCCTCCAGCTCATGTTGCACAAGCAGACCTTTACCAGACCTTTACCAGCAAACGTAGGTCCCTAATCGTGGTTGGAAAGTGTCTGCCGACAGTCCCTTTGAAGGCTGTTTCAAGTTTTGACAGTGTGTATGACTCAGATCAGAACAGAGAAGATTATTGCATCAAATGGTTATACAACTCCAGTGTTGCAAAAAAAGGAGGCAGTAGGGAGAGAGAGAGAGTGAGAGAGAGCAAGAGAGAGAGAGAGAAAAGGAGAGGGAGAATGTCAGAGAGAAAAAGAGAGAGTGTGTATGTCATTTTGGCAGCTGCTGCCAGATTTTTGTGAACCCTTGCTGCCAGCTACAGCTATTACCAAGGGCCCATGTCATACTTCTGACTGATCATTATGAGGCCCAGCTATCCTCCTCTGCATGCTGTGGCTACCCATCTCTGTCAAATCATGATTAATAATGCAGCAGTTAGAAAAGCCATGATCTTCCATTACTACATGCATGCATGCATATGCATGCACACTGAGCAGTGGAAAGTTTAATAGGTAATTAATCTGTGGGTAATTGCTCTAGCTGTCATGGGCATTAGGAGTTCTCCAGCCTGTCTTGTTAATGGTTTGAAAAATATAAGTCTGTATTATTCAGGTCTACCTCTTTTATCTTCTTTATATCGTTCTTTTTTTCCAGCATGGGTTGACTTTAATGGGTGTTTAATTGTGTGACTATTTAGTATTTTTATAAGCCCACAGATGGCTCAAGCTTTTTTTATGCATCATATAACATAGAACGACATGTGGAAAAACTTTTTATTTCCAAAATATCGTCTCACATTTTGATTGATACTTCAACTTGTAATAATTTCTCATGCCATATAATTTGCCAGCGGTTCTGTCCTCAGCCTAAAATATCTACAAACTTACCTGTCTGCAGTCAGTTTAATGATTATAATATGAAGCTATGTCAGGAGGCAATTGGGAACTTTAGTGTACCTGATCTCATTAATTATTGCTCCTAGTTCATAAAGCTCATCTGGCCCAAACCATTGATTGTTATCGAAATAATCACTTTATTGTTTAAGCTGTTTTATGGGGTTTAATGCACCATGTAATCACCCAGACGGTTTCAGAGGGCCTCACTGCTCTGTTTTCAGTTTGAGCAGGCCAGTGATGAAGCCGAGACTCAGACTATGAGAAGATGATAGGCGGCTCAGAAGATCACAAAAGTATGTTACGCCGTATTTTGTAAAGACTCTCACAGTTGCAGTATCATTACGAAGGCTTTAGGCAGCTGCTGAAGCGTGCCGTATAATCCTCACCTTTAATTACAGAAAGTGTTTAATTGGGAGGAAAAACATGGATCTTTAAGTGTGTAGTTTATTCATCAAAGAGGACAACCACCATCCACAATCAGGTCTACAAATGTCTCCCCTTGACCTCCCCTCCTGTGCCTGTAGCTGGACCTGTACTATTGTTATTACCATTACTATATATGGCTCATGTGCTGTAAAAGCTGATTCATGAGGAAAACAACTCAACTTTATTAACTGAACATTCAGCTGATGAAGGGGCAGAAAGACAAACAGAAAAGAGAAAAGAGGGATGAGGAAGCACGGGTAGGAACTAAGAAGGGTAAAATGATCACATTAAGGAAGCTAGTTATACACAGCACACCCACTGCTGGCAATGTTTGCAGTCCAACAGCTCCTGTAAGAATAAAAATAAAGATGCAAAGTAAAAAGTTAAAGGCCTCAGAACAAATGCTCACAGTTGAACAACAACAGCCTACTGATGCATACAGTTTGAATCGCTTTGGATGGAGACTTGACAGATTCAGATCTTAAATACACAGAGTGTTGTGTTTTTTTTACTGTGAAGCTGTTGGAAATACACAGTATTACTATGCAGAAACCATACCAAATAAAAATACTATGTACAGCTACATCCCACAGTGTTGATTTCACTGAATAACTTTTTTGAAGGCTACTGTTATTAATGCCGTAATTTAGATGATACTTTGGATGATCAAGTTTCAGACATTTCAAGGTTCCTTCATTGTTAACAAACATCCTAATATCTATTTTGTTTTAATTTCCAGTTTGCAAGTTTTTCAATTTGAGTAAAAGCTGGACCAAAATAAGGTTGTGTATTTTTGCTCAGTTTTAGCCTGAACATGCTCTCTCTAACTGTTTCAGATATAAATAACTATCTATAATTTTTAACACTGTGGGGGAACAGGCCTTGTCAAACTGTAAGCGTAGGTTTTACTCCACAGCCAGCTGACTTGGATATCTAAACTTTGATGTTGGATTTCTCTCCTCTGCTCTCCAGGATGATACAACCCCCTGTTTCAACCTTTCACTTAGCAGCCGATGAGACAGCAGCAGTGCTCTGCTGCTCTCTCTTTGGCAACTCTCCAGATGTTTTTAAACCTACACTAAATGTAGTTTGTGCTTAACAAAGTTGTACTGCTGACCGGGGGGTTAAGCAATAGATCTGCTTCATACTTCCCTCACAGCCTGCTTCTTTTGTGCTTGTACACCTACTGGAGTTTGATGCAGTGATGTGGATGGAAGTTTGACGGTAAACTTTAGCACTGTTGACCAGATTACTTTGCAGTAAAAGAAGTCTTCCTTATAGTATTAATTTTTGTGTTCTGAAATTACTAATCAAAGTATTTATAGAGTTCAGTCACATTTTTTCAAATGGAACCATCAGAATTTTTGCTTTTCTTCTCAACTACCTAAGTTACATGTATTAAGTGTAATGAACATGCACTTTATTTTAGCTTTTGCTCAGCTGAAGTGAGCTAGCAGAGAATTGTTATTTAGCCACAGACTCTAGACCCAGGGTCCACATCCAGACCACGGACCACCTCTTTGTGGACCCAGAGCAAAAAAAGAAAATCAACCACACAGCACGGCACTCTCTCTAACTGACTGACACGAGGTTAGACTGGCCGAGAGACAGAGAGAGAGAGAGAGTATGTATGTGTGTGACTGTGCGCGTGCTCACACTTGCATTATGGGCTGCCATTCCCATGACAATGATGCGCTGATTGGCTGATAACTACGTAAACCGGCAGTCACACATCTTCCTTATTCAGTCCGTCTTCTCTGCACGGCGCTGGCAGCGGTAACGTCTTTGCAGCAGCAGTGTTGCTCACACCCAGCACCCAACATCAAAACGGCAAAGGTGGACACTGAAAATCGCTGATTCACAAATATATGATTATCTTACCTCCTTCAGGCACAAAGCCAATGTGTCTTTTGTGCAAAGCACTGTTGCTCTGATAAGTGAAACTTTAAATGCCATTATGAGAACCTGTCCATGCAGATTCTCATTCATCCAGGTCATGGTTTTCTGAGGAGCAGATATTTATCTTATCGGAGAAGGGGACTGACAACGACTAGGAGGAGTTGGAAAGAACTGGTCATAGAAACCCATCTCCGGGTGTTCCCCCCCAAGTCGTTAACCTGAAAGGGTTGTTAACAAGCCCTGTCATGTGACCACATGACTCATGCCACCTGGGTCTTGTGGTCCCAGGTGTGAATGCACATGTAACCAAGGTATAACACTGAACACGAAAGGGAGGAGAGACGCAAGAGCACTGTAATCACTTACGTTGCAGGCCTGTTGGAAAAACTCAAGAGGACCTTTGGCAAACACCATATTCCTGTTTATTTTAAGCCTGGTAACACACTAAGGCAGAAGCTTAGAAGCAAGACATAAACAGTAATGTGGTGTATGCTGTCCAGTGCAGTGAGGAATGCTCGGACCTGTACATTGGGGAAACTAAACAACCACTTCACAAGCGCATGGCTCAACACAGGAAAGCCACTTCCTCAGGTCAGGACTCAGCTGTCCACCTTCACTTGAAGGATACGGGTCACTCTTTTGAGGACAGCGATGTACAGGTGTTGGCTAGAGAAGACAGATGGTTTGAAAGAGGAGTTAAAGAAGCCATCTTTCCCAGACTGGAGAAACCTTCTCTGAACAGAGGGGGTGGACTCTGGCACAATCTCTCCGGCACTTACAATGCAGTTCTCAGCTCTCTCCCCAGGAAGCTCCACAAACAGTTACGCCATTATGAGAAGCGATTTTGATAGAGATTGCCCCCCAAAATCTGAGCAACAAACAGATAAAATAAAAAGCTTATTTTATTTTATTGAGTCATTCTAAGTAAGAAAGAATATCAGTGTGATGCTGAAAATGAATGTTTTTGTGCCTTCCAATAACTCCTTTCTTTTCACCACCACGCTGTGGACCTATGACTTCCTCAAAATTTATTTTCTGGACCTTTTACATTTCTAATTGAGAACCCCTTCTCTAGACAAACCAGGTGTAGGTACCAGATGTGTTTGGGCTGCCAGATTGGCTCGGGGCCCAGCGCCTGTGGAAGACGTCACACTACGGCAAGTCCACTCGAACAAACTACATTGCGCTCCATTAAATAAGTCAAATGTGCTCAATTAAACGCCTCTTGCAGTTTTCTTTAGCTCCGTTTGTTCTATCAATTGACCTCTAAATTTTCTCTTCACATAATACAGAGAATTACAACTTCCTCTACTGTAATTTTTAGTTATTTATGTTTTTAATTATATATGTTAACTTTTCTAAAGGAAAAAGAAAAAATGTGTGCAGGATCTCCATTTATCATTAGAAAGTTTTGCCTTTATTCCACATTTCCTTTGGCAACGTAAAAGAGGCAGTAGTTCGGCTGTTGTAAGGCCCCTTTGATAAGTAGAGAGAGATTGCATTGTCAATGTTTTCTCTGAAGCTCTACAATTCCATGAAACCTAATCTGGAAAAAACGCTCACATAATGTCTGGTCATGCCACAATCTCCTATGCCATCCAAACCAACTTCTAGCCAATCAAGTAGCATCGCGCCATCAATAGGTGCCAGACCCCGAGCTGATCTGGCAGCCTGAACACATCTGGTACCTACACAGGCACTCGAAAACACCCAATAACATGTTTGCTAATGTGAGTGTGAAGTTAGTGTTTATCTGTAACCTTTTTCAATCAGTGTATGCATTAATTGAAATGCATAAACACGTTTTTGCTGCTTGCATTTTCATTTCTTCATTATTGTCACCCTGCAGGACACATTTTTAGTTCATACTCTACATTCGTGTGATATTACTGGATTTACTGTAGTTTTGTCATCAGACCATTAAGCATTAATGGTTGTTAGGGGTCAAAGTGTGATGACAGAGAATTCACTTTACTATAGGTATGTAGATACAAAGATGGCTGTCACAAACAGGTAAAACAACATGAGGAAAATGCAGACGTAGGTGGCAATTTTGCTCAGCAGGGCGTGAATAACCTCAGGCAACCTTTCTCTTTTTGTGGCAAACACTGCATACAATCATCACTTCACTCAACAGCTCAGGGTTCCTGTCTGTGTAGTTGTAAAGACTGAGTCAAGGACTGCTACCAGGTGAAGTACCTCGGTATGTATTTGATAGACCTATATTTAAAGAGTATTTAAAGCTCCTGTGAGGAGTTTTTAGATGGTTATAAAACAAACTAAAATGAATGGTAATGCCACATACAAAAGCAAAATTGAGGTTTTGATCAGGATCAGTACTTACAGGACGACGTCAGCACAGGGAAAGTAAGTACTGCTTTTCCCACAGGGGTCTGTGCGTTGAAATGAATTGAAACCCTCTCACAGGGGGTGACAAAACTGCAAAAACAGCAGTTCTTCAGTTTCTTGAGCAGTCACACATGAGAGTATTAGCACAGAGACAGCATCCGTTATCCGTTACACCTCTTTAAAACCAGACAGGTGATGTCACTAAGACTACTTCAATGTCTACATGCTTTGGCTTTAAATTTGCCAAATGTTTCATGGCTGCTTAGTTGCTTAAGTCTTAAATTGGCTTTTCTGTCTTTTTTAAATTCGTTTTTATGCTGACTATGAGAGTTTCATACCTTTAATGCTGTTTTGTGTCCTTTGATTTTTGAAATAATCCCATCCTCCCTACATAACATTCACTAACAAAGCTGTTTAAATTTGGATCAGTCCGTGGAAACACAGTTTACACCCCCTGTGTGGACACCAAACCTGTCGGATCTTAAATACACACCCTTGTAAGCTCTGCCTCCCTGAGCAGTCCCTGCACTACATTTGCTCTCAGCAGGTGGAGCGTGTTGAGATGAGACTCTGGGGGGATCGGGGTGTATCTGAGCGACTGCGGGGCATCAGTCACACTGTCGAATCGGCAGCTCCTTCCCTTCCTATCGGGCGCCTCCAGCCTGTCAAGGTGTCTGTGCTCCTAATGCCTGACTGTAAATCCAGCTCTTTGGGCCGCAGACGTGGTGGGGAAAAGGCTCGCCAAAGATCATTTTCTCTCTGACAGGGCTGCTGTGTGGGAGGATTTTTGCAGTTTGTTGTAAGGTAACAGCAAAGAAGAAAGCTCAGGCTGGCAACAGTGCCAACTCTGATGAGCAGTAAAGAAGGGGAAATACTCGGAGTATGCAGCCATTTATTTTTGTGTGCATCCCACCACTATGCCACCTCATCACTGCCTCGATATACGCAACTGTATTTGGGGCACAAACATTTAGAAAACATCAGAAGTTGTGAACGATACTAAGGATGATAGGATGGATCATTTTAATGTTGAACATTCTTAACCAACAGCTGCCCACTTTGTTTTTAATACAGAGTCTGAACTCTTTCTGATAAGAATCCACCTCTGCTAATGCTGCTGCAACCTCATGCAGAGTCAAGGGTGAAACCTCTGTAGTCTTTTTCTTTTCGTCCAGGGTCTCTGTATCACCCACATTGTAGTATTCTAGGTCCTGCCTTCCTTTTTTTTTTTTTTGGATCAGTGTATTTGAATCATATTAGCTGCTGCTCTCTCTTGGAGTGCGGTGATGTTTGCAGGCAGAGACCTTGCCTTCTTCAATAATGAGAGCTTTGGTCGGATGCCACATGCATGGCTCTGACAAAGATGTCAGGATGTGACTTCTGAAAGGTCTCTTAGTTAAAAAAAAACTCATTTCTTTCCCACCGTTTTGTCATCTACTGCCACCGCATGTTAGACAGGCTTTATGGCGAAAGGGTTTCACCGGTCATTTCTCTGTCAGCCCAGGTGAAGAGCTGCATTAGAGTGATTTTATTTATGTTTATCATAAATCAACCCTGGTTGCCAGGGAGGAAACTCATCGTCTCATCGTCTTCAGTCTGGCATGTATAGCTTCAAACACTTCATCATAAAATATTGTCCTAGAGTAACATAGAAAGCTATAGGTTTAGAGCTGAATCTGTCTTTTTATCACTCCCTGTAGAGCCAATAACAACCTCAAACATTCAAGAATCTATTTATGCGGTTCATTGAGCTGCTGGGGCTTCATTTATTACCAAAACCCAAATCTACTCATAAACTACCTCAGCCTATTAAGGGACTGATTTTAAGACACCAAGGCGCATCTTGATAAAAGCTCAGTGGGACACGAGTTGTTTCGTAGTCAGGCACACACGCTGTGCAGTGGCTGAGCTGAAGAGGAAAAAGGATAATTACAATGGGCTCTTATAAATTTGATTTCTGTTTGTGACTCTCAATATAAATACAGTGTCACCCTCACAGAACTGCAGATGGTTTCCTGCAGACATGGACGGGTTTTAGGACACACTTGTATCCCCTCTGATACCATGCATCATTATTAAAACGTACACACTGTTGTTCAGCAGCAGTACCTCGGTACACTGCAAAGACAAAATTTGCTATGGAAGTTCAGCAGTGTCTTGATCAATCAATCATGAAATGTGAATTAAAACTGGTCAAATCTAATGAACCTCTCCAGGTCCAAGTTAAGACTCCTGAACACCTAGCTTGGTCGCCAAACAGGTAAACCTTGGTGACTCCAGTCCTTGTCTCTTGGTATGTCACAGAAAACCTATAGCTTGCGTTACCACATTATCATCATTACCATTCCCTGGTTCAGTGGTTCACAAACTTTTTCGGCCATGTCCCCCCTTTTGAGGATTAAAAAATGTTCTCTCTAAACTGAACAAACCCCTTTTATGTGATATTTTTTGCTACATTAACACTTCTTTCTAAACAGATGGATTACAAAACATTTGCAATAACAATGCTGAAAAAAAGCAACCTCCATTTCAGCTGTTGAGCTCCTGTGAAGCACTTTCAGTTTATGTCAATTTTTGTGCCCCCTCTGGACAAAGCAGTCTTTTCTTATCTTGACCCCTTCATGCTTGAGAGAACAAGGTAAGCTCCTCCTGCTGACTATTAAAAGTCAAATACCTTATTCATCTTGAGTATTTCATGTGGATATTTTAAAAGCAGGACTTTCCTTTCAGCTGCATGGCTGACACATATCCCCTTATATCAGTTTCGGGTTTTAAAAATGATAATTTATTTATTTTTATCCTGCTCCTGAGGGTCTTTTACTCATTTGGATATCATTAAAAAGCATCAATATGAATTTCAGTTTATTTCATCCACGTCAGAAAGACACTTATAGAAGCTTTAATGAACCGCTTCTTATGACATTTGTGACTGAGTACTACTTAAGTGTACGTGCAAATTATGAAATAAAAGAAAACTTCAACAGAATATGAATATGTTATTTAGCTAGAGGGAGAAACTTACATTTTTAACCACTTGCTGTCATATTGTGAGGTTGATTAATCAGTATTTGTTATTTTCTTCCCATAAAACTTGAATGTGATGTATATTTACTGTGTTAGGAGTGTGATGTTTCATGCAGTGGGCAAGTCTGTACGTGCATTTTGTATGAAACAGTGAGTAGTTTGACTAATGTGGCGTTTACAAAAAGGACATGCCTGCTTTTGGCATGCATCAAGTTTTCTGTGAATAAACTAGTTTATCAGTCTGACTGTGGTAAAATGATTCAGAGCATCTTTTTAATTTATTCGGTTGCTTGTTTTCCTGTGTGTATATAGACCCTGTCTTTCCCTCCTCCCTCCTCCCTCCTCCCTCCTCCTGTCTGGCTCCGCCATCAACTCAAAGGAAGAGTTTGAACTTACAGTGATAAAATACACAGCTTGAAGTATAACACATTGCAGACATTACACTTGGCTGAAGTGAAATTTTGTCTTCAGATTAAGCGCTTTTGTTTGGTTTCTTTTTGTGGGTCTGTTTTTCTCTGTTGGTTTCCTCCCTTCAGCCTGTGGATAAAGGATCACTTTTCATCTCCCTTCTTGCATGTCTCAGAATCCTAAACAGACTGCATTTCTATCCGTGCTTTTGAGTGTTTTTATTCCACAGTGATTATGGAACAAATTACAGACATGCAGTTCCCTAATGGTGAGCAAAGCAAACTTTTTTTTTTTTTTTTTTTCCTTTGGGCAACCTGAAAATATCTTTGTGTGTAAGTTGTATCTACTAAAGGTCATCACACACCGGGGCGAATTTGCAAAGCAAAAAATTTACTTTTTTTAAAAACCTCATATAGTCAGTGTAAGCTTCTATACTGGCTACGAACTTCCACAGAGCGAAAAAAACGCAAAGCAAATTTTGCAAACATTTGCAGGTGAACGGCTATATAATTCTTTAGTCTAATATAAATCCTCTAGACCTTTTAAGAAAACCATCATGAATTTAATACACATGTATTGCTTAACCTGTTGAAGATTCTGTCATTTTCCTGCTTTTTATTTTCAAGTTTGTTTTTGGGCCAGCATCATATTACATTCAGGAGCTTTGTAAAGCATTTAAGGCATTTTCATTCACTTTGTCAGAATAAATTGCTCATACAACCTGAACATTTTAATGGATTGTGCAGAGAGATATTTGTTATGAAAGAAGAGAAGAAGGAAAGATTTTCGAGCTAATCTCAAACATGATAACGTCTCGAACTGAGCTTGAAGGCGAAACTAATTATCTTGTAGCCTAATAAGGAAGGCCAGTGAAATCCCTCTTGGCGGCTACTTTGGCACACAGTTAACAACAGTCATTACAGTCTCTGGATGCATCTGTCTACATTTCCTCTGCCTGGTTTCCTCCTGTCACTTTCCCCTCCATTTATCTGGCCAGGCGACAGACAAATGAACAAAAAATCCCTTTGAAAAGGGCTGTCTGGATGTTCAATGTCTTCTGGCCGGATTCATTACTCCACAGCCATTTTCACTGACTCTCCATTGCTTATCTGGTATTTACAGAGGGTGTCAATCTACTTTATACACCACAAATTTCTTGTAAACCAATTTAGGCGCAGACAGGCATAATAAAGTGATATGCATCTATGCAGGCGACAAATCTATTCAAATTGCAGTGTATTCAAATCCATGGTGCATAATTAACCCGAGGTATTCAAGTCAATTACAAAAAAACACCAAACCTGTCAAGCAGATAAGAAGAGATGCTTTTAGTGTGACATATGAAGAGAAAATGTAAGTGGTCTTCATGCTGATAACACACTGTGATTATAATGCAAATAGGTTGCATTCATATCTTGAAGTACGGGCACATTTACCGTCCAAACTGTGTTCTCACACTTTCCCTTTCTTGGCTTGCAGAGTGCAGAAGGAGCTTGAGGTGAAATACTGTTGCTGATAAGGTGACACTTTTGCCAACAGTAAATAAGAATTTATCCGCTGTGAAGAGAAGTAAGTCATTATTAAAACAAGCTCAGACGCCCCCTAAGATGTGACAACCTCCCCCAGCCACAGACTGTGTTATTTCTCACTTCATTACCATAAGAGCCCAAGAAGATAAAAGAGAAGAAGTTATTTGTTGCTCTAAACAGAGATGTGGAACATAGTTTGTATAAAACTGTTATGTAGACCTATATTTGCAGCCTTGCAGCACTGCTCAAAAACAGCAAAACGACTTTAGACACAAATAAAAAAGTGGCTCAAAGTAAAAAGCAGCTCTGAAGCCATGAACTGTTTCTACAGCAGGATGTCTGCTGTGTCTGACATTTGCAAACACATTTTACCACTCTAAAAAAAGCTTCTCTGACAGTGGCACAGAGGGAAGTTTTGACTCCCGCAAAGAGAAAAAACAAAAACAAATTCTGATATTCCTTCTCTTTCCAGAGTATCAACAAGAATTTGTGTAAAGATGGTAGGATGAGATGTGACAGTGTTTCTTCTCTCTGGGCCCTGTTTTTATGAATCAAGACACTGAACTCATAGTGCAGTCAAGTGTGCACAGTGCACTGACTGACAGTGTTTTCTCTGACTGTAGGCGTGCTGCATAGTCATGTTACAGTAGGCGATAAGAAGGGATGATCATCCAGACTTGTGAAAAATACATGAACAGGAAGGCATGGTGACAGGGAAAACTTAAATTCCACTGTATTTACAGCCACAAACGAAGTGCTGGTCTAGAAGAACGTTTTTTAAGTGATCTAATTCTGTCCTGAAGTATAAACATGATAAACAGCCACTGTGGCATCATCAAAATATTGAAGAGCTTAAGCTAAGCACCAGGGAGTATGAGGAACACAAGTCTGGTTGGTGTCTTGAAACCATGCAGTGCAATAATAGTGAAGATTGCTCCAGCTGAGGTGGGATCCGAGCTTGTATCGCCTGCGCTGCTGGGGAGTAATATCATGTATGATAGAACCTAAAAGATGGTAAATTAAACTCTTGTGAAGGCCTGTGGCAAAAAGGTGGTCTGACCTGAGGATAGGAGGGAAGACCAATCCGACCACTGAGTAACTGGTTCCTTCAGAAATTTCCCTCTGGACAGCTGGTGCACTGAGTTCTTTCTGTTTCATCTGCAAAAGCAAATGATCAGAGGTCTCAGGGCTGGAACAATCTCGACCTGTCCTCAAACTTTTCATGGGTAAGATATAGGGCTGAAACGATTACTCGAGTAACTCGAGTAACTCGATTAATAAAATTCCTCGAGGCAAATTATATGCCTCGAGGAATTGTTTAAATCCGGAACCATGTGCAGCGCACGGTGTTTGACACGGACGGTTATTTCTGTTGCGCAGAAGCGTGCTCTTTCCGCTCCTTCCGCTGCCGCGCGTTTGGTTCAATCATGGAGGGAAACGAGGACAGACAGAAGCTGTGTCCGAAATGGCATACTGCCTGCTATCTACTTACCTACTCAAGCAGTAGCTACTGCCTACTGACTACTCAAAGATGATTTGAGTATGCCGCGGCTGCCCGAGCGTTTACACACATACATACTAAATACCCCAGAATGCATTTCGTGCCGGCCGGACGCAGCGCCGGGAAAATTTAAATAGTCCTACCACAAGCTACATAGAACGACTGCATACCGGACAAATTATATAAATTCATTCAATAATAATATTTTTTCTAGCGAGAAAGTAAGTGTTTACATCACGATTATGAGCCCAGTTGTTTGAAATAGTGGCTGTTTGTAAATTTGTCTCTGCGTTTTCGGAGACCGAAGCGTCCACTTGGTCGGTGTTTGCGTCTATTTACCGTAAACACCGGGCAGCAGCAGCTCCCCCTTCACGTTTCCAAATTATTGCGAAGTGTTTTCATAATCAACATCTACACGACACAAACCTGGCGGCAGTGGATGAAAAAAATCACACAAACATCCGTGTATCCATGGTGATAATGCTATACACCACCTGCTAGGCGTGTGATGAGCAGCAGAGGGCTGCAAAATGACCAACACACAACAACATGTAAATAAAAATGTAACACTTTTATATATTGAATAAATGTACATTTGCTTGTCAAATTATGTTAGTATCCAAGAATTATATTATTTCAGCCTATTAATTAAACAAGTAAAATTAGATCCAAAGCCTGGGAATAGTTGTGACTGGTTTAGTGAAAACTGCAAAGATCATTACCATAGCAATTAAAAGACCATCTGCAGACCTTGCCTTCAGTAGTTTCATGTGAACTACATGGTAAAATGTAAAACTTTTGGTTCCTGATTTATGCAGTAAAAATATTCATTTGAAAGACCTGGCCTATTTCAGTTTTGTGTGTTACTGATGGTTTTTAATGAGGCAAACGTGATTCAATGCAAAGTATTACAGTGAGAGCAAAACATTTCTTATCCGATTACTCGATTAATCGACAGATTAATCGATAGAGTACTCGATTACTAAAATAATCGATAGCTGCAGCCCTAGTAAGATACCAGCTCACTAGAGCATGGGATATGGTGGCCCAGTGGTCCATTTATGGGGGCACTGTTCTGACAGTGTGCTGAATATACAATCTAATATAGCAGGAATTTGAAAAGTGGATGAAGCTCCAGTGTTCCTTAGTGACTAGGGCTGCATCGATTAGCCAATGATGTTGACAAAAATCAATAATGAAAAAAGTCAACCATGAATTTCATTGTTGACATGTTTTCTTCCAGAGTAGTGAGGCATCTTACTTCATCACAATCTCTGCCTAGAGTCACACATGTGCAATAGCATCTCCACCGAGCAGTAGGTTATTCAAACACGCGTTGACCTCCCATAAAGCAGCTACAAGTACGTGCTTAAAAACCTCCAAAGTTTGGGAGCACTTTAGGCTAGTTAAGGCCAAAAAAATAAAAAAAACACTTGCAAGGTTTGCAAAGCAGACCTCGCATATCCTCGCAGCAGGTCAGTGATGCACGAACATTTGAGGGGAAGGCACATAATTATCCGATTAGCCGACTAACCATTTCAATAGTTGGTGACCAGTCGACTATTAAAAAAGATGTGTTAGTTGCAGCCCTATCAGTGACATTAAAAAGTGGTGACTGCCTTTTCTACTAGTGGACACAAAAGCAAAGCGCTAATCAAAAGCAGATGAAACCATATTGACTAAGCCATTAGCTGTCGGCTAACATACTGTTGTTTTTACCCGACCCTTACCCATCCATTGGTTGCACCAGAAGCTGTGAGGGCCAGGCTGTGAGGAGTGGAGGACTGCCAAGGTAAGCATGAAAGCCTGGGGCCCCAGATGGAGTAGCTGGAGGTGCAGGTCTTGGTGATAATGGCAAACATTCAAACAAGTGTTTGAAGGCTGATGTGGAGAATGGTTTCAGCAGTTGAACATGAGTCAGTCGGTCCTAAGAGAAAAGGAAAAGCTTTTCAGAAGTGTGGGGTGACAGCCAATGTCACCATCACTGCACAGAAAGAAGGCAGCCAGGGTCAGATTCCTGGAACTGGAGTAATGGAGAAACCATTTAGTGAGAGTTTTCTTTTTTTTGTGAGGAGACAGGGTAGCCTTGGATGGGCACCCATACAGCAGAAAGCATCGCTGTTCATGTGGTAAACTCTCATAGGCCAGTGTATGTCAGATGGTCAGATAATCAAATCCATAACTTCATGGGTAACTCTGGATAAGTGGCAGAGTGGGTCGATTTCTGTCAGAGAGTTGGGGGTTCACCCCAAGTCCCACTGTCCATATCATTGTATGAAAGTAGTGTAAATGAGTAAATTTGTTAATGTAAAAGCCCTTTGGTCAGCAGATACAGTCAGTATTATGGGTGGGAGAAAAAATCGATACAGCAAAGTATTGTGATATTTTGTCTGGTGATATATAGTATTATCTCATTTACCAAGTACCGGTTTTTCAACTAAGTTGCTAATATGAAGTCAAATCTATGATAATGGAAAAATAAAATCAACTGTTTGTCCAGTGAGGTTGGCAGAGGTGACATCATTGGCAGGAGAAAGTTAGTACAAAAACTATATATGTAAGGTTTGCAAGATGTGCTAATTGAAAATAAATACAGCATAAATAAGACAAACATACAGAAAAGCAAAATGCTAAATCAGCTAAACAGTTGAAAAAAATTGTATAAATTGCAATATTTTGTACCACAATACTCACTGTATTGCAAATGTTAAAAATTGCAATAATATTGATCGTGGACCAAGTATTGTGATAATGTCATATTGTGGGGACACTAGTGATTCCCACCCTTAGACAGTACCATTTACATCATTTATACTGTCTATGAACACATGTTGACATGTGTACCTTATTCTCATCTTTTCAGGTGATGACCACTCGTGAAATACAAAAAGAACTAGCCCAGTGCAATTCAATAAAAACATGTCAATGCCTTTCGTTCTCTAATAATGTCTCTGTAAATGCAGATTGCTTATGCAGAAACACCCACACCATCTGCTGATGCATTCAGTGAAAACCAATTAGTCCTTGTGAATGTTCTTTTAATGACAGTAATTTGACTAATGAGACCCAAGTGTTTAGATCTCCGTCAAAGAAAAGGGTCATTGTTTGGTATATCCAATGTTGAGGTTTGCCTTCATCTACATACGCCTCCTTCTTTGCAACTCTGTTGTAAGTGTTCAGCAGAAAGCAGACCCTGAAATCACAGCACTCAGAGACCAGAACAGGGGATCACTGTGGACTTCAAAAATGCTTGCTGGTATTTTTGGTCACTGACAGGCTGACAGACCTCACAGCATGAACTCTAAACCACAAAGAAGCACAGCAGGCATCTTTGAGGTTTGAACAGATCAAGAAGAAATGACAGTGGAGGCAGAAGAAATGTAAGTGCTGGTAAAAGAAAAAAAAATGTCAGCCCTGCTGGATGCTTCTATCTGTGTGTCCACTGCAGGACTGGAGGTGCGTTTGGGTCCTCGCACTTTATAAAAACCCTCCCCTCACTGCTGGTTTTCTCCTGGCTCTGCTGCCCTGTCAGCTTCAATGAGCATGATGTTAATGTGATCCAGCAGAGCCACAGAGACACAGGGCCTGCTGAGGATGATGGGATTGGTGGGAGGCACTCCAAGAAGGCAGGCGCAGGAGTACTATTGGAGGAAAAAGGCACTTCAGATGCGAGGTGGATGGGATTGTGTAGAGGCAAGATTCGTGGTGACACTGATGTTGACAGTAACGGTTTGGGATAAACAAAAAGAGCAACACAGTGAATTCATTTGGTCATGTTTTTTTCACAATCACTAAAGATAGTTAGCGCCACAGCTCTCCTTCACTACAAAGTCATGGATACACTGAAAGACAGTAAAAAAGAGAAATACGGGTGGATTTAAACTGGTGCAACAAAGTTTATCTTGAGATACTTGTTTGTTAAGCAGTAGAGGACACTATCTTTCATTGTGTCTGTTAGCTTAACATCATCACACCTTTTGTGTTTCTCTTGCTTTGGAATAGAAGATGACAATCATTGTGGCAGCAGTTGTGGATGCATTGTTGTGTTTTAAGTTGGAGGTATGGCATTTTTGCTTTCCTAAGATGGAAAGTAGGAAAGATGGAAAACAGACAAGACAACAACCCCCAACACAAACAATTGAAGAACCAAGAGTATTGCTTTGTTATGGCAAAGAGTTCAAGGCCTTTTTCTGCATTTGACAAGAAAAGGTTTCAGCTGTTGAATAATCACATTTGAGCAAGTATATCACTCCAGTCAGTCTGTAAGACCTGGGCTTTGCATAAAAACAAATCTAAAGGTTACCCAGACTGTTAGAGAACCAGAAAGCATGTCTACATCAACAAAACGCTGAACCTCCAGGATGACCCAGAGTTACCTGATGATTGTAGCTCATCTGATAATAACTGAGTGGAAAATGACGAGTTTGTCCTCTAAACTTTTTCTCTTTCTGAGACTCACAGGTGTTGCAGTGGTGGTTACAGAGTCGTAGCTTGAGAGGACAAGTTGTGAAATTGCTGTGGGGATGGATAATAAGTGTAACTTGGTCAGTGAAGTGTGGTTTCAGCTGGGAATTGAAGACTGCTGTTTTTGTGATATGCAGTACTCATGAACAACATACCACAAATAAATAAATGAATAAAAATAATGTAAAATTATAATAATTTTTAAATACTCAGTTATTCCTTTTTCGATGTTAATTCATCATCTGTGTGATCACAGATGACAACTCACTACTACTAGCTGGTGGGTACTTAGCACACACTAGTGACAGAGTTCAGTTTGGAGAGGCAGAGTAATGTTTTTTGTATAAATATATTATAATACGGGAGATTTACAGGAGAATACTAATATGGGAAGGCGGCAGGAAAGAGGGGCTTCCTGGCCAAAACAGGATACTTGACAGCTATGTGAACATGGGGATTACCAGACATGCTCATCTCTCTATTCCACACACTCAATATGGCTATTCAAGCTAATCTAGGTGAGCGCTGCATAGCCGTTTGAATGAGTCGCAGCTTTCCTCCACCAAAGCTCCACAACCCCTGCTGTGTTCACACCAAAGCAGAAACTCCTGGAGCTGCCGTCACATAAACCAATCATCGATGGGGCGATGTGTTGGAACAGCAGCGTGGGATATGACTGAATGCTACCTCGAACAGCAAGCAGCTGTGACAGCAGCCCTCCTGAGCAAGGACATCTGATGTAAAGCCAGTGAAATTGACAGTATGGGTAGCAGAGACATCAGTGGTGCTGAGGACTTATGAGGCTTCTTTTGGCTTGGAAAAAGCCACCGCAGTGCTGTGCAATGAAAAATGACAACAGTGTTGCTTGGTGTGCCTCCGAAGCACATGATCGAGCAAAGCATGTCATTCAACAAAGAGGACTCCATCACCCTAACCAGCCTGAAGAAAGCCGCAGACTCAGCAACTTGTCAGACAGGTACACTGGAGGATACAGCTTCCTGCTGGAGTGCACTGCATTGTATCCAAGAATCCAGCTTGGAGAAGAAAGCTGGGTTTGTGTAAAATATCAAAACAATAATTTAGACTTTTCATTTCTTTTCGTCACGGACTGGACAGAGGAATCTCAATGTGTTTATTTATTTTTCATAGTCAGTCCTGTTGGTTCTTGAAAGCCCAGGTTTTCATTTTTCATCTCTGCTGTTTATAGTCTAATCTTACAGTAAAGGAAACAAGTGAGAGGGCTGCCAGCACCAGTGTTCCCACACTTGCAGCAGAAGAGCCTGTTTACCAGGCAGACACAGCCCATCAAGCTGAGGTGGTACAGCCTCCCCTGAAGAAGACATGGACTTGAGCTCAACCAGAAACACCACAGCCCACAAGTGGGATTGAGGCAGGAGAAAATTAGTACAGAACTAACACAGCCATTCCCCTTAAAAGTTGTACACTCTCTCAGCTGTACCCACTGGTTCTGTCCTTTAGCAAAAACACATCCCTCCACACAGCCCACTTCTGTTCCCAGTGGGATGGTTTTTCCTACAGCAGAGAAGGCTGTGAATATCCAGAAATCTTACAGTCTGTCTGAAAATGCTCAAGTTGTCACACAAGTAGTTTGCAATTCCTGTGTTTTTACTGTATTGATGTTTCGGTAAAGGTATTTTAAAGGTATTTTTTCATATATTATCCAAGGTAATATTGGAAAATGTGCAGTATTTTATTTTGAGATAAATCAAAATACAACTCTCTTTATCTAATATAGTATAAAGTAAAAGTATATAGTAAAATCATTTACCTTTTGAGTTCAATCCAGTTCTTTTAAATATCATTGGGGAATTATAAGAGAATTGTACAGTGAACCAAAAATCAGAAATCAACAATTCAAATTTCATTGTGGGTTTAATGTATCCTTAAATTCCTTTAAAAAATCCTTGAATAGGAGATTGTGTTGTTTTGCAGCTTTACTTTTGACTTCTTTGGCTTTTAAAAAAAGCAAAATACCTTCATTCTCTAACCTGAATTTGAGAGTCTAGCTTCTATTCACGCTTTCCTCTTTTGCCCAAGCACAAACTACTCCCAAAAAGACTCCTCATTTCTTTACCACCATAAAATGTAAGTTTATAAATCACAACTTTTGCCTGACTAGATTATAACAAAAAAAGCAAAAATCATCAAACTTTAAGATGTCTTTAGTAAAGGAGCAGCAATAGCTCAGTTTATAGGGGTTATACCGAAGACCAAGTACCAGTGGTTTAAGTCTTGGTAAGCAGACTTAAATAAAACTGAAGTGAAAATCTGGAGTGGCAGTTTCCTCTCTAAGACACCAAAGCCTCCTCCTTGATTATGTGCAGCTTTCTCAGTCTAACAGCTGGGAAAACAGTTTTCTCTTAAGCATTAATTTAGCTTTGTCAACTCTTCTGACTGAATTTCTTATGCTATGTTAACATTAATGTGGATCAGAACCTACAAAACTGTATGAGTGACTCTCTGTACCAGACGACTAATTTAATCTAAAACATCAGCTGAATTATTTTACTTGACATTGATAAGAATTTGCACCGTTAGAGCTCAGTTATTGTATCATCTATAGATGCACCGATACAAATATCATGTTTTTAAAGTGGACTTTTGGTGTTGTAAGGAAGATAGCTTGCAGAGAAATTGTATTAATCAGAAGTCCACACCAGCCTGGTTCCATTTCAGCAGATGCCGAATGTAAACAAGCAAATTACAGAGATGAGCAGAAAACAAATACGTCCATATTACCCCTGTGGGTTTATGGATTTATCCATATAAACCATTCAGGCATTCAAAACAAACACAGAGTAGCCAGGCTGTGGAAGGATGAGCAGACTTTACAGGAATGATAATTACAGTTTAATATAGGCCTTCTCCTTGTGAATAAGATATTGCCTTTCCACATATCCAGGGCGATGGAGGACAAAAGCTGCTTTATATTCCTCTCCTCCTCTTAAAGGACAGCTGGCATTTTGTCGACATTTTGCTCTTCCAGAAATGAGCTGATACCTGCTTTAATTGTCAGATGAAATCGTCAGATAGAGAGGATCCGACAGTTGTTTATAAGTGACACAGTTGATAAGCTGTGCGGCAGAGCTAATCCCAATGTGACATGACACTCTGATATAATGATCAGAATATTGATCCTGATGGTGCACAGCGACACCTTGATACTGCAGCTGCATGATAATGAACTCATTTTAGAAAGTTGAACTCACAATAAAGTTGTTCTAAGTTTTTCATGGTGTCATTTAGAAAAGAAAACACAAGTCTCAGACTGTACTGTACTGATAAATATGTGTTTTTTAACATGATGGAAAAACCAGTTTCCTTTGGATTTTTAATTGTAAAAGTCCATTCAGCCAATAAGCAATCCACGAGCCTAAAGATTAAAGTGATTACTTTATACATGTTTATAGTTCAGGAACACTTCAGCAAAGCCTTTAAATTTAAAACCCACTCTTAAAGATCACACACAACAGGGAATTTAATATTCTCTTTGCTGCACTTTGAAAAGTATAGACTGTCTGAGTTTTGCTAAGATTTTTTTATAAAGCAGAATAGAGATGGGAACGATGAGCTCAACTTTGATTGAACGGTAAATTTGTGTATTTGAGCTCCAATTTGCGTCCAGAATTTCAGCACCATGGACAGCAACAGGAAACGATACGTAGACCCTAACAAGCTATCTCTTATCTCTTACTTTCTTAATGTCAAACCATCAGAGTGATCTTTTTTCAGAGGGTAGCTGTCTGGCAAAGCTGCCAGGCATCTTGGAAGATGCTCTTCAGAAGTGCTGAGAGGACAAACAACCTGGAGAAAAAAAAACTATATTCACAGCTTGTAACTGTCTCTTGTCTTGTTACTTAACTGTGGGAGCGATCATATTCATTTACTCTTACTGTCCAGTAACTTCTCCTTGGCCCACTCACACCTCCCTTTTTCCATGTGGTAATTGGTGCCAGTCAAAGATCTTCTGGCAGAAGTATATCATGCCAAAATGGTCATGTTCTTTGCCAAAGATGGAAATTTAGATTTGAAAATGTGAATTTTGCTTAAATTCAAACAGTGTTGCATAGATGACGTCTGTTATTTAAGCTATTCCTCTGCGTGGTCTGAATGAAAAGAAAAGTAATGTACACATAATTGTCAACTTTCTTTTCCACAGTTGACAGGTACAGGTGTTTTCTCTTTTTGTTTAACTTACATCAGTTTTCTGCACTCATCAGCTCAAAACAACCTCTTTTTTCTGTAACTGTGTGTTCAGTCAGTTTTATCTGTACAGCGTGTTCATGAATGGCACTGACATTGGATTTTTTCTCTTTTTTTACACTACAACTGCAGTACGACTTTTGAATCCCTGACATACCTGCAGTAATACAACTTTGTGTGGAAGGTTTCGACACAGTGGAGTCAATATGCGAAATCTGCAGAAGGTTGAAGGATCATTCAGTTTCATTGACTAAAGTTACTGTCATGATTTGTGAGGGTTCAGTGAAATGCTGCATAAAAGGTACTTTGATTGTGAAGAGCAAGTTAGATTGCACTAAAGGCAGATTTTCACCAGCTGACAATGGTATGACAGTGAAAATGGTCAAGGTAGACATCAGTGACAAAAGCACAGATGGAAAGAGAGAAAATGAAAGTACACATAGATACGCACTCAAAAGTAGAAGATAATCTCTCTCTTACCCTAAATTTCCACTTTCCACGGCATAACTGTGGAACGACAGCGATTTTTGCCATCCACCAGTTCTGGATGCGTTTGTGAGACGAATTTTGTGGCAAATTTCAGACAGCAGCAATCGAGAGGACTCACAAGAACCCGCGAATTCCTATGTGATCGTGCTATAACAAATTGTCTCTGCAAAGACAGCCACTTAACCATATAAGCAATGGATTGTGTCCTTTCTGAGGAGGAAATCTGCTCTGTCCAGACTAGTAGATCAGACACTTGTGTGGAGATTGGAAATTAACTATGGGTAAGTGCAATATTTATCTTCCTCTACGAAACAAACCATGGTGCATGGTTTGAAACACGATCTGCCTGAAATACACAGGGCCTGATCTACTAAGATCCAAAATAGCGAGCGCTAAATTGCGTGTGCAAACTGAAAAATTGCACGTGCTATTAGTGGGCGTGTTGCAGGTGATCTACTATCATTGTGTGCGCAGTTGATAGCGGGAGCAAAAGGTGCGGACTGCCCTCTTTAAACAAGGTTTTTGCGTGCACTGTCGGCTGTCACCATGGACGGTTTGTGAGAGCAGAGTGTTTGAAACCATGGAGTTGTACATATTGTTTAGGGGAACTGCATAAAAGGCAAGGCAAGTTTATCTGTACAGCTCCATTCATACACAAGGCAATATAAAGTGCTTTACAGATGCAAGAAGATATACTAGAAATCAAAAAAAGGGATTAAAATAATTCAAAATCAATAAGACAAACAGAATTTTTTTTCCGTCTGTTTCGTGGTTGACCTTATTATTTATGAAAATCGTCATTTACCAGAAAAACAAAATAAATCACAAGCTTTTGGACAAGGATCATGGCACTTCTGCAACCACTGTGCCAGTTTGCACGTGCCTTTCAAACGTGCAAAATATAGATGCAAAACAGCGACCACAATTGTTTTCCGGGTTTGATAAATCACATTGTGGAGGGTGCTAAATGATTCCATTTCCATCTCCTCCTCCCAGAATTTTGCACGTGCTGATGATCTACATACATTGTGCATATCCATGAAGGCAAACAGCCCTATCAATTGCGCACGCTGTTTTGCTCATTGAACAGACGTAATCCTTGGTGCACCTGGTTAGTAGATCAGGTTTGCGTGCACTATCAAGTTTGTTCGTGTTTTTGCACAAGCAAACCTTTAGTAGATCAGGCTCATAGTGTTTTATTTTGTGTCTGTGCTGACTTCCTTTTCAGCAAGGGTATATCTGTGCTGTATTTATGCCTCATGCTGTGGAACCCTGGCTGTCAGCTACGAAGCCAGCTGAACCACAGGGGGTTGGGAAGAAACTCGAAAACGGAAACGATCAGCGGCCATTGGCGGCGATTGTCGCCAATGGCCTTTTCCCCGCCGTTACGTATGCAGTGGATATTTGGGGTTAAAGTCAGTTCTTTGTCATCGTTCTCTGGGGATGCTGGTTAATAAGTTCTAGTAAGAGTTCCACGTACTTGTTTCCTATCCATCTTCATTTCTAGCAGAGATTTTATGACTATTTTCCCTTGGTTTCTGGAAATTTGTGAAGTGGACCCTTTAATTTGAGAATGATCACTCTGGGAGCCCAGTCAGAACAGAGTAATAACCTTGTTAAGATTGAAACAGATACAGGACCCAAGGTAAGGCCTAAAGATTAAACTGTATGATAATGATGTAGATATTACACTTGACCCGTGCCTACTCCCAAACAGATTTCCAAGTAATTGCATTACCAAAATGCAATTGACACACATTAAACCTCAGGCTTTTGGGGCCTTTTCAGGTTTGACTTCAAACCAGTTGATACATTTATTTGGGTAATTTAATTAAGCAGAAACCTGACCTTTCAGGGCCATGCTGTGAGCTCTGTCTGCAGGGCGCATGAGGGTCTAAGCTTTTGTGAGCAGTTTACCCCTACTAAGACCATGACAGTCTATGCTGATGATTTCTAAAAATTGTGACATAAATGAAACTCTTGGTTTTCTTCCTTTCTCTGATGCGGCGCTGTGTTAAGATTCTTTAGATGTCAGGAGCTTTGACATCACGTTGTTAAAACAATCAGGTTCCTCTTCCTCAAAGATGAAAAATAGCTTTTTTAAATTGGATTCTCGTACCCTTGTGGTGAACTCAATCTTTATATTCTTCAGCAGCTCATCATATTTCACATAAAGAATCAGTGAATGCATCCAAACAGTGTAATCATTAACAGCATATAACACAAGGTCGAAAAAGAGTTGAGTGCCCAGAATTGAGCATTAAATGAAGTGCAGAGCAGATAAAGTAGTTGTCTGACTGCGTTATTAGCCACATGCCTTTATAAGACATCTATATTTCTCTCTTCTCATCCACTTTTTTTCATTTAAAGTCTCCTCATTCCCTGTCTGTTTCATTAGTTGCCTTTCCATTTAAACATCCCCTGTATGCTCCCTGCAGTCCTGAATGTAACCATAACTGATTTATTGCACACGAACTGGAACAGTGGCAAAGAACAGATTAGTAGGATGGACTATTAGCATAGAAAATAGAAAATAGTGCATCTTTTCTCTGCTATCTGCTCCTCATAAGGTCAATTTGACAAAGCATATTAGACTAATCATATCAAAGCCCAAACATGGCCACAAAGTGATGCAGCTCCTTGTAGTTTGCTGCTGTCGTCCCGGAAACCTGATTTTAACTGCACATGAGCAAAACGTATGTCTCTTCTTCTCATCGCATTTCAATGTATTTTATGGCAGTTAGTTGAAACTATTGCTACGTATCCGATCTGTACTGCGCATGTGCATATTTACGTCACCTTTAAAACTCTATTTAAACTACCAATTGATTTCAGAAACCAGCTGGCGATGTGCTGGCTAGCTAGTTGGAGGCTCCTGTTCAGCATGGTGAGACCTTTTGGGCCACAGAGAGCACCACCACCTGTTTAAAACCATGGTTCTCTAAATTCTCAAAGTATTAAAGGGGGATGTTCTGCAGGTCGGGGAAGCACTCTATTCAGGAGCAAAGCATGTAGCTGGTGATAAACTGAAGCATCCATTCTGACTGAAGCTAGCTCGCTGATAGTGGGCTGTCAAACAAGTATGGAAGCTGTCGCAAACCGCTAGGGGCAAAGACTCGCTGGGCTGTCACAAA
Organism: Xyrichtys novacula; assembly: GCA_962446985.1. Taxonomy (NCBI): domain Eukaryota; kingdom Metazoa; phylum Chordata; class Actinopteri; order Labriformes; family Labridae; genus Xyrichtys; species Xyrichtys novacula. The sequence goes on along the minus strand of OY660879.1, from coordinate 20,242,515 downwards.
GATGGCTAGTAGAGGAAGTGACGTACATTTTGCACATGCGCAGTACAAATTGGGTCTTCAGGACGGATCAGGGAGCAACAGTCTCCACTTTCAGTTGTGAGTAGCTGCACACATAAAGATATGACAACATGTTATTACAAAGCTTTATTCCTGAAGACAGCAAGAATAAAGATCCTACACAACTCGAGATCATCTCATACATGTAAATTAAGTGTGCCTGTGTGCTAGTGTTGGGTCTCAGACAGCTACCATTGATGTAAGCTCACCCCTGATTATAACAATTATGTCAAACATTGCACAGATACGTGTCTCTTGGGTCAAGTGAAATGCCTCATAGATACTGAGGCACAGTTGCAAAATACTCTCAGCAGATGGTAAAACTGACTCAAACTGTATGTAAATCTCAGCGCTTATGTTGAGAATTAGAGGTTTCTTGTAATGAGGCTTATTTGCAAAGAAGAGGCCAGTTCTGCTTCAAATAAACGCTCATTTTAATGCATGCAAACAGCACTGCTGCAGAAAGACACTTGTTGTTTTGCAACAGTTTGGAGCATCTAATTTTTTGCAACTCTTATTATCAAATTATTTAAAATTTTGTCTCATTTGTATATGTTTATCATACCCAAAAGCTGCACAATCTTTTTGCACACCAGTTTTGTCTCATGCATGCATACAGATAATGAGAAATAACCTATATGAGCTCTCTTTTCATGCTCATGTTTCTCTCTGTGAACGGATTGATTTCCTGGATTTCTCCCATTGAAAGAGACAGTAAGTTGTGATACAGTATGACTGTCTTTTGGAGCAGTAGAAAGTTTCTAAGGAAGGTTTTGTTGAACTCTCAGCAATCTACCTTACAGCCCACATAACTTTAGTACTGTCTGTCAGTAACTGTCTTTTCAAAGGACATAACTGTACTTCAAGGACGCTTCGACTCATTTACTCACCTCAAGGCAGACATTCAGACATGTTATCACCCAGAGAAGGTTATTTTTCAGACCCGCATGTACATTGCTTGAGAGTTCCCATAATTGTCTTTTCAATTCACAGAGAGGTGTAATGACTGGACATGTTAACAGACACTTGTCGCTTGCAAGACAAAGAGTATAAGCTGTGCAGAGTCTGAAGCAGATGGAGCTGCTTCGCATTGGACATGAGCTTCATGCATGTGTATGTCTGTGTTTTTTTAGCTGGTCTTCTGTGTGCCTGTGCACATATGTTGCATCTTGCATTAGGGATTTGGGTTCGCAGTATATTATGTGAATACAAAATTAATGAAATGGGCATCTCACATGCAGTGTGTGCCGGTGAGTGCAGCATGGTACTGATTGACTGACAAAATGGTTTAAATGAATGAAACATGGAGGACATGCTTTTTTGGCTCATTAATCAACGATATTGAGGAAAAACCTGTATAACTCCATCCTTGCAGAGTGCAGAGTGAGCACACCAGGTCTGGGTCCTGACTGAGTTTGAATATTCAGCTGTGGTCAAACCCCAGAGTGCTTAGTTTACTTTTTCAAGATATTAATCATTGTAAGAAAATGCAAGCAGAGCTCTTCTATTCAGCATATTTTAGACTAGGATTACAATAAAACAATAGCAGTCTGATTTTCTGCAGATGCAATAAAATGCAGTAATGCATGGGAAAGCAGCTTTTAGTGCATACTTTCTATTTTTTTGACTAAGTGTATTTGCACATGATGTGAGGAGGAAATGAGATGCTGCTGCTGATGATAAATTCTACATGAATAAAGAACAATCCATAAATAATTTGTGCTGCATTCACCATTACACAATAGGTAATGACTTTGTTATGTGACTGTGCAGATAGGTGACAGGCTGAGACTCTTTACTACACTATGCTAGATGAATAGATATCTAGTGGCTCAGTGGTAGAGTCAGGTCATCTTTCAACCAGAGGGTCAGGGGTTTGATCCCACTTTCTGGTGAAAAACCTGCCCCAATGGCTATTCGGTTTTGTCTTAGGGGTAGGGCTGTAGGATCAATCGATTTTTAACCGTAATTGGATTATTTGATTATGATGATGTTGAAAAAAATCAAAATCATCAAATTGATTTACCTCTCTATTACGTCTCATGCCTCCAGGCCACCATAGGTTCACCAGTTCTCACACACACACCAGTGTAAACAAACATGGCGTTTGCAAAAGAAGGCGATAATTTTGTGGCTAAATAGTGCAAGAGCAAGTCAGTCGTGTGGAATTAGTACCGCTTTGCAGTTACGGACAAAGAGCAAACCACTCCCTGTTGCAAAGTCTGTCTGAAGGCGGTATCAACCTGTCCACATGGAAACAAATTCGGGATGAAACCTTAAAGTTTTTGTCGAATTGGCATTTCATCCACATGGAAACAGTGTTCTGGGTGACTGTAAATTGTACTTTTTGAAAACGGGTATGAGAGGGCATAAATCTGTAAACAACTACCATTTCATCTCCATGTGAATGACTATCTGCATCTTTCTTAAAACGATCATGTCACACACAGCGTAACTTATTTATGCAGCTGTGCATGTCCAGCCAAAACAACCTCTATACGCATGCTCCGTACTCTTCTTCTGTCTTTTGTGCATTTCCTGTGCAGCGTTACAGCGCTACTTACTGGCTTGGCATATGCACTACATTGTTTTCAGTGGATGATTTTGAGAGATGATAGAGAAACTTTTTATTTTCAAAGTGAAGTTTGGTGAAGGTGTCAATGAATAAAAAATTGAAAATCAAGTTTTCAGAGAAAAAAAAAATGGGATTTTGTTTTTGGCCAAAATCATGTAGCCCTACTTTGGGGGTAGGATAATATCGTGTTGATGTCATCAACTGGTAAACTGAAGAGACACAAGCTCTAACATTCTTTTTGGATTTACACTTTTGATGTCAGTTTTTAAAGTGGCTGATCATCTCTCAGAGTGAGCAGAAGCTGCTTCTTTTTATCTCTCATCCATTAAAAGACTTTTGCTCACTTGTGTAAAGGACTACTGTGAATTTATGGTGTGACTCTCTGTATGCTTTTTTCATACCTGAATAGATGATTATCGCTTATGTGAATTTACTGAGACAGCCCTTCTCAGACTAGAACAATCATTACAATCAACCAGTTGTATACACTTTTTTTTCAGTTTTACCCTAGAGGACTGTTTTGATCCATCATGCATAAGTGCGGAACACGCCTAAGAAGAAATGGACATTTTTGTCATTTTGGTGCCCCTGGTGGACAAAATAATCTCTAAGATAATCTTGTCTTGAACATGCATAGTCTTGTTTATTTGATAAAAAAAACATGAAGTACTTTTGTCTGTTAATAGTCAAATGTTTCACTCATTAACAATAGGGGGGTGGCTCTTCAATGTGCTGCAGATTGTTTCATCAGACACCTACCCCCTTGCAGCTGCACAGGCATTAAAAATAACAGCAGATGATTGTTAGTCTATCTTTCTCACTGTCTAACCAGCTGTCGGAGGTGATAATGAGCCATCACTGTTTGTTGGTGATGCTGAATGCTTTTGATGAAGTGAGTGAGTTCCTGTGACCCACAGATCGTGATTCAAGTGCTTCCCTGGATTTTAATTGGAATCTAATAAATACATTTTTTTGAGTGTGTCTTTGGAAACTGTGGTGCTGAATTATCAATAATATCTTGTTCTATTCAAAATACCTTCCACAACACTCAGCAGCAACATAACAGGCAAATGATCTTGGCTTTTTCTGTACCTGTGATGTTCATTGCAGGTTATCAACGTGACCAGTCCTCCCAATTTAATGTATGACTGGTTGGCCAGGGCAGCAACACTAGCAGCTTGTCAAAAATCACAGGCTGAGATGTTCCTGTACAGGTGCCCGGAGCAGCAAAGCAGCAAAACATATACTCTGTGTACTCACATGCTTTGTTGTTACTTTTATATCACCCGATCTAACCATGGCTAATACTGGCTTGCAAACATGTATATCCCAGACAGCTTTAATACAAACCTGAACATTTCAGGGCTTTGTAGAAACCTGTCAGGCACACAGGACACACCAACATCACTAGTTATTGCAGGTCCATTTTGAAAACAGCCACAAAGTCCTCACTGGAGCTTTAAATTGGAAATTAAATTATCATTTTTCTTAGCCAAACCATTTAAATGTTCCAGTTTTTGATAAGGTTAATGAATAAATAAAGAAGTAGAAGTGTGTCTTTTAGATGTCACTTTTTTGGAAGAGAAGAAGAAAATTATACAGCACCACACTGGCTCTGTGCGCCCCAAGTTCTCCCCTTGACAGCTACTGATGCATGATGGGACAGCAGGGAGTGATCAGGTTTTCCACTGATCCCTGCCAACCAGTCAACAGATTGCTAGCACATCCCAGCATGTCGGCTCTCCGCCTGGTAGGAGCTCTGTGGGTGGAAGGAGTGTGTGTAGTCCTGCCAGATTCTGCTGTCCTGCAGTGACGGCAGCTCTCCAAACCCCCGGAGTACCTGGGCTGGTTCCAGGCCTCCTTGTAGAGATGACTGACTCCCTGACCCATGATGAGAGAGCTGGAGAGGACTGGCCTCTTGTTTGATTCACCAGTTTGTAGGAGACTGTTTTATTGTGCAGATGGAATATGTTTCTTTTCTGCAAAAATCACAGAGCAGCTTTTAGCAATTTACGGATGTTCAGCTACCCTTCTGTTGTCTTTCACTGACCCTGCTGTTTAGAGAGTCCATCAGCTCACAGACAGCCAGACAACCATAAACTGTGAGCTGCAACCTGATGACAAGATCCCATCAGCCTTGCTCTATTTTTAGTGCTTCACAGATGATCCCTGTACTCGTGGAAAACAGTGAGTAGTAGTCGGAGATGAACAACACAGTTCGTTTTGCTCACATTAGAGACAGAGATATTTTTGTTCAGATCTCATACATTTACGTCAATCGGTCAGTCACTTATAACTTAAAATAACTTATATCATGATGTTACAAGAAGATAAAGTCCAAACTGTACTCTTTGTCTTCAGTGAATCCCAATTTAATCATCATCTGCAAGCACTTGACTACAGCTGCAGAAACTGAGAGCAGAGACAGAATCATCGATAAACAGTCATCACTTTTGATTTTATTATACTTTACTTTTGTACTCCTGACTGAAATATGAGAAGAGACCGGTTTTACTATTAAAAGTATGCAGGAACTGGTAATTGGAGTGAGAGCTTAACATAAAGAAACTTCGCAATAGCATCATTCTGTGTGGATTATAATATGTTAATAAACTCATAGGGTGCCCCTTTAATGAAAAACCAAAAGGATTTGGGAGAGGCACGAGGCTAACGTCTTTCAATCCAGGGTTTGCTACAAACAACGGGTCTCCTTGCGTCATTGCATGTTTACAGTCCTCAGATGACAGATCAAGAGAAAAAGAAATGTGCAGATTTGAGCAGATACATTTCCATGTGCTTGGATTATTATCCATTCTCATGGATTTTCACCTAACTGTTTTTCCTTCACCTTTGCACCTTAGTGATCCTCCCATGGAAATTAAATATTTTTTTCATATTCCCACCCCACTGGAAATCCCTTGTTTTTCTGCATCTTCCCTACATTGTTGGTCTGCTTGTCGGTCCACAGGAAGCACAAATCCATATCTCCTTATATGGTATTCATGGGCTAGTTAATGGTCCCTCCATGATTGACTGGCATTTATGACCTATCATGAACTTACTTCCGTGTCTCCAATCACGTCAGTGGTTTTTGCATGAATCCATTGTAGTTTTTTAGTGATAATTACGAAAGAATTTACTAATGTTTCATGAATGAGACCCAATAATACCAGCTATAAAAATTCTAAACCCAATTTTCACTATGTGTACTTAAAAGTTGTAAAAAGTATACCATAGCAAATCAAAAGCAAATGATTATAGCCCTGATATGCAAATGCAGTTTGTTGTTTGGAACTAAATACTGCTCTGTTTATGACCTGGTCTAGTAAATCCTGGTCTTGCATATTTGTCTTTGGCGTTCTAATACACAAGCCGATGTCTTACTTTATAACAGCTTGTTAGTGTCCACAGAAAATACGCATGGTCATAAACATCAAATGACTTTGTGTACTTAGTCTCTTAATTAAGGCCAGGGAGGTGGCAGGTAGCCAAAGAGTGCACAAAAGTGATAATAATGAATAGGTGATGAAGATGACTTACATGAGGTGAGTGACAACAGAGCTCAATCACAAAAGAACCTCACATTTCAATTTCAATCCCTTTCTATTTCTAAGTCCACTGTACTGCTGCCTGTGTGGCTGGAGTCCATAGTTCTAGTCGGCACAGCCTTTGACGCTAATTCCCTCTCATTACAGATCAAATGGTGAAGTGATAATTACATAGGGGTCCATTGCGCTTAAGTCCAACCACTGCAGGTGCCACTCTCTCTGCTGACCGTGGAGTCTCCATGAAAAGCTTTGGACTGGCGACTTCTGTCACTTCTGTTTTCATGACGTATACTAGGGCTGCACGATTGATCAATTTTAAATCGTAATTGGATTATTTGATTATAACAATGTCAAAAAAAATAATATTGTCAAATTGATTTTCTTCTATATCATGTCTTGCGCCTTCAGGCTACTGTAGGCTCCTCCTTCCGTCGAGAGCGCTTCCCAGTTCCCACACACCAGTGTAGAGAAACATGACGTTTGCAAAAGGAGGGCAATAATTTGGCACCTGTGCGTGTCCAGTCTAAACATGCATGCTCCTTACTCTTCTTCTGTCTTTTGTGCATGTCTTGTGAACCACTTACTGGTTTGGCATATGCACTACATTGTTTTCAATTGTTTTATTTTTAGAGATGATAGAAGAACTTTTTATTTTTAAAGTAAGGTTTGGTGAAGTTGTCACTCGTGCAGTCCTTACGTACACCATGGTTTATGTGTGTACACAGTTTCTTGAGACTGCCATTCTTGTCCACAGATGAACATTGTCACACACTCTGTTATCTTCTGTGTGTACAGAGCTTGAATGTAGTACAATCTTGGCATGTTGTCGGCACAAATGCGTATGTAGTTTCCTTGTCTTGTTGTATTATTAACAAGGTCTCAAAGAGCCTCTGAGGGTCTTCGTGCAACACATCTCACAGTATAAGGGAATACATACTGTATTAAGCATCTGGTTCATAGTTTGTAAAGATGCTGGCAGTAGATGTCCTCAGATTTGGACTATTTCTACTTTGAGTAACCTTTGGTTTGTCTCTATTTGAACATCCCCTGTGGAAAAAGCTGTAACTCTCATCCTGCCAACTTTAAAGAATCAAAATGGAAAATTGGAAAAAAAAAAAAAAGAAAAGCTGTATCTCTGAGCATGCCTTGCTACACTTCATCTGACACCTAACCCACAGCAGCTTTTAGAGTTTAGAAATAACTCTATGGGAATAATTAATGCCCTTGCTAATGGTCTCATTTGGTTTTGTAGCTTTTATAGAGGCGTCAGTATACACTGCAGACTGTCTCGCTGCCTGCTGAGATTTCCCCACAGGAGCATTAAGGAAACAGGTTAAAGGACAGCACATACTCAGACCAGCAGCAGCCGATGTGGAACAGTTTCAGGGAATGAAAAGTTGAACTGAACAAGTTTGATTTCATGTTTTCAGTCGCTGCAGGCTCTAAAAGTCAAATGGCTCTAACTTTACTCCAATAGGACCTGGTGTAGCACTTCGTGTCCATCGGCGAAGCAGCGGAGGGTGGCAGACCCCACCCAGTGGTATTTTCGTCTGGGGGAGCCTGGGGTACAACCAGTTTGGTATTTTCATGGACTGAAGTGCACCAAGGTCCGCCAAGCTGGGCGTCGTGGCGTGGCAGGGGGAGGTATCGACAGAATTGGCTAGCGCAGTGACATTTTCTTGCTTGCCGCTGGCGTGTAAAGTTCGCTGAAAGCTCGCCGATTCAAACCTGGTCAGCTTTCAGTGCAGGCGGAGCGCAGCTGGTCTAGTGGTATTTTGGTAGACTGGCTGCATATCGGCATATGTCACCGATGCCTCACCGGCAGGTTTCCACAGTGTACGGCACATTTCCGTGCAATAAGTAATCAACAACAACTAATAATCTGAGTCAGCACAAACGTTTAGATCTATGTAGATATATTCTGATCTATATCTGATCTGATGAGTGTGTTTGGCATGTGTTTGGACACACAACCTGACCGAATTAACTTACGCCGCTGGGAGGAGCTGAGTTATGGAGGGGGGATGGAGGGGTGAGCGCCGCTCACCAAAATACCAAATTGTGCTTGGGAACGCCTTGTCATTGGGCGGACCTGACTTACGCTGTGCGGACCTGAATTACGCTGTGCATGCACAGCGTCGCTGGCGAGGCACGAAAATAGAGCCCTTCAACTCAGTGCTGCACACTAAAGTATAATGACACGGAGGCTGAAGTTGTCCTCAGGAAAAGTAAATTGATCTGTATCTGACTCAACAAGAAAACACTGAAAGCTTTTCAAGTTGATATTTATGTAGATGCAACTCGGCTGGAAAACTCCATATGAGCTAAATTTAATCAGTGTGAGCATAATTTCTCACTTCTTTAGGGACTTGTTACTTAAACTCACAACAGAAGCATCAATAATGAGTGCAGCACCGTCTGTTGTTTGCTTACAGAGAAGGTTGGTTGGCATTGACTGTGTGGGACAAATAAAAGTTATTTAATTAACTTTAAAGTGTGTTATTTCTCAGAGAGCCTCGCTGTTTCCATGGTAGAGATTTAAAAGCTGAACTTAACATGAATTTCACCGTTCAATAGTAATAGTGCCAGCTTATTAGAGACCATTTTCAATGTTGATGGCTAAATGTTTGGTATTAATTTAGCTATGTAAGATGTAAAAACTCAATCATAGGTTATGCAAATAGGATATGGGGAGTATTAACTGCATAAAAGGCTTAAATCCCCCCAAATAGTGCCTTTTTTTCTTTTTGAGGAGTTGTAACTCTGTCAACCTGTGACTTATCGCATGTCAGACTTCTCGGATGAGCTGCTGAGCTGAACATGTCAGCTCTTTAAGTGTATTAATGTTTCCTCAGGTTTCTCTCTTCCATTTCGTCCTCTCCCCTCAGGCTGTTTCATGTAGAACTATAGATTTAGAAAGGAGAGTCGAGAGGAAACTCTAAAATATATAATGGTCTGGCAGCCAAAGCTGTTGCCTGGTGATTTCAGCTCCCACCGCACACATTGTGCTGGTGTGTCCTAAGCAGCATATTAGCCGACTGGACGATCTGGGAGCACACACTGCAGTTCCTGAGCCCTGTACCATCTATTTGTCTTTGTGCCTGACACTGTGCCCAGTCATTTCCAGACCACAGAGCCCAGATGGTGCCGACCAAGGTGACATGTACCCTCTTGTAGCCTGTAACATCTTTCTGTGTCATCTTTGTTCAAGTCTTTATGTGGAGCAGAGCAAAGTCAGAGCTAAGCAGCTGGAGGAGGTCAGGCTGACACTAAAGAAGGGTTTTTCCACTGCAGCCTGCCTGTCTTTGTGCCATATTTAAGTCTTTTAAGATTAGGTATGGATTCAAATCTAGATCCCTCTTCCATAGATCTAAAAAGGAGACCTGTAAGCTTTTATTTACTTCCTTCATTCAGGTCATAATGTTCCAAGAACAGGCGCTGCATCAAACATGCTAAAGTCACCGGTTCCTGTTGGCCACAATATCAGACATAATCTGCCCCACCATCTGCTCTGTCCCAGGGTCCAATTCACAAAAAAAAAACAGGCCGTTTATCTTAAAGTGCAAAAATGCACACAAAGGCTCCTCAACTCTGTTCAGGTTTCTCCAATTTTGCATTTAACCGTGGTCGAAGTGAGCTGTCAGCATTTCCATTCCCTGTTTTGGGGAGCTGCAGTTCAGCATTGTAAGCTGAATGGCGAGTTGGCACTTCTACCAGTGTTTTTCTTGGTCATCTTGGGGTGGATTTGTCTGGAACACTGAAACTTTTGCTTGTAAGAAGGGGAGACTGGGGCAGTTGCAACGCAATTTTCTTTTCTCTTAATTACTCAGAGATGAGTAGGAATAGACCAACCATTTATTTATTTAGTAAATCTACTGTACATCTGTTCTCTTATTCCCCATACCTTTTAAATATGATTACACCAGACAGATTTTTCACAATATTCATAAAAAAATATATATATTTTTTCATAAATAAAAATAAATAAATAAAGTCAACTGACCCCATCCCTGGGACGGTTGCAACAATACTCAAGGACAGTTGCAACATGTCACAAATCCATTCAATTTCAATTTTCATTTTTTCTTTAATTTTAATTTTATTTTGGTCTCAATGAGCATATTGGTCTGAGCATATATTATTAATGATATTATAATGATAAATTCATATACAAAATATTATAGTATTATTTATTCTTTAATCTAATATCCAATATTGAATTTTGTTTCTTTCTGCATAAAACATTGCCTACTTTGAGTCAATGTGCAGATGCTACAGATTTCAATGTTAGTAAGTGGATCTTGAATTTTACCGAGATACCAATACAAATCTTGATGCAAATGTAACACCACATATAATGAAACACTAATTTGGGGACTGTAGCATGTTGCAATGGTCAGCCATGACAAAACACCATGTGCTAACACACTGTTTTTGACAAATGCTAACCATGTAACTTAGAAATCAGCTAAACAACAATTGAAACTAACCAAGTTGTGATTAATTCATGCAAACCATCAGGGCAGTATGACAAAAATAAACCACATGAAAAAAATTACTTTCATACATCAAAAGCAAGTTGTTTTTTTTCCAATAAACCCAGAAGATGATACTGAATAGGTCTTCTGTCCTGCTGGTGGTGGTGGTGGTGTGGGGAGAGGGGTCCTACTGAGCATCTGCAGTATCAGTGTCATCAATCTAGCATGTTTCTGATTGGAGGAATAAGCCTTGTTGCAACTGCCCCTTGCTGAAACTGTCTCCAGTCTCCCCCACTTCAGCACACCAACTCTCAGCAGACAGTAAATGTTTCACTCTTATTACCCTGCGGTGTAAAGAGAGCAAGGGCATCATGAGTGGGCGTGACTAAATAGGAACCCAATGGGGAGGGGGCATTTCTTTAGGGATGTAATATGAAGTCTCTGTCAGAGGCCCCTCTTACCCTCAGATTAAAGTTTAATATGATTTAAAGGAAACTGGGCGTCAGTTTATGGTTTGAGATTAATTAAGGCTCCTTAGTTGTTACTCAGCCGAGAGTGTTTTATTGTTATGAATAAGCAGGTTAAAGATTGTTTTTCTCCTGAATGAAACTCTTGTTTTTGCAGTTTGGACAAATAAAACAAATATCTAGTTGCATTGGAAAGACTAACCCAGCTTGAAGCAAATACATCTTTTTTTTAATTAGTATCACAGCAACAATATTATGTAACATTATCCATGAGATTGGCTGTCATAAATTAGCATAATAAACCACATGGTGTTCAGTTTTAGAAACCACAACAGAGAGTGGAGCGGAGGCAGGCCCCTCAACATCTGCTGACTGTGTTGCTGAGGATCTGAGACAAGGTGAGCTTATATTGTGGCAACTCAAAGTGATCTAAGAGCATTTTTGTAGCATTTTTAACTAAGGAGGCTTGGGAGCACTAACATCAATTACTAGCTTAACTGTATGTAAGGCTAAAAACGGTGGTAAAGGTTCATCCTGTTTGGGAACAAGGTGTGTTAGATGAGGGAAGTGAAGAGACCAAGAAAATGAAGGGAGAATAGAGAGAATGATGAAGAGAGGGCAGAAGGAGGTGAAAAGATTGAGGGCAGTTCATTGGAGTATTTGCCAAACGACCCAGGTTTTTGGCCAGAAGAGCTACTGAATCAACATGGAGACACAGTTGTTTGCAGACTGTCAAACAGAGATGAACAAAGATCCATAACCAGGATGGCACAAAAAGATATGAAGGGCTGAGAAACCATAAAATTTACTCCTGAGATTACTTATTTGTGCTTTTACAAAGTGATAGTTTTTCAAAGCTTTAATTGGGTTTTTGGCATAACAGAGGCATGGTTTCAATTATTGAGCTGAGTTGGCTCAGACTGTGGTGATGGAGAAGATACAGAATTTCATGAACCTAGCGATGCCCCTGAATTCAAAGCAGCTCCATAGACAAGCAGATTACACACATCATAACAAATCAATCCATTGAAAATGTGTTTAGCACATTTTATTTCTGCTTCTTGACACAAAGGCAAAAACAGTAGTTTGCATTTGCACCACCAGCCAAACAGCATGAATACTTTAATATCTGAGCTTCATCTGCAGGCAACGTCACCCGAGCTGGTGGGAACATCTTTAAGTTACTAAATGCTAAGGAGAAGAAAAAATCTGAGTGTAGAGGTCCTTTCTCTATAACCTACCTTACATCATACATGATTGTGCATGGCTGCGTGTTCTTTGATGTCGCTTGCATTAACGCTCATTAGGTCACAGTGCATCCTCTGTGAATCAGACATTAGCTGCATTAACATGCAACATTTTCCTCAACATGGCTGAAAACAATTGTATTGAGTCAATCGGATGCAACCTGTATACAATACATGAACTTAAAATAAAGCAATCCACATACTGGGCTCTATTTTCGTGTCCGCCGGGGACGCGGCAGAGGGTGGTACCCCCGCACGGTCGTATTTTCGTCTGCCAAGGTGGGCATGGTGGTGTAACACAGGGAGGTGTCGAAAAAATCAGCAGGCGCACTGACATTTTCGTGCTTGCCATCGGCGTGTAAAGTGCACTGAAAGCTCGCCGATTCAAACCTGGTCAGCTTTCAGTGCAGGCGGAGCGCAGCCGATCTAGTGGTATTTTGGTAAACCGGTGGCGTATTGGCATACGTCACTGATGCCTCATCGGCAGGTTTCCACAATGTCAGACACATTTAAGTGCAATAAATAATCAACAACAACTAATAATCTGAGTCAGCACATACATTTAGATCTATATAGATCAATATATATATATACACTGATCTATATCTGATGAGCCATTTGGCATGCGTTTGGACACACAACCTGACCAAATCAACACAGCTGAAACCACATTAAATTAAATTAAATATCTAGTGAATAGACACACATGATGAAGTCAACAAGATATTTGTCTCCCTCCTTTTCTTTCTTCCTCTTATTTCTCACTCAGCTCGACCTGGACATGTCTCCATGTCCTCTCCCCGTCCTGCTGCAGCTGCTGTTGCGGCGGCTGAACAGATTATTTTTTTCAGTGATCAGATAAGTTATGTACTTTAAGCCTACATACGAATATTATAATATTCAGTTCGTGAGCCAAATTTATTTTATATGCCAACATCTATGAAAGAAAGAGCCAGGCCACAGAGCGCGATGCGTCATTACGCACAGATGGTTCCGATTTTAATGCCATTTTTGGAGTTTATGTTGTGATCTGTGCGCACAACCCACCTTTGTGACGTGAGGTTTGGTTATGTGCAACTTTATGTGAGTGTCTTTATTTGTGGAAAAGGCTGTTTGTCTTACCAGTGGGTCCAACATTACACACACCAAATCCATCAGTGCAGGTAAAAGAGAGTGTGAAGGAAGCCCTCTGCAACGCTTACAGCGACACTTGTTGAGGGGCTGCCCTCTGTCGCCATCGTGTGGCATTACTGTCTTAAGACATCTCTTGATCTCTTTGACTACTTCACAAAAATAGTAATACGCCTCGCCGGTGGCGGATTCAAAGGTGAGGAGAGGAGCTGATGTGATTGGTCAATACAGGTCTCGGCTGTGTTAAACCCACTCCACGCCCTCTCTCCTCCCTCACTATGACTTATGCCACTGGGAAGAGGGAGGGGGGATACTAACGCCGGGCTGCGCCACTCACCAAAATACCAAATTGTGCTTGGGAATGCCTTGTCGGCACGGCGGACTTGACTTAGGACGCGCCTGCGCCACGTCTCTGGCAAACACAAAAATAGATCCCTTAGTCTGTGTGTACACGGGCCCAGCTGAATCTGATTGATCAGCTTCAACGACATGTGCAAAAAGCCTCTCTACCTTCAAAGGTGTGAGTGAAGAAGAGGTGCACTTCCATTTCTGGCGTCTTGTCTTAAGTCCCACTCTAATGTTTTTTTTTTTTCATTTACTTCTTAAATTGTTCACAGTGGTCTTTAAATTGTGATTATGAAGTTTTTAGTCAAAATTGCGTTACCACTGTAATTTTTAAGGGCTTTTCTTCTAAATAGCTCCAGTAGCTCATTAGCAATTCACCTCTGAGTCATAGGCAGAGACAGTGCTGCTTTGCACACTCCTCGTCACACTAGCTTGGAGCCTAAAGGTCCTTACACACCAGGCGCGAATTCGCCAGGCGAATTATTCGCCTTTTTCAAAAACTGCATAAAGTCAATGCAAGCTTCCACACCGGCGGCGATTTTTCCCCGGGCGAAAAGCGACTTTTATTTTTTCGCTCTTGTGTCGGATTTTTCAGATATTCCCAGGCGAATATCTGGACCTGCTAGACCTCTGGCCAATCAAAAGTCATGTTGTTGATGACGTCACAGACCCATACGGCTGGAGGAGAGGGAGACGTTTGAGATTATGAAAACGCAGAGAAAGACAGCTGAGGTGCATCCAAAACTCTTTCTAATTACTAATGAAGTAGTTTTCTCACAAGATGACACTCTCTTGTCTTCCTTAGGAGACATAGGAGACAGATGTCATGCACACTTCACAGGGTGACCGCCTCATCATGCCTGATTCTCCCTCTTAGCTGTTTGACATTCCGATGATCTGCAGCTAAAGGGCCAACAGAATGACCAGACAACTTGAAGGATCACTGCTCAGCCCTCGCCTCTCCTGGCTGCTGCGGCGTCTCTCACAGCTTTTCCTCTTCTTTCTCCCTCGCTCATAATGCTAGACATGTCAATCAGCAGCCGTTCACACGACACACACCACCACTGGCACCAAGAGCAACGATGGGAGAGAGGCTGGTAATTGCGGTACAGGACCACCCCGCATCTCCTCTCCTCCATGCTGCAAAGCAACTTTATTAATTCGCTTTGCGAAATTTATACGCATCTTCGCTTCACGCCCGGTGTGTATAGGCAAAAGCGATTTTTCGGGCCAGCGAATGTTTTCGCATTTTCGTCTCGCTTTTTCGCTTCGCTCCGCAAATTCGCCGGTGTGTAAGGACCTTAACAATGGCGGTGTAGTAGAAGTAGCGGGTAACATAGGAGCTATTCAGCTCTCAGACACTAAGGTCTTTGGAGATATGATGAAAGTTAATATCATAATTAGCTTTCTTACGAGCATTGCAATCCGCTAACGCATACACTTGTTCCTCGATTGTCCTCTCTACTTCTCAGAGTCTGGCCTGAATAGCGGGGCTTGGATTTGCTACGTAGGAAATCTCACTGTGTCTGATCATTTTGTTTAGGTCTGCTAGAGGTTCACAGGGATCTGAATGAAGAAATACTCAGATTCACACTTATTTTCCTCAAGATATGTCTGGTAGCATCAGATAAATGCCATATGAACATACACAACAAGAAAAACATGATTTTCATCACAGTGGGTCTTTAAATCTGAAAATGGATCAACAACGTGTTTTATCATGTTTTATCATGTTTTATCTTTTTTTTAATTATTTTATTTAATTATTTTATTTTGTCATGTATTGGTCATAACTTCCGGGTTTTGTATTTCCTGCAAGCATCATTACATGAGCATACGTACTTGGGCGCTTGCACAGAGTGAATCCAGTCTACCGACCAAATACGATCCAGTCAGCTGTTTATATTGCATTATCGATCAGCATAGACTACCTCCTACAATTGGATTCCAAAATTTGATATGATCTGAGTGAAACGGATTCACTAAGGTGTTTACATGACACATTTTTAATCTGGTTGAGCGTTTATTATGATTGTAAGTAGGATTTTGTGACCCATATAAAAGTTTTCTTTGCTCTTTGCGCAGGTTTCGATGGTCTAGCAGCAGTTCAATCCTTGACTATATCAAGCTGCCATTGTTCTGTGATGAAACACAGTCAATACTCGAAGACACATTTCTGTAGTGTACATGTTTGCAAATGTTCATCTTTTCCCCCACTCTTTGACCTGAGGATAAATCACACCTTCTGGTGTGGTGCCATGTTGCATCAGGGGGAAAAAAAATAAAGATAAGACCAGCAGAGTACAGAGCTGGAGTTGGTGTAACCTTGTCATGCCTCATTACAGCCTGTGTACTGTATTCGTTAACATCCAGGAGCAGCACACAGTTCACTATTACACTACATAACACACACTGCAGAGGTGATAGATTACAACAACTTATCTCCCTCTGTCTCTTTTTCTTTATTTCTTTTCTTCCCTTTCTTTCTTTTCTTTTTCCTCCATAATGATACAGGTATCTTTTGTAAAAAGAAAAAAAAAGGGTGTGGAGATCTGAAGTCCTATATCATCCTGGGTAAATGTGATTTTACCCATATCCTTGAACAAGGGTGTGTATTCTGTTTTCTCTAAGCTATCCATTTTATTAGACTAAAACTCACTCAAGGGAAGAGGAAGCTTTGAAGAAAACAACCAGAGGACATCTTTGTTTGATTGAGTTTGCACAGATTTCTTTCTAACCCCTGAGAAGCTAAACTGGTAAAGATCAACAAGCCTGAGAGATGTGATTTTGTGCTTCAGATCTGTATAAATTCATGCTGACATAGCTGGTTTCTTGTAACAAACACAGTCGTGCAACAGATGACTGTTTTTCTTCTTTCTTTCTTTCTTTCTTTCTTTCTTTCTTTCTTTCTTTCTTTCTTTCTTTTTTTTTGTTGTTTTTGTGAAACCCTTAACTACAAAGTGGTTGGAGTCAAAATAAAACTCTCCAGCAGTAGCGTTTAAAATATATAGTGAATTATGAAGCACAGCTGAACCAGAACCAATCACATTACAGGGATTAGAGGATAAAGCAATTTAGCCTTCAAAGCAGGAAACAATTATAGCTCAAAATAGTGCCATCCGCTCTTCCCATTAGCTGAGCATGGACAGAGGTTTGCCTTTAGAGTGGTTGAAAATTACTGCCACCATTGCCTTCTAGTACAAATCCACTTCAGATAAACGTTTCTCCATCAGTGTAAGAAAAACCCAGCAGGTTTTTCTACAATTGAAGGTAGTACAGTCTCCATAGAGAGGTGAAGACAGATTGTTGTTTTGTAGAGATGTCTGGTTGCACCAGAGCAAAGTGGCATTTCAAACCTCCCTTGAAATGTTCTTTTTACTCACATTTAATCCAACTCTCCTTCGGTCTGCCTTCAAGAAAAAAACTACACTCTGGACTCCTCCTTCCCTCTTTTGACTGTTTATTCTTACTGTTAACTTCTTCTTTCCCAGCAGGTTTTAAATCACTGTTTGAGAAAAAGTTGTGATTTCCATACATGAGAATATTTGGAAATGGTTGTTAAATGAATTCCAGTACCATTCATGTAAACATTCCAGAGACTGTATATGGAATAGACGCCATTTGCCTCCTCGCTTGGTGAAGCCGCCGCAAGAACAGCACCCTCTGGTGACTGGCTGCAGTATAGGTCATAAATCCTGCCTCCTCCAGCAATACCTATGGATCTGTGGACGAACTTTAGAAATTTATTACACAGAATATACATTTTTCTCCCCCATGCTTGTGATGTTGACATGTAGTTACTGGAAGACTGGTTTGTGCTCAAGTCCTCTTTTTATCTGTGCAGCTCCATTTTTAAAAGTTATTAGGGGGTTCATGTTTTCTATGATTGACACTTGATACAGCCTATGGGCATTCAGGGATTGCGTAGCTCACCCTGGGGATACGCTGTTTGAGCAGAGCCTTATCACAGTGACTCTCCTGCCATATGTGTACAATACTACTGTGCAAGTGGTGGTTCTAGGAAGTGGAGAAAATCCCGTAAATACCAAGAGCAATTCGGCTTCAAATTCGTACAATGACGGGAGGCGGAGTCCATAGTGTACATAGTCTATGGAACATACCTGATACTGGTTACCACATTCAGCATATTGGTTTGGTGTCTAATCATACTTGCATTTGCTGTTCATCTAGTACGTCAAATAAAGAAATCATACCTGAAGAAATGATATTTGGTGTTATTCAGTGTGTTACAAGTAAAGAGATGATGAACGTCTACTCTTTATGTGGTTAATCTCAATTCATTTCATCAATGTGACAGTAATATGATTCAAACTGTGTGGATGAATAATGAGAGGAAAACTAAAGTCAATAGAAATGATCCCTTTGGAGTGTATTTTGGAAATATTTTATAAATTACCATGAAGAGAGAGATGTTTGTCATTCCAAAAATATTTTTATCTCCCAGTCAGCTTTGCCCTCCGTTGGATCTCACTGCCAGATTGGTGAATAAAAAAGAGGGTAGAAATTGACATCTCCTGCCCAGTGAATACCCATGTCTATCAGCTTTGATGCCTCTAAACCCCAGCAGTGATAACCTTCATCATATCAGCCGAGTTTTGACAGTTCCCTCATGACTTTTGAACAGGCAGAGCAAGCTGTTATTTCCGGCCTTGGGCTGTTTGGGCGCCCTGAGGCCTGACAAACTTCTTCCACAGAAAACTCTCTTAAATGGAGCCATCAGAGTGACCACAACCCATGCTTCTTTAAAAATCACTGGGTGATTTACAACAACATCCCTCACAGAAATATGTCTGCAGAGGTCCTGTATGATTTCTCTAGCTCTCTGTGGCTTTAGTGCAGTTTCAGTTGCCTGAAATAAACCACTGCAATTATGAGCAACCGGAGTTAAACACCTGGGGTGTGTTGATAATTGCACCATTCACACTAAAAGTAAAAAGCTCAGTCTTATTCAACGGGGGTCTCACAGGGGACTGGAGAATTACTGATAAGCACTCCCTATGACAGATCAACTAAACTGCATGTATAAACTGGTGGAGTGCCCCTTTAATTCTACTCCTTACAAAAGTGCCCAGACCAAAACCTGTCTTGAGGCTTTACCTATTAGTGCTCTGATAGTAAAGAGCACTCAGGACATTGCCTGAGTGTAGCAGTTATTTAAGTCTCACGGAGTCTGCTCTGGGTTAAGCTGATGAGATTATTTTTAGACTTCGATTGTTCAAACCATTTGCCAATTCAGTGGAGGCTGCTCGGGTAATGTGGTAATTTAGAAGCAGTTTTAAATTCAATTCAAACTGCCTTTAAGGCACCACTAAAAGCAATGTCATTTGTGGGTAATTAATTTCTATAAATGTACCTTTAGGTGTTTCATTGTCCCAGAGATGAGAGGAGAGTTTGTTTGGTCATGGAGTCAGGAAGATGCTCTTTGTGATTATGTTAGGGAATTTAAAAACAACTGGTGTAAAGAAAGAATCAGGTTAAATCAAGATTTGAAAACAGACATCTTTGTATATTTATCTTTAGATTTGTTCTCACAGCATAAATTGAGCGTATAAATCAGAACATGAGTCTGCTCATCTACAGGAAGATACAAAACCCAGCCAGCTTTTCTTCAGGCTGACCCAGCCAGCTTTTCAAGAGGCACTTGAGCCGTGCAGTCCTGCTGTCAAGCCACCCTGATATTTTTATTTGCATTTTTTGGTCTATGAAGTGTTTCAAGGTTGTTGGTCTCTGCCAGACAGGAGTTTAGACCTGAAGCTTCTTGAGTTTGCTGACGTTAACCTTCACTTTGAGATGGCTGGATACAGGAGCTTTTTGTTCTCAAAGGCCACAGTTCCTTCATTTAAGGGAGGAGCAGGGAGCATTTACTGTAGGACTTGACCTCTTGATGTTTCTCCATATTCTTATTTCTACACACTAGAAATTGTAGGTGAACAGATTTATACATTATACCTGAAAAATCATGCTGATGAAAAATTATCTGGCTGTAATTCAATACAATTTGTGGTTTGCCTTGCTGTGTTAAACTCTAGATGCTGATTGGTTGAAACCTTTTAACATTGGTAATCGATTTGTGCGAGTAGAGGCAACACCAACGATCACACATGCCAAATCAAAAAAACTGGGATTAATGGAGTTGTATGAAGTTACAGGTTGATGGTTTAGTTTCAAATTATGAGTTTTGACACACAAGTATAGAGTCAGACCAGTGTGCAGCCTTGTGAAAAGATCCATCTATTGAAAAGGTTTAATATTCAGGTGGTGTTAGTTGTCTCGAGGATGTTGTCGTTATAAGCAAATCATTGAAGTTGTTTTCAAAAGTTAGATTAGAAGGATTGTTTGTGTTTATTGACTTAAAAGCTGCAGTCTAATGCAGTGATGCAGACACAGCTGAGATGGTAGATATCAGAAAACAAACCACAGCTGTAATTTCATTCTGCTCCTGTTTCAAACCTGCTGCAAATATAGCACACTCTGCTCACTGTGCATCATTGTTTCAGCCAAAGATACTTAAAATACTGTGATAAGGACACTATTCAGTGATATATATATATGTCTATTACTTGTCACTTAGATATAACTCCACAGGTTGATTTCAGTGTGGACAGATACTGTGCCCTTTCATTTACCCTGATGGATCCCAGTCTGCTTTGCAAACACCATAACTCAAGAGAACGGTTCAGGCTTTCTTTTGAGTGAGTGAGTGAGTGAGTGAGTGAGTGAGTGAGTGAGTGAGTGAGTAAGGGAAGAAATAACTTAAGCAGAAAGCAGCTGCAAAGTGAGCAATAAAGCAAAACGGTGACATCAGAAGTGGCTGAAAATCATCCCAGCCTTAATGGTCTTTCTAGACATGATATAGTGCTGTCTGCTAACTGCTGCAGAAATGTCTCAATAACAGAAGAATTACACACTAACCTGTTCCTCTGAAGACCTGGACTCGTATCGCCTGGCACAGAGTTCAGGTCTTAAAAAACCACAATAAAATTCATCAGTCTTATCTCAATGATACTATTTGCTCTTGTATATCATGAAAAGGCATCAATATGAAAATCTGTTTCTCTTATACACGTAAAAAAAAAAAAAAATAAATTAAAAAAAAACTCCTCACAATCCACGATGGACAGAGGTGTCTTTGTGTACAGATAGTACAGTACTTGTCTTTTAACTGCTTTACCACTCTTATGGTGATAAAGTCTTATTACCATGACTGTTATAATTATTACTGCCAGCATTAGGGAGTAGCATTAACATTTATGTTGGATTATATTATGTTGGGATGAAGGTGTAAATTGAAAATCTCGAGTTAGTATATTATTAAAAAGTCTTGAGGCAAGTTATTGCCTGAAGCAGAATGAGATAAATAAATTAAATGTACTCCCCCCTCAACACTGGTTGTGTGTTTAAGTGGTGGCTATCAGCTATCACTGGACCAGTCTCACAGCAAACAGAGACGTCTCAGGTCTTGTCCAGCCTTCAGTCTGTGGTGTTCGACTCAAACTGAACAACTTGAGGGACATCATAGGGGACGAAAACCTGCAGCACTCACATTAGCAAAGGAATGCTAATTATGTAACTGTGCTGAACTCATGGTAATGAGTTAGCACTATTATAAGCTAAATAAAGCAAGCTGGTTAGCTTTGGCTCATGCGATTATCACGCTGCAAGCCAAGTAGAAGTGTTGAAGTGTTTCCACTAAACACAACAGTAAAAAAGTTAATATTAAGGAGATCACGCATGGAGGATGTACAGTATATGTAGTAAAGTTTTGACAGTATGTTTGCTCAGGTATAGGTAATAAAGAGATTATTGATTTTACACATGTTGCTGTGAGTTGTTTTGCTGCTCTGTCCCTCTTATAACTTTTTCTGTATGTCTTAGTTAGTCATCGGAATCTAGTGTGTATTTCTTCAAAGTTTCCACTCAATTCTAGTGCCAGACTTGCATGAATATTTAGTATGCACTATACACAATTTTGTGGCAAAATTCAAGCCCAAGCATTTTCCTGTTAGTTTACCTCTTATCTCTTCTCTCTTTATATATATATATTGACTTTCCACTCCCATTTGCCCCCTCTGCATCACAATCTCCTCGTATTATCTTTATTGCATTTTGAGTGCTTTGCATCATCGGCCTTGCATCCCACCGCTTTGTCTCACTGGGAGCTGATTTGCGATGGGGTGAAACTGGAAAGCCGGAGTCGAGTATCAGGAGTCAGCAGGGCTCTAATAAATTGAGAGGCTCTGACTCGTAATCCTGCTCTTCTCCACCTCCTGTGCTGACAGAGTGCTCTAGAGTGGATGCAGTAGCAGATTAAAGAGGCTCACAACTTGCTCCACTCTGCTGCAGTGTATGTGTGTGTGTGTGTTTGTGTCTTTGTGTGTGTATCCAGAGGTGAAAAGATCCTCTTAACATCCTCCCCAAAGGCGCACACTGAACTACTGCTGCAGGGGAGAGTCAGCACCATCATCAAGGTTCACTTACTGTAGGATCTCAAGGGGGAGTCTTTTGTACTTTCCTCTTTTTTCCCTTCTTTGGTGTAATTGACTTTGTCATCACGAAACAGTAATAAAGACAGCAGACCGTCCTCCCATGACTTAATAAATGACAGCTTTGATCATTTGTTCAAACAGCTTAAATTGGTCTCCTGTATGCTCAGAGTCAGTGTGACACATGGGCATAAAAACCGTTGGATTATTGGAGTGTGGATCTCTGTTTGCACTGACAAAGAGTAAATGTTGGCTTTCTGAAACATAAATGTGATCTTTGGCAGACCTGATAAAACCACACTCCTCCCCTGACCTTCAACAAATAGCTTCTACCTCTAAACTTGACAAGAGCTTAATTATAGAGGTGGCCCTTCAGAGAGCTTCATGTGGGCACTTTCAGAGTGACCTTTAGGTGTTTGGAAAGAGAGCGAAGGCAAACTTGAAGATTACAAAGTCTCTGTTTGGAGAAGCAAAAAAAAAAAAAAAAGGTCATCACAAAACTATGATTTAATAACAAATGCTTATTGTATGAGCCATTTTATCTATATTATTTTTGGGGTTTGTTTTGTTACTTGCACAATCACCACAAGGGGCACTTCAGGTGAATGGGCAGGTAAATGCTACAAAGGGACACAGGTGAAGCAGTGAGTAGTAAGTGGGACGTATCTGTCTTTTTTTGTTTGTTTTGCATTTAATCAATAAATGGCAAAAATACACCTCAACAACAACCTTGGATTGGACATAGGATTGTACTAGATGCGCGTCAAAAACACCTCACTCCCGCACCCAGACAGTGACTAAAATTCAGGTCAGCATAGTCACTACATTTATTTTTACCCTTTGAACATGTACTCCATAAATCAAAATCAAATATAACTCTGTCAGTGTGCAAATATTGGTTCACCTGTTAAGACAAGTTACTCCTTACTTTGACCTCCCAATGGAGGAGAGATTTTGTCAACATTTCAAGTATCATCAAGATGTGATGAAATGTAATAATTTGATAACATTGCTTACTTTTTTGTAAATGCAGTCTGCATATTGTGTCTCACCTCTAGCCCAGGCACCTGCCACTAGTCAGGCCTGTTGGTAAGGTTAACAGCTACTGCCATAATGCTGTAAAGATCTATACTTACTCAGGTATAAACAAGCACATATGAGGGACTATATCTTGTAGTAGGATGTGGTTTGGCCGTGTTTTGATCCAGAAATGTTCAGTACTTGAAGGATTACTTAGGCTGTGTTTGGCTAGACTTGCTTATGAGAGTGGTGTATAACCGGCACAGACATGCCAGCATGGAACCTAAGGCTGGTGATGGGTGCTGCGCTCAGCAAACCAATATGACTTGTTTACCCCAGACTCCGGATCCCAGTATTAGCCATGTTGAATAAACTGTGATTTCTTACCGTAAGACTGGCCTGTAAGCTTGAATTTTAATTCCTGTGGGGACTGGATTTGTTCAGACTTTGATGCTCATATTGACATTACTGCAGGCGTCGGTATCTGCAACTGGTACTGCCTGGAATGAAATATCAGATACTGGCAAACTGGTTAATTATGGCTTTCATCCAATACAGCAAAATTGGTTCCATGAAAATGATCATGTCTGAGAAATAAACCAGAGCAGAGGGTTTAATGATAGTCTAAGCCAGTCAAATATGAGAAATCCAGCTTTTTCTGCTGTTGTGATGAAACAGACAGAAACATACTAACAGCCTCTTTATAAGCCGTGAGAAAGACCATCAGCATTATGGTGACTTATCTCTAAATTCTTACTTTCAGCGTCTAAATCTGCTGTGGGGGGGGGTGTGTGGGGTCTATAATACATTTTCCATGGCAACGATAACCAATTAGTGACCATCAGAAGACTTAAAGTCCCAATCCGATGAAAATCATGTTTTTCTTGTCGTCTCCATGTTCATATGGCATTTTTCTGACGCTATTGGACATATCATGAGAAAAATAAGTGTTAAGCAGCATTTTTGTGTATATTCCTGCATTCAAAACACTGTGAATCTCTGGCAGACCCAAACAGCAGGTTTAGACACAGTGAGATTTCCTATGTCACAAACCCAAGCTCCAGCCCCGCTATGCAGGCCAGACTCAGAAAAGTAGAGAGGACAATCAAGGAACAAGTGTGCGCGTTAGCAGTTTGCGATGCTCGTAAGAAAGCTCATTATAATATTAGCTTCATCATGTCCTTAAAGACATTAGTGTCCGAGAGCTGAATAGCTCCTATGTTACCTACCACTTCTACTACACCGGCAATGTTAGGCTACAAGTTAGCATGAAGAGGAGTGTGCAGAGCAGCGCTGTCTCTGCCCACGACTCAGAGGCGAATTGCTTATAAGGTACTGAAGCTCTGCAGAAAATGACACAGGTAAAGTGATTTGTGCTAAAAAGAATCATAACTTAAAGACTGAAAACACTTTAAGTATTGAAAAATAAAAAAAGATCAGAGTGGGACTTTAAAGATCAGATCTTGGACCTAAAAAGCTCAAATCCAGCAGACATATACCAGGGGGCGCCATTTAAGTTCCTCACAGTAACTTTAAAAAATGTTCATTTAGATTTTTAATCAGCTTCGTATGATTTGTTTCTGCTCTAGTATTGTCAGTCCTGGATTCTTTGTATGAGGATCGTTAGATAAAGACCCTGTCTGTACACACACCAGCTAATCGGCATTCATATTGTCTCCACAGTTCTCTTATGGCATTATTATGATCCAGGGATATACTTTAAATTGTATCATGGTTTCATTATCATAAAGATAGGATTCGTATTACTCTGCAGCATCAAATTGTAAATAAAGAAAAAAATCAATCAGTCACAGGTTTCACTCTGCCTTGGTAAAATTAAATGAAAAACAAAATTAAGTGCACACAGAATCAACAATATCAGGAGTGGATGTCAGTGGCCATGGCTCTGCACAGGGCTCTGTGAGCTTCATGAATATTTAGAAGTGCTTGACACTGAATACTAAGATGATGTCAATTTATTCCTGTGAAAGCTGCCCATGTTTGCCTGTGAATCCCTTCCCTTCTTAACCTGCTTCACTCACAGTTAGAGTGAGACTGAAAAATATCAAAGACAGTGATGTCAAACTCAGACTCTGAAGTCGACTGGAAGAGTTGTAAATTTTTTCACCCCAGACTGATGAGTCTTTTGAAGTTTTACTCTGTTCGTCCAACTTTCTGGATCACATTTCTCTTTCAGCGACCCCACCCTCATATTGTTTCCCTTATATTGACCTTTCAGACTTCACCACACTATCTCATTGAGTTTACCATGCAGCGAAGTGACACACACACACAAATAATGAATACCCATTGTTATGGTCGTCACACTTATTAATTATGGTGCTGTGAGAATTTCCTCAAGTTCCTCAGTTGAATAAAAATGTATGGTAGCGCCTGTTTATATTATTATTGTTATACAAATAATTATTTATATATTGTCAGAAAGTTTAAAAGCCGAGCAGCATCAACAGTTTTTTTGTTTGTTTACACTATAGAGAGAAGAGCTTTTGCCTGTCTGGGGCTGTAAACGTTTTAGTCTTCTTGTCAAAAGTTCTTCCACATTTCTGTATCATCAGACCGTATAAAATTAGCCCTGCTCACACAGAGCGATGTGTCAGCAGGTTTAAAAATATGCATAAAAGTCTTTTGAATCCCTCTGACAAGCAATCAAATTTGGAGGAGACATTGACTCTTTCCTCTTTGCCTGAACACTTTAATTTGTTTGCAGTTCTGAAACCCAATAAAGTACATGGTGTTATGTGATTTCTACATTTCGGGGACTGTGTGGGAGGCAAAATATACTCTCTTTGTTGATGTGACTTTGTAAAGACTTTAATAATGGCTACTAGAATGCATGTAATGGTGACAAATGGTGTCATTTGTTACATAAAGCTCTACAGATTTTCCTCAGTAAATGACTGAATGTCACCTAAAGTGCACTTTTGTAAATAATAATAGGTAAATGAGATTATTACAACACAGATTAAGTCAATTTCTTGTCTCTTTGACATTTCTGTCACTCAGGCGTCTTCATAACAACCATTTCGTCTTTAGATAAGCTGACCAGATTTCTGGGGGGTGCATGGGCTGCGTGATCACAGACAACATCTCGGTACTATTTAGTAGAAGCGCATGCCCCTTGTAATAACCCCCGTAAGAACTGTTGTTCAGGACTGCTTACTTGTGCTTCCTACCAATTCGGCTACTGTAATAATCGTTCTAGTCTACATGCAACATTTTTGTTCTCATTCATGAAACGCTTAAATCGGGGACATTTTCGGGGACAGTTTTTGCCGGGGACAGGTCATCCAATTTGGGGACTGTCCCCGGAAATCGGGGACGTCTGATCACCTTATCAAGAGTGATTGAAGATGTTTGTTTATTGTCATTTTGGCTGCACACCTCTATCAGACTCTATTTCCTCTTTGTGCTGTGCTTCACATCCAGGCCATTTGTGCAAAAGGAAATGGGATCTGTCACTGCATGTATTTGGGCGTGTATGTGGAGGCGAGCTGGGCGGTCGCTGGATTTGTGTATGTGCTACACTTGACATTGATGGGAGTAAGATTGATACCGGTTGTCGTTCAGAGGAACATTGAAGCCTCCACCTGCATTTTTCACCTCCCCGTCATGTGCAGCAGGTTTTCTAACATACACAAAGTGTTGTTTGTTTCCGAGAGGAGATTAAATTCATTGTTTGCCTCTCAGAGTGCCTGAATTAATTCTTAAGGCTTTATTTTGCCATTTCATCCCTCTCATTCAGGGAAGGCCAGGAGTCAGATTTGAGACTAAAACAGCATTTAGCATAATGACCTCTGCTTTTACAGAGTGGGAATCTCATCTACATAACCAACCTTAATGTCTCTTTGCTCCTGTTAAGTGGTTTTTAGTTTAGCTCTCTGCTTCAGAGCACTTTAATCTTTTAAACTATGATTTAAAAATCAGCTGTAGCTAAGCCAATAAACTCTGCAGCGTATTATTAGTCTGACTTCATTTAGTCAACACACTGAAGGTTCAAGAAGAAAGGTGAATACAAACAAACAACTGCTTGATAATCAAAATTTAACATGTTAACACTACAACCTGACAAAAACTTCAGTTGTTGGCGATTTAGAGGGTGTAAAATATCTGAAAATGACTAAGATCAGTGACTATGATCCCTGTATGCAGGGTAAACACTAAACAACTTGGCTTGAGCCAGCTTGGACCTGAAAGGTTGATGTTCATTCCTAGAGGAGTCATTTAGCTCGTTATAAGTAAATAATTTAAGAGAGGTTTCTTGGAGGTTATTTTGAGAGGATGTAGCAGTAGGACTGATACACTCTTAAATTCAAATTCAAATATTCAAGTCAAATGTGCTTTACTGGCCTGAAAGTCAGAACAATATTTATTAAATGAAATATATATTTCATTGATACAATTTATATTATATTTGGCATAAAAAAACCCGTAACCAAGAGTCTTTTTATTTTTTACATTTTTTGTAAGATTGTCAGATGGTTTGACTATTTCATGCTTAAGACTTGATGGTTCTTAAGTATGCACACGTGTTATTCATACTATTTTAATTTGTTTTGTTCGAGACATAGACTATGGGTGCTTCCCTTTGGAGCATCTTCGCTTACTCCAGGGTGTGGTGGTACCAGTTACATCCAGCTGCTCACCACGATGATGATTGTGCACCTCCATCAGAAGTCTAAACTTCTGTTTTGTGTATATTTTGTCTTGGTTAGCCTACTTTAATGGCATTGTGCACATTTGTTGTGTTTTGGAGAATAATGGTACTTTTTGGCTTTAGAGCTTGAAGTGTTGGACTATTGGAGCAATGCACTTTTCTGGGAGCTGCTATGCGACGTTTGAAATCAGTACACATAATTTGTTCTGAAGCATTTCTCTGAATGTTCAATAACCTTTAGTGCTGTCATTAAGCTCTATTAAAAATACCTTGTCTGTAGTGGGTCATTTTTAATATATATGGCCAGCTCGGTGTCATTGTTGTTTAAGTACATCATAATGATGTTAAGAAAACTTGATGTTACTGCAAAAGGCTTCTTTTGTTTCTTCTTAAGCTCATTTAGACAATCAGCCTGAGTGCACCGTCTCAAATATTGCTGATGTAACCAACCAGGATGATTGTTATTGTTATTCCGGTGGAGCACATCTTCTTTGGTTGCCTATAGCTCTACATATCAGAGAGTCGCGCTATGATCTGTTGGTCTTCTGAGCATAATATTATCACTTACTTTATTGTTTCATTTTTTTTCCAACAGAACAAATTTACATACATTCATAATGCACTCAAGGTAACTCAGCTCATGGAGGTACATACGCAGTACAGTATCCTACTTTCATTATCTTTTGCGTCCTTGGTGTGCAAAAGGTAGGAAATATTGAATATAAACTTTTCCACAATATAGTGAGAAAAAAAAAAATCAACAGTAACAGGAAGTTTCTGCTGCTTTAAAACACCCCAGACATCCTCAGTCTGGTGCTGTGAAGATGTTCTCCCTTGTTTTGCTCTGTGCAGCTTCTCCTTTAATGAATTTAGGTTTTACAGCCCTGTTTTCTTGTTTCCTTGTTCTTTCTTTGATAGCCTGTTTGGGCCTCATTGCTCAGCCTGTTGTGACAAGCTGCTGTTGTTGTGTGACTCACCTTAATGGTCTGGGAACGCACACAAAGATTTGTTCCACACAAGCAGAGGTAAATAGGTATTAACACCCTCTGTTGACAATGTAGCATGACTTTAAATCCTTTCCCCCTCAGGATCAATGTGGAGACAAACACACAAAGGCACAAGTGCTCAAAGTAAGACATGACAATACAGAGAGAAACTTCACCCATCAGGTAAACTCTTAGATGTGTTTGCTCATTAGCAGAGCAAGCTGTTTGAGCAGTCAATGAGCGAGCAGACAGAGTTGTCCTTATTTTCTTCAGTCTATCACACAACAGTTCCAACAGTCTGGGATTATTAAGGCTGGTACTGATATTTCATGGTACTATTTTAATTGGAGAACCTGGGAATCAAACCATTTCATAACATGTTCAACCTCCCTGAACTGGAAACACATCAGTTATTGAGAACTTACACCGTACAGTTCCATAGTCTTCGACATTACTTTGTGTTATTTTATAAATTATAGGACATTCAAAAGTGTTCTAAAACTCTTTAAATCCGCACAACCTTCACACACACACACACACACACACACACACACACACACACACACACACACACACACACACACACACACACACACACACACACACATATATATAGACAGCATATAGTAATATATGTAGTTAGTTTATGAAAATAATGACAGTGTATGCAGAATATAATGTTAACAAACAATGAAAAATTCACTTATCTACTAGGGGTGGGAATAGTGGCCCCATGATACAATATTATCACAATACTTGGGTCATGATACAATATTATTGCGATTTTTAACATTTTGCAATACAGTGAGTACTGCAATACAATATATTGCGATCTATACAATTTTGTCATCTGTTTAGCTAGTTTAGCATTTGTCTTTCCTTTATGTTTGTCTTTTTTACACAATATTTTATTTTCATGTAGCACATCTTGCAAATCTTCGTTATACTTATATATTCATTTCTCCTGCTCTATGATGTCTTCTCTGCCAAGCTCACTGGACAAACAACTGATTTTAATTTTCCATTATCATAAATTTGATTTCACATTAGCAATTAATTTGAAAAATCAATACTTGGTCAGTGAGAAGATACAATATATCACCAGACAAAATATTGTGATTCTATGTTATATTGTTTTTTCTCCAACCTCTATTGTCTACACACAGTCTAGCAGTCACAAGAAACTAGAGCATTTAATTTGGAGGTATGTTAATGACTTCTGAATGAATTAAATCCAACATCCTATTTCTTTTGGCTTTGCTTTTGGTCTCCACCTCCTCCCAAAGGAAACGCCTGGATCTTTTAATGTCTGTTGGGGTGACTGTCTGTTATGTAATCCTAGTAGGACATGTACCGAGTATTTTTAAGTCTTTTCACCGTAAAAATCACTCAGAGAGCAATAACAGTCACCCACAGGGAAGATGGGGAAGTTTTATAGATACCAGCTGAGCTGGAAGTCATTACTAACTTTGTTCAGCCAAAGAGCCTCCTCTTTTTATCATTATGTCATGATTATTACACAGTTTATTTCCTTTAGGTTATTTAATGAAACAGTAAACTCTAAGAAAGAGAGCCCATGGGTAAGGAGCTCACATTAACCAGTGAGGATGACAGTCTAATGTCAGCTTTCAAAGTAGAATACAAGACTGTTGACTAATGTGTGAAATCTGAGAATGAATAAAACATGTAAGACATGTTTCCACTGAATCGTTCAATCACAACAGCACTTTGAATGTCTCTGTACCTGGTATATGTGCTAACATGGATCCTACATTAGCTTGATTATAGCCCAAATATTGCTTTGACAGTCATTATTACAGCATTCTTAAAGCACCCTTCAGGAACTTTTGGTTCCCTAACAGTAAGTTGCATTCCAGTCCATTTCATAACCAGCTAAAAGCCCTCACAGAACTTTAAAGGTCCCATATTAAGCAAAATTCACTTTCGAATGGCTTTCTTACAATAATATGCATCCCCAGCCTGTCAACAAAGCTCCCCAAAATGAGAAAATGCTATCCTCTCCTTCTCTTGCCTGTTCTACCTTTCAGAAAATGTCTGCTCAAACGGGCGGATTGAAACTCTCGCCATCCATGACGTCATGGGCGTCGATAACTCCTCGCCTCCAGGTTGGTGATCCTGCCCAAGATGTTTGTTCTGCCCCCTGAAAATCTCCACTTAGACACTATTTTCCTCCCTTCCAAACACTGGTTCAAAATGGCGAGGGTACTAGCAATGCATGGCAGTTGCTCTGTTGTTGGCTGCACAAAGCAGCACAGAAGTCTGTTTTTACCTCCTAAAATGTTGTATGTGTGGGCCTACCACTTCACTTCGGACTGCTTTCTCAACGAGGGCCAGTACAAAGCAGGATTTGCTAAGAATATGAAGCTAAAGCCTGTATTGGTACCCACTGTCCATGACCAAAGTAATGTGGGAGCTGTAAGGTATACTATTTATGCAGTCACGAGAGATAACTATTGCGCATTCACCAAAAGAGCTCTAAGGAAAGAGAAGACAGTGGAGGTGCAACTGTTAGCAGGAGCAAATATTACCCAGCTACATCTAAGTCACTGAGTACCAACACACAAACAAAGTAAAAAGAAAAATATGGAGACACATAATATCTGTAACTAACAATTCAGAAACATGGACAGGCGTAGCACACAGAAACAGTGTGTTCTCGGTAGAGATCACTAGAGAGAGTTTTCAGGCTGGCTGAAGTCCAGGAAAAAACTGGGTTTTTAGACAACAAACTTCAGATTGACTGTATTGGGACCTCTGAGACCTTTGTGAACCTGCTGAAAAGGAGTAAAATATGGGACCTTTAAAGACCAGCTGGCACTCAGAGATTTTAGACACGAGTGTAGATGTTTATCAAAGCTCACTCTTTGTCATACTGTACATGTAAAGTATACAAACATACTCTCTCACTTTTGAACTTCTGTGATGTTCATAAGATTTAAACAAGAAAAAGACACGCATCTGGATGTTTAGTCCTACATCAGAGGGTTTTTTTGCTAGTTTTACTGCAGACCTCATTTTTATGGCTTGGTACACATTTAGTGTATGTGATAAAACTGTTTATTGTGCCAGAGAAACTGGGTGTGGTGTGTGATAGATTGGTTGCAGTGTTGTGTTGGCTGTAAGAAGGAATCTCATCGACCTCAGGACAAGCAAAGGCGCTGACTCTTAAAAGTTTCCTCTCGTCTCGAGGACAGGAAATGTTTGAAATGCGGGAGAAAGGCATGATCATCTAAACATGTGACAGCCATAAGATCAGACGTGTGTGTGTGTGTGTGTGTGTGTGGTTGAAGGTTGTGCGGATTTAAAGAGTGGATGTCGTGCTTTAAGAAGTACTTTAATCCTCTCTTCCCTTCAGAGGTGTGAGGCTTTCCACAGGCTGCCTCTTGGCTGCAGGGAGTGATGGATGGTTCCTATTAAAGTGGGGAAGGCAATTAAAAAAGAGACAATGAGAGCCAATCCCTCTCATGTGTAATCACTCTCCTTCTCTGCTGTGACTCTGCCAGGCAAACATGAGAGTAGTACAATGTTGAATTGTAGATCCAGAGAGAGTTTTATCACCTCTTTTCAATGTGGTTCCATGTAATTTTGATATTTGTCACTTTTTGACCCAATGTCTTGCATATCTCTTTTTTCCACTCTCCATCACTCTCAGCTTCCCTGCCAGGCTGTTTTCTGCAGCAGTGTCAAAGAAGTGAGTGAAAGTTTAAGTTAGACACCCTGCAAAGTCCTGCTCCCACTTAAGGGATTACCTGCACCCCCTGCAACTCTGTCTTGCTTGGACAAGTATTTCTCATCGGTTCTTTTTTCTCCTTTTTCCCTCCTGCTCCCCCAGCCAAGTCTGCTCTGAAAAATGGAGGCACACAGGAAAGGAAGTGGGGACTGTTACCTAGGGTACAACACAACCCAATAATGGTGTTGTTAAATTATACTCCTAAGGCTCAGAGCACAGATTTAAAATTAGTTGCCATTTTCAAGTCCCTAAAGTGGCCCATCGTGCCAGTGGTGGTGCTGAGGCAACTCTTCATGGATATTACCACTTCAGAGCACACAACACTACTCAAAACAAACTAAACCGTTCGACTTCAAACAAAAGACAGTCGGAAACAACCAGAAAGTTTAGCTTTCTTCTTCACTGGTTCAGCCCCGGGTTTCAGTAACAGTTCAGATGCAAATCCTCCTTGTACTAACCTCTGTTTACGAAGAAGTCATCGGTGCAGTGGAGAGCAGCCACAAATTATCATCCCAAACAACTTCCTCAGTCATACAGAATCAACAAAGCACACAACAGAGGGAAAGAAGAAGTACTGAAAAAGACTTTTCAGCTTTTGAGTGGGTGTGTCTTTGGAAATCAGTTGCACTTAAGTAGCACACTAGCATGACTTCAGACTTGACTTGGACTCAAGCTTTGGGACTCATAAACAATCTTTTTAATAATATCAGGAGCGTAATATTGTTCCCTCTTATCATGTCATCTCCCATTTCTATTGCCTAAGTGCCCACACCACATCACCTGCTGCTGCAACAGTGCTTCTCATGCACAGATAACCAAGACCATCACTAAGAGGGCTGCTCCTTCCTTTTAATACGCTTTTTTCCAGATCATGCAGAAATTCATGAAACTTTAGCAAGCAGGCAGACAACAGCACTGCTGAAGGAGAAAGATTACCATATGTGTATCAGGGGTGGATTTAGGGTTTGGTTAGGGGTGTCCTGTCCCCTCCTTTCCTGAAAATCTATTTTAAACCCTAAAATGATTGTCTGTTTGCCTTTACATGGATGGGACTTGTGTTATGATCACATCATATATTTATAACCTGATGAAAATTTGTGACATGATGAGATAATACAGAGCCCTTCATTTAGTGAATATTTGGATGTCATTAATACTATTAGAGACTTGACTGAGACTCACTGCTGCACTCACAGACTTAAGACTTGGACTTGGATTTGCACAAAATAGCTTGTATCGATCTCTGGCAGGATGTCAGTTTGTAAAGCCATGTCTCAAAACGAAGTGTTCAGAGCAGCTGAAAGCATGTTCTGGGATTATGCTGCCATCTGTGTAATCTCATGTTGTAAAATTTAGCTGTGTTTTTATACCAATATCCAACACTGTTTCACGTGTGTGTGTGTGCGCTTTTTTGTGTTTGTTTATCAATCGTTACTGTGAAGATTGCTTCATATGGATAACTTCACACATTCATCACCAGGATCCTCAGCTGCACTTTGTGTAACTTTGAGAAAGACTATAATTTGTGTTATACATAATAACTATCCGAGTGGAGAGATTAGATGAGCAGGTTTGAAGTTGGTTGACTGTCCGGACGAAACACTTTGAGAGTTTCTGTTTCACTCCTTTTCTCCTCTCTCTCTCTTGAGTTGGACTGTTTTGTTCTTTTTCAGTGAAACTCTTTTTGCTCTGCATAAATTGAGAGCACTGACTTCTGAACTCTCTGTCTTTTTCCATTAACCACTAAGATCCTCAGTCCTCGGCCAGTATTGTGTGTTCAGATAGGCGATAATTTAAGAATCCATTATGCGAGCAGTTATAATATATACCTGAGAGAGAGCTCAGGTACTGTATATTAAAAGAGATTAATGTGATGAGCCAGTGCTAAAGAAAACCAAGTGTGAAGAAAGACACAATGAGGACTTATTCCTTAATGCCGGAGGTGATGGAGGACTTATGTGATCCTGTGAGTTGTTTGAGCTCAGTCGTCTCTCTGTGGACATCATGACAGACAAAGGCAAGAGACTTGGTCTAATATGGTGGTGCAGCAGCTTAAGTTTCACTGCAGAAATGTAAGTTTTCTATCACCTTACTTACACATGGCAATGAGAAACAAGTAATTTAGGCATCAAAATATTTTGTGAAATAAAACCAAACAGAAGAAAACATCTGTTTAAGTGTTTGTTGAGCTTTGACCTTTCTCTTCTCTTTACCCTGGCGTAGCACTTTGCTGTGGGACTTTGTAACCGTGGCAACACACTTCTCTCCTCTTAGGTGATAAAATAAGTCTCCTAAATATGTCATTTAAGAGCTTGAATAAAATCATTTGGCTCTGTTTAATGCCTTTTACTGGGATTGTAATTTGGAATAAAAAATCTGTTGAACAACCAAACTGATCATCGTAACCGTGTTACTGATGGCCAAAACTATTTTAGATTTAGTCTTAAATAGTTTTGGCCATCAAAAATTCAAAACATTTTAGTCATTATTGTTTGTCTTAACAATTTTGTCTTTTAACTTATTCAGTTAAAGGTGGGGTAGGCAGGATCTGAGGAACTGCCTGTTTTGGGGAGAAATCTTGATCGTAAACACTACCCCTCCCAACCAGTTTTCCCCTTAGCTCCTCCTCCCCCCTCCATCTCTGCCCCAGCAAAGCCCCGCCCACAAACAGGTGCTCCTGCTTGCTCGTATTGTTCCAGTTAAATTCAGATATAATGCAGATTAACGCTTCTGATGATTACAAATGGGGCCGAGTCAACGTGAAAATAAACAGCATTGGTGCTACTGTAGATGCCAACAGACTACAAGTAAACACAATGTTTGCAGGACTTCTACAACCAGGATGAAGTGACATAGTCCAGGACCAGAGGTGAACAGTTCCTCCTTTTAAAGCGCCTGTTATTCCGCTAGAGTCTCCAGTATTTACTTTGTTTTCTTGCTTGTGTTGGCAGTCGTGGCTAAAGGAGGATTCAGACAATTTTCTGTACTTTCTGGTTGGTTTCTACTGTCCGATATTGTAGCACGCTAACTTTGTTTGGGCTCGTGAACAACACAGGGGAACAGCGTCTGCCTCACAACCAATCAGAATAGGGGAGGCGGGAAATGGCTTTGTTTTTAGTCAGAAAGAGCAGAGCACTCAAAAAATTTTAAATGTTGACTGCACAGACATAACAAAACACAGCGATATTGTGATATTACCAAATGTCATCAATAACTAATAGCTATTGACTGATAATAAAAGCTTTTTTGTATATACACCACAAAAAAGATGCTTCTTTAACAGATTTCTGCCAACCCCACCTTTAATGGACCAGAAAGTGCTTTAAATTTGATTTGATTTGATTTAAATCTGTGGTGTTTCACTCTCTAACCACCTTGTTAGAATGGTTGAGTTTAGACTCCCCCACAATGCAATGCTGCTGTGCTGGTCTGATCTACTGAGGTAATATAAAAGGATGGTGGTAATGTGTATAAGTCCAAGAAACGCCCCTGGACAGACATTCAGTTCACTGCTCTTCATCTTCAGTGATTCATAATTTATCACTGCAAATGAAATGTCTTGTTAAATTTCCTCCCTTACAGAGCTCCAAACTAGGATAAAAAAAAGGTTTACAGAAATAAAAAAAAAATAATTAAAAAAACTGCAAACATCAATCATTAAATTGACATCGCCTTGGTAACAGGTTGCATCTTCATCAACACACAGGTGGAAGAGTTAATGAAACTGAGGAAGAAGCGTAGAGGCGGAGAGGATTAGGGTGCACCCGTTGTAAAGAAGAGACAAAAGTAACAGTGTGCCTTACAGCTAACTCAGACTGTTACAGGACTGCATCACCCAGACTCTCAGATAGAGCTGCCATCCCTGTTATCTGTTATCTGTAATCTGTTCTGCATTTCTCCTCGGTATTACAGAAATGAAATGAGGAATTTTGATGTCGCACAGTCTAAATATTTCTCTCTTTTCTGTCTCCCTGTCTTTTCTGTGTCTGGTTTCCCTCCTCCTGCTGGATCACCTCCCCCATCCCCTGATCCGGGCTTTCCTCTGGGCTTGGACACCTCACCCCCGGGCTTTTGGTCCTGCTGTTTCAGGTAAGTGTTCTATTTCAAAGTATTACTCACAGCCCGCTCTGTGGAGCTGTGTGGAGCTTTTTCCTGGCAGCACAGTTTATCCCCTTATAAACTGGAGGTCAGGCACACATTTGGACCAAACCAGACCAGACTGGACTGGCCTAGACTGAACTAAACCGTGTGCCTAAAGCAGTTGAAGTCCAAAAAACTCATTTGGTTTTACAGGCTTGTAGAGACACACTGACCTGACCTACAATGCTGTGTAGCTGAATTAGAGACACAAAGTCATGATTCGGTTATGTAGTCATGCAGCAGAGGCCTGGGGCTCTATTTCCGTGTCTGCCGGCGAAGTGGCGGAGGGTGGTGGACCCCGTGCAGTGGTATTAACGTCTGGCGGAGCCCGCTGCACAGCCAGTTTGGTATTTTCGTGGACTGAGGCGCACTGAGGTCCGCCAAGCTGGGCATGGTGACGCGGCAGGGGGAGGTGTTAACAGAAAGGACGCTGAAAGCTCGCCGATTCAAACCTGGTCAGCTTTCAGCGCAGGCGGAGCGCAGCTGGTCTAGTGGTATTTTGGTAAACTGGCGGCATACATCACCGATGCCTCATCGGCAGGTTTCCACAGTGTCAGGCACACTGACAATAAATGCAATAAATAATCATCAACAACTAATAATCTGAGTCAGCACATACATTTAGATCTATATAGATATATTCTGATCTATATGTGATCTGATGAGTGCGTTTGGCACGCGTTTGGACACTCAACCTGACTGAATCAACACAGCTGAAACCGCATTAAATTAAATTAAATATCTAGTAAATAGACACACATGATGAAATTAACAAGAGATGTAATTCGTCTCCCTCCTTTTCTTTCTTCCTTTTCCTCTTATTTCTCGTGCAGCTCGACCTGGACATGTCTCCGTGTCCTCTCTCCGTCCTGCAGCGGCTGAACAGATGATTTGTTTCAGTGATCAGATGAGTTTTTTACTTTAAACCGACATACGGATATTATAATATTCAGTTTTGTGAGCCAAATTTATTTATATGCCAACATCTATGAAAGAAAGAGCCAGGCCACGGAGCGCGATGCGTCATTTACGCACAGGTGGTTCTGACTTTAATGCCGTTATTGGAATTTATGTTGTGATCTGTGCGCACAACCCACCTTTGTCATGTGAGGTTTAAATATATGCAACTTTATGTGAGTGTCTTTATTTGTGGAAAAGGGTGTCTGTCTTACTAGTGGATCCAACCTTACACACACCAAATCCATCTGTGCCTATATGAGACAGTGTGCAGGACGCCCTCTGCAGCGTTTACAGTGACACTTGTTGAGGAGCTGCCTTCTGTCGCCATCGTGTGGCATTACTGTCTTCAGTCATCTCTTGATCTCTCTACTTCACGGAAATTGTAATATGCCTCGCTGGTGGCGGATTTAAAGGCGAGGAGAGGAGCTGATGTTATTGGTCAATACAGGTCTCCGCTGTGTTAAACCAACTTCACGCCCTCTCTCCTCCCTTTCTATGACTTACGCCGCTGGGAGGAGCTGAGTTAGGGAGGGGGGATACTTACCCCGGACTGCGCCGCTCACCAAAATACCAAATTGTGCTTGGGCACGTGTCCACGCCATGTCTCTGGCGAGGCATGAAAATAGAGCCCCTGGTGTTTTTGCACGACTTTCATGACAAAATAACAACATGTAATCTGCTATAACAACAGGAGCTAATCCTGTCATCTTTTGTAAATGACAGAAAGAAGGAAATTTGATAGTGTGATTATTCCAACACAGCCTGACAGACATTGATTTTTTACTTTATTGTGGAGCTTATGTGCTGTACCGTGAGGCAGCTTTGGGAATCTGTAACCTGTGTGAGACTTCTTATCTTCCTGTTAAGATTGAAATGAAAAATGATACCAGGTAAGGAGATAACTTCCTGCAGACTGAAGGTACCCAAAAAGTGGATTGATGTTCGCACAATTTCAAGTTTGAGATAACTTCAGAAAACTTAGTTTGGGTTTATTTCTTTCAGAGCTGTGTGCTTGTTTGTTTTTAATCCTGTGATCTGAGCTTCAAAACCTGTCACATCTTTTAACATGAATGTTCAACACTCAGCTGTCATGTACCAGGTAAGTTGCCATGCATTGCACATCTCAAGCAGCACAACAGAAGGGGGTCAGCAGGACTGAGGATTTCAGTGTTTTATGACTCTGCAGTCTGAGCTCTTATATACCGTCCCTCTCAAAGCAAGCACACAGTCTCCAGTACACATTTCCTAGAGTGAGTGATCGATACGGCTCGGCCTTTTCCTCCCACCTGAACTTACTGACATGAGGAGCAGCTTGTCACACCTGTTCACTGCTCCCTCTGCTGGTGTTTGAAGTGCTTGTTGACAGACAGCCTAACACTGATGTTAACACAGTGTTTGGTCATATTAATAACATTGTGTTTACTCCCTTGCTAAATGTCATTTTCACACAACAGTATCTCATCTCAGTCGATCCCCTGCAGAGATGTTCTTGCAGCTCGTTATTGCACTCTGTTGTGATCGCAGTAGTAGGTGCACATTCATGCATCCTCCCCCTCTGGCTTTAGTGCCCATCTTTACCACTCCACGGAGGGTAGAGGCTTTTTACAGAGATACACAATCACAGCTTGATGTCAGCGTGGCAATTCTATCTGATCGATACAGAAGTCTCCTCCTGAGTCGTGTCCCTCCTTTGATGCTCTACCAAAGTGCTCCACTAGATGGTGGGCCAGAGTTGAGAGTGAAACAGAAGCTGCTGTAGGAGAAGGGATAGGTTTTGTGTGCATGTGTGTGTTTGTTTTAAGGTTTTATGAGATTAAGCAGCTCTTTATCCCAAAGAGGGAGAGAAAAACATTTTGTCAATCCTCCTCTGTGATCTCTCTCATCGTCGCAGCTTACTGTGCAGAGATGAGTGTGATGCACATGCGATACGGTGAGATGCAGCAGTTTTTTTTTGTTTGTCTGTGTTTCTTTGATGTGTGTGCGTGAGCCTGTCACAGCAGATATCCACCTGTTAACACCTGTCACATGCCTCTGTGCCCCCCTGTGCTTCCTGACAGCGACTGTACTGAGGTTACACTCTAGAAACCAGCCCTGACAGTGATTTTCAGGTACAAGGTTCATGAGACGTGTTTTGGTTCACAGCACCGGGGTAACAACACCTGACAAAGCTTTAACAGGTTAAACAAAGACAAAAATAATTGGAAAAGTTGCACTTGGAGACCATGTAGGGATAAATAGGTGTAGCCATGGCAAAGCAGGAACACCAAATCAATGCTGCTTGTTTATTCACTGCCAAGCGGTTCAGTCAATTGTGTTCTGGCAGCCAGCAGGTATCAAGATCAGGAGGCGAGTTTGGCAGCTGGCTCTATATGACGGGTATCATCAGGTTGGGTTGGATTGAGACAGAAATGTTTGAAGTGCTATTTTCCACCTAACAAGCTCCGTAAAAGTGCTTGAGTTTGCTTTAAGAGGTGACCTGCTGTTGACTTCTACTTTTTCAGTGCGAGTTTTGTTGAAGAAACTTACAGTGTGTACTGAGATCCTTCATGGTGAACAAGGTAAGGTTGAGTAAAGTCCAAAAAAAGAATTTAAAAAAATCTGACAGGAGCTTCAATTTGCTGCAGGAAAACTTCCTTTTTCACACCAGAGATGTGTTTTGAATAGAAATACTCTCCTCCTCCTCCGCCTCTTCTTCTTTCTTAGAGTGGTATCAGACATGTTCAAGCCGCGTAATGAGAGGTTTTTTCAGGTTGCTAATTTGCACAGAACCCTAAACTGAGTTCAAGGCTGTGGTGTTTGGACTAATCAGCGTTCATGTTCACAAGAAGAGTCAGAGATAATTATGATAACAATGAGCACTTGTACCAGTGCTTCTCATGACCTAAAAAAGGTCATTTACTGTAATGGATCCCACTGCTGGAGAGCAGAAACGCCTGCAGCTAAAACAGGAGACGAAATTCAAGTAGGTTCATGGAGTCCTATTCATTAAGCACCCTAATGTCAATTATGTGCTTCAGTAAGTAGACTGCTTCTTTGTTTTTAAAGTTGGAGATTTGAAAGTTCTCTATTTCACTCTCTTATTGAAATCGACAATGAGGCGTTGCTTTTTAACACTTAAATTATCAAGGCATTTTGACTGCTATCAAAATTTCTGTCATAACTTTTTTCAAGTAAAATCTATACACCAGTCTCACCGTGATTTTTCCTAAATGTGTGTATATTTTATTCTAACACTGTTTTATCATTTAGATTTCAAAACACAAAAGAGAACTGAGTATTACTGACTCAAATGACCAGAGCATTCAAATTGACTGCATGCTTTTTAGAAAGGGTGTTATACTTCACTATTTGCCACATTTTCCCGCTCCTTCTCCTGCTCTATTGTTTGTTTGTACTTTAATCTCTGTGAAGCTAAAATCTTGCTGACATAACTTTACTTAAAACTCAAGAGACTCAAAAACGACAACTAGAAGGAAAATGACAAGTATTGAGGCTTTATGCTGCGTTCTAGTTACCTCGGAAGTTGAAAGTTGGAGGTGGGAATGATGTTACACCCGAGTTGGCGGCGTTCCAGTAAACAAGTCGGAAAACCATGATGGACGCCTACTGTTAGCCATTGTTAGCTGTTGTTTACAATTGTCAGCTGTCATTTGCAGTTGTCAGTTGTTGTTAGCGGTTGTCAGCTGTTGTTAGTTGTTGTTAGCTATACCAAGTAAACATTGCATAACACAGTAGTTTACTCTTACAAATACCACAGCACAGTGTTCACAGTTAGACGTTGGGCAGTAAAACATATACCATTTATTTAATTTCACAAAAACAAAACAGAAGTGCTAATAAATAATACATTATGAGAGCTTTCACTGCTACACTTTACTGTTGATGCACTGTGCTGCCATCTTGAATTATGACATCATCAAGTCGAGGTTGGCGAGGATCGTCCGACTTTCCGCATCGGAAATCTGAGTTCAAGGGGGTATTTCAGTTGAATTTCCGTCTCGGAGATTGGAAAGTCTGACTTACAAGTACAACTGGAATCCAGCCATAGCCTTGCTTCAGAGCCTTGATGAGGAAGAATTCCGATGGATGGGCAAGTTTAGGGAATGATGTGTCCAGGTATTTTAAGGAGTGTTCTTAAAATTCTCATTCATTATGTTTTTCATTTTGTGTACTGATGTGTTTTTATCTATTCCACCAAGTTATTATTAGTTTTTATTGTTGATTATCCAAATTATATGCAAATCAAGACTGAGCAGTCAAAATGACTTCAGTGGTCATTCTAGTTGTTGCAGAATTTTGGTAGAGGTTTGAAGTAATGGACACAATATTATAAACTTTGGAAAATATCTCTGAACAACAACCCTATTGACAGATTTGATGACTGTCTGAGAAAGAAGATAGTCGTTAAGTGACATGCTAAAGATACATCAA
Organism: Xyrichtys novacula; assembly: GCA_962446985.1. NCBI lineage: Eukaryota > Metazoa > Chordata > Actinopteri > Labriformes > Labridae > Xyrichtys > Xyrichtys novacula. Next base: position 20,200,200 of record OY660879.1, on the reverse strand, counting down.
CAAACAGCTGAACCTAGTCCAGCTTTAGCAGTTTTAGGTGTTTTTCATGGGGATCTCCAAAGGAATGAAAGAAGTATGATTACTGTACAGTAATCATGTTGTCAGAAGTGTGAATACAATCTGTTTTAATTCTGGAAATAGTTACTGTGTTGTATTTCTTATGGGGTTTCAAATTCAAAATCAATCTTTGGTGTGTTTCCCTGCCTGTTTTCTCAATATGGCTAAACATGAGGCAGACAAATATCTCTGTAATGTGTAATGAGAGTGCTTTTTCATAATGCACTGGCAAATATTAGAGGCATTTCAGCTCTGGACACATGGGCTCCTATTAATGGGGCCAACCTGGAAGAGTCAAAGGATTTGTTAAAAATGGTTCCAGACTTAGAAAAGTAGACTTAGAATAAAACTAGAAAAAAATAAGAAAAGCTTTTGAATTAGCTCCTTTAACTGCAAAAGTTTAGCAGTTTTATTCTGAAAACATTTTACTTTTGTAATGACTAGACTTGATGAAATGTCTGTCTGTTGTTAGTTGAGATACAGTGGGTTAAATTTTGACATTGATTTGTAACCCTGTGATACAATTCAGAGAATGGATGGTCTTGAAAATATGCCTCAAGATATAAACTGTCAAGAAAATATGTAGGCAAGAATGTGTACGAACCCTAAATTTAATCTTTCAAGAGGACTCGTCGTTTTACGATATACTGGGGTTCTTACTGGAGACATTTATCTGAATGTTTTAGGAGCCTGGATGATGTGAGTTTGTTTATTGTCCCTTCTTGGAGATTCATTTTCACAGATTCTGTACATACAGATATGAAGCGAATTACATATATCATACAGACTGTGCTTTCAAAGCACAGCATGCACCATGTCATTATACGTAGGTGAACTGGAGCAGTTTTATTGTCATCAGAACTAAATTTAGAGAGACTGAAGTATTGGTCTCTTCAACGCAGCAGTGCCCTTCTGAATCTGACTCAAGGCTGTCATCTTAAAAACTGTCTTTATGTGTTAAGTCAAGTGTTTAATACTTTCTGAAAATGTTCGACACAGCTGGAGGACAAAAAGGGTGTTGAGAAATGTAAAAGAAATGTACTTTATCTGAAATACAGATGTAAAAAGTAAAGCTTTCTTCAGGCCTTAAGAAAACCTGAGGAGGATGTTCCTTAACTTTAGAAAGAATACACTAAACTTCTTTGAAATTAGAGAGCGTATTGTTTTAATTGTGTTTATTTGTCATGTTCACTCAGGCATAAGTTTAGAGGTGAACTTTTCATAAATTTCACGCACCATTTCCAACATCCAACATCCAAATCTTACTTTGCATACTTTCTCCATCTCGTTCTGGCCTAGTTCTGCTAATCCCTTCTTCATCTGATCCATGGATTTGGAAAAGTCCCACTAACTGTTAGCCTCGAGGCTTCCTGAGTGAGCTACTGTGGGAGTTTGGGGAGAGATATGGTCAATGCTGTAAGCGCTTGAGTCTGGGAAATAATCAGAGTGGGAAGATAAATCTAACTATTGTTAAAAAATCGAATGTTTAATTGTAACAGAGATTATTTTCAGGTAGTTTTTTGTGTGACTATAGGTGAATTAAGGTGAATGTTTAACACTAGACCCGCCAACTTTCCAATCCCACTAGAACTGCTGAGGGGGTCATTTTGAACCCCTAGCTCTGATAGCATCAGTGATGCTGCAATGTCATTTCTAGAGGGTGCTAGGTGACGTATTTTCATCTATTTTTAAAATAATAATGGAGACTTGGCAAAATAAGTGTTTAAATATATATTTTTGTATTTTTTTGTGTTTGATTAATGTTTTAATCAAAAAGGTAAAATACATTTTCAAATTTAACAAACTAAGAACTGTTCAACAAGTAACGTAATAATGTAATGTTCAAATAATATAATGACAAAATACAATAATAAAATAACAGATTTCTCTATAGTAATAATAGTAATAATGATAATAATAATTGAATAATAATTTTAGAAAAACATATACAATGGCCTCTAGGAACCATTCAACAAACAATGAAATGATGAAATAACAATATATTTACAATATTTTTACAATAACAACATATTTTGTGGCGGGGGGGCAAAAAACTCTTTGGCAGTTCAAGGTTTAAATAGTTGTTTAATTCTTATCTCACACGCACAAAAATTCACTGAATGATTAATAAATCCATTTTAGGAAAAGACATGGAAGGGATAAAGGGATATTACGGCATTAAATCAAGTTAGGGTCAAACTCACCACAACACCGAGTTAGACACTCCATCGAGAGATGAATGTTGCCGGCCACTTGCTTCTCTAGTTATACCAACTTTAGTAACGACCACAGATAGCAATACAGAGAGCCACATGCTCAAAAAAAGGCCCTGTAAGGGGTTTATTTTAGCATTTTAAGACGGCACATGGCAAAAGTTACCCCCATAGTGTTTTTAATGTTAAAAGACAAGACAGATGGTGTTTAGACAATAGAAACATCCCCAAATATTAATACAGAACATGTCGAGGAGTTATTTCACATTTTCACTAGGACTTCCTATTGTTATCTTAAAATCTTTGGCAATATTGTAAAATTACGATAATTCGGATAGTCACTTTCCTTCCCTGTATGTGTGGAATGGTAACTGAGTGGTTAAAACAGATTGGAACTTGTGAGAAATACGTCTCCTTTTGTTGAGAGTAAATGACTTTAGTATACAGTGTGTGTCCTTGGTGTTTTCCGCTGTGAAGAGGAGGAGAAAACTCTGTCTTTATACTGAAAATCAGGAGGTTTTCTCACAGTGAGGTGTGTTTCCTGGGTGGTACAGATTGGCTTTAGTGGGACACAAAGGGAAGGAAACACCAGGGGGTATGTTATTGTAATTTGGCTGCTGATTTGGCAGCTTATCAACACGGTCAGCAGTTAAGGCTGTGTGACACAAAGCTAATGCAGGCAATGAAGACACTTTGAAACCCAGCTTGCTGCAAATTAGCAACTGTTTAGCAATTTTTATGAAGTAGCTCAGATCCGGACACAGAGACATTACACACGCTTTTAAATTCAGCGTGGCTTATATTGTTAATCATTATTAAGGATGCTTCAAAAGTGACATTCATTGGCACAGTCAGAGCAGAAACTGCTAATGGCTAATCCTACATTATTCTAATGGGGCTGCTGTACCATTATATTGACAAATTTAGACTAAAAAGCTTCAGTGTGCACTACAGCTGCATTGTCTGGGAACACCTGAAAAGCTCTTTATCACAGAAATCTTAGTAAATGGGGTGGATGGTTTCTGTCGGTGGCTACTGGGGTCTCAGGTTTCATTTCTTACATGGTCCAACTTTAAAAATGGCCTCAAATAGGTTTGTAGAAAAGAAGACGTAATGTCTACAAAACCAGACAGATGTAGCCTTATGGACGAATCTTAGATGTGATTTATCAGGTACTGCTGTGACCCGGATGTTGCCCTGGAGGGCTTTTGTGAAGCTGTACAAAATTAAATTTGGCCTTTGCAGGCAGTGGAAACAAAGGCAACAATGTTTTTACCTCACTGTGGTTGTTTTCCTGTGCAAACACAATTTGCTTTTTGCTGTTGTGCCCCCCGTTTCGCCAAACGTTGACCTCTCTGGCCCTTGACTCTGTTTCGTTTATCCACCTTCAAGACAAACATATGGAAACACAGTAAAATGCTGAAAACTTTTCCTGCTCATTGCCATAGAGTTTTTTTTTTACACCGTCCTCTGGCTAAAGGATGCTTTTCAACCAGTTTATTTACATGCACTTCAAAAAATCAATATATTGCAATAGTCCAAGAAACTGGACTTTTAAAATGCATGTAAACATGTTAGCCCAACTGAACTCAAACCTCTTATAGTTGGACTAACGTACCTGGACAATGTGGTTGGAGATCGATTTTCTCTTTCATGCGTGTTTGCAGCTCATGGTTGTCAGACTCTGACAGCAAACCCCTCTGCTGCGGAGCGTGGCTTGGCAAGGTGAAAATACTCTGATATCAGCACAAGAAGGCAATTAAACACAAATATTATAATCAGCAAACCACCAGACGTTGATTAACGTGGACACTCTTCAATTTTCCTGTCTCCAGCTGGTCTTCAGTGGTTGGACGAATCCAAAATGGTGAAAACAAGGGGGATGTTCTGACACTGGCTGTTACCTGTGAAATGGGGGTTTTCTGAAAACACGCCCATTAGCATTTTGTATGTTCCTCCTGATGAAATTAACCATGGACTGTTAATTGAGGTGGAAAAAAGTCGACCAATTAGAATTTTAGTGGACTCAGCACATATCAGCTAGTAAGTTGACCAGTCGACTGGGACTTTACCGCCCTACCAGGTAGTAAATAAAACTTCAAGAGAAAAAGAGAAGATGTAAAAAAAAGAACTATCCCAACACAGACACAGACATGCTTCTGTCAATAATTTGATTCTTGCCCAGTGCATGTAAACTGAAATAAATACAAAAGTCCAGTTTAATCTCCTAATCAAGCTATGGCCTGATCTCCACCTAACTATGAATGTAAACGTACTGAGATTTCAGTGAAACAAACCTCGACCTGCTTTGTCTACAATGGTTCTCTGGCAGGAATCCTTGATTCTCTGTTTTCAGTCACAGTCTAACAGGACTGTTAGCATGCTCAGAGTTGTGCTTGTAGTGTTTATTTGGAATAATTTTAAATCTTTTTTAAAATTGTTTTTACACAAATCTTTGACTTTGTAACTGCATCAAATTCGCTCAGATGAAGGCTGAAGTTATTCCACGGATATCTTAACAAGAGCATAGATGTGAAAATTGGACACAAAACCAGACTATCTGAAAATCTCAGAAAGCTGTTGTTATAAAACTATTTTATTCACAGTATAAAATGAGCATCATTCAAAGAAAAACTACTTCAGACAAAGACATTGACTAGAATGAATGGGAGGAAAGACTCTGAATATATCTGTCCATGTCCATGTCCTGGAATAGATGCAGCAGTAACTGTTATGTGTTTTCAAGTACGAGGCACCAGGAACCTCAAAATAACTACAGCTACGTTTACAGGTTTATGACGCCTCATCATTCCTATCCTCACTTCCCTTGAAACAGATGAATGTGTGCTATCCTGGGGGATGTAATGGACCAAAAAATGACAGTGATTATGTTGCAGATGTGAACACAGCACGGAGAGGAAAGTCTTGGTAGGAAGTTGTTTTTTATAACCCCTGATTTAAACCAAAATATTGAAAAGTTAGCTTCTGCTTCCAGAAAATGATGACTGATGATTGCTGATGAGTTTCATGATCCGCTACCTCTAAACTCTCGAGTAAGCCAGATGATGGATTTCAGTTACAAGAATAACTGTCAAAGCATGAACTAATCTTAATTATCTAGAAGTGCTGAGTCAACAAAATTCATTGGCAAACAAGCTAACCACAATATTCAACAAGCAACAAGATAACACTGACATACAGCAAATATGAAGTTAACCCAAAAGGACACAAAACCTTCAAACCTAAAAAAGAGAAAACTGAGTGAGAGGATAAAAGCAGTAAGAAGGAATATTTTAAAGGGAGAAATACAAGCATTAAAAAGGAAGAAAACAGTAAAAAGAAGTGCAGAAAATTAAATAAAAGCAGCAACAAAAATATTAGTGGCAACTAAATCATTGAAAAGACTTTAAGAGTCACTAAATAGTCAACATAGAATCAAAGCAAAGCTTTACTAGCTTGTTTATTAACTCTCCTGTTTTCTAAATCAAAGCACACTGACTCACTGTATATAAGCACACAGTGAAGTGTTTGTGTATTCCTCTATTTAAAACAGACTGAAACCACCTATGACCTCTTTTTTATTTTTACTGATGCCAGTTCCCTTTAGTTCATCCAAGCTCCATTGTACCTGACAAGGTAGACATTTGAAATGTGCAAATGAAAAGACTCTGCTAAGTAAGCATCTTTCAGCACATCTATTCAGACAGGGTTATTTAGCCTGTATGAATTAGTCTTCACTTCTGCAGGAGGTTATCAGTAATGGGCTTGATTGTTGCAGAGACGAGGATAGAGATGAGAAGTGATGATCCCTGCAGTGATCTACAAAACAGATATTGTGACACACCTCAGCGCTGTTGCCTTACCTGTCCCAGATTTTTGTAATTGTTCAAGTTTGGTCCCACAGGCATCAAGCTCAGGTTTGTTATTGACGATGAGCACACAGCAGCAGCTTTTATAATGTCTCATATTTTGGTGCAGTGAGTTTTTTCTCCTCCTGTCGCCTCCTGTCTGCTCACTTTCTTGGCCTATAAATTATTTATTTTGTGTGTTTACTTTGGGAAGATATGCGGTCATGTTTGCAGCAGATAATGGGGATCCAGGTGAAGACGAAAAATAAAGTGTAACTTTGCTGTGGATGGCGTCTCTTTTATCTTCACCACTGTGTCTTCTCATGCTGCACAGACCATCTATTAAAGCAGCTCTCGAAATCTGCAGTTTCATGAAATCAGCTTCATTTTTCTGAATTGTTTTTTTTTTTTTTTTTCCACTCAAGATAAGCAGAGATAAACAAAGGGATCTCATGTGCTTCTTCACTTCATTTCTCTTTCAGCACTGTGATTCGCACAGGGCTAAAAAAGAATTTTGGCTTTGCCAAGTGTAGAACCTGTTTTCACATAACCAGATCACAAGTGGTTGAAATGACAAGAGAGAAAAAAAGCAGCAAGGGAGAGTGGTGAAATGGAAAAAGATGGATTCCAGGTTTATTACACAGAATGAAATCGAAACACCAGATGTTTAGTGTTCAGTACGAAATATCCTCATGCTGTAGAAAGTAGAATTCATTTGACAACTTAGAGCTGTGAACAATTGCTCAACACTACTTCTATCAGAAAGAGATGTGGGAGAGTTATTCTCTGTTTACCCTTTTGACTGAAGTATATAGAGAATTATTGAATGGATCATGGAACATTGTAGAACCTGCACTCACCCAAGCAACAGCGAAGTCTAGTCTCTCTGAATTTTCTGCAATTTTTACTAAATTTTTTTGTGTTTTTGTTGTGTTTTGTCGACTACTGAGAGATATTTCTGCTGGCCCAAGAGTTTATTCAAGAAAAGAGCTTCTTTCATTGAGACAGACAACAACATCCAATTCTAGAGGATACCTTGGTTGCTATGCTGATGCAAAGGTGAAGGCAAAGTTGATGGCTAGGAAATGGAGGTATAAACCCTTTCTTCCATCAATCATAATAGGAAACAGCAACTCTCTGCGCAACAAAAGTGATGAGCTGGAGATATTGATGAAGACTGAGAAAGCATACCATGACTGCAGTCTCCTGTGTTTTACTAAAACCATAGACTGTATATAGAATGGACAGAGTCTGCCTCCTTGCCGGGTGAAGCCACTCCTAGAACAGCATCCTCTAGTGACAGGCTGCAGTATAGTTCATAAATCTCGCCTCCGCCAGCAAAGCTTTGGGAGCTGTGGACAAATTTTAGAAATTTATTACACAGAACATACATTTTTTTCCCCCTGGTTGTGATGTTGACATGTAGTGTCTGTAAGATTGGTTTGTGCTGAAGTCCTCCTTTTCTGTACAGCTCAAGTTTTAAAAGTTATTAGGGGGTTCATGTTTTCTATGATTGACACTTGATACAGCCTGTGAGCACATAAAGATTGTTTAGCTCACCAGGGGATATGCTGTTTAAGCTGAGTGTCACCACAGCGACTCTTCAGCCCAATGTACACAAAGCTACTGCGCAATGTTGGTTTCAGGAAATGGAGAGAAAACGCAGAATTGTCAAGAGCTTTTTGGCTTCAAATCTGTATACTGGCAGAAGGCGGAACCAAGTTGTCCATAGTATATACAGTCTATGACTAACAACTAAAGTTGAATCAAAACAACTCGGACTCCAGTGTGGATCTACCTGGATTCACTCTCATAAGATCAGACAGAGATGCTAAAGCTAGTGGCAAGAAGAAAGGAGGAGGTCTGGCTTTATTTATCAACCAGAGAATTATTTTACTAATTTTATATGCACTCCTGCACTCCTGAAGAGGTACTTGGTAAAATCTAAAATTGAATAGGTACTGAGTTGGAAAAAGTGGCGTCAGGATTTCGAAGGACAGACCGCTGATTCATGCTGTAGTTTTGAAGGGAACTCTTTATTAAAACAAGGCATACAAACTTCTGAACATCAAATCATTAATTACCCCTCTTCATTAATCAATCCTCTTTTAGAATTACTACAAGACTGACTGTACAGACTTCAACCCACTCCTTCCACAGCTGAAAACTATTCACTCAGGACTAACTAGGGATGGAAAATAATAACAGCAGGGTCCATTAAATACCCAGTAAAGCTTTTTTTCTGAGCCCAAAAAAATCAATAATGTTTGAGTTTGCTGTTGAGTCTTGGGGGTCCAATGAAGTAACATTATACTTTCAGTAAAGCCACGCCATGTTGATGAAATAAATGGTGCATGCACCTAAATAGATTGTCTAATGAAGTTTTTGAACAGTGAACAGCAGGTATGAAACTACATGGAGAAGCACTCTGCTGGTCATTTATTTCTGACGATGGCTGAACGTGCGCAGAGGTCCAAAGTGTGGCTACAATTTACCAAAGCTGAAGTTGGAAATGACTCAAGATTCAATTTATGTTGCAAAATACTCTTGAGGGTAGCACACAATCTGCATCACCAAGCACACCTCTACTGTGCATCAAATCAAGCCAAAATGCAGAAGCTTTGACTGCCTTTATCAACTCCAGCTGCTGCTGCTGTGGGGCTGCTGTTCTCGTCTTGAGCCTAAGCAGTCAGGGTAAGCACGGCCAGACTTTAGAGCAAGTCCTATTTGTTAAAAAGCGTAATCCAGAGTTGAAATCAGCTGAATCAGTTGAAATCAAAGCTAGTTAGCTCACTAACAAGGTGGCATGCCATTACATCGTTGAGCATTCAAGATTTGATCAGTTAAACAAGGATTAGGTGAAAGTAGATAACACATCATCATGATACGGCATAAAAAGTTATAAAAACAAAAGTTTGAAGAAAACAGTTAAAAGTAGAGTCTTCCGTAGCTTCAGGCGTTGGACACCCAGGTATCCACCCAGCTGGTGTAAGTTATTTATGTAAATGTGGATTTAAGCTGCTTTTAAATGAGAATTAATTCCGTAAACATAAAAATATTCAGATTACATATGCCTCCTCCTCTGGTTCTTACAACCACGTTTATGTTTATCTAGATACAACATAATATATTATTAAAACCTTCTGAAACTTCTGCCACTTTTTCCAGACTTATCACAACAGCTGGTGGTGGGATATCATGACATTTTTATTTGTGATCCCCAGTTGCTGGATTCTGTTCAAGCTGAAAACCCACAGGAAGCATGTGTGTCACTCCTGTTTTGCTCTGTTTGACAGCATGAACCTAGGCTCGCTTGGAGAGCAACACAACAGAGTTCAGCCTGGAATCGAAAGCTGCATTGCGTTTTGGGATCCTGTGGGCGGGAACGGGCAGTCAATTTTTTTTCCAGTGAGTCCTGAACGTAGCAAGTGCCAACAATGCTGGAATCAATTCAGGACAAAGAAAAAAAAAAAGGATTAAAGCTGCATTTTTACAAACAAAGACAAAACAAGGCAAGTCTGAAAAATATCTCATTTGCAACTGACAAAATGGAAAACACCAAGAAAAGTGTAAAAGTTGTCATGTTGCCTACAGCACGCTCTAGGGATGCTCGATACTGGCTTTTCTGCCCATATCCGATGTTGACCAACTCTTACATTCAGATACCTCTATCACCGATGCTGATATATGCAGGCTTTTTACACCAGGACTGTTGGGTAACAATTTAACATGGCTTATTGTGGAATTAACACATTTTGCCTAATTTTATTGTGATGCCCCTCTGGATGCATATATAAATGCAACAGGGCTTAAGTATACACACTATAATAGAGAATAAGAGAACAAATTCAAATTAAGTTTTGTATTAATTCCAACATGCCACTGCCATATTTATTTATTTACTTTTAGAGTTTTTAGAAACAAACATTTTGCCTCAAACACTATATACAATGACCAGACAAGGAAGACGCATATCTTTAACCATCTTTCTGTTGCTTCTTTTCATCACTCTGCTGTTAAAATGCATCATGTAACTCCACATGCTTCTTTTTGAGATGGGTGATACAATTTGTGGTAGCTTGCTTTCTCCTCTCATGACCAACACTTTGCAGTCGTTGCACGTCGCATATTTATTATTTGTAGGCAACGCTTGCAAAGAGTTCCACACCACAGACATCTTATGAACAAAGCAAGCTTGTAAGCTACTGTTAGCAATCCCCAAGAGTCTACCGTGTTGTTGTTATACCTCACCAAGAGCGCACCTGCAGGACATCCTATGTTGCGTTCATCAAGCATCCCTCATGGGTGCAAATGAGGCACCATTAGTTTCAGGTGGCCCACCTTCTCCATTCTTAGAAATCTAGCAGGACTTGGTGAGAGTGGGATGAATAAAACAGTCATGCGCAGGCCTGGAGACGCTGGACTCATTATACACAATGATACACCAACTACAAGTTACTGTACCTTTCTGTTGCTGATTTAAATTTCATTTACATTTGTTTTTTGGCAGGCTTAGATGTGTTTAATATTCACAAATACATCCCACTTTGCAGTGCTGTTGCTTTCAGACAAAGTTAAGCACTAAAAGTCCTGCTGTAGTCGACATGGATCTGATATTGGACGGATTGGATGGTATTTGCTGCACAGCTTGACCTGTGCTTGGTGCAGGTTTGCTGAAAACAGACTTGGTACATAATCAAGTGGTGGTGAGAAGGGAAATGCTTCTGGTATGGAGTTGAGACCTACAGCATTGACTGTAACAGGAACCAATCAGCTCAAACGGTCGACTTCATCGGCTGATTTGTTGTGTTTCCAGCTATTTTCTGTCAGATAGCCTGATACATTTTAAATTAAACTCCTGAAGATTTCTGTTTTTCCTCTGTCAGGGTTTTTTCCTTGCATCAGGTGGGATTCTGGTTACACCAGCTTCTTGCCAGAGGCTAATGAGATTGTTATAACCAATTTAAGACTTGTTTGTGACTCAATTATTGTACTCCTTTTTCACTAATAAGCTCGAACACTCAGTGATGAAGAGGATGCAAATTCAGGTTTCGTTTTGCATAGGGAATCCATTTCCTCTGCCAACTGAATAGATCTCTGGCATGAGCAATCTGCTAGTATGTTACAGCTTGCAGAAGAATGAAATTGGCTTAATTAGATTAATGGGTTTTGTTTGTATTCCTCCTGAAACTGATGAAACATCCTCCTGCCCCCAGAAACCCACCCTTATCTGCTGTGACCAACACACAGAATAAAAAAGCTGTATCGAATCTGTTATGGGACTGAAAAAAAATGGTCTACCACCCCCAGAAGAAAAGGCGTTTGGGAGGGGGAAGCATGTTATCTCATGTCTTTTGGCATTCTTGTGTTGGAGGAGGAGGAGAGCTATTTTTATTGAACTGCAAAAAAAAAAAAAAAAGTCATAAAAACATATAATCAAACAATCCCGGATGTCTTTGTTTTTTCCATTCAAATAAACAGATATCACACTGCTCTGCAACCCAGCTGCTGAGCAAAGAAATCAATAAATTATTGCTCTAAAATAAACTTCCAGTCCATTGTTCCCTGTTCCCTGCGGTGAAACAGCAAATAAAAGCAAGAACCCATCAGAGCGGTGGCTCAGTAAAAGTAAAGAAACAAATATTTTGGCCTGCAGGGTTAAACATTTTCACTATCACATTATTTTTTCTGAGCAAAATATTATGTCTGAATTAACGTAGTGCGACGGCTGCTACCTTATTGAAGTGATAGCGGTGTGTTTAAGGAGTTTTATTTAAGCTGTGCATTCTGGGAAAAAAAGTCAAAAACAGTTCAAGGGATCATAAGAAAGCCAGCTCCTCCTGGACACGACTGGTTTCCCGGTTGCGACTCCACCTCCATAAGCCATCAGCTCTCTAATGAAGTGATGCACAATGGGATAGCATTCATTCAATATACACTCCCGCAGTGACCCAATATGAGTTTTCCTCTCTCTTCTGTCCTCCCACTCTTAATTTCCAATCCTTGCTCTATGTCCCGCTCCCTCCGTGTCCAATGCTGTGGTTTCCAGGCTTGGCCAATAACCTTTATTCCCTCAATAGATTAAGAAAACCACAAGGGACGGCCTGAAACAGGGGAAGAGGAGAACAAATGTGTCTAATACTCCAGACGTCACCATCCTCGCTCTCAAGAGGGCGTGTGAGTTGGGGTTTGAGCTAAATGGCGTGATTAGATTGGTTCTGTGTTCCAACAGAAGCCCGGCCCACTCGAGCCCTTAGGCTTTATGTGTTTTCCACTCGCTACTCAAAAACATCAGAGCTCCGCCTGTGGGTGCCAATGTGCCATTTGAGAGAAGATGTTTGGTGAAGTGTGGCTCGTGGCGGCTCCCCTGCAGAGAGGGTGATGATTGAGGCTGATGGGGAGGAATAACAGTCAGTGACTGGGGCCCTGCAGGGCTGTGTCTCACGCTGATGACATCATTAGGAAGGATAGATGGGGAGCTGCGGGAAAACAAATGTGTCCGTGTTTGTTGATGTCTGTAGACGTATTAAAAAAGGCTGGAGGAGGGTCGCAGAGATAATATTGTTCACAGTCTTTATTACAGATAATGAAGGTTGGGCTATCTGTTCAGCATCAGTCTACTGTGGTTATTCAAGTCCAAATCCAAATATCTCTGTCATGACATACCACTCTGCCTCAGCTAGATGGAGCGGGCTTAGACAAAAACCTCAAGACTTAAACCATTTAGCTTTAAAGGTCCCATATTATACTCCTTTTCAGCAGGTTCACATAGGTCTCAGAGGTCCCAGAGCAGTCAATTTGTTTGTTGTCTAAAAAAAGAGTTTTTTCCTTGCCTGAAAACTTTCTCTAGTGATCTCTACCGAGAACCCGCCGTTTCTATGTGCTGCGCCTGTCCACGCCTCCTTCAGTGCAAGCCACACCCCTCCCCTCCCTGTCTCTCTGAAAGAGAAGGGCGTGGCTTGCGCTACAGCACCGTGCGCTAATGTTTACAAAGAGTGCTAGGTATGGCTAGTAGAAGCAAATATACAAATATTTTGTGTCTCAATATTTTTCTTTTTACTTTGTTCGTGTGTTGGCACACAGTGACTTACATGAAGCTAGGTAACATTAGCTCCTGCTAACGGTTACATCTCCGCTGTCTTCTCACTACTTGGAGCTCTTTTGGTGAATGCACAATATCGTAAGTATAGTTATCTCTCCTGACAATGAAAACAGACTTCTGTGCTGCTTTGTGCAGCCAACAACAGAGCAACTGCTGTGCCTGGCTCATACCTTCACCATTTCAAACCAGCATTTGCAAGAGAGAAAAATAGTGTTTCAGTGGAAATTTTCAGGGAGCAGAACAAACATCTCGGGCAGGGTTGGTGACCCTGGGTTATAGTCAAGAGTTATAGTTATAGTCGTCCATGACGTCATGAGAGGCGATAGTTTCAATCCGCCCCTTTGAGCAGACATTTTCTGAAAGGTAGAACAAGCAAGAGAAGAAGAGGATAGCATTTTCAGATTTTTGGGAGGTTTATAAACAGGCTGGGGATGCATATTATTGTTAGAAAACAATTTAAAAGAGAATGTTGCATAATTTGGGACCTTTAAAGATGACGTGCGGGTATTCAAGAGTAAAAGTGACATGTTTAATTGGATCCAAAAATAAAACTCTACATGTACAACGTAAGTCCCCAAAAAGTTGGGACAATGTTTATAATGTTGATCAATTACTTTCCTGAAATATTTGGTTTCCCCAGAAGGATAGACAGAGGAGGAGAGTCAGCACTGTGCAATAAACTGTGAGATGATATAAATTAGGGTTAGGGGTGAAGGGGTGTTCCTCAGTGTAAATTTGATCATCCACAAAACACGATTGTTAAAGAGGGAGAGTCTAGAGAAATCTCTGTACAGAAGGATTAAACAGAAAGCCATAAATGGATGACCCTGATCTTTGGTCCTGCAGGCCACCCAGCTTCAATAACAGACACTATTCAAACCCCCCCCAAAAAAACTAATGCAGGTAAAAACTGCAGGATGGAAAGAGGAAACCATATATAAACATGATCCATAAATGCTGACCTCTCCTCTAGACATGAGCCTATTTAAAATAGACTGAGATGTTAGCTTCACACATCTGGGGCTGTTCATTAATACTATGCTGATGTCCAGATTACGTCTTTTTCAGGTAAGACAAACCCTATTCTGCTCTTATTACAACAGCATGGTTTTGCAGTCAAAGAGTCTTGATGCTTAACTGGCCTTGCTGCAGTCCTGACTTGTCACCTTATGAAAACATTTGGAGCATCATGTAAAGAAAACATGCCAAAGAAGAAGCTAAACTAATGTTTTAGTGTGTGAGCTTCACGTGGCTTATTGATGGGATTCATTTGTTGCAGTGTGTGCTTTCTCAGATTTTCAGAAGTTGGGTCACACATGGCTAAGACTATGATGAAAAAATAAACTTTTATTTTTACTTTTTAAGTGAAAAACTCAATGTTTTCCTGTGTTTATCTCTTTTTGATATTTATTTCAATCCAGCAGAAGTCTGAGTCTCTAAACTGAACTGAAAGTAAAAAAAAATAATAATAATAACTTTAGTTTTTCCAGGTTAACCCAGGTTGATACTTTGGCAGTAGAAGCGAACCGATCACACTGAGGGCTGTAGAAGGAAGTGCTGCCCCTGGGCAAAGCACCTGTTCTAAAGTCTCTGCCAAAACCTTTTTGTAAGTGTGTGTGTTTGTGCGTATGTGTGTGAGAATGATTTACTGTGTGTTCCAGATCTAATATCTGAATATATCCCTCCATCCACACTTCTTCTCTGCCTCCCGGGTGTTGTTCAGGCAGGAAGGAGACAGCACTGGGGAGATGTTAGTGATGAGGACCAGACATGACACACATTCATCCACAGGATATAATTCCCAAGCTGTCATATGAGCTGTTATTGTTGTTCCAAGGCTTGTTGGTACATTGGACCCAAGGTGAAATTACCTTCTGCATGGATGTGTAGAGCACAGCATGAGCTCACGATGTTCCACATCTGAGGGCATGTGTGTCCCGGTTTTATGAGTGTTATATTAAGTTATTTGTCCTGCCTGTGTGAAGGTGAGGGAATATGAGCAATAATATTCAACAGTTCCTCAGGTTCTGAGAGTATATCCGCAAAAAGACCATTTTACAGTTTTATTGCTTTACTTTATCTTGTTAAGCAGCACGGGCAGTGAATCTGATTTAACAAGCAGTAATATTGTTGTGCTGGCTTGTTGTGTTGCTTGCTTCGGACCTGAATCTGCGAACCCTTGCAGCACTAATTTTTTATAGTTCCATAGGTGGGATTGGTGTTAGCTGAAGTGGGATCACTTTGTGCACACATAACACAAAGTGCTTGGATTTGTTGTCAAACAAAAGACTATTCCTGTGCCAAATTCAGAGCAGCAGTCCTTGCTTTGTCTCCATTACTCAGCAGTGGTTGGTACATGACATAGACTATAAATTAAGCACAAGAGCTCCTGCCGATGTGATACCAAACCATTTAGAGCTCCCTGTGGCAGCTGGCTGCAGTGTAAAACCTCCCTCCTCTATTATAACAGCCAGAACTTGGGTTAAACTAGAAATCTAAAATACTCTTCAGACATGTTTATGTCGCAGTTAATTATCTGAGTTATGTGGTAGTTTTCATGATTTAGTGCAGATGAGTTTGAAAGATTTTGTGAATGACAGCTGACTGGTATCAGCAGGTTTCACTGTTGCATTCTGGGTAGTTAAGTTAGCTAACTATAAAGAAATATCCAAGTATAACTACAGTCCTTGATTAAAGGGGAGGGACCTCTGAGGCTGAATAAAAGGATATGAGCTCATTCACTCTCCACTGTGGCCAGTGTAGGTACCAGATGTGTTTGGGCTGCCAGATCGGCTCGGGGCCTAGCGCCTATTGATGATGTCACACCATTTGATTGGCTGGAAGTTTGTTTTGGTGACGTAAAAGATTGTGGTTGGTCCAGACATTATGGAAGCAGTTTTCGCTGGATTAAGTTTCAGTTCAGTATTTCAGTATCGTAGTTCTTTGGAGAAAACATGGACGAATTTTACAAAGTCAACTATTGCTACTTATCGAAGGGGACTCACGACAGCCGGACTACCGCCTCTTTTAAGTTGTCAAAGGAAACGTGTTATAAAAGCAAAACTATCTTTTGATAAAAGGAGATCCTGCGTACATTTTTGTTTTCTTTTTCCTTTAGAAAAGTTAACATATACAATTAAAGCCATCTAAAATTACAGTTGAGGAAGTTGTAATTCTCTGTGTCATATGGAGAGAAAATTTCTAAGTCAATTGAACAAACAAACTGAAATAAAAAAAATAAAAAAAACACGTGGAGCTTTTAACTGAGCACATTTGACTTATTAAATGGAGTGCAATGCAGTTTGTCTAAGTGAACTTGCCGTAGTGTAACATCTCCAACAGGCACCAATTGTTCAAATCTGGTTCAGCTTTTTTCATTTATTTTCCCATTTAATGGAAAATGACGCACAAAACAAGAGCAGCGATTCCAAGTAGTGACAATATTATAACATGATTGTATTCATTGTTACAAAATGTCATCAATTAAAGTTGCATTTAAAAAGTCCAGCAATTTTAAGTGGGATGCTCTCTGCATAATTCAGGTCCAGTTGATAATTGATTGTGAAAGTGGCCAAACAGATTAAGTGTTTTTCTCCAAAATTTCACCTTTAATTACTTTAGACTGCTGAGTGACTGCAAAGCTGATTTTAAATTATGATGAAGTTGACTTATTTGAATAGAATCTATTAATGCTTTGGCCACAGTTCTGTCACTGCAGCAATTAACCACAGAAGTTTTTTTTTTTTCTTTTTAAATAATTGGAGGAATAAATAATCAGGAAATCATGTTGTTATTGTGCCCCTTAAAAGCTTAAACAAACTAGGATTCAGACTGGAAAAGTTTGCTGCTAAATCAAGTCTTTTCAGTATAATCGCGGTCATCTGAGGACCATTTTGAGGAGGCAGAATTATCTGCATGTCTAGTTTTTCAGCTTTCACAATCCTGACAGGCCTTGACAGTCTTGACCTTTGAGAAGTCAATAACAGGAAGCTTTGTAGTCTGATAGCTTTGATGCACTTTAACTTAAGCTTACATCTAAAACATGAGGGAAAAGTGCCACACTAAAGATGAATAGTTTCAAGTAATTAGCAGGATTTCTTTTAACACAGACTTTAAAATAATAATTAATACCTTTGTCATCTTAAAAATGAGTTGTGTCACACAAAAGGTGTAATCAATTGACCCGTATTGACAAACTTAAGAAGTTGATTACACAGAATAAAAAAATTCTTCCCCCGATTGCGATGTTTACATGCAGTTACTGCAAGACTGGTTTGTGCACAAGTCCTCTTTTTTTATGTGCAGCTCCATTTTTAAAAGTTATTAGGGGGTTCATGTTTTCTATGATTGACACTTGATACAGCCTATTGGCATATGAAGATTGTGTAGCTCACCCGGGGGATAGGCTGTTTGAGCAGAGTGTCAGCACAGCGACTCTCTGCGACTCATCTGCCAAATGCATACAACGCTACTGTGCAAGTGGTGGTTTCAGGAAGTGGAGAAAATCCCGGAAATACAGAGAGAAATTTGGCTTCAAATTAGTATAATGACAGAAGGCGGAGCCAAATTGTCCATAGTTTATACAGTCTATGGTTACAACATTGTACCCAGACAATGGCACTTAAAGAATTAAAACAGCCTACTTATTTTTGTAACTGGAACTATCTATATTCCAGATTTTCACAGTACTGCACAAGTTGGCTAATCCAGCCTGTTTTATTCAGCTATGAAACACACTTCTCATAAAGCATGCACAGAGATACAGGAATTAGAAAAAAAACTGCAGAAGACCTCCTGCCAGAAACAGAAACAAAGAAACACAGAATTCAAATTCCAAAGTCGGGCAACTTTGCTCTGTAGCATCTGATCCCCCAAAAGTAAACAGATACCTATTTGGAGACCATCAGTGCTGTCATGGTCAAAGATTTTAGTAGTGAACAAATCAGGCATAGAGCTGTTAACAACTGTCTTTCAGGTAAATTTAAACGTTTTCAAAATAAAACTCAAGTAACCAAATTGATGAAGTTTTACCATAAAACTAAATAATGGTGATTGAACTCAAATAGTATTCCGATGATTCTTTCTCCGTTATGCATTTGAATAAACTACGACTTGACTTGACTTGACTTAGGTCCCAACGTGGCGAGAATAAACTACGTGTCCATCTCTATTGTGGTCTATTGTGTTTTTTTTGGTCCAGACACATGCCTTGATGTGTTTTAGTTTTAACACTGGCCCGCACTGATGGTAGCTTTTAAAAAAAAAAAAAATGTATTTTTTTTTAACAAGTTTCTTTCACTACTTTAAATGAAATCATTGAGCACATAAAAAATGAGCTTCTTTTTTTAATTGTATCCAAAAAGCAGAATGGAATTAAGTGTTATCAAAATGTTCAAAACAAATTACTTGACTTCCCAAGGAGTATATTGTGTTTTTCACTGACAATAGGCACAGAAGTTGAGCAGCAAACAGAGCAGTTGGAAGTGCTTGTCATCTGCTGTTGGAGAACAATATCTTATTAATTCAGAGATGTGTCATTGTAGAAATCCATCAATCTGATGCATTGTCTTATCACCTTAAACCCTTTGATTCATTCCCACAAACAAGGAAATTTTTAAGAATCCAGACAAAACAATACATCACCTACATCTGTATAAACACTCTGGAGAGAAAGCCTGTCATTAGCAGTGCTTCTATTATGCCGGCTGTCAAACGCGCTCTACTGTTGGTAAAAAGCCACAGAAAAGGAAAAAAGCATAATCAGTGCTGCTCAGCTCTCACTGGGTAGAAATGAGAAGTTAACTGAGCTGCTGAAAATAAAGTGGAGCTGTTTGCAGCAGTGACAAGTGTCTCCACTTATGTGTTAAATTACATGCACATTTTCATTTGTATGTGACACCTCTTCTGTGCTCAGACTGTGAGCATTTTACACTGCCGAGGACCAGAGGGGTTCATGGTCTGCTAGATCATGTTTGGCAGCTGACAGTCGATGCTGTCTTAATCCGTGGCCATCGTTCCTAACGGGGAAATGACAATCGGAAATGAAAGCACAGTCAAACAAGGGAATTCTGTCAGCAACAAAAGCAGCTGAATAATGCCTGGCTGGTTGATTGTTCTACGCTTGTGCACAGCATGATTTCTTTGTTCTTTGTTCCCCAAAAGCTGCTCTGTTGGCTGCAGAGACACTTAATAAATAAATGAATGAATGAATGAATTGATGAATTTGTCTCTTCTATTTGTTTTGTGGCTCTGCAAACATATGCCTCTCAAAACACCAGCCACAGTCTCCAAAGCTGGTTTGTTTCTGGTGTGTTTGAGTTGTACTGCATTGAAATTTTCTGTTAAATTACGTACAAAACTCACACAACCGATGACGCTACTTTAATGATTCATGCATAAAGAATTCCACGGCAAACAGAGATAAAGAGGATAAATCATGTGAAGGAGCCGTCATGCTGGGGGCGTCGACTTTGTATTTGTAAGTGGAGGAAAATTTGTAAGTGAAAGCTTGCCTGCTTATGCAACGGTAATGTGAGGCTGGTGAATTTTGTTTGCTGCAGGCCACCTGTGACTGATGGGCTGCGTTGGACAACTGTTAAAGAGAAATCATTACAAGGAAAGAAAAAGAAAACAGCTCAAGGCATGAGCTTTGACAGTGATCCCAAAATATATTTATGAAAATGAGTTTTTATTTACCTTATCGTTGCGGGCGGTGTTTACCACTGGAACATTACAGGCGCTGGTTTATAATAGACCTAGACAGGACAAAGCCAAGAGAAAAAGACATCAGCCTTGCTGTGGGGGATTGTGGGAAAAATTGAAAGGAAGAGAGAAAGACACATTACGTACATATGTTGGGTGAGGCGAATTTGACTTAAAATGGTGTTTTCTACTGGAGTTATGACTCATAAATTCTGAACATGGATATTTAACCCATACGGATTTAATTTTGTACACTTACTCTCAGGGGAAATGGAGCTAGGTATGATTGTGAGTCACAGTCTTTTAGCCAAACAAAGCTAATTTTGCCATTTTTTGATGGTGCCAGTTAGCAAAATGGCGAGTAATGCTTAAGAAAAGAAATCTACAAGCGCATTAAAAATAGAAATAAATCAACTGGCATTAACCCATTTCCATCGTTTTGTTTAGAAACACGAAAAAGATGTCAAACATCTTGCATGGATGTAAAATCTTCCAC
The DNA here is from genome assembly GCA_962446985.1 of Xyrichtys novacula. Classification (NCBI taxonomy): domain Eukaryota; kingdom Metazoa; phylum Chordata; class Actinopteri; order Labriformes; family Labridae; genus Xyrichtys; species Xyrichtys novacula. The sequence goes on along the minus strand of OY660879.1, from coordinate 20,179,782 downwards.
TGAGTTGGAGATTTTTTTTTTCTTAAGTTTCAGTCCCTTTCTGTTTCACACCAACAGTCTATTTTAAATCTTTTTAAACAACAGCCTGTAAGCAGAAATCTCCTCAGTTGTTGATACATTTACTGTAAATGATAACATGTAGCAAGAAGTTTCTGTGCAAACTTTTAGGAAAAGTTATCTTACTCTTGAAGGGGCTGCAAATTTAATTGACATTTTTCATTAAATTCCCTCAGACGTTTTTCCTTCTTTCTGTGGTTTTATTGACAGTTCTAACAGCAAACTAAGGCCTACGCTTGACACAGCTGCACCATGAAACACAAAAAAGATATGAAAGAAATTCCAAAACCTCCCCGAAGAATCCAAGATATGAACAAGCAGAAGAGAAATTGATGAAAAGCCGAAAGAATAAATTAAAAGTAGATTACTAAATCCTTTCTCCAAACTAATAATTGGAAAATCATAATGACCCAAAAATCCTGTCTCTGTTCTGCCGTGTGATCTCTGCACAGAGTCGGTTTGTGAGTCTACCCGGTCCAATCTCTCCATGGCGAGCCAATGAGTTTGCCTCTGTTGATGCTGAAATGCTTGCAAAAGTTATTTCTTCATTAGACCAGCTAATTGCCTGTTAGATCGAATCCCAACATCCTTTTTAAACAAATCCATGGCTCTGATTTACTCATTATAATTTATGATCCTCAGATGGATGTTTCCTCCACTGCTTTTGATGATGGATCCTCTTCTGAAGAGAAATAATTTGGACTCATCTGTACCACACAATTACAGGCCAGTTTTAAATCTGCCATTTTTTCAGTAAAAATATAGAAAAGCTTGTTTTCAATCAGTCAAATGATTTACTGAATCACTCAATATATTTTTTAGATATACCAGTCTGATTTTAGGACAAGTTATAGATCAGAATCTTATCTTACTAATAGAGCATCTATTTCAGTATGGGTGAATGCTCATCCAAACACTTTCAAATGAGTTGTGGTGTTCCCCAGGGTTCAATTTTGGGTCCTGAAACTGTTTAACATTTATATGCTACCTCAGGAGTAACTGCATTAAATTCCTTAGCTATGCAGATGTCTCCTCATGACCTAGGGCCAGCAGATACTGTATTTAAAATATCAAGTAATGTATAGTGGAGAACTTTTTACAGCTCAGCAAGGAAAAATACTCAATGCACTGTCCTTTAATCCATGTTAGCACTTCAAGAACCTCAGTGAGATGTTCACTTTTGAACTAGATACCAGAGATAACTCAAAAACAGCAGCTGAAAAAACATCACCAGAGTGCAACACTTTCTCTCCGAAGCCAATGCTAGGTTCTTGTTTCTGCTGTTATAACTTGCAAAATTGTTAGCAGTTGAGTTACAGGTGTTAACACAAAAACTAAAAAACTTGAACAAGGTGAAATTTGCTGATGTTGGCACCAGATATAAAAGCCAGAGGGTCACAAATTTCAAGTGCAAAAATGCAAAACTTTAGGCCAGTAGATCAGACTGATCAACCATCACAAAAACTTGCTAAAACATAATTTATAGTGCCGGTCAGAGGAAAATCACATTCAAATGCATCAGAAACATGTAACGTATGACCTCTTCACATGTATAGTTGAATACGTTGACCTATATTAGCAGTTTTACAGCTGCCTTCAGTCCTTGAACACTATCCGTTACTTTGGTTACATTCTTCCTAACATATAATTTACTGTGCACTCTTCACATATTCATCAGTCATTTTCCTCAGTTACCAATTTAAGAAATCATAGCTAAATTTTTTCACCTTTTGCAAGCACTTCCTGAACAAGTCCTCGAGGACCACTTTTGTTATTTCTTCAGATACTCAGTCAAGGCCAAATTCCTCAGAGTTTGATCGAAGACAAAAATATGGACAAGAAAAGCACTCTCTGATTGGCAGTAATGCTCTCATTTGGTGGCCCTTCACAATCACTTGTCACTTTGTCCTTGTGCGAGTGTTTGTCGGCACATGCATGTTAAACAGGGTCAAAAGCTCATTTCTGCAATCTCTGTGGAGGAGAAAAAAAGGAAACACTTGCATAATCAGTGGTGGATTCACATTTCTTCAGTCATCAAAGATAAATACATCAATCATGTAAAGTAACCTGTTTACATATTTCTAAAAGAAGTAACAATCAAGTAAGTTAAATACTGCATTGTGGTTGGTTGATCATGGCGTCCCTTGGTCAGCTAATTTTGTTTCTTCAATAGCAGACCTATGCTATGTAGAACAAACTGTTACTAGGGGATACAGCTCTAATCATAGACAAGCAGGAAGAGGTTAGAGACACAAAAACTGAGATCTATAAAAATGATGGTGGTGCATGAAGAAAACACTTAATGGGTCAAGGAGGGGGATCAACAGTGTTCGAGTGCTGATACAAGAAAAAGAAAAAGTGAGATCCTGCAGTGATGAGGCAGAAAAACTAGATGTGCTGAATTGTGGTTTTACATTTGTTTTAGTTAATATCCGGTTTAGTTTGAATAAGCAAGGCAGCGAAGTTTCTAAGTTGTTTAAAGGGGAATGTAATCTTCGACTGACCACTCTAAAGGTATGAAAACACTTAGTAAGAGGATCACAGGGTCCGTACATATACAATGTTTAATTGGTATGCCCAGTGTTAGGTAAGCATAGCTTCGGTCATCCTTGCAGGTCAAGGTCCACATGCCTGTGCTGGTTCTTCATTGATCTGCATAAATTGTAATTTGCAAGTTTAATCAGATGCAGCCTATATACAGCTTGATTCTCTATTTTTTTTCTGGGTCAAAATACAACAAAACCACATTTTACTCCAAGATGTCATCAGTGCTTGTTTATGCTAGGCTAGTGTGTTGTGGTATTATGGCAGTAATATGACATAAACTGAAGCTGCAACACATGCATTTACATTCTAGAAAGTTCATGCAATTAATTGAAACTGCAGTTGCGTTTAAACTTTGATTTTTTGATAGTTTTCTTCTTGTGTTTGTTTAATTTATTTCTTCTCTTTTTTACAGTGCCACCTTAATGCTCTATAACACCATAAAATGTCTTAAAATGCTTATTCAAAATAAATAAAACAACTCCGGGTCTCTTTAAGCTTCTGTAATCATGTTTGATGAGTGTGCTGGATTTAAAGACCTTACATATTCATGTTAAATCTGACTTTTCTTCACTCAGCACACAGTAAGACTAAAGCCTATCATCACTCTGTTGGTAGTGGAGGGCTCTTTTGTTGATGTAAAATTGCTGTACACACCATTTGAATTTTTCTATTTGGGACTGACTTGCGAAAATGCACTGAAGCCACTTGCAACTGTGTCTTGACAGAAATCTTCAGCGCCTGTGGTGTGTTGAAATAATATGGCTGATTTTGTTTGCTGGCATGGGTAATATTTTGCAATGCAAATAGAAAAATAATGCGTGGGAGCGTTTAGGTTGTGACTCTGACATATTTTTTTTTTCTTTTCCTTCTTTAAAAGTTAGTTACTTTTAAAAAGTTTCTTGAAATAGGGTTTTTTTTTTTTTTCTTTAGCTAATGAAGGCCAATGTTCAGTGACCCTGTGATATTACACTGCACAATCATATATAACGCTGCAGGGAATGAGATTTTTACCAAACCTTGATAATTAGAGGGCATAGACAGTAAAATGTTTCCCTCACTGCATAAGCAGTGTGGGAGTAGAATTTGACTAATTTTCGAAGTTGTCGCTAAGGCCTTTCTAGGAAGGATAAATATTTGCTTTACTCAGAGGCCCTGCATGAATTACAGGGGTAATTGTATTCACTGGATTAGATGCCTCGAGTTTTACTGGGAAATAGAGTTGCTGCCGCACAGCACCCTGTAGTCGTGTGTGATGAAGATACTAATCACCTCTCTACTCCTTCAAAATAGGGGTAGGAAGGTCTCATATGCTAACATTTTTCCAAGGCTTGGCACATAATCAAAGGAGACATAACCTTTCACTTCTCTAGCCATCAACACATCTGATATGAAATCATTTATCAGACAGGTGCAGTCCAAGTGACAGTAAGTCAATCTGTTCCTCTGTTTTAATCTTCTCTACACGGTGAGTAAATAAAAGATGAAAGGAATGATGGAAAACTCTAGGAAAAAAATAAAATAGGAGGAGATTACAAATAACTACGGGGCAGTTTTGTGTGTTTCTTACCCATGTTTGCTTCCCATCAGTAGCTGAATCCATCAGGCGCATAATAGTAGAAAACCTTTAGATATACATCCAACAGACCGTCTCTTTCAACATCCAAACTGTAGTCAGAATCAACTTTTCCTGTGAAATATTCAAGTTTCACCATCAGTCTGCCGAACTTGCACAACATAAAACAGACCTTCATGAGCAGAGGACTGTGTGCTGTGAATGCTTCAAAAAGAGACAGAGGAACCTGGTTTTCAAAGAGAGGGTGTGTTTGAACAATACTGTTGGGGAGCAGAGACAGAGCTCAAGGCTGTGGGATAATGAGCGGATTGTCACTATTTACTCCTCTCTAATGGGCATCCCCAAATCACACTGCTTGGCAACTATCTTCGTGTTATTGTAAACTATCTTTTTATGCTTTCTTTGAATATGTCGTGGAAATGCATCCACACAATGACCGGTGTGAATCTGTGCATTACTGAAACATTTCTCATGACAAAGGTGCATCATTTGACAGTCAGGAATGTGTTTCTGTCTACAGAAGTGTTGACTTTGCACCTTATATCTCAGCAGGGTATGTGTTGACAGTAAACCATCACACAGAGTAGGATTACATTTCCAACACCTCACATTCATAAGAATGCTGAATCTCTGTATTTGCTTTCAGCTATGGTTTGCACAAGTAAAAAACGAAGTCTGTACATAAAGGACAGTATATTCCTTATATTCAGAGCATATAAAGTCCATCAGGTTTATGACTAACAGGTCCTCTTTTTCTAATTCTAACCTTAATTGAACCATTGTTGTTCTTTTTGTTTGCTCCTCTTCTGTTTCATGAAGATAATCAATCAGCAATATATGTTTTAGGTAAGGTTTTAAATTAAAGGGATATTCCGGCATAAATTGAAGTTATGGTCAAACACACCGGAACAGCGAGTTAGACACCACCGCGAGAGATTAATTTTGCAGACTGCTTGTTTTTCTAGTTAAACTAACTCAAGCAAAGACTGCATGATAGCAATACACAGCGGTCTACGTCTCCACGCACAAACCTCAACCAAAAATCATCATAACAATCATTTTGCACTGCAGACACAGTAGTTCTTCTGCCTTAGCTTCTCAGTCTGATTGCATTTCCATGAAGTAATCATCATAAATGATCTTCCTTGAGCTGCAAAACTCTGCTGCACTCGATGATCGACTCGTCAGGGCTCCCCCACAAACAAGCGGCTGCTGAAAGAAAGTAGGTGAGTTGTGTTTGGTCTCTTTGCTAAGGAAACCAGGCAATGCTAAAAAGATGTTTGATGGCTAGTTTGATGGCTATGGTTGGGACCCTATATGTACTGTTAGGTGCTGTTCTGAGCATAGTTTGTGGCTACAGAGTGGCTTTTTGGTTGAGGTTTGCACGTGGAGACGTAGACGATATTGCTATCCTGCGTTCATTACTAAAGTTGGTATAACTAGAGAAGCAAGCAGTCAGCAACATTAATTTCTCAAGGGGGTGTCTAACTCGGTGTTATGGTGTGTTAGATCACAACTTAAATTTCCACCGGAATATCCCTTTAAGTAAAAAAATAATAATAACATCAAAAATTCAGGTTCTGTGGAGGATCTGCATCCTTTCAATTTTCAAGCCCAGCAATCTGAGGGGGTTCGGATGCTATGGTGATGAGGCACTGCGTTGATTGGCTGCCTGAAAGTTGTCTGAAGGAGGAGAGGGCAGACAGGTGCAGAAATACACAAAGAAAGAAAAACACAAAAATAAAGACGGTTAGTGCGTCAGAAGAATCCAAGCTAGTACATTAGATTCTGACCCAGAACAGGGGGAAGCAGCAGCTGCTGAAGTGTTTAAACAGCATGTCTCTGAATGGTAGCTTCAAATGTATGTGTTATTCCAACTCTCTTGCCTCTTGAACATAACTTTGTGTGGTCAGCACTTGTTGTTGAGGGAGTCAGGGGTGAAGTGGTTGGCAAAAACAAACAGACAAGAGAAAAAGTCCTAGCTGTGGCCAGCACATTGCTGTTAAGAATAAAAAGCTCACATTGTTGTCTTCGGTCCTCTGGTGCTGTGAGAGAACATAGACATCTGTGTGTTTCTTCTCTCTGCAACTGAAAAGAGAAAGTGTTGCAAGAAGCAGAATCACTCGAGGAGTGGGAGTGGGAGAAGTCTGTATGCATGCCCATGCTTTTCATTTCTACTGTAACATCCCCAGAGGAGCCAGTCCAAGTCCCCCACTCAGTACATTTACAAGCACAGTGAAGTCGAGCTGTGGTCATAGCTGTATAAGGCCATTTAACTGGACCGCTGTCCTTGAACCAGTTTACAAGCACTGGGCAAAAATCCTATTATTGACAAAGGCATGTTGGCCACTGCTCCAATAGGTGAATCCAGTTCTAACAAAAAAGAGAGGACTCAGATGCAGACTACAGGAAAGTTAGACTGCAGCACTGTGGAGGAAAAGGTTTGTGATAAAGTCTTTGGGAAGTTCAAAACCTGGTATCAGGGCATCACCGGTCTTTACTTTAGATTATCAGGTTAGAAGTGACCTCCAGTCCTCCAAACACTTGACCTGCTAATCTCTGTGATTCACACCCGTCCCCTCCAATGTTGTCTCTCTTGATAGTGGGTTTGTTATTGCTCTGCAGGAACACAGGGACTCTGTTGCAATGATGTATGTTTCCACCAGCTGCACATGGATGGCCCTGCGGCTTTTTACCTGCTGCTCAATATGACAGTCACATTCCCAGTGTGTTTCATACCCCCGGTGACTGCAGGGCAGGGAGAATGATATTAAAGCAGCCATCTAAAGGTCTGCTTGTGAAATGGCACAGAAAAATGATGAAGTTGAACTTTGACTGATGGTGAAACCACACAATAAAGTCAGATTTTTAAAATATATTCTTTATTACCTTCTAAAAAAGGAGGAAAAATCACAGCCATTTGTCTTGATTGGGTTGACAATGTGCAGGAATGCTTACCCTGGTGATATTACGCCCTGCCTGTATTTATGCATCACAGCAGGATTTTTTGACTGCACGTTCGGGGAAAATAAACATGCACAGGTATGGCTGAAAACAATGTGATGGTGGAATGCCAGAAGCGGATTTGCAGCTGGGTATAAATGATGGATTTTTGGCTGGAATACCTCTCAGGTGGGATTCAGTGGGGATTTGTTTTTCATTAGTGTTTGGGTTGTCGCCTTTCAAGCCTCTCTCTCCAGAGCCCTTTCTGGCATTTTGTACATGTTATGTGTGTGAGAGAGAGAGAATAGACTGGGAGGATGGAGTGGGAGAGAAGGTGAGAACTCATCACCGGCTGGAGTGTTTGATGAGCTGGCTGCACACGAGGAGCAGGAGGCGATTTCCAAGAGTGATGGGACATTAGCTGGCGTCTGTCACCGTGTAGAAATCACTGTAGTACTCACATTGTTTCCCTCATTTCTACCTTGAAAACATCTGAATGCTTCTCAAATATAACTCTGATTTTTTGGACATGTTTATGCATCTCTTTTAGCCTTGATAGCACACACAGAAATCAATGTGAAGTCTGAGTTATTGCTGTTTACAAACAAAAAAGCCTGCTAATACTCGGTGAAATCTCAGCCAGTCGGCACTAAAATTACTTATCAGTTATATAAACATTAATGTCAAATGTTTAAATGTAGTGTCTAAGCTGTAAGGTGGCCACTTGCCATTTACCAGGGCTGTGGCTGGTATTAACAGTTGCTGCCATGTCGAGTCAAGTTTTCTTCTTCCTGGATGCAAACAAGCACACATGACAAGTAATATCAGATAGTCGGTGCAGTTCAGTAGAATTTTAATAAAAGAGAAAGAATAAACTGGTATATGGTGTATTCAATAGGTGCCATGTGGATGTTAACCCAAGAGAAGAGTGCTCCTTAAAGGCGAAGGAGCACAGTTAAAAATGTGAAATAAGTTAATAACTTATTAGTTTTAAACATAGACAGTATATACTACGGACAACTTGGTTCTGCTTTCCGCCAGTATACGGACTTGAAGCTGAAAAGCTGAAGCTGATTTTTCTCCACTTCCTGGAACCACCACTTGCGCAGTAGCATTGTACACATTCGACAGGAGAGTCGCCAAGATGTGATGACGCTCGGCTCAAACAGCGTATCCCCTGGGTGAGCTATGCAATCTTCGTGTGCCCACAGGCTGTATCAAGTGTCAGTCATAGAAAACATGAACCCCCTAATAACTTTTAAAAATGGAGCTGTAAAAAAAAGAGGACTTGGGCAAAAACCAGTCTTACAGTAACTACATGTCAACATCGCAACCGGGGGGAGAAAAATTCATATTCTATGTCATAAATTTCTAAAGTTTGTCCACAGCTCCATAGGGATTGCTGGAGAGGGTGGGATTTATGACCTACACTGCAGCCCGTCACCAGAGGGTGCTGTTGGCTTCAACCAGCCAGGAGACAGATGGTGTCCTTTTTCTTTTTTACAGTTTATGGTAATAAAGGTTTAGAAATTTAGTACTTTGTTTTTCTCGCCAGAGTAAGAGTTTGGCTTATTGGACCTCTGAAATGGCATCAGAAAGAGTGCTCTGTTCGTTGTGTGGAGCTTTAAAGGTCTCCTCTGTGTTTGCCAGCTTCATATGCTACAGATCATAACACACAGTCAAAACTAGCAGCTGGACACATGTTGCTGCTGTGTTTTCTGCTTCCCAAAACGCTTTGAAGAGTTTTTGTCTGTAATTGAAGTAAACCATGTTGTTACTTTAAGATGGGTTTGAGTACATGCAAACTGACTTATATTTTACTAATGTAATGTTTCAGTTTTACAAAAATCCAAGGAACTTCAGTAAAATACAAGAAAAGGCAAACCTTGTGTGCTTATTGGAGGACTCCTAAAATGTTAGCTGGCTGTCTAGCTTTGCATACAAGTACACACATTGCTAAGGCAGTACAAGAAGGCTTAAAGATTGGTGGTGCTAGCGAGGCTAAGAATTTCTTACATTCAATAAACCTTTTTGACATGATTTATCTGCAGACCCTGTGGTCCTGTTTAAATTCTGCATCATTTTTACGTCAGCAGAGTGAATATTGTTCTTTATTAAGCTCCCTTAGATACTACATTATCATCATATTTGATCCGTGCCAGCAGCTAGACTGTAGGAATGGCTACAACATCTCATGTAAGAAGTTAGTGGTGCCCAGAGGACGTAGCCCTCCAACCATGAGGTCCCATGAAAAAGTGAGCAAATGGTCCCTCTGCTTTAAATTGTATGATTAAAATCCCCCAAAAGTAAAGTTATGGAGCAAAACAAGTGGATAGAAACCAGAGGCTGGTAGCTGGTAAATACTCCTTGCATCTAGCAGCATCAACAACAAAGCATTTGTTGATTTCTTTAATTTTTATTTTAGTTTTTAACACCAAGTCAAATTTTAACAAGATAATGCACAATAATAAATGCTGAAGTTAAACTTTTTGGTCCCGAGTGTCACAGAATGTACTTTGGGGAGCAGACTTCAGTAAAATAAGCAAAACCATATGCTGACAGTGTCTGCTGCTGTCAAAGCCAGTAAGCAAAAGTATTGAAAATCAAACTTCAATCTAACTTTATTCTGACATCAGCAGCGCTGTCTGTGCACTTATGTGAGAACCATCAATTATTCTTTGCATGTCTCCAGCGAATTTTCACTGATTGAGCTTTTTGCCTTCAATATTTCTGTCTGGAAAGACTTTTTTTTCTCCTCATGCGCTTTAACGTCCTGCTCTGACTTAAAGACTTTAAAGGAGGACATTCACAATATTAGAAAGTGTAGAGTCTCACACATCCTGACAGGAGGCCTCTTTGTGTGATCCTTATAGGATTTCTGCCCAGACTCTCCTGAAGTAAACAGAAAGAAAAAAATAGAAATTGTATTACCAGTGTTTCTAAAAGTGTGGCTGCATAGTTGAAACTTTCTCAGAGGAGTGGACTTTGGTCAGGAAAAGATCAGGTCCCACTTACGAAAATGTAAAAACAACTTAAGCTTTTCATAACCGGAGACTGAACAAGAAAAACACCTCTCAGACATATTCATGGAACAGCCTTCCCCACTAGTTCATTAGTCAACCATTAGGTGTGTCCCTCCTTCCAGGATTTCATTTTTAGTCTTTTCCAGACTGACCTATCTTTCATCATGACTAAGGGCTCTATTTTCGTGTTTGCCGGTGAGTCGGCGGAGGGTGGCGGACCCCACGCAGTGGTATTTTTGTCTGGTGGAGCCCGGCGTACAGCCAGTTTGGTATTTTCGTGGACTGAGGCGCACCGGGATCCGCCAAGCTGGGCGTGGTGGCGTGGCAGAGGGAGGTGTTGACAGAATCAGCTGCCGCAGCGACATTTTTGTGCTCGCAGGTGGCGTATAAAGTGCACTGAAAGCTTGCCGATTCAAACCTGGTCAGCTTTCAGCGCAGGCGAAGCACAGCTGGTCTAGTGATATATTGGTGGACCAGCGGCGTATCGGCATACATCACAGATGCCTCACCGGCAGGTTTCCACAGTTTCAAGCACATTTCAGTGCAATAAATAATCAACAACAACTAATAATCTGAGTCAGCACATACATTTGGATCTATATAGATATAATCTGATCTATATCTGATCTGATGAGCGCGTTTGGCACGCGTTTGGACACACAATGTGATCAGATCAACACAGCTGAAACCGCATTAAATTAAATAAAATATCTAGTAAATAGACACACATGATGAAGTTAACAAGATGTGTAATTCGTCTCCCTCCTTTCTTTCTTCCTCTTCCTCTTATTTCTCGCGCAGCTCGACCTGGACATGTCTCCGTGTCCTCTTCCCGTCCTGCTGCAGCTGCAGCTGCAGCTGCTGCTGCGGCGGCTGAACAGATGACTTGTTTCAGTGATCAGATGAGTTTTTTTACTTTAAGCCAGCGTTTCTCAAAGTGTGTGGCCCGCCCCCCTGGGGGGGCGCGAGTCACCTGGCAACAAATGGGTTGGTGTGCACCCGCGATAGCGCGACACCTCCTGTGAAGGCACCGCGCTCGTCACGCATGCGCCATACTGAACTCGTCACACCAGTAGGGGGAGTCCAGCGCCCTAAACCCTGTTTCTTTATTGTACGGCGAAGAAGCAGCGTTTGTTTGAAAGTACTTAACAAGGCAAAAATAATCCAAGTTTTCCTTACCATTGGATGAATTCAAAAGCGTCTGCCTTTAATAATTTCATTCAGGCTATTCAGATAAGCCGAAAAAATAGCCCTCTGATTCAGAATATTTGCTGTCCCGAAAATATTATGTTCGCTAGCTACAGTTTATATACCCAAGCACACCTCCGTATGTGCATATTTGAGACACATAAAAAGAGAACGAAAGTTGTCACGATCAAATAGTTGTATTTTTTAAAATATGAGATCATGATGAGATGAGAAGCTAACAAGTGGAGGGGATGCAGGGGGTGCATTCTACGGCATAACACCTGTTAAGTATGCTGCTATCCCCACCTGTGCAATGTCCTCCTGAAAGCATACAAAGACGCTTTCTGCTGTGCTAATTCATGGTGGGAACTAGCTCAGAAACCAGGGCGGAGATAACCACCTACCGACGCCGTGCTATGTCAGCAGCTGCTCCGCTCTTCTCGCTGTGGAGAGCTCCGAGAGGAGCTGAAGCTGCTGCGTTTCGCGTTGTGCAGACTCCGTGCCAAAATACAGATCTAGGCTCAACATTGAACATGAATTGAGAGTGGCCGTATCAAGCCTGCAACCTCGATTTGAAAAGATGTGCAGCACAAAACAGGCTCATTGCAGCCATTAATGCAGTGAGTGAGTGCAGGGCTTTACAAGAGGATCTATCTCTAAATGTTACTGAGACAACAAAGCCTTTCTTGCCAGTTGTTCAGTTCTATTTTCTACATATGCCTACAGAAGTTCATTATTGTTCTTGCACTTTTTGCTTTTTTTTGTACTTACTCAACTTGATATTGTTTGATTATTATTATTCTTGCAACATGAATGAACGTTTGTTTTCTAGTTTTGAGAAATACAGCAAAAGAAATGTTATGTCAATAAAGTTATACATGGCCTATTTTGTCACAATTTTGTTGGGGTACGGGGGAATGAAATTTCTTTCTTCCTCCAAAGGAGAGAATGGCAAAAAAAGTTTGAGAACCACTGCTTTAAGTCGACATACGAATATTATAATAGTCAGTTTTGTGAGCCAAATTTATTTTATATGCCAACATCTATGAAAGAAAGAGCCAGGCCACGGAGCGCGATGCGTCCTTTACGCACAGATGGTTCCGTTTTTAATGCCATTTTTGGAATTTATGTTGTGATCTGTGCGCACAACCCACCTTTGTCACGTGAGGTTTGAATATGTGCAACTTTATGTGAGTGTCTTAATATGTGGAAAGGGTGTTTGTCTTACCAGTGGGTCCAACATTACACACACCAAATCCATCTGTGCTTATTTGAGAGAGTGTGGAGGATGCCCTCTGCAGCGTTTACAGCGACACTTATCGAGGGGCTGCCTTCTGTCGCCATCGTGTGGCATTGCTGTCTTCAGTCATCACTTGATCTCTTTGACTACTTTATGAAAATAGTAATACGCCTCACCGGTGGCGGATTTAAAGGCGAGGAGAGGAGCTGATGTTGTTGGTCAATACAGGTCTTGGCTGTGTTATACCCACTCCACGCCCTCTCTCCTCCCTCGCTACGACTTACGCCGCTGGGAGGAGCTGAGTTAGGGAGGGGGGATACCTACGCCAGGCTGCGCCACTCGCCAAAATGCCAAAATTACGCTGTGCCTGCGGCACGTCTCCGGCCATGTTAGAGTTGACGTATTATGCAAATTTTAACAAAAAAATCAAGATCTTTTTTTTTCAATATTAAAGCTGGGGGCATAGACAACAAAAGATCAGATTAAAAAAGAAACGCTTACAGGGAGTGATATAAACCTTTGCCTATCAAGAGCTCTTGCTATAAATGTGATGTGTTACCCATTTCCATAGCACTGATTCAATCCTTTTTATTGGTCATTCAACTCTTTGTTATAATTGTGTGTATTTTACGCATCAAACACCTGCCTTGGTGGGGGGCAATTTTTAATATACAATGTAAAATTTACTCATAAAGTGTCAGGTTTCTTCTCTGCAGTCTTTAAACTGTCCCCCAACAGTATGGTCAGTAAGGTCAGGATTGGGGTCAGCAGGTCCCACCTCCTCTGCTCTCTCTTGGACCAGTTTCCTTACAGACCCAAAATGGGCCCACATACCACTGAGGTAAATTAAGGGTAAAAGCCCTTTTTGTTCACCACATTGTTTCTTATCGTCCAATATGTTTCACTAATATAACTTCAAAAATGAAAGCATTACTTATCAGCCTTTCTTTATTTAATTTATGAAATCACAGTACTCCTCAGGGTTTCCATTCCCTGACCTTTGGATCTGAATGATAATCATGTTGATAGTTTGTGAACTCCATATTGATTATACCCCACTGAGTCGATGAAAGGTTAATTGAAAACAAAACAAAAAAGTAAATAAAAATGATAGTTGTTTAAAATCATGATCCTTGTTTAAAGGGTAAAATACCAGCAGGCTTCTCAGTAGACTGCTACAGACTGATGTCTTGGATTTGCCTCCCAACACTGAAATAAAACCCACTCAAAAGGGTGAGTGGGAGTTTTTGACTTTTTCTGCAGGCCTGAAAATCTTAAGCAGCAGAGGTGTGACATATACATGTTTTGTTTTTTTCTTTTCTTTTTATTCTATCACATCCACTGAACTGAACAGGCATTATTATGACTTATATTTTCTTTATCTCTTCATGTGAAAAGTAGCACCCCCACCCTCGATTTCTTTAAGAGTCCTTTTGTTAAGAAGTGAGTCAGCGTTAACTGGCTCGCACTTGGTTTGTTTGTTAAGTTGAAAAGCTGGTAAAAAAAAAAAAAAAAAAAAAAAAAGTTTTTCCCCTCTTGGTTGGAAAGTGTTTGTCTGGATCTCAGCAGTGTTTGGTATTTGCAGAAGGTTGCTGTGAGCTGACCTGGTTTGGCTCTCCCTCAGAGACAAGATGTCAGATCTAAAAAGCTGAAGGGAACAAAAGCTAGGTTTGCTAGGTTCCCTGTTGATGCATGTGTAATGACTTTAGTTACTCAGTGAAAAGTTTCAAATATTAATACAAAGAGATGCACCTCACAGATAGATGTAGATGGCTCTGTGTTTGACGAGGTACCTAACTGAATGATTAAACCACAACTAAAAGCAACATGAGCTGCATTCAGTGAGGGTACACTGGCACTTTCTAGCTATGGCTGCATTAGCTAGTTTCTATTTAATGAAATCATGTTCTCAGGATATGTCATTGGCTTTCTTCATGTATCCGGGTCAGGCTTCTGACCTATTAAGGTCTCTGTTCTACTTTATTGATCCATTCAAAGACAATAGACCTTTCTGGTTTTGTAAAGCAGTTTCCAAGGCAACACCAGACCACAAACACTCTTTGGATCATTTAAACCACACACTGTGGGGATCAAAACTCAGTAGTGCAACACAGACAGAGAGGGTCTTTTGGCCCCTGACCCTGAAGGCTGAAACATGTTATAAAGCTGACACCATCTGATTTCTGAAACAGCTGAGCGATCTACAAATCTGAACCTTTCTTCAGCACCACACTAACTTACTGGCACTTGTGGTTGACAGTGAAAAACAGAAAATCTGCAGGTTAGCTTTAGTTACAACCTTTTCCCCTCCAGTAAGTATTTTTACAGTTTCTTGTTTATCCTCCTACTTCAACACCTTGACCTTGTATGTGTGTCCTTTCACCGAGCTTCTTCCATTACACCTTGGTTCAGTTTAAGTGCTAACGTGCTCATTATCGAAACTTGAGGTTTGAGATAGGTTTGCATGGGCAACCTGACTGGTGTGCTGCTATGCCTCTCCATACACAATGATCTGCAAAGGGCTCTAAAGTCCTAGTCGACTGGTCAACTTATTGGTCAATATGTGCTGAGTTGACCAAAATTCTGATTGGTTGACTCAATTTTTTTCCATGTCAATTAAAAGTCTATGGTTAATTTCATCAGAAGGAACGTACGAAGTCCTAATGGGGGTGTTTTCAGAGCACCCCCTTTTCACAGGTAACAGCCTGTCTCAGAACGCCCCCCCTTGTTTTCACTGTTTTGGATTCGCCCAACTCACTGGAGACCAGCTGGAGACAGGAAGATTGAAGAACATCCACGTTAATCAACATCCAGTGGTTTGCTGAATATATATTTTTATTTTGAGCTTCAACTTGCCTTTTGTGTTAAATAGCCTTCTTGTGCTAATATCAGTATATATTCACCCTGCCAAGCTGCGCTCCACCGAGTCGCGCTCTGCCGTGTCGTCCACCCTGCCACAGAAGGGTTTGCCATCAGAGTCAGGAACCCCCACCCCTCCATTAGTAGAATTTTGGTCGAAAATTTCAGGATTCAAGTCGACCAAAAATTTCTTTGGTTGATTGCAGCTCTACTGCAAAGCATGTTATGTTTTGGCATCTTTCTATCAGAACAACTTGAACTCTGGTGGTTCTTCTTGTGGATCAGACCATATAAGTCTACCACTGACCTTGTCAGGGATTGACCAGTTTCCCTGAGACCACTTTTGAGCTCTCAAACCTGAGCTACAGTCAACTCATCATCACAATTAAGCCCTGGTCAGAATTTCTCACATCCTCACACTTGCTCGTTTTGCCTGCTTCCAGCAGAGTTGGGGGAAAAAAAAGTTCTCTTTCTGCCCAAACATTTCAGACCTGCTGACAGGTGCTGTTGTAAAAATATGAATAATGTAATTCATCTAACCTGTCTGTGGTCATAATATTATGACTGATGGGGGAATTTTACTTCTTGATACCTTTTTCCAAGTACCCTTCAGCACTGGTGTAATTGAAGAAATGTACCATAAATATGTTGTTGTTGCTGGTGTTTGATTGTTTTTAACCATTCTTACTGGTGTATGTAGTTGTCCCCAAGTAGAGATGCTAAAACCAGTTGATTTTCTTTGGAGGTTTTTTGGTTTTGGTATTGGATCAGTGCATCAACTAGCCCACTTACCAGCCAAGCAGTATCAAAGACTGAAACTGGAAAGAGTCTTAAATTCAATCCAACACCATCACCAGTCCCAATTTTAAAAATGCTGTGATTCCTGATGATATAAGAGACCAAATCTGTGGATAAGTATGATTGTCCTTGATAGAGACAGAAACACAACAATAATGTGATGATCGTCACGGTTATAGAAAATATTCAAACACATGTGGCAGACGAACTCAATCATTCATGAGAACACCTAAATATGTAATTCCTACTGTGGACATCTACCTACATCAGTTGTCTCAAACAATCACAATCAAAATTTGGTGCTGTTTGCCCCTTAATGGAGGAATAATGGCAGGGCTGACATTTAGAACATCTCTTGAAAACAACATATAGAGGCACTTAACCTGAAACAAGAGGCACAAAATCAATAATCTGTATCAATAGAGGGGAAATGTTACCACAACATGTCTTTTTTTTAATTTTATTTTTTTTATATGTTTTAATTGGAGAGAAAAGCAAGAACCTTTGATGTAAAAACTATAACTCTATAACTAAAGAGTTTCATAACATGTAGGACTTAAATGGCATGCAGAGTCCCGTCATTAGATCTGATGTCTGCTCTGCATGCTGATGTAACCTTCATTTTATAGACAGAAAGAATTGCACCTCAGGTACAAACACTGCTTCGGTTTGATGTTCCCACATTCAGAGATGACGATACCAAGTGACATGCCGGTAAACAAATTTAGGGGTTGTTTATGAGCACGAAGATTTAGCCAAGGTCTAAAATCAGTCTCCTCCACACTATGGGAAGTCGTCTTCCACTTTGAGAACACACCCAAAGACCTGGAGGCGTCGCGTTTTGAAGACAGACAGTTTCAGGTGAAGATCAGGTCATGCTATAGCAAAGATTCAAAATCTTACTTCTTATTTGATACCTCAGTCTTTTAGTTTCACCTGTTGGGAGATTTATTCCAAACTGGCACTAAAACCTTTAACAATTACTTAAAACAGAAATATGGAGTCATTTTATCTGAAACAAAACAAATGTATGTTTGTATCCTTGACCACATGTTGTGTCAAGAGTAAATGATAAAATGCACATTTCAAGAACATGACTTCCAGATGACAAAATTGGCAGGGATACATTGGAAACGATTAAGCCACTTTAATGTTTGCAAACTTGTTTTAAACCTTAGTATACATTTTTATTAGATATGTCAAATCTGTGCTGATCACCATTTGTTATGTTTTTCCTTTTCCTCTTCTGTTGTTTTCATTTCACAACTTTACAACATTTCAAGACTCCAGCAACTTCACATTTCGAATTATTTGTGAGTTTAGGGTTTAAAATTGCCCCAATTTATAGATTTTTCATGGATTTTGGATTAGTAAGTCAACACCAAAGTCTCTAAATTTGAAAACACTCATTTCTACTTTCTTAATTAAAAACGTTGCTGACAAAGGTTTTACAGGGGGGTTATTTTAAATTTCAGTGACACAAATTGATCTAATTGACTTGTAAAAATCACATCAGGAGTGGGATGAATCAGTTATACCAATAGACTGTGTATAAAATGGACGCTGTCTGCCTCCTCACTAGATGAAGCCACCCCAAGAACAGCACCCTCTGGTGACAGGCTGCAGTAAAGGTCATAAATCCCGCCTCCTCCAGCAATTCCTATGGAGCTGTGGACAAACTTAATAAATTACTTACACAGAATATCATTTTTTTTCCCCCCTTTGGTGGCAATGTTGATATGTAGTTACTGTAAGACTGGTTTGTGCTCAAGTCCTCTTTTTTTCTGTGCAGCTCCATTTTTTAAAGTTATGAGGGGTTCATGTTTTCTATGATTGATACAGCCTATGGGTGTATGAAGATTGCATAGCTCACCGGGGGGATGACAGCGACTCTCCCGCTGGATTTGCACAATGCTATCGTGCAAGTGGAGGTTCCAGAAAATTGAGAAAATTCCAGAAATACTGAGAGCAATTTGGCTTAAAATTCATATGATAATGGAAGGCGGAACGAAGTTGTCCATATTATATACAGTCTATGGAGATACCATAAAGAGTGCTGTTATTCTTTAAGTATTAGGAACCTGATGTATTTATTTTTTAGTCACTGCGGACAGGCTCTTGAGTCAGATTTAACAATTACACCAACTGCTTCCCAAGCCCCCACCCCTTCACGCCTCTAATAACTGTTATTTGTCGTGTTACAAGGCAGTTATGACTTGTGGCTCTTTTTTTCTTGTCAGTGTTTGTTCATCAGCCACGGCATTTGTCTTGTTGAGTTGGTATTCAGATGGAGCTGTGATGCCATTAGCACTCTCTTATCAGACAGCTTCGAGCAGATAAATCTCAAATGCTTCTGTCCCTTTCCTCTGCCCCGTTTCCTCCTTCTGTCGCTTTCCTTTCTGCGCCGCCTGCTCATAATTGTCATCAGGTTATAGAGGCATCACCGTGCCAATCCCAATAACTCTGCTCCATTGCCTCTCTGATGGAGCAAACTCTATGTCTTTCACATTGAAATTCTGACACGGCTTTGACAGCATTTTTATCATGGTGGCAATACTCCCAATTTTACACTGCATATCACGAAATCAGCATATTCTGACTGTCACATTGATGTCCTGCCTGCATTTCTTGAACATACACTAAGCTGACTGAGAGTCAATTATTATATAATGTACTTTTCTATTGCATTCTGCACTGAAAACGCCCATTTATCAAGGTTTTGGTCGCTCTATATACCCCATTTTTGATTAGTTTTTTAAATTCACCTTTTCGGTACTATTACAGGTCTTTTTGCATAAATGTCACGAGTCTTTCTAAAGATGTTTTCACCTCCTACAAGTAACAATGAGGTGACAAACAACCCCAGTTTCCACAGGAGGAAAGTCATGGCTTACAACAAACCTTAGAGGGTGTCCTGTTGGCCAAAAAATCAACACACGACGCCCTTTAAAGTGTTCATGATCAGTCTCAGATGGGTTTTCACTACATGAAATGTCAAGGCATGCATAATTCACATCTGTTTGTCATGATTCTAAAATATTTTGCATGAAATTTATTTTAAGAAATACACCAGCATCTGACAGCAACGTTGATGTGTCACTTATGATAGCAAGGTGATAGTTTTGCATCAGTACTATTTCATTACTCCACTTATAAACACATTTTTAAAAAAGTCCATACTTTTGCAGTCTGCTGCTCAGAGCTAGTCATCTTGAAATCCAAAGGTTGATAGAAGTGTCCTCGGGCAAGACACTGAACCCCAATTTCTTCCTGACTGCAGTGTGTGACTGCTGTGAATGGGATCAGTAAATGCTTACAGGCACTTTACGCATTATCCTCTGCCCTCGGTGTGTGAACAGGTAGTGTGTTCAGGTAGTGTGAAAGCACTTTGAGTGGTCAGCTGCTAGATAGAGTACTGTGTAAGTGCAGTCCATTTGCCATTTTGATCCAGGCTATAACAATTTTATACAACAATTGTATGAGCTAAGTCAATTCTTTACCAAGATGCTTGACCCAGAGTAACCTGGTTGACACGCTACTGGTACACTACTGTGAGTCTTTGATGATCAGTAAAAGTCCGGACGCTGTTCCTCTGATGCAGCGAACGGAAATTTATTGTGATAAACATTACCAAAGTCCATTTGCAATTGACATCGAGGAACACCGAACAAACCAAGAAAAAAACACCGGCATTTAGTGCCACAGCAGTAAAAAACCTTCTGCCCTTCCGGGTCAATCCCTGAGCCCCAGATACCAGGACAGCAACACCTAAGGCATACAAAGTGAACTGCAACTCATTTTGATTATCACATCAACATATTCGGCTCCTACAGCAATGTAACTCTCTTTAACTTCAATTGTATGTGATGTTAACCCAGTAATAGTCGTCCTAATATCACAGAAAACTTTAAATGACTGTTTTGGCTCTTACATGTAATGCCAACTTGTTAAAGTGAGTGCAAATGTACCGTTAAAAATGCCTGAAGATATAGCCCAAAGCCAATTTTCTCAGCGCCCTCATTATACAACTGCTCCAGTATTGGATCCAACACGTGATTATTGACCAAATAAAAAACAAAGCAGTAACACAAAAACACCTCGCGGATATAATCGAATCAGGCACTGTTAATCTTCTTTTGTTCAAACTTTAGATTTTTATTGTATTGTCAGAACTCTGCAAATCTAACGCGCCCCATTTCCCATTGTTCTCGTCACCTGACCTCTCCTGTCCACCTGCTCACCTGTGTCCCTTTCCCCTCATTAGCCTTGCAGTATAAACGCTAACCCGTCTCCACTCATGCTCTGCCAGATTGTCGGATTTGCTTATGTCCTTGCCTCCCAGCCTTTTGTTCTGCCTGCCTGACTTTGCCTGCTTGATCTCCTGCCTGACCATCGACTTATCCCTGCCTGACCTCTTCTCACATCCTCTGTTTCATCTGCCTGCCTGATTTTAACTTTGGGTTTTTACAGAGTTAGAAGCATGGCTGTGTTAGAATTGCACATTTGGCTTGGCAACCTATAATTTTATCAGCCTTAAAAGCAAGAGCAATATGTTTTTTGACAGGCAACATGGTTCATCTTCTTGTAATTTTGGAAAACTGCTGCTTCTTCTAAGACTTTTTTGATTTTAATGAATAAAATGTTCTTTTTGTGAATGCTCTGCAACATATCTACACATTTCCTAAGATGCTGCTCGTGAAAATGCAGATGTTAGCTTTTCAATGACAGCAATGTCGTTTTTTTTTCTAGATTGAGAAATGTAGCACTGATGGCTATTCAAAAACTTGTGTATGAATGGGCTGCAGTGGCGGCTGCTGGTCTTTCAAGGAGGGGAAGCTCATTTTTCTGGCCTACATCATAATTGTGTTTGTTTATTTGTATGTAACAGAACAGAGTCGCCAAACACAACGGCAGTCGTTTTTAACAAAGACAAAAGTCGCTGAGGATCGGTAAAGTCTCTGGAGCAGTTAAGAACAACGGAATGAATAACTTGGAAAATGCTCAGGTAGATGTTTTATTCCTCAAGATCGCTGATTCGCTTGTTTAGCTGTCAATCAAAAAAGGATTTCGCCTCAGACAGCTCATCCAATCATGGATGCAGAAGCTCAGCGTCCGCGAGAAAGTTGGGACCGCCCTCTCGTCATAGAACTCCAGAGAAGCTGAGCCTCCGATGGGCAGGACAAAGCCAAGCATTTATCCAATGAGCGTCTAGTTTCGCTGCTGGAACAACCCACTTTGAGCTTCCACATTGAAGTCAGCAGACGCTGAGCGTCCGGCTGTGTAAAGCGCTGAGGCGCTGCGAGGATGAATGAGAACGAAGTTGTGCCGGTTACCTGTGATTATCAGCTTCTTATCCCAGTGTGATAAGAAGCTGATTCTGAACAAAAGATGAAGGCTTTCTAGCACGTATTTAGTTAATGAAATGTGCACACAGCAGTACGTATTTTACCACTTTTTCTTTTTTTGGGGGGGTGACATTTTAAGGGAAGCTGAGCTTCCCTTGCAGTCTTAGAGCAATCGCCACTGATGGGCTGGTAGTTTAGTCAGAAATCTTGGGAAAGTTGAGTACTGTTTGTTTAAAGCATCAGTAGACAATACTGGAGGTGAAGTTTGCCCCCAATCAAACTTGCTGGCACCTGTACAGCTGCAGTCTTTTAAGTGAAAGGTGGCTGATCATGTCTATGATGTAATCAGAGATTAAATTTGGCTGGAGCCCTCGGGAGCTCAGCTGCGCCTCCTCACCTTGTCAGTACAGCCAGCAGGAGCTGAGCTCCCTCTGCTTCAGTGTTTCATTGTAATCATGGGTGTAGCTACCAAAAGTAATTTATTTGGGTCCCCATCAATACAACAGCATGTTCACTCAGTGCTGTTTTCAGAGAGCCATGTCAGAGCTTCATTACTGAATCCGTTCCGCTCGTTTATTGAGATAAACCCTGAACTAATGAAACTCCAGTCCACGTTTCCATTGCTACTGACATCTTCTCACATACCGCACAAGTGCACACACGCATGCACCTACACACACAGTGTTGCTGACACACAGGAGGTGGAAAAAGTAACTGTTACGGCAAAATGTGAACTTTGTCAATTTAGTGAAACTAAATGTCTGTATTTTTACCTTTATGTTTCTGTGATAAAGTCTTAGTTATAAAGTTACAAAGTTACAAAACTAATGCTATGTTAGCAAGTTGTGAAAAGATGAGGATGACAAGTAGTTTTTATTTGATTAACCGCCCTTCTCATTTGCTGCCGAGTGAAGAAAGGCTCCCTTCTTTACAAAAGCCCATTTAACCACTGGATGTAACAGTTGATCTTTACAGACATTACATGATTACATTTGTCCAGATATCGAACTGCTGGCAGTTGCTCTTCACCCGTATTATGTTCCAAGGGAGCTCAGTCATATTACAACAATACTTGTGTACATCCCACCCAGGTTCTGTGTGATGTTCTCCATGATACAGTTGCTAGGATATAATCTCAACATCCTGGAGCACTTGTAATAATATCAGAAGATTTCAATCATGTCACCCTGTCCTCTCACCTGTCTGCTGGGGAGGCAGTATCAAACACAAAGATGCTAGACATCTGAACAAATTGATTAAAAAAGCTGGCTCTGTTGTTGGAATCAAGTTGGACTCACTGGAGATGTGGTGGAGAGATGTACACTGAGGAAGGTGGAGGCTATTCTAAAAAACATGGATCACCCACTTCATAACATCTTGATGGACCAAAAAGAACAACAAAAGTCAATGGCTTCTCTCACTTCACTGCAGGATTGAGAGATTCAGAAGATCTTTTGTGCCTAGAGCCATAAGATGTGAATAGTAGATTACTTGAGACATGAGACTCCAGACAAACTGATTTCCCTTTGGGGACCAATAAAGTTTAGTCATCAACTACAGTGCTGACAAGCAAAAAGTAGCAACATCAAAAATACCCGAAACCAGCTGTGTTTTTGTGCTATTAGCACCTACAACTTTGATTTAGGAGCCCCTCCAACTGCACTGTTATTAAAGTTGTCCTACTGCACTTCCGCCCCCCTTAGTACTGACCGTTCAGTCTGTTTTAAATGGCTCAGTATTTGGAATAGTTGCTTTTATTATGAAATTTCACTGAACTGCAATGGTAATAGGAGCTGCTGGTACAAAAAACACCATTAGTGGACACAGATCTTTTAACCCCTCTCTAATAGAGATCCAGTGTTTTAGGATGATGGGAACAATAGCCATTACAGAGGGTGTACATCCCTTCATACAGCCGGCTACTGATGTAATTTATCAGGTTGGATAAAAGCCACATTTAAGTGAAGTGCTCTCTGTGGACTGGCAGATGGAGCACACTGAGCCTTGTTGATATCACTTTTATGGTCTCGTGGAGCCTGTAGTGGATGATTGTAGTTTACTGCACAGGGCAGCGTTTAATGTAATGAGGGGTGAAATAAAAATGGTGGCTGACATCATCTTTCTTATCTTTAGGTGTCAACATGTGTTGTCCAGGTAGAGCTGGTAGATACTGTATGCTCTTAAGTAAAGGTCGTAACACGTTGACAAAGAATATTTGATTTGTGGACAAGTAGATATTGATCGCCCAAATTTGTAATATTCTAGTACACATATTTATCACTGAATAGAACTGATTCAATTACTGTGCCATTGTTTCAGATAAGGGAGCGGTCTTTACCCAGTTTAATGGATTCACTGTTGTGTATTCCTGCCTTTCTACTTACTTTTTAATGCAGTGGTAGAAGAAATATTATTATGATTTAGAGATTATTGAGAGGGCCAATAATGTAACACAAAGAAGAATAATTTAAAGCATAAATTTTTTATGTCTCCCAGCAGTTGAATCATATTGTTTTTGCCATGCTACAGCTCAATTTAAAATCCAAATGTCCCAGAGGACCGTATTTCTTTCTCAGCCCATCACGGCTGCACGGCAAAACCCTTTCAGAAGATTTCGTCAGGCAACATAAATTTGATATATTGGTTTTATGTAACCGGTAAGTAGTCCTTTAGATCAGATGTGAGCCTTTTTTCACAGGCATCTGGTGGTGCTGTGTTTAAATGAACAATGGAGACTGTTAAAGACACAGTGAGGCTGAATTTACTTAACATTTCGTAGAGTATTTCATTAAGGACTTAGGTTCTTCACACAACCTTTGCTTCACATTCTGATGTCTTTAGAGTTGATTTTTGTGGAGTATTATTTTCAGTGTTTTCTCTACTCTGAAGCAAGTTAATGGACCTGACTGCCTAACCTTGGTATTTTAGCCGTGCTCCAAGGGATGGCAGTGTTGATCAGTGCGTCTGTCTGCAGGTCAAACACTCTGAAATCTCAGCACAGATGTTTATCCTCACAAGAAGATCAAACCTAATGACTTTATCGATTCTCTGTTTTCAGTGGGTGGTACCAACAGGCCACATATTGAGAGGAGAAACTTGAGAATTATTGACTAAATCTCCTTCAGGTTCAATACAAAGAATAGTTTAAAAATTGAAAAGAAAACTTGTTTTAAATGGATTGCTGAGAGTTTAATAAAAAGTTAAAACCACTGTGGAACTTTAACTGCAGCTTTAAAGATGGAGGGTGGTCAGACCACCTCAGAATAGTGGGTTAAGGAAAGAGTGGAAACTGCCTCATGAGTGGAGACAGCTCTTGTAAAGTACTGTCAAACTGTTACACGTTTCATTTTAGTTAGTATTTTATTTTCAGAGGTTTTGAAGGTGATTTAAGAGTAAGTTTTCTGTTGAAAGATCACACCTTTTTGAATCTCAGTCATGCATGCAAGCCCATTTATTATCATTGTTATGAGAAATCAAAGTGAAAGTTCCAGGATAAAAAACAGACATAAATAGATAAATAAATACATACATAACACATCCTGTATGTTTTCTCACCTCATTTTTCCGTTATGCAACTAAACCTATTGATTTGACTCACATGCTGATCCTGCACCAATTCAATATGTATCTTAATATGCAGGTTATTTGTTATTCTGCATTTCTACTGACTCCTAATTTCTCATTTTCTGTTGATGAAAAGAAGAAAATTGGTTAAGAAAGGTTAACATATGGATGCAGTTTTCTCAAACTGTGAATAATCAAAAAAAAAAAAAGGCCACTTCAAAGTCATTTCTTAAACAGTACAGTAGTTTGACTCTTTGGTGTGCTCTCTGCCAACGCTGTTGGGTGATGCTCTGCCACCCTTAATGGATAAACTCAGCTTCATTTGACGACTGAATTTAAGTCACTTTATTAACCCCAAAGGGAAAATTACAGGCTGAATTAAATGTGAATACACATGCAGATACAGGGTCTCTATGGATGTGTGCTAATGAAGAGAAAGATGTCAAAGTGATGGCCTTGCTGCCAGGTGCTCAGGAAGTGACCTGGCATTGCCCCAGCAATCAGGCCAAAGTCTTTGGCCTGGCCCAGTCCTGGCCTGGCCCAGTCTGACCAGGACTTGAACCAGTAACCCTCCAATTACAGCCCAAGTCCTTCCAGGCTTGTGTGGTGATCCCAAATCAGCACTTCATTGTTTGAACGGAGCTTGTCAAAATTCAACAATCATTAGGGTAGAGTTGTTCAAAGCCTGAAGTGATGCCGACTTCAGGGAAAAAAAAAATAAAAAAAAATAAGGGGGTGATGAAGTATAAGGCAGTATGAGATTCTGATGGTACAATAACCTGAAGCAAATATATCAGAGTTTGACAGTATTGTGATTAAACTGTCTCAATATTAAACATGAGGGACTCTGGGTAAAATAAAACTACTGTTTTATTTTATTTCCAAAACAAGAGAGAATATTTGGTGTGACAGCAAACATGCCAGCTGACTTCAAGCTCTAATATTAAACTGATTGATAGGTTTTATTTAAAATGCTAACATTACTACTACTTCAAAGAGTAATTTCAAACAACATTATATTGATTCAGTCTGCCACCAATGTTATTAACCAGGTTAAATGAAAGGAATTACCCATGGCTAGCAGGATATATGTGTCACCTCAGGATTTCTGTGCCACATGCACTTTGACTGAGCTGACATAAATGACTGACAGAAACTGACACAGAGTAGGTTAGGAACGGTATTGGAGAAAATTGTGATTTTGAAACTGCAGTGTATTTCGAAACCTCTAGACAGCCTATATCTAGTGGTGGCTTAATTTTTGGAGTTGTATCCCAGAGGTCCAACTTGTCATTGTACGTGGCAAAGTCAGACAATTTCAGGCTCAGCTGGGTCTGATGTCCTCAATTGCCCCTTTCTTAATATAAACACCAGTTTGACATCATCTTTGGCACAGTCACAAACCGAACTTTGATACTCACTGGTGTAAAGCAAGTCGGGGCTTCTTCTTTTAGAGAGTACAACACAAACCGAGTCCAGACAAAGTGCTCTGAGAAAACAGTGAGGGAAAGCATTCCTGACTCATAAAGTTTTCTCTTTTCATTTTTCATCCTTTCAGGTTTTTTGCCTTTTGGTGTGAAATGAGCCTTGCAGAGCATCTTGCTAGCTCTGGATTTTTAAAAGAGTAATTTGTGTGTAGTAAAAAGGTCAAGGCAAAGGTTAAATTACTCCTTAATGAAAGCACGAGCAGCTATTAATCCAGATTTTCCACTATGATTTTTACAAGCCCTAAAAATGCCCATTATTGTGCTCTGGGCTTAACACTGATTAGTGCACCATATGAAATCATTAATCAGCGATTTTCTGTTTTTGTGTAGCCATAGGCAGATTTCCTTTAAGTTGCATGGAGAAGTGTTGGTCCCCACTGCAGGATGTGTCGACAGCAGTTCATGCTCTGATAGCTGCTCAGTGTTCTGTTTAATATGACGACCATCTCAGTGTTATTACGGTGGAGTCAACAAAGCGATTAACTCTCCATTAAACCTGCTGCTGAATGGACTGACAGCAGGATTTTGCAATTCAAACTAATTCAAAAATGAGGTGGAAAAGCTGCCTGTTCTTCTTTATTCGGCTCAGGTTGACCACCTGAGTTGTTGCTGTTGTATTTGCATATCTGACCTTAAAGTCCCACTCCGATGGAAATCATGTTTTTCTTGTTGTCTACATTGCATTTTTCTGATGCTACAGGACATATCATGAGAAAATTAAGTGCAAGATTGTATTTCTGCATTTAAATTGCTGTGAACATCTGGAAGACTCAAACAGCAGGCTCAGATTCAGTGAGATTTCCTACGTAGTGATACCAAGCTCCGCCCCCGAAGCCCCACTGTGCAGGCCAGACTCTGAGAAGTAGAGAGGACAATCGCGGAACAAGCATGTGTGTTAGCAGATTGAAATGCTCATAAGAAAGCTAATCATGAAATTAGCTTTCGTTATGTCCCTAAAGATATTAGTGTCCACGAGCTGAATAGCTCCCATGTTACCTGCTACGTCTACTACACCGGCAATGTAAGGCTGCAAACTAGCATGAAGAGGAATGTGCAGAGCAGTGCTGTCTCCGCCCACAACTCAGAGGTGAATTGCTAATGAGCTACTGGAGCTCTGCAGAAGGAAAGCTCTTTCAAATGACACAGGTAAAGTGATTTTGGCTAAAAACTTCAGAATCACAATTCAAAGACCACTAAGAACACTTTAAGCGGAGAAAAAAAAAAACACTTTGTGGGACTTTAAAAGCATGCAGGACAAACTTAGTAACTTATGTACTAATAACCCAAAACTTTGAATAGAAAAGAAGCAGAGGTAAAATTAATTCAGTACAAACAACCGTAGAGAAAATCTTTTTTTTTTTTCACTGCATGTTTGGATTATGAGCAAACACAAATGATTCAGAGCTGGATTTCACCTCGAAAATGGGCGATGCACTTTCATAATGCATGTACTCAAACTGTATTAAAATTTCATTATCATAATGCTACAACTCAGTGAAGAGAGACTCTGAGAGTGGGGCCTTTCACATTAAGAGTTTACAGTTCTGTGGGTACTCATAAAGACTGTTTCTTTTCTCCAGCACCTGACTAAATGCAAGCTGTGGGCCTTGAACGAAAAAACCTCATCAAATATTTACAAAGTGTTTTCAAAACTGTTTCCCTGTAAAAAATTAAAAGCTGTCCCCACAAGCAATCCTGTCAGGAATACAGATAACCAAAGCCCTTGATAACTATGTCATTTATTTAATTAATTTATTATTAATAATTAATAATAATATTGTTTTTATTTGTCACCTCACTTTATTTGCCTCGTTGTGTTTCATGCATATTTGTGTGATGCACAAAAACAGTAGTTTCATAGATTATAAACTATAATATGTTGCGAGTTAAGCCTTTTCCAGCTGTGATTAAAAATGCATTGTTTCTTATTGCTTTCCCAGAGTTTGGATTCTGATCTGAAATAAAAGTTAACTTTCTCTGTACTGTCAACCTAGTGAAAAAGGAACTTATTTTCTAGCAGTACTTTAGTCCCCAAAGCACGACAAGAGTTTCTCCTATAGCTTGTCACCGCCTGCAGAAGGTTTTGCCTATCAAAACGTATAATCATGAGGCTCTTGAACAGATCTGTATAATTGTAGATGCAAATGATGGTCTGCCTTTAGATGCTTCAGTTATAAACCATCTTTGGCAGCCATAGATTAAAACTGCTATTGTTGTCTTAATCACAAGAACTTCCTCTTGTTTGCATTTGGACACACAGATTACTGAATGTGTAATCAAAGTGAAACAGGCTCAGCATACTTTAGATGAATTAGTCCAACTTAGTGCAACCATCTGCTTCAGCTAAAGACATTATAGCAGTGGGGAACATCATTGCACAGTGAGGCGCAACGCCCAGTCATCCCTGACAGTAAAATTTCCCCCTGGTGTAGTTTCAGCTGTACTGTATTGACAGTTAAAGTTATGCCTGTTAGCTTCTGCTGCTCTATAACCACAGTGGTGCTGCACTGTTGACTCCGACATACAGAAGAGAGACACCTGTGCTGCCATGTCACTTGAATCAGCACCTGTATCACTGCAGTCTATGAAGAAACTCCAGGTTATTGATTATAGCAGGATGACCTGCAGAGTTATGAAGACACCTGCATCAAATTATCTTGCAGATTTGATGAAGATATGCAGCATTTACAAGTGATCTGAAGCGAATTAAGTATGGTTTTGGCTGGAGAGTGAACAGGAGTCTTAAACAGCCTGGAGCCAGTTACCAAGTTGGCAGACACTGCTCACTTTCAGAGGCCAGGTTTTTTTTTTTTTTTCTGTCTCAACAACTGGCTGCCTGTCTGACTAAATTAAAATAATACATCAGCTCAGCAGTCACAGGTTGAAAAAAAAGCCTTGGTTAAGTCAAATTAAAATGGTACTTAGGTCCTAAATGAGAGTACACATTGACAGAATTAGTCTTTGTTGTCAGAGACAGTGAGGTTTGTACGTGGCTCCAGACATGCAGTTTTGTGGAAATGAGGACAAAGAAAACAAATCCGGCTGCTTTGATGTTGAAAAGTTGATTGTTAAGATTTTGCAGTGTTTATCTTTTGCATATAGTCCTGCTGTTTTGCCAGGTTTTGTTTATCTCCTCCACAATGTTATGAAACAGTTGATAGGAATAAAAACATATTAACATTTATATTTGTTTTGAATTGTTATACCCTCGACATGATGTTGCAGAACTTAACATTGGACAGAAGCATTTTGGACTGCAAGCATCCTTTCCTTCATAATGTGATGTGACTTGATAGGTGATTCTTGCATGCAGGTAAAGGACAATGTAACACTGCTGCAGATACATCTGAAGAGATGTGAAAAGAAGATGAACAATATGATTCATGATGAAGTATTGTGATAAAATGGCATATTGCTCTGTGTGCGAGAGGATCCAGGATGTGGAAATGAGTGCAGGAGGAGTCTGGGTATTGTGTGTGAGGATCAAAACGGCGTCTGACTGAAATAGCACCAATTATACTCATCAAACAGAGGGATTAGAAATGAAGGCCTTCCTCTCACTGAATCCTCTTCAAATAAAATCACGGTACCTTATGCTGTTAAGGTTAATAAAAAGCTTTAGGTGCTGTTTGAGGAAATTATGGTGCATATACACTTTTTTTTTTTTAAACCCTGTCAGGGAAGTAATGAGCGAGATCTCAAAAACAGGTCATACCTAAGGTTGTATAACACGGGTTTATTTTTTTTACCTTTCAACTCTGATGTAGATTACCAGATAAACACTAGTTATTCTGTTTAATTTGGCCATTAAATCAGTTACAGATGTATGGATGTATCTCTGATGTATAACAGGACAGAGAGACTGAAAGGCACTTTTAAGAGGAAGCTGAGAAGACAATCTAAAAAAGGATTTCACTGAGGTAATACAAGTACATTATGTACAGTTATGTACAAAAATGGAATAAGAGCAATTTTGAGATGTCAGATGACTGTGACGGAGTATTAGGGCCCCATTAAGAAAAAAAAAGACTTCTAGATAGAAGTTGTTAATTTACAAGGATAAAGTCACTACTAATGAGATTAAAATGGAAACAAAGTAAGTATGATACTTACGATAATGTGGTGCTGATGTGCTGAAAGATCAAGTATCTCCTTGTTTGAGAAACCTGTAGTACATTTTCACGAAATGCTCCATGGCTCTCATTTCAACAACTATCATCCTAAACAACAGGTTTGAATATAAGGTTAGAATATATTCTCGTGAGTAATATTTTATTCTGACTATATGCTCCTAAGAAATTACTTTATTACGACTTTATTCTTGTTTGTAATTACTTTATTATTACTTCATTTTCATTAGTAATGACTTAATTATGACTTTATTCCTTTAAGTAATTACTTTATTAAAACTTGATGCTCGTAAGTAATTACTTTATAACAACTGTATTCTCGTAAATAATGACTTTAGTATGACTTTATTCTCATAAGTAATTACTTCATTATGACTTTATTCTCATAAGTAATGACTTTATTATGACTTTATTCTCTTAAGTAAATACTTTATTATGACTTAATTGTCGTTAGTAATGGGTCATTACCAATGAGAATAAAGTCACTATTTATGAGAATAAAGTTGCAATAAAGCCTTCAGTAATGACGTTATAACGACTTTATTCTCGTAAATAGTGACTTAATTCTCATTACTTATGACTCAATTCTTGTAAGTTAACGACTTTAATCTCAAAGTCCTATTTTTTTTTCTTAATGTGGCCCTTATACTCCATCGTAGAT
Source organism: Xyrichtys novacula (assembly GCA_962446985.1). Taxonomy (NCBI): domain Eukaryota; kingdom Metazoa; phylum Chordata; class Actinopteri; order Labriformes; family Labridae; genus Xyrichtys; species Xyrichtys novacula. Next base: position 20,148,367 of record OY660879.1, on the reverse strand, counting down.
TACAAAGATGGCCAATTCATCCACCACTACATGTAAAAGCCTGTGGAAATATAGTACTTTCATATATTTACCTTTAACTGATTTGATAAAGGTGATCTGCAGCAGTTCCCTTAGTTATATACAGGATTGTAGACCTTGGAGTAGCAGTAAAGCTATATTTGACAAAGTATGAGGACTCACCTGCTAAAAGGAAGGCTGGCGATGACAGATTCAGACTTCTACCGCTACACTTCACTTTCAAACGCCATGGAGTGATATTAATAGAAAACACAACAATACCAAACATGTCACAACAGATATTAAGCCAAGAGTACCCACAATCCCCACAATCCTCCTGCAGTCCCTTGTGCGTGTCTTTGCCCGCTGTTTATTTGCATTGGCGTTCCAGCGGATAACACCCACCCGTCCCTAAACATCAAACTCCCAACACTGAGTCACTCATCAATTATACATGAGTCACTTTTGTGCTGTCTGAGCGGAACATCTTCTTTCTTGGCTCGTTTATTCATTAAAACGATTGAGCAGCTCTGCAGACACCAGCGCAGCTTGACGGTTGGTGCATGGTAATTTTGCTTTGTTTATTCAACAGTGAAACAAATTATTAATACGTTTTGTTGCTTTTTTCCTTTCAGTTTGGTTGACCCATTTTTCACTGTGTGGCAGTGCTGAAGCAAAATTTAAACACAGAGGAAGATTTGGTGCGTTTATTTGTTTCCTAACATTTGAGGTTTAAAGATGTATGTACTTTAAGCTACACTCTGGAAACTACCCCACTTGCTTGTTAGGCGGCTTGTGCTTTTGAAGTCAGCTGCATTCAGCTTACCTTCCTCACTGATGAAATTATCAGTGGGTGTTGTCACACACTGTTAGCCTTTTACACTAGAGGCTCCATAACACCAGTAGGGGGTGGCCAGTCATGCATGGGCCTGACACTGATCAGGTTTGATGCCTCTTGAAAATGTTGTTACTCATTGTGTGTTTGTGTGCTATTTTGGAGGGTTTATTCCCCCCCTTGTTTGTGTTCGCCTTTAATAAATGTCCAGAACACTTTGTGCTCCCGAGCCTGTGAGGAGCTGAACTGATGCCTGTGTCATGAAAGGTCTTTCCTTTAGCTGCCTATTTGTAACATGGTCACACCACACATCACATGCAACACTCACATAGTGTCATGCTCACATTTATTCATTTTAATGCATGAAAGGCCTGAGGGTGCAATGTGTTTACATCTGTATTTGTGTGAAGCATTACTATGTTGTCCATTTGAGAGTAAAACTTCATTATTTCCTACAGGTCGTAATTGATAATCCTCAGTAATCGTATTTTCTTTTTCTTTTGTTTAAAGAGGAAAAAACTCCCTTATAGTGGGCTCAAATATATTTGTACGGTTTGAAATGGAAACAGTGCTTCTAGTGCAGTACACACGTGTTCATAACGTGTTGTGATTGAAGAGCATTATTCTATTTTAATGCAACTAACTTTATTTTCATATTTCACATCTCATAGACTTTGAGTTGTTGCCATTCAAAGGTCAATTGGTTGAACTTCAAGTACAGGAAGCCACATATGATGACGGTCACCATTTAGTTTTTGCTGACTCAGCCTAACATTTAGTCAACCTACAAGAGGTCGGCCTGTAGCCTCGTGATGGGAATTACGGCTCTTTTTAGTGAGCCAGATCATTCTGCTCAGCTCACCAAGAAGAGTCAGCTCTTTCCGCTCCCAAACAGCTCTTCATTTTACCACTTACATATTTTCTAATTTAGCCAAATTTAGTGTTGTTTGGCTTATGACATGTACGTATGTGTACACATACGTCTTAAATAATTCAATACATCATTTGTACTGAAGTATCCACAAGTAAAAATTACATTTTTGTAATATTACTAAATTGTTGTAGCCTAATGAGCACAAGCACATGGTGCACTCCTGCCCCCCTCTGCATGGTGTATGATTGGTTGCACACAGCATGCACGGGACAGTCATGCACTGCACGCATGGAGCACCCGTCATCCCGTCATTCTGCCTTATAGTTTTATTCTAGTGTCTGTGGGGGTAAAAAGAGAGAAGAAAAGAAAAAATAAAACAGCTCACAGATGGGAGCCAGCTCCCATCGTTTACGGTAAAGAGCTCTTACAGCTCTTTGAACTGGTTCTTTCGTGACCGACACATCGCTACTGTAGCCTTCTTGCAAATCACTAGTGTGCCCACTTATCATTAAAGTCAGCTGTGCCTTGATTCACCAAATTTGTAACCTTAATAACCAGAGCCAAGCCTCAATGGGGCCCTAAGCAAAATTTGATTTTGGGGCCCTCTATTTCTGATATTGATTGTTGATCATTCACACACTTTCACAAATCTCTTTGATTAGCATTCCATGACATGCAAACATACCTTTATCTTGGAGTTTTTTCTCGTCTTCCTCTTTCTTTTCTCTGCTCCCGAAGGATATGTCCTTTTTTGCAACATTGTTTTGCCCCACAACTACCTGCACTTTGGATGCTCAGTGCACATTGCACAGCAGAAAGCCCATAATGTTCGCGGAGCTTTGACAAATCAGCCGTAAGAATCATAGGCCTTCATCAGCAGCAGCACTTAAATGTTTTTACTTTATTTCATTTTATTTTTATAATATAAATTTAATCATACGGAAAGTATCACTAATACATGCAAAAAACAAAAGATATGTTTTTTTTTTTTATTGCTCTTGGGGTCCCCCTATTGGCCATGGGGCCCGTAGCAGGCGCTTTATTCGCTTATGCCTTGGGCTGGCTCTGTTAATGACTTTAAAACAACGCAATACTGGATAGAAAAACAATCACTTACTGCTCATTGGTGTGAGCCCTGAACTATCCAGACTAAAACTATTTTTTGAACCAGGCTTTAAACATATTTACTTTTGCTCTAAAAATGGGCTTTTTGGCTGCAGTTTCCCGGCTCTCAGGAAACTGCAGTTTTTAGCGCTTCAGCATTCACTTCTCAAGATCAGAGGCTGCATGGTACAGACACAAAAAATGTAAAAGGAAAATACCTTAAAGCTCCTTATAAGAACTTTTCTTTATATTATTGTTGGAAACCCTGTGGACAAAGTTTTACCTCTGAGCTCTTCCTGCCTGGGCATGTCTAAGTCGTGTTTTCTGATGAAAACTATCCCCTTGCTGTCTTCTGACAGTCAGATATACTGTTCAGTGTGAGTCCTCGCTGTAGAACAAACGCTTCACTTCAGCTCTATACTCACCTTGTGGCTGACAGTTACAGGCATTACAAATATCAGAATGAAAATAATCTCACTTATCACTGACTGCTTTCTTTGCCTTCGTGTGTCATTTAAGGACATAAGTATTATTTTCAGTCTGTTTTATTACCAGCTGAAAAAAAAAATAAAAAAATAGATGAAAGAAAGGAAACCTTGTCAAGGTAAACTCAGGGCTAACTTATTTGATTGTCCTTTGGTGAAAATTGTTTTCACTGTTAAGGCAAAGTGATAAAAAGTAATTACCAAGTGATAAATATTCATTGAAATGCAAAACAAACCAAGAAATTGAGCAAAAACACAGCAATCCCATTTAACACAGCAAAAGGACAATACTGATGTCAAGGCTGACCCTCCCAGGACTACAACAGTTACCCCCTGGTGACTGGTTGCAGTCTAAACCCCACCTTCTCTTGCAAAATGGATGGTGCTGTGGACAAACTTAGAAAACTGAATGCAAGTCACATATTTTTTTGCCCTTGGTAACGATGTTGACATGTAGTTATTGTTAGACTGGTTTGTCCTCTTTTTTTTCTGTGCAGCTCCATTTTTTAAAAGTTATCAGGGTTATCAGGAAATCATGTCATATTTTCTATGATTGACACTTGCACATGGGTGTCAATGGGCGTACAAAGTTTGCGAAGGACATCCAGGGGGGAAGTATCAACTCTCTATGCTACTGAGCAAATGCTGGTTTCTGTAAATGGATAAGGCCATGGAAATACCAAAAGCAATTTGGCCTCTAATTTGGACAATAACTGGAGGCAGAGTCAAGTTGTCCACACTATATACAGTTAATGGTTAAAACACACATAATCTGTGGCCTGAGAAGTTGTCTCCATGTTACGCCAGTTAATGTAAGTTAAAGGAGGTTTTTACGTGGTCTTAAAATAATCCCTATCCCAAATAATGTGCTTATGCTAATTTCACGAGACATTTCCTGTAAGAATCAGAGCCCAAAGTGCTTTACACTTCTGAGGAGAATCTCCGCTCTGCTCAGGAAGCTGCTAAGCTCACCACAGTCTGTCAAATACAACGTTTTGCCGATAAATCCCAGCGCTCCAATTTATCTGAAGTTGGGATAAAAGCCTCTATAAATAACTTGCAAGCCTATTTTGTGTTTACAACATGTAATCCCGTGAACATTAAGCACCTGTGGGATGTGAACAAGTAAATCTGTCACACAGACATAGCACAGGGATGCATTGGGGGAGTTTGAGCTGTGAAAGGAAGAAGTTGACTCCATGTACATAAATATTTAAGACCTACTTATTTTTACTCAGGGATTGGCACCCTCCCCTGCATGCACAGAGGGCAGAGGACTTTGTGGAGAGGTAAAGTCAAGTTTATGGCATTGAATCAGATGAGAAATACTCTGTAACTCCTTCGGGCCAGAGCAGTTGCCCAGTGGACATCCTTCAGCTTTAACAGCACACTAATTCACCCAGTAATCTTTTGAATCCTCCGACTCATGAGTCCTTGTGTATTTTTTCAACTTTTACTTTATCAAGAAAGTTTCTTGAACTGAAGTACAATGCCAGGGCCAGGGCCAAAAATGTGCAGTTGTCAAGACCAGACCAAGAAATGTGTTTTATTCTTCAATTCTAAAGACTCATTGCTTTAATCTTTGCTGTGAACACAAGCGTCAAGTTTTCCTAAATCTTACCTTGTCCTAAAGCAAAAGCTTTTGTGAAATAAATCCATAAATACTTTTTTAAATCACTTCTGGAAAACACTTTGTGTCTCTTGGTTTGCAGATCAAAATAACCATTTATACTGTGGATCAAAACACCTTTCGTTTTGTAAATGCGCTGTCTGCTGACATTTAAAGTTACTGCCTGAGGCCTACACAAGACATCACTTAGGACCAAATTTGTCATGATAATGTTGTGTTATTATGCCAAATTAGTTTGCTAAGTTAGACTTTGCATACTTGTTATTGTATGTTGCTCCAGTCATGTTATCCAATATGGAAAGTGTGTAGTTAGTCAGGATGACTTTTGAGTAGGTGTTGTCTTATGAAAATTGAATATTTTGTGATATTTGTCTGTTCTGAAAAAAGTATTTTTTAATTTTCATTATCTATACAACATGGCTGTGACACAGCATAACTGCCACATGGTGGCTGTAGCCCATCTGAAAGATGTTTCCCAACCAGTTAATAAATACTTAGACAGCATTCAGGTCAGGTGCTCTGAAAACTCTGAAAGAAACTTCGTTAGGAAAAAAATGAACAGAATTTAAGTTGAATACAAACTAACATAAAACTGGCAAGCTGAGAGTTAACACAACAGCAATGTGCAGAGAGGGAGCAGCCAGCAAAAGAGTGAGGGGTCAATCCAATTCAATAATCAAATACATTTTTCCACTGAATAGTACTTGAGCCAAGCTGTTCAAAAACGAAAAATTGCCTTCCTTCAAAATTAGCTTTCTTTCATTTAAACCTCTCATTTAGGTGTGTTTGAACTATTGGCTAGCCATAGAGACTTGTAATAACCCCCTAAGTAGTATTTCAAGTAATTTATCTAATACAGGTGTGTATATATAAGCTTCAATTAGCCAATTGTCAGGTCTAAATCAAGGTCTAAATTAAGGATATTTTTTGACTTAGAAGTAGAAGTAAAATAAATGCAGACTAATAACATCATAATAACACAACTTTAGTATGACACTGACATATTTTAAATGCAGGCACTCAATATACAATCATCCTGGCTGGTGCAGGGCAAGAAGACATTAGCAACAAAATAGATCTACTCATGTATACACTCTATACAATCATCTGAGAAAAACTCAAAGTCCTATTCAAAGTCCTATTCTTTCCATAAGGAACAGTGACAGCAAATATGACTGTCAAGTTTTCGCTTAGTACATAATACTGTCACTGAGTCACAGTGGGTCTGTTAGTCTGCCGGGTATGCAAGGGGCTCTTCCTCACTGTACTGGTTGGCACAAGTTTGTAATTTGCACAGGTTTGTGCACTTCAGCCCATTGCTGAGACAGGTGCAGTCTGGTGGTTTGCATGTCCTCACACACTTGCAGTATAGCAACTGCAAGACCCCATCTGGTGCTGGGGAACCACGCATCCACTGTATTTCCAGCTGCCCTTCATAATTTATGGTCCACCCATGGTCCTTGGGGCTTGGTACAGATGGCTTGGTATGAAGAGACCGTCTCCAGATAGCAGCCTGGTAGTTGGCACGAATCGAATGCATTAATAGGCAATCCTGACATGGTGGAAGCTGGCTGGACTCAACTTTAGCCAAGGTCCTGCATGAAGGTGGTGATAGTGAAAGGATTGACGTTGTCTTTGACGTTTACAAGGACATGTCAATCAAAAATTCAGAAAGACTAACCAGAGGTGCAGACATGGGAATCCAGTTCAGAAACATTGTTTCTGTCCACAATATTCAGCAGTGGAGGAAACTTCTCTGCAGCCCTGTCAACAAAGCCAGTCTCATCAAGTTCTTGGTGGAGGAATGATTGTAAAGAGTGTATACATGAGTAGATCTTATTTTGTTGCTAATGTCTTCTTGCCCTGCACCAGCCAGGATGATTGTATAATGAGTGCCTGCATTTAAAATATGTCAGTGTCATATTAAGGTTGTGTTATGATAATGCTATTAGTCTGCATTTACTTTACTTCTACTTCTAAGTCAAAAAATATCCTTAATTTAGACCTTGATTTAGACCTGACAATTGGCTAATTGAAGCTTATATATACACACCTGTATTAGATAAATTACTTGAAATACTACTTAGGGGGTTATTACAAGTCTCTTTGGCTAGCCAATAGTTCAAACACACCTAAATGAGAGGTTTAAATGAAAGAAAGCTAATTTTGAAGGAAGGTGATTTTTTGTTTTTGAACAGCTGCATTCTATTATTTTAATGAGTGATAACTGCAATAAAGCTACCAGTTACCAAGGTCTATCATATAAAAACTTAAAAAAAAAAAAACTAAACTTAAAAAGTACTATGATACCTGAAAGAACTGCTCCACCATCAAATTGGGCCACACCCACTTCATCAACTCATTTAATTAGACACAGGTTTGATTCATTCATAGAAAAGAGCAGTGTGACCCAAAAAGAGTATGACTTTTAATGTGCTTTTGACTTTCTGTTTTGCTTTTGGAGTTAACAAAAATTCGCCTATTGAGGAAAATAACAAAATGAGAAAAAAAAAAGAGCTACCCCTATGAAAAGTCTATCATATTTTAATTTACTTATATTGACCCTAAAAACAATTTAGTATATGTAAGGTTTTGCCCACCCAAGTGGTACCGACATCTGGTCCGGCTCAAGGACTAGAATGTTAATTCTGCTTGTGATGAGAAATATATTCCTGACAGGATGAGGCAAGAACATGGAGATGGTGAGCCTTGTTCATGTGAAGAGATAACTAATTAGACTACTTAATGTGTTGTCAGTGGTCTTTACGTTGTGATTATGAAGTTTTAAGCCAAAATCACGTTACCTGTGTCTTTTTCAAGGGCTTTTCTTCTGCAGAGCTCCAGTAGCTCATTAGCAATTCGCCTCTGAGTTGTGGGCGGAGACAGCACTGCTCTGCACACTCCTCTTCATGCTAACTTGCAGCCTAACATTGCCGGTGTAGTAGAAGTAATAAGTAACATAGGAGCTATTCAGCTCTTGGACATTAATGTCTTTGGGGACATGATGAGAGTTAATATCATGCTTAGCTTTCTTACGAGTATTGCAATCCGCTAATGCGCACGGTTGCTCCACGATCATCTTCTCTATTTTTCCAAGTCTGGCCTGCATAGTATGGCTCCAGGGGCGGAGCTTGGATTTGTGACGTAGGACATCTCACTGTATCTGTACCTGCCGTTTGGGTCTGCCAGAGATTTACAATGATTTGAATGCAGAAATCTTAAGAAATGCAGTTTCACACTTATTTTTTTATGGTATGTCCTGTGGCATCACAAAAATGCCATTTGAACATGTAGACAACAAGAAAAACATGACTTTCATTGGAGTGGGTCTCGAAAGCAGCTGTCTGTTTTTCTCCATTTAGCTTTCACCCAGCTATCTCTGAACTATTTTTCATTTTTTGTCTTCTGACTGTTTACTTTTAACTAACAATACAAAGTTGTATGCTCTGTGGGTAAATTAATTAATAATATCCTCCATGTTGTCTTTTAAAGCTATCACAAAATAGTTTTGTCACAAAGTCAACAAGAAGAGGCAAAATTGTAAAGAGTACACTAGAAGAGACGTAGCTCTGATATGACGTGCGTGATCAGGCTGTCAGATATAAGTAATTAACAACCTTTGTCAAGCAATTTTGACCAATCAGATTTAAGTATTCAACACAGCCATGTAATTCATACAAAAGGCCCAGCTGGTTTACATCATGATTACAGGATATTGTGACAGCAGCCATTGACCGAAGCTTCAATCCTGGTTAGAGGTAGACGGCTGTGTTACAGCTTAGATGTATCATACTTAATACATAATTATTGTTCTATCTACACAGGATGTAATGGTTTAATTGACTGAAGGCGCACGACATAATTTACAACAATTTACACTGTATATGAAGGTGTTATCCCTGTGTTAGCTCAAACAATGCGGCTGCTATAATGAGAAGAAGAAATTCAACTTTTAGACAGAAATGTGTAAATGCATTTAGATTATCCTGGCTTTGACGCAACCATGAAATTATAGCAATTTGAGAGTCAGTGGGAGGTCTGCCGCAACAGAGTATCCTGGTGGTGTTTGGATGGACGCTAAAAATAATTCTCTTGGAAATAAAGTTTCCCCTCTGTGTGTGTGCCATGCTGCCAATCTCTTACGGTGACAGAAATGGAGCATTTAGAAAAATATAGTCCCCTGGTGCCTGACACTTTAGAGATGACTTGTCAGGAAGACAGTTCCTTAAGTGGGTAATGCACTACTTCCTTCTCAAGTGTCTCTGAAAACAAAAGCTTATTACACTTATTGTTATACCTGAAGTCAGAGTTTCAGAATTTCAAGACATATTTAGTGGGTCCATTTCAGATATCAAGATACTCTAATATTAACCTTGTTCACCTTCAAACAAAACATAATCCCCTTGAATCAAATCTTGTATCTTGAAGTCTGTCAGAGGCAGCATATGTCTCCTTGCAGGGCAGGCTTTGACATTTTGTTGAACGCTTTCATTTAAACATCCCCAGAGTGGTAAGTAACTCTTTCCTTCACAGATGGGTGACTTTTTAATTAATTCTTAACTCTGAGTTAATTAAACTGTCTGAAGAGAAGATGAGGAGAAGATGAGGAGTCTGAAAGATTGAACGTTGCTCCTCGTTTGTCTTTCTCGGGTCAGGTCTGAGGACAAATAGTTGACTTCCTGTTTCCTCAGCAGCACTGTATTAGCGAGCCGCAGTCTAACTGACAGCTCTACATAATGAGGGCGAGCGGGGGTGTTTGCTTGACTGCAGCCCCGAGGCTTTCATCCTCTGTCAGGTCACTGGCCATCATGTTAGCTGGAATGAGTACCCGAACCGTGGCACCGCGTCGTGTTAGCCTGATTTCGTCTTGCCAGATGTCAGAGTTGCAGCACAGCACGAATCTACGCCCAGCTGAGATGTGGATTTTACTTCTCTCATGGGTTCATTTACCTGCACAGGGTCTTCTATCAATCATGCTCGGCAGCAATCTGATTCTAGTGCACAGAGAATAAACTCTTAAACAAAAATGCAGGGGAAGTGAATCAAGAAATAATCTCATTCCATTTTCTGTAATTCATTCATATTTCAGGGCTTTTTTGTTGATTCAATAAGGCTGAGCAGAAAGCTCAATCTTTTCCGTCCAGCATCCTCATTTTTGTTCCCAGTTTGCCCACCCTCCATTTCTGTGGGGGAAATTTGGAGGCCTGCCAAGTCAGAACATGTATTTTTTTTAGCAAAGATTAAGTCGATTTTTCTGTGCCAGTTTTAAAGAAATACAGCAGTGCATAGGGTTTAAAGGTTCAACTGCCTTCTTTCCTTTTTTACAGGAATCATTGTTAGAAGTGAAAGTTGCAATTTCCAAAAGTGTAGATCTGGATATATATTTTTTTCTCAATCTGCAAAGGTCTGTGTGTGCTGCTGGGCTAATCACAGAGCATGTGTTTGATCAGACAACAGATGGCAATGTGCGATTTGGTGAAATGACTGTTTGATAAAATGAAAGGGAGACAGTATGGAGAAGATTTGCACCAACTTTAGCATATTCTCAAACATGACAAGAAATCTGAACTCTGGCATGTTACACACCATTTGGCATGTCATGTCTGTCGAATTAGTTTGACTCGACAGAATAAATGAGTTGCTTTCACCTCACTTTTTCAATCAACATAAAAGCAAAGGTTATTGGATGTGTTGGTTTTTTTTAACAAACCCAGCAGCACTTTGGTGAGAATATATTGCTTTGTGAAGGTAAGATACTCCGAGGAAAATGTTGCTGTCAGAATAAATGATCTCACAGCCAACAGTAAGAAACGTTTCTGTATGTGCTGTGATGTCAGCTTTTGCATTCACATCAATGCTTCATGCACATGGATGGATGTGCAGACATCTTGGCTGATATCATCTTGAAAAAAAGATTCTCCTCTTTCAACCTTGGATGCTTTGATTCATCCTGTTGTGAACCAGGTTTTCAGCTGTTGCATGACATTCAAATTCATCACCCTTGCAGGCTTGTTCAGGTTGCATTTTCAATCTTTTCCCGCTGCCTCTCACATCATCTCACCCTGACTTCCTGCACAGATTTTACCAGGAGGCAAAAAAAAAAAAGACTCCAAGATAGTGTTTGTGTTTACACGTTTATAGGGGTTTTGTACATGCTAGAATAACACTATTATGTCCTTTTTTTCAGTCACCCGCTCTCCTGTTGAAACATTTTTTAAAAAGCAGCATAAAAAAACTGAGCTGGCTAGCAGGTCTTTCTAGGTCCTCCATGCTTTCATGTGACTCCCCTCTCCTCCCCATCTGTCAGATTAGAGTTTCTGAGTTTCTCTGCTGTGAAGTGACGTCTGGCGATAGCTCAGAAAGATGGAATGTAAGAAACAGAAAACCTTGGTGTGAGCAACACTGAGGCCAGATTGTACCTCTGGGCTTACTGGATACTTTGGGACTGAAAAACTGTTTATGGAGGGATAAAAAGTCACAAGCCTGGGGCTTAGTGTAACTGTTGTGCAACAACAGTGTATCAGCATTGTGCTGTGGTGGGATATATGAAGGATCAGTCCAAAATGCTGGGTGTGTCGCTCTCTTGCACAGTACAGGAATCTCCATTTCCAACCATAAATGTGAAAACTCAAACTTAAAGCAGAGATATTTCTCTATATTTTCTTATCATTATGCTGGTAAAATATTAGGAATACATGTGTGGTTGTTTTTATAGTGTGGGCGGGGCTATATTGAGATTAAATTTTTATGACCTTTGAACTCGTCTACCCCTTCAAAACATTATCCCATACAGCCTCCTCTAAAATGTAAATATCCATGTACTCAATCCTCAAATGTTTTCAAACACCAATATTTTAGAAGTTTAAATTTCATGATTACACTTTTTGTTAAATTATGTAGTATGTTAAATTTGATATTTGTGATACGTGTCGAACAGATTCCTATCACTTTTATTTCCTTTTCTTTTTTCAGTCAACAAACATCAAAGTATGCTCACAACTTTGTGAAACCAAATCTCATGAGGTAAATATTAAACTCGAGTGTTTTGTTCTTGAAAACCTGTATAGAAAAGAGATTTACTCCTCAAAGAGAGGAGGAGGAAAGGGAAGCGAACCACTTGCCGATGCTTAGCTTTGAAGTGCTTTGAGGATTAAGCTCAGTTCTAGAGAGGTTACTTAGCTGGTGTCAAACAGATCAGTGGTGGCTGGTTGTTAGTCTGAAGATGGAGGAGTGCATCTCTGCCAGCAAAAGCTTTGTAAAGGGTGCTCAGGTTAATGACTGCCTTGTATTCATTCCCAAAAGATGCCAATTAAACATGTAGGAGCCAGTTTGTGGTTAAAAAACAGAAATGCAATTTTTCTCCTTTAATGGCTGTTAAAAGGTTGTGCTAAGTGCTCTGGGAGTGCAGTGTGATTATGGTGACACCCCCTCACGTCCCTCTATTTCTGTCTTTCATCTTCTTTCACTTCTCACATCTCAGTGTTTGTGTGTTCGAGTTTTTACATCTGTGTATGTGACGACGGAAAACTCAAATCTGATTTCTTCAGATCAGTAGAAGAAGCCGGCTTTGATACATTTTGTATTTAGGACATAATTAAAATGTCTTTTTGAAAAGATAACATGTCTGTGGTGCTTCCCTGCTCACAACATGGACTAGTTTACTCCACTGTGGTGTCAGCTAAATACATGCTGAACTTCAGTTAAGACATATCCTATCAAGTTCAATGTAAAGTGAATAAAGTGTGTCATATTATATTATATTGTGTTATATTATATTCAAAATTCAAAATTTTTACAAGAGTTTCTCACTTCTACTGTTAATATATTTGGGTATTAGGGTTAACAGTGAAATAATCAGTAAACTTCAAATCTCGTTGCATCGCATTGTAACGCATTATGTCTGAGTGAATCGTATCATATCATATTGTATCTTAGCAAATAACATCACATATCAAACTGCATCACCTTGCATCGCACTGTATTGTATTGTATTGTAAAAAACATATGTATCCTATCGTATCGTAGTATTTTATGTCAGAATTGCATCAAGTTGTTTCTTTGCGTGTCATGTTGTATCATATCTTATTGTTAGTTATGGTATCAAACCGCTCTACATAATGTCACATTGTATTGTTTCATATCGTATCACATCCTGTTAAATTAAACTGTGGTATGTTGAGTTATATGGTATTGTACCATACCATATCACTTCTTTTTATCATCATCATCATCATCTGGTATTGTAGCACATTATCTCCCATTGTATCCTGTCATATTGTGACTTACCGTGTTGTATCATGATGTATTGTGACATATCGTGTTGTATCATGATATACTGTGACATTGTGCTGTATTGTGACATATCATATCATGTTGTATCATGACACACTGGGCTCTATTTTTGTTCTTTGCCGGCGCGGCGTGAGTCAGGTCCATCACGCCGACAAGACATTCCCAAGCACAATTTGGTATTTTGGTGAGCAACGTATCCCCGGTGTTAGTATTCACCCTCTATAACTCAGCTCCTCCCAGCGGCGTAAGTCGTAGTGAGGGCGTGGAGTGGGTTTAACGCAGCCGCGACCTATTTTCACCAATCAGATCAGCTCCTATCCTCACCTTTAAATCCGCCACCAGCGAGGCGCATTACAATTTTCGTGAAGTAGTCAAAGAGATCAAGAGCTGTCTAAAGACAGCAATGCCACACGATGGCGACAGAAGGCAGCCCCTCAACAAGTGTCACTGTAAGTGCGGCAGAGGGCTTCCTCCACACTCTCTCATATTAGCACAGATGAATTTGGTGTGTGTAATGTTGGACCCAGTGGTAAGACAAACACACTTTCCCACAAATAAAGACACTCACATAAAGTTGCTCATATTCAAACCTCACGTGACAAAGGTGGGTTGTGTGCACAGATCACAACATAAATTCCAATAATGGCATTAAAATCGGAACCATCTGTTGTTGTAAATGACGCATCGCGCTCCGTGGCCTGGCTCTTTCTTTCATAGATGTTGGCATATAAAATAAATTTGGCTCACAAAACTTAATATTATAATATCCATATGTAGGCTTAAAGTAAATAACTCATCTGATCACTGAAACAAATCATCTGTTCAACCGCCGCAGCAGCAGCTGCAGCAGGATGGGGAGAGGACACGGAGACATGTCCAGGTCGAGCTGCGCGAGAAATAAAAGGAAGAGGAAGAAAGAAAAGGAGAGAGACGAATTACATATATTGTTAATTTGATCGTGTGTCTGTTTACTACATATTTAATTTGATTTAATGCGGTTTCAGCTGTGTTAAATCCGTCAGGTTAAATGTCCAAACATGTGCCAAACGCGCTCATCAGATAAAATATAGATCAGAATGTATTGATATAGATCTAAATGTATGTGCTGACTCAGAATATTGGCTGTTTTTGATTATTTATTGCACTGAGATGTATCTGACACTGTGGAAACCTGCCTGTGAGGCATCGGTGACGTATGCGCACTACGCCGCTGGTCTACCAAAATACTACTAGACCAGCTGCGCTCCGCCTGCGCTGAGAGCTGACCAGGTTTGAATCGGCAAGCTTTCAGCGCACTGTCCACGCCACCGGCTGGCACGAAAATGTCACTGTGCCAGCTGATTCTGTCGACACCTCCCCCTACCGTGCCACCATGCCCAGCTTGGCGGACCTCGGTGCGCCTCAGTTCACAAAAATACCAAGCTGGCTGTGCAACGGGCTCCGTCAGACGAAAATACCACTGCGTGGGGTCCGCCACCCTCTGCCGCGCTGCTAGCGGGCATGAAAATAGAGCCCACTGTGTCATATTGTGACTTATCATGTATCATGACGTATTGTGACATATTGTATCATATCAAGTCATATTGTGTCATATCATGACAAAATGTGACCTATTCTGACATATGGTGACACATCATTTTGTAGTACATAATGTCTTATTGTATCCTATCACATCATATTGCCTCATATTTTTTGTATCTGAGCACATAATGTCACATTATTTCATGTCATCATCTCGTTAAAATTCCTGACATAACATCATGATGTCTAACTTCATCATATTGTAAAATAACATACAGAATCCAATCCTACTGTTCTGTATCACGTCTCACTTTATCATATTGTATAGTTTCATACATTATCCAGTCCCACTGAACCATATAATTTGTCTCACTTCATCATAGCTCATCCCAGCATATCATATCTCACAGTGACAGTTCAGGTCAATTTTGATATACAGACTTCAACATTTCACATTCATACCTGCTGTTGGACGTGATCAGGAATTTACTGGTGAGCCTTATTATTCTGCATCAGACCTCTGAAGTTACACATCAAGCTACACTGATTTCACCACAGTGTGAAGGGTAAAGAGCTTCACTCACTTGAATGAGGATGTTATACAAACACACCTCATGAGCCTTTTTGAAGCTGTTCTTCTTTCCGGTACATCAATTTACTCATCTTGTTGACAGAGTTGGAATCATTAGGTACTCATTTGAAATTTCCTTTCTTTGTTCAACAGAACTCACCTTGACTTAATTGGAAGCAGGAGCTACAAGAAATGAGATATTTTAGTCAAAACTCTTCAGTTTATTTCCACTGAATCTGCAGAGCACAAACTGATAATGGGATGTCAGTATTAACCTGTTTAGATTTATTTAAGGAAATGTTTGCTTTTTAAAACAGGGTCCTTAGTTATTTTTGCAGGCTCGACTAGCATTAGACACAATCCTAAACTGTACTGTTTAAGTCCTCTGAACCCAATTTGACCCTAATCCCTTCAATGAAAACAAAACTGGGTTACTTCAAAGGTTCCTGATCCTCGGAGAGAAGTCCAGCAGCAGAAACTAATATTTAAACATCTTCACGAATGCTACACACAGCCGTAGTTCCTAGTAAGTGTGTCATTTACTCCTACTTGAATACCATTGAATTACTAATACATGTTTGTGGGATTTGTGGACACAGTGGGATATACATATGTTATATTCAGATGGAAATGAGACCATGCTGTCCCTGCTTTCATGGGTATTTCTGACTTCCTTTAACTGGAAGCTCTTGAATAAAAAACAAGAGCTTAAATGCTGCTCTACATCCAACTTGGCAAGCATTTATTGAGTATTTCTAGCAATTACATAACTTTTATAGCCTTAACGATTCATATTTGTATGCTTTGGTGAAGATTTCATGCTCTCCCAGATCTAAGACGTAGACATCCATCTCTGTATTTCCCTCAACCCTTCTATGGTGGAAGTAATACTGCTGCTGTTTTCACAAGTGGTTCTATATTTTAGAGCCATGGACCGAGACTTTGACCCCTTTCCAACCTCAGCAGCGTTTGTCGTGGTTATCTTTTGTTCAGTATCCCTGTGAATTGGTCAGCCATGTGTGAAATGAAATCTGGCCTGGTTCTGCTGCTGCCTTGCCCTGTCTTGGCCTTGTCTTTTATGGACTGAATGAAGTCAATAGAGGCCGGAGTTTATAGCCAGATCCTTGCTGCTGCTTTGGGTGTTGTAATAACATCTTTGAGAATATAACGCAAAGATGAGATATACCCTGCAAGCTGTCTGAGTGTCATGCATTCAGAGAGGTAAAAAAGTGAATGATTACGTTCTCATACAAGGAGCATGGCCTGTGTAAAGCATGCTGCCTGTGTTGATCAGAAGTCAATTAGGATGTATGAAAGCCTTATGAAGTGCAGCAGATTGTTGGCAGATATTGAAAAATGGGGGCAGGAAGAAGTAATTAAATCCAATCGACTTGCTGTCAGTCTGCTTGGCAGGCATGTAATCACTGAGGCATGCAGGCAGACGACCCAAGGGATCAGAAAGCAGGGTGGTGAGGGAGCATAGCTTTAGCAATGTGTGCAAACAGTGTATTTGAGGCTGCAAAGGTGAGGGAAGATTTCTGCTCAGTTTGTCCTTTCTGCTTCTGCTACAAATGTCTCTTAAAACGGCTTCAAAGAAAAAAAGTCAAAGTGCCTCCAAGTCAGCCCAAGGCATCTAAACAACCAAGACCAGAAAAAGATTTGAAGTTCAAGCTGTGAAGAATGTGTGAAGAGGAAATCCAATGTACAGAAGATGGTGGGAAATATAAATGCAGGGCTACTTATTCTCTGCTCACACATCTCAACAGTGAGAGAAAATGAATTTTGACATCACCTTGACACTTCCCAGGTGGGATGTCAACATCTAGTTCCTGACAAGTTTGGATGACAGCTGCGATCACGACAAATCTCAAATCTCAGGCAGCTCAGCTAAAAAAGAGAAAAAATCTCCCACTGGAAATTTCTAATGGAGGAAACAGAAATCAGAGCGTTATTTTTCTATTAGGATTTTTCTTTTTTTTATTAGTATCTTCTCAAGTTGTAAAAGAGCCACAGAGTTTTGTTAAAAATGCATGAACTATGGCTAGAATAAAAACACTCAAAAAAGGCTTCCCACACTGATGCTGAAATTATAGCAGTGTCCCACATTTCCTAATCACCAGAATTTGTGACTGTGGTTCAAAACATCTGACACGACTCCGGACTCTCTTAAACCCCGCTGGCTTTATCGCAGCTGTGGAGCTGGCTTTGGCATCTCTGCGCTCCATCAAAACACTTGAGCAAATATCATCATGTAGGGCCATCGTCAGTCCAGAGGCCATCACTGTGGAGAACAGCATTTTTAGATGCACATATACAAACATGATGTTGGACTTCACTTAACCAGCTTGTAGTCCACAGTACGAATTCACAAAGATTTGACTGCAGTCCTCTGTAGCATTGAGAATTGCACACTATTTGCCCCCACTATCTGCTCTGTCTACAGGTCCAATCCACATACGAAATTGCACTAACAATAATAATGCACATCCATTGCCATAAAGGTCCATAGGTCCATGTAGTTTGTAGTTTGTGACTGATAGTGGAAATGAGCTGCTCTCCACTGCAAAGGGCTGCACTGTGCTCTCCTACACCAACAAAACTCAAATTTGCAGAACAGGGCAAGAGCATTTATTTTCTGATGATTACTCTAGAAAAAGTATTGCTTTAATACTAATCATCAGAAACCCTTCCAGAGGTGGAAATGTTCAGATTATTGGGAAGTTGGAGCAGGACATTGTGGTCAATTAAATATACTGTGGCGCAGTTGTTGGCACGGCGGACCTGACTTACGCTGCGCCTGCGACAAGTCTCCGGCGAGGCACGAAAATAGAGCCCCTGATGTTTTTTTGTTGTTGTTGTTTGTTTTGGGTTTTTTTGTATTTGCACAAAGAGGGCCTAATTTGCTCCAAATTAATGCAACTCCCTGTATGTAAATGTATGCAAACAACACGGGTGCACAGTGACACCATTTGGTCTGCGGCACTGTCTGAGGTGCATTTAACCCTTTTTGTGAACTCTGTAAATGAGACAGCTCCTGTTAGCTCATCTTCTCAGGTTAACGGTTCAACAAGTGCGTAATAAACTGAATAATTGCTTCCTCTGTCTTTCCTCTACTTTGTTCCTTTTGTCATATTTTTTAATCTTTTCCTTTTTCCTCCACCTTTGTCTACCTTTTATTATTCTCCTGTTTCTTCATGGCTTTTTCTTTTTTCTTTCTTCCGGCTACATGACATTTTGTAACTTTTGAAATTTTCTTCCTGCTAAAATTCTTCTTTTTTTCCTTCCTCAAACTCACCCCCCTCTGTGTTTACACATTTTGAAAAGGACGTTTTTTTAACTTATGTGACATTTTACTGAGCAGATTTTCCACCTTGTACACGCTGTGCACAAAAAGTTAAAATGACTTGTTCACTCTCAAACGGAAACATTTGTCCATCTAATTCTCAGTAAAAGCGGAGCCTGTGTTATGATGTTCCTGAGAAACACACACAGTTACGTCATCTTTATCAGCGGGGGCAACTTAATGTGTTCCAAGCTAATTAATCTGGTTCTCTGAATGCTGTTAAGTAATTATAGCTCATGTTCCCAATAGAGCTGCTTCAGTTCTGTTTCCAGGCTGTTGAACATTCACTGCAGGCTCCGGATATGCCACAACATCTTAAAAGACTTCCAGTGTAATATTTTTAGTCTTTCTGATGAAGACTCGTCTGTGGCATTAAACCTTAAACCCAAATACGCCACTGCCTCCTCATTAGCTTTAACAAGTGTTAGCCCATATTTATTTAAATTCTGTGGGGCGCGAGCTGGCAGTTGGTTGAGTATGTTTCTGAAAATAAGCTTTGATAGAATCAAATTCCTACTCAGTGTGCCTTTTTGTTCTGAAATTATTTCTATCTGCTAAATATGAGGCTGTGCTGCTGGAAGTGGGGCCAGGAACAAAGCTTGTCCTGTTCTTGTAGAACGGAGCATCTTTATGCTTTAAGGGCCTAACCGACCAAAGGTTTGCGTGTACAAAAACACATACAAACTTGATAGTGCATGCAAAACTGATCTGTTAACAGGGTGCACCGTGGATTGTGTCTGTCAAATGAGCAAAACAGGGCACAACCGTTTTAGTGTAATTTGCCTTAATGAATTTGCAGAATGTATGCAGATCATCAGAACGCGCAAAATACTGGGAGGAGCAGATGCAAATGAAATTATTTAGCACCCACAATGTGATTTATCAAATGCGTAGGCTGATTGTGGTCACTGTTTTGCATCTATATTCAGCATGTTTGGAAGGCACATGTAAACTGGCACAGCGTTACGCACAAATAGCTACGGTCATTGTGGGGAGAAGGAGGCAGAAGTGCAACAATAGACGATGAAGAGAGAGAGTCGTCTGTGCGCATGTTGATATATTTGGACTGTCAGAAATAAAAATAGCACAGTAATGGTAATAGTAATGCCATTTTTGAGCTGCTGGGTGACCTAAGAGCTGATTTGGAGCCAATCACAATAATGATCCATGCCATATCTCCTATTTAAAAACTCCTTGTAACACTGCATTTTCTTGTGTCTGGATCATTCCAGTGCACCACTGTAGTTAGTGTATCCCCTAAAATAGTTTTTCTGGTGTACTGTCCCAAGTGTTGAATGCAAGTATATATTCACTTCCCACGCACTCGGGATGCAGTCAATAACAGAAAACACAGCAGGTTCTGGGGTCCTGTTCAGTTTTGGAGACTGAGTACTGGGGAGCTCTGGGTCTGAAAGCTTGTGATGTATTTAGTTTTTCTGGTAAATGACCGTTTTATAACTCATTAGATAAAACACAGAACAGACAAAAAAAATATATGTTTATGATATTGATTTTAAATTGTTTTAATCCCTTTTTTGATTTCTGAAACATGTTTTTACATCTGCAAAGCACTCTGCAAAGCACTTTGAATTGCCTTGTGTATGAATTGTGCTATACAAATAAGCTTGCCTCGCCTTTTATACAGTTCCCCAAAATGATATGTGAAACTCCATGGCTTTAAACTTAATTGTTCGGCTGCAACCACTCCGCTCTCACAAGCTCTCCATGGTGACAGCGAATAGCAAATGCAAAATCCTCATTTAAAGAGGCCACCTGTTGTCAATTGTGCACGCAATGATAGTAGATCACCCGCAACACGCCCACTAATAGCACATGCAATTTTTTAGTTTGCACACAAAAATTTAGCGCCCCTTATTTTAGATCTTAGTAGATCAGGCCCAAAGACTTTATTCTAAATGACAGGGTGACCTCCTTTGAACGTAGATTTTTAGAAGTGACACTGCCATAGAAAATAACCAGTTACACAACAGGGCTGACGGATCTGTCTGCATCATACCAAGTGCTTGGCCTTCAGAAAGTCAATTGGCTCGGATCTAGAAAATATGCTTTCATCAGTTCCCACCAGTCTGTTTTGAACCAGCTTACAAATGAGAAATGTTCAAATATTCTTCAAGGGCTGCACAGCCAAGTGAAATATATCAAAATTACATGAGGCCAAGGGTAATATCCAAATCTCAAAGCTCTAGTCTGATAAAAGTTTGAAAAGCATTGTAATGACAAAGCCCAGGTGAACAACTTTTATTCTTTCTTTGTTCTGATCCTAACAAATACCACATTGAACCGCCATCATGACTGCGGAGCTCTTTTGAAGAGAAAGACAAACTGAGGAGCAAAGTTTGAATTCCTTTCAGGCTAGAACCATGTCTCTCAAGTAATGTCAGTCCAAAACAACAAAACGTTTTTTTGCTCATTGTTGTTGGATTATGACTATGAAGCCAGTTCTGTCTGCACTACAGCCTCAGGGATGTCTTATTCTCAAAATTTAGAGATGATTGATGAAGCACTTAACTTCCATATTGTGCTCCAAAATGCTGTTTCAGGCTTTAAAATTGGGCTCTGTCTTATTGCTCACTTTACAACACAGTTCTTGGACCGCAAATTGGCTTTTATCTTGGAATCGATTGTTACAAACCAAGTTATCTGCAAGTCTTAACAACTCTGAAATCTGTTGCATCAAAAAGGATGTAAAAGTAGGAAAATGCCCTCTCATCATCCCCTTTGCCTGCTCAAGGCAGCGGTAGTAATGTTGTAAAAATCTGTATCTGACTTTGTGCCATCAGAGGACAATTTTTGCAATCACAGTCATCTCAGAGCTGTTGGGAACATTATATCTGCTGAAACCTACTCCAGCTTTAAAGTGTCATCGTTTCACGGGGTGAGTCGCATTTCTCATATAAAACTTTTATTAATATAGATGAATTAGTCACTTTTTTGCCATCTGCCACTTTGTGAAAGAGAGAGAGGTCATGTCAGTTTAATTGTAAGCATAATTATGCATAACAGTGAGATGCCCCCGGGGAGGTCTGAAAAAGTTTTTGGTAATGAGAATCCATTTTTTGACTGAGTTAAATAATGAAACTAGGATTACATTGTAATTGATATGAAACATTTTAATATGCCAGGCTTTTAATTTGCATTTCTGTCTGAGTTAAAAATGACCCAACTTGTATTATTGCACAAACAAGCCTCTTCATCCTTATGCTTCACAGTATCTGGCTATGTTTAAAGGCTTCAGGCACTATAATCTATGAGTTTCAGATGAAATCATTGTGGTATCTCAGTTAAGTCATACAAGATTCAAGATTCAAGATTGACTTTATTGTCCCCTCAGGGAAATTTGTCTTAGACATAAGAGCTACATTTGCTGCAGCACATAAAGTACACATAGAATAACACATATGCACACAAAAAGACAGATATAGCAGCGGTTGCATGTTCACAGTGTGTACCATAGTGCACATTTCAGGAGATTACGATTGTAAGCATCGTTAATTGAAAAAAGTGCTCAAGTGCTTTCCAGAACCAGGACAAATAAGATGGAGTAAGATAAAAATAATTACAGCAGGAGAGGCTGATAAAGGAACCCAAAAAAGTAAGACTGTATGAACAAGATAAAAACACAGAAGAGCAAAAAATAAATAAATAAATATTACAAATAAAGAAAAAAGATAACCATTAAAAAAGAGAATTAAAAAAAGGAAGACTCAGGCTCTAGTAAAATAAGAAAGATTTAGATCCCAGCCTTGTTTAGGAGCGTAATGGACATTGGGAGGAAGAAGAGCTTGTAGCGGTTTGAATCATATTTGCTCACTCTACAACGTCTTCTGGATGGTAATGTAATGTAAGAAACAGCTCTATGGACAGTTCTGTAACCTACAGCCATCTTAGTAAAAGGACCAAAAGCAGCTCCTGAGGCGAGCTAGGCTGGTGACTTAGGAATCAGCACCTTGGACAGCGGCCTTCAGGCTGTTTCTCTGGCTACACAAAGAATCTGGGTGATTAAACAAATAAACAAACAATAATAGAGAGAACAGATGCTGACATTTCTTTTCCTTAATAGGTGCACTGCTAGGGAATCTCTTTGACTGCTCACCTTTGTGTTTGTTATGTGTCATGCTGCAGTCACAAGCCTCTCCGGGTGTTATTATGACCTTGGTTGAACAGTACTCACTCAGACCTGTGTTTCCTCTCTAGGCTTCTTGCATGCTCTGTTCTGTGTTTCAGTGTTGTGCCTCTTTTTTTTATATATATATGTTGTCATCGTATTGGTAGTATGTCATTGCCAAAGTCATGATATTGGTAACCTGATCCAGAGACAGGCCTTACATACACTATCTATGGAGCCGGCATCAAAGTGTGACAATGTTTTGTCAGTTATCGATCTGTTTACTCCTGTGGACACAACCCCTTCATTCATCATACACTGTACTGCTTTCATTCAATCTATAGACAGATTTTTTTTTGTATAGTGTGACTGTTCTGTCATGTGACTGTCTCCCTGAATAATCCTGTGAAACTCTGTAAGCATCCAAAAAAATATCAGTCATCCTCAGTTTTTCCCCCATTGCTTTTGTAGCAGTCATAAAGTTTATGAATATGTCGGTAACTTTATAGTTAGTTGTTCAAGTTAAACATGTTCGTTTCAGCAGCAGGTTTATAACGTGATTATTAATTGCACTCTTATCTCTACAGTTATTAGTTGTCTTCTGTTGCCACTGTGCTGTCTGCTCAAGTCCTCTGTGTCACGGACATCACGCCACCCTCATTTAACAAAGTCACTTGTGAAGGCTATATTACTGTCTGCCTCACTTGTCTGGGTCGCTCCCTAACCAATAAATGAGCAGTAACCTAAAGTATACAGCACATTCCGGAAATTAATTGGGTTTGACTGTGACTGCTTTCACTGTGTAGTTTTATCACCCGACGCCTTTCACTGACTGCCTAATGTCTCACTCCGGGTCTATGATTAAAAACCAAGATATTATCTACAGCGGGAAAAGCTAAATTATACAACATCCAAATCCTCTGTGAGGCTGAGAAGACACAGCAGGGACTGTGTGGTCAAAAGGAATGATGTGATCATAGTCCAATTCTGGCAAAAAAATGTAGGAAGGCCATATGAGTGAGCTGTATCCATGATTTTTCAATAATTATTAAAAAAAGATAAACTTTCAACCTTTGTAGCTTAAAAAAATCAATTATTTCCTTTATTTTCTAGTAGCTGAATCTAAAACATACTCAATAAACTTTGTGCTGAACTTTGACTGAGACTCAAATGTTCAGCGAGAGATAAACTTCTTTTGGCAAACTTATCTGACATGACGTGATGGGGTCGTCTCTGGTCACACACTTGGCTGTTAAGAAAAAAATCATTGATGTCATCAAGTTTTAACCAATCAGAAAAAAGCATTTAACTTGACTGGGTAATAAGAAAAAAAGCCAGATTCAGGATTTCTTACAGTAAAGTCATATCTCTCATGCTTTCATTACTTGCCAAATGAGAAACATCTTTTAAATTCAAATTCAAATTCACCTCTATGCATGTGGCACATTTTGTACATACTTGCAATTCAGAGTGCCTCACATAGGCTTGAAACAACAATAAAACCCGACCCTCCCACCCACATATACCCCCCCCCCCCCCCACACACACACACACACACACACACACACACACACACAAGCGCATGCAGAATGAGCATTTAAGATTTATTGCTAACATTTTAAACATTTGAAAGGAAAAATCAAACTCACAGCCCCATATTACACAAAAGAAGAAGAACAGGTTCAATAAGTGGATTTATATGAAATCAGACAACCTTAAGAAAAACTCAGGGGACAAAATCTTCCCCACAGTGCAAATTGAGATATGCAAATGATTAATCAGTCGTCAAGGTCATTACCTAATAGAAAGCTGTTTATAAAGAAAAAAAGAATCACCAAATTATTTTCCTAATCAAACTCTGGAAGGTCAAACAACAAAAACGACAGATAATGCATTTAGTCTTGATTGCAGCTGATTGTTGGCTTCTTCTTTTTGCACTCTCATTTTTTTTGACAACCCCCCAGATTGGGTTTGGTGATGAAACAGACCTGAAATGAAAGTCTAATGGTTGTCCAATGATAGAAGGGCAGAGGTGGGTGGGGATCGATAAGGGTGGGTTTTCAGGTTGACTGGTGTCTTGGTGACAGGTTACAGCTTGGATGTCTTTGTTGTGGAAGGACAGATATACAAACAGAGAATGTGAACATTTTGTCATTTTCTCCCGTGACAGTTTGAATCAATCATTAGTTTGAATTAAATGTCAGTCCCTTTTCAAGAAGAACATCGCTTATTTCAGCGAATCCCTCTGACTTGTGATTTCTTTTTGAAAGCAGTTGATCTTGTACAGAAAATGGCTTTCAAAGCCCTTTGGGTAAATACATTTTCTCTGACAAGCATTACATATATGCCCATGAAATCATTCTCTTTTTGACAGGTGTTTTGATTCCTGTGTACTACCCATTGGCACTGGGAGTCAAAATGTTAATTTCTTCCACTGTTTTCTGTCTGAGGGTTCTCCAAGTACCGGAGCAAAGACAAGCAAGTCAGGTGGGCCTTTGAGATCTCAGACACACACCTGACACCTGCAGTTGGACAGAGCAGATTAGATTGATAGCTGAGGAGTCAGAGAGCTCCCGCCTTCATCTCCGTGGCAGCGGCAATCTCAGGGGTTAGCGAGCGTTATCTGTTCTCCACATCAGCACAGTGACAGTCAATAAGCTTATCTGTGACAGGACCCGCTCCTCAGGGTTCATAACGCACAAACAACATCACATCAGAACTGGAAAGCACAGAGTGTCACTACTTAGTCCCCAAACCAGTGTCTATGCACACTTTTTGTCAGCTATATTACCAAAAGTAGGACTTATTTATTGAAACTCCGCTCACAATCATGTCTGCAGGTATCAAACCCTGGGATTTAGACAGTTTACACCCTTAAATCTATTAGATCTATAAAAGAGTCCACAGGGATGGTGTTTTCAGTGAGCTTTAAGAGAATGATAAAACCAAAAAAAGAGCTATATTTGAGGGAGGAGGACAAATAATCGTTAATGAGAACGTCCTTCACAGCTACTCGAGCTGCTTATTGAACTCAATTGTCTGAAGTGTCACACTGATATAGTGTTCAGTCTTTATGAGTTCTTTATACCAAAAGACACTAATGGTTGTAAATTTTTTTGCAGAGTCACCTTTTTCAGAAAGTTTCAACCCAAAGCTTAAAACAATAAATCCAGAAGAGAGCCTCTTTAATAACACCTCACCACTGGCATAGAGTCAAAGCCTCAGGAAAACTTTCACTTCAATTAGTCTGATTTTCTGCATAATATTAACATCAAAAGCTTTTGTGTGTATCCAAAAAAGTGACAAAGTCTAGTGTGAGAACTTTGATCAGAGCAGCTCACACTCCTGTTGAGACCTCCTCTCATCTCATCATTTTGATTGACACCTGCCTCACTGTGCTGCAAAGAAAATTGTGTATTTTGCATCCAGTGCAGAGTAGACCGAACTAATATTTTATATCTGAGTCAGAACTCCGTATTTATACGTCCTTGAATTGTGAGGTAGAAAATACAAACATTCTCTGCCTTCAGTGATCACCTGTTGATGGTGCTGTCTGTGGGTAAAACTGTGAGATCCAGCTGATCTACCCCTTCAGCCATGACTTTGAGGCTTCACATTTTAAATCTTTAAAAGTATTATAAGATGGTAAGCATGGTTCTGTAAGCATTACAATTATATGGTGGTGAAATGTTGATGGATCTGGTGGATTTATTATTGTTGTTTTTTAATTATTGTATTAGAAAATGCTAAACAGTGACTTGAAAAACCTATTAATTATTCCATCACGTAACACCAGGTGGAGCCTTAGCTCCCGTTGAGCGAAAAGCCACGCTCCAAGTGTCAGGAGGAAGTAAAATTCTTATTTAAATTCACCTGTGCTACTAGGTAGTATTTGATACAATACGTAGTGTAGTGGATTTCAGTACGTTTAAAGGTACAGTCTGTAGAAATGGGTGGTTTAGTGGTATCTCATCTCTCCTGTCGGTGAAGCAACAGTGGCCGTAAATGCAAGAAGCTCCTGAGATGTATGATTAGTATGTATATGTATTTGTCAACCATCAAAAATGTCTATCAGTAAAGATATTGGTCTACACCTCTCCTTTCATTTGTTTTTATTAGCACAGTTCAGGCATTGTGCTGAATTTTCTTGCACAAGGTAGACGGTTTTATAACACAACATAGATCTTCAGCTGGAGAATTCTTGTCAGAGGGTTTATCCAAGCTAGAAACCTATGCAATATGCATCTCAATACTCTGAAATAGTAAAAAGAGCCATCTCATTATTGGAGTTGGAAGACAGAGAATCATAGGACAACTTCAGTCCCAGCTCAGGGTGCATCACAGATCCAAGACTAAAATATTCCAAACACCACTTGAGCATAATAAGCTTTGCAAATGTAAATTTTTAAATTAACAAACCTCAAACCAATCTAGCCTCCAGGCGTGCTGGTCCTGGTCAAACACAGCAAAAGACAACATTGACAGAAACAAGCTGCAGCAGACGTATCAAAAAGATAAAAGTGTAATTTTCACCTCAGAGCTGTTAGCAGAGAAACACTGAAACAGGGTGAGCCCAGTGATTTAAGCAGCCGCTGAAGGAGGCGAGCCTCTTAATGAAGAGGACACAGAGACTCATCCATCAGCCGCAGACAGCGTCACATCTCTGCAGAGCAGGAACAAAGCACTCCTGAGGGGCAAACAGGGACATATCTGCCAGTTTGATCATCTTTTAGAAGAAGTGTTCATACACACGTGCAATTTGTGTGCATGTGTGTATACGTGCCAGCCTGTGGAGTCACGCTTATTATAATTTTAAGAACTCGTCTTTGCCTTTCTCGTGCTCAAAGGCCATAAACCACTTCAAATCAGCAATCAAATGTGGCAGAAATATTGGATGTCATTAAAATGCAGCCGCTGGTGTTGAAAAAAATTATCCGGAAGTGCAAATAAATCTGCTCTCGGTTGAGTGACAGCATAAGGCTGGTTCTTAAAGGTGAAAATCCCCTCCAGTGTTAAAAAAATAATTTCTAAAGCAAATGTAATTACAGTGTAGTGGGAAGAACAGCTTTGTTCCCAACAGCCTGTCTCTATACAGGGGTGTATGACTTATTTATTTTAACTGGTAAAAGCTTGAATGCATACATTTGCATCATTCAGACGCCTGACAGGTGGACACATTGAAGCTTTTTGTAGTTTGAGGTCTGCCGTAGCCCCCCTTTTTACCAGGATCTATACTCATAAAGTTAGCTGGGGCCAGATTTTCCAATATAGCATCTTTAGTTGAGTTCATAGACTGTATATAGAATGGACGCTGTCTGCCTCCTCGCTGGGTGAAGCCACCATGAGAACAGCACCCTCTGTTGATGGGCTGCAGCATAGGTCATAAATCCCGCTTTCTCCAGCAATCCCTATGGAGTTGTGGATAGACTTTAGAGAGTTATTACATAGAATAAAAAAATTTCTACCCCCTGGTTGTGATGTTGACATGTAGTTAGAGTAAGACTGGTTTGTGCTTAAGTCCTCTTTTTTCTGTGCAGCTCCATTTTTAAAAGTTATTAGGGGGTTCATGTTTTCTATGATTGACACTTAATACAGCCTGTGGGCATATGAAGATTGCGTAGCTCAATTGGGGATACGTTGTTTGAGCCGAGCATCATTACAGCAACTCTCCTGCTGAATGTGCACAATGCTACTGTGCAAGTGGTGGTTCCAGGAAGTGGAGAAATCCCAGAAATACAGAGAGCAATTCGGCTTCAAATTATGTATAATTATGTATAATGACGGAAAGCGGAGCCAAGTTGTCCAGTATGTACAGTTTATGGTTGAGATGCTTCATGATACCCCTCCAAAATGATTCACAACTATTAATCGTGATGCTTACATCAAACTGGAGGATTTATAAAAGATTTTTTTCACATATTTTTTAAATCTCACTTTGGTCCACAAAATGAAAACACTGTTAGCAAATGTGAGACTCCTATGTCCAACTTGGCCACTAAATGCATGTGGAAATATATTTTATTTTTAAGTAATTAAGTAACTTGATGATGGAAGTCGCAAAAAGAAGAGTGGGAGCAGAGAAAGTGGCAAATTACCTATTAAATGTACATATTGTGAAGCACCCTCCCCTGATGATCTTGGACCACCTTTCTGCTACCAGGGTTAAACTCTTAGCCTTCCACCCTTTGATAAATACTAAGGATGATTGAGCTGATGATAGAGAGGCATGTCTAGCCTTTAACTGCCTTCATTTAGATGCCCTCCACACTTCCTCTGCAATAGCTAATAATAGGATAGCCCTTGTTTTAATTACTATTACCAGACATGCCTGTTTAATAGCAGTCTCCTCTTACGGTCATGCACTCAGTATGGATCTAGGATAAGGTTTAAGCTCTGAATGATCAGCCTAAAGGTCTGTTAAATTCCATTAAGCTAGAACAACCTATATGTACCATCAAGATGTGATCATGCACCTAACACTTAACATTTTACCACCATGAGAAAACCAATAACTCAATGTCCATAATTAAGACTTTAAATGCAAATTAAATATAATGGTCAGTAAGGGCAAACCATCAAATATCATACACTTTAGATTATTATCATATGGAGTATAAAACCAGCTGCCAGCAAATAGTAATAATGTTAGGATTCTCTTTCTAATCCTGTTAAATTATAATGGATACTGCATTTTTAGGGAGAGAGGGTGCTGGTCTTGTTGTCTTTGTACCCTGCATTGCCCTGTACGACCAGAGGGGAAAACTCATGATCCTGTTCAGCTTGAACCACACCCGAGTCCCCGAATCAGTCCAAGCACAGGGGACCTGGTGGCCTAATTGATGATTCACAGCTGGTTGGAAATGATCGTCTCTCTTGTCCCTCGCCTCAGCTTTAAATCTCCCAAAGTCTCTTTAGCTCTGTGTAGGCTGCTTGCAAATGACATCCCTCAAGCTGAAGCTTTCTCTTTAGACTCGAGGTCTCAGGGAAGTCTTTGTAGTTCATGACAGGGGACAATCCAACAGATCCGACAGTGAAGCTCTTCTTTGCTCGCTCTTTAATTCAGCTCCTCTGACCTTCTCCCTCCTCTCCTCCCTGCTCTTTAACTTGTTTCACTTATTTATAGCTGATGATCTCATCATCATAAAAGACGCTTTCAGCACGCAGACATTCTCTCATTCAATAACCTTACACCGGTTCTGTATTTCAAACCTCCAGTTCAAGGATTTTTTCGTATTTTCATTAAAATGAATAGTCATTTTTGTTGCATTAGTCATCATCATAAAAAATAAAAAATCACAGTAGATCTCTTTTAACCAGAACCAGGCTGGAAAAGTCCAAACATTGTTGTGAAGGTCAGAAAAACTCACAAAATACATCATCACAAAGGGATATTCCGGTGTAAATTGAAGTTATAGTCAAACACACCACAACACCAAGTTAGACACCCCCTCAAGAGGTGAATGTTTCTGACTTCTTGATTCTCTAGTTATACCGACTTAAGTAACAAACGCACAATAGCAATACACAGCGGTCTACGTTTCCAAGCGCAAAACCTCAACCAAAACCGCAACTCTATAGCCACAAATAATGCTCAGAACAGCACCTAACTTCATCAACAGTACATATAGGGTCCCAGCCATAGTACTAGCCACCAAACATCTTTTTAGCTTTGCCTGATTTCTTTAGCAAAGAGACCAAACACAACTCACCCACTCTTTTCCAGCAGCCGCTTTTTTGTGGGGAGACCTCAGATGAGTCGATCACAGAGTGTAGCGGAGTTTCACAGCTCAAGGAAGGACATTTATGATTATTACTTCATGGAAATGTAATTAGACCGAGATGCTAAGGCAGAAGAACTACCACATCTGCAGTGCAAAATGATTATTATGATGATTATTACTTCAAGGAAATGATCAGCTGCACTTGGTGATTGACTTGTCAGGGCTCCCAACAAACAAGCGGCTGCTGGAGGAGAGTGGGTGTCATCTCTCAAGGGGGTGGGTAACTCAGTGTTACAGTTTGTTTGACCATAACTTATTTTTACGCCAGAATATTCCTTTAATTGATGACCTGTGGAGGTTACTGTCAGTGAAATTTCATTATGCCTTAAAAGTGCAAGACCTGAGTTTTTCAAGAAGCTGCTGGTATGGCTTCTTATTCAGAAATACAAGCCAAATACACATTCATCTAAATGTTTGAATGCTGCTTTAAGTACTCTGACAGTTATTAAGATTTCCAGCTTCTCTCTTTATTCCTCCTGTTTGCTTATTTAAAGCAGTCACTCATGGTACCTGTGATATCATACCTTCTCTTTGTGCCTCGGGAACATTTGAAATTTATACCACCTCATTTGCTCAGGCAGGGAAAAGCAAATCTGTCACTGGGAACGTTTAAGAGCAGATATTTAATTTAAAATACAGTAGCTTTGGTCTAAATCGTTCCAATATAGACTTTAAATTAAATAGAGGACAAAGTAGAGATTTATTGCTGTGCCTTACTGACTTTGATTTATGCCATATCATCTCAAACTGATGGCCTCTTTCTTTTTCTTGCTGTTTGACTATTTCTTCTCTCAGTGCCGATAACTGCAGACAAAATGAGAAATGCAAAAGCCCACCTGTGCAGCTGCTGAGTTAAAGCGCATAATTTTCATGGGTGAGGAATCATTGTTGGGTCTGTTTTAAACATAAACACCACTGTTACTGTAGTGGCGTTTTACCAGCTTTTTCTTCTAAATATTTCTAAATGTACCCATTTGTTGCTGTACAATCTGCAGGCACAGCTAGAGTGGGCTTCCTCCACCCTGTGCCCAGAGCTCTTCACTTGAAAATGGATCCAACTGAGCAGAAAAGTGCCACTCTGACTGGCAGTCCCAGCAGTTGTTACAGTAATTAGCTGTTTAGCTCTTTCTTGCCTCCTGCTATACATTTTCTACGACTTTCCCCTCCAGGTCTCTTTAATCACTCAGGTGCAGACAATACATGACGAAACCAGGGGCTTATTTTTGGCTGTAATAAAAGCAATAATAATGCAAACTGCAATTATTGGGAGCAATTTCCCCTTGTAGTGCTCTTACATCAGACCCAGAAGATTAGACCTTTATAGCAGAGGAGTTTCAGTTCCGGGGGGTAAAGTAAAGTGAGTCAGGGTTTGCATCATACACTTTGTGTTGTAAAACGGCTTAATGGAGGCAAATGGCCTGAAAACAGGGTAATGCTGATGGAATCAATATAGGATACATTCATCTGAATTTAAGTTATGGCATCACCACTTAATTATATGTTCCATTTGTGCGTTAACTTCGGTCTTGTAAGAGTCTTTCTAAATAGCTCTCTCTGGCTAGGTATAAATGGATTTTATTAAAGCAGCACAGCCACCATTTATGCTGTGTTTTTTTGTAATATATGAGCCCGATGTGCCCTCTCTAAGTGATGAGCCATTACAAAGAAGATAAAGAAGGTAATGCTAGAGCTTCACCAGCAGCAGGAAAAATCTATGATCTGGAGAAATGTGCCAGTCTGTACTGACCTCACCATCTGTTGCCTCTATAGGAGCCTGGCCACACACATGCAGAGCTGACCGTGTGGGGGCTGAGCTGCCGAAGCATCTCACTATTATTTGTCTTCCAAAGCCTCCCAGCATGCCTCTCACCACGCGGTCAAGCCTTCCTCGCGCCGTGAGCGTAATAAGAATCTTGTTTCAGCTGGTTACTCATACAAAGTCCTCAGCCTCTAATGGAGAATATGTCTCTACTATGTTGGTTAAAGGGTAAGAAGGAAGGGTGTGGGCGTTGGTGCTCATAAACATAATCAGACTGCATAGATTCATGTGTTGGTGGTATAAGGCCGAGCAGTGGGAGGGACTGCTCCCCTGTGAGCTGCTGCTTTCTTCATTAAAATACCAGGGTGGATAATGATCCATGGATTATGAAGACCTCGGAGACACAATAATCACTCTAGCCTTTTCCTTTTCCTGCTCTCCTTTCACTCCTTGGTTTCCCTTCGGGTGTTAAGGTTAGACTGCTATTAGATTGTAGTTTCCAACCTGACTGAATATCAGCAACTTAAAGGAAATATTTCAGGTTGATTTTCCCTTTTTTTATCCTGGTACAGATACCAATGCTGCAACATTTATCACCCATTTAATTCAAGTGTAGAACATACTAACTTATTTATGGTATGGTTTCGTATTTTAATCATGTACTTAGGACAGAATATCTTAATAGTAGACATTATTCAGTTGTTCAGGAAAAAGGAGAAATTTCCGAATCATACTTTGCACAGGAGGGTTGTTTTTCTCTTGCCTGCCCTCACTGAAGTAAATAAATAAAAAGGTACACTCTTGACCTTTTTTTTTTTACAAAATATGCAAGGTCACAACACCCAATTCCAGGAGTGCTGCAGTAAAAGATGAGATTTTTTTGTAATCTATCATTTTAAGATGAAAAAGTGCCCTGTCTGGTTCATGACTATGCCAGCATATCTCCAGGGAAACACCAAATAATTCAGTTTTCGACCTATTAAAATATCACACCATTGTTGAAGAATGGACCTCATTTTCTGCCTTTTCTCTCGAATTGATTGATTTGGAGTAAAGTCTCGGTAAGCAGTTTGCCTGTCCCAGCAGGAGGTCGAACTTGGCTGTGGGCCAGCTGGTTTTAGTTTCCAGTAACTCACAGACTCTGTGAGACCTTCCTCATTCATTGCTGTCAGGCGCACTACACCCACTAAATTGCTTTACTAGCAGCAGCTATATTGTCCTTTTGTTCATAATCAACTCTTAAAACCAAATGATTTGTGTGTCATTTGCTGTGCCATGGCGGGGAGGCATTTGAGGAAAAGAAGTAAAAAAGAAATGCATAACATAATCAAAATGCATAGACTACATAATGAGTGTTGGACAAGCAGTTCTGCAGAATGGAAGCACATTTTAAACCTGGCAATCTTCCTCAAGCAGCATCTAATGTGGACTCTCCAAAAATGATGTCTGCCATTTTCTTACGACAGTGGATTGAACTTTTTTATTTCAGGTTTTAAAAGGCTCCACTGAGGTTGTGAAATATTGTAACACCTCAGAAATCTCTTTTTTTCTCAGATACTTTAGGGTAAAGTTTGGGAGTTCAAGATCCCAATATATTTCTTATGCAATCGATCGAAGAGACACCCACAGCAGCACACAGACATGCAAGAAAATCTTTGTGTGCACTGTTGAAAAATTGACATCTGGGTGCATTTGGAGGGTATTTTCTTTGCACATTGTGCATTGGGGGTGTAATGACTGTATTGTTGTGGGAACCTGCAAACCTTGACAATCAAAACAAGAAAAGAACACTTTGGTTTGTATCGATCAGTTTTTAAGGAAACAGCAGAAAAAGTAGAGTCCAAATGTTTAAGGGGAGGAGGATTTGTGCTCCACAAGCAATTATGTTGTTTTGTTCTCATCTGTCTCTGTGTCTGCCATTCATCGACTCTTGCATATGAATACCAAACTGAGAGCTTCAAAAGCAAGCCTAGAGTAGGTGCCTCATTTATCCACGGCCCGGAGCGAGGTGATTCTTCATGTCTGTAATTGTAGATACTCATTGATTTTTGGGATCCGGTTTGTAAAATTCAAGAGAACCATGTGTCTTTGTTCTCTTCAGTCCTAAGATGACATCTGTCAAGCTTCTAATTAATTCGCCAAAATTGGACTTGGACACGGAACTGAGGAGAACTTTAAAAACCATGAACAACAACAGCATGTGCCTGTTTTATTCACAGTTTTAAACATTATAATTATAGTTTTTGTAAAAAACCTTTCAAGGTAGCAGGTGTTACAAAACTTCATATGCTGTTTACTGCAGGCCACTAACAGATTGCAGGAACATATGGTTTAGTTGTGTGTTGATGCTTAAGTTAAGCCTGCACTGGCTGAACAACACATGCAGCATGAAGGCAATTATGAGTCTTCCAAACTAGCTCCAGCTTTAATGGTTTAAAAAAAAAAAAAAAAAAAAAACTGTAAAAAAGGAGAACATTATTACACATAATGCATGTCTTCTTATCTGGTGTCTTGTGGTGGCAAATATCAGCCATAAGACATATCAAAGATGTTTTACTTACTTTGACAATTTTAGGGTGTCTTTGACTTATAAACATAGACTTGCCACAGTCATCTGTGGCAAGTTGAAGTGTCATTTGAGTTTGCATCGTTGTGTGTGAGTGCTGTATCGGTGTTGGGAGGGTGGGTGGGGTTTGGAATTTGTAGTGTTATTCTTCTTTTTTTTATTGTTTTTTAATATCCTGTGCGAATGGAAAGAACTTATGAAAGTGCTGTATGAAGAGTGCTTTAAAAATTAAGTTTGATTGATTGATATAGAATGGACACTGTCTGCCTCCTCGCTGGATGAAGCCACCACGAGAAAAGCACCTTCTGGTGACAGGCTGCAGTACAGATCATAAATCCCGCCTCAGCAATTCCTATGGAGCTGTGGACAAACTTTAGAAATTAATTACACAGAATGTATATTTTTCTCCCCCCTGCTTGTGATGTTGACATGTAGTTACTGTAAGACTGGTTTGCGCTTAAGTCCTCTTTTTTTCTGTGCAGCTCCATTTTTAAAAGTTATTAGGGGGTTCATGTTTTCTATGATTGACACTGATACAGTCTATGGGTGTATGAAGATTGCATAGCTCATCCAGGGGATACGCCTTTTGAGCCGAGCGTCATCACAGCGACTCTCCCGCTTAATGTACACAATGCTCCTGCGTAAGTGGAGGTTCCAGGAAGTGGAGAAAATCACAGATATACCGAGAGCAATTTGGCTTTAAATTCATATAATGACAGAAGGCAAAGCCAAGTTGGCCATAGTATATACAGTCTATGGTTATAACCCTTTCTTACTCATGCAAACTTTGTAACGTCAGCAGACCTAACACCTCCAGACTTCAGTTTTCCATTTTAGGTTAACTTCTACCTTCCTGTCCTCCAAGCTTAACCTGACACAGCCCACAGCTTTATTCATTTATACAGCTAAACCATTAGCAATTTTGAACTAATTTACATCAATGGCTTATTCAATAGACAAGTAAATCTGGTGCTGACTACGGCGAAGGTTGTCAGCATCGTTAGATCATTTAATCGTTGTAACCTAAACATCCCCAATAACAAGATGTGAGATCCATCTCAGTGTTTCAGCTACTTTTAGAACAAAATTGTTGAACACTCACTCTGCTGACTTTTACACTAGTGAGGAATAAACAATCTATATTCTTTATGCACATGTATATTTTTTTTCTTTGACTAAAATTAGAGATCTTATTTTTACTTGTAATACGAACAGAACATAGGGTCATCATCCTACCATTTACATACCTTTCATACAATCATAACAGAAAACGTTATCCAGGTTTTCCATTTTTAACTTTAGTTTACATGTCAGACATTTTTTTATATAGAGAGCACTAGACTCCCACGCACTTAATTTTGTATTGCTTGATTTTTTTCCTTGTGTTAAAGTAGAACCAAAGAAAGTTTTTAAATGTCATTTAGAAAGAGAAAGATCTTTGATTC
The DNA here is from genome assembly GCA_962446985.1 of Xyrichtys novacula. Classification (NCBI taxonomy): domain Eukaryota; kingdom Metazoa; phylum Chordata; class Actinopteri; order Labriformes; family Labridae; genus Xyrichtys; species Xyrichtys novacula. The sequence goes on along the minus strand of OY660879.1, from coordinate 20,112,038 downwards.
AATTTTGATCAGACAAACAGTATGATATGCAGTATTGATAAAATGCATTATAGAACAGTATATGAGACGTGTTGAAAATCCACTTTTTTGTTTGGGATATGTTAATAAAGTTACACAGAGGATCTATGACTGTACCGTCTGTCAATCAGGCTGTATGAAGTATCTATCAACCATGCCTTTTGGGTTTCCATTTGCATATTTGCAGTTTAACCCGCCGAGCCCCTTGAGCTAACATTAGCACTTTTGCATAAATAATCATCATTTTTAATCTTCTTATTTGAAGTCTGTGTTGGGAATAAATTTAATCAGCACACATATTCATCATAAATACATATCTTTGTAATATAACTGTTTTTTTATATCACTGTATATCCACTTTTTGTCTCTCTTTTTGAAACTGTACTAAGCGCAATTGAGCGTGCAAACTACCGCCCCCACCATCATTCTCTCTTTCCACTCTCGTAAAGGTAACCACAGATTACTCCCTCTCAATCAATTATACGTCCCCCTAGGGGGTGACTGGTACACCCTATCAAGGTTCCCTCTACTTTCATTAAAAACAGATGATTAAATGCAGAGTCTCCATTCTTCTGCCTGTTACGATGAGATCAAAGCTGCTAGAGTGTGTTCGACATTCAGTGCAGTGCTCTCTCAGAAAACCAGGCCACCTTACTTTGATGACTAAACCATTTCTTTTCCACTATTAATCTCACAGTATTGGGAGCTGAAATGCAGGGAAGGTTTGCCTTTATAAGCTCTTTCAACTTATTGTTGGTACTGGCTGAAACAAAGAGACTATGCTATGCTCTTTTCTTTCGGGAGGACTTTCTCCTGATCTGCTTTAGAGGACCTTGTTTCCTCTGCTGCGAGGTGTGATGATAGAATATGTTTTCCAGGGCACTTAACAGGCATCTGTATTTCTTCACCTTACATCATTTTCCACTTTATACTTTTAAGGAGTCCCTGCTGTGTCAGAGAAACCTCTGGAGAGGAGTTTTTACTTGGCCAGGTCAGAACTGAAAGTCATTCCAGGTGTGCTCTCTGCCGCTTTTTGAACAACTCTTCCGCACTTTGGCTTTTCTTTTACTCAGTTTAAATTAAGTCACTACCTTGACTCCAAAATGGGAAAAAAAAATCTCTTCGTGGTCTTTGTTCTCTGTCACCATTGAGGCACTAATCTTAGGGGCAGACATGAAAATCTCCCAGAACTAAAGGGATTAGAGTGCTCTGAGGGACCATAAGTAGAGCAATGATTAGCTTGGACGCTGCTGTTGTATGTGTGAGCTTTTTCATTATATGACTGAATCTCCTGCCTGATGATTGGAGCTGAACATCTTACACCTGTCCTTTTAATATGCAAAGTAACATGGACACCGTTGGCTATCATAGGAGCCCAATTTCACAGAGTAGATTACCAAGTGTAATACTCTGTCTTTTCACTTGGATAGGCGATACTACCCTGGACACGGTGCTCATTCAGCTCTGTTAAGGACGCTGGAATAATCCTAAAGTAGTCTCTCACTCCAACCTGAAAAGACACCATTCATGTTACATTAGAAACTTTGGGAAAATTGGGCAGGTGTGATAGGTGTAACATATTAAGCGATTGGTTCTCCTGTAACACAGCTAGATGTTGCCAACATTTCATGTCAGCCAGTAACTGTCATTAGTTCCACTCTTATACACTCTGGATGACTTTTTGACCCCTTCATCCACACCGACTGTCTCCTGACTTACACTTTGTGGCTAATACATAAAGGAATATGAAACTGCATTCCTTAAAAACTTCTGATGCCGTCTGTTTAACATATGATTTGTAATTCATCTCAGTTAAAGTTGCCTGCTTTAACTCGACATTGGTAGACTTGACATCAGGGTTATTATTGTTGATTAAAACTAATAAAATGACGAAAACTATAACTGAAAAAAAAAAAAAAACATTTATGTTAACTGAAATAAAACCTATAATTAAAAGAAAAAAAAACAAAAAAACCCTAAATCTGTATTGTGTGTTTACAACACTAAAACGTATTAAAGTCAAAGATAAAAATCCCTTCGTTTTGGACAATATCAGATTGATATATTATTTTATTCTGCTCAAGCAATTTTAGGTGAGCTAGCAGCACCGTATCACACCACCCAGTTCATCACCTCTTGTTTACAGTCAGCTTGTCATCACCATTCTACCTGGCAAAATGGTGACAAAACTCGTGAGAAAGCAACAGAGTCCTATATGATTTTTTTTTTTTTAAATATGACAGCGAGAAAGACAAAGGCAGGTGCCTTGAAAACTGGTAATAAAGCATGTGGAATACTTCAACAAGGGGATTTTTAATTGTACATGAATTATTTGATTATGCCGATGTTAAAAAAAAATGTAAATCATCAAATAAATTTTCCTCTCTATCATGTCTCGTGCCTCCAGGCCACCGTAGGCTCCCCTTTCCTGTGAGAGAACTCCCCAGTTCCCACACACACCAGTGTAAACAAACATGGCTTTTGCAAAAGAAGGCGATAACTTTGTGGCTAAAAGGGGTGACAGCTCGTCAGTCGTGTGGAATTGGTACGGCTTTGCAGTTTTGGACGAAGAACAAACCAAGTCTGTCTGAAGGCGGTATCAACCCGTCCACACAGAAACTAATTCAGGAGTAAACGCAAAAGTTTTCGTCGTATTGGCGTTTTATCCACAGGGAAACAACGTTCGTGTGACTGTAAACGGTACTCTTTAAAAAAGGGTCAGAGATTGTAAATAAATCTGTAAACAGCTACCACTTTATCTCAGTCTGGATGCCTATCTAAATCTCTCTTGAAACAATTAATTTACACACATCGTAACTCTTTTATGGCACCTGCGCTTGTCCGGCCAAAACAACCTAAATATGCATGCTCTGCCACTGGCGTGCCATATGCACTACATCATTTTAAGTGGCTTTGTTTTTCAGAGATGATAGAAAACCTTTTTATTTTTAAAATGAAGTTTGGTGAAGTTGTCACTGCATAAAAAATTGAAATCTAAAATCTAGTTTTCAAAGAAAAAAAATTGTGATTCTATTTTTGGCCAAAATCATGCAGCCCTAGTGAGTACCTTGACAAAGGGGCCTCTCTGACTAGCTCCCCTGAAAGAGAAACAACATCTCCAAAAACTTCACAAAAACTAATCATTTAGATAATAATAATACTAATACTAATAATAATAATAATAATAATAATAATAATAATAATGGGGGGGGGGGGGGGGGTCTAAAAACTTATTAAAATTCACTTCCAAATGAAATAAAACTATACTATATCAAAAATTCAAAACTATTACAACCATATTAAACTGTTTTCTATAGTATAATGTTATGTCAGTCTGGGCTCTAGTGTCTCACCTAAGGACACTTTGGGTAGCTGTGGCTCAGTGGTAAAGTGGGCCATCAAGGGTTCTATCCCAGGTCCTGCTGTCCTTGGGCGGGACACTGAACTCCACAACCGTCCCTGCTGGCTGCACCCATTGGTTTGTGAACTGGAGTAGTTAGTGCAAATGGGTGCTTTACATAACAGCCTCTGCTGTCAGTGTATGAATGTGGTGTGAATGATTGAATGTAACATATACACTCACCGGCCACTTTATAAGGTACACCATGCTAGTAACGGGTTGGACCCCCTTTTGCCTTCAGAACTGCCTCAATTCTTCGTGGCATAGATTCAACAAGGTGCTGGAAGCATTCCTCAGAGAGCTTGGTCCATATTGACATGATGGCATCATACAGTTGCCGCAGATTTGTCGGCTGCACATCCATGATGCGAATCTCCCGTTCCACCACATCCCAAAGATGCTCTATTGGATTGAGATCTGGTGACTGTGGAGGCCATTTGAGTACAGTGAACTCATTGTCATGTTCAAGAAACCAGTCTGAGATGATTCCAGCTTTATGACATGGTGCATTATCCTGCTGAAAGTAGCCATCAGAAGTTGGGTACATTGTGGTCATAAAGGGATGGACATGGTCAGCAACAATAATCAGGTAGGCTGTGGCGTTGCAACGATGCTCAATTGGTACCAAGGGGCCCAAAGAGTGCCAAGAAAATATTCCCCATACCATGACACCACCACCACCAGCCTGAACCGTTGATACAAGGTAGGATGGATCCATGCTTTCATGTTGTTGACGCCAAATTCTGACCCTACCATCCGAATGTCGCAGCAGAAATCGAGACTCATCAGACCAGGCAACGTTTTTCCAATCTTCTATTGTCCAATTTCGATGAGCTTGTGCAAATTGTAGCCTCAGTTTCCTGTTCTTAGCTGAAAGGAGTGGCACCCGGTGTGGTCTTCTGCTGCTGTAGCCCATCTGCCTCAAAGTTCGACGTACTGTGCGTTCAGAGATGCTCTTCTGCCTACCTTGGTTGTAACGGGTGGTTATTTGAGTCACTGTTGCCTTTCTATCAGCTCGAACTAGTCTGGCCATTCTCCTCTGACCTCTGGCATCAACAAGGCATTTCCGCCCACAGAACTGCCGCTCACTGGATATTTTTTCTTTTTCGGACCATTCTCTGTAAACCCTAGAGATGGTTGTGCGTGAAAATCCCAGTAGATCAGCAGTTTCTGAAATACTCAGACCAGCCCTTCTGGCACCAACAACCATGCCACGTTCAAAGTCACTCAAATCACCTTTCTTCCCCATACTGATGCTCGGTTTGAACTGCAGGAGATTGTCTTGACCATGTCTACATGCCTAAATGCACTAAGTTGCCGCCATGTGATTGGCTGATTAGAAATTAAGTGTTAACGAGCAGTTGGACAGGTGTACCTAATAAAGTGGCCGGTGAGTGTAATGTATAATGCACTGCATAAAGATTCATTTTATCTTGCATTTGATAGCAGGAGCCAAGATCAAACCACCAACCAACTTATTCTTCCACTGAGCTTCAGCCGCCGTAAAAAATAAAAAAATATGTATGTGAAAGCAAACCATCACGAATGTGCATTACACTTTTTCTGTATACAAAGCCATTCCCTGTAATTGAACATCTCAGAGTCTATCATTGTAATCAGTGTGGATCATGCTCAACAAAGAAACGAAAAAGATAACAGATGAAAATATAACCAATTTAAAGAGCTGCTCTGACTTTCATTATTTCTCCTAGAGATATTCTGCGATTTTTATCATTATCTGCACTGGGCAGCCGTGAAAATGTTCTCTGCAGCACATTTGCAGATATTTTTTCACCTCCCTCTTTAACAGTAACAAGCACAATCATCCACAGTTTTTGTGTTAACTTGCTTAAAGCATTAAAGGCAGAGGAGGAGGGTTGGTGTTTGAAATGTCAGCAAGTGTTGGATGCAAAATGTCTTTGCAGTAAACAAACTGCATTCTGTCCTGTCTTAAAAACACAAGTACATATTTATTCTGGGCATGGTTTTTCTGTTCTGTAAGTCCAGCCTGAACAGATATTTTCTAACTTATCTTTAATAAGAACATTGCATCAGCATCGTCACTTTTCTAACCTTTGTGTACTACAACTCAGAGTTAAAAACAGTGCTGGAACTTATAAGCACTGGTAAATAAAATTTAAATACAAAGAGGTTTGTCTTACGGAGATGAAGGTGTTTTGAATTAACAGTGAATTATATTTCTTTGTTCTGTTTAGCAAAGGCGACAAATCTGTGTGACAGTTCAAAAACTAGAAATTTGGCAGGATCCCTGAATAAGACTAAGCCCAGCTGTTCAAGTAAGTGGTTTTTGTTGTGTTGGTGGTGCTTTTAAATATGACAGCCAAGTACAAATAAAAGACAATAACCAGAGGACCTCAAGCAGTGTAAGCGTAGAAGGCTGGAAACAAAATATTAAATATTTTAAATGTTTTATGAGGTAAGGAAATGCACTAAAAACACCGCCTACAGGAGAGGAAGCACACAATATAAAGAAAAGCATGTTTGTTAATTTATCTCTTACACTGTGGCCCATGAAAATATTTCTTCACCACCCCAGAAAAGACAAACAAAAAAATGTATTTTGGTTAATTTACACATAAACTCAAGTAATATTTGTATATATGTTGTATATATGTTTTTTATGGAAGTGTTGCCATGGCTTATTCAGACCTCAATACTTCAGCTCACAACAAACCTTACTGTAGTTGATGATGTTAAAAAAGGAATCAGAAACTGATTAAACATGCAAGTAACATCAGCTCCTCTCCTCACCTTTAAATCCGCCACCGGCAAGGCGTATTACAATTTTAGTGAAGTAGTCAAAGAGATAGACAGCAATGCCACACGATGGCGACAGAAGGCAGCCCTGTAAACGTTGCAGAGGGCGTCCTGCACACTGTCTCATATGGGCACAGATGAATTTGGTGTGTGTAAGGTTGGACTCACTGGTAAGACAAACACCCTTTTCCACAAATAAAGACACTCACATAAAAGTGCATATATTCAAACCTCACGTGACAAAGGTGGGTTGTGCGCACAGATCACAACATTAACTCCAAAAATGGCATTAAAATCGGAACCATCTGTGCGTGAATGATGCATGCCGCTCCGTGGCCTGGCTCTTTCTTTCATAGATGTTGGCATATAAAATAAATTTGGCTCACAAAACTGAATATTATAATATTCGTATGTAGGCTTAAAGTAAATAACTCATCTGATCACTAAAACAAATCATCTTTTCAGCCGCCGCAGCAGCAGCCGCAGCTGCAGCAGGACGGGGAGAGAACACAGAGACATGTCCAGGTCGAGCTGCGTGAGGAATAAGAGGAAGAGGAAGAAAGAAAAGGAGGGAGACAAATTACATATCTTGTTCACTTCATCATGTGTGTCTATTTACTAGATATTTAATTTAATTTAATGCGGTTTCAGCTGTGTCAATTAGGTAAGGTTGATTGTTCAAACGCGTGCCAAATGCGCTCATCTGATCAGATATAGATCAGAATATAACAATATAGATCTAAATGTATGTGCTGACTCAGATTATTAGTTGTTGATGATTATTTATTGCACTGAAATGTCCCTGACACTGTGGAAACCTGCCAGTGAGGCATCGGTGACGTATGCCGATACGCCGCCGGACTACCAAAATACCACTAGACCAGCTGCGCTCCGCCCTAGATCCTAAAAAATCCAAATCTATTTTAACTCCTTAAAATAGCTCAACATGTATTTGTCTATTGATTCCAGGAGACTCTGTTGTAATAATCATAATAATTGTAATAATCATAATCATCTACCTTTCTGCCTCTTTCTGGTTGAACCGGTTCTCAAGCTTGAGCTTCTGGAGGACTATGCTCATTCATTAAGAGTGCACTTTAGGGCTGGTATGTCCCATTAATTCAGCAAAATTTAGTTTTATAAATGTACCAACAAGATTCATTGCAGTTGTTCTAAAAGTCAAACAATTGGTACCAGAATCGGTACTTCTCTGTGGGTAATAGCAGCATTTTATTTTGGATTAAAGTCTAGGAAAAGTGATGTAGTAACTTAAAAAAAAAAGGTAGACTAAGGTTAAACTTAGGAGTTTTTTACATTCAGGTGGCCAGTTCTCCATTAAGACATTATTGCTCTGCGCCTTTCTACCAACTGCTGAAGGGAAAACCAATTTGAAAAGAAATCTGATATGGGCAAAATAATAAAAGGGCATAATGGTTCCTCTTGTTTTAAATACGCCTGCCAATGACTTAAAAAGACTGCACAACAGGGAATAGTTGAGATACATCCAAGGTGTCTCTGAAACCTTGAGGATAAACCAATTGGTTTTTCTCTTTTCCTTTTTTAATTTAAAAGAAAATCCAGCCTGACACCTCTAATATCCTTTTAAAGTCCGCTCTTTATCTATACCTCTGTGGATACAATATTTCCTTCTGTGTTGCTTTTATCCTGCAGGTGTCAATGTCTTCAGAAGAAATGCGTCCTTTTGAATTTTCAGAAATGAGCTCAGATTACCATTTGAAATGCAGACACCCTTGTGAATACTACGGCAACAGGTGGATCGCATCTTGTTGGCATTGAAATTAAACAGTGTGCTACCCTTTTATTGTCCAGCCTCTGTAGCAGATCACCAGGCTCTCACTGCTCTCAACCTGTCACTGCTTGGTATTCATAATATATCCCTGTCTGGAGACATACAAAATCAAATGAGCTTGTACCCATCAACCACATCTCTTTTGCTCTGGGTTGCAGTTAAATCAGCTGTTCTTGCAAAATGATACATATGCTTAGAAGGTCACTACAAACACTAGATTCCCCCCAAGCCCATTCTATGGCAATAAAAGGTGCTAATGAGTAGCCGAGGCTAACAAAAGCAGAGTTAATGAGGGCCTGTGTCTTTCTCATTAGAAGTTCATTTCAGTCAAAGGCCTGCTGCACATTAGCAGGTGTCTCCCTCTGCCAAAGTGCACTGAAGACATCCCAATATACTATGTCATCCCGGGAGGAAAAGAAGACGACATCAGATCTCAAAGGGCAAAACATGTTCTCTAAGATGGATGTGTTTACTTCAAAGGAAAGTCGGACACTGACAAGACTGTTGGAGAAAACAGCTGTCAGAAGATCACTGAAAAATACTACCTTCCTCATCTTTGCAGAGTTTTTCAGAACTCAAAATAGAGAGAACCTTTAAAGTAGTTTTGAAACTCATAATGGCCATTAGAAAATGTCAAAGATGTCAGATCATCTAATTATACTTTTGTGGCCTTCAAGGATCATTAAGAGTATGGGAATGAGGTGAGAATAAGGAAAAGCTGCCTATATGTAGCTCTGTGTGCGGTTATTTCATCATTATGCAGATGACACAATCATTTGTTTCTCTGCACCCTCAGACAAATAAAACAACCTTATCAGTTGTTTTCGAGGCAATTTGTGCAGAGCAGCTTGTACCTCAAAAACAACATAAGTAACAATAGTTTTACACATGGACAACAATGAACAATACATATAATGAAGATAAACTATGTAGTTAGTTTGAAATGAAGACTGAAGGTTGGATAAAATCTATAAAAGGATCAGTGCAATGAGAGGTAAAAGAGAAGATAAGTCCATAAGTCCATTTTCTAAAGATTGCTTCGGACTATCCATTAGTTTACAAACTGATAAAACACATTGATGCTCAGACAGAAAATGTTAGTTAGTAACCTTTATTTAACCAGGAAATACACCCATTGAGATTCAGAATCTCTTTTACAAGGGAGTCCTGGCCAGGATAGCAGCACAAGAAGTTCCACATAAAAAAATAAATAAAAAAAAACACACACAAACAAAACAGTTACAGTATGCAAAACACAACAATAAATCAGCGTTCAAGTTCTTTTAAAAAGCAACTACAGATGTTAAAATACTGTCAAGTTTCAAAAGAAATTCAGCTCTCTCTGTTTGACGCCACAGATTTTACAACTGTTTTTAAGCTGACTGTTCAGATTGTTGCTGTCTTCAACTGAGAGGCTGTGAAAGCAGAAGATTAAAAAAGACACATATCTCAATGAAAGACGGACAATGAAGAATAAGCAGACTGGCTCTTAAGGGAATTCAGCTTCCATGAAAGGCGGACTCTGAGCAGTCATGCTCTCTGAGGTTACAGACTGCTTTCAACTGAATCCAGCAATCTGGTGCTCATGGTAGACTGATAAAAACAACAAGAACATAATATTATCCAAACAGAGCAAGGGCTATGTTGACTCAGTCCACAAAGAAACAATGAAGACTCTGGATCTTTCCCACAATCCGGAAGTTTAGGCTTTTATATTTAACTAATAACTACAGCTTGGTTTGCTCTATCCAATCCAATCCAACTTTATTTGTCGAGCACTTTAAAACATCCACAGAGGACCAAAGTGTTGTACAGGGTAATAAATAAGAATGTCAGTAATAAAGACACAGAATCTTACATAAAACATAAAATTACATTAAAAAAAAAATCAGATAAAATAATCTAAAGGCATGTAACATGGGTAAAAATAATAGCTGTGCAATATAAGAAACAAAAAATCAAATCAAGCCAATGTCTTCGTAAAGGAACAAGTTTTGGGAAACAGTAAAAATACAGCTAGTCCTGGACAATGTAGCCACACATGATATTATAGTCATGCATGTGGCGTTTTCATAAGAGTTTGTGGTTGGGCAACCCCTGCTGTTGTAAAAAAAAAAAAAAAAAAAAAAAAGACTGTGATGAAATGCACATTTTTTCAGTGAATCAAACATGCCTACAGCTTTAGGTTAGCTTTCTGCTTAACCAAAAGTTAGACTGTTCTCCAATATGGTGACCAGTTTGTATTGGCTTTTAAGTGGCTCCTCTGAAACCAATGACTAGCATAATTGGGACTACATCCATGTTAGTCTGAAGCATTTAAGGACAGTTCTTTATATGTGAAAATACTGAGGGGAATTTGTTAACTGGTATGAAAACATGTGTATTTCGTGTATTTTTCTGCTTAAATAAAGGCATGATTGAAAAGAAATCAAAACCTTGGATTACTGCAAACTTGTCTCCTCTCATTCTATTCACATTCAGTCAATGGCAGTACTCAAATTTGTCAGTCTGTGCTGCTTTAAAGGTTGAATTATCCCTCTTTTGTTTGTTTTTTAGTTGCATGTCAGACTGTGTGCTCACTGTTTTTAAAAGCATCGAGTCAGCCTGGAAGTTTTGAAGGACAACAATTATCTCTCTGATAATTTGAGGTAAAGTTAGGGCGAGTCAAGTAAGGTCAGTCCATTTGAGGAATGAGATCCTTTCTTTTTGAAGTTGAAAGAGCATATATTTATCACTGCAGGGATGGGTTTTACTGAGCTTACTTTGATGCCAGTGTTCCTCCTCATCTGTCTGTGGATTAAAAACATGATTTCAGTTAAATTAAACAAATACAACATTTCTCATTCTCTCTTCCTCTTCATGTGAATGAGAGGAAGTGTCTTTTTTGGAATATATTCCAACCTATTTTTGAACCAAAGAAAACTTCACATGGGCTTCAAAAATGAAGCATCCTTGAGATGAAATATGAGATAGTCTGAAAATGGAAGTATTAGCCTCCATCCTTCCTGAACAGCATGACATCTATCGGAGTCGATATCTCAGCACATCTCTGCTGCGTGATATAGGTGTGAAATGCTTTAGCTGCTGTGGAGCTTTCTTATAAATAATAAATCATTGTGGGTGGAAACTGGCAACATCAATCAGGCTAAACTCTGGGACCTGGATTCCAAGATTTTAAATGCTGCACCAGTTCACTTGCAGTTCATCTCACAGTCCAACTGACCTTTTTGGGACACTTTTCTGATCAAGAGTGCTTGGATTTTGGTGATTAATTAAAGCAGTGGGTCAGTATTAAGAGCCTGTTTGGGTCTGAATTCCTACACTCATTTCGTTGATGTTTATAAGATGCTTTACTTCTTAACTGCTGTGCTTATTTTGCGCTCCATGTCCTTCAGTTTTGTTGGTCCATAATTTATCAAAGCGAACCGAGAAAAGGGCAGCCAATCTGAGGGTCAATGCATTTCAATCTACAGAACAGAGAAGGACCAAAACAAAGAATTTATGAAGGAGTCAAAGCAGTGAAGTGTTTTGTGTTTGAATGCTTCGCTTTGATCACCATGTCTGTGGATTTAGAGTGATGCTTTTTGATTCTGAATGTGTGTCAGTGAGTTTGGTGGGTACCCTTCAGGGTGCAAACAAACACTCCCACACTCGAGCTCTGCAAGGCCTCGGCAGGCAGGCAAAGAGCGCATGAGTGAGACTGATTAACTTAAAGCCTGTGTTCATTTACACGCTGTGTGGTTTCACAAACACTATATCATCCAGGCGTTGTGTCTCTTTGGCTCATAATTATGTTTGGGTCTGTAATTACACCAGCCTGAAGAAAACACTGAGGCTAAAGTTGCACAAAAAGGACAATCCTTCTTAGTCTGCTTTCCTCCTTAAACACCTCAAATCCAACCATATGTGCTCAAATGGACTTGGAGGGAATTTTTGTTGTGTTTTCTTTTTCTTGAGGGTCTGTTGGACAAAGATGAAAGTGCTGAAGTGGAGCTTTGAGTTACTTTGTTTTATGTTTGCTGTTTCCAGAAGTGCCACTCAGAGTTCGTCTTCAAACTCAATCAATAGAATAAATCCACTGATTGTTGATTTTACCAATAATGATACTTTGAAAGAGAGGGGAACCCAGTAGCTTTAGTCCCTTTAAACAATCCTTTCTCTCCTCATCTGCTAATTTCTTAAAGAGTTTAAAGTCAAGTGAGTGCATGTTTGTAGGAAAGCTAGCAACAAGGTCATTGATTGATGAAGTTGTGTACTGTCAAGTCAGCATCAACTTCAGCCAAGCCTGGCAGCCCTGCACACTGCAAACAATAAGTGTCGATATAATTATTACAGTCGTCTATCCTGGTGGTATTTCGAGGGATCTGCAAGGCTTTTTAGGAAGAGCACGGGCAATAAAGTCATCTGCTAGAGGGAACAGGGGAAAACAAACAAAAGGAAAGAAATCAATACAATTTTGGATCAACAGAAAGGCATCATCAAAATCAAGTTAATTGGAAAGTTGGATGAGGTTTTTATCTCTCTAAAGCTCAGCCAGCTGTCTGATTCAGCTGCCTGTGTGAATGAATAAAACTTTTCAATCATTTTAACCGTTTTATTGCAAGTTTTAATGTGCACAGTCGTCACTAAATCTAACAAAAAGTGAAAAGCATACACCATTAGCTGCGAACAAACAATAAGGATAATTTTTCAAACTCTTGTCAGACCTTATGAAGACAATATATTTTTTTCTTATCTTACTCCAGTGTCAAATGTTCTCACTGCATCCAAAACTGGCAAGTAGTTTTACATTCCTCAGTATTTCACAATACGAACAGTTTTCAAACATTAAAGGAAGTTCATAAACAGATGTATAATTATCAGTACAAGATCATCCAATGTGTGAAACATCAAGTCATATGATGTACGTATGATACCATACAATACACTTAATCATTCTGTAAGGGAAATCTGTCATTAACCCCAGGGTGACACACTGAGCTGCCTCTGTTTCAAATAAAAATAATAGCAACCAATATTTGACAGAGAACCTACCATACAAAGGAATCTAAATATAGAGTTTTTATAACACCAAAGAACTTACCCTGTGATTGAAATGTTTCACCAGTTTTCAGCTATAAAGACCACATAGTCACCACTGCATTGGTCCAAAAATCAAGCTGTCCTTTATATCCTGCTGTCAATGCAAAGCAGCAGGAACAGTTCTCTGAACCCCACACCTGACCTTTTTTGTTAGAGGCTGATGAAAGCTCTTATAGGTGCAGTAATGTTGCCCAGTTGGAGCATGTGACTGCAAGATGTCATTCTTGAGAGCTGCAAGGCTCCAAATCTTGTATCCAGTATTTTCTTGAGATGTGCTGAATGAAGGGTGTTGAAATGACATTTTATGTATGAAAGCAGTGGCCTAATTCTGAACACAGTTTTTTGGGCTCTTTGTGCTTGTTTACAAAAACATTGATCAGACTAGAACAGACAAACACATAGAAAGTAAATATATTTTACCAAAGTCATATGCAGCTACAGCTTTTGACGACACTTTTTTAAACAATGTGATGTTTGATTAGCTTAGTGGAGACTGTACTTGTTTGAAAATTGAATTTACATTTTCTATGAACATCATCAAACCCATTTCCCTGCCCAAGACATTTACAGCCTGAACTCAATCATAAAGGTCAAAACATTGAAAGAGTTGAGGATGTCAGTATAAAAATTGAGGCCTTCAGCACAAAGCTTCGAGCTAATTTTTTCCACTTCATAATTTGTTGCATTGTCTCGTTTATGCTGATTCTGGCTCTGGAAAGCCACAGGTGCTGACAAAGACAAGAGCCATGATTATTTTCCATGTCACAGCCACACAGACAGAGGTAAAAAGAAGAGACAGAGGTTAGAAATAAAGTCAAATGTATGGATTTGAACCAAAGTTGGGATATAATGCCACACACTGCCACAAATTTTAAGGGGGCTGTTTTTCCTTCTATTAAGGCAGTTACTTTAATTAGACTTGAAATTGTATGATGTTCAATTTCTATTGGATAGTGGAAGCCAGCACTCAATGTTGACCTTTCACATAACATTTTTATTGACTTCACTGAGCCCTTTAACAGGAACTTGGTGCTTGAGCCTTTCCTCCACCGCATCGTCTTTGTCAGCTCAGAGTTTTGTCCTAATTTATAGAATAAATGTTTACAAACATCTGCAGCTTGTGTTGTAACTGATATTTAGAGCCAGGATTTATGCACTAAACCCAGACTTTCAGTCAGCTCCCAGAAGCAAAGAGACTGTTCTGTCCCAGCTGATTCTTGATTAATTAAGTCTCTCTAAAATGAGAGCTATTCATTTCCCCACGGCTTGTTGTAATGAAATACCACAGATCACAAACCAGTTTAGATCAAATGTCAATGGAATTGCAGGGTAAACAACAGAAAGTTCATGCTTGTTTCTCCTACACTGCAACAGTCTTACAGTTTATATTTTCAATTTAGAAAGGTCATGAGCTGGTGTAGATTTTATGCAGGTAACCTTCAACAAATCTCATTACTGCTTTGTCCTGTTCCAACATATCTGACCTTTACAATTTAAACCTCATTTACCGTATATGTGTAAGAGAGCTAGCAACACACAAGGGAAATGCTGTTAGAGCATATAGATATCAAATTAAACCCTTTTTTTGTCTTGTGAGACATCTCCATACCTCTGATCTTTCTCTGGAGATTCAGGGATGTGATACTTGAGCGTCATGCACAGTTGTTGGTCCTTTTTCTTCATTCCCTCTGAGGAGATAATGACCAGTCTTTCCCACTGCCACTTATCCCAAAATCACACATTGGAAATGATTTTTCTGTGCTTTGCATATCTGTCTGCCAGCTTGTGCCTGCTCTGTATGAATTCTTATTCCTAATTGTGAGTCAAAGCATGACCTTGTTGCTGAAAGACTTTTCACGCTAAGGGATTTTGATAACACTGATGAGTAAGGCGGCACAGGAAAATACGGTGTGAATTCAAGTGTGTAAAAAGACTTAATCCCTCGATCAATGTGATAATGGTTTAAAGCAGCATTTGGACCATTATCCAAACTTGGAATTTTCCACTACATGCTTTTACCTTTATAACAAGCCAGTTGCACCTCTTGGCAGGCAGCCGCGAGGGATCTACTTCTCTTAATGCTTAATGGTACGACTCCTGCTGTGACACTGACATAACGACCTACAGTAAGTGCCGGCTTATAATTGGTTACACTGGAACAAGCTGCTTTTCTTGGCTACAGCAACAAGGCTCCCACCCCTACTGATACAAACGGAGTGTATGGCCAGACCTCACCAGCTCATTCTGTAGGTTTGCAAGGTGCCTCAACTATCAGAACAAAAAAGAAGCTGCCTGAGCATTGCTGCTGTTTTCTTTCAGGTTTGACTTCCTTTTTCCTTGTCGGTTGAAGATAAAAAAGTGCCAAGCTGCGCAGTCCTGAGCCTGAAAGAACTCTTGATGTTTCTTTCAGTGTAAAAGACAGCCTTTAGAGGTAGAATCAAACTCTCTCTTTTAGGCATACTGCTGAGGTCAGTGTAGCCTTTAGGTAATGTGCTGTGGTCTAAAGCCACTCACAGAAAGGCAAAATGATAGGACATCATCTCACTTATCTTCAATAGTCTGCCAGCTGGATAAGCTCTGATGGCATTTCAAGTAAGGCTCCAGATCTGTTGTGCTATTGATTTAAGCTCACATATACCCACAGTTGGTTAAGATCCAGTCCAAATCCTCTGGCATGGGAAAGCGGATTGTAAACCTTTACAACCTGTGAACAGTTTGACTCTCCACAGGAATCCAAATGAGTAGTATGTTCAGCTAAAGCTGAAAACATACAGAACCCATATTGAGGGTGTTCCATCAGTGTCGCGTCTCTGCTCCATTGAGCAGCGCTGTCTATCGCACACAGGATGCGTATTTGGAGTGTAGCAGCAGCGTCGTGCAGCCCTGGTCAGCTGGGCTCAGTATAGAGGAAACAACATGCTCACAACAGGTTGTTTTCCCTTTTGTGGTTTATTTCCTGCTACTTTGGATATAATTCAGTGACCGTTGAGGCTCTGCTATCAGGTTTTTGCAGGTTTACTTGTGTTTGGTAAAGTATGTTCCTTTATGCTGTGTTGTTACCTTTAGATAGAGAAGGTAAGATAGAGATAAATCCATAACCAGGAAGTATTTCTCATCTACACAAACTGATACACAGTCGAGAGTTAGCATATGGTGTTTTATTTTGAAATTTACCGGATGACATGCACGATTGTCTTGCTTGACATCCTGTCTAGAATGATCTTCCCTGTGTAGATTGACGCGTGTATGAAGTGTAAAGCAGAGAAAATAGACTCAGCGTGTATCTTTAGCAGAACCGCACTTGACTCACTTCTGAGACGGAGCTGCGACACGTCCTCAGTGCGATGCTGCATTGATTAGAATGGCAACCTATTTGCTGCATGACACTCAATGCTGATGGAACGCCTTCAACAAGGATCCTGTATGTTTTAGGCTTCAGTCTTTATGAAGTGACATAAAGTTCGATAGAATAAAAAGGAACTTATTTGCTGTCATTGTGCGGGGTGTTTGCACTGCCTCTGCAAAGCTTTCATACTTTCATACATGCACAAGCTCAACACATGCAAAGACCTACATCGGCTGTACATGGACATGGATTTAGATCGAAAAGGGGAATATTACAACAGAAGAATATGGCACAGGTGTAATAGAATTATTCTATTTTGAGAATTATACCTGTGAAACTCAGACTAATACAACAGTTGTGTATTGCTTTTGCAGTGTACAGTTAACCTCAGCTGCTCATGCTGCTCTGTTGAGCACATATTGACATCTGTAGTCCTCAGCTTCTCAGCTAGATAATTAATTTACAGATATTGAATGTTTTATGAGATAACTTTTAAAAGGCCATCTTCTCTTCCATTTGTTGGCATCCTTTATTATTTGACCCATCTCAGTGAAAAGGCATTACTGGAATAATTCAGCTGTGGAAAAATCAAACATCCCAGAAAAAACAAATCAAATGCACCTTTAACAGACCCTGTGCTTAAGAAGTGAAGACAAATGTAAAGGGAGTTATAAAGCAATCCTAGATCATCTTCTAGTACAGTGGTTCCCAAACTTTTTTTCCAAGGCACACCAAAGGACAAGTAAAAATCTCAAGTAAAAATAACCTTTTTAATACGTGTTATCACTCATATCATGTAAAATATCTATAAATGTGCATAATTATTTACTGATGGCAATTGAATGTAAAAGGACAACTATATAAGGCTACTCATGAAATATTTATGAATTAAATATTTCAAAAATTAATTTTAAACTTTATCAAATTAGGCTTCATCAAAGCAACAACACACCAATTTAAACAAGGCAGGTCACAAAATGAGGCAAGGGAAACTCAGCAGAAAAAAATGTGTTTTCATTTCTGCCCTGGAGCTTGGCGTTTCACTCGTTGAGATGCCCAAATATGTCTGCAAGGTAAGCCAGCCTGGCACACCACCTATCATCCACGAGCTTGTCCTTATGTGGGACAGTGTGTTCACGTAAAAATTCAAAAAGCTCTCCCAGAAGCTCATAAAGACAGGATAGGACATTCCTCTCTGACACTCAGTGTACCTCTGTGTGGGGGATCGGTGGTAGGCTGTTGGCAGTCTCAGCACTGGTGGTTGGTGGTTTGGTCCATAGACTGTATATACTATGGACAACTTGGTTCCGCCTACCGCCTGTATACGTATTCGAAGCCAAAAAGCTCTCGGTATTTCCATGATTTTTCTTCATTTCCTGAAACCAGCGCTGCGCAGTAGCGATGCGCACATTCGGGCGCACAGTCGCCGAGAGTCTCTGTGATGACGCTAGGCTCAAACAGCGTATCCTCTGGGTGAGCTACATAATCCCTTAATGCCCATAGGCTGTATCAGGTGTCAATCATAGAAAACATGAACCCCCTAATAACTTTTAAAAACGGAGTTTCACAGAAAAAAAGGGGACTTGAGCACAAACCAGTCTTAATGTAACTACATGCCAACATTACAAGCAGGGGGGAGAAAAATCTATGTTCTGTGTAATAAATTTCTAAAGTTTGTCCACAGCCCCATAAGCTTTGCTGGCGGAGGTGGGATTTATGACCTATACTGCAGCCCATCAACAGAGGGTGCTGTTCTTGGAGTGGCTTCACCCAGAGAGGAGGCAGACTCTGTCCATTTTATATACAGTCTATGGAAAAGAAAGAAACAAGAAGAAAGCCCTCTCATTTCCCTCTCGTGTGTTTTCATGTTGTTTTATAATTCCCACTTGCGCAAACAGCTAAATATGTGGCTCTCTTTAAGCTTTTTTTAAAGAATTGTTTTTAGATATAGAATTTGCCTCTGTTTTATGAAACGAGTGCATACAAAGTACTGATATACAGTGGCGGCTGGTGAGAAAAATAATAGGTGGGGCTGAAGTTTTGGAAACCAGAGCCCTGTAGGGGGGTCCGGGGGTATCCTCCCCAGGAGATTTTTTTTTTTCGTTTTCAAAAGGTAAATGAAGCATTCTGGTGCTTTCTAAGAAAAACACTAAGGAAACATACAATGTTGACCTACAAAGACAAATGGGGTGGGGATACTGTATTTCAACTTATTAATAGGGCATTATAGCCGACACACAGCCTACCTACATTCAATGTAATCCTATGATATAGAAACTGACAGTAGCATATTCTTACTCATGTACATTCACCTGCATCTCAACAGGTTAGGCTACAGCAAAGGAGCACACAAAGACAACAGCAGAAAAATAGTGAAGAGCAGACCCACATTTATAACAAATCAGGCTGCTTATCAAAGTGATCAGCCAAGGAAAACAACACAAACAATTGCTTTAAATACAGAACAGTTGTATTACATTTGATATTTCAGCTGAACTGAATTGAAACTGGGTGAACAAATACAAGGTTCCCACTCTTTTATAGAAATCATTTTCCAGGACTTTTCCAGGACGTTTTCATCCTGCCTTAAAATGTATTGATTTCTAACATTGTGGCATGAACATTGTCTGTTAGCTTTCTTTTTAGTCTGGCTTTTATGTAGTGTCTCACTATAATAAATTTATGGTTTATATTAGGTTTTAATCTTTATAAACTCTACTTTATAAGCTGACTGTGTCAGTAGCCGAAATTTTATTTTGCCAGCTTTATCATTTCTTTTTGTCACCATTAATTTCCATGGGAAACAAAAAAGGGCCTTACTCTTCAGACTTCCAGTTAGCAATGCTTTGTGCCCAACCATGCCCTTGAAAATGTCTGCGTATATTGTCTGCTTTTCTCTGTGGTCACTTGCTGACAGGCCACCTCTGGTCGAGCCGGACCGAGCTCTTTCAGCTTTAGATAGTCCTGCAGAGTTCTCCTTTCAAACGGGACCTACTTGATGGACAGCACAGCGTTCTCCGGTAAATCACTCGGTAGGGGGTTTGCGGAAGCCATTCCCACGTCCTCTGTCATTAGCAGCCAAGTGCAGAGTGAGGGGTGGACTGGCTGTGAGTAGAGCAGCTAGCTACATCAGAAGCACATTGTAGCTATGCATCCATTTGTGGCCTATCTGGTTATGAACGCGCTTACGTCATTCAAAGTAGGGACATTTGGGCGCTCTTCCCTGGCGCCCTTTAAGGATTTTTTTTATGTGGCTAGGATAAGCAAACTTTTTAATGCAGAACTGTGATCTGAGCATGCGTGAGAAAGCAGAAAGCTTGGGCACTGGCCCAGTAGCGCCCCTGATGCAAATGCCCAACTGTGATCTGAGCATGAGACAACAGACGTTCCGAGTCCGCCCCGGCGCTGTGAGGAGAGACTGCTAACGGACTGAAATACACATTTAATGGAATGATTTATGTAATAGCGCCATTTCCTTACTTTGAGAATAATTTTCAGGGAGACAGTAGACATCTCTTTTTGCTCAAGCAGCTCAGGCGGGGCCCCGCCCGCAGCGCCCTGGTATACCGGCCGCCACTGCTGATATAGTAAATTTAAAAATGATTATTTTTGTGTAGTTTTATATTGCAATAATAATGTAAAAATCATACAGCACACCAGGTCTTGCCTCACGGCACACCGTTTGAGAACTAATGTTCTAGAACACAACTGTTGTTAAAATTCAACAGGACATTATGAAGCATTACAACATATGCTGCTTCACATTAAATGTGGGAGAGTTTGCAACAAAGTCCCACAGTGATAAGTATCAGTCTGCTGCAGAGAGTGGGCAGAAGCTCACGTTTATGTTAATTGGTAGTCATGAAAATCAGCTGGCTCTTTAGGAGCTTTTATTCCAAAACAGTGGACCTTTCAACAGCATTTTGATCTTCTTCCAATATAATATCAGTCTGCATCTACAGCCCTGGCAGCAATGGCCTGTTCCACGTTATCTATCGTACAAACATCTACTGACATGCTCATCTTCCTTTCAAGATAAGGTGACCAGATTTCTGTAATGAAATCCGGGGACATTTGGTGTGGCGGTGGCAGCGGGGGGTGCATGGGCTGCATGATCACAGACAATATCTTGGTACTATTTAGTAGCAGCGCATGCCCCTTGTAATAACCCCTGTAAAAACTGTTTTTCAGGACTGCTTACTTGTGCTTCCTACCCATTCGGCTACTGTTATAACCGTTGTTGTAGCCTACACGCAACATTTTTCTTGTCATTCATGAACATGGACATTTTCGGGGACAGCTTTTGCCGGGGACAGGTCATCCAATTCGGGGACTGACGTCTGGTCACCTTATTTCAAGCGCGAAGTAGGAAAGAGGCGAAGAAGAAGGAAGCCTTCAAGAGTGTGAACATTTGAGTCAAACAGCTCCACTGCTCAAAAAGAAGTGTTCCTAACACTTGTGACACCAAGAGCAGCAACACCTTTCTTTTATCTTTCAACTCTCTCACACAAACTGGCTTCAACATGACAGAACAGTTGTAGGGAAGAAAGTCCTTTCCTGGGGGAATTCATAATAATGGGTTTTTCTGCAGAGAGACTGGCAGTAGAGAAAGATTGCCCGAGGTTGTCATAGAGCTTTGTCTGTTGGTCGAAAAATGCTTTTTCAAAACCAGCTGTGGTTTCAACAAATATCCCTACCTTTGAGAGGCTTTCGATTCCTCTTTCACTGAGTATCCTTATTTTTCAGGGTTGGGACCCATGATTTTAATTGTTTCAGAAGACTTTTTGATCCTGCACTTGAAAAGGCCTCATTAGTGAATTTTGCCAGAAGAAAGAGCAGTAATCCTAGTTCACCATTGGTACTAAAATTGCACTCGACTGTGTCCTTACTAGCCTTGAAACATGAAAACATACGTACATGTCATGTATGATCCTTGGAATGAAAAGACCTGATAGTTATGGGCTTTCTAATAAAATGCTAATTAGAAATCTGTTGCAGTCATTTCAAACCAGAAGAAATAACTTGAGCTCATCTTTTATTCATAGAGGTACTTACAGCGCCGTTCCTCTGCAATCTTCTTCCTGCACCCCGCTCAAAGCTGATTCCCAGAAGGGTCAACATTTCCTCAGGGAAACAGCTGGACTCAGGCCTCCCAGTGAATGACTTTCACAGTTTCTCCTTCTCGTCCTATGTTTTCTCCCTCTCTCCTCAGAAGCAACCTCTCACGATGAGTGTGAAAGGATTTAATGGTGCGCACTTCCACTGAAGCCCAGCTACGAGATTAGGAAGGCTACAGTGTTCTTCTTTTGCATGGAGGGTAAACACAAAGATGTGCCGAGGGTGTTTTAGCTGAACAAACAGACATTTGAATTTTAGCTCCTAGCTTGGGTTTGAGAAGAAATTCACTTTTGATTCTTACAGGAGCTTGAAAGGAAGTATATGACTTTCCAGCCTTTCTGACTTCACCATCACGCACACATGACTAATTTATACTTTTAAAAATTAATTTCCAGTTTAAGATCAAAGCTGGGGCATGCTGAAGGCTGTGTGGTTGATGGTTCTGACAGCATACAGCACAAATTCCCAACTCCAGCTGCACTGTTGCTCCTGACTTAAATTGAGAAAGCGAACTTTGGCAATTTCCTGCTGACTTGAAAGTAACGGCTTTAAAAAAAGGAAGGAAAAAATGAGTTTTTTTCTCTTCTGAAAACTTGCACAGGATATTCACAAGGTTCGACAAAAGCCAAAGATCATCATAGCCGAGTTTGATGCGACTTGTGGGGCTTCGATCCCAAATGGCACACGAAAAACTCTGTTTTGCAGTAGCTGGAAAAACAGATTCATTTTCACTGCAGGCATTTTTACTCGATTTAATTTTCTGAAAATCGCCCTGGGGAAGGTTCTGAAATGAAGGAGCTAAATTTTAGGAAATGCAAGAGTTTCATGATCATCCTTCCTTGTGCTTTTCGTGCTGTGATATTATTGAAACCCATCAGTCATGAAATAAAGACTTGAGTCACTAAAACACGAAATGAACGTGAAGTCTACAGGGAAATAACATTAACAACATAACAAGACATCATTTGTGGCTCTAAACTCCCCCTTTTTTTGATAGCAATGAGAATTAAACAAATACCTTTGGGGCTATGACTAGGGGTCGAACCAGCAACTGCTGCTACAAGGACTATGGCCTCTGCTCATGGGGTGCAAGCTTTGACCACTGGGCCAAGTGGCACCCAAACGAATACAACTGTATATGTAATACTGCACAAGATGCAGATAATCATTAGTTTTTCATCATCATTTGCTCAACTTACTGATTAAATGTTGTCAGCCTTGCTTACTGGTACCAGGATATGGTTAAACAAACAATTGGTATTTGTTTTAATGTAGGCCTGAAATGTCTGTCGTGTTCAGCCCAGCTGACTGCCACTAGCCGGGGCTGGAGCTCTGACAAGTAGCAGCCGTAATGTGAATCACTCTACTCCTGGGATGTAAACAAGCACATATAACAGTTAAATGACATATCAAATTGTGCTCAGTATTGACTGTTTCCTGAGTGTTTTATAACTTTTGACTTTTTGTTAAGTTGGAATTCAAACTTAAAGTCCCACTCCGATCATTTTTTTTACTACTTAAAGTGTTCTCAGTGGTCTTTAAGTTGTTATTATGAAGTTCTTGGCCAAAATCATGTAACTTGTGTCATTTTTAAGGGCTTTCTTCTGCAGAGTAGGAGTAGATCATTATAAATTTAGCCTCTGAGTTGTGGGCAGAGACAGCGCTGCTCTGCACACTCCTCTTCATGCTAGCTTGCAGCCTAACATTGCTGGTGTCGTAGAAGTTGCAGGTAACATAGGAGCCATTCAGCTCTTGAACACAGATGTCTTTGGGGACATGAAGAAAGTTAATGTCATAATTAGCTTTCTTACGAACATTGCAATCCACCAACACACACACGCTTGTTCCACGATCGTCCTCTCTACTTCTCCCGGTCTGGCCTGCAGAGTGGGGAGCTGGGGGTGGAGCTTGGATTTGTCACATAGAAAATCTCACTGTGTCTGAACATGCCGTTTTGGGTCTGCCAGAGATTCACAGTGATTTGAATGTAGATATACTTAGAAATGTAATTTCCTATGATTTGCCCTCTAGCATCAGAAAAATGCCATATGAACATGTAGCCAACAAGAAAAATATGATTTTCATTAGAGTGAGTCTTTAAGTTTTAACAGCTAAATCACTCACTTCCAAACATCCCTATTTGAAACACTCAATATTACTATGTGGCCTGATGGCAAAATAAAAAGATTCAATTCAGTGTCTATTTTGATTTTATTCATAATGCCAAGAGAAATGTCAGCTCTACAAGGTGAGAAATTCAATATTGATCAGATTGTCAATGAAAATAAACAAGACTGACCAGTTTTAAACTAGAAGTCATTGTTGATGACCTTCCTTGAGGGTTTTTAAAAGTGGGTCTCAGGATTAAGGCCTTGGTGAGTATTTTCTCACACCTGCCAATTTCTACTTCTTTTTTTCATCTTGCCTTTGGAAATCACTCAGTTTTTTCACCTGTGGCTCTGAAAATTTCAACAGCAAGAAATGGGAATTGCAAAAACGGATTAATTTTGGATCCCACTGAATCTATCAAATAGCCAAATGACTTTGGCATATTTAATTATTCTGTCTCATAACTTGTGCTGGATTAAAACTGCATCAATAATGAGAAAAATCAATATTTAATACCCTGAAATATATTAAATTCCCATTTCAGCAAAATTAAGACTTTTCACTGACATTTAACCTCGGAGTTCAATTACTTGCATTTTAACAACAGATTCAAACTGCCTTCAGCACCTTTGTCTGGCCCGGCTTTGTGTCAGCTTACTGCCATGCTGCGTGTCTGTGATATCCTCCAACTGAACCATACCAAGTGTTTTTATTACATGGTGTAAAGTGACTCTTTATTAAGCTGCCAAACAGAAGTAAGCAGGAAACAGTGAATGAGACCTTTGCTGCTCATGGGAGGTGAAGACATGTTTAATTCATGCAACAAGTCTGTCTTTATCCAAATGTTTTTTTTCTCTTTTATTCACACTTCTGTCATGACGACAGACCCACACACAAAGTAATGATGCTCTTTTGTATCATTTGTTGTGGCCGTTTGTATATTTTACTCCATATACAAAGTGTTTTTAGCATGTAGACGTGAGCACACTGTGTGAGCTGAATCTTGAAGGTTACACACAGCACATCTGACTAATGGTGCAGCTCTCTGTACATGCTCATGCTAATCACTTCTCTGATTGATTGTGCTGCTACCGCGCACTAATAGCATCATTAGCTGGAACTGTTGTGGCAGTCTGGGCTCCGAGCTTTCTATCCCCCCACTGTGATTTTCTTTATCCCTCCTTTTATAATTTAGAGCCTTCAATGGGATAGGTTCATCTTAAATTTAATTACTTTTGATTTTCAGTAAAGACAAAGTCAATCATGGAAGAGAAAAGCTTTCTCAGCACTCCCACTGTTGCCACACCCGTTGTCGGTCCAGCTGGGGCTCCCGTTACCTTGGAAACCTCAAGACAAATGCTTTATTAAGAGAAATGACAAGATAAAAATGCCAAACATTACTGCCGCAAGAGCGGTAAAGCATCATTAGAGAGATGGCAACCCATTAGCACCTGGATGCCAATTGTGTTTAACCATTAAAAGCTTATTTTCAGGAAAACTGCAATCAGGAGTGCATCAGTGTGATGGCAGGCTATTATGATGTACTAAAATCTGTATATCTATCAGCCAAACAAAACCTTGCACGCCCATGCCATGACCTCTTGTGTCACCGAGATGGAGTCACTGCAAAAGATGTTACTGACAATATCCAGTCCCATGGAAGAGTGAATCCATCATAGTCAGGGGTAGAGTGATGTCCTACATGAGCAGTCAACCGCTTATGACATGCTGCTCCTTACCGACTGCTGAAGTTGTACTACAAGAATTAAGCTGATAAGCGCTGAGTCACAGTCCAACGCTCTCTGGGAGCCGTGCACATGGTGGGAGTTGTGATTCTTCTTAAAGCCCACATGCTGTGGCTGTAGGCTCATGCAGCCACTCCGTTGTGTAATAAAGACCATAAGAAATGAAGAAAAAGTTGTTTTCTCACATGGTTCCCCATCTGTGTCAGTAGTCATCATTGCACTTACTTGGCAAATTAATCACACCAGTATGCCTTAATCCTCCATATGACCATTTTGAGGATTTGGTTGCTTTCGCTTTTCGATTTTTTGAGTTTCAGACCCACTGCCTGTGATCGATCAAAGCTACAACACCCATCTCAACTAGTCACATGTTGTGTGAAATTGATTTTTTTTCTATCACACCGAGACCCCACAATGTCTGTTGACTGTTTTCTTCTTATGCACGGTGATAACCCCAATAATGGAAAAAGCTTTGCAAAGGGGCCTCGTATATAGCCTAGTATATATTGCGACCAACCCCAGCACACTTTGAGCAGCTGGGATGTCACTTGCAATTTACAATGAATGGGAGTCAAATTTCCATCACATCAGGTTGCTTACAGTGGGTGATGGCAAGTCCAAGACAAGGCTTTACTTGGTACAGCACCATCTTCTGGGTAAAATATGCCAAAACATAAATACCTCTCTATATTTTTTCATGGTATTTATAAAGGTTGCACTAGTAAATGTGATGCACATTGGTTTTGAGATAAAAAAAAATAGGTTATCGAAAGTGGATCACATTTATTGAACTTGAAAGGATTTTTTCTTGACGATTGGGTTAAAGTGATGGAATTTCTTCGAATCCTGCTTTTACGTTTCTTTGGAAGTTGTCATCCTTATACATGGAATTTAGTCCAGATACAAGCAAAAATAAGAAAAAAAATCAGCCCGCAGATACTAACACTAGCCTTTAACAGCTGACACCTGAATCAAGTTTTACCTCCAAAACAACTAAAGTCGAAGTAGTCATTCTATGTAAACTGCTTCAGACTGCTGACTTTGTACTGCTCTACAGCCCACCTCTGCCTTCGTTTCCTGGGGTCATTGCTGCTGGTCTCCCTGCCTTTGCTTTTCATGCATTCAGGAATTTGGTATCCTTCATACACAAATTGAAGGACAGGGATCTTTTGGATCAAAGCAATAATGCCCCAAATAACTTGTTGACTGTAAATTTTTAATCATCTCAGGTAAAAGTGGTCCTGACTAAAATTTTACGATGGTTCTGCTGCTAAAACTTAGATCCAAAAAATCATGTTTTTCTTGTCTACATGTTCATATGGCATCTTTCTGATGCTAGAGGACTTATCATGAGAAAACTAAGTTTGAAATTACATTTCTGAGTATTTCTGCATTCAAATCACTGTGAATCTCTGGCAGATTTTCTATGTAGCAAATCCAACCTCCACCCCCAGCTCCCCACTCTGCAGGCCAGACCCGGAGAAGTCTGGCCTGCAAATCTGCAGGACGATCACGGAACAAGCATGTGTTGTCTTTGTCCCCAAAGACTTTTTTTTAAAACACTTTATTTGTAATTTTCAGTTAACATATAAAACAATCATATTCTCTGTATTACAAATAACTACAACAAACTGTCCCAATACAGCCTACTGGGACCCTCTAATAACTTACGTAAACAATTTACCTGGTCTGGAACTGGAACTTTGAATCATTACATCTACCCTTGAACAAATTCCATTAGAAGTAATAAGTGCACTTGCTGTTTTTTGTTTTGTTTTGTTTGTCTATTTGTTTGTTTTCTTCCTTTTTGAGCTGTCTGTCTATTGTCTGGACTGAGGAAAAAGTGCTTAGAAAGTGAATCTCATTCCACTTCAGTGGGGCAACATAAACTGTGATTCATAAAATAGCTCTATTGATAGTAAGTACTAAAAAGAAATACCTACTCATGCCATCCTGTCGATTTTTAGTAATCAGTGTTTCGGTGTCGAACTATTTCCTTTCTGCGGCGTAGTGATACTTGCACACCCGCAGTAAAATATTTATTAATTTAGCTTTTGAAAAGTGTAACCTATGTAACAATTTAAACTGTACTACAGCATGTCTAGAGCATATGGAAGAAGAGTGGACTTTATTAAGAGCCATATCCCATTCCTCATTGGACAGCTGAGCCCCCAGTCATTTTCCCACTGATCTTGGTTGGGTATCAGATCAAGATGGCGGCGCACACAGTTGTTGCGGCTCGGTGCTCTCTCAGTCAGTGCGATAGATTGTTTTTTTGCTTCGTGTTTTTTTGTCTGCTGGGTGTTTTCTGTAAGGCGAACAACATCTATAGCCGGTACGATCTCCTTAAGATAGGAGTCGGTTGTGAACAGAGTATAGCTGCAAAGTTTCTCCACACACACAACATACCGGTCGACATAGCACGGCACCCTGGCTCCCTGTGGATTACTATCCCCGCCGGGAAGCGGCGAAGGCGGCGCAGAGAGAGGAGGCAGAAGCGGGGCTGCAGAGCTGGCCCGCTAGCCAGGCTACGGAGGCAGCCACTTAAACCTCCGCTTCCCAGCCTGTTTCTCGCCAATGCTCGGTCCCTCGCCAATAAAATGGATGAACTGAGGCTACAGGTTGCAACCAACAATGCCGTGAAGGATAGCTGCATTCTACTCTTCACGGAGACCTGGCTTCATCCACTTATCCCGGACTCGGCGGCGGAGCTAACAGGCTACACCATGCAGCGTCAGGATAGAACACAGAGCTCCGGTAAGACCAGAGGAGGGGGGCTGTGTATGTACGTGAACAACAGCTGGTGTACGAACACAGTGACTGTGGACAGCCACTGCTCCCCGGACCTGGAGTATGTGTCTGTGAAATGCAGACCCTTTTACCTCCCGAGAGAGTTCTCTGTTGTAATACTAACAGCTGTTTACATACCGCCGGACGCTAATGCTAAGGTGGCTAGCAACCATCTGCATAGTAGCATTGGCTCCCAGGAGAGTAAATATCCTGACGCTGTACACATCGTAGCAGGGGACTTCAACCATGCCGATTTGAAAACAGTTCTCCCTAAATTCTACCAACATGTCAAATGCACAACCCGTGGAGATAAGACTCTTGACAAGGTCTACTCTAACATCAAGCTTGGCTACAGGGCCAAACCACTACCTCACCTGGGCCAGTCCGACCACTTGTCTCTGCTGCTAATACCCGCATATGCCCCCCTCAGGAAAAGTACACCCACCATCACAAAAACGGTAACAACTTGGCCTGATGGAGCCTCTCAACAGCTGCAGGACTGCCTCGACAGGACGAACTGGGCGGTGTTTTTACATCACGATCTGGAGATCTTTACAGGCAGTGTACTTGGATACATACAACACTGCATAGCCACTGTTACTGTGGAAAAACAGATCCGGATCTACCCCAACCAGAAGCCCTGGATGACCCGGGAAGTCCAGCAGCTGCTGAGGGAGAGGAATACCGCCTTCAGGTCTGGTGACCAGGTCCTCTACTCTGCGGCCCGGGCTGACCTGAAGAGAGGCGTCAAAGGGGCCAAGTCGGATTACCGGAGGAGGATTGAGGCACACCTGGAAAGTAACAACAGCAGGCAGGTGTGGCAGGGAGTCCAGCAGCTCACCAATTACAAATCCACCTTGGGAGCAGCTGAGGGTGAGGCCTCGCTGGCAGAGGAGCTAAACACCTTCTTTGCACGTTTCGAGGTGGAACCACCCAAGGCAGCCACACCACACCCCATGGTACACAGCAACTTCACCCTCACAGAACATGAGGTGAGATGTACCCTGCGCGCCGTGGACCCAAGGAAGGCTGCTGGGCCTGATGGAGTGCCCGGGCGTGTGTTAAGGGACTGTGCGGAACAGCTCGCCGGAGTCTTCACAAGGATTTTCAACCAGTCCTTGGCCGAGTCCAGTGTTCCACCATGCCTGAAGTCCTCCATCATCGTCCCCCTGCCCAAGAAACCTCATATCTCCAGCCTCAACGACTACCGGCCAGTCGCTCTCACCCCGGTGGTGATGAAATGCTTTGAAAAGCTGGTCCGGGGTCACATCACATCACACCTGCCAAAATGCCTTGACCCTCACCAGTTTGCATACAGGGCAAATAGATCCACAGAAGACGCCATTGCCTCAGCCCTCCATGCTGCACTGTCCCACCTGGAGCAGCAGGGGAGCTACGTACAGATGCTCTTTGTGGACTATAGCTCTGCTTTTAACACCATACTTCCTCACAAACTGCTGAACAAACTGGTCAATCTAGGCATTCCTCACCCCACCTGCATATGGATCAACAGCTTCCTCACCTGTCGCACCCAGAGGGTGAGAGTGGGCCATCACACATCAACGGCCCTCAGCCTCAGCACCGGTTCGCCACAGGGCTGCGTGCTGAGTCCCCTGTTGTTCACCCTTTACACACACGACTGCGTCCCCACACATCACAACAACACCTTTGTCAAATTTGCAGACGACACCACGGTGGTGGGGCTCATCTCTGGGGCAGACGAGTCTGCGTACAGGAACGAGGTTGAACATCTGGCAGCATGGTGTGGGGAGAATAACCTCCAGCTCAACACAGCAAAAACGAAGGAGCTGGTGATTGACTACAGGAGGATAAAGACTGACATCACGCCACTCATCATCGGCGGGGATTGTGTGGAGCAGGTGTCAGACTTCCGGTTTCTGGGTGTTCAGATTGAGGAGGGCCTGACCTGGACTGTAAACACCACACAGGTGATTAAAAAAGCCCAACAGCGTCTCCACTTCCTGAGGGTCCTCAGGAAAAATAACATCACACAGAGACTGTTGGTGTCCTTTTACAGGTGTTCCATCGAAGCCATTCTTTCATATTGCATTTGTGTATGGTTTAACAGCTGCACTGTGGCCCAGAGAAAGGCTCTCCAGCAGGTCGTCAACACAGCCCAGAGGATTGTCGGTTGCCCCCTTCCCTCACTGGACGACCTTCATGGCGCCCGCTGTGCTAAAAAAGCCCAGAACATTATCAAAGACACCTCCCATCCTGGTCACCTCCTGTTTGAACTTTTGCCGTCAGGCAGACGCTATAGGACAATCAGATCCAGAACGAACAGACTTAAAAACAGTTTTTTTCCGTCAGCAATAACTACCCTCAATGCCTTAAGGAAGTGACTGAATACCTATTTACTCATTTACTTTATTTATTCGGAACTTATTTATTTATTTAGAACTGCTATTTATTACTGTATTTGTTTTTAATGATGCACTGACTGTCTGGCACTTTTTTAATTTCGTTGTACTGGTTACAATGACAATAAAGGACTATTCTATTCTATTCTTGAATATGTGAAATAGAGTGGTTGCAGCAATCCATAATATGGGAATAAATAAATGATTTTCTGCTTTTGCTCATGGGGTGTTTCGGCCTTTAACACTATACACCCTCACCAGAGACGGCCAGCTGTAGAGTGATCAGACCTCAGCTTGCATCCCGAGCCCAATTAGCCATGAGAGTCGCCTTGTTGACAAGTGGCGGACATCTCAGGGGACTATGCATGGCAGGGGCGTCCGGTTCCCTGAGTCAAGCCCAAGCCAACCGCATACCTCCTGGCTCACTACTTGGGGGCCCAACTGGTGTCATTCCTCTTCAGCCATAGCCACTGACTGCTTCTTTCTGCTGCCTCTGCTGCAGCTTTGATGACTGTGCGCAGTTTCTGGCCCTAAACCCCCAAGTCCCTCAACAGTTTTGTTGTGGATGTTCCCACAAACCCTCTGCACCCAACCTCCACTGGGCAAACTTCCGCGTTCCAGCCATGATGTTTTGCTTTTGCGGCTAAATTGGCATACCATAGATGTTTCCGCTCATATGCCTCCTCCATGGAATCCTCCCAGGGTACAGTGAGTTCGATTATGTAGACCTTCTTCATGGAGGGAGACCAGAGCACCAAATTAGGCCTCAAGGTAGTGGTGGCGATCTCTGAGGGGAACACTAGCTGCTTTCCAATGTCTGCCAGCATCTTCCAGTCACGTGCTAGGCACAGTTGGCTTCTCTCTGAAGGTGTGGAGCTGCTCCTGGTAGCTGCAGCCCCTTCACGGACAAAGGCAGTTGCCCATGATGTTGTTGAGGCGTTAGATGATGGTAGTGGTAGGGCATTTATGCTTGTTCGTTTCTCCTCCAATGTGGCAGCAAGGCTCTTCAAGACCTGGTTGTGGCGCCAAGTGTATCGTCCTTGCATGAGGCTGGTTTTACACCCGGTGAGTCTGTGCTAGAGAGAGGCTGGCTTGGAGCACAGGACACACCCAGGATCTTTGCCAAACCACTGGTGGAGATTAGTTGGTGTTGGAAGGACGTTGTAGGTGGCTCTGATAGCAAAGCTCAAGCTCCTTGCTTCCATGGCCCATATATCCCTCCAGCTCAGCCTCCTCCTTTCGACGCTCTCCCACCGCATCCACACTTCCTCAACCATCATCTTCCTCCGTGCTGGTGCAGAGGCGTTTCTCCAGGCTGGGCGGCTGGGTGTTAGTCCAAGGCCTCCTCTTCCTTGCTGAACATTCCCCACAATGTCAGCGTGCCTGAGAGCTGCTGTTGCCTTCTCTACTGCCCTTGCTGGTCTCCACTTGCGCCCAGTCACCACTGACTGTGCATTTCCACTGATCACCGGATATTTTGATTCGTTCAAGGTCATCTGCAGAAGTGTTTTAACACACTTGAACTCCTCTGTAAGGCTGGTGAGGGGCAGCTTGAGGACACTGTCTCCATAGAGGCTTTTGGTGGTGAGGCAGCGAGGGACTCCAAGCCACTTCTTGACGTGGGCTGTGACTCTTCTCTCCAGCTTCTCTACTGTTACACCTAAATATGTGAAGGATTCGGGAGACAACTTAAATGGCAGATTAGGATATTCTCTAGCATTGCTACTAATTGGGAAACATTCACTTTTATCAAAATTTAGTTTATATCCAGATATATTTCCAAATTCTTGCAAGATTCTAAGGATTTCGTGGGTGGATGTTGTAGGGTTGGTGACATACAGTAATAAATCATCTGCATAAAGCGAGACAGTAAAGGTTAGGCCACCACGTGTTATACCTTGTATACTATTATTGCAGCTGAATGCTATAGCAAGGGATTTTACAGCTAAGACCAAAAGCAATGGACTCAGTGGATCCCCTTGTTTCGTCCCTCTGTGAAGACGAAAGTATTCAGATGAGATACTATTGGTATAAACTCAGGCAGTAGGGTCAGTGTAAATGAGCTTGATAAGTTCAATAAAACTTGGGCCAAAACCAAACCTAGTAAGTGTATAAAAAAGAGAATTCCACTCTACCCGATCAAAAGCCTTTTCAGCATCAAGTGATATTACCGCTTCTGGAGATGGAGTGTTAGCTTCAGTGTAGATGATATTAAACAATCATCTCAGGTTAAAATAGGATTGTCTGCCATGGACAGATCCATTCTGGTCCTCTGACTTGATATGAGGAAGAATTGTCTCCAGCCGGAGTGCAATGACCTTTGAGAACACCTTGCCATCACAGTTTGTCAAGTTAATTGGTCAGTAGGAAGAGCAATCACGAGGGTCCTTGTTATTTTTTAATAATAGTGTAATAGGTGCTTTGCGAAGAGCAGGTGGAAGAATGTTATTTTCCAGTGCTTCTGTATAAACTGAAAGAAGAAGAAGAGGGGCAAGTTTATCTTTGAATTTCTTATAAAAATCAGTTGGAAACCCATCCGGGCCGGGAGCTTTACCACTCTGAAGGGACATTATAGCATTGTCAATTTTCCCCAGCGTCAGATTTTCTTCCAATCTTTCTTTAGAGTCAGAGTCAGAGTCAATTTTCGGGATATTCAGATTAGCAAAAAAAAAAAGTCGAATTGGTTGTAATCGGATGTTGAGTCTGAAGAATATAGTTTAGAGTGGAACTCTTTAAATTGGTTGTTAATAGCCTGATGATCCTCTGTTGAGGAGCCATCAGGTAGCATTATTTGCGAAATATTACGGGACGCCGCTTTTTGACGAAGTTGACTGGCTAATAATTTGGATGGTTTATCCCCCTCTTCATAGAATCTGCCAAGGATAAGCCTCTCTGCTTGAGTGGTAGTTCAGAGATCTATTTCAGTTTGTATGCCTAGTCTCCTTTTAATCAAATCAGGGGTCAGAGAGCTAGCTATGAGTCCGTTCAGAGCCTTAATTTCTGGAGACAACTCCTCAATTTTCATATATTTTATTTTCCTAATATGAGCAGAGCCAGAAATAATCTGCCCTCTGAGATATGCTTTAAGTGCTTCCCAGAGAGTTGAGGCTGAGATGTTCTCAGTTCTGTTGACCTGCAGAAAAAAAATCTATCTGTTCTGTAATGAACTTAAAGTCTGAATCTGCCAGCAGAAGTGTATCAAGTTGCCATGTCCATTTTGTCCTCTGAATTGGAAGAGTTACTTTAATACTCACTGGAGCATGGTCAGAGATAATTATTGGATCATATTTACAGTCTGTAATAACATTCACCTAATAGGGGTCAACCAAAAAAAATATTCATGACCATAACATCAAACAAGACTCCTCCTATAAGTACCTGGGAGTGCTGATCAATAAGGATTTCAACTGGCACACAAGTTACAACTATGTGTTCAAAGATACATCAGTGTCTACACTTTCTTTGAAGACTTAGGCTCTTCGGAGTCTGTCTAAATATTATGTTGACTTTCTACAGGGCCAGTATAGAGTCTGTCTTAAGGTATGGTATATCCAGCTAGTTTGGAAACCTGACTGTTGTATATAAATCACAAATCTCTATGTTGGCAAATATGGCGGGGAAGATTATGGGGCTGTCGACCCACCCGATCACTCCTCAGGCCATTTTTGAACAAGCAGTATTGAGGCAAGCTTGGAATATTATGTCTGATCCCTTACATGTACTGAATCCAGAGCATAATCTACTACCATCTGGTAGGAGGTATAGGGCACCATGGTGCAAATACTATTGATATAAGCACTCTGTCAATCAAAATGTGAAATCTAAGACTGCTAAACAGCAAGATGGACCTTAACTAAGGGAATATACGCAATATCTCTGTCTCTGTGTTTACTGTTTTTGTATGTGTTCAATTTGGTGTCTTTTCTTTTTGACTTGTTAAATGTTACATGTATGCAGTGGGGCTCTAACTCAAAGACAAGCTTCTCCTACAGTAGACAAATAAACAAACTTTGACCTAAACTTAAACCATTGTAGTTTTGGCAGAGAAGACTTACCTAACAAGCAGCCTTGCATCGCAGTGTTTTTGAAGGGCTTCTTGGTGGAGGAACAACGCTGATCATGCTTGCTGGCCCAGTTGTATTGACTGGCCAGGCCATTTGTCAATGCTGCTGCCAACATCCGCCGGATCAGGTTGTCCGTGTCGGTCCCTAAACCGCCAGAGAAACACTCGCCGCCGCGTATGGGCGAGACGGGGTGAACACTTGATGATACCTATTACAACATTGGTCCATATTTTCCATACCATATTTTCAGCATTGAATCAATGTTGGCATTTCAATCATTAAATGGGAGAAGGGGGTGTGTGAGGAGGGGTGCCCCCCCCCCCCCCCCCCCGTCAAGAAAAAAAGAAAAGAAAAAGGCAAACACCATAGAAACAGCTGATTCAATGTTGGCATTTCAATCATTGAATTTGCACCATAGATTCAACGTTGATTCAATGTTGGAATTTCAATCAGTGAATTGTGCACTACAATAGTGATTCAATGGTGAACAACCATCAGTCTTCAGTCGTAAGTAAAACTCAACCTTTTCTACCAAAATTAAACGTTGAAAAACTATCTTTTGCTATCTGGGTACACACATTCACGCAAATTGTCAATTGCTACATACACAGCATTAATAAAATAGTACCATAGAAATACAAAATACTGTCAGTTAAAAACTGACAGAATAACTATTTGTAGTGATATCACCGTCTCTTTTAGTTAATTATTTGTATTTTGACCCGATGATCAGCAATACCTCAATCACCATCTTCTCTTACTAGTGAAATAGAGCTTTCGTAGTCAGCAGACACATTTTTATTGATGTAGGTCAGTGTCGCCGTGAGGTCTGTGTACTTCATGCGTCTCCCGTTGTGTGTAAACTGCAGAGTGGCTGGGTAGTAGAGGGTGAACTGGATCTTTGCGGCATGGATTTTTTTTTTGGTCTTGGAGACGACTGTGCGTCGTTTGTTGATATCCGGGATGTAATCAGGAAAGATGTGAAATCTTGATCCGTTGTAGGAGAGAGGGCCCTTCTGTCTGGCAAGGCGTAGGATCAACTCTTTAGTTTGAAAGTGATGTAGCTTGACAATGAGCGGCCGTGATCTATAATCGCCATCTACTGGTTTAGGGGCCAAGCTTCTGTGGGCTCTGTCCACCGATGGTGGCTTCTCAAAGTTGTCTTCCCCAAGCACATCCAGGAGTAGTTTGCCAATGAATTCTGATGGTCGTGGGCCCTCCACATTTTCTGATATCCCCTCGATGCTGTCTGGTGTAGTACGCTACCTTCTCCTTCACGGCTTTGTTTCCTTTCGCAAGTGAATTTTGAGAAGTTTCCATGCTGCTCAGTCTCTTGTCGAACTCATTCATGCCGTCTTCTACCTCAGTAATTTGTTGGCCATAAACACTCAGAATCCAATGTAGAGAGGCAATTGACGCTCGGTTCTCTTCCCGAAATGAGTTGATAGAGGCTTGCACAGCAGTAACTGCATTAGCTAGTGCTGTCATATTGTTAGCATTTGTGTCTGTTTCTTTGCTAATGCTATTCAGGAATTCCGAGTTGTTTCTCCTATTTTGTTGTTTGGCCGGTTTGGGAGGCATGTTCATTTATGAGGCAATAGAGTCACTTAATCTGTGTTTCCAAATAAGTTTGGATGGTTATGAGATCCAAAATGTGTAAATTTAAAGAATTTTCTGTGGGAGCTGCACCACTCATGCTCAAGCCAAAGCATTTGTGTCCGAGAGCTGAATAGCTCTTATGTTGCCTGCTACTTCTACTACACCGGCAATGTTAGGCTACAAGGTAGCACGAAGAGGAGTGTGCAGAGCAGCGCTGTCTCCACCTACAACTCAGAGGCGAATTACAAATGAGCTACTGGAGCTCTGCAGAGGAAAAGCCCTTAAAATGACACAGGTTATATGATTTTGGCTAAAAAACTGTATAATCACAATCTAATACCACTGAGAACACTTTAAGTAGTAAGTTATAATAATACTCATACTAATACTAATAATAATAATAATGATAATAATAATTGGAGTGGCATTTTAAAGGGAAAGGTGGTTGTTAAACCACTGGGTGGTGGAGAAAAGTCAACTACCCAGCAAAGTAAAGATTCAGTTTAATCAGAAATGAAAGACCAATGATATAAAATACTCCAGAATGTCAGTTTAAACAACTTGATTCACAAATGCTGTAAAGTCTGAATCTCTTTTCTTCTGTTTGATTTCTCTCATATTGGTTGTTTGAAAAGTTTGAGTATTTTGTAGCTGAGGGCACAGCTACAGTTTTCTGGAGAAATAATCTTTCAGTGTTTATAGAAGCAATGGATGAGCACTATCACAGACGAATAACTCATGGATGAGTGTGTTGTTTATGACAGAAGTTAATTAATCCAGTCAAATTAAAAGTCATAAGAATCAACTCCACTTGTTTTCTTGTTCGTCCCTTTTTTCCTTTTTCATTTTAATTCATTACAGCTTGCAAAACTTTAAAATATGACATTTGGAGGAATAGTTTGAGCGCTAAAATCAATATTTTAGTCTGCACTTGAATTAAAGATCAAGCTGAAAGCATATTGATTTTCAACAAATGGTGCAATTAAACCAGTTACATTGCATATTACTCTGCAGACATCATACTTCCACAACCGTTCCCTCATTCATATGATCAATTCAAAGACGCTACAGCTCCTTGTTACTTATGAAACATATTATTGCTTCTTCTCGCTACTGCACTAAATTATGCTTTGAGAGTATTAGATCTGGTGTCTAAGCGCCTCTGCTTACTTTGTAAAATGTAGATTTGAGGGTTTTAAATATTGGCCTGCTGACTGAATGGTAAACAGGGTTTTTTCAGGATGTCTGGGAGGCCAAGGGTAGCTGGAAAGGGCAGGAGGGTGTCTGCAGAGTGAATCTGGGCTGCTGCCAAACTGTCAGGGAGTGTTTAAGTACCATCAGCTGCTGTTACTAGTTTAACCACAGCTAATGGTTTAATCACAGGGGTGGGAATACAACTGGATAAACAACACACCAATTATTTAGATATCAGATCTTACACATTAAAAGACACATTTAAGGAAGAGTTGATGCAGATCTGGAAGTACCTATTAGTCCTTTATTCATACTGCATGTCTACACATGTTTTGTGCCTATTGTGTTGTGTTTGGTCACTCCTCCTTTGCTAAAAGCTCTGTCTTAATGTTATCCATGTGTACCACTATCCCAAAGTAGATGCATCGTCATGTACCTTGACAAAAAATGCTGGTTATTTGATCAGAAAATGGAAAACCAGCAACACAAAATTTCCCAGATTTGAACATTTTTCAGTATGCTCGGCATGTGTATAACAGAGTGGTGAGCCTTGTTATTAGGATCTCCCAGAAAGTGATATAGGAAAAAAAAAAAAAGAGAAGAAAGAAAATCTAGATTAAACACCCACAGAGAAGCACAAAACATAATGACTAATACATTTAGCAGCCGAGGCCAGAGATGAGCTTTAAACTTATATGAAACAACTACTCAGTGAAGCTT
Organism: Xyrichtys novacula; assembly: GCA_962446985.1. NCBI lineage: Eukaryota > Metazoa > Chordata > Actinopteri > Labriformes > Labridae > Xyrichtys > Xyrichtys novacula. The sequence goes on along the minus strand of OY660879.1, from coordinate 20,073,884 downwards.
CCTCATTAGCTCACTCTTTATGTCTGTGTGGGTTTCATCTTGCTACATCTCTTCTTTTTGTATGCGCAACAGGATTTCAACAAGCATACAACAAGCATTTAAATTCACAGCTGTTCAATGTTCAGTACTTACTCAGAACTGGAGAGACTAAATCTAGTTAGTTACACTGAGATTATGACAGCAAAACTGTCAAACTGCAGGGTGATTTAAACAGATCATCTGTTATAGCCCGACCGGATTCTGCTAAACCCTGTTAGTTGTCTGCTAGGAAGGAACTGGCCTTTTTTTGCTGCTTTTAACTCCATGGATCATGCTACCTTACTTGATTGATTGTACAACTGGCATGTCATCTTGTGAGTACCTTATAGTAGTTTCATTCATATTTGAGTAATCAATACTTAAATACCTGCATTAACATAAAGCACACTGTTCTGCTCCTCTGCATGTTTAAATTTATTCAGGGTTTCATTCCTGGTTAAACTGTATCCACTCTTGGAGATCAACTTAGTATATATTGTTATACAAATGATACCTAATTCTTTCTCCCTACAAAGCCAAGTAACTTGAATCAACTTTCCTTCACTCTGGACTTTAGAGCCACCACTCCAAGCCACCACTGGATATAGCTATCTATTCTTGTAGATTAACTTAGTCTATCGTGTTATGCAGATGATATTCAGGGGTTTCTCTCTACAAAGTCAAGAAACTGGAATCAACTCTTCTTGACTCTGGACTTTATAGCCACCATCCAAAAGAGGATGTTTCAACATTTTCTTCATCATGACTCTGATACAACTGAAAAAGTTTTAATTGAATCACATTACTTCTGCACTACAGCTTAAAGGGATATTCTGGCGTGGAATTAATGTATGGTCAAACACACGTAACACTGAGTTGGACACCCCGTCGAGAGATTAATGCTGCCGACTGCTTGCTTCTCTAGTTTTACCAACTTTAGTAACAAACGCATGACAGCAATACACAGTGGTCTGAGGAGTCATAAACAAACCTAAACCAAAATGTCGCTCTATAGCCACAAATAACGCACCTAACTTCATTAACAGTACATATAGAGTCCCAGCCATAGTACTAGCCACCAAACATCTATTTAACAATGTCTAATTTCTTCAGCAAAGAGACTAAACACAACTCACCTACTCTCTTCCAGTAGCCACTTGTTTGTAGCGAGACCTCGGGCCAGTCCATTACTCAGCTCAGCTCAAGGAAGAACATTTATGATCATTTCTTCATGGAAATGCAATCAGACCGAGACACTAAGGCAGAAGAACTACCGTGTCTGCAGTGCAAATTGATTAATATGGTGATTATTACTTCAAGGAAATGATAAAGTAATGATCATAAATGTGTGCGTTTGACACATAGACTGTATATACCATGGACAACTTGGTTCCGCCTCCCTCCCGTATATAGATTTGAAGCCAGAAAGCTCTCAGTATTTCTGGGATTTTTCTTCATTTCCTGAAACCAGCACTGCGCAGTAGCGTTATGCGCATTCGGCCGGAGTGCCGCCGAGAGTCGCTGTGAAGATGCTCGGCTCAAACAGCGTACCCCCCAGGTGAGCTACACAATCCCTTAATGCCAATAGGCTGTATCATGTTTCTATCAAAGAAAATGTGAACCTCCTAATAACTTTTAAAAATGTAGCTTCACAGAAAAAAGAGGACTTGAGCACAAACCAGTCTCACAGTAACTACATGTCAACACCGCAAGCGGGGGGGGGGGAATTTATGTTCTGTGTAATTAATTTCTAAAGTTTGTCCACAGCCCCATAAGCTTTGCTGGGGAAGGCAGGATTTATGACCTATACTGCAGCCCATCAACAGAGGGTGCTGTTCTCGGAGTGGCTTCACCCAGAGAGGAGGCAGACTCTGTCCATTCTATATACAGTCTATGGTTTGACCCTAAATTAATTTTACGCCGGAATATCCCTTTAAATTATAAGTCAAACTTTTGTATAAGAGAAGAAGTAAGAATCTTGTTTTGTACTTAGGAGGGGAGAATTGTGTAACTTTAATCTACAACTATAAGGGCTTAAGACCACAAATTTAACAACAAAAACCTTTTGGATAGTGAGCTTACTAGGATAGTAAGCTTTCCAGACCTCTGCAGGCTGCTGCTGCTCATAGCTGCCTGAGGCATGTGGCCCGAGGCTGCTAGCAAAGCACCCCAAAATCTCTGACCAAACTCTCTGGGATCGGGTTGAAGGAAGGAAGAAGAATGGTAAGAATGAAGAAAGGACAAAATCTCTGGTGCTGCTGTATTGATTTAGATCTTTTTTGCTCCACATAAGAAGAGCCATGTTTCTGAGATTACTTTTTCATTGTGGACTCTCACTATTTCATCTTGCAGCTTGTTTCATTCAGTATATCTAAAGTGGAAAACATTTCTTTCCCCAAGTTAAACAAAGGTGATGCAGGTATGAAGTTGTTCTTTTAAATGTTTTCAGAGTTAATTAAAACATAAAGAAAAAATGCTGCAGCAGCTGATGCATGATGCCTCTGTTTCCATAGTTAATGTGCCTGACCGCATTTCTCAGCACCAGTGAGCCATCTTCAATTTAGCTGTGTTTCCTCCCAGTTTTAAGCCCCTACATATGAATGCTCTTTACATAATAATTGGAAAACAAGTCAATATCAGATGTAACACATTGTGGTAACATTGCTGTATCAGCAGAGAGCAGCTCTAGGAACCTTCCATCCAGCAGGGCTGCAGTCAATGCACTCCCACCTCCATTGATTGGGCTGGAAATGAAGTGAGTCCACAGCTCAGCTGCTAATCCTCAATTATTTCACTCTAATTGTTGGAGAAAAAGACAGCAATGCCGGGCTTGTACAAGAAAATAAATGCACGTTTTTTTAAGGTGGTATTGTGGAGATTTTATTGTGGAGAAATAGGGGTTGCATTTATGTGTGTGTGTGTGTGTGTGTGTGTGTGTGTGTGTGTGTGTGTGTGTGTGTGTGTGTGTGTGTGTGTGTAAGTGCTCTGACTCATACATTCTCCTTTTATTAGTTATTAGTTGTAAGCTTTGTGTAAACTACTGTGATTTTATCTAAACCTCACCCCTGTATCGCTTTAGAGGATCTGCGTACTGAAGCTGCTGAGGTCAGCTACAGAGCGAACTCTGTGTTTTTCTACCCCCTCTGACTTCTTCTTACCTCAGTGATGGATATTGTTTCCTTCCTGAATTCAGCCTGAAGCTGAATTACAGCATACCTGAGCGTCCCCATCACTGTTAAATGTCCCGCTTTACCTGCAGAGGTCCTTTTGTAATTTCCTCGGAGGCCTGTCACCTCCTGCCCCAGCACAGCTGACAGCCCTGCCGTCTACAAGAAGAATAAACTCCACTGTGTTTGAGCGGTAAAAACTTCACCCCACAATCAAAACAAGTTTTCAGTCAGGTACAAAAGGGCAGCTTTGCAATAGAGCTCCTTCTCCAGGAAAATGTGTATTTTTTTTTGTCCTTTTTGTGAGCGGCAGTGGCTCATGACTGAAAATGAGAATTCCCTGCAGTCAGTGAACAGCACAGTAATTGTTTTCTGCCAGTCTTTATGAAAAATACATTGGTAGAGAGGGAGAAGGTTGAATTGATACCTTTGCTTGATTTGACTTGCATGCTTTTTCCAAAAGACCCTTGTGTGGGTCTGATGTGGTTTTGTGAAACTTAATCCTCACTGAGAGAGGCCCTGGACCCTGGAGAGCTCACTGTACATTAACCTGCTTTCTACCCAGTTAGCAACCAGAGACACACACACGTTGACACTAAGTATTGATTTGACTTCATCGATTGGTTGTTTGGGCTTCTGTGGCAGCAGTTTTCTCATCAGCCGACTTACAAGTTAAACTAAATCTGAACATATTTTCATTCATGATTAAATCAAAGCATTTGCATTTTTCTACTGGCATCCCTAGGGCTTAGGGTTAGGCCTCTTGTGTACTTTTTTTTCCTGCTCAACAGTTTTGTGCTAAACATCTCAAGAAAATTAAAGGGAATATCAAAGATATCATCCATGTAGGGTTTACCAGCGTTTTTGCTTCAGTGCCCAAGGGAGAGGTAATATGTGCCAAAACTCTCTTACGCAGATTGATTTAAATGATCTAGCTGTCCTTGGCATTGCTGTTGCTATTTAGAGAACGTTTCTATTGTTGTGGAGTTTTGACCAATCAAAATCAAGTATCTACTTTAGAGCCAGGATGTAATTAAATGTAAAGTATATATTTGTCACTAAAGTTTCTTTCAGGACATATTTTTGCATCTGTCTGCTTTGTTTTTTTTCTTTTCAGATAAAGACTGACTGGTTAAATCTGCCAAGAATGCAGTCAGATGGGATTCTTGGGGCACATCCAATGCTTTTGACCTGGGATTGTGCTGTTGGGTAAATCAAGCTAAGAAAAACTCCTAGTTATGATGTTATCCCTGATTTTCTTTTTCTTCCGAATGCCAAGTGCTTACAGGAAACTCTGAACAATGCCTGGTTAGTATTATCAGACATGTGACAGACCTGGTGAAACAGCTGATCATTACTTTCATGAATAAGGTTTTGTGATTGTGACTCTTGAGCTCCACTTTTGTCTTCATTCAAAAAGTTGAAAATGGAGTTTATTACAAAAGAAGTGATTTGGAAATAAGAAGATGTTGCAGTATCCTGCTAGGTAAAATAACTGATGATTCATGTGCAGAAGTGACTTGAGTGCTTTTCATATGAGACCAATAGTTCGGTTGTTGCTTCCTGTCAAAAAAGTCTCAAAATTGCCTGAGAATGCCTCGGACATCTTTAACTTTTATGCAACTTCACACATGTGCTTATCAAATCAGTGTTTGATGATCGGGTGGAGTCAGCGGTTATTGGTTCAGGCTCATTTATCAGCACAGTGATGACATCAGATTGATATCCCTCTGCTTTGTCTCCCATGTTTTTTCACAATGAACTCTGATAAACTTACAGCTGTGGACGTTAAAAACTAGAGTGAAACATGTTATTATTGGTGACAGCGTCTCAAAGACTTTGACTGCATCCTCACAAAGGAGACCTTTTCGAGTCATTCCTCCAAACCCTGACAACTATCATTGAGTGTAATCATGTTCAAATGGGTGGCTTCCTCCAGACCATCAATCTTTGTTCTTAATCAGGGGCTCCTTCCTCTGGATTTATCCTGCCTTTCCGTTTAAAATGCATTTGGTTTGTGGCGGAGGAGGCCGGTGCTTCTACCTCTGAGTCTAAGACTCTGACAGGAGTTACTGCAGTCTGAACAGAATACTCATAAAGCACAAAAAAGCCATTGATTGCTCTGCCTGCCATCACTGTCACTCTAAATCAAGTTGTGGTTTTGAAGAATGACGACCTGCCACAAGATGGCCGACAGGGCTTCTATTCACCTCCCTCGTCTTTCATCTTCTCAGGGTGTCACGGCCTCACCTGAAGCTTGTATCCTTATGAATCATCTCCACTTGTCGCCTTGCTTCCTCAAGCCACACTTCAATTTTTGGCGACTTGTTGCTGGCCGCCCAGCCATTCTCATCCAGAACAGTACAGGCCTTATTAACACGTAACTATCAATGTATTTACATGATCCTCTCTCAGCCAGTTTGATAATGTGTGTGTCCTTTGATCAGAGACAATGCTCTTGATGTGAGTGAACAAGGAATATTTTACAGGGGGACACATGCCAAGGCCGCACAGCTATTAGGTGTTGTGTAATTGTATCTGAGGCTTGGGTTTGCCATCTCCCTAATTAATCAGTGATTTCCCTTATGTTTTAGAATTGCAAATGAGATATGTTGAGCCTTTGAGCAGTTCTTTACAATGACTGCATAGCTGGACTGAGAAGCCCTCTTTATGGCTCCCAGCTAATTATTCAGCTCAGTGTTTCTAGGCTCTGGAAGGCTGCCTCTGACTCTGGCTGCAGGTTGTGTTGGTGTATATGTTTGTGTGTGCAAATGCAGCATACAGTAGGTGTTAGAGAAAATAAGTCAACATGTATGCTTTTGACATTTCAATACTGCATTCCTGTTCTTTTCATTTTGACCGCTTATGCATTAAACATGCATGTATTTGAGTCTTTGAGCGTTTTCACAGTGCTGCTCCCTCTATTGTGTGTGCTCCCATAATTTGCCTCTGTGTGTACACATGCAGTTTTGTGTTTCTGTGTTAATTTCTTTTGACAGTGTGAAAGGTTTCTTAAGGGTTCATGTGTAGGCTTTTTATCTGCTTAGATGATGATGTCTTTGTATCGTGTATTCAAAGATGAGATCACAGTGATTTGTCGAGCAGTTCTGCCCAGTCAAAACACACAAAAAAAAAAAGAGAGAAAAAACCTGCTGTGTGTTTAAGCCAAACAAATGTCAGGCTTTTCTCTTGGCTGATCTTGCGGCAAATTAGATGTTTGTCTGATCCTGTGTAGTTTTTTTTAATAAGTAAGTTAGCCTTGGTGACTCGGGTTATATAACAAAAAAATAAAAATAAAATAGCAGATGTTATGATAATGATTCAAATCTATATTCAGGATTTGAGATATATTCTCTTTTTCAATACCTGCAGAAACAAAGCACAGCATTTGCGGGAATTCAATTAAAACATGTAAAATTAAAAATGTGTTCACACAGGGAGAAATCTGCTCTCCTCTGTAATTGGGAGAAAAACCCTGGTGAATGCTAATGAGTAAAACCTTGATGTTTTAGAAAAGTGTGCGATGAGCAATCGGGAGCACTTACTCAAAGTTGACTCAAAGGCTTTCTGTTTACTTGTACGGATAAAGTTTATCTAACTTGGCTGTACTGAACTTTGACAGTCTACTGATGTCGTTTGGGTGCTAATTATGATCTGAAACTTCACTGTTTACAAAGTTTAAAAAAAAATAGTAACAGTGAGTCCACTGTAGAAATGATGGCAAATAATGTCATCTTTACACAGACAAGGGATGCAGTCAGTATGGTGTCAGTGTTTTTTTTTAAGGGTCATTACACACTGCAGTGAATACATCATAAAGTCACTACAAGCTTCCACACCAGCTACGAACTTCCGCAGAGTGAAAAGGCGACTTGATTTTTTTTGCCCCAGTAGTAAATAGTCTAAATAGTAAATAGTCAGTAGTCTGCTGCTAAGAATGTCAACAGCACATATTTAGTAAGATCAAGACCAGACTGAAACTAGATGTTATTTCTGAAGTATGTTTATTGATGTGTATGACAGCTATAAAAACCACAGAGGATGTTGCTATGGTTCTGTCAGGTGGTGATGATTTACGCAGGTGCAGTCAGCTCTGTTCCCGCTGTGTTAGAGGATCAACTGACCAAATTTTCAGACATGCCAGAATTTCATCTGACCTGTCAGGAGCAGCTAATGGGGCCATGATCAGTTCTGAACTCTGCAGGACAAACAGAGCGTCTTGTATAAGTCACGCAGGTCCCGAAACCAGATTCCTCCTAGGCATGCTTTGGTTCGATGCCACTTCTAAAACACAGTATTTGCCATATTTGTCTTCACTTCTCTCAACATGTGGAGGTGCTCCATCCATAATAAGAACCAGCTGGCGGGCCAGTGTGGTTGTCCCCCCCTCTTGCACAAAAACCTTTTCAGAATCCATCAAATAACTGACATTTTATCTGAGCCATACTGTAAGACTTAGACTTATAAACCCTTTATGTCTCCCACAACGCAATTTGTACATATGCACATATCAAAAACATCAGATTTATCAAGATTTATTAAGATATGTTTCATTAGCGAGGTGCCTCTTCAACTGGACCTATTTATAAATTACCCTCAGAACATTTCAGTAGCTGTAAAACAAAATCACTTAATATAGCTCGGCCTTGGGCCCAGTCAAGTGACAAATAGAGAGACTGTTTCGGTCAACAGTTTTTGGCAGTTGAGCTACAGCCAACCGGGAATATTTCAAGGTCAATAAATGGTTTTAAGTACAGAAATAAACTCCTGAGCATTTTTAATTTGGCCTGAAATAAGAAAGACAAAATATTTAAATCCATTAAAAAAAAAAAAAACATCCATATTTAGTGCCAACCTTTTCAAACACAAGTGTGGTATGAGTTTATGCAGTGATAGGTTTTAAAATGTAGTAATGTTCTGTCCCTTTCCTCAGCCATGAAAAAATGACACCAAGTCAGAAACTAGTCTTATACTGCTCTAAAGACAACTGGCACAAATAATCATAAATAAATCAGTGTTGAAAAAAGGTGGCCAAATACTTTTTTAAAGGAAATAAAATTTAAAAAGTGGCAATAATCTAAGGTAAACTTAATTTTGAGCTTCATTTCTAAACTCAGGACTCAGACCTCAATAAATCTAATTTATGGAGGGGTTTTTTATGACAGCCACAGTGAGAACAGAAAGGAAGCTTTGGGAGATCGTTAATCAGATTACAGTCCCATAAATGTTGTTTTAATGTTTATGTAACATGCACGTAAATCCAAGCTCAGAGTGTCAAAAAGCCCAGACCGTACAGCTGGAGGAGTGCAGTGAGGAGGGAGCCCTGTCTGGCTGTCTCCCGCAGCTCCACACAGAACCTTCACATTGGCGCGCGCAGCAGTCTCTCATTGTACCGAAGCCGCGCGGCTCAGCAGCAGCAGCAGCAGACAAACAGAGGGGGGCGAAGGACAGCTCGCGAGTTAGCGCAGAGTGAGACAGGCGCTCTCATCAGTGACGGGCTCACCGGCTGCGCGGACAGAGCTGTGGCGCAGGAGGAGGAGGAGGAGGAGCAGTATAGGAGGTGCGATGGGAGGACGAGCCACCTGAAAACCGGAGCGAAACAGAGGAGTCAAACGCGAGAGACTGCGAGAGTGGAAAGGAGGGGGAGAAAAGCGGCGAGAGATCCCTGAAGGGGGAGAAGTCATTTGGAGCAGGGAGCAAACTGGAATGCAGCTGACAAGGACATGAGGGAAGAAAGCGCAAAAAAGAAGCCTTTTTCTGACGGGGGAGCGAAGTGAGGGAGTGCGTGCATAAAGTGGAAAAGAAGAAGAAGAAGAGGAGGAGGAGAGAGAGCTTGACAGGAGGTCGAGTTTACGGGGGTTTGACTGACACAAGAGCGGAGAAGAGGAGGAGGAGCGTGAGGGCAAGTTGATGGATTTGATTTGGGGAGAGTATTTTTAGAAGGAGGAGCAGGGACATGAGGGGAATATTGAGATGCTGTCTCCTTTGAGCGGTGGAGAGAAAACGAGGGGAGGAAAAAGAAGCAGCGGAGATGATAACAGTAGATAGAGTAAAGGGGGAGAGATGTTGAGAGCAGAGTGTGACAGAAAAGATTATCTGTGGTTTGGTTTCCCCGCAGGAAACCGCTGTGAATGTGTGTCCCTGACTTTGCATGAGTGCCCTTCTTCTCCATGTGAAAGTGCGCTGTAGCATGTTTCTTGCTGTGGCCGTGGCGCTGAGAAGCAGGTTCACGACAATGTGAAGCTACCCTGTGGTTCCCCGTAGGGCTTGATAACACTGGTGAAAGCCGAACGAAGAGAGCAGCATAGCATCACAAGAAAGTAGAAGCATCAAAAGTGCGACCGCAAAGTGGGACAGAAAACAAATGAGCGCGGGGGACTTTCTGTAAATTCAATTAAAGCTTGTACTTAATAGTGACAAGAAACTGATTGCTGCCTCTGGCTGCTGAATGCCTCTGCAAGCCAGTGAAGCCAAGAAAACACACACACACACATAACTCCGAAGACGAGAAACCACAGCGCTGGAACAAGGCAACCAACCGCACCACACCAACCAATTCCCTCTGCTGTGGTCTCATTATTTTAATTACCTTCTCCTCTTCCATTTGTGCTCCTTTTCTCTTCTCTCTGCTTAGCCCTTGGTATTTTGTATTCCATCCTCTTCTCTCCTTCTCTCTGCCCCTCCCTCCTCCTCTTGCCTTCGCTTCTTTCTGTCTCATCCTGTCTTGTTCACTGTCACACTAACTGCAGTCGATGCTGGAGTCACTCATGTAGAAGCCACCTTGCTTGGAGCACATTTGCCTTGCTGATTTTTTTTTTTCTTTTTTCGTCCCCCTGCTGAGTTGGATGATTGGACACCCCTCAGATCAAGAGACCAGGAAGAGAAGACCAACAAGTAGCTGCTCCTGAGTTCACCAGAAGAGCTGCATCATCAGGAAAAGTCGATTTTTCCAACACACAGTTTGCTTGAGGGTGTTTTGATTGTGTGCATGCAGTGTGCTTACATCCAAGACTGTACGGGTTGTCAATATTTGTAAAACCCAACACATATCCAGGTGTGGATTACAGTAGTGGATTTATCCTGGAGCTACATGTGGGCCCCAGCCCCTGAGGCCTGGCTGGGAAATGAAGCCTTTCCCGCGGCTGTAGGAGCGCTGTGGGCAGCTATGGCCCTGGAGGGGCGCTGTCTCCGGCGGGGATCCCCGGCCATGATCAGAAGGGGTCGTCAGCGGCGTGCTGCGAAGCAAACTCTGGCTCGGGTCACTTCCACTCTTCTGTCAAGGACACGCCTGCACGGCCTGAGGCATGTGTGTGTCCCCGGTGGCTCTGTGGGCCGCAGGGCCTTCTGGCTACTGGCCCTCTGCACCTCCCTGGGGCTGCTTTTATCCTGGTCATCAAACCGCTTACTCCACTGGCTTTCTTTCCCCACATACACGCGAATCCACACAGAGTGGGCTAAAGAACTCGCTTTCCCCACAGTCACAATCTGCAACAACAACCCCATCCGCCTTTACAAGCTCACTAAGAGCGACTTATACTTCGCAGGCCACTGGCTGGGCCTGCTGCTGGCCAACCGGACAGTGAGGCCCCTGGTTTTGGACTTGCTTCAGGAGGACCGTCAAGCTTGGTTCAGGAAGCTGTCGGACTTCAGGCTCTTTCTGCCACCAAGAAACTTTGAAGGAACCAACCTGGAGTTTATGGATAGACTGAGCCACCAGCTGGATGACATGCTGCTCTCGTGCAAGTACAGAGGAGAACCATGCGGGGCTCACAACTTCTCCTCCGTAAGTCCAACTTCTTTGGTGTCTTTTTGAAGCTTGATGAAAACTCAGTTTGGGTGGAAGTTGCCTCTATAATCCTATCCTAAACATCAGTTGCACTGTAAATACTGGATATGCCCTGCACAATGCTCAAACTTCTCTATTACCTAATTTATTCTCTTTAATTTTAGGAAGTTATGTTCTTGTGACAACCTGCACTAGTGGTTAAAGTAAGATGCTTTTAGAAAGGTAAAGCCCATTGTTTACTAACTGCTCTAACTTCCTGTAATATACAGTAGCTGCCAGTTACAACAAGTGGGTTACTGTAAATGGCAGAGCTCTTGATAACTGAATACTTAAACAGAAAAAAAAGTATGTTCCAGAAAAAAATCAATATTTGGTCAAGAAATGCATGAAGGTTTTTGCAAAATGAAAACACTACATGGAAAATTCCATTAGCCGCAGCAGTGTTCATGCAATCACATGGATGAAATGGGTTATGTATGAGCTTGTGGCGAGGCATAGCTACAAAAGCACCATATCAAAAGTTCTTTTTACATAGCTGTTCACCCCCCCAGAGAAGTTTACCGCCTCTGTGTCTGATCACTCACATATCTGTCTTCTCTTCTGTGTGGGTGGTTGTGGGAGTGGGGATTTGTGTGCCCGCTCTTCCTTGTGCGCTCCCTCGGCTCGCCTGAACCGTGGCAGATGTTTTCTCTGAGGTGATGCTCAAACTGTCTTTTTTTGGTTACTTTTTTTTTCTCTCTTTTTATGTCGTTTTGCTTCTGTTCTTTTGGACGTCTTTTCTTTTGTGGCCTCAAAGTGGAAGACTGACTGAAAGAGAAATGAAAAATGGCAGATGAATACCTGTGTGCAATGGTTGTGTGGGCTGGTTGGTTTCTCACTCGTTTGATCTGTGATTTGCCACTGTACATTTTTTTAGCCTGTCTTTTCCTGTTATTTTGATTGCACAGTACTTCTGAAACTTTAAAAGCACAGCTTTACCTATTTTATCAAATTAATTTGCATTTTTAGTCACTGGTAGGTCTCTAAAAAAGTATATGCAAATATGCTAAAAAAAAAAAAGAAAAAAAAAACAGCCCGGGTAGGTAATCCATCATCTTCAGTGAGAAGCATAAGCAACAGCAAAATTAAAATAAACACAGTTAACATAAAAACCTTGGAGAACTTAAATTCCTTAAATAGCTTAACCCCCTTAACAGGTAGCACAACTGCTACCTGTTGAGAAGAGAAGAACGTCAATACCTGCTTTTATGTCAAAGTCTCCAAAAAAGTCGTTAGGTGCTTTTGAAAATAAGTTGCCATAGGGGTCTGAAGAGTCCCTAAATCTTGCAACAAAGTTGTGTGGCTGGCAACACTTTTTTTCTCTGTCACTCTACGCTCCAGTGTACATGAGCATGATGCGCTGTGTGTGAATGTGTCTGGGGACGTGCCAAGTACTTCAGAGGGCGCAATTCAGGAAACGGTGGTCTGGAAAGGACAAACTACCTACCGCACTTGCACTTGATAACCTAGGGGGATTCACACAGACAGAAAGGCAAACCCAAATAAGCAATTACTAGGTAAAAACAAGCACACAAAAAAATGCAACCTGCAACTGATGAGTTTTACAGGTGACCTTGAGAAAAACAAGCCTTAAGTCACCTTTAATAAGCAGACTTGGCAACTATGAGCACAACTCATGGCGTAGTCCACCAACTAGACGTCATAGCATTCCAACACGATAAAGGATAAGGATGTCGAGGATCTGTTATGTGGATGGTAGCTTTCTTGGTTGTTTTGCTCGTAAATGAAATGTCCAAAAATACCATTGTTTTGTTCGGTCATGTAATCTCAGACCATGAGAGACAAACATTGTCTCTTTTAAGTATTTGTTTACAGTCTGAATAAGTGTATACATGGTAGTTCATGTAAAATAATGAAAGGAATATGCCACCCTTTTTCTCCATTAAAAAAAAAGATTATATATATATATATATACTGTATATATATATATATATATATATATATATATGTGTGTGTGTGTGTGTGTGTGTGTGCGTGTGTGTGTAGCCTGTAAATGAGTCTTTTTTGCTCTGATTGAGCCAGTTTCCCAGTTCCAGTCTGGTTAGAAGGAGTCATGTAAATCAATCTGGTTTTGTTCTGCCTAGCAATGAAGCATTTCTAGATTAGAAATGACTTACATTCAACAGCAACCTCAGTCTTGAGAAATGAAACAGACCTGAACGTGCAAAAAAACTGCAGTTTTCTGGAGTCCACTTAAGGCTAGACGCTGAAGCACCAAAAACCATGGCACACACTGAACCAAAAAGCCTGATTTTAAAGCAAAAATAAACACATTTACAGCCTTAATCTTAAAAAAGAAATCTGCTTAGGGCTTCCACAACAGTGAAGTTTTTTTATCTTTTTTTATTTATTTTTTGTTTCAGAGTTCTTGAAGTTCAATAATCAGTGAAATCAGAGGCATGGCCGACTTGACTAACAGACAGGCATACTATGGCTATCTATGAGGAGGCTAAAGACCCGCCTCTGCTAACCAAAAACTTGGTTGAATTAGCATTACCAATACAGTGACTGCCACCAAAAGGCCTTAAAAGTCCCCTTCAGAAACAGATGTATAACTTGGCGCTGCATCCGGTTATTATCACAGACTTGAGTCATGTCTTCATAGCAGGAGGTGTAAGGTATGGTCAGTAGTTGATCTAAGAACCTGCTGTTTTCTCAACCTCCCACATGAAAAGATAGTCTAGTCCAGTTATGTGACTGGAGACACCCAATTACAGTGTTGTCTGATAATTTATCTTCCTGCTGCTCAAAATAAAAATCATCTATTTGAAGATATCAGGCAGGGCAGACATGAATTCCTTTTGTTTTTTGTTTTTCTTCTGTCAAATAGAGGTTTGCTAATGAGCTATAAAATGTCAGAGACATTAACGAGTAGATTCTCCAGAGCTGAAAACAATCTTTTGATTGCCACTTGGAATTGATCACAATGCTGCAAAAACAGCAACTCAGAAAAGCTTAGAAGTGGTCCGAACAACTCATTAAAACCCAGTGTATCAAGTGCTTTTACTATTTATTTTCACATTCTCACTGTCAGTGGATATTTCGCGCTCTGATGTTTTAATCAAACTGGATGATTTTCATCAGATTTTCTGACTCTAGTAGTTGGTGCTGATATTTTTATCCTCACAGTGTTGTGTCTTTGCCCTCTGTCAGAAACAAGACAAGGTGCATTAACCCCCTGCCATGCAAATGAAGGGCTTAATCAGAGCCAGTCACTCGCGTCAGTACCTATTAACAGTGTTTTGCAACAGCATGCATAATAGTCCAAGAGATTTTTTTTGGTTGAATTTCCATCTCAAACAAACATGAGGAGGTTTTTCAGGTGTGTGTTTTTGTGCCTGCTCTGCTAACTTAATGTTTGCAGATTAGTCTATTATTTTGTAAAGGTAGTGTTTTAAAGGATGGGGGTGGCATTGTCACACTTCTATCATGAACTGATTTTAACTTCTCAGATGTTCATGTGCGTTAGAGTGTGGTAAGAGTGGACCAAGCTGCAGATGGTGAAAACTGACCTCCAGGAATACCACTTTAAACAACCAATCTGTATGCCGGCTCTGAGGTATTCAGTTACTCTGAACAGGGGGAGACTGTGTTGGACAAGGTTGCTGCTGCTCTGCCTTAAATACAGCAAGTCTGTAAAGCCTCATGAATTTAGATCTCAAATTTATTGATTCCAGTACCACAGCAAACTCTCTGATTAGATGCATGGTTATCAGATATGTCCAGTTGAGAAGACCATTGTTAATAGGTCTAATCATTGATCAGATGTTTGGTTTTCCTTGAGCCATGTCTGAAGTTTTGTCTGAAAACACAGAAGCTTGTGCAGTCTCTGCTATTTGTTGAAATTTAATCATTTTTTCTGAAGCTCTGACTGAAAATGCAGAATGTCCAAAAGCATTTTTCTTCAATTCAGCTGAACTGTCAGCTCTTGCTGACCCATTGGCCTCCCTAGCATTGTTCCTAGGGTAACACACACTGTTGAGGAGGTGTTGGTGCCTGATCATGAATATGTTTGTAAGCAGGCAAGTAGCTACAAAACAAAGTAAACTATCTGATGTTAATGAATAATTCACCTTGATGCTGTCACAATGAGGGTAGCTCTGTGGTTGTTTGTTGAGGATTTTCACAGGTGGTTTGTAGAAAATGGATAATTGATTAAGAGTGCGTAAGAATGATGTTCTTAATTCTTTCTGTTATTTATACTGTAAAGTAAAGATCGTGCGCAGGATGTTACTTTTGAGCCCTGTTACTGTCCTTACAGTTTACAGATATTGTTATTGCGTCGAATGGCATCACATTGCATGACATTACATCCCGTTGAATTGCATCGTATCATATATTGTATTGTATCGTAACATGTATCGTATCATACTGTATCGTATTGTATCGTATCATGTTGTAAGTATTTTCATTTGCCAGGATGCCTGAGGGGGTCATTTGTCTCTCAGTAGAATTCTTGTGAATGAAGGAAACAGGAGGAATCATATTATAAGACACCTTACATAAACAGCAGGTATTCTTAATAGGATTCCTACAACTTCTACAAAAGTCTCATAAATTCTTTATTGTATAAATGGAAAAATAAGGTAATAAATTATCTCAAATTCATTGTATATTTGCAGTAAATATTTATAGAAGATTGCACTTTTGAGGCTAATGGGAGGACTGTAACCCTGTAGCTGAGTATCATCATAAACAACCACAGAAGCTATTTTAGTTGTTTGTAATGTTTTGTCTTGACAGCGAGCTGAACAAGGCTGCTAGTTAGGCAGCCCAGCTTAACAATGCCCTTTTTTTGAACCACCCCATGTGATGCTACTGAGCCAATCAAAGCTTTTACCCAGACCAGCATTATGACTGAACTAGGGTGTGGAAAATAATGTAGAGTCAGTGAGGAGCCAGCTGAGAACAGCCTGACTGAAACCCAGCAGGAAGACCTGCATGAGTCAGAGTGAAGGAGGCGTGTCATGCTTTGAAAATAGATGGAAGAGGAGAAACAGACTACTTTTAACCAAGAGTGAACAAATACGCTTCCAGTGGGTTACAGATGGAGCATGGAGATGATAGGGTGTGGCACACATGCTTGTTTTGGGTTTCAGGGGTTATGGTGGGAGCTCAGACAGCAGCTAAGGGTTGTTGAAATTGGCATATTTTGAAATCTTCTCAATCAAAGATATTATTTGGTGTTCTGGGGTCTTTTGTGTTGCTGCGGAGTGGAAAAATTCATTATTTGCCTTCAAATCTTGCAAGACCCCTGTTGTGAACCTACTTCGGAGGATGGATTTGATTTAAAACAGTGTATAAAATAGTGTTAAGAATTATTCATTTGCTTTTGAAAGGGAAAGACCTCTGCATCTAATTTGGCTCCCAGTCAAAATCATGTCTGTTTGATCAAGTCCAGTGACACCATTACAAACTCCTCTATGTGAACTATCTATATATACACTTTTTCACTCTGCAGATAACCACAAAGATTCTCCAATCTTGCTCCTTCCTCATCTCGCTCTACCTCAAAGGGGGTCTGATGCTGTTAACGGGCCCTCAGTGAGTTTGCTAATCTCATTAGCCTGCTGCTGCAAGTCAGCAAAGAGTCCCTGAGGCCTATTCATTATCACTGCATTTAGAGCACTGTCACTCTGAGACCAAAAAGGATGCAACAGCTAGATTAAAGCGGAGAATGGGGATCACATGCACACAGACGTGCAAGTACACACTTGTACACGTATCTGTGTACCTGCACACACAATTGTCTTGCAGAATGAGTGCAAAATCCAATGGTAATGGAGGTTGGGTATTACAGGCTTAAAAGTCCAGAGGAGGCTTTGAACTGCCAAGCAGCGAGTGGTTTGTCGGTGAAGGAGCAGGAAGGTACAGCTAGAGGTTAGGAGTGAGAGATGGTATGGAAAAAAGCTCCTGGGTGGGAATACAAATGTGTCCCATAACTCCAGCAAACCTCTTGCAGCAGCAGGATTTCATGTCTTGCATCTAATGTATCACACTGAATGGGAACTAGTAGAGGGCAGGCTAATCAATAAATCTATTAGCTCTGTGCTGTAGTTTATGGTGGTCTGTTTTGCGCCAACATCTCTGACACTGATACACTCCCAGCTTCCCCGTGGCTAAGCCAAATTTAGCAGTGGGGTATTACAGAGCTGGGGTAATGTGCTAAAGGGCAAGCAAATCGTTTTAAACCGTCCACAATAAAATGTAAGTGATACCTTATCAAACCCCAGCTAGCTAAGCCTCTCTCAGTGGCACAGATACACATCTTTACCATTTCCAAGCCCGGTGGAGGGTGAGATAAGTGAGCCTGCGATGACAAATTAAAAATGACTTGGAGTTGGAGAGCATCGCCTAATCACACTCCAGGCAGGGTAAGAAAAGTAGGTGAACCTCTTAGCCCAGCCACTGTAATGCATCAACTTCACCTCAAGAGAAATCTCATAAAAGCAGAGCCACTGCACTGTGCTCATATGTGTGGTAGACTTATGAATGATTTAAGGAAATACAACTCATCAGGTTTTGTGTTATTAATGA
Source organism: Xyrichtys novacula (assembly GCA_962446985.1). NCBI lineage: Eukaryota > Metazoa > Chordata > Actinopteri > Labriformes > Labridae > Xyrichtys > Xyrichtys novacula. The sequence goes on along the minus strand of OY660879.1, from coordinate 20,056,316 downwards.
TTTTTTTAGCTTTGTTCTTGCTCCTGTAATCATTTTTATAACACCTATTAATCACATGGGAAAATCCCTCATAGGGAGAAATCAGGGTAAAAAAAAAACAGCTGTTTGTAGCTTTTTCATATTTTTTAACTGATGATTCTAGCCTTCTGGTTACCACCGCCCAACCCCTCATCCTCAACAAAAAATAGACTTCTAAAAGTAGTAACATGCAAACACAGGTATCGACTGGCTGTGACTACAGTTGCCAAGAAGGCACATTTTATTTATTTATTTATTTTTATTTATTTTTATTTAACCTTTTATTTAACCAGGTAAAATCCCATTGAGATCATGATCTCATTCACAAGGGCGATCTGGCCAAGATCAGCAGCACAGGTCACAATAAATACAAATTCTGGAAAAAATCTAGAGCACTAAATAACAATAAATAACATATTTCTCTCAGGGCTGAGAAAGGGGTAAATATTGGACTTGCGTGGCCAAAAACAAGAGTGGCCAAAAGACTCAGATTGAAAGCATTTTACTGCTCTGAGTCTGCCGGCTCCATGAATATGCAACTCAAGGTGCGTGTCACATCAACTTATGAGGCAGTAAAATATTCCTGCTGTGTTTGCAGCCTGTTCCTTCTGCAAGCTGGTTGCCAGAAAATCCCATTATGCATGTTTAAGTGTATTTTTTTCTGCACAGGCTGGTATTTCTTTAAAGTTTGACATTTAACTTAAAAAAAGTTTGATAAATGAGGAGTTTATTACATTCTCTCAGATGCTGAATTTGAATTAACAAAAATGTTTTGAGATCTTTAACTAAAAATTCTTGTAATAAACCTGTAAGACACTTAATTTTCATCTTTTAATTTCTCCTCTTCATCATATTTTCTGCTTCCCCTCTGCACGTGGCACAGGAAATAATGCCCCTGTAGGTCATCATCATCAGCAGGAATAAGCCTGGATGTTGGCTTCAACAGCTTAATGTGTCACTTCGTCTCACATCCTAATACTGACAGGCACCTTCCACAGAAACACTCTATGAGTAGGTAGCTCTGTAATTTAGTTCTACAAAGACTGCATTATTAACATGGCTACTTAAGCCTATGGGATACATTAACAGAAGTTTTTTTTTTTTCGTTTTTTTCCCTGCATTGTTCAGTGAGCAAAGGTACCTTGTCATTAACGTCTTCTTAGCTACACCTTTTATTTCTGTTCTGCAGAGCTAATTACTTGCAGTCTTATCCCCGGTGCCTTGGGAAAACTAAAAAGTCTTCACCACCTGTTGACATCCTCTCTTATCTCCCACATCAACCATATAAGTGCAATTAGAAGAGAGACCAAGGCTTATTAAAGTGAAGCCCCTCCACAAAGCCTGGTCAATCACCATTGAGCCCAGAGGGGCTACTGACTGAGTTTTTAGCACATCCCAGTATTAACATGGGTCTCTTCTCTTCTTGTTTGTCATTGACCTTTTTCAGTGGGATTCTGTACAGCAAGACCATAAGCTATTGATCTGGTGTAAAATAAACAGGAGTGGGAGTCGAGTATAAGCTGCAGAAATCTCATTAAAGCAGGTGGCCCTGTGCTTACCGTACTCTGCACCCGTAATCCAATTTCCATCTTCAGAACAAATGGCTCAAGTGCTTTCATGAGCTCCAACTTCCAGCCTGTATTCGAAACCATAACAGCGCTGTTTCTTTAGATAAACCGCCATGCTGCTGGTCATTGACGTGAAACAGCCTCTGGATGCAACCGGCATCCAATTGCGCAAGCCATAGGCCAAAGCTAAGAGTCACCATAATCTTGGGGTGTAATACGAACCTTGAATACAGATGAAAAGATTATACATGGTTAGTATTCATAAGGTCACGCTGATGCATAAAGCACAGGACTTGTAAAAGGTTAGTGTTTGAAATAGAAAGCTAATAGATGCCATCCTCTGTGAGTAAGATTAGCTGGAGCTGTTTCCACACACCTTTTGAAGCACATGCATAAATTACAGCAGATACCAGCTTTACACGCTCTCTCCCTTCCTCTCTGTCACACTGTGAGGAAAATATCTTTGTGCTGAGTGTACGCAGAAGAAATGCGATGCCTGTCGACGAGCCGATCATTGCAGTACTCTGAAAAGGTAGTATGTATGGTTGGCTCGACCTCATGCCTCATCGCCTTCATTTACACAAACAGTATCTGTTCTGTCCTTAAGATTTGCATCTTCCTTTCGCCCACGATTCTTATCTATATTGTGTCAAACCTTTGGGCGGCTAACACCCACCTACTGTATTGCCTCTGCATTGTATGTATATTAATGTATGAGAGGGGGCAAGTAAGTGAACATTAATTTACACAATGTTAGAAGCTGTTTTTATTACAGTACAATAAACACAAAAAAACAACAATAAACAATACCAGAATGATCTGGAGGATTGCCCTGCAGTTGCATCAATGACTTTTTGACATCAAGTCAACCTTAACTTAACATTTTAAGCTTCATGAAAGTGAGATGTATTGCAGGGTTGATGTGTCTCATTGCAGTTTATTGCGGCATTAAATCTGTTAAACCCGGTGCAGACAATGTTTTCTCCAAGAGAACAACAAGTGCTTTAAAAAATCCTAACCTAATTACCTTGAGGATTTAATTTAAGTTTTGAAATTAAGTCAGGACTTTTTACAGAATTATTGTCAAAAAAAAAAAAAATGTGTGTTGATTAAATACACAGCTAATTGTTATTTAGCTCATGAAAGAAAATATTTCTAAAACACTGTTAAGAGCTTACATGATGAATATGTCTCTGCTACACTAAGAAGAAAAACATCCCAATTTAGAGTTTTGTAGCACATCAAGACTTTGATCAGACATAAAGTTATAAATACCTGTCACGATCTTTGCCTCCATCCTTTCAGGTCAGACAAAACAGCTCTGACCTGAAAAGACATGAACTAAATTGGACCTCTGGAGGTGTGCTTCGGTCCCAGGCAACAAAATGATCACAGCAGATCCTCTAAATCCTGTAATTTTGGCTTTACACCAAACAGCATCTCAAGCGGTTTTCAAAGTCACACGTTTCCAAAGGGGGAGTAAAGTCGTGAGAGTTTCACTGAAGTTAGGGTGCACTCTTGTGATCATTTGGTGTAAGATATTCATTAAACTCTATCTGCTCAGTTTTAAAAGGATACTCCAGCAAAAAATTCAGTTAGGGTCAAACACACTGTAACACCAAGTTTGACACGCCCTCATGAGATGAATGTCGACTGCCTGCTTCCCTAGTTATACCAACTTTAGTAACAACTGCACGATAGCAATACACAGTGGTCTACATTTCCACATGCAAACCTCAACCAAAAAGCCACCCATAGCCAATAATGCTAAGAACAGCACCTAACTTCATCAACAGCACATATAGGGTCCCAGCCATTGTACTTGCCATCAAACATCTTTTTGGCTTTGCCTGGTTTCCTTAGCATAGAGAACAACCACAACTCACCCACTGGCCTCTAGCAGCCACTCGTTTGACTCGCGAGTCGATCACCGACAGCAGTGGATCATTTCCATGAAGCAATAATCATAATAATAATTATTTTGCACTGCAGACACAGTAGTTCCTCTGCCTTAGTGTCTCGGTCTGATTGCATTTCCATGTAGTAATGATCATAAATGCTCTTCCTTGAGCTGCGAAACTCTGCTGCACTCAGTGATCGGCTAATCAGGGTTCCCCCACAAACAAGCGGCTGTAGGAAACCCCAAACTATTGAAACAAACATGAGGTGGAGAGAAAAAGACATTCAGTTTTCTTTGAGCAGAAACTAGTGGAATTGTGAAAATTGCAAAAAAATAGCTCTTTGTTGTTTCCTCGCACTTGAACTCTTATTGGGTGGAGGAGGAAAAAAGTAAACTGAAACTGCTGCAGCCCTCAAAATCCCTGATGCTATAACTAGCTAGCACACTTGCCTGCCAATGTCTCAAATGGGGCTGGAAATGTAGACAAAGTCTTGCAGTTTCTGACCATGTAAGCAGTGGCGGTTCTAGACTAAATTACTCCCCGGGCGAGACCCCGTCCAAGGATATATGGATTGGACCACGTGGGACATTCTTTGCTCCCCGTGTGCATCAGTGAGTCTTGACTTCTCTACCAATTTTCCTCTTTTCCTTCATGGACCGTTTCTAGTAAGAATCTCCACAGGAGCTGCTGTTTTGGAGATGCTCTGACCCAGTTATCTAGCCATTATAATTTTCCCCATGTCAAGGTTGCTCTCACTGTTACACTTCCCACTTTTCATGCTCCCAACAAATCAAAGTTGAAGACAACGTGTTTACTTGCTACTTAGTATTTCCCACCCACTGAAAGGGGCAATATAATGAGATAATCAGTGTTGTTTACTTCCATCGGTAGTCTTGCTGTTCTTGCTGATTGTCATTTATGTTGACAGAGTTGGTTAATCAAATATACAAATGTTTTTCATGGTGAAATATCCAAGCTATTAAGGTAGGCTTTATTTATTTAAAGTGGATCCATGTTCTTATTAGGAAATATTGCACCAGGTGGCACCAACGTTGCCCAATCCACTCTATCCTCATAGTTTGCTGCTACCAGTAGAGCTAGAGGTTCAAGGATAGGTGGCTTTAATATTTTAATATGTCAAAAGTGAAGACATAACTTGACCTTCACTTGACCTTTTGGTTAGTCTGTAAAGTTATTATTAAAATCAAAATAAGTCGATGACTTTTAAACTTGAGAAATAGTCACTTTGTCTAACAATAATGAGGAAAAACCCTTTGGAGCTTTTGCAGTAACCATCAGGACTGTTATGAGGTTTTATTGACAACCTTTTAAAAATTCATCCATTTTAACTCCACAACCTCAAAGATGTCCAAAGCTCCCCTTTTGCTAAACCCAGTCACATTACACTTGTGTCAGTGTTCGAACCCTGTTCGTCAATCAATCAAATGATCTAACTGTATTTTTAAAGCACGTTTCATGCACAGAATGTAGTAGAAAGTGTTGTCTATTCAAGCAGGATATTAAAAACACAAACAAAATAAGATGAATACAAATACAAATACAGAACCCCACTCACCCTCCCATAACCTATTCAACACATACAGCACTCACATGCTCACACACACAGATGCACACACAACAGACCAGATGAGGACTCTTCAACTTGCCACAGATGACTGAAGAAACAAAACAAAAAAAAAAGAGGAAACACTGCACCTAGGACTAAAGTGAAAGAACCATTATAAAATGTAAAAAATGTAATAAAAGTTAATTAAATAAAACAGTCTTCAACTCAAACAATAAAATAAAGTAAATAAAAAAAGACGTAGTAAAACACAAAATAGTTACTCTAGGACTAAAATAGGGTGAAAGCACATAATGCAGATTAAGAGATTAAAACAAAGTTCAACTAAAAGCCAGACTAAAAAGATAGGTCTTTAGTTACTTTTAAAAAATATGAACATTAGGTGTCGCTCTCAGGTCTTCAGGTAGGCTGTTCCACAGATGGGGGCCGTATTATTGAAATGATGATAAACCTTATGTTTTTGTTTTTACTTTGGTAACAATAAAAAGTCCAGTGCCTGAAGACCTGAAGGTTCTACTGTGCTCATATGGTAAAAGCAAATCAGACAAATAAGAAGGACCAAGACCATTAAGAACTTTAAATAGTGTTTGAACCAAAGTGTGAGGAAGCTGAACAGAGCCAACGGTGTCCACAGGACTTGTTTGGCAGATTAATCAGCAGCAGACGTGGTGCTGACACTAATATGGCCCTACCAGCGTGTGATTCTGGCCCTGTCTGACCCCCCCATAGGTGCCCCTTATCATGTGACAGGGACACAATCAGCCCTCAGCCATGGACTCACTTATACATACAAACACAAACACAAGATGTGAGTGCAAAGACAATATAGTGACTCAATTCTGCCGCACATCATCTCCTACTTACTAGAGCTGCGATGGCGATCCGATCTTAACGTCCCCTTTCTTCTCTCTTTCCAGCATCTATAGACCTCTATGTGAAATGAATTGCAAAAGCAGTGAGAGTCAGGCACACAGGATTTCATTTGGCATTGGCAGGAGTTATATTCCATTTTCTAACACTTTGGAAACACGCCAAGAACATCTTTCCAATTCATTACATCCCCCACACTTTCCAGACTTCTGTTTCCACTCTCTGAATACAAGATTGTCAAGGTATTTCAGCCGCCTAAGGACATTAGATCTCACTTGGTGCTTGATTGGTTTAGTCTGCATGCTTTGACCCTTTCTGGGCTATACTTCCTTTCCTTTTCTCTAAGGAGTGAAGGTGAAAGTCCACCAGGGTTTTAGAAGCTCTGTGGATGTTAAAGTCAAACTGAAACTCGGCCTCTAAAGACTTATCATCCTAGACCTTGTGCAAAAACTGCAGAATCAGCCGTGTGATATACATTTACCATGCTGTTTGAATCTCACCTAGCCAACACTTCTTATCCCATTTGATCCCTAATATGCATCATGACATGCGTTACAGCAGCTTCTGATCTGATCAGAGACTTGTGGATCATAACGGAGCATGGTGTCAGCTACCGTGGTTCTGTGCTACAAAACTGAGCAGCCATTTCATCTCATTTTTCCTGCTGTTATCAGATTCTTGCATGCAACGCTGCTTCTATGTCACCCAGGAAATATGCCTGCTGGCAGAATTTTTACGGCTTCTGGTGCTATCTGTCGAAAACAGATTCCCTTTACCTTCTATTAGTTTTCTTTCGCGACTCCAAATCTGGAGTTAAGGAGTCTCAAAGTGCAACAGTTGAGCCATAACCCCTCTTCCCACTTAAATTACAGCTACCTCTGTGCCTTTCAGCAAGCACTTAATCCCCACTCCTGCTGGCAGTTGGATGGTTCTCAGATTTGTGAGAGAGATAGTGTGTGCAGCTTTCTACAGCCTGCAATAGTCGAAACACATCAGACTCCTCCATGCACACCTGTTAGAACTGGGAGTGAAAAAGAAAAAAACACAACAGGAGGAAGAACAAACCAGAAGTGAACCTTACAACCTTTTTGAAGGAGAAATATTTCCCTGTCAGTTTGCTTCTTGATTCCACCATCCACATTTCCCACGTAAACTTAAAGCCTTGTTCTGACTCAAGAGCTTGCGGTGAATTCCCAGTGAGCCTTCCTGACCTGTTGTGTTGGAGAGGATGCTGTTGAAGGCTGACTTAATCAATTTTTTATAGCTTTTCCTTGTGTCAGTAGCTCAGAATAGGCTTCTCTGCCCTGCCAGTTTGTGAAATGAACTAGCAAATACATCAGGTGTTGTGAGGTGCAAATAGCTGTGAGTGTGCATGTGATCTCATTAACACACATTAAATAAGAGCCATCTAAACCAATCAGAATGTGTGCCTCTTTTTGCTTAGAGCATCATGGGATTTCAGCAACTCTTGAATATTTTATCCCCCACAGGCAGACTGAAGGGAGTCTGTCTTGTTTGGGGAAAAGAAGGTGGGGGTGGTTTTGTAAATCCAAAAGGTAAACAACCAAGAAAAGAAGTGGGCATCAAGAGATGAAAAAAAGAAGTGCGCAGCTTGCCAGGTTTAACCTGTGCTATATCAAAGAGAAAGGGCTCTGTGAGAATCTGAGGATCTGTCAATAATGTAACAAGCCGAATGTCTCTCGCTTGCCGTGTTTGTGCCTCTCCTTCAGACGTGAATGCCTTTATGAATAATGGAGATGGCAAGAGCAATTCGCAGCAATTCATCCTCTCTACTTGACAGCACACTTTAATCTGGCTTTACCTTCTCAGCCACTTGCTGTGGTTTATATTAATATATATGTATACATGCAAATAATGCTCATTGTTTACATCCAGTGTGGGTGGCCATGTATTCAATGGACTTCCTTAAAATGACAAACAGACTCAATTACAAAAGGAAAAAAAAAAAAAAAAAAAACGCTTTACTCCTCGTCCTGTTTCTAAGATAGTGTTCTTCTTATGATTGTGGTTGGTGTCTGTCTCTGAGGGATATTAATAACACAGCATGTTCATATTAGTTGAGGGGATTCTGTGCTTCACTTGGCATAAATGGCTGCAGACTAAATAAAAAAATTACAAAACTGTCTGAGCCAAACAATACTGTTGTCACCTCTCTTCTCTTCAGGCAGTGGGCTTTTTTTGGTAGCATCAGTCTTAAACCCAGTTGTCATTTCTCACACAGTGCATCAACAGTACATATTAAGACAGGTCATTTTGAAAGGTCATAAAAGCAGTAACAAGACCTCAACACTCCAATGGAGGGTTATGGAACAGAGCTGTAAGTGACATCTCAGATTTGTGTGGAGAGGGGTTGTACGAGGTACTTATCAACTGTGAGTTTATTATCCACCAGATGGAGGTCAGCATGGCCCCTGTTTGGAGAAGCCAGCAGCAAAACCAGCCAAACAAGCTGTGCACTGCTGTTAACAGGCTTTCGAAAAAGGTAAGTACAAAAATCAGAAACCAACATCAGCTGAAAGGGAGGCGTGTAGAGATGAGAATATTTAGCAGACCCAGAGACTGCAGATTCAGGACAGACTACAATTCAAGGGCCCTTGTTGTTGTTTGCATTGCATTGCCGAGGACAACATTTGTGGGGTCTAAGGAGCTCTTACCCTAACCACAACTGTTTCAGCGACACAAGCGACAAGTGTCCCCTAGAAGTTTGTCCAATCTGTGCTTCAGTAACATGGCAGCAATATCCATACAGATAATTGAATAGGTACGTTTTCAACATATATGAAAAACCCATATAAATTTTGTATACTATGTGTATATATATAAATGGAAAAACCATATATGGAAATGCATTTTATGTACATGTATTTTTCATTTTTAGCAGCCACCATGAAAGAGGACCTGCTCCTTAAGTAGACATAAAAGGCTTATTCTCAGCTAATAAAAAACAAGTAGTTTTTATATTCAGTTCAATTCACACTAATTTGGACACAGTTTGGTCCATTTTATTCTGGCTTCACCAAGTCAGTTTTTGCTAAATGCCATTATGTACTACACTTAGTACCTTTAAACTGGACTGGAACAAACTGTTAAGAGTGTGCGTTGGGTAGATAAAGATCACTCTGACCTCAAATCCTCTGGATACTTGTGAACTCTCTATGTGGTCTTCGTTTAGTTTTCATCCATCCAATTGAATTGATTTGTCGACCTTGTTTTATAGACAACCTCCCCTTGCTGTACTGCCAGTGTGTCTTGAAGGAACTTAAAAAAAAAAAAAAACTAGAAAAGCACTCGGAGAGCGCAGACCTCTGCCAAGCAGCTCATGTCCCCCCTTATATTGTGATTCACACCAAAACTTTTACTGTTACGTGTCTTTTATTAACGTTTATTTGTGTTTAAACTGATATGTTCACTGTTCTTAAAACAAGAAATGCCTTGACCAGGATTCGTACCGAGGACCTTCTGGTTGTGAGGTGACAGTGTCAACCACTACACCACTGTGCCACCTATCTACACCACTGTGCCGCCCAATTGTTATCTTTCAGCATTGAAAATTCCAACGACACCCTTATTTTTGTGTGTTGTGGATCTCAGTATTCAGAATTTTGTCCGGATCACCACCAAAATTTAATGGGATCCTCCTGGGGCTGAGACGCACCTCTGGTGACAATTTCAGGTCAATCCGTCTGTTACTTTCTCCTTAAAGTTGCTAACAGACAAACAAACTCACAAACAAACAAACAAACCAATGCTACCGAAAACATAACCTCCTTGGCGGAGGTAAAAAATCTACAGAGAGAAACAGAACAAGAGATTGGAGGGCATTCTGGTTTGTATCCCCAACTATAAATCCCCAACGTATACTGCCAGTCTGCAGGAACCACTGATGGATACGCCTGAAACTGCACCATATGGTGGAGTCATGCCACATGTTTAGCTGTAATTTATGTTATTTAAAGGCTTTAAACAGCTGGTGACTTTTATTTTTCAACAAACCTACTCTGACTGAAAAACAGAGCCATGTTGAAGACTATTTTCAGCAGCAGATTAATTCTTATTTGGTGCTGTAGTGGGTTTTTCTGGCAATGGGGAAATTGATTGAACCACTGCAGAGATATGGCGAACTAAGGTGTCTTAAACGGACAACAACGGGCCTCATAGGTGCAGGGTGATAAGCTAAACCAGCTTTGACTACACAGACTGTACTTGTTTGCAAAAATTGGTTATTTTTGTTGAGCTTCTAACGGGATTTGGTGATGATAAGAAATACATGCGAGACATTACGTAACTATGAATTAATGCAACTTTGCACCGGACCTGCTTCAATAGTTTATGCACAGCTGCTGCACTCTGTGTTGAACAAAAGTGTTGGAAATGTTTTCAATCTGAGCTGGCAGCCTTGTCTACAGTCACATATGGCACTGAATGCAAACACACTGAAAAAGTGTGCTTCTTTATTCACTGGCATGCACCTGAATGGATGTGAATTCATTGCATTTGGTGGTTTGAAGTCAAAGATACGGATTTCTAGTGTCAGCACTCTCTGAAAGTTAGTTGCTACTCCCTTAGCATGGCAATTAGAAAGGCTTTTTTTATTCCTTGTGCAGAAATAAGTGTTTTTACTGCAGAAGAAAGTAAGACTCTCAGAGAAACCCCACTTTGGCTTTGCGGCGCTATAAATGTCCTTCCCCTGTAGAGGATTAGACCCAGGACTCTCTTGTACAAGTTATTCCCCTTCTGCTTCTGATTCAAACGAGCGAACTGGGAGAAGCTTTGGAACAATCCCTCCATGTATTACGATGTGAAGAGGTATGTTGTCCCTCTGAAGCTCATCAGCATTATCATCCATGTCTCTGTGGCATCGTGGGCACAGGTGGCAAGGTTTTATGACTCAAAACTCGGCAGTCTATTTTCCACAGGCAAGGGGGGATATAGACTCGTATTAACAAAACCCCTGTTGTGCCATGCGGTATGTGTGTGTGGGTCATGATGTGTGTGGGAGGCTGGTGCTGCAAAAAAGAAAAGAAAAAAAAAGAAAAATAAACTGGCAGAAGTATTACCAGACTATTTTTGAGGATAAATTAATTTTAGATTTCCCTCCAAAGAAGCATGAACCTGCATCTCCTCTTGTTAAAAACAGTAAAAGTAACTCAGGCTAAATAAATAAATAAAACCTGCACCCAAACACAACTCTAAAGATGATTTGTAGGGGCTGTGTATATGTAGAAGAATGCAGCGTGCAAGATTTACAAAGATGCAAGTAAAAGTGGAAACTATGCAAAGAAATGAGGCAAGGAGAGAGAGAGAGAGAGAGAGAGAGAGAGAGTGCTAAACTGGCAGGCGTCGGTGTCAGACTTGGCGACATGAAAGTGTTTGTGTAGTTCTTACTCTCTTATGCCTCCGCTCACATACACAGGGTTCAGTCGAGCTCACAGTTACATATAAATGCATTTGCACAGGAGAAACACTCACTGTGGAGAACATACAGTGGATTTCAAACCTATTGAGAACATGTAACACCTCCTCAAGCAGAGGTTAGACGACACTCCTGTCACCATCTCCATATTGTCAGGCTGTAAACATGAGCTCTGGCATGCTATACGTTCCTTATATAAGTAGCACTTAAAGCCTTATGCTGCGTCACAGCTGGGATTACAGTTCTGGTATCATTAGGGTCCCTGGCAGATGGCATCTATGTCATTTTCATCTTTGAGAAGCACTGAATCGTTATTACCAGCTGAACCGAAGTGTGCCATGGTTTCTGGGTGTTCTGGTTTCACAGGAATTAATGGAAATATAGGGCTGTTTGACACTTTCACATTAGCATAAAAGCCTAAAATGTCAAATTCATTGTAATCCAAGGGTGCCACTTTCCTCTTCCTCCACTTAAAGGAAAATGTAAAAGACTTTTTTTTTGTTGTTTGTTTCAAGTCTGTCAGATATACACAGAGACCTAATAGAGCTCAGCCAATCAACAAGAAAGGGTAAGTAGAGGGTTTATGTTGTGATTATTAAGCTTATCATTTTTTGTCTGTTTGTGTCGTCATCAGCACCCCTCAATTACATAAAGACAAGAGATCAGTACACAATGGCTGGGTGTAAAGCATATGTAAAAAGGCCACTGCCTCAGCTTTTCTTTAAATTGTTGGAGGAGTGTACTGACATGTCAATATGAGTTTATTTTTCCATGAAAGCGTTACAACCTACTGCAATATTTCAACACAAATAAGATTCTTTGTGGACAGCAGTTTTCTCTCATTCTTCTTGTTTTATTTATCCTCATTTATCATTCTTTAACACTGTTTGCCTTTCCGAGTATCTCCCAAAATATAACATCTTCAGAAGCAGTTTGTTGTTTAAATCTGTTTGTTTGTACTCAAAGGGTTGTGTCTCAGGTTTACTATATTGCTAATAAATCTCAGTTTCATAATCATCCAAGCAGACAGGCTAGAAATCTCCATCCTCTTTTGTTTTCAGAGGTTGTGTACTAAAAGACTCAGAAAGTCTCAGCTGTCTAAAACAAAACAAACTGAAACAGTTATCATTTTTGTATGAGAGTTAGCTATTATTGATTTCTTAAGTACGGATTCTGAAAGATTTTCCTTCTTGATTCATTTGATATTTGTGAACTAACTTCAATATCTGGTTTGTAATGTTATCCTGAAAATATGTGTGGAGCCTTTAAAGACCCACTCCGATGGAAATCATGTTTTTCTTGCCTACATGTTCATATGGCATTTTTCTGATGCTACAGGACATACCATTTGAAAAGTAAGTGGGAAATTGCATTTCTAAGAATATCTGCTTTTAAATTGCTGTGAATCTCTGGCAGACCCATACAGCAGGTTCAGATACAGTGAGATTTTCTATGTAACAAGCTCTGCCCCTTGAGCCCTGCTATGCAGGCTAGACTCTGAAAAGTAGAGAGGACTATTGCGGAACAAGCGTATGCATTTGCGGATTGCAATGCTCGTAAGAAAGCTAATTATGATATTTACTTTAATCATGCCCCCAAAGACATTAGTGTATGATATTTACTTAAATCATGTCCCCAAAGACATTACTGTTCGAGAGCTGAATAGCTCCTATGTTACCTACTTCTTCTACTACATCGACAATGTTAGGCTGCAGGATAGCATGAAGAGGCGTGTGCAGAGCAGCACTGTCTCCACCCCCGACTCAGAGGTGAATTGCTAATGAGCTACTGAACTTTAATAGGTTTCCACCATCTGTATCTTTAATTCCCTTGTATTGTGGACTACAAACATAAAAAGTGAATAAATAAATTAACAAATAAATAAATAGATATTCCCCAGTGTTTGCATGCGCCGAAGCTGCAGAGAAATTTAAAAAAAAAAAAAAACGTCAGACTAGCTCACCGGTTGAGCAAATCCAAGATCTATAAGGTCTTTACGGCGGTCAAGCTAAGTCAAGTGAGTTTTACTTGACCACAAAGTAATAGTGAGGTAAATGGCAAACAAGCTTTTTAAGGTCACTCAAAGCACTCCTGTGATACCTACTACATTCATGCATTCATTCATATCACGGTGGAGGAGGCTGCTGTGTCCACTAACTAATCCCACTCACATAAATTGACTCTCTGCTGGACACGCCAAAACAAATAATAGCTTGGTGTTTTGCTGAAGAACACAGCAGCATGTGACTGCAGGGGATCGAACCACTAACCCTCTGGACCCAATCATAATGCCGCAGCTGTACCCAACAAAGTCTGATTCTCTCTTTATTTCTGCTGTTTATTTGTCTCACCTACTCAATAAAAGAAATATGCGACTCTTTAGCCGCTAAATGCTCCTCTCTGTACACCAGCTAATCACTTGCTGTGTGCGACTTCTGCTGCTGCTTAGCGGGGAGTGTACTGTCAAATTTCAGAGCTTTTTCTCTGAAACTGGCCACCTGCTGTGTCTGGGAACAACACTGTGAGAGTCAGTGAGAGTGGAGCAGACAGTAAAACTGAGCTAAACTCTGTATAAACTTCTGTAAAGCAGAGGCGAGCTGCAGATTCAGGCCATGGTTTATTGTGGATTCATCCCAAAGCGGCTAGTTGCTCATTGTTTTTACTATGTTTCTTTAAAAATACTAAGCAAAGCTTTGAAGGCAACATTGAAGATTTGCACAATGTTCCCATTTTTTTTTTTAGAAATGGTTGAAGAGTTCTCTAGGCTTTATTTAAGTAACCAGGGTTTTCCCTGTTGACTGCTTACAAACACTGCATCCACAGAGTAGGGATGTATCTTTGTACTCACAGTTATTTTCTGCTAAATTACTGGATGTGGTTTCTGCTGTAAGCTGGTATTTACAAAAAAATATCATAAATGCTCACCTGCTGTTTACAGAGCTTTCATTTTACAGGTTTAGAAATCCACCATGTTCCCCAGTGTGAGCTGTTTTTAAAGATCAGTGCAAACCCTGCTGCAGTGATTAGTAAGCACAGGAACACCTCAGCTCCTGGAGTAGAAGAACAGTGTGCATCCTTTTTCAATCCTTGGTCCTCGTCACCTCTTGGCTCCCCCTGAGGTTCTGTGATTTGCAGATAGAAGGGCAGTTCTTGACAGCAGTGTTAAGCTGAGACCTGGCTGTTCTTCTGAAGGACAGGTGCTCATGCTCCTGGGGGAATTTCTTTGGATAGAGAACGAGGAGAGGACATGCTGGAGTCGTCCTCACTAGTGATGACAAGTTTTTAAACACTTTGACCAGGAGACCTTGAGAGCGGGACAGCCTGGAGCAGCGGTGAGACAGGCTGAATGACTGAGCCGAGGTGAGCCTGGAGGGAGGGAGCAGGTCTGACCAAAACCTCTGCTGGCTTAACCTAGACATATCAAGAGTTTCTCTGTTATCATGGACCACCATGGGGTGGAATTAACTTTTCAAAGTCATGTGTGGAAAATGAAAATTCCTCTTTTCCTTTTATCACCTGCTAAATAAGAACAGTGAAACCTCCCTGGATTCTTGTTTTGTCCACTCCGCTTTGCCGTACTCTCTGACATTGCCCTGCCTGCAGAAACACCCCGTCCTCTGGTGTGTTTCTAAATAAATATATGCCCTTGAGTCGCCAACATGTGACGGATTACTGCTCACAGTTTTCCTGTTTGTTTAGTTTGTTTTTTGTTGATTCTAGGAAATCTCAATGTCATAATCACTCCGCGATGAGACATGTTTTTAAATATATGCCATGAAAGGATGTTGTATGCAATTCAATATTGCATCCTGTTCCCCGACTTTGCGTTAAATCCCCCTGGTCAAAGGATTAAAAGCATCATCTGCATAAATTCCAAAGCAGAGCTAATAAAACACGGACTGATTACACATTAGCTTGATTTCACAGCTCCTTTAACAGACGACAGCTGCAAGCGGATTTGACGTTTCATCATTTGCCGAGGTCGCAATTGCACTTTACACTGATTATATTTGTGCAGCGAGCGCTGATACAGTCTGACTCTATCAGAGAAGATAATTTAACAAAAGGCTGCGCATGTGATGTTTCAATAATGCCATCAGGAGAATAAATCCTGTCTTTTGTCTCACTTGTTTGGCGTGGAAAAGTTGTGAAAAGTTTTTCCTCTTACTACTTTGGTCTTGTTTCGCAAATGAAGAAATTATCTCAGCTAATATACATGTGCTTGTTCTTAGCCTGAATAGAAAAGCTGACAATTTGATGAGAATATCTTAAAAAAAAAATACAAAAACAAAATGATTTGGCATCTACTTGTTCACTGCGGTTTGCACAAGCCCGGCACAGATTATTTTGGTCAGTAACATGCACAAATCACGCATAAATTTAATCTGTTTCTTCATTTAACTAATGTTCACATAGCTGCATTAAAGATGACTTCCTCTGGCTGATAATTGTCAGATTAAATGACACTCGTTTCCAGCTGATAAAGCAAATGAAAAATATCTTAAACAGGAGAGCAATTACAGACTGTGTAGGGGAGTTGTGATAACTATAAATCACTCCTCCTGCCTTTCTTAATGACTTGTCAAAAGAGGAGCCGTAATTGAAAGTGTCATCTGTTCTCCATCATGTCTTATTCTGAAAGTTTCTGCTTTCAGGAAAAAGGGAGAACTTTTCTCCATGAACAGGCAGGTAACAGTGTGTGTTTTTTTTCCTTCCTCCTCTTGTTTCGTTAATGCTCATGTCTCACACTTTTGCCCTCCTCGGTTTCACTTCTGTGCTCTGATTTCTTTTTTCCCTCATATGCCACCTCCATCTCTTCTCCTCCACCTGTCAGCTGGGTTTAACATCACAAACACTCAGCATGTTTCAGGTCTATGAACAATGTGTGACAGGTGGTATTTTGTCAGTCCTGTCCATACACTCATCCCCTATCCCCAAAGCCTTCCCATCATGCATGTGGAGCTGTGGGGCAGGGCACCTCCATCTCCTCCACCTCCCAGCTGGCGTGTGGTGGGCAGTAAGCCTAGGTCCTCACCCGGGCCTCTCAGGACCACATCAGAGTGATCAGAGTGAAGACTTTGCTGTCAAATCTCTCTCCTCCCTGCTGATCAAGCTCGTGTGGGTGTGGGAAGGAGGAAGATACAGAGAGAGACCATATGTGTGTGTGGGTAGATGGACAGATGTATTCCCCCTGCTATGATGGAAAGCGCGTGGTATCTTGAAGAAATGTGCCCATCCTGACTGATTTTGCAGACTCTGACTTATGCCCCTCTTGCCAATGTTCAGCACAGATACTTTCTAATATTTCCTCTTATAAAGCGAGGCAGAATGTAGAAGTGTGGAGGCCAGGTTCACAGGTGTATAGCATATCTTAAGACCAGAAATTAACTTGAACACAAACCTGCTCTTTTATTAAACCCAAACCCAAGATCTATCAAAAACATGTCGGAAAACATGCTTTATTTAAGAGTGTAAAACAAGAGTAGCATTTTCTCTCATGTCAGTCTCTTTGGGCAGCAGCCAATGAGCTTAGTATAACACACAACAGGTAGCTGCTCTACCAGCCACTGGTGAGCTTCCTCTCCACTTTCTAGAAAAAATTACTGCCATACCATGCCACATAGCAAGATGCCATCTGTCAGGTGTGATTGTTTACATTTCAGAATTGGACTACCACAAATATCATTGTTTTTAACGATATTCTGGTACAAGCTCGTGAGGGTGTTGACACATTTTACCCCAAATTTCCACAGCATGCGGAACAGTGGCCGCTGATCACCACTGATCGAGTCAAGTCACTGTGTCAAATTCCACTGGCTTCTTTCCAGCCCCGTGCAGTTTGGCAGGCTTCGTAGCCGATTGCCAGGGTTCTATTTTTTCCAGATGCTGCAGCATACCGCATAAATTTAGCACAGATTAGCCCATGCAGGAAAGGAAGTCAGGCACAGACGCAAAATAAAACATCCGGCTTCTTTTCAAAATAAAACACTACGTGTTTCAGGCAGATCGTATTTTACACCATGCCAATGTGGTTTGTTTCGTAGATAAAGATAAATATTGCACTTACCCACGGTTAATTCCCAATCTCCACTAAAGTGTCTGATCTACTGGTCTGGACAGAGTGGATTTCCTCCTCTGGAAGGACACAATCTACTGCTTATATGGTTTTGTGGCTGTCTTTATAGAGACAACCCATAATTTCTCGATTACATGTGAATTTGCAGGTTCTTGTGAGTCCTTGCAATTCCGCTGTCCAAAATTCACCATGAATTCAAAGGCCTCACAAACGCATCTGGTAGGAATTGGCGGACGGCAAAGATACCTGCCATTCCACAGTGGTGCTGTTCTGTACGTGGTGGAAATTTGGGGTTAGTCCACTAAACTCATACATCTCCAGCAACTGCATCATAAAAAAAACCTCAAAAACCTTCCTTCATCTGAAAACGAAATTACTTAAAATGGTCAATAAGCATAAATTCACAGATGACACACGTGCCCAGTGACCCTTGATGCCTAGTTTGCCAGAACTCCCAACCAGAGTCCCAAACATTAGTTAAACCATCAACATTGAGAGGTTGACTGATGAGCCAGTAGGAAGACTTTCGATCGGATTTGACAGCAGAACATTGACACACACTGGCTGAAGATACTGCTCTCATAGATACATGGATACTGCTCATATTCATTTTCACTGGGAAAGGATGTCTGTGATTCAGTTCCACTACTTGAATGGTCGTTAAAACCTCGGTCCTCTTCTCTAAAACAAAACACATCATCAAAACATTGTTTCTCATAAATATTCAGACTGGCAGATCAAAGTTTGATCCCATCAGGCGATTGAAGTTTTTTCAAAGGATGGTCTTTGTGTGACATAAAGGAGAGTCTGAGCATGGCGTATGGTCGAGCCTCACGACTGATAAAGCTGAATCAGTTTGATGCAGGAGTCCTATTAAGTCATACATCACAGACTAGTTTGTGCCAGTTTACATCCCAGATTTTCATCACCTTCAGGCAAATCTTGACAATGTTTGCCCCAGTACCAATGTCAAAGTAAAAACGTGTTATCTCCATATTTTATCTTGAGCAAACTTCTGTGTTTGAATGAGTAATCTCGTCTCATGGGGTTTGCTCCACACTATAGTTAGGGCTTCACTCTGTGCTGTGTTTCACTGCAGACAAATTCATCTTCAGAAATTGTTTTTCCATCCTTTTTCTTCCTCTGGCATCATCAGCTGCCCTCATCCTGAACTGCATAATTTCACCAGATCTGATGTTTTTTAGGTCAAAACTCAATGATACTGCTCTACTTTCAGTTTTGAAACTCAAGGGCATCATAATATGTTTCAATCCTTTGGATGTTGTTATAAAAGAGAATTTTGAAGTGAACTATTAAATATTTTTCTCTTTTTCATTTAGTCATGGTCATGAATTTGTCAGTGGTGACAAGGTACAGTGCTCTTTAATACTTACAGCGGTTGAGCTGTGTACAAACGCCTGAGGACCTAGCCCATTTATCTGATCGGCTTTGTGATGTGGCTGGAAGACTGTGCTGCAGTAAATAATTCAGTTTAGGATGAATCAGACTCTGCTGCAATTGGAAAACAGAAACTTTTCCACATGAGAAAGAAGAAAGTACACAGAGTTAGTGCTGCACAATTATTAATCAACTATTGCAGAAAAAAAAATGAGCAAAACCCTCAAGGTAATAATCCTGCTGTCTAATGTTTAGTGACCCAAACATATCAGATATTAAATAATACCACTAAGGACAATATAATACATGATAATGAGGTCACTGCTTATGCAGGTCCTTGTGTTGTCCTTGCATTGAGAACTCCTGTAATTTGCCTGCAGTTAAAATGCCAACCAGAATGATGATTTTAATTACACAGAACAAGGTCATATTTTATTACCCAGCTGCCTTTGTAATTTGAGCAAGCAAATCTTACAAAATAAGAGAAAAAAAGGTGCTTTTATATTGTACCCTCCTCTGTTTGTGTCAGTATTTGCAGAAAAATCTTACAAACTGCATTAATTGTTTAGATGATGGTAAGTTGAACCTGTCAGAGTCACTTTAGCATGATAAATAACTTAAAGTAAGTGAGACATTTTGTGACAAAGCCATTTAGCTGAGGTAGGAATTATGACTCACGTCCTTTGAGAGCAAAGGAGGAAGCAGTGTGTGATCTAATAAAGATGGAAAGTGGGCAGACAAAGGGAACTGGGGTGGAAGGATGGCTCAGGGAATGTCAGAATTTATAAGCAGGTAGATATTATTGCTACTGTGATGAAGTGGGTCACCTAACCCAGATAAGGAAGTCATTTAAAACAACACCACACAACCGTAAAAAATGTATTATTATTATTATTATTATTATTATTATTATTATTATTATTATTATTATTATTATTATTATTATTATATGTCTGTTTAATTTTTCTCAGATGACACCTGTTCTACCGTCTGATATTTTTATTAAGTTTGAGTTTAAATCCCCTGTAAACCTTTAAAAATGTCCCTCTTTAAGTCTTCCATGGCCCCCTCCAAAGTTTGTGTTCCATAAATTGCCTTAAGAGTTTTCACATCTGTAAGGACCTCAAAGGTGGCTTATATTTGCAAATGATTGTCATCACATTCAGCTCTATGTGCAATTATAAACACTGAACTATATTTTTAAATGGTCCATCCTTTGCTTCTTGGGTAGAACATCTATTCCATGTGGAGTCCCCCAGGGCTCTTTGTTTGGTCCCATGTTGAATACGCTTCTCTGCGATTAAAAGTATGACATGCTTTTCCACTCTACTGCTGATGACAGCTGGACTTGCCCCTGAAAAAGACAGACATCAGTGCTTCAATCCCTGCTACAATGTCTCAGTAATAATGAGCTAAGATGGCCTTAAACTCCTGACTTCCTTTCACCGGCTCCCTGTGTGTTAGAGAATTGATTTCAAGAGTTAAATATTAACATATAAGTAAATCTTTAAATAGACTAGCTTCTACCTTTCTCCCAGATGTTTCAAAACCACATATTTTATCAAGGTCACTCAGACATACTGACCAATGTGTTCTGGCTGTCTGCAGGTTTTGTAGGTTGAAGCTCTGGGGGCACTGACCTATTCCGTTGCTATGGAACGCTCTGCACGTGTTGGGTGGTCTCTCACATTTCCTGTTGTTAATCAAACCATGCATGTCAGGGAGTGATGCACTTAAAGTCCCTGGATTGGCATTGCAGCAGAGTCCCCCTGGATGGATTAAACTAGATTGGACAGAATTGGGAATATTAAGTCATTTGGCAAGTTGCAAACACTTTGAGGGGGACTAAAAGCATTTCAATTGCTGCTTTGACACCTTTGGTAGGATTGGGTATAGATTAACAAAGCAAAAGGATCCCAATTAAACAATTAAGGGGTAAACAAAGTCTCCTGAACAAGATCAGGATCAGCCTATATATGTGGATATAATACTACTTGTGACTCCTGATTAATTCAGCGTATACAAACTTAACATATTTTACAGACGGTTCAGCATATTGAGACTGTTCTTTTAAAGGTGTTTTTTCTTTGTTTATTACATCCAGATATTTTTATGACAGTGATAACCTAATTCATATAGCACCTCCAAATAAAGACATTGACTGTGACCGTCAAATCGAAAACAGAAACTCAGGAAGATAACAGAATACACGTCCAACTGTCAGGCTGGACAAAATGCTATCACAAAATGGTTAACAAGATTGAATGAAAATATTAGGGAATAAAAAGAATTTAACAGTGAGATTTTACTCAGCAGTTAAAGCGATGGAACAATTCAAATAAAAGGACAATATGAGAATACAAGAGAGTCAATAAATGATTATAAGAACATTAAAGGGAGACAGCATTGCAGCAGAGAAAATAGAAATATGAAATACAAACACTGAAGGACAGTCAGAGAAGGACATCAGAAGACAACTTAAAGGAGAACAAGATTAGGAGTGATGTGATATTGTGTGTTAAACCAGTAACCACCTTACTGATGCACACTGGACCAGCATTAAATTTCCTTCCAGAGATCAATAAAGTTCTTCTTATCTTATCTAATCCAAACATCTCATTATTACATCTGACTTTGTTTTCCTTTGTTCCGTGTGGCGTGTAACTGCATACAAATGTCATAATATTACAAGCTGCTGCAAGTAAAAAGGAGGTGATGTTTATGCAAATGCACATTAATCAGTGATGTTTATAATTAAGATCAGTTTGAAGAATGAGCCTGGGATTTAACATGATTAATGCATCGTCTGACGTGAGTGTGTGCACATCCATGCTCTGCGTCAATAACACACTAGGTAGTTGATGAGACCTTGTGTCTTTGGCCCCTTTTTAATATTGATGATTAAACATTCAATCTAAAAGTGGGGGGTGAATCATTGCTTAAAAACAATCAGACATATTTGATGGATGGCAGAAACTATTTATAAAACAGACTTTGACAAAGACGTTATTGTCCATTGTCCTCGAAATAACGTTCTCATGGAGACATGCGCATCGAAGTCATTCTTTCTTATAACTATTAATGTAGATGAGCTGGGAAATCCATCTCCATAACTCTCAGCTGAGGCCTGCCTCCCTGTCTCTCACCCCTCATTAACAAGACACATGGAAGTCATACCGGCTCTGTGGCATGTTTTGAGACGTTCATCACCGTAAACAGCCCCCCTCAGTGTTGATTACTGCTGTAACTTATATCCCTCGTTGCAGATGCGGGGCTCTAACTCATCTGTTCAACAGAGCTGTGCTAAGGATGCAGAATGAAACTGAATGGTCCAGATAACACGTTTTGTTCAGCTGGGGAAACAGCAGCCATTATGTTTGCCTTTTATGATCCATCTCTCCTGTGTGGTCCTGGGAAGTGGGGAGATGCACGGCAGCAGATTTTCTCTTCAACCACCTGCTTTCCCCCAAACACACATCTTAATTATCCCGACGTTAACACAGCGGGGACCACAAATCGTGTTTGGAAAGCATATACATAAGATGCATAAATTACACCAGAGATTATATTCATCCTGATCTTCAACTCAGCGTTTGTTGACAAAAGATTCTCCTTGATTTTATAATTACTTTAATATGTCAGCTGTGTATCATAACAGGAAATCCAGTGAGGAAAACACAAACAAAGAACTCCTGCTGGTCTGCACGTAAACACAAACCTATTATTATTATTTTTTTACGTTACAGCAATCAAGCAAGACATGCTACACTTCATGGGCAAATCCGTATTTACAGAAACTCCTGAGCTGCCTCAAGGTTGAGTCAATAGACTCTGCCTCTCCAGCAGCAGCAGTCATTGTTATGCATGCAGCAACGTGTCCCGGGTGATCCTATCTTCGAGATTTATCAGGGGGGTCCTCTGGTAATTTGCAGAATGTATCATGTCCAGCTTTACGGGCGAATAAACAATAGTAGTTACCCCAGCCTGCAGCAGCATATGGGAGTATAACATACATGTTCCTACCACGCATGGCCACATGCTGATTCTTCTTGCACACATCTGTAACCGTCAGAATAACAAGTTACTGCTCTTGTTTCTCAATGATGGGCATGACTTGCATCCATATGCCACAATGATTGAGCTGTCTGTGTGAATGCAAATCTTTTCAGACAAACTGCACTGATTAAATAAAACAGCCCATTCATTGAATGAGGAAATATTAATTAAACTGTATTCAATATAGACCCTACTGAGCCATTCTGGTTGACAAAGGGCCTCTGTTTACATTAATTTTCAAACAAAAGTTGACAGCAGTGCTAATCAAGCTGGATTTCTTCTTCTTTTTTTTATCCCATTAAGCTGTTTGCGGCACATCCTAAGCTTCTGAGGCGCTAATCAGACCATCTGTCATACATTTAGCTGATGTGATCATTGTAATGACAGTTAGGGCTCCTTCTTAAAGGAGAGACTCTCAGGGGGGGAGAGGTACAAAGTCAGATTTTCCTCCCTGCCTCTGAGACTTAAAACTGCTTCAGAAGTTTTTCCTTTTCATATCTGCAGCTTATTTTTATGCATCCAAATCCAATTTAAAAAGGAACTTTGGAGCCATTTTTATCACTTTTATGCCTCTGTTATTTTTACTCCTTCAAATCAGGCCTCATATTTTTTTCTCTCTCTGCCGTCAGACTTGTTGATTATTTTTGGATTCTCCTGGATTATCTGGAAACCTCCAAGACCTTTTCAGTTATATAGGGTAAATCAACCTATTCCAAACAGATATTTTTACATGATTGTTTAATAGTGGGATGAAGCTGCAGCAGTGGCTTTCAGGTGACTGTGTGAAATGTTGTGGTAAAAAAGCAGTGTCCATTTCTCCTGTCCATCCTCCCAGTCCTGACCTGCAGAGCTCTGGCCCTTGTATTCATCACAGCTGAGCGTATTGTGCTCTGTTCCAGCCGAGAGGAAAGACGGAGCCATTCAGCCAGAGCATTACATCTTTTAGTCCTCTAAAAAGCATGTAACAGTTTCCCTAACCTGCTCCCTTTGCTTGCATTTTTAAATCTTGAATAGTTTTTTTCATTCGAAAGCCACTTTAATAAGAGGAATAGAGCTGTTGGTAGCGTCTTAAATGTTGCTTATGTTCTTTTCCTAATAGATTATTTATGAATAAATCTCCGCATCAAAGATGATGCAACAAATGCTGCATTTGTACAATTGGAACAAAAGGTCAGAGGAGTGAAAAAAACAAGAAAATAGGGCGGGAAAAAGCAGCATGAAAAAGGGTGAAAAATAAGTCGCAGGATGAACCTAAGAAGAGGTGAAGCCAGTGGAGTGAAAACCAGGGGGAGACTTGTGAATGCAGCTCTCGTCAGCTGAGTTCACGTGGCACAGCTCTGGTCCCAGCACTGCTGCCGAATGTTGGTTGCAACTTAAAAATTGCCTGACTGTGTTGTAGTCCAGAGCCCACGGCGAAAAGAAACCGTCCAGTCCAGGAACTGTCTCTGACATGATTTCCCTTGCGGCAAGACAACTTTGCAGTCCCTCCTTGGATGCTTGAATCAGCTTTCAGTCACTTCCATCACTTTACAAGCAGGGAACTCATTTCAGTGCATGTTTACTTATCTCTATGCGGGTTTTTCAGCTTTGGCAACATCCATTGGAGTGAATTAGTTTGGAAAAAAGGTTAATTCTTGTTTTGATTCACAGTTAAGCTTCAGCTGTCACAAACATCCACCAAGGGGACTGAGCTCGGGTGTGAAAGCCTGCAGTGTGTTCATGGCAGTCTGGCAAGTCCTAGTCTCCAGAGATTTCAGACTACCATGTCTGGCTGCTTTGCAAGCCATGGGCCACGGCTCACCAATCCTCTTGTGACTTAAATATCGGTACCACACTCAAAAACCACTCTTATTCTGGGTACCATTACATGAAGACAGTTTCAATTTCACTCAACCCATAATTCACAAACAGCAGGAGTTCGGGATGAACATAGAAGGGTAAAAAACAAACAGATGATCTACGACTCCAACTGTATTAATCTCCAGAATGTTCAGGTGCTGATTCATGTGGACTTACATTACCCTGTGTCAGCTGCTTTAACCTTAATTTGAGGATAAAAGCACACCATTGCCACAAGGAGACCTTTGCACTCAACTAGGCAGTAAATGTTTACTGAAACCGTGCAGCTGGAGCCCCGCACACACTTGTGCATGCTTTGAAAAATTTAATCATGGGATGGAAATGAGACCCCCTTCTCCTGTAAATAGGAGGCAGTTGCTGGGGAGTTTATTACTCATGCTGCCATGTCAGTGATTTATCCATGTCCAACCCAACAGCCCAGAGAAGCTGCACAGGCAGGTTTTACACGATTTTCTTTCTGCACCGGCTGTTTAAAGTTAGAGGAGAGTCAGTTTGTTTATGTGACCTTAAAATCAGATGGATTTTTCTCTGTATGGATTGTGTTAACCTATTGGATTTTATGTTAACAGCTTTAAATCCCTAACTCATCATGCATTAGAATGTCTAGTGACATTAAGATTCGAAATGACTCATTTTCTCTGCTATTTAGAATCATTAATCAAATCTTGATTCTTGTTCCAGCATGTTGGAGTGTGGTTAAAATATTAATGATCAAACAGAGAAACTTAAAATGTCACTTTTACCTCTGCAAAAGTAACAACTAAGGGGCTATTAGTGTGATCTTGGGAGCAGTATTTGTGCACATTGACATCCCTATCATGTCTCTTCCTATATAAATGATCTAGAGGCTTGATTGTGGCCCGAATCACCCTACTGTGCTGCAAACCTCGGAGGGAATGTAACTGTAAAGGCTAAAACATCAAGATCCGTGTTGAGCACATTCCGTCAGCATTGCGTATCACGCAGCAAATAGGTTGCCATTCTATTCAATGAAGTATCACATACACAACACGTATCAGGAGCGTGTCAAGCACGGCTCTGCTAAAGAAACGCCCAAGTCTATTTTCTCTGCTCTACGCTTCCAACATGCGTCAATTTACACAGGGAAGATTGTTCTAGACAGGATGTCAAGCACGGAAACCGCGCATGTCATTGGGTAAATTTCAAAATAAAACACCATACGTGGACTCCTGACTGTGTATCAGTTCGTGTAGATGAGAAATACTTCCTGATTGTGAATTTATCAGCAACACAGAACAATCTGATAGTCAATCCCTGATCCATGTGGACCCCAACAGGACTTTTAACTGCTAACTCTGTCTAAAGGTAACAGCACAGTATAAAGGAACATAGTTTACTTTGTTAAACACAAGGAAACCTGCAAAAACTGAAACTGTAAAATCACATTGCTTTTTCACATACAGTAGAGGCTCAACGGTCACTGAACTATGTCCAAATTAGTAGGAAATAGACCACAGAAAGGCAAAACAACATGTTACAACAACCAAACACGCATCCTGAGGGCGATAGACAGTGCTGCTCGACACGCAATGCTGACAGAGTGCGCTCAGTATGGATCATGTATGTTTTCAGTTTCTGTTGATGGAGCGCACACGGTGGGACAGCAGTATGTGTTTGTGTGCCCATGTGTGGACGGTTCCTACTTTTAACTGCATAGCACATAATGAACTGCTGGGTTGAATAAAAAAGGTAACTTAAGGCCAAAAACAGCTAAATTCACCTATTTGAACTTTAAACAAAATCCATGCACATCAGCAGAAGAATCATAATAGCTTGTACTTCCTTTCACAGTACTTTGACAAAGTCTAACTCAACTCTGAATTGAGTTCTCTTCTTTTTAAACTCACAGCGCACTTTTGTGCTGCATTTTCAAATAGAGTTATTGATATTCTGTTTGTGTCATACAGCACAAGAGATGACGGAGCCATGGCTCAATTCTTTCCAAAATCCATCTCTCCTGGAGAGGAGACTCTTGTAGAAGTGGCTTTATTCTGATGAGCGTGGTATTTTCTCCAGACATCAAGAGCGGTTTCACTTTGCCAGGTCGAGCAGGGCCTCAGTCTGCTGGGCATCAGGAAGTAACAAAGCAAACCTCTTCTAAACACTACTTAGAAATAAACATGGACAAAGAGCAGGCGGCCCTAGAGCCACTCTTGTCTTCTTTCTGTGTGCCACAGATATTGCTTGCTTTGTCATTTGCACACTTCTCCTGTTTAAAGAGCAGTGACTGAGCAAACAGCAAAGTCACACTGTGTTGTTTTAACCAGAGTGGACCAATGCCTTTCACCACAAAGCATGACCAAACTTTCAACTTTGTCGCAAAAGCCCCTTTGTCCATTTACAGCCTTCAATTCGACCGCTTGAGTGAAAATTTTTGTGAGCGAGAGTCTCTTATAGATCCTCTTGTTTCATTGTGGGTGATGCTGTTTTTCAGCCTGTTTGTCATTCTCAGTCTGCAGTCACTCAGCTTGAACTCCTCAATTGAGGATGCAATGTTCTGGTTGTAGGACCTGCTTCTGGTGGTTGAAAAGTGTGTGTTTGTGGGTATTTCTATGTGTTTATGTGTGTAGTGGGAGCTCTGTGTGCCTCTAAGTGCTGGAGAGTGTGTGATCCCAGCGGGTGTGATGCTCCTGTCAGAACTTATTTCATCAAGTGTGACGTCCATTGGAGAAACAGGGCCAGAGATTACAGAAGTGCAGATCATGCCTTTTGGAGACAAATAAACCATCTTTAACAAATGAACCATCAAACAGACAAATTGGCACCATATGATCATAATCTTTCCTGATATTTAATCAGGATTTTATGAGCTTTTCGGTCTCATAAATCTTTTAAAAGGAGCTCTTTGACCTCGCTCTGTTCCAGAGCTGTTTGCACCATTTTTTTTTTTTCCTGGTTTGGTGTGAAAGATCTCGGCTGTCGTACACAGCACCCTCACCTTGACTTTAGCTACCACCTCAGGGAGGAACTGTAGTATCGCCTGAAAGCCAGACCTCATCACTCAGTATCAGAGGCTGACCTCCCTAACGCTCTTTGTAGTGAGTAAGATCAGGATCTAAAATCTGTATGTGTTAATGTAGTGTTAACTTTAAAAGCCCTGATAACAACTTGAATATATATATATATCTATTACTGAGTTTGCAGTGAGTGATAATCATAAACAAGTTCAGACTAAAAGTGAGCGAGCTCAAAGGTCACACAGTTTAGTTCACGTAATCATAGAGAGACATTAAGTCTAAAAAACAAAATAATCCAATTTCAGTATGTTTTTCCAATGAACATTAGAAATAATCCACAGTTCTCAAAACATAGAAACTTATAAAATTTGCAAAGAGAAAAATTAGCTAAAAGTTCAGACTTTAACCAAGATTCAAAGGTTAATTTCTGCCCCCCAAAGGATGATGGGGTAGAGATCATTTTCTTATCTCTGACATAAAAAAGCCAAGGGGAAACGAAACACCGAACAAACAAACACAATCTTAAATCTCTGAAAGTAGTACCTCTCTGAAACCAAACTCAGTCCTGATTTGTTTATAAAGCTACATAAAAGGTTCATCAAAGCTGATGTCTTAAACACCGCTTATCTGCAAGTTACCAGAGGGAAGTCGTGTCGGGTGCCGACCATCCAACTTCAGCCGCTGTAACTTGGTAACTTTTGGATCCTCCCAGAAAGTGAGCGGCCGGTCACTGACTCCAGAATGAACTATGCTAATGTTCTTGTTTATCAATTTATCAACTAATCACACTTTATTTATAAAGAGCTTTTCATACAAAAGATGTAACACGAAGCGCTTTACAGTCAATTAAAAATAATCACACATGCCCTTCCATCCATCTACTCTACCCCCCACAACCATACAACCCACAGTCAACAGTCACATACACAGTCTCAACCAAAGCCACACACACACACACATGCACGAGGGCTCCTAGAGTGTGGGTTCCTAAAAATGATAAAAGCATAAAAATAAGTAAAAACTAAAATATGAATAAAACATAGAGTATAAGATAATATAAGTAGATAAGAGCAAATGTGAAATAAGAAACCTAAACGTACCAGAATAAATAGAGATAAAACAGATATGTATTTACCAAAAGCTGGGCTAAAAAGGTAGGTCTTGAGCCTGTTCTTAAAAACATAAACATTCTCTGCGGCCCAAAGGTCCTCCGACAGGCTGGGAAGACGCCTTGCAGTGAATGTGTGTCCTGAATTTGGGAATGACTAGGAGCCTTGTGCCGGAGAAGTACAGGGTCTGAAACGGTTCACAAGATAAAAGCAGTTACAAGGCAGTGTGGCACACTAGTGTGCCATGACAGATAGTCAGGTGTACCCTGAGAAATTATCCAATTTCACTTTACTGGTCTTTTTTTTATTAATTTTTTTTATAACTTATTATCTGCAAATAATATGCAATTCTCAAGTGTCTGTCCTGTAACCTACAGCCCCAGGTTTCACACATGGTGAGTATGAATAAACTGAGGGACTATTTTGTCATTGTATAAACTGTATTTGGGGCTACCAAGTGTCATTTAGTAACATTTTTGGTTGATGGTGTGCCTCATGATTTTTTTCAATGAAAAAATGTACCATGGCTAAAAAAGGTTAAAAAAACACTGTTATAAGGAATAAGAAAGCCCAAGACCACTATGACATTTAAAAAAAAAAGTAAAAGAAACTCAAAATCGATCCTAAAACACACAGGGAGCCAGTGCAATGATTCCATAACAGGCCCGCCTCCTGGCCTTTATCAGGACACGTCTTGTTAAGTTTTGTAATAGTTGTAAACCAGAAATATTCTTTTCGGGGGGACCAGTTTATGAATTGCAAAATGAACTACTTAGTTTACTGGTAACCCAAAAATGAGCATATTCACTTTAGCACATTCACTCAATGGAATTTAATGAACAGTGAATAAATATTGTTATTTTATCAACAATTCATGTGAAGTTGTGACCCAAAATATGTAACCTGCAAAAGATGCTTGGAATTGTGGGTTAGTATTGTGTCCCAAAAAGGCAACAGAAACACAAAAATTCAATCACAAACAGTTTACTCAACCAGGAAATTGGTCTGACCCTGTGTTTAGAAAGACTACACTCAGAGGCTTTCAGCATTTTCAGATCCTCAACACGGTTTGGATTTGACCTTTGAATTTTATTTTATTTATTTATTTATTTATTTTTACACCATCGTCCAAATAAAGTTGTTTTACTATCCTTTCAACCTTTTAATTAATTTAATTTTTTTCTGTTTATTGTACTTTTGTAGTAATCAAGATCACTAATTTAAAATTTTAGTTCTGATCAACATAGCTATGTCACCAGACATGCGACTAGCGGAAAATTTACGCTAACCAAAACAAAAACAAACATAATAAAGCAGATGGTTATGTACAGAGCCATGCAAGTATGGAACAAATTACCAGAAAACATTACACAAGAAGACAGTAAAATCACTTTTAAGAACTTAGTCAAGAAACACCTTTTCACAACAGAAATTAAAAAGTGTAATATTTAGATGGTAAGTATTTTGTGTGTATGTACTGTATGTATGTATGTATTTATGTATGTATTATACGTGAGTACATATATATGTATATATATATACATATATACACATATATATATATATATATATATATATATGTATAGTGCTTACAGGATATGTAGATACTTTACGTGACTGCCGACTCAGGAGCTATCTGTTATTGGTTATGTATTGTTGTATTGTGTATTTGTATGTATTCTCTTTGTTTATTTGTTTGTGTTTTTTTTTTTATGTGTTATTATTATTTTTTTTATTATTATTTTTAGATGGGGTGTATTATACATATGAGATATTTACATTGATTTATTGTGAGTTGGTTTAAGGACCCCAGGAATAATAGCTGAGGCTTAGCCAAGGCTAATGGGGATCCCAAATAAATCAAATCAAATCAAATCACCAAGGCCTTTTAAGCTCTGTTTGAAAAATTGCAAACTATTTGAAGAATCTAGTATTGCTGATAATAAAAAAAAAATAAATAAAAAAAAATGACTGATAGATACAAAAGTCCCAATTCAAGCATCATTCGGGATTAAAAACTTCAGCTAAAGGCAGAAAGGTCAGTGTATTTGATCGATCTTCAACACCATGAAACATTTACAGTGTATCGACTACTGGAGCTCATCCTCACATCCTCCAAGTTACTGGGAGAAGATCATGTTGGTCAAAAACATGCCCAATGGTAAATATAGTTTCAGCTAAGATCAACATGTATCTTTTTTGTGATAGTTTCAAGCTGTTTTTCTCTAAAGGAATAGGAGAACTGAGCAGGAAACTGGGGGGACTTGCATCGGACTGAGGCTGGCAGCTTTAGGGCTAAAGCCTCTGAACATGGGGCTACTTGTGCCAAACTGGCACCCAGGCTTAAAGAAATATCCAAATTGAATATTTGCATTCTGTCGACTCAACAGAAATGATCTGCATATTAATCAATAAAGAAATGAGTTTTCATTATCAGTCCATAAAAGTGCTGTATACAGGCATATTCAATTGTTCAGCACATCAGCGGATGAACCTTGCCACTGCTCATGTTAATCCAATCATATTCTACTCTTTCAAAGCTGTCGTTTCACTTTAGGAAGTCTTAAAATAGTCGGCCGTCTCAGCGCTCATCATTATCGTCTCCTCCCTCACGGCCCTGCTAAGCTGCTCCCCTCTCCCCTTCTGTCCCCTCCCTCCATCCCTTTCACTCACTCTGCCTTTTTTATCCCTTCTCCATTTTCATGACATTTTATTTATTCATCCTTCCCCTCTCAGTATATAATTTTTTTTTTCCTGTTCAGCCTTTTATAATTCAAGCAGATTGAAGCAGATGTTTGTATAAAAAATGATCAGTCAATCTTTCGGTGGTGCAGCAGACAGGCTGAGCGTGTGCAGAGCACGCATCTGTTACAGTAAAACTTGACTTTTCGGGGTATTAAAGCAGGATGACAGGACAAGAAGGATGTGTACGACAATGACAGCCATGATGGATATGGAAAATATGGAATCAATCACAGGCCGGTTCACATTATCATGAACTCTGCAGCTATATGAATTTGTAAGAAGATGCGATTTCTTCTTTTTTTTTTTTTTTTGTTGCAGCTGTCATGGTTTCAGAGTGGGCTCTATATCAGAAAGTAGAAAAAAATGAATGGTATGAAGACTACAAGAGTTGATACAAGGGCTAATAGGACCTTCCATGACTCTCCTTGTCATGCGATTTGATGTGAATAAAATATAATCAAAGAAAAATATCTCCTCGCTTAACGCTGAGTCATGACTCACTTTGAAGACTCCAGTGTGCTTCTTAACTTTTTATATCTGTATGCATGTGATGGCAAGGTGCATATATTCTTGAACTTTTCCACTCAGGCTCTGTAAGTTATTTTGGAAAGAAAGGAGGACGCGGGGGGGATGATGAACCTTTCAGAGCTGCTCTCAGTTACAAGGAATAATAAGGATTGAGGTCACATTTAACACCTCGGCAGCGGCAACATTAGATCCTGTCCTGGTTCATACAAGAACATCCTGTGTGTTCATGAGCAGACACAGCCAAACAGCAGCACAGTACATACTTATCTCCAGGGAGCTTTCCTTGTTTCCTCTTCGTGTGTCTTTGTGTCTGAACATGACTGGCTCTGTCAGATAGATAATGCAACACAACATCAAAAGAGCAAAATAATCCTTCTCCATATTGATACACCTGCCTCTCCGTGTACTACTTTCAACTATCCATTTTCTCTGAAGCCTTTCTTATTTCTGTTTTTAATGTCAGTAGAACAAACTCATAGAAAATCATTTTTTCTTTCTCTCAACCACTGCTGCTCATTTCTGAAAAATACTCCCCTGAGCTGTAGTTTACTGGATAATGTCAAAATATTGTGCAGTGATTCTCTTAATAATGCTATCAAAGTTCCACTGGTGTTAAGGAGGAACTACTACTATGTAAAGATCTACTTTATAAGAACTTAACTGTAATGCAGACTGACACTGTCAGTCTAAGGAAAGAAACCAATGTTTGTGTTAATATACATTTAAGCTAAGAATTTATTAGCTTATATGGACAAGATAAAAAGACAGCATCCACATATATGTCTATTACAGTATGACTATATACACATCACAGTTGGCCACAATACATTGACATTACATGTATAAGGGTGCAATGAGATGTAATCAATAATTGTCTAACGTTACATTGCATTGTGTAATGTTACATGATGCTAAATTACATTGCCTAATGTTGCATTACATTCACATCATTAGGTTACATTGTGTTTTATCATACATTAATTTATATTACATTAGCTGTCACTATGTCATGTTGCATTAGGTTATCATGAGATAAAATGTAATACAGTATCAAACACTATTTTTCCCATGTGTTGGTCTCATGTTTAAAAAACTCTTCTGTTTTTGAGGTGGTGATGATTTTAATTTTGTCATTAAATCCATAACTAAATAATGTTGTTTCATGCGATGTCATAGAATAAGATCTGAAGCATTACAACTTGGTGGAATATTTTGTGCTAGCTTCATAATGTAGTTACATGATGAATCACTGCATTGTGCCACATGTTACATCACATTGTGATACGACATGTGATGAAATGACACATTATGATACATCATGTTATGATACATTACACTATTGTACATTACGATACGGTACGATGCAACATCATAGAATAAAAAATGTTACGTCAGGCAGTGTTACATAATGTAATGTTAAATTCAGTTACATTTGGTCATGTGTCATTACTGTACAGTGTTTTACATTGTTTCACATGACATTGGATTGCATTGCAACATTGCTGCATATCATAACATAGCATAATAAGAATAAAAATAAGAATAACTAATGTATAACTAACCATAACTCACATAACATAATAACAAATGTTTTATATTTCAACTCCATACCTAATAAGCCAGACCATGTAATATCCAGTATAATCGAGTATAAAGAATGGTAATTTCCCCTCCTCTTTGCCACATTCAGCTTTCTCCACAGTATTAACCATATTTAGAATGCACACATACAGATCAAGATCATATTCTCTCATTTGAAAAAAAGTGTAAGCTTTTTTGTGTCTCCACCAACAGAGAAATTCTGCTCTGGCTTCAATGGACACATAAGTTTGGATGATTACTTCTTCACTGTGATTAGGAAAGTCTGGTAAACAATGAGCTGTCTTTGCTGTGAGCGTGGTTGCACTCATTGGGCATTGTTGGCCTAAAATTTGGGTGTTTTTTTTTTCTGATTGGTTCTCTTGTTTAAATCTGTGTTGCCTTTTGTCTGCCAATCAAATCACAACACAATGCTTCGAGCTGGAGTCTGCCATGTCTGCAATCATCCAGCCACATCAGGGTGCTGACAGTAAGACCTGCACTAGTTCAAATTAATCGCTTGTTCCCATATTAAACCAGTTAAATAAGCTTGATGGGATAATACATTTCTAATGTGCCAACTGATAAAGTGACTCTCATTATATTTTAAAGATGACCTTCCTGACATTGTTTAAGAAGAGCTTATTCACATGTGGCTAAAAGTATCAGAGTACCTGTACATTTTACCCGTGTGATTGTTGAATATTTCATTGTGAAGCCAAAGGCATTCTTCTCCTGCTAGATCAGCCTCCACACTTCTGAAAAAGGTTTTCTACATGATTTCTGGAGCTGCAGGGCTTTTCTCCCTTTCAGCCACAAGAGCTTTGGTGGGTCGGCTTTGCGGCTGAGATCAGATGGTGGAGATCAGAGCTCAGCAGAGGCCATTAAAGTCTATCTCACCAAACTAGAAAAATTCATTTCCTTGTGGAATTTTCTTCTTTTGGTATCTGGATTTAGTCCAACACACCAAAAACAGCTAGAGACCTTTATTACCGCTGTCTTGGCGTTTGTTAAACTCAGATTAGTTCATCAAAAAAGGGATGTGCTGAATCCAGAGAGCCTGTTTCCATTGCTCCAGAGTGTGATTGTGACACTTGGCGTTGCCCTGGGTGGTCTTAGACGTGTTGGGCGGCTGCGCGGTCATGGAAACTGGTGTCTTGAAGTTCCTGGGGAGAGGTAGTTTTTGTGCTGATGAAGCTTCTCGAGGCTGTTTGGAACTTGGCGGCAAGTGCTGCAACCAAGGACAAATTATTTTTGCACGCTATTTGCTTCAGGACTCCGCAATCCCATTCCACAGCATCATGGCTCAGCAGTTGTTGATGCTTGCAGGTATTTCCACATCACAATAACAACTCCAGCAGCTGAAGATCTGTGGAAAAGCTCAGATGTTTGACAGACGAACTTGGAAATTAACTGTGAACTCAGTGAGATTAAATGCCACTCCTTTTGTGTACTTGTAAGTGGAAAGTTTACCTGGGGTATCTATGCATTATTGGCCACTCAGTGCACCAATAAAATGCATACATACAGAGGAACTTCAGTTTGGCGTGTCGTCGTCCTGTTGCTTTCTTATGTACACAAAGGATTTTGATTCATCAAAAAAATTGGTTTTTCATTTACTTTATTTTATTTTATTTTATTGGATATCCAGGTATTCTAACATTGAATTTAGTGCTGCGCGGATCGTACAAGCAAAAAAATCCTATAAATCTACTTGTTTGTTTTCCTCAGTTTTTGTCCCGGCTTGAGATTGTTCATCGAACACTCCCACTGTGTCCCAGCATGTGTGGGAGCCTCTGCTCTCTGTCTACTTTATTACCACCCTCCTCGGTTGGCAGCGCAGCATTCGGATGACAGCAGAGGTCAGGGGCTGCTGCTGCTGGATGGGCCAGAGGAGGATAAACTGGCTGAAGTCATCCTGAGACCAGAGGGAGAGAAACTGCAATCACAGTTCAGCAGCCAGAGGAAAAGAAGGAAGAGATTTAGAGACGCACTAGCGGTTGATAGAGAAATTTTCACAAGGAACCGGCCTGCTTTTGAGTCCAACCACCTGCTGGAGGCTATTAGCTTTACAATCTCATCTTCTTAAAAGTTTCAAGCTTGCTTCTTTTTCAGGGGAGATGTTTGTGCTGAGTGAAAGGCAGGGCTGATAAGCTTGAACACTCCTAGGCTGGCAAATCAGCAGACAGGCTAATCTTGACTTTTTATTCACTTTGACTCAGATTGCTGTTGTTTTTTCTTCGTTTCTTGTTCAAAAGAGCAGGTGTGCAAAGAACTTCCCCTCCCCTCTGGACCAGCTAAGCCACTATCAGTCCTCTTTGGACCTTTAGGTTTGCACAGAATAGCACTGGCGTGCCTTCTGGGCAAAACTGCTGACTGCTTCAACCACCACCTAAAAGCTTATCACTCCTGCACTTCAGGTGAGGATTATGGAAATTAGAGAGTCGAGTGAGGCATCAAACAGACCTGGACTTTTGAAGGAACTTCAGAATTTGACACATGCGTATGTGCACCACCATGTTTAACACTCCCAAAAGTACTGGATTTTCAGCAACAGGGGTCCTGCTTCATGCTTCTCAACTTTACCTCAGCCACATCTGCAGCTGCTCTCCTCTTAACACTTGACTCTTTTGCATGAGTAGAAGATCGTGAATTTTTTTATATGTTTAAATTCACTTCGGAAAAAAAAATACGATTTTCAAACGAGTGCCAAAAAAAAAAAAAAAAAAAACCTTTTCTCCAATGGTTGAATGCATCTTTTGGCTTTGCTTGAGACAGCAGAGAATTTAATGTCAGTGAAACTAAATATGTGAGATAAGGTCTCTAATTACTATACTCATATCTTTTATTCATGTATATATGCAGTGACTGCAGTCGAATTAAACATGAAAACAGCTTCAAGCCTTAAATTTTGCTGCTTCCTTTATTGTTCTTATAAATGAAAGAGGTAAAATGCTGGAAATTAAGTTTATTATCTTCAAATTACTAATAAATGAAACAATCTAAAACCTCAAGAATTATAAGATTTAAATAAATTAAATACTATCTCTCTGAACTGTGTGAAGGAAGGGACATTTTCACATTTTTGAACATGATTAAAGTTGGAGTTACAGTATGTCTTAACTCAACTCACTGCAGAAGATATCAGAAATAAAGTTATCACTCATGTTAGAAACTGCTTGAGGTAATTGCAATTGAGATTGACATGGTTCTCACGTCAGCCACACACAGCTGAACTCTTCCCAGTCTTCATTAAAAACTACAAGCTAACACTCAACAGGGGCTCACTCTGCTTCACTATCGTACAGATAGACGAGAATCTGCACTCTCAATCCATCAGCACTACACCAGCCCCATCATCATTTCACATAAATACATAGCAACATAATTACATGTCAGATAAAAATAGTTTGATAAGCACAGTGCTTATCCCAGTTGGATAAGCACTCAAGCACATGGAGACTAAAGATAAGAGATGACCGCCAGCATTTCCTGCTTGTGTCTCTATGCATAGTGACAACATGAAATTAAAGCTCCAGTGAGGAGTTTTTGTTTGTAATAAAATGGAGTCCTTTTCATGAGCTGACTGTCTTGACTGTAATAATTAATATCTGTAACCTCTGCAGAGTATGTGTCAAATAGTGATGAACAGCCCTCTGCATATACAGCCTTTGTTTACAATTTTCATGGCAAATGATCTCACCATTTGGATATTTGAGAGTTAAGAGGGACAACAAGAGGATTATTCTGTTAAAAACAAAAATAGAAAGCAGATCAGAGATTTCAGGTACTGCTTTAACCACAGGGATCACCAAAGTCAATCGAAACCAACATTTCTTACAGCTGTAATGATGCTATTTGTTAAATTTCTGCAGTAAAATCAAAACGCAAAAAAAAAAAAAAGAATACATTATGTTGTTTTCATACTGTGTTCAAAATGGATGTTTCCATCAATATTTGTCATTTACACTAAGTAAAAAAGAACAACTGAATTCCACCTCCTGTCATTACATATACGACAGTATACATTTATTTCTACCCATAAAACGGAACCAAAGCCTGTTTTTTGTTTTAAAAAATGTGTTTAAAATACACATTTTAGACTGCTAAACTCTTGTTTGAAAAAGGTTGGTAACACTTTACAGTAACCATAATTTATGAATGGTAAAGAGATAGTTTATTAATGTTTAATCATCATTTGAAAACAGCATATAGACCAATTATAAATTATATAAATTAATTGTTGCATATACTGATACAAACTGGGTCCGAGGTCCCCTTAAAAAAAAAAAAAAAAAACTCATTTTGAAGGTGTGGCAGCTTTTATTTAGATGTGGTGTTGCACCATGATAAATCACATGTGGGGGAAGCCCTGGGTTCATTACCATGACTCATGCTGGAGGCACATCAGATTCCTCATGGTAATTTATAACGATGAGGGCAATGACCTCTCTGACTCCAGTGTACCAAACTGATTTTTTCTGCTGTTGTTTTGATTTAGAGAATTCTCTGAGAATTACATCCTGAGCCTGTAAGTAATATGTACTGTATTTATATCATCATAAATCGTATTAGCTGTTAGATATTTCCCTTTTTCAGTTCTGCTTTGATTCAGTTGATTCTTTTGCTTTAATTGAGTGTTTTAAAAGGTTTGCAAATCACATGGGTTTCATCTTAAACTTCATATTCGGAGATGCTCCCTATAAGTCTTAAATTTAGCCCATGGAATTTATTAGACTTTATAATTTTCATTTCCTGCAGCTCTTCTGGACCTGAACACAGTGTGCTGAGGTGAGCAGGAGTGCAGCATTTTGTGAAAGTACAGATTAGAAAGTGTGCTGCACTGTTCCAGACCCAGTCAGAACCCATCCCCTGCTGCTCAACCCAGCGCTCTCTCCTCTCTCGTCCCCGCCTGAGTTGTAGACTCCTATTTATCACAGTGAACTTCATGTTCCCATATTTTCACTGTATTTTAATGCCAGTTTGAGAAAACCACTTCGCTTTAATCGCCACTTAGAAGATGAGACAATCCTTCCAATCAGGGCTTAACAGATTTCACACAGTTTCATCCGTGTCAGGCGATTCTCCTCAGCTCCTCCTCTCCACACCTCCATACCTCTACATCCTTAATCCACGGCACACTCCAGGCTGGTTATATTCAGACTGCTCCCATCTCTTGTTTCATCTGTGGGTATGAGCACTGGCAAGTTAAATCTTGGTAAGAGGAAATCAAAGTCTCCCCTTGGTCACAGTTTTCATCAGTGGTACACAGACATTTTGATGCTAAATGGTGCCTAATGAAGGCTTGTAAGCTCCTGAATGGTGAAATGAGCTCCATTACGACCCCATTGATTTGAGATTTTGCGGTATAGGAAATGGGAAGAAGTGAAATGGGGTTTTGAAATGTGATGTTTTCAAGGAGGCGATCTATAGCATTACAGGATATTGATCTTGTTTGAAAGTACAAAAACATGACTTAGTGCAGGGAGAAAAATGCTTTATTTGATTTTATATAGAAAAAAATCTGGGAGTTGAGTTTGTTTTCCGTAAAGCCACAAGAAGGTCAAGATGAAAGTTTGCAGCAGCAAATGTTAAGCGGCATATTTCCCGAATGGCTTGTGAACAATAAAGACAGAAAAATGTTGTGAGATCAAAAGACAGATCGAGTCGTCTTGCTCCAGAAAGAAACAATGAATTTTACAAGAAGAAGGCAGAAGGTTCAGGTCCAGGTCAGACTTTTGCACCTAGCCTCCCAGGAGGCTATTTCTCTGAGGTTTTGCACTGCTTGCAGCAACTCCAGCAGTCCACCCCTATATTTTAAGTCAAGAGGGTTAGGCTGAGGTGGACTCTGTAAGAGGAAGAGGAGGAAGAAGCTGTCTTTGCTGAGAGGCTGAACTCAAAGTAAGAAAGTCTTACTGAACACTACACAGTGCAGAATATACCAAGATAAAATTCAGATCTGGGGAGTAAAGAGGAGGGGAAGAAATACAGCCAAGGGTCGAGGCCAGGAGTCAAACCTCTAACCACTACAATGAGGACCACTACCTCAACGCATGGGTGCGTAAACCATTAGGCTATTAGTGACCAAGGCAACCCTGATTGTAATGCATTAAAAAAACAAAACGTGTACCTCACAAATATCAACGCTACTGAAGGTTGAGCCAAACAACTGTATCAGTAGTTAGCAGAATGACAAAAACGGATGACACTAGAAGGAGCTGCACATCTGGATAAAAACTGCAAATTGCTTGTAGAAACTTGGTCTATACTTTAAGTTACTTTAAGCTGTTCCTCTGATGGAGCGAACAACAATTTGTTGTGATGAACATGAACATGAAGTCCATTTGCAATTGACATCAAGCAACACTGAATAAACCAAGAACGCCATTTAGCACCTGCTAAGTCAATCACCTGCCAACAACAGTGACGTAGCTACCTTTATTACTTTATTCCCCAGATAACAGGACAGCAACACCGAAGGCATGCAACTGCAACTCATGTTAAGTTATCACATCAACATATTTGGACCTACATTGCTGAACACAAAGACAGTATTCACTCAGATGGACCGTTGAAACCTTTTTCCTTCCTCTCCTTTGGGACCGCTCAAAAACACTTTATTTCTTATACTGGTGCAACTCAAAGTCTTGAAAACTGCAAAAACTATTGAAGAAATACTTGATTAATATTCTGTTCATTGCATCAGCTAGTCTTAAACACTCTACCAAATCACTTAAATAAGGAACATTTGGAGGCTAAGGTCTTCATCAGAAGATAAAATGTAGCAGGTCAGCCATCTGATCCTCATCTGGACCAGAATTCTGGAGCCATGAAGGTCTCATTAACATAATGAGGCGTTTTTATTCAAGCCCCCTTTTATTGCTTGTCTTTTAGCTTTTTGTGTGTTTGGAAGCAGTGAGAGAAAGATGAGAATCTCACTTATTTACCAGTTTCTCATGTAAGGGTGAATCAGATTTATGGTCATTATAGAGGTGGTGGTTTTGAACGGTATTACATTCTTTGACAGGTGCTTACAGTCTTTAGTCCATCCCCTTTTCTATTCCCACTAAGAGTTGGCAATGTAACAGAAAAAACCTCTCTGCCCGAAACAAATAAGCTGAAATTCCTCCAATATTCACTGAAGTTATGATTTGTTTGAGTGAGATTTAAGATTGAAACTTAGCTTAAAATACAGAGCAAGATATAAAAAAATCAGAAAATCCCAGAGGGGGTTTACAAAAAAAGATGTGGGAATCCAAAATAATGATTGACTTGTTTTGTTTTGTGTCTCTCGGCATCAGTCTGAGCATCTCTCAATTTATCTTTGTGCTCCAGTAATCACAGCATTTGACGGATGATTCAAAACAAGAGCAGAACTATTGACGACTTTTGAATCGCGGGGCTAAAGTGAAGCACAAATATAAAAACAAGTGTATGACAGAACAGCAGAAAAGTTTGAGTTGCTGCGAGCTGCTCTGTCAAACTTCAGTATGTAGGAGGTCATATCAGACTGCTGTGTCTCTGAGCGCTGTGTGGCTCTCTCAGGACTTTCTCCAACTTCTTACCTGGAAAACTTTCTGTGAACACAGATGAGTTTTACTGTAGACTGTTTGGTTACTTTCACACGCTTACCTGAGTATAATTCAGCTGCTGCAGCTGAAATCAATCATGAGTTTAGAAATTATTGAATCAAAGCATTTTCTCACACTTTCAAGTCCACAGTGAATTTATTCAGGGAAGAATTACATGAAACCTGAGAGCAGACCTCCTCCTGAGCTCAGAGAATGAGACAGGAGCTCGGCCTTCATCCTCTTCATTTTTCTTCTCCTTACGTTCACCTGCCAGCCAGAGTCATGTCGCTTTCTTCTTCATCTTCTGATGTTATCACAAAGGTTTCTCTGCAGCCTTTTTTAACCTCTCTCTCTGGAAAAAAAGGTGGAGCTGGCATTTTTATGACTTAAATTTTATCTCAAGATCGTCACAATATGTACCTAACCTCGTTTCGTACTATTGTAGATTTATCATCACATTAAGAGCCTCAGTGTTGTGCAGACACAGAAGGAAACTATCTGACTGCTTTGTCAAATATGAGGAAAAGAATAAGAGTGCTTGAACTGTGAACTATTAATGTGCTCATTTTGTGATCGTTTCTTTCTGAATATAAATACAAAGTAATATCTCTGGTTTAACAGGGATTTAAAAACATGACGACCGTGAGGCAAATCCAGAAGCCACGTATAAACAGCATTTTTTTTAATTTATTAGTATAATTATGGGGATTAATTCACATCAGAGTTAAGACTATGATAGCGAAATGGAAGATCTTTTAACTTCAGATATATTTTGTCATGACTTTGTTTTGTTAAGGGCCTGTATCCATTGATGGTGTGTTTAAAGTCCCACTCCGATCGTTTTTATTCTTATTTTTTTCTACTAAAAGTGTTCTCAGTGGTCTCTAAATTGTTTTTAGTGAAAATCTCGTTACCTGTGTCATTTACAAGGGCTTTTCTTCTGCAGAGCTCCAGTAGCTCATTAGCAATTCACCTCTGAGTCGTGGGTGGAGCCTAATATTGCTGGTGTAGTAGAAGTGGCAGGTAACATAGGAGCTATTCAGCTCTCGGACACTAATGTCTTTAGGGTCATAATCAAAGTTAATATCATAATTAGCTTCCTAACGAGCATTACAATCTGCTAATGCACACACTTTTTCTGCAGTCGTCCTTTAAACTTTTCCGAGTCTGGCCTGCATACATTGGAAATCTCACTTTTTTT
The DNA here is from genome assembly GCA_962446985.1 of Xyrichtys novacula. Classification (NCBI taxonomy): domain Eukaryota; kingdom Metazoa; phylum Chordata; class Actinopteri; order Labriformes; family Labridae; genus Xyrichtys; species Xyrichtys novacula. Next base: position 20,013,840 of record OY660879.1, on the reverse strand, counting down.
TTAACCTGCTGTTTGGGTCTGCCAGAGATTCACAGCGATTTGACTAAAGAAATACTCAGAAATGCAATTTCGCACTTATTTTCCTCATGAAATATCCTTTAGCATCAGAAAAAAAGCCATAGGCTATGAATATGTTGACAACAAGAAAAACATGATTTTCATCGGATTGAGTCTTTAAGGCTACAACTTTTTTGTCCAAATGTTACCCCCTGGCACTGACTGTTTGGTTATCTTTGGCTTTGTTTGACTGTGGAGTCAGTTCTGAATCGCTCTGAATGGCCTGTAGTAGCTGCTTTTGTTAAAGGAAATGACAAAGAAAACAAGTTTACAGTTGACACTGAAAGTTACACTCTGAAAAAATAAATCCAGGTGCATAAAGTCAACAGTGTGGGAAAGAGATGGTTTGAAAGCACAGAGTTAAAGAAAAGTTGCGTGTGGATGACATCTGTTTCAAGTCTTTCCTCTTGATTTTGACTGGTTGCTAAGAAAGAAGTGACATGTGAGGGCGTGACTATGCTAAAGGAACTAATTCCAAGTATAGCAACAAACAGAGGGCCCATATGTGGTTATCAACTTCACTGGTTTGGAAATAGGCCCTTCCAGCACAAAAAAAATGTCACTAGTGGGCATAGGCCTCAATAGGTTTAAGTGCTGTGTACTACAACTGCTGCTGCAGTTCATAGTGCTGATAAGTGGACCAGACAACACCTCAAACTGTAATCACTGCTTTTCCTGTTGTTGGTATTGTTCTCCTGACAGCAGCAGCTACCTGTCAGAGGTTCTGTGTTTTACAGCTCTTCTCCTCATTTCCCGTCTTGTTGAAACATGCTCAACAACAGTGAGGGCAAGCAAAGGACTACTTATTTCTACTTTCTAGTTTACGTCGTGTTAAAAGTAACACAAAAGAGACACATAATTCCAGAACCAAGTATGTCTAAGGGCAGTAGCCATTAGTATGCAAGGAGAACAGTACTTAAGTTAAATTATTCAACTACGTGTGTGCTTATGACCCTCTTTTTTAAAATCAGATTTCTCAAAACACTTTGAGTTTATTTTCTTGCTAAAGCTTGTTCTGCTCTTGTTTTGTTCACACCAGAAGAAGAGAGATCTGCAAGAAGTTATCTCATTTGTGATTTAATTGAAGTTAAACCTTCTAAAACATGACTCAGTCTGTATCTAATTTTTGAATAAGTGTTTCATGAGTTAGGTTTTTGGACTTGACGGCTGTTTACTAAGATTGTCTCATTTTCAGTTTGCCGTCTGTGTCTGGGCAGAAATTAGGATTTCTATAATGTGTTGGATTGCACTGCAAATGATGTAAATCCTTTGAGTTTTGGGAGGTTGTCATGCATTGAAAATAAGTCCAGTATTCACTTTTTTTTTGGAGTGAAGAGAAAGAGAAAAAAAGACCTGCCCAGAAGCCACAATCTGTAGTCTCAGAGGTTCAAAGGAGATCGTGCTAGTTTGAAGCTGCAGAGGGTGAGTGGATTTCAGTCCAAATGTCTTCATAAGCAGGCTGGGACAAAATCTGGCTTTTTGAAATGCATCAATCAATATTTAAAAACACAGATGGTTCTGTTCTCAGAGGCGTTTTTTATTATGGTGTGAAAAGGTCTGAAGGATTCATTAGTGAAGCCAAAATGTACTCCAGCTGTCTGCCAGCGCTTGTTTTCGTCAAAGATGTTTCTTCTCCCTAATGATCATGTTGTTCATTCAAAGTTAAACCGCACAAATGCAACTGGTGACTGTGATCCAGGTCAGGATCTCACATATATTCACACTTAATGTTATTTACTCTGAGCCGGGTGTTTCACAGTCAGTCAGAAATGTCTAAGTTACATATAAGAGCTGCTCATTAATGGTTTTAACCATAGACTGTATATACTATGGACAACCTGGTTCCACCTTCCGCCTGTATACGGATTTGAAGCCAAAAAGCTCCCGGTATTTCCGGAATTTTTCTTCATTTCCTGAAACCAGAGCTGCGCAGTAGCGATGTGCGCATTTGGCTGCACAGTCGCCGAGAGTCGCTGTTGTGACGCTCGGCTCAAACAGCGTATCCCCTGGGAGAGCTAAGAAATCCCTGAACGCCCATAGGCTGTATCAGGTGTCAATCATAGAAAATATGAACCCCCCTAATAACTTTTAAAAACGGAGCTTCACAGAAAATGATCACTCAGAAGTCTTGTGCGGTCCCAGGTCTTCACCGAATCATTCTGGCAAATTCCTATTCCTATTTTCTACCGCTTATTCCCATTCCCGAGGTCGTGAGGGGGCTGGAGCCTATCCCAGCATCTTCGGGTGAAGGCAGGGGACACCCTGGACAAGTCGCCAGTTCATCGCAGGGCTGACATATATAGACGAACAACCATTCACCCTCACATTCACACCTATGGGCAATTTGGAAGTGGCCAATTAACCTAACCCCAGTTAGGCATGTTTTTGGGATGTGGGAGGAACCGAAGTACCCGGAGTAAACCCACACAGACACAGGGAGAACATGCAAACTCCACACAGAAATGCCCTGACCTGGAATCAAACCCAGGACCCTCTTGCTGTGAAGCGACAGTGCTAACCACTACACCACTGTGCCGCCCTCTCTTGCAAATTCAGTTATTTAAAATCTGATGAAATTGTCGTGATACAAGCAGTCTGAAGATCCTCTCATGTGTATTAGGCTATAGCTGACTTATTTGGGGGGAAAAAAACAAAAAACAAAGTTGTATTTGAAACTATTTCCTCAGTTAACCTCCACCAGAGTTCACACTCTGGCTTCTAGTTCATCTTTAACCTTCTGTACTTGCTGTTGTTGAGAGCACACTGAGCTCTCTTGCGCAAAATAAGGGGTTGTATCAGACTATTTTTTTCTGTACCCCTAAAATAAAGCGCTCTTATTCCGCTCTGATTTTGCTTTGTAGATGTTATGAGCTATACTCATTAGGGTTGAACCAGAGAGACTTGGAAAATTGTCTTTAATTTTTGCGTATTTTACCGTAAGCTAAGCTCTCTAATGTTGTACTAATAGAGAACAGAAGTAATCCGCAGTCAACAACAAAAACTGTATTACCATAATACAGCTTAATAAATAGTGCATTGAGAGAATCACACATGATAAATCAATAATAGACAGATGCAGAACTTTATTTATCTGAAGAACAGTGTTTTTTGATCATAATGTTCAGGAACTGTTTTCTTTCAAAGCTCTTTTTTTTGTGCTGGCAGCACTCACAGCCTCAATTTCAGAGCGCTTCTAACCAGCACTTACTGCAGGTTACTAAAGTTGTCACAGAGCACTTCAGCTTTCCTCAGTAATGACCATGACGTCTATTGTAAATTGCTGTGACGCTTCATACTGTGTTATTTTCCCCAGAAAAAAACAACACAGAAAAACAAAAGCAGCAGATCTAGACCAATCAGTGTTGTTTGGTTCTCCTGTGAACAATTTTGACCTTCACTTTGACAAGAATCTACTTTAGTTTCAGAGGCCCGCCCCTTCTTGCTTTTGATTGGTCAATAACAGAGAAGTGATTCTGATGATGTGAGTGCTATGGTGTTTCAAGACGAGGGCTGTCCCTATACACCAGTATCAGTGCTAATTGCCTTTTTGAAAGTGGAAATATTGATATCATGCTAAATAAGCATATGGTGATACTGCGAGTGAGGGACAAGGGAAGCAGTTATAGGGCTAGCTTGTAGTAGCTTTGATAGACTCATAGACACATTAAACACTTTTGCCTCATTCCTCTCTAAAATATTTGTAAGAGCCCAGAGCTTTAAAAACTGACTTTCAAAGACCTGCTGTGAATTCTTATAAAAACATTCCCTCTTGTGTCTTTTCGGGTTACTAATAAATTGAACTTAATACTTTTTAACAATCATTTTAATAGTTTTCCACTTGGAACAGAAACTTAAGTAGCTTATACTTAAAACATTTTGGAAATCAAAGCAACCTAAATGCAAAAAAAAAAAAAAATCAAATAAAAGCAGAGCAAACTAAAGTTTTATGTGGGGATGTCTTCTCCAAACAGGTTCCAGTCACAGGGCTGATAATGTGGATAAATCACAGATCTGACTATCATTAGAAATAGATGATGACATGAAGGGTATTTTTTGTTTATAAGTGAGATTTGTGAGGTAATGTTTTGTTCCTGCCTTTCCTCAGTTTGACTAATTAGGTTGTTAAATTCTTTTATTGTCTAATAATATTGCGATATTGATGTAATCCTTATTGTGATTATTGTGGCTGTGATTATTGTGAGGTATGAATCTGATACTGAGACAACCCTATCCCTGAGAGCACTGTGGATGCAGCAGCATGAACAGCCCACACTGAAGGGATTTTTGTGCTCAAAGGTCTAAGTGCTGAAAAGGCTGAACTGTGTTGGTTATGTGTTAAAAAGAGCTTTTAGTGAACAAAAGCCTTTATAGCAGGACGTCCCAAAGTAGACAAATTATCTATGCAGGCATTGTACAGATTCAATCTTTAAGATTTGAATATATTTCACATAAAGATATTAAATTCCTGTTCACATGAATTAAAACATCATTTTTTGACTGCACCCAGAGAGAAATGCAGCCTCTGTGAAGATGATCATGTTTGTTTTCTTGTTTGTATGAAAGTGTTAAAAGAGTCATAGGTTAACCTCTCTAATCCTTTTTGTTGCTGCAGTTCTTTAAATTAATCTCAGGACATTTTCTACTTTCTATAAACTGGTCTGTGATTGGTCAGCAGTGAGGTATCAAACCGTATCCTTATCTATACGTCATTGTGCAGAGTAAACTTGATTATTCTCTTAGATCAAACTCTGAACTTTGCTTGAAGCTGAGTTCTTGAATCCTCACGGTTATAAGCAGACTCTGTACAGAAAAAAAGAGAAAGTCCTTCTCCTCAACTCTTTTTTATTTCTAAAGCTGAACCGCAAAAACAATTCCTCTCTGAAATGTCATCTGGGATTAGGGCTTATAGTCTGTCTGAGACATCATTAGATTTTCATTCTGGGCAGCTGAGCTCTCCTCCCTGTCTGACACAAGCATACCTCTCAACTCCACACACACACTTACCTTAACTCCACTTGTACACACACACACACACACACACACACACACACACACTCATCGCTGTCACAGTGTGAGGTGGGTGCCCTTTGGGTCCTTGGGTTGCCATGTCATCTCTCTCTCTCTCTGTCTTTTGTGAGTCTGTGAGTGTGTTGATGTGGATGACGGCTGGGCCTCATGTCACGGCCGTTTTTGCTTCAGCCAGAAGCCCCCTGTTTTTTTTTTTTTTTCTGAGGATCTGATGGTGCTGGGTGTCAGATTTTAATCCAGCAGGATTTATAGCAGCTGACACACACACACACTCAGCGCATACACACACATTTATGTTTCTCAGGGTCACTTTTGGTTGCTGCCTCTGCTTTCTCCTGCTGCTAAGCTTCAGGATTGTCCCCTCCAGCTGCTGCCCAGACGGAGACAATGGATGGATAGATAGACACGCTTTGCTTAAGTTTGCTTTGTAGTGCTCTGCTTTGCCTTCTCACTGTGGGTGCCGGACTGAACCGAGGGGGATGTTTATAATGCATTTCTCACCAGGGAAGGGAAGCATTTAATTGTGCTCCAATTTGCAAGCGCTGCATGTGCAAAGCTTTCTACTCTTCAGCATACATCTGCAAGTAGATTTACCCTCCAAAAAAATAATAGTGCGGCAAAACACAGTACTTTGCACAAAATCAAATTACAGCGATGCAGGGAAGCTCCGCGAGGGGTTGCAATTATACTAGGGTTCCCCTGAAGGCGGGGTTGTTAGACCCTGAGCTGTAATGTAGACTGCAGGAGATAGCATGAATGTGTCCTGATTAATTAGGCATCTAATGGTTTGAACAGATACTTTCTCACCCTAACCTGTGAGAGCTCAGAGCTTTTAATCACCTGTGGGCCTCAACCGGGCATGAATCACTCCAATCCAAATTACACTTAACGTTACAAATCCAACAACTCTATTCAATTAGCTTGGCTGGTTAAAATCTATAAATAGTGCATTAAATATATGATTTCCAGTCATCTGTAGCTTGCCGTTTGTCTTTTTGTCTTACTTCCACGTATATTTGTGTAAACCATCTGTACTCATCCTTCACCTTCAAACTAATCCTCCACCTCTGCCAGAGGATTAAAGCTTTACACTTCCTCTGCAGAGACCTTTTCCATCTGATTTAGAAATTATTCATCACTGAACACGCCACAGGCAACACAGCCTCTCTGAGAACCTTCTGTTTTGTTTCCTCTCTCCTGAGGTGTACCTGGACTAGAACAGCGTAAAAGCTCCAAACTCTAGAGACCCTAAACAACACAAAAAACCCCGGGCGAGCGATCGAACACTTGGGGCTCTACAGGGTCTTGAGCTGCTGTGAACTTTGCGCTGGCTTCTTAGTCCTTCTGTGCTTTGTCAGGCTGACAGCATCAACAAGGACAGGGGACGTGCGCCATGAAGAATTGATCTTTGCTGGACAAGAGATGAAAGAGGCAAGGCATAGAGGAGCACAGGGGACAGCGGGGCTCTAATTAAAAAGGACAGATAAAGGGAAGATTAAAGGCTGTGAGGAAACGAGCACTAAAACAGGTTAGACTATTTGAATGCAGCTGCTCTTTCATATCAGAGGAGAAGCAAAGAGAAGGACACTCTGGAGACAAATGTGTGATGTGCTTCTTGTCCTATTGAAGTCAAAAAATGTGATTTGAAAGTGCCGCAAATGCTCCAGACTGAACAGAAATATGCTGTTTTCTTTAGTGCAACCAACATCAGAATTCCCTGAACAAACAGCTCTGACTGTTAATATGAAATTATTCTCATTCCTACCCAGTTATTGGAATTTTGACAACTCAAACTCAACTATGAAATCAAACAGACTGATTCTAACTTGTATTTTAATGTAATTAAAGAAGCAAAAACATCCAGAATACCATTAGGGTAACCTCAAACTCAGAAATAGTTGAGGTAGATACAACTTTACGGTGTTCAAACTGTCAAACTTCTTAATTAAATCAACTAAATAGATATCTGTGCTTTTCTTGTATCACATTTGTTTGCAAATTGGCCTGAAGTTGTTTTTTCATTACAGTCATGCTGCAAATTAGTCTCACTGTGAGATTACGGGTCGCAACTGCATATTATGTTTTCTTTGGAGACAGCAGGTATAATTACTCTCCAGCCTCTAGTCAGTTCTTTTACTATAATCAAAAAAACATTTCAGTCAGTTATTAATTTGTTAAACTGTGATTATTTTCTCTCAAAACAAGAAAGTTTAATAGTGTCCTTTGCCATTATTGACAGTCTGATTGAATGTTTCAGAGGTGGGGAGAGTTGATCGATAAGCCTCTATGCCGACATACAGGTCAGCTGTAACCACTGAGGCCTGGTTTGGGGTATTTTCCAAGTCCCCACTTTGGCATCTTGAGTAGATCAACTGAGGACAGGGAGGAGGATGAATCTGCCCCATTATCTCATTATCAGGATCGTCTTTACCACAACTGTTGACCCCTTTCCCTCTTGAGTTGACCCTGAGGGTTAACACCCTCTTTTTTGTCACAGGTGACTCACTGAGATCATAGATTTATTTAGAGAAGTCTGTTGGCCTCCTCTGCACTAGGTGGCGGTATGGGACCTTTCAGCTGGATTTTTACTCGGTCATCTCCCAGTTGTCTGAAGTCATGACATACCAAAACAATGAAAAAGTAAGGTATGCAAACTTTAGAGTATACACAGAAAAAAAAATCCTCTCAGTGAGGATTAAATACAAAAAAAACAAAAACAAAAAACAGTCAAGGTAACTATGATAGATTCATCTTAGTGCATTTTCAGTCAAACTAATGTGAGTGCATTTTTTTAGCTTTTTTTTTTTTTGCCTTTAATGATAAGACAGATTAGGGCTGGGCGATCTGGCCTCAAATCAATATTACAATATATTGAGCAGTTCACTTCGACGACGATAAATGGATGATAACTACTCCACAAGCTGCTCAGCCCCTCCCACATTAACTTCGGCAACTTCAGCCGCTGCTCCAGCCGCTACAACTTTTGAACCGTCCTCCATCTCCTCACCTGTCTTTCCCTCTTCTTTACGGACTGGATGGGGTGGAGTCATGTCTCTGACGTAAAACAGCCTCTTAAAAGGACATGAGACCACAGCCTACCTACACACATCCAAAACCAACTTTTATTTATTTATTCTTTGACATTGAATATACCAATGTGGGCAAAATGACATTGGTTTTTGTCGTAGATGTCGTTATTGGTAAATTTTTGGTTTATTGCTCAGCCCTAGAACAGATTGGAAATCTGGGGAGATAGAGAGACATGGGGGAGGATATGCAGCACATGGTTGAGGCTGGACGCGAACCCACGGCCACTGTGAGGACCTTACCCACTTAGTCATCTGCACGCCCCTGTCTAAGCATTTTTAAAGTCCAGTTTCATCAGACCTGTGCAATAAATAGACCACTATTGGCCATCAGAAAACAATGCTGGTTTGTGACACATCTGCATCGACTCTACTTGTCAAACCAGGAAGTTACATCCACTTGCCTTTATACAGGTTACCATCACAAAACACTTCATCAGTTAATTAAGCCACGTTTTGGTTTGAGACTTTCCTACCTCACAGGCTTTCATAGACTAAACAAGTAATTGAAAACATGGCCAAATTTTTGTCACATGCCCAGCAATCCATGGCCAAATTTATAGCATAATCCTGCCCTGGAGTGTATTTTAATTGGCAGAGTTCTTGTACAGCTGCTAATGCTGATTAGTGTCAGATTTCAGTGGAAACACTGATGTTGCAGCAAATGTTATTCGCTCTGTTGGCTCCAGCTAAGTATGGAAACAAGTTTTAATGAAATCACAAATAAAGTGGAAAGGAAAAAAAAAAGAAAAAAAAAAGTTTGGTCTCTTTCCTCTTCCACTTTTTAACTTCTATACTTCTGTCACTGTAAGACTTTGGGGGTCCGTGGGCTCAGAGTACGATGACAGCTACACATCTTTAGTTTGTTCTGCTACACCTCAGGGCTGAGTGGGGAGGGAAACAGAGCTGTTATAGAGCTGTCTGTGTATCTGAAGCCTCACTGTGTACTCAGACAACAGACAATTGACTGTCCATCACCTCCTCCGTGAAAGCCATACATAAATGACTCCGTTTAAAGAGCGTCTGTATAGTAAATGATCAGGTCAGCCCATGACTTTTTGCTTTGCGGAAAATCAATTTTGTGTTTAATGAGCACTGAGTTCGATAGCTTGAGTGTTTATCCAGGGTTTTATTTATTCACTTCACTTGTCTTTCTTCCTCACTATTTTTCTTCTTTAATTTGACAGGTTTTCTCTCATATTCGAATCTATTTTTAGCTCTACAGCCCTTCATCTCTGTCAGGGTGTCTTATTCAGAATTCACTCAGGTATTAATGTGACTTTTCTAGAACTTTTCCATCATCCCAGTCTTCATGCATCACTCCCTCACCACCGAGACATCATCACTCGCTTGTCATCCATGTCTTCCCTTTTCATTTAAGTGACACCAACTTGTATCTACATGCCATTTCACAACCCACACCGACAGTGTTTTCCAGTTGTCAGAACAAATATTGAGATGAGACGGGGTGGGAGTCGGCGCAGACCGATGATGTGGGAGTGAAATGACGGTAAGATAAGGCAAAAGGAGTCTGAAGGGAGCATGGAGCGTAAAAACAGATAAAATGAAGAACAAACTCAACATGAAAGTGAGGGAAGGTGAAGTTGTACTTGACATTTACAAGGTACAAGACAGCTGTGAGATATTCTTTGTTGACTGTTTGACACAACAGCAGCGCTACAGGCAAGACGGGTAGAAGTCTGTCATTTTTATGCTAGGTTTCACTGCGTCCAAGAGACTTGTAATATTAATGTGAAGGCTGATAGAGAGTCCCCCAAAAAGACACGCAAAGAGATGGTCTAACTAAAGAAACTCTCCCCAGTTTTACTTCCCACTGCCTTCCAAATACAGCTCGCTTGCATGTAAAATTACAAATCAATCCTGAAAATCCCCTCAAAGAAACTTTGTAGTGGTAAAAAACTAAAATATGTCACATTTAATCTACAAGCTAAAAGCCATCATTTGCTTTGAGGAGCCTGTTGGCAGCTGTGAACACCATGGTACAGAGCATTACAGGAACCTGAAGGAGAATAAACTGTTACAGACGTGCATTCAACTTCATGACTAACAGCACCTGACAGAAATTCTCTCTAACAGGCCGCTCCTCGGAGACCCCAAAGAGATTCAGTCGTTTTTCTCTTGGATTTGAAGAGAGGAGGCCACTGAAAAATCTGAAAGATAAAAATTACAAAACATCTCTCATTTCACATCATCCTCCTGGGGCTAAGTTGAAACTTTATATATGGTTAAAGATGTTCTTTCTCACACTTTAAACAGCGTTTTTGGTCTCCACCATCTTCTGTGTTTACCAGTGAACTTGTACATGTCTGCTGTTTGACACTTTAGCCGTAAACATACAGGATCCGCGTTGAACGCATTCTGTCAGCATGGCGTCTCTGCTCCGTTGAGCAGTCTATCACCCATAGGATGCGTGTTTGGAGTGTAGCAGCAGCGTAGTACAGCCCCAGTCAGCTGGGCTCAGTATAGAGGAAACAACATGCTCACAACAGGCTGTTTTTACTTTCTGTGGTCTATTTCCTGCTAATTTGGTTATAATTCAGTGACTTTTTAGCCTCTACTGTATGTGAAAAAGCAACATGATTTTAAAGTTTTGGTTTTTGCAGATTAACTCATGTTTATTGAATTAAAGTATGTTTGTTTATACTGTGCTGTTACCTTTAGACAGAGTTAGCAGTTTAAAGTCCTGTTGGGGTCCACATGGATCAGTGATTGACCAGTGGATTGTTCTGTGTTTCTGATAAATCCATACCCAGGAAGGATTTCTCATCTACATGCACTGATACACAGTCAGGAGTCCTCATATGGTGTCTTACCAGATGACATGCATGGTTTCCATGCTTGACATCCTGTGTAGGACGATCTTCCCTGTGTAGATTGATGCGTGTTTGAAGCATAGAGCAGAGAAATAGAAAATAGACTCAGTGCATTACTTTAGCAGATACTTCAGCAGGTTCCCATTCTAATCAATGCAATACTGCATTGATTTGGATGGGAACCTATTTGCTGTCTGCTACGCGACGCTGACAGAATATGCTCAACACAGTTCCTGTTTTGTTGTTTCTTGTATTAGACTTAAGCTTAACATAAGTTGAGTAGAGCAAACCAAAACAAGTAAGTATTAGCATGCCAGCTAAAAAGAGACACGGTAAATTTCAACACTTTCAATCTTGTTACTTCATACATTTGTCTCGAAAGCATGTTGACATACCTTTGAGTTGCCGAGACTTCTCTTTAAGGAACTAAATTGTTTCTGTGGCCTTTTGCTGTCTGCATTTCCACTGGCAGCGTAAATAATGCAAATTAGGCCAGTAACAGTGACAGTGGAAGCGGGATGTTCCCTGCGCAGCTCTATAATCAATTCTGCTGCTTAAAGAAAACACTTTTCTTCGTTGATTAAAGATAAGAAAAAGCCGAGCCTCACCCTTTTAGAAAGCCTTTAAGTCAGCCAGCAGGTTTAGGTATTCAGTCTCAGGGACGTTCAACGTTCAACTAACTCTGAAGGTATAGCTTTAGCGCCACAGATGCATGAAATTGACGCTGCTGTTAATTCATCAGATTTTCTTAATGTGAAGTAGACACTTTTATCTTTTCTATACACCTGTCTTCATTTTGTAGCTTTCATCTTTGTATTTGTCAAATGTCTCTGTCCTTCTTCAACAAAATCCTCAACACTACACTAATTAAAGGTCCCAATACACTTCACTAAAATCTGAAAAGGCAGATAATTCAGATTCCCTTCCCCTTACTCTTGGATATGCAGATTAAACGACTTTCTGTTCTTTCAGTTCTTGGTCTTTATTTTCTGATTTTTTTGTTTTTTGTTTGGTGTGCTTGGAAACCTTTCATTCAGTTTCTTAGAGCACTTGTGTTTCTGCTATTCAGACGATATTACAGTTATAATGGCCGCCTCAGCAAACCTCCATACTTAAACCTCTGGATAAAGTATGTGTGCGTTGGCCGTGAACACATATCAGTTAAGCAAAGCCTGTTTCTGCCTTGGTTTTTCAGATTCAGCTTCATTTTCATTCCTCAAATGTCAACTAGCTCAAAACCCCCTGCCCCCCAATAACCCTCTTACTTAAATCCTTCAAAAGAGTGAGAGAGCAGAGACGTGGCAGGTAGCGAGAGGACGATGGAGGACTGGATGACAGCGCTGACGTCGCCTTGAGCAGCAGGAGTATCAAACTGAGGGTTTGTCATTAGAATAAGGACGGAGCTGCCTTACACCGTGTCCTCACTGTGGAGGCTCAAGTTGTCAGTCAAAGCCCCGGGGTTTAGTGCAGAAGCATGTGGAATAATAAATTTTGCAGATTATTTCAAGAGGGAATTTAGTGTTTTGATCCCATTTTGTTTGTCAGAGTAATGACTGCAGGTGTGCCGAAGTTTTCGTTCTCTGCAAAAAACCGCCGTCTTATTGAGCCATTTAAGCTGTAAATTAGAATTTTTACAGTCATAAACAAACAAAATGTTTTTAATTTAGCGTGTTTTTAATTAAATTGGATTATTTCTCGCTTGTCAAATTCGAGTACTTGAGTGTGAAAACATAAAAGAAACTAACAGGTTTGATCCTGTTCTCAGCTTTCATCTTTCACCCAGTGGAGAAAAAAGAAGAAAAAAAAAAAAGCTTTACAGACTCCATGCAAGCTTAATTTTTTAATCCCAAATCCAAATTTAAATCCTCTGAATGATTTAGCTCTCTTTCAGTGCCCAGCTCATTTCTGGCCCTTGTGTATCTTAACGTTAGGGGGACGTTAAACTCAAGCTTGCTACAGACCGTTGCCAGTCGCCTGCAGCCAACAGTCTGCTGTCGCCCATAATTTGTGGAACAATTTACGGCTGCATGGCTATGCAATGAGGCAAGCTGAATGGTAGATACAGAATAGACCCAGACACCGGGAAGGAGCACACACACACACACACACACACACACACACACACACACACACACAAACAATAGCAGGGAGAAAGAGTGGGTTTGGTATTATATTTAATTTTTTATGAAGTTGTCCACAGGGTATGAGACAGGGAGCGTGAAAGGGAAACACTTGCAGATGAGGAGCTTGAGCCAAACACGTTACAGCTACATGGAGGGAGCAAATCAAGCATTAAGTTACATTTCCCTCTGTTTTAAAATAAACACGCTGCACTTTATGACTTTCAAAAGATTAAACTTCATGAAACCACGAGTTAACAGTGTTGTAGCACTTCATTTCTAAAAGTCTGAGGTGTTCTTCCTGAGTCCTCCTCTTTGGACTTTATATGAGGAATTACCCCATTTACTGAGGCAAGTGTAGTGATAACACAAAGTGTATACAACCCTCTCTGCTACTGTAAAGCATGAGCACTCAATCTTAACAGAATTGCAGTAAGCTAAGGGATAAAATGAACAGATGTGAGGCTGGAGGACGAACCAAGACCACAAAATGAACACGGCTACACTGCGCCTCTGCTTGTAATGAAGTACGTAAAGGAATGCATGGGACGAGCCACAAATGGATCCAGAGTAAAACCAGGAGATGCTTTTTTAAAATTATTTTATACAGGCTGTTGTGAATTTCCCATATGACAAGATCAGATGCCCTCATTTAAAATACAAATACAATACTATACTATCTGATTGCATAGTACGGCAAAATACAACAGCATGTGATATGAGGCGATACAGTTCCAAACAAAATGAAATGATACAAAACAAAAAAGAACTTTATTGATACCAGAGGGGAAATTTAATAAGTACGAGATACTTATTGTAAGATACGATAAGAAACAACACAATGCAGTACGAAACGAAATGACACAGTACAATTCGATACGATATGAGATGACACAATATAATACCAAATAAAATGAAATGATACAATACAATACGAAATGAAACAATTGTAAAAGGATATGATACAGTATATGATACAATAAGAAACAAAACAACATGCTACAATTGGATACAATATGATATGGTTTATTTCCCATACTGTATAGATCTGCAGTCAAACAATATAAATGAAAGAAATATTTTTTGAAGATAAGATCTGATCAGGTTTCCCTCTTGCTATCCTCCCTGAGGTTTAAAAAATGGATGCTTTGTGAATATAGTCTAAACATGGGGGGTCAGCTTAGCACAGCCTGGCTGTACCACCAGCTGTAATGACCTCAAAGTGAAAATCTGCGGTCGGTGATTCCTGCAGTTTGACTTCAAAAACATCCTCCTTTATCAGTTGTTCAAAAGAAGTTGTGCAAGATGGACGCAATATGATTTCATGTGAATTTTATGTTAAATTTTCTCTGTGTTTGGTAACTCTGGTGTGCTCCTGCTTTTATCTTTTCATATTTTTCTGTTATGGCTTTGTAGTGGTCCTGTGAGAGAGCTTTGTGTTGTGTGAGTGTGTGTAGTTAATAACTTATGCAGCAGGGGTCTCTGAACGGGAGGTTGTTTTAATGATTTAATGGGCCATTCAAAGGATTCACTCCACTGGGAGCCATGGCGGCTATCAGGAAGATATGAGGCTGCCATTTTACAGCTGGCTGGGATTCAGAGGGGCTTTTTTTCACACCAGACTCTACCTTGTGTTTACGCTGCGCTTTCGCCACGTAACGCTCTGACATGTTGCATGTTGCATACTGTACATATCTAGACAGGAATAGCTCAGCAAAGGCTTTGTTGCACGTTTTTGACAAGTTCCCAGGAGGATTTTACTCCTACCTTAAAAAGTCCAGACACCTCTCTGACTCATGAAGGGAAAACGCTGTTGGAAATCTGTCTCACTTCCTCCCTCTGAGCTCACCCTGCTCTTCATCTCAATCCCCAGTTACCTGATAGCAGAAAATCGCTTTAGCACCTGAATGGTACTACTGAGAAAAGGTGTGTGTTTGTCTGCAATTACTGTGGGGTGAGTGTGTGAGTCTGCCAAGTATGCACTTCCTGATAATCCACAAGTTTTGCACAACTTTTGAAACTAATTACAAAACATTCTTATGGAAAACTAGCAGTATATGCACATTTTATAAGCTGCTCATCTTATGGTATATGAATGAAGTTCATGCTCAATAGTAAATATTTAAATATAGTCTCATACGCTAAACTAAAATTAAAAAACACAAATGTAGGAGAAGTGTCTTTTCAGTTTGATTTGATTTGTGTCCAAACCGAACAAACTCCTTTTAAAAGTGTGGGCAAATTGTATCCTGAAAGACAAAAGGTTAGAAGTGTAGAAATAGATCCCCTCCATCTAAAAGTATTCACTCTCAGCCATAGAGTTCCAGAGTGTCAAAGTTTAACAATCAAATCTTTGAAGGTTATTTGACCTCTACTGACCTCATTTCAAGTCTGTTGTGAAGAAATAGTGTGTTTATCCACTTTAGCTTCAGCTCTTTGCTGTTGGAAGAGTTTAGTCAGAGGCATGAAGTCAAGTTTGAGTAAATACATAAAGTTCATTCTTGCAGTTCAGACCAAAACATTGCATCAGAGCTAGCAAATTAAAATATAATCGACCCGGATCTCAAAAGTAAGCTGACATATAATGCTGAGAGTAGAATACAGTTCCTACAATCTTCCATCTGAACTTTAGTGTCCACTTACAGTTTTATGGTTCACCATCTTGGGAGTTTTTTTTTTTTTTTTTTTAACAACCAGCCTGATATTTTCTGACTCAGTTGTTCATGTTTTCCTCTTAGATACTAAGTAGCTGATGGAGATTACTGCAGGAGTCACTCACCTCACATGGTTATTCTACTATTGAACTCTTTTTCCAGATAGGACAAATGTCCACTGTGAACACCACGCCTTTTTGAAATTTTAATTTATTTGATTTCCACCCTCTTTGGTTTCAGAGTCTCTCAGTGGGTGAGGATGTACCCACCGGTGGAGTCGTTTTTCACTTTAAAGACGTTCACAGCGGCTGTTTTTAGACAAAGCTGTTCCTTGAATCTGCAGCTTGTCTTCGGCACATTAACTCAGGAAAGGTTATCAAGGCTTGCTCCCCTTCACTGTCCTGTCTCTAGCTGTGCCTGCTGCACAATGAGCCCAATCAGGAAGCGCACTGCTCTGATTTCTCTCCACTTATAGCAAAGGAGACAAAGAGCAGGGCTGAGTCATCACCTGCTAGCCTATATCATCAATCCACTCACTGAGGAGGTTTTTATCCCTGTCAGAGTTAAATGTCAATGACACTGTGGGGCCAAGGTGCAGCGCTCATGCTGGGGGATCACTATGCCTATTGACATTCAGCTCATAGGAGAGCACAATCAGACCAGATCAGACTCAAACCATTCATCTCCTCCCACTCACATACCTGCCGGTGACAGACAACTGATGATATCATCCCCCCTGTGTAAACCTCAGCATCCTCATTTTGTCCTGCAGTATTCACAGGCAGGAGCTTCCACTCCTCTGCGATTTCTCTTAAAGTCCTGCTTTGTGATGGGAGTCTTTTTACACATCGCTGGTTTTAGTATGACCTGTCTTATGTCTTCTTAAGGGAGGGTTCTGTCCCTCATTTCTAAAAAGGGATACCCCTTTTTTCTGCGGTATTTCATTGTCTCTTTTTCCAGTGAATTGGCCAAACATTAGGGACTCCATGCAGAGGTAGAATTAACTGGTCATATGACCTCTGGCAGTGAGGTCTAACGTGGAAGTTATGTAAGTACTTAAGTTAAAATAAAAAAAGAAAAAAGAAAAAACAGGCAAACAAACAAGCTTATCTTAATAAACACATACTGCACAAACAATAAGATACACAGATACATGAGCTGTGTCTAATGATAAACTACAGCAAAAGCAAAAGCTGCATTTGGAAAAAAAAAAAAGCAGACAAACAGAGAAATGTGCTGAAATAAGAGTTTTCACAGATGCCAGTTAAGAGTAAATAATGAGCTGCTAATCATACATAGCCACTCTTTAGGTGCCCCATGACAGTAAAACACCTTCTTCTTTATATCATGAAGACTTAAAAGCATGTCTTAAAGTCTGTCAAACGTCTCATCAGCTTCGTCTCACCTCCATCATTTTCAGAGGCTCAGAGGAGAAAAGTGGACCATGTCAGAACTTCATCATCAGGTGTTAGAATCTAATGTGACATCAACAAACAACCCAGCATAGAGACAGTGATTTTTATCAGTGTCCTCCAACTCTGTACAACATCACCGCATGTGATTTTGATTGACCCTAAATACTGCTGTACAGCACGGGTGGAGTACACAGACACACAGAGACAGCTGCTTCACACACTCTCCTCACCTATACAAGTTTATTCTGTTAATGAGAAAAGTGTGAAAGTTAAGGCAAAGTCTGCTGGCACATAAGTAATGGACTTTTTATCACCATAATCAGTCAAAAATGGGCCAAAACTTAGAAGCTTAGATTTACATATCAAACTGATGTCAGTGATATTGAGAGAGAGAGAGAGAAAGAGAGAGAGAGAGAGAGAGAGAGAGAGAGAGAGAGAGAGAGAGAGAGAGAGAGAGAGAGAGACTGTTGTAGGACTGATGTCGGGAAAGTGGGGTCACTTTAGTTGATTCTTTAGTTGTGACTCTCCTGCTCTAGAGAAAAAAAAAGTGCTCTCAGACCTTTACTTCATTCATGTGCATGTCCAAAACTTAATTTCCTCTCTGCAGTTGCTGGGATTTCCTCAAAGAACCTCTGATCTTCTGGCTTATTCGTGTATATTTTCATTTATAAGGAGCTTTGCACTGACCATCTTTAGGAGTGTGTGGGCGTGAGGAGGGCTGAATATGAGGCAGAACCAGGTGTGCAAATTCCCAAATGGGTTGTGATTAATAAAGGGAACAATGCGTGAAAGTTTGCATGCACACAGTTTTAACAATCTTAGTCATCTTTGGCATGCGCACACTTTCAGTATGGATTCTATGGCATTGTTTCATTAATGAAACACCAGGTCTTCTTCATCAGACAGCAAGTTTGTGGGCTACAAGAGTGGAACTCTGTAAGGATTGACAAAACACTTTTGGGTATAAAGCCTTTTTCACAAAACCACAAATAACCATTAAAAAGAGACAGTAAGAAGGCGAAAAGACGCTCCCTTGACCCTCAGCACTCACAGAAAAAGACTTTCAAGAGCTTTTTAGTGCTTGTAGACAGCTTTTTCAAAATTGTAAGTACTTCACAGGCACACTCTGAAATATCTTTAAAAAAGGAAACATAATTGGAGAGGTCAGGGCTCCTGTAATGGTAATATCCCATATAAACCACTTTCTCAAATTTTCAATATTTATTTACAGAGTTTTTTTTCTCTTTTTTCTTCAGTACTTTCAGATATAAATCCAGGGCTGGTTTTGAGGAAGTTTCAGGAGACTTAGGGGTCTTATGGAGAAGCACCCATTAAAGGTTATGTGAGGAGGATTGAGATGAACAGATATGCATGTGTACTGCAGACCAATTTTGTAAGTTTACTGCCTTTGGCTAGGTGCAATACAAGCCCAGATACAGTTCTTCATCCCCAGGCTAAAGATGTGTGCAAATCCTGCTGGAATTGATTTATATACCAAGGAACTATGCTTACTTTAACACAGCCCAGTCTGTCATGAGGTCACACAAGTTCAGGCAGATATTAACATATCTATGTTTGACCTTGTTCTCCTGGGAAACAGACTCGGCTTCGGACAGTCAAAGAGTCACAGCAGATGATGAAAAGATTTATGGGAGCAGAAAAGGTGGCTGTGACCTTCTGCTCCCACATTTACAAATAAGTGAAGAACAACCTGCCCTGTCAAAGTGTATAGTTAAAAACAATGAAAGTAAGCTGACTTTATGGCCTTTTAAAGATGTCTTTTTTTTCCATTGATTTTCTTTTTATCTCTCTAAGCAAAAGCAAATGTTTCTTCTTTTTTTTCTTTTTTCTGGTACACAAACATATTTGATGGACTCAGATGGTCATTGTCAGAGTCTTACAAAAAATAGTCACAGCAAGTATCTCTATATTTGCAGATCTGTTTTCGTTGAATTTCTTCCAGAAAGAATTTGCCTATAATAATCATCACAATAATCATTTTGAACTGCAGACGCAGTAGTTCTTCTGCCTTAGTCAGTCCTCAGTCTGATTGAATTTCAATGAATTAATAATCATAATTTTTCTTCCTTGAGCTGCGAAACTCCGCTGCACTCAGTGATTAACCCGTCAGGGCTTCCCTACAAAGAAGCGGCTGCTAGAGGGGGGTGGGTGAGTTGTGTTTGGTCTCTTTGCTAAAGAAACCAGGCAAAGCTAAAATGATGTTTGATGGCTAGTACTATGGCTGGGACTCTATATGTACTGTTGATGAAGTTAGGTGCTGTTCTGAGCATTATTTGTGGTTATAGAGTGGCTTTTTGGTTGAAGTTTGCACGTGGAGCCGTAGACCACTGTGTATTGCTATTGTGCAGTCATTACTAAAGTTGGTGTAACTAGCAAGCAGCCGGCAGCATTTATCTCTCAAGGGGGTGTCTAATTAAGTGTCATGGTGCGTTTGACCATAACTTATATTTACGCCGGAATATCCCTTTGAACCTTCGATTTCACTGTGAACAGCACAGGAGTTGCTGATCTACCCATGCCACCATCAGTTACTTTGTGCATTAACTTTTTTTTTTTCTTTAAGAGTAAGAAAGTAAGATCATTAGCCCATCAAACATATCATAAATTAGATTGCAGCTTGTGTGCATTGAATGTTGTAGTGGCAGATTATTGAGGATACCTGATATGTCATGTCAGCCTAATTACTCCTGTAGTCCCTGTTCTGCAGTCCCAGATGTAAGTACTGCAAAAGTGGATCAGATGATGAGCAGGTCATGTTGAGAGTGTAGATGGAAGTGTAATGTTGAGTGAAAACCCCCTGGCTGTGTTACAGAGATAATTACAATAAGAACACAACACAATACCTTACATACATGATGGAGAAGGACATTTCTGATAACCTCTCATTAACCTTTAGCAGCATGGAGGGGGTTGTGTTTGTGTGCGCATCAGCCTGGCTGTATGTGTGTCTCCATCAAATGCTAATTAAAAGTCAATTAGCCTGCAGCCCAGCGGGTGAGCGACCTCTATAAACAGGAGAAGGATCGGGAATAGGAAAAGCTCCCCAAGCTCATTATTTACCGTGACACTGTCCTTCTTCCTCCATTTACTGCATGCTCCTACTGCCTGTCCACCTGTGTACATCTGTGTCTGTGTACGTCTCATTACTCTGTATGTTAAACACCCCGACCATAATCACAGCTGAAATACACAGGGGATGAAATCTAATCTGGAGCTCTCCACATGGTCATTTTGGATGATAATGTCCTCTAAATAAGGCTGTAAACTTCACCTCCTTTCATTTCTCCTTTCAGATTGGCGAATAACTCCCATTGCCAGCTGTTTCCCCTTCACCTTAAAAAACACAGAACTTCCTCTATTGAGGAGGAAATCAATGGAGGATTGACTGAGCAAATACCCTGCTGCCAGGGTTTTTTTGGTCGGGGAGTTGTCGGAACTACAGTACAAACATACTGTACGTCATTTTATCGCAATCTTTTTTTAAACATCTGCCTTTAACGCTGCTTGATACTTAAGTTTATTTCCCACTGCAGGTCAATATCAGTTAAAGTTAAAAAGTGCAGAAACTTGAAAAATCCAACACTTTTCCTCTTTACTCACCGAGGGTCCAAATGCAAGCAAAATGTGAGATCCTTCATGTGCTCCCAATTAAGCAGAATAACATAACTTTTCCCAAGGCATCCACATGAAAAGACCATGGATACTGACATAAACTACAAAGTGAGGAACAGGAGGCAGACTTGAGAGAGCTAATAATGTTTGACATGTAAAGAGGAGTAGCAAAATGAGATGAGGGCTTACCAGGTGTTAAAAAAACTCCAGCTGGAGTTGAAACATAGCACATGAAGTCACTTAATAGCCGGCAGTCTATTATAAAGTTTGTCAGCCACTTAAAAAAGTATAATCTCAACATATTTTACATTACTTTCCATATATTTCTATGGGTATTTTCACACCTTAAAGTCCAGACCAAGGACAAAACCAAGGTCTGTGTTTTTGTTACATTGTTTACATTTGGTTTGGTCTGTTATTGCAAATATCATTATTGCAAATGAACTAACAGACTAACAGACTAACAGGACTAACAGAACAGATTTACATGATGAACCTACACGATATCGTCATCAACTATGTGTTTTGCGTGTCTCTGTAGTTTACACTGATTGGTCATTAGGCCGGCGGGCATCTGACGTCAACACATTTGAAAGCACAAGGATGAATTCCAAGGATGAATTCCAAGGATGAATAAATGTCTAGTTCAAGCATAGTGAGCAAGATAAACTACTCACCACTTTCTGAGTTGTTTTTAGTGAAAACAACACATCAGCAGATGCTAGCTCTGGTTCGTGGTTAGCATGTGGTGCGGAGTCTGCGGAGTCTGCGGACTCAACAACATTAACAGGGGAGCTAGTTGGATGAGTGCTCAAAGTGCTGTCAAGGTCTTCAAAGAATGGAAAGTACCGCTTTTTCTCAGTGCATCACGCACTTTTATGTACTGCTGCTGCTAAAACTGTTCTCCAGTCCTCCAGTCCCCCAAATGAAATCATCTGACCAAATATCTATGAGATATCTGGTCTCCTCTTCTCTCCATGTGCTTCCCTGGCTCATTTTGTTGTGATTATGGATTTCATTTTTCCGTTAGTCATGTGAGAAATTCCTGTCTTTGGCACAAAGGTCCGAACCTTTCAAAATAATGCTTTCACACTAGGCATGAATCAGACTAGTTTAGTTTGGTCTGGACCGAGACCACCTCATTTGGTCAGACCAAGGTCTGGCTGTTCAGTCTGGACCAAGGTCATGGGGAGGTTTCTCACCTATCATTTTGGTTCAGACTAAACAGAAAAGTCCAAAAGTCTGGACCAAATAACGTAGGTGTGAAAGCCTCCTAATTAAAGTTTTGTTTTTCCTGCATTTAAACGCATGTAAGCTCTGGATATAACCTTGTATCCTACAAATGACCCTAGTTTTTGGAGTCTTTGTTTTGTGTCGTGTGGTTTTAAAATTTCAAGTCTTTAAGAGACCTCAATATGTACGCTCTGAAACCAAAACAATCTGGCATATACAAAACTCTTTCAAACTCGAGGTCTCAAAGTGCCTTTAAGAGCAATACAGACATAACAACAGAAGGCAGACAAACAGCATCACAAATCAAAGAAGTTTGCATGACTCAGAAGAAAACAGAGAAACTTCTCTTCAGCTTGATGTGAAACCAAAGAGGGAATGCTAACTTGACTGCCAATTAGGCACTGTTTCACAGTGCTGACTGATAATATTCCTCAGGTAAAATGAGCAGACTGTCAATAAACCTTAGCTGGATGTCACAAATGAACATTTGCAGAGGCCAAACCAGAGTTTGGGTTAAAGTATGATTCAATTGAAGAAAACTTGTCATCTAGCTGATCATCTTGTTCAGACACTTTTGCAAAGTAGCTAAATGAGTCTGAGATAAATCAAGGCACTCTTGAGTTATTGATTTGACATTTGAGAAGTGAAAAGCCAAGTCTCTCATTTTCCCTGAAAATACAATGCTTTTGGCTTGTCGTCACTAGCTCATACTCATTTCCGCTGGCAGGAGGGTCTGGACCTGCTGCCATTCTCAATGATCTCCCTCTGCTCTCAGATATATGGGACCCAATCTCAAAATTGGGTAGCTTTTATAAGATAATGACACAGGAGTGCATCCTCAGCCATTTTGTAAACAACCAAGATGGCAGTTTCCAGTGGTCTAGTGACGTCAGGCTACCATGCTCCAAAAAAGATCAAGACCAGGAGAGGACTCAAACCAGAATACTTGTGAGCAGGTGAAACACTCAAAGGCAAAAGGATTGCAGCTGCTGAAAGCATCACAAAATTTATGCATAAGTTGGTCCAGCTATCTACTTCATCACAAAGTATAAATTTGAGCTAATTGTATTCAAGCACAGTAACACCCATCAAGCTCTGTAGCTCCAAGCAGTTTGCTCTTTTTTGCAACAAGTTGTGAAGATTTGCTTCTCTGGGTTTGCAGCACAGAGCTGCCCTGTGCCCTCTCATCCTAATGGAGCTTAAATCTCTCCACATTAAAATCTGTCCACGGGAAACACTTCTTAACAGTTTATCCTGATGTGAGTTTGTGACAGATGCTTTCAAAATCCACAATTTGTATCCAAACTTCACCCCTTAAGCCAACAAGAGCAGCTTGTTTATATTAAAAATAATGATGATATGAATGAGTTACAGTTCTAGACTATCTAAATGTGAGGAAAGGTTTCCTTTAAAATGCCCTGTATTGTCGTAGGAATTTTCAATATTCACAGCCTTTATTTAGAGGTTAGTCATTTTCTGATCATCTAGAGGTGGCAGCATCGTCCTGATCTCACGACATCCCCTTTAAATATTGTGGCACAATCCCCACCAGCTCTCTGCAGATGCTGAAAATTGCACTTCATTTGAATGTGGCTGATAGCAGCGCTGTTTCTGAATGGAAGTGTTTTTTTATTAATAATAAGGTTCACTTGCAAAGAAGGCGGCTACCTTTATCCCAAATGAACATATAACCCCTTATTTAAAAATGTACAAACAAACCTCACACACACATTGTGATGCCATTTGCTCTGATGAGCAGTTTGGGGAGCTCTGTGTGCTCTATGAATCAGATGATGTCTTCCTGTGTCATTTGCACAGGCTTAGAGTGTGCAAAACCGTGCAAATCTTCTGTGAAACAGGCAGCCAGTGTGTCTCTTTAGCAAGATTACTGTTTGAGTTTCTCCATGCATTATCTTATAGAGAGTCTCGTGAGATGTGCTGTAATAGAAAAATATGTTTTCAGTTTTGTGTAAGTTCTTGCCCGAGGAGTACAAATGAAATTCAGCTATTGTGCTAATTACAGCATATTAACACTGACACATTCTGATGGGTTTAGATTATTAAGCTTTGTCCTTCATAAATAAATGTAATCAAAGAAACCACATTTTTGGTTTCTCAAGGTCAGAAGCTAGTCTATCTACTTTTAGGGTTTTTGTGGGACTCACTTTTCTCTCTGGAAGTCTGTTAAGACTTCATTTTAAAGTTTCTCTCAGGCACCCCAGTGTGCAGAAAGGTGACTGTGCTGCAGTGACACCAAATTCTCATTTCTTGGAAAAGGGAAACTAATGTGCATGTTCCCTGGTAATTGGGACAGAATGATTCAGTACTCAGCAGTCAGACTGAAAGTTGAATTTTTGCGCTGCCTCACACAGCTATTACAGCTTTCATTAGAGAAAAATATGTGCCTGCTATGTTGAAATGAGGCTGTCACATTACCCCATCAACTATTGGATTTACCACCTGTTGCTACTTTCATATACCAAATAATTCTGGTGTCAGGGAAGCAGTACAACTGCATGCTATTCAAAGTTTGAGAATTACTGCTCACCAAGAGACGGTAATTTGGACACCCAGTCATTTTAGCAATTTCACGCAGTTGTAATTTCCTCAAAAATATGCTCTTTTTATTTGTCTGTTCCTCTTCACTACCATGTAATAAATTCATCATTCATGTGAGCACTCATGGGAGGTCATTTAAGACATTTGCCCATCGTAATTAAAGCTTTTCTAAACAACATGAAGCTGATCAAAACCATTCAGTGAAATATCCAGAGGTCAATTTAAAAAAATCTGAAACATTAAACTGAAAAGAAAAGCTGGACCTTGTGTTTTCAACTCCTTTATCTCAGAGGTTTTGTAATTTCCTTGTGTACTGGTCAGGCTTCAATCAACAACCATTGTATAACTACGCACAAGTCCTGTTTTGACCTTGAACACAAGAACAAACAAACTCTGTTGAACAAAAATAAGACTGATTGCATTTGTGGCAACGGCTGAATTCACTGAGACGATGTGTGTTTTTTAATGCACAGTGATTGCTTCAGCGCTTGCAGCATCATGTACTGCAGAGGGTGTGAAAAAAAAAAAAAACGTTTCCACTGTGCTGACTTTCAATTTTCTTCCCAAGGATGAATGATAGAATGAGAAATATGCAAATCCTTTATTGAAAAACTGTCTCATGAGATTTGACAAGGTGGAAATATGAAGCAAGTCCATATGTGCAACCTAACACGATGGAAATCAGAGATGGAGTTTGTAGAAGCTGCACTGATCAGTCTGCTTCCTCCAGGGAGCGTTGAGACCTTTCAGTGTGATCCATGATGGTTTTAGTGTTATGACTAAAAAATGTTCTCACTCTGTCTATGGCATTCTTGTCCTATGTCAACCCTCACTTTGTCCTTACTAAGTTAAAACTCAAAAGTCCTTGTTCCAGTAAAGCCAACAACTGAGCTGGCTTAAGAGCTTCTTTGTTCGCTCTCAGAGGATGAATGCAGGCTGTTAGTGCACTTTCCCGCTGAGGTAACTGGACAAATTGAAGGACACTCCCTAATAGGTTGCAGCACATGAAGTGAGAAGTGCATCCAAGGTTCTTATCACTTCAGTTTTTCACTTTGGCACGGCTTCCCGCTGCTCCACATTTGAGAAATATCAAAAATATGACCATTCAGCTAGGAGTACTTTCTTTATGCAGAACAATACCTCTGTGAGGGATTTGAAAAAGGCTTTCGGTGTACCTCACATCCTGACTCGGCGCAGCGGGATTCTGTGGTTCTCCTGCTGAAACGCCTCATCAAGCACCCGTTCTTTGGGCAATTACAGCAGAGAGCAGGAGTGACTAAGAGCTGAGAATGAGGACAAAGAGGGGAGGCGAATACCTCCACCTGACTTTTCCTGTCTGAATGAAGCTCCACGCAGGAGGCTGAGGGTGGTGCTGTTGGTACAAAACAAGGCAGATTTGTATTAATGCTATTTATACAGCTAGTAGCTCTGTAAAAACTGAACTATAAGGTTGAAACACAGAGTGTGCTCACTGATTTTACAAAAAAAACAAAAAGGGGAACAGTTAAAGCTAACTCTTTATATTTACTAAGGAATCTACAACAATTCACAAACTGCAGCAAGCAATTTAAATGAACGAATATAAACAAAAAAGTACAAAAAAAAAAGGTGTGTTGGCAGTGAGCTAAATTAAAGGTGGGCTCTGTATTCACTAAGTGGAGCCTCTTTGTTGAGAAACCAGCAGGAGAGCTGGAGCAAAAGCTAGGCTATTAACAGCACTAATGTTTCTTTATCTAGACCCGAGTGTTTCCTTTCATAGCTTGACGTGCGCCGACTGCAAAAGGAAACACACAGCACAAGACAGACAAAATATTATAGTACATAAGGCTATGATGTGACCTGACCTGACTTTTCCTGTCTGAATGAAGCTCCACGCAGGAGGCTGAGGGTGGTGCTGTTGGTACAAAACAAGGCAGATTTGTATTAATGCTATTTATACAGCTAGTAGCTCTGTAAAAACTGAACTATAAGGTTGAAACACAGAGTGTGCTCACTGATTTTACAAAAAAAACAAAAAGGGGAACAGTTAAAGCTAACTCTTTATATTTACTAAGGAATCTACAACAATTCACAAACTGCAGCAAGCAATTTAAATGAACGAATATAAACAAAAAAGTACAAAAAAAAAAGGTGTGTTGGCAGTGAGCTAAATTAAAGGTGGGCTCTGTATTCATTAAGTGGAGCCTCTTTGTTGAGAAACCAGCAGGAGAGCTGGAGCAAAAGCTAGGCTATTAACAGTACTAATGTTTCTTTATCTAGACCCGAGTGTTTCCTTTCATAGCTTGACGTGCGCCGACTGCAAAAGGAAACACACAGCACAAGACAGACAAAATATTATAGTACATAAGGCTATGATGTGACCCAATCAAACCCAGGCTTCCGTTTTTGCACATATAACGCTGAGGTTTTCTTATTTCACTCTTAATTTTCAATCCTCGAGCTGATTTCAATACATTTCAACATCATTTTCTTACTGCAGCTGATTCATCTGAGGTCTTAGACTTGACTCTGATACCTGATGATGTCCTAAAATGTAGGTATGTTTGTCAGTGTAAGAAGATATATAGTTCAGGAGTTTCTACAGGACACCTTTATTGTAATTCACGGCACTCAAAAGGGAGCTGCTCAGACTCCAAATTCTTGTTCGTGAGAGGATAACCTTTTAATTGAAGCCCATCAGATTGAAAAAGATGAATAATTTGGTATTTTATAGTTCTTCTTCCTCAAGGTTTGAGTAATGTTTGTAGACTTTTGCTCCAAACATGATGATTTAGCCTCTCAAACATGTCGAAACTCATCATGTGATGGATTTTTATCGCAGCAAACAGTTGCCATTTAATTAGAGAAGGACTGACATTTTTCTCAGAGCATGTCTGTCAACACGTCGTATCTGACAGCGTCGACAACACCCACCCTTGTTTCCTCTGTTGTACAATCAGGTAATTGGTGTTAGTTATGAGCCGGCATTGGAGAGATGAAATGATTAATGAACTGGAAGGTTGTGCATGTGTGTGACATTAACGCAGAGTTTTGCTCCTCTACCAAGGCCTGTTTTAATGAGTTATGATATCACTGTGAGACAGACACACATAAAAGAATTCAATACAGACATAGCAGAATAATGAGGCGACATTATCCCTGTAACCTGCAGTAGATGGGGCTCACATTGTCTTGCCAAATGAACAATTCAAACTATTTGCCCATGAGACTGTTTGTGTGATTGTCCCCGTCTTGTGTAAGTTTATTTATTAAAAAAATAAGCAGCTGCGATGTCTGGGCCAAAATCCTCTTCATTTTTTACTCCAACGCTTGTTTGCTTTTTGTAATCTCAGACTAATGGCACATTGGCTGGACTTGTTGCATCAGCACATACACACACACAGACGCACACACAATGCTCAATATTCATGCAAGACGCCCTACCCACATAGCAGCATGTACCATTTAGGTTTCACACTAAATGTGAGAGGCAAACACAATGATGTCAGTAGCAGGAGGCTCATTAATCATTCTCACTTGCAATAACCATCAGTATTTCTCACAGTGAGGCGTCGCCCTGCCCACATGCATAAGCAACAATATATATGTCAATATCATCCAGCAGCTGTCAAGTTATTTATTTTTTATTTACATTATTTCCCCCTGTGGGAATGCAGCCTATTATTTGCTACGGGCAGCCATTTTTCTTCCTGTGCCGGAGCTTTGCAGAGACATAATGAATGCTCACTGCAAGGAATCCCACTGGAACACCTGCTGATGATGATAAAGGCCCACTGGAGGGCTGCTGCATTGAGTGCTACCTCAAATGGGATGACAAATGCTGCTCTGTCTGGCCGATTCACAATGTACAGTATATGAGAGGCATCAGGAAACCAAAGGCTTCCTATGTACTCCTGCTTCTCCATTAAAAAATGTCGTTGCCAAAGACGTCCAGGACTAATGACTCGCCTGCAGTCCCAACAGATATAATGGGATTTTTTTTTTTTTCTGTGGACTTGATGTCCTTCCTCATAAAGTCTTATCTTTTCTTGATAACCACACTGTGGTTTTGTATTGTTTATCTACCCTCTTCCAAGGCGTTTGATCGTTCCCTTTCAGTAGATTAATTCTTTTACTTTCTGAATTAAGATCAGATAAGATAAGCTTTTATTGATCCCTGCGGTGGAAACCCATTGTTGCAGCAGCACAAGGACGAGGGACTTGGTGCGGACTGAAAAAAGAGGGAACTGAAATTAAATTATGTTCTTGATTTGATAGTATAAACTATTAGAGAGCAATGCGATTGAAAATTTAAAAAATAATAACGACACAGACAGAGTAGAACAGGCACTCACAGCTGTTAAACTCACTGACTGTGTGAATCAGCAACTTTTCCATCCAAGGGGATTTCAATCCTTGCAAACTTTACCAGTCAGCTCCAGAATTTTAGCTGTAAATTAAACATGAGAAGCAGAATAAAAGCTTGTAAAATATCAGCAAAGACAGTCCCAGGCTGTCAATCTCTGTCAAACTTTCTCCACTTTTACAGCTGCTCTGTAATGTAGCTCACTTCAAACCAAGACTGCAAAGGTATGAACTTCTGATAGCGAACAGTCCCCAAAAAGATGCTTTCCCTGAGAGAGGGGTGTCTTGTGATAAGAATAAAAATAACTTTATTGATCCCCATAGGGAAATTCTATTGTCTGTCGTCTTATTTGCCATGTCTCAAAAAGTCATGTATTATTTACATAAGAGTTATAAAGTCTGATGGCTGTTGGTACAAAAGATCTTCTGAATCTTTCTGTCCTGCAGTGAAGAAAGAGGAGCCGTCCACCACCATTGGCCCTATGGTCCATCAAGGTGTTGTGAAGTGGGTGATCCATTTTCTTTAGAATAGTCTCTACCTTTCGCAGTACATTTCTCCACCACATCTTCCACCACATCTTCCACTTTGTTCAGATGTATTGAATCTTTGTATTTTATCCTGCCTCCCCAGCAGACTGCAGCATAGAACAGAACACTTGCCACCACAGACTGTTGACATAAAGGGCTCTATAACAAGGTGTTCCCAATCACAATTTGGCAATCCGGCATAAGTATCCCCCCTCCCTAACTCAGCTCCTCCCAGCGGCATAAGTCGTAGAGAGGGAGGAGAGAGGGTGTGGAGTGGCTTTAACACAGCCGAGACCTGTATTGACCAATAACATCAGCTCCTCTCCTTGCCTTTAAATCCGCCACCAGTGAGACGTATTACTATTTTCGTGAAGTAGTCAAAGAGATCAAGAGATATCTGAAGACACTAATGCCACAAGATGGCGACAGATGGCAGCTCCTCAACAAGTGTTGTTGTAAACGCTGCAGAGGGCGTCCTCCACACTGTCTCATATGAGCACAGATGTATTTGGTGTGTGTAAGGTTGGACCCACTGGTAAGACAAACACCCTTTTCCACAAATAAAGACACTCACATAAAGTTGCACATATTCAAACCTCACGTGACAAAGGTGGGTTGTGTGCACAGATCGCATCATAAATTCCAAAAGTGGCATTAAAATCAGAACCATCTGTGCATATGTCAGCTATGTATCCGATGTGGAGTGTGGACGCTCAGGTCGCGTTCATCCGACCTATACGTCATCAATATGTGACAATCGTCACCATTGTTTGACAACACAAACAGGCGCGGAAAGCAATTTGTGCTTTGTGCTTATGCGGGTCACTTCACCGACGCATTCCGTTCACATTAGATGCCGCATTCATTGTTGTAATGTGAACGACTGCACAAAAAGATAAGATTTAACAAAAAATCCGAATTGTGCATCATAACCTGCAGTGTGAACGTAGCCTTAGTCACCTGTCATCTGGATAGTTGAGAATTATAGAATTATGTTAGTAGATATTAACAGGGGCTACAGCTTTGGCAGGTAACTTCATAGGAAGAGAGACTCATGTTACAACAGTAATAATGAGATTTATAGTTTGTTTAACCAATATGGAAATTTGTTGACAACTAGCAAGGGTAAAGAAGTTTCATTTTTCATACTAAACATCCATGTCCTTTCCATTACCCATCACAAAAAAGCTTGCATAGCAAAAAAGAATTAATTCTAAGCTTTAGAGCAAAAGTCATACACAGTATCTGGTTCCAATTTCTATTGAATGGATTAAAACATTTCAATTGTTATTCACAAAAACAAATATAAAAAAATAAAACAAAACAATTTGATGGCTTTTTGTTATCGACTTACTTAGGTTAGACATTTTGCAGCCAAAACAATCTATCTTTCAGAAGTCATAAAAGTTATATTATTAGTTGCAGCACAAACGGTTGGCTGTGTTTACCAAAGCAGTCAAGTCATAACTTCGCTCTGCTCATAGAAATAACAACTTGTCCATATTTAATGGGATCTTATAGAATGAAAAAGCTCTTAGCTCATTAAATCTCCAGATGCATGCAGACCTTGCATTTATCAATTTACACACTTTCAGTGTTGCAGGTTCAACACTGCCAGCGAGGGTCGATGTACAGCATCAGCAGCTGCCTTAAGTGTCTGCTGGTAGGACTCCAAGTATAACTTTCAGATGCAGAGTGTGATGCCAAAGCTAAATTACTGATTATCTTAAATACTTAAATATTGAGCAGCAGGGGCTCTGTAGGGATGTGGAGTGTAACAGTGTTTTCACGAGCTTCATATCAGTGAGAAATCAAATCTTCAGGTTCATGTTAATTCAAATTTGCGAGCAGACTGCTTCAGTTTGTTAATCATTCCTCAATTATTGTGCCTGTAATCAAACCCAGTTACCCAGCCATAGGAAGAAGCTGGTGTAGACAGTAATGTGGATAGAAAGGATAAATGTGTGTAACAGATGGACGTGTACGTGAACAGATGGACTTTCTCCCCACCTCTGAGCACTCACATGTCTTTTGGGGAGAAGCCTTATGACTCTGCTGCAGCATTAGCCCAGCCTCTGACTCAAGTTCAACCAACAGGAAAAAAGGACGCGCAGAATCAATACCTTTGTGTTTTGGAGTGGGTATTAAGAGATTTCATTCAAATTCACTGTTTGTCCTTGATTTGGGTGAGGTAATGTTGCGTGACAACCGTCTCATTCATCAAGGTGATGCACTGAAGGTGACACGGTTTGTGATCCTCTCAATTTCTCTGTTGGCTTTCTTTTTTTGGAGGTGAAACTCGTGTTTCTGGCTGCATCACTTTTGGAAAGGCCAGGGGCTGGTGATTGAAAGCTTGACATTTGTCAGACTCTGCTGTGTGGGAGGTGAAAGCCAAGGGAGTACTTGCCCTGTTGTTGACATTTTCTGGGACTGATAGGATTTTTATTTTTCCCACTAAACAGGAAATGCATAAGCCTGTCCTTTTCTGTTCAACAGCTGATAATGTCATGGGACAGGCTTGGATGTATTGACATATTCCTGATGTAACTACATGACAGATCAGTGTTAGCAAACACTCTAAAGACCAAACGTTCAAGGGTAAAGCTATGAAAAACAGAAAGCTATGATAAAGTGCAATATGAAATCTGGGCCACAGAGACTGTTGATATTTTTAAGAAGAGGCTCAAGACTCACTTTTTTAACCGGGCTTTTTACTAATTGCCATTTTAGATTTCTCTTATTGCAAATGTTCATTTTAATCAAAGTTCTTAATGTTTATCTTATGTCATTCCATTAATTAATCTCTGTTCTTAGTCTTTTTCTTAATTTCCTGTCACATGTTTTTACTTCTTTTACCCCTTTTACTAATTTGTTCATTTAATATTATTTTCTTGTTTTAAGTCCATCAGGTTTTACTCTTTTCACCATTTTTATCTCTATTTTTATCTCCAGTGTTTCCTAAAGGTAGCTCTTTTCTCATGTAATGTCTCGGTGTCAGGCCATGTCTCTTTAACAATATATCTTAAAATCTCACACTGTGTGCAGTTGTGTGTGTGTGTGTGTGTATGTGTGGGTGAGTGAGGGTGTGTGTCTTTGTGTGCTTGTGGGTCCATGGGTGTGTGTGTGTGTGTGTGTGTGTGTGTGGGTGGAAGGGTTGGGTTTTTGTCATTATTGTTGTTTTTAGCCTCTGTGAGGCACTTTGAATTGAATTTCTTTTTGTATGAAAAGTGCCATATAAATAAAGTTGAATTGAATTGAATTTGTGTGGTTTTGGCAGTTGTTTGGACATGTTTTGCAGCTATTAAAGTCACAGCAGAGACTCATACATCACACCAGAGTGGACTGAGCCAATGGGTTTCATATTGGCATGAACAGATTGGTCCAGATGCTGCAGCTTCACTTCACAGTGGTTTATCCAAGCTTTGGATTTCTCTTGCAGTAGCTCTGTCTTCCTATGAGGGGGTTCAGGCTGGTATTAGTCCTTCAGATGTTGACTTAATGGGATAACATCTCTAAATTACAAGTGCAAACATTAAAAATACACGGAACACGTAAATTGACCGAATTTTTAGCTGCAGTCAGGTTGTTGTGGGGGTCCTGTTTGATGGTCTCAAGATTGGGTCACTGCTTTTTGCAGATGACATGGTCCTTTTGGCTTCGTTGGCCTGTGACCTTCAGCCCTCAATAGATTGGTTCACAATCGAGTGTGAAGCAGCTGGGAAGAGAATAATCACCTCCAAATCTGAATCCATGGTTCTCAGACGGAAAAAGGTCAGGGTTGAGATCAAGCCCCAAGTGTAGGAGTTCAAGTATGTTGGGGTCTTGTTCCCAAGTGAGTGAAGAATGGAACGTGAGATCGACAGGCAGATTGGTGCAGTGTCAGCAGTGATGCTGATGCTAAACAGGTCTGTCATGGTAAAGAGGGAGCTGAGCCAAAAGGCAAAGCTCTCAATAGACCCGTCGATCTACATCTCTACCCTCACTTATGATCATGAGCTGTGGGTAATGACCAAAAGAACAATAGCAGGTACAGGTGGCTGAAATTAGTTTCTGTGCTCTCCCATAGAGACAGAAGCTTTGTCATCAAGGAGGGGCTCAGAGTACAGCTGCTGCTCCTCCCCTTGAGATAGGAGTCCGATGAGGTGGCTTGGGCATCTAATCAGGGTGCCTCCTGGACGCCTTGTTGGTGAGGTGTTTAGGGTACGTCGACCGGATAACGAAGTAGACAGTCAAGCCACCATGTAGCGGGTTATGTGCTGTGAGTGGGTGGTAATGCAAAATAGATTACCAACAGGGCGAGCGAGATGAGATAAGCCTTATTGGATAGTAATTTGTCCAACATTTTCCCTACAGCATTTACATTTCAAATGATACAGGAAACTGATGTTTGTACCACAATGTCAACAGGCAGTAGAGAATTGTGGCACACTCCTTTTTCTTTGATAATAATAACACTAATAATGCATCAGATTTCATATTGCACTTTATCAGAGACCCTCAAAGCGCTTTGCATTGGATACATCATTCATTTGCTCACACAGTCACACATGGTGGTGGACTGACAGGAATGTGGCTGCCAGTTTGCGCCTACGGCCACCACACAACACTCACAATCATACAACAGTGGAGAACACACTCTGGGAGCAAGGTGGATGAGAATCGAACCGCTAAACTTCCAGTAATTTGACAACCGCTCTACCTCCTGAGCTACTGCCACCCAACACCAGTGTTAGGGGATTTTAACTAATCAGGACCAAGTGCTCAACAAAGTCAGATAATAATTGTAGGATATTGTGTTTTAGCATTGTAGTGGCTTGGGTACCAGCATATGTTCTTTACACAATTTCTGTATGCGAGGTAGTCCAACACCACTGTCAAATGGCTAACAAGAGGTCAGTGTCAGGCTGAATAATAGAGTGGTAAGGAAATAGCCATGCATTCAGTCAGTGTATCAGTCTTTTGCCCCTTCAGCAGTAAAAAGGATCTTAAGGCTCTTTTGTTCACTTGGAGTTGGAACAAGATCAATCTTAATCAACTCAGTGGATGCCTTTGAAAGCATTTTCCAAGATGCTGCCAATAGGCAAACATGCACAGGGAGCACAAAGAGCTCCTGCACACTCATACATCTCAGGCAATGCTGGACACAATGACCTGTGAAATGTTTTAGGATGCTTTCTCTTTAAACATTATGTCAAAAACCCATTTCTGCTAGACAGAAACATACAAATCTACACCATGAGTCAACTAGCTGCATTCTAATCTGATCCCACATCACCGTCCCCCTCCGTCGACCGTGTCTGTCCCTGTGTTTGACTATGACAAACTGAAAGGAATGTCTTTTTATATTTGGTGTATCTGTTCCCAACACTACTGCTCATCTATTTCCCATCATTTTATCCAATTTCATGCAGCCTGCAGAGACAATGCAGACATTATCTGATTCTTGCCGCTGCTCTGTCCGGGATTTCACAGAGAGCCAGGGCTTCCATTGTATGATGGATCGTAATAGAGGGAGACATGGCACAGTTTTGATGTATTGGAAATGCAAGATCAGCTATATTCATTTCTGCAGATGGCTCCCCAATTACATTTAGGTGTCCATGCCACTTGTCATCTCACTGCTGCTGTAATATTATCTGTAGAGCAGAGCAGACTCACTGTCATATTGTTATTAGGTTTCACTGCTATGCAAATCATATGCTCCTCTTGCCCCTGACTACACCAGCTGGTTTATGCTCCATGTACAGAAATCCTGACACTTACGAAGGGTTATCATGAGGAGAAACCTCACTGATTCACATAAAGTCGACCTGGTGTCCTGTTTTACCTGAATTATGGATATTAGACATTTCTACGAGCGGGTTAGTTCAGGATATGGCATGTCATCATTGAGAGCCTCACCAGGAGACGGTTGCTCTAAAACTTCATCGTCCTCCTGTTAACTTTATTAGAAGTTTAACTTTTTAAAGTTGTTGAAAGAACCACACACACTACCTCCCTTTAGCGTCGTATTATTTGGGCTTTTTCATACCAGTTTTGTAAGTTTGGGAAATGACATGTACAAGCATTCATGGCCAATTTATGATGGGATGAAGTAAACATCAGAGGCCCAATGGGAAATTATTTTGGCTGGATACGGTAGTCTCATATCAGGGCATTAAATCACTGTTGTTTTAACACAGAAACTTTTGGTTCATGCAGAATTCCAGGAGAATATTTGATACTCTTTTGTTTACCTACAAATCTCAAACTATGCAGTATTGCCTAAATGTCTTTTATGGCCAACCCATGGCTATGTCCACTGATGAAAAGAGCCCAGCATTGAACCCAGAGGCAAACCAAGGCATGTACCAGAGTCAGACCAATCCTCATATGTTGTGCATGCTTAAATCTTCATGCCTCAAGGTTAGCACATACACTGTAAATCATACATGGGAAAGAGGGGAGTCCAAAAAC
Organism: Xyrichtys novacula; assembly: GCA_962446985.1. Classification (NCBI taxonomy): domain Eukaryota; kingdom Metazoa; phylum Chordata; class Actinopteri; order Labriformes; family Labridae; genus Xyrichtys; species Xyrichtys novacula. Next base: position 19,977,893 of record OY660879.1, on the reverse strand, counting down.
TTATTTTCCATGAATGAAAAAAAAAAAAAAACATCTCAAGGTGATATGACCGGATCTTCTTTTTGTCTTTCCTCCAGTCAGTGCTGCAAATCCTTATGGTCATTCCTAAATATTTATAAAGATGATGGAATATTTGTAGATGAAACAAAGTTTGATATCTGATCATTGTTATGCACTAAGATTATTCAAGTTTAGTTTGGATAACTGCTAAAATCTTAGTCGGGAAAGCTGAGGGGTCATCCAGAGGTCTGACAAGAGAAGAAATCTGGATACATCAGCCTGTCAAATATATCTCAGATCACTTTTACAAAATATATTCATTTGTCTTTTTTTTCCACCAAAACAGTCTTCAGTCTCTCTCTCCTCTCTCACAGTCGTGTTGCAGCAGGATCATTTCTTCTCTCTGTGCCTGTTAGAGAGTCTGCAGTTGTGGATGGCTGTGATTTGAAGTCTGAAATGAGTTGTTCATCTTTTGGAGAGACATGAGAGATTTTGAGGTTGTGTGCATTTGAAACAGGTATGGCCCTGCTGTTACCATGGTGTTGTGGATAATGTGCTGCTCTGCTGTATATTTGGTATTCTCAGATCCAAGGGCGAAGCTTGGAGTACTGCTTTGTGTAGTTGCAAAAATCTGCAGTTGGTACTCTTAAAGTTTCAATTGATTCTGTGGCAGATGACCAAGGACTTTACATTTGCAGATAAAGGGATTATAGTACTCATCACTAGTGAGTGAAAACAACTTAAACTTCAGGTTAATCCACTTAATGAGAAGGTGTTTGGTTGTAACGTCCACCCACTTGGTTGCAAATTGATGCTGTTGACGATGCTGTCGACTGTTAATTGGTTAAATATTGTGGTTATTAAGTTCATTCACTTAAGGGGCTCTATTTTCATGTCCGCCGATGAGGCGGCGGAGGGTGGTGGACCCCGTGCAGTGGTATTTTCGTCTGGCGGAGCCCGGCGTACAGCCAGTTTGGTATTTTCGTGAACTAAGACCCTGACAAATAGAGAGGACGATCATGGAACAAGCGTGTGCATAAGCGAATGGCGATGCTCGTAATAAAGCTAATTATGATATTAACTTTCATCATGTCCCCAAAGACATTAGTGTCCGAGAGATGAATAGCTCCTATGTTACCTGCCACTTCTACTACACTGGCAATGTAAGGCTACAAGCTAGCATGAAGAGGAGTGTGCAGAGCAGCGCTGTCTCCACCCACGACTCAGAGGTGAATTGCTAACGAGCCACTGGAGCTCTGCAGAAGAAAAGCCCTTGAAAATGGCACAGGTAACATGATTTTGGCTGAAATCTTCATAATCACAAATTAAAGACCACTGAAAACACTTCAAGTGGTTAAAAAAAAAAAAAAAAAAATCAGAGTGGGACTTTAAAGTTTGTGATCTTTACTTTAATCTTAAATAGAGGCTTTTATAAAGTTGATTTATGTAGTGGGCCAGTTGACATCTATCTGTAGAGAAACCTGCTGGGGCACTGCTGGCCTCATGGTACAAGCATGCCCCTCTGGTATTGAGGCTGCAATCCTCATTGCAGCAGTTTTGATTCCTGACCGAAGCCCTTTGCTGTTTGTCTTCTCCTGCTCTCTCTGCTCCGCCCATGCTCTGTTTCTTTTCAATCATCCTATCTTATAAAAGAGGAAAAACTCCCCAGAGGAGAAATGCTACTGGTGTGGCTAACAGAACTGCTTAGTTCAGGCTGTGGGAATGAATGCAATGATTAGTTTAAAAGCCACACACATCCACCCAGCACTGTGATTGATACACCAGCCTTATCTTGCAGGCCATGTGCAAGACTCCAAACACTGGTGTAGATAGTGACTCTTGCCAGAAACTGTGTTTTGGTTGAACAAAGTGCCTTTGTTCAATGACAGAGCACATGTGAACAGAACTGCTGTTACCATCACATTAACAAGTTAATGAGTCTGTTGTTTTCGATCCTCCAATCTCCATTTGGGAACTATACTGCGAGCATCACTGGATATTAAGGCATAATGAGCCTTTGGTGTTGGTATTGATCATTGCAATGTCTGAGGATGCTCTGCTGTGTTGCCAGGTTGCATATATCAATAGTGTTTGTCGCAGAGAGGGGCTGATGTGAAGGAAAGTCACACAAAGCAGACAAACTCTGCACTCATAGTTCCTCTTAATTTAGCTGTCATGTCAGAGGGTGTGACACGGCTGGAAAGGAGGCCAAGACTAGCGATGGCAGTAATCGTGGCACCACATTGGGACTTCATAGCAGCTGCACAGAGGTGACTTCATCTGCAGAGTCCTTTGAGAAGATGGCGAGACATGTCAGCCAGGGAGATGAGCTGCTTTTCAGGTGGTTATTAGAAGCCACCATGGGTCCCCCACCCTCACCCCATTACTCAGCTTTGCATCAGTGCCGACAGAGACAGCCAGACTATGACAGGTGAGCGAGAGCACCAACGGCCGTCAGCAGGAGGTGACTTATTAAAAGTAATGATTGCGTCTTATTTGATTGATGAGCCTGGGTTGACAGCAGCGACTGCACAGCTATATCTGCACCCTGACATGAACGGCATGCCAGGACGGTCAGAGAGTGACAGAAAACATGTCATTTTAATATTTAAATTCTACAGATACTGTAAAAGATATGGTGGGTAAAAGGCAGGGAAAAAAATGCAATTATTATTCAGGGAGTACAAGATGTTCAACTCAGAAAATCTTCACTTCAGTTTGGTATCTTTCTGAGGTGATGTCTGAGTCAGAGGACACTGATAAGTACACTGTATAAAAAAGGAGGCAATATAGCGCAGAGGTCAACCTTTCTTGTTTGAGTATAGCTCCTTCAGTCCTGATTCAAAGAGGCTAGTTAGAGCATTTAAAGCTAAAAATCAGTACCTTAAGGGGGGTTTTCAAGTTAGAGATGACTTTTGAGCTTCAACATTTCAGGAAATATACTTAATCATATTTTCACTGAGTGTGGAAGGACAGGTGAGTATCAGTGTGAAGCCTTAAAGAGGAGAGGAGAGGTTATTCTGTCACTTATTTGCAGCATGTGCATCGATTCTCACCGCCTCTATGTATGTTTTTTTTTTTTTGCTGATGATCTGTTTTGAAGTGTTTGGGTCAAAAACACAAGCCTGAAGGATGTCAGTTTAGTATTTGGCAGCCTATGGCAGAAATGAATTGGTTATACTATCTTTATGTCCATCCACCACTGACCTTTTTCTCCCGTCAATGTCGTATTAATATTTCTTCATGGAAATATTTATCATCATAATTTCCACCAACAAAATGAAGTCTGATGTTATTTTTACAGTTCTGGCGATGCAGCTGAGTGTGCAGTAAAACAAATACATGTACATTGCATTCACCACTGCATGCACAGCTAGGAACTGTGGTAAAAACTGCAATACAGCCTTTTAAATGAGAGCGTGTGTGTTACAAAATGAATACTGTCGTTTTGCCCAGAAGAAGAATGTTTGCTTTCTTGGCTTAAGGATTATGCCCCAGTATCATCACTTATGTAATGAATCCACTGAAAGTAAGGAATCACAGTGTAATCACAGGTTTCTAATGAATATTGCTGTACACATTTTAGTGTAGAGATATTAACACATGTAGTGACAGTGCAAAAACAACCAAAATGGGACTCAAACGGACAGACGTTTTCATCCTTAGGGTGTTTTCACACCTAAAAGTCCGAAACAAGGTCTGTGTTTTTGTTACTTTGTCTACATTTGGGTCGGCCTGTTTAGGTTTCACACTGTCACTATTGCAAACCGACTAACAGACTTTACATGACGAACCTATGTGATATCGTCATCAGCTACGTGCCTTGCGTGTCTCTGTGGTTTACGTTGATTGATCATTAGGCTGGGCGTGTTTGACGTCAACACTTTGAAAAGCGCGGGTCTTGAATAGTGTAAACATGGATGAAATCATCATTACCACCATCGTACTATTTTTGATTTTCTACCTCCAACAGCGACAACTTGAAGAGCTGTACATGAGGCTGGTCCGAGGAAGTCTCATGAATTTGAGACCACAACTTTATAGACATCAACAGGAAAGGAAAAGAAAAAAATGCAATCCTGTGAGTCATTGCAACAACAGCTCGGGAGAAAAGAATGTTCAGTAAAACTCTTGAAAGATAAGCTGTTAATAGTAAGGTTTAACTTGATCTACAATATTATAAAATTTCACTAATTAATAATGGATTTTTTCAAAATAATGCTTTCACACTGTGCATGAACCAGACCATGGTTCAGTTTGGTCCAGACCAAGACCACCTCTTTTGGTCGGACCAAGGTCCAGCTGTTTGGTCCAGACCAAGGTCCTGGGGAGGTTTCACACCTATCATATTGGTTCGGACTAAACAGAAAAGTCTGAAAGTCCGGATCAAGTGACATAGGTGTGAAAGCCCCTTTCGACCAAGACTAAACCTGTAACAACTGCTCAAATGAACACTAGTGGGGTTTGGTTCAGTTTCACAGTAAACACCAGATGTGGTGACTTCACAGCATCCTCAAGTCTTCCAAGTCAGGATCTTAGAATACAAACTATAAAAAAACAGAAAAAACATAAACTGTGTTTAGTTGTTCTGAGTGGAGTTATTCCAGCAGAAAATTACAGTATTTTGTTTGTTAAATGAGTCCTTTAGGATGTCCCACTTTGTCCCTCATGAGTTCTTTCTGCTTCCATGGTCCGAGGGAAAAGATTTGAGTCACCCAGAGCTACCGGATCATCCCAAACTGGTTCAGAGTGCCAGAAAAAAAAGTCATCCACTTTACTAATTTGATGTAATTTCGGTGTGAAGAAAGCATGAGCCTCCACTGCTGTGCTCTCAGCCCAGAGTTTCTGCTGTTGGTTTTATCCATTATGTTACAACTGCCAGTCAACTGAGTTGTTTGTACACAGACATCCAAGGCCTAGTGCTGTCTTGCATGATTACACTAATGACTCATGCAGAGATATCAACATGGTCTTGAACTGAGCAGATAACAGAAATAGCAGAAATCTGTATGCAGAGCTTGTTCTGTAAAAGATCAAGTTGGGTGGAAGTATTTTTTCTCTCGTTCAGTGTTTATACTAACGCAGAGAAACCTCATCCTGACTCCAGCTCTGCACAGACACCAGATTTTTATCAATGTTCTCTCGTCACTTTTGCAAAAAGAGCCCATGAACCCGATAGCACCGCTTTTGCATAAAAGCCAGCCAGGAGCTGCTGTATATAATGATGGATTACTCTGCAAAACTGTGGTCAGATCCTGATAGTCCCAGACTCTGCTGTGCACTTTCTTGGTTAAAGAATCCTCTGCCTCATCCTAATGGAGCCTGAAACACGAGGAAATGATCCTTACAGAAGGAAAAGCCTGATGGTTCATCAGGATAGGCCCCTTTTGTTCAGAAGGTTATTTAAAAGGCAAAGATGAAAGGCTGACGAGGACAAAAAGCCCTACAGTGATCGATCAGGCCCTCAAAGTAGAGATAAAAGTGTCCGCCTCTTTGACCATCTTCTCATATATTTCATTAGACCCAAGAATTCTTCAAAACACTTTCCAAATTGAAGGCAACAATGTTGCTCAGAGTTCGCCAGGGATTTAATTCACTCAAAAGGGTGTTTTGTCTTTGATTCCGGATAAGTTTCTCACTTCCTCAATTTCCCATTTCTCATTTTTATCTCCCAGGCTCCCTTTATAGTTTTTCCCCTCATCTTTTACCCTCCTCTCTAAGAGCGTAAATACCATTCTGGCAGCACTGACTCCACTCCTTTGTGTCCCATTTCTGTGTGTGTTGTCTTGTAAAATAAAATATTATACAGGCATAGTAAACTTACATTAGGGTGCAATGATAAATACGTTCCATAAACCTCCTAACATGTCACATAAATGGCAGGATTTGTTTAATGCAACATGAAATATTTTCAAGAAGTGAGGATGTTTAGGTTGGATGGGATGCTAGCTCGCTGTGCAGATAGTGGAGTGGTGTGTTAAAGCCTCAATGATGAGTGAGTCAGCTGTGCATGTGTGTGCGTATGTGTGTGTGTGTGTGCGTGCTCAAACGCCTCATTTCCCATAGTCAGTGCCAACCCTGTCGCTAATGCAGCAGCCCTCTGCATTATTTATCCCCACAGCAGTACAACCACTTCTCAGCAGCAGAGAAAGTGCACACCTTGCAACTCAAAGACCTTTTTCCATAAACTTTACTCCGGTAAGCCTTGAGGATAAAACTCCACTTCTCTTCCCCCTTTACCTCGACCCCTTTAGGCTCCCTATCCGCTTCATTCTCATCATAAAGCCAGCTCAAATCTCTCCTGATGGATATTGATTTGTCAAACAACGACAACACATCACAAGGGGGCGGCCCCGTGCACAAGTGTAACCTTGACACTTGGCGGCGCATCATGACAACTGATAAAACTGGTTGGCTGACTGTTGTGTTTAACATTTCAATTTGCCCTCCGGTGCTTTTCACTCTGCGTCCCGCCTGCCAGCAGAGTAAATGGGATGAGCAATACAAGTGTCTTATTACCTGCTTATTCTGTAATGGAAAAACACAAGAGGGTGACAGTGAAATGTCATCCAGCAAAGTAGAAGCACTGATCTCAGGTAGTTTGAACGTAAAGAAATGCATTTTTGTAAAAGTGCTGGAACCACACAATGCACACAAAGTAATGGAGAAGTCAGCATGTTTGCGCGTAGGAACATCCTCCCCTAGATGCTACCACCATACCCAGACAGGACATTATATTCAAACCGCAACACACTCATCATCTTGTCTTTTGGTTTATTGATTTTAACAGAAAAATCTCCAGCAGCAGCATTGTGCTCATGACAAAGCTCCATAATGGTAAAGCTCCTATAGGGAGAAAGCATAGATACGCCTTTGCTGTGTCAGTAATGTTCAAAGCAGGATTTAAAAATAAGACGTTGCACTTCGGGGTATTTTGATGGCTTGGATGCCACAATGGTAGAGGGAGATAATAAGTGGCCAGTGGGAATGGCAGCTCAAAGTAAAGAAAAGAAAGATAGCATCCTCTTTTCTGTGGCTGTAAGCTGCCAGTTTTCTTTGGCGTCACGTCAGCCAGCCATTTGCAAAGCAGTGATAACAGAATAGGATTGTATGTGAGAAAGCCAGATGAATTCAAAATGGTAGAGGTCTTTGAGAGGCAACAAAAATAGCTCATGGACTCAGGACGGAGTAAGATATTTAGAGATAAAGCTGTTAAAACAGCTGAACTTTATAAGCTGTTTTCTTTGTTTCATAAAATATATTTTTGCCTCTTTGAATTACCCCAAAGCGAGTCAAGGAACCGGATTTGTGGGCGGCTGATGCTAACAACTGACCTTTCATCATGACAGGAATATCAGCTAATGGCCATATCATTTTGACTCCTTCACAGTGGGAGGCCCTACACGGTGAGCAGGCCAGGTCATGCTATGTTTGCAGCTCTGCGCTTCCAGACATTAACACTCCTACTGCTGTGAAATGCTAATGAGACGTTTTTGTTGGTCAAAAGGAAATTTAATTGGCAGTATAGCTGCTGCATCCGGCTCAGGCTGGCAGGTCGGCTCTTACACTTCTGGTTTCGGGAGGGGAGACCATTTTGTATCTGCAGCGATTGAGTTTGACTCTTCTGACATTTACACAGTACGGTGTTGTGTATATATGTATATACAGTAAGAGGAGATGAATTCAAGACAAAGGAGTTCAAGAATAAATGTAAACCCTTCTCAGAGGGTAAGCAAGGTTAAAGCAGCATTATTGTTCCTTTCTTCTTTTGGGGGTACGCAGTAAAAGAGCTCAAAACACAACACTGAATAGGTCATACATTATAGCTTTTATTAATGTGTATGAATGTTTACATTTCTCACCAATGAATGCAAGTCCTGTATCCGCTCTCCTTTTGTTCTATTTTTGGATCCAGCAACTCCTGAGATTTTTGAATTTAGGCCACGTTTATTGTGCATGTCTTATCTGTCTTGACGGTTAATTTAGTAAATGGAGGCAATAAATCCCCCAGTTTGTGCTATGCTTACTGAGAAAGCCTAGAAAGCTGCAATTAATCTAGCTCAGTGTGCAATTTGAGGGAAAATGTACACACTGCAATATGTCTCCTCATTCATGTCATTCAGTATTAATGCAATCAGTTTTTTTTGGATACCATAGTGTAGGTTTGTGTAGCTCACATTTCAACTGACCATGGGGGCCCATATCCTAGCAGGAATATATAGATCCTATATGAGCAGCTACGCCATGTAAAGAAAGTCAAGGCAAGTTTGTTTCTAAAGCACTTTCCAGCCAACAAGACCATTCATTGCTTCACAACCTCAAATGGTAGCCTTGGTATCAGAACAACACACTCTGCAGCTGCACCAAGCCTTCAGTTGACAAAGAGAACACTGACATCAAAGAGAGGTGTTTCTCACCGTCTGCAGTTGACTTTGACACATACAAAAAAGATCTACAAAATTTTCTTAAAATGGCTCTCAACATACCCTTCAATTTAGTCACCAGTGTCTGCCATGCAGGAAAGGTACAGAAGGCTGTTTGCCGCCTGCAAGTAAGATATTTTATACACCATATCAGACCTTATTTGTGCATTCAAACAGATAAGCACCAATGCTGAGAAACAAGATTATTATAAAGGTATATGTTTGGAGCAAAGCTGCTAAACGAGAGGTGATCAAGTTACAAAGAGATCAAGTAAAGAGAGTAAGCACCATGAGAAAGTGAACATTATCTGTAAGTATTTACTAATAATTATTTTTATTTTTATTATTATTTACTGATAAAAGCTGGCTGCCTGTTGAAAATTAGTGGAAAAGAAAAAGATAATTCAAATGTTTGTCTCTTGGAGCAACGACTTCCTCAACTACTGCTGTTTGCAGTGTTGTGTAAAAAAAATAAGATACTTGCTGCCACAGTTTAAAAGCAGATGTTAATATTGATTGAATTACACTGATATTGTATCTAAGGGTTAAACTTTATCTCTTTGGGTTGTCATAGTGCTAAAGCTGAAAAATGATGGTACTTCCCTTAAATGCACTGTCGGATTTCGGCTGAATAAAGAAAATGTTCTGAAAACAAGGTCGATGAAAGCTGCTCAAATGGCTAAAAGAAGTTCAAATGCAGGAAAATTCCGAGTTGGATTGTTATTCTTCGCTAGTGCTGGACGATAATTCGATTAACAATATATATCGATCGATAGACGTGTGGTGCGATAGAAAAAAAACGGGTCGATAAAAAGTTCGATAGAAAAACACAGTTTCCCTTTCTTTTTCATCATAGCCTATCATGTAGCTTTTACTACAGTCATTACTTCCTCCCAACCAATCACAAACGCAGACCCAGGTACGCTACGGCACCAAGCCCAGCCCCTATCAAACCACAACAGACAGCACGTGTATTAGAAAAAAGGATACAGCAGGGAGAAGCGGAGGACATTGTCCCGAAAAAAGGTTTCAGTAGTTCACCAGCATGGCAATGTTTTGGTTTTTAGAAGTCTGACAAAAAGCGAACAGCGGTCGTTTGCAAAATTTGCAGAGAATTAGTAAAAACCAAGTCTGGTAACACAACCAACTTGTTTTACCATCTAAACCGATCGCACCCGCAGGAGTACGAGCTGTGTCGGCCGCGCCGCGGCTCCACGTCATCGTCGGAGGAGGAATCCTCTGGAACCGCTGCCAGCACCAGCACAAAGCAAGTGAAGCAGACCAAACTGGACTTCGTTTCTTGCCAAAAATACGACAAAGTGTCCGAGCGGCATAAGGACATCACCCATGCAGTAACATGCTCCATAGCGAGGGACATACTGCCAATAACTACCGTTGAAAAGCCTGGCTTCGACCAGCTTCTAGCCACTCTCGACCCGCGATATGAAGTGCCCGGCCGCAAGTATTTCTCAAACACAGCGCTTCAGGCATGAAAATGGGTCAGGGGTTGAAAAGGTGAGAAGGGTGCGGAGGAAATACGTTCAAATGAGCTCATATTTTACAAAGACGCGAGTATTTGGATCATGGCTACTAGCAGGGGTGCATTCGGCAGGGGTGCATTCTACGACATAACACCGGCGTGGATAACTCCTGCTTCTCGTGCTTAGTTTGTGTATTAAGTCAATCACATGATAATTAAAAAAAATAAATCTCCCGACCCCGGGAGAAATATTTCAGTGTTCAGACACCAGGCTGTGGGCAGTTTCCCACACAGTTAAAACTGGTAGTATGCTATTCCCACCTAAAGCTATTCTGTTTATTTATATATTTGTTTGTTTTATTTTCATCAAAAGACTATTTAAATATTTATTTATCAGATTTTCTGGTCACTTTAGTCTATGTTTGTCAGTATTTACTGACGTCACTCAGGCCACTTAAGTTGATTTCTTTTTTTTTTTTAGTTCTTTTTTAAAAAACTTTCAGTTGTGGTAAAATAAAAAAGGTGGTTGAATAAAGGTTTGAATTTGAATTCAGTGCTTGTGTGTTCTTTATTAAAAGTAGGTCATTAAGCAATAGCATAAAACATCCAGGGCTGCAATTAAAATATATGTTAAATAATTATAATAATTATATCGATAATTATCGATATCGATCAATATGATTTATTTTTTATCGATATGCTTTTTTTCTATATCGTCCAGGCCTATTCTTCGCTACCACATGCCGGGCCTTTAACATTGTATAGCTGTTGAATAGTGCAGTGCGTAGTATTTAGTGGTGGCCTCTGCCATTTTCTATGGAGTGGTCTGCTGGGGGAGCAGCATCACAGCAGCTGACAGGAAGAGGCTGGACAAACTTATGAAGAAGGTCAGCTCTGTCCTGGGATGCCCTCTGGAACTTGTGGAGGAGGTAGGGGAGAGGAGGATCACAGCCAAGCTGTCCTCCATGCTAGACAGAGACTCTCACCCCCTCCAACACACACTCACTGCACTGAGGAGCTCCTTAAGGGACAGGCTGCTCCACCCAAAGTGTATGAAGGAGAGGTATCAGTCGTCACTCCTTCCTGCAGCTGTCGGACTCCACAGCAGAAACCTCAGTGTGCAATAAATCACATTATATTCTTTACACATGTAAATAAGACTCATGTGCATAACCTTTTTTAAACTCTAAGTTTCTTTATCCTTTAATTTCTCTTTTTGTATCTGTACAATGCTGCTGTAATTTTGGAATTCCCTCCCGTGGGACTATTAAAGAAATATCTTAGCATACTCTTAGTGACAATAAACAGAACACACTCTGTAGAAATGGGATGTTATATTTGTAAGTGTATCAAAAGTAGGGTGAAGAGTGATTGAAGATAATTATTAGTATAATAATCTAATAAATACAATGTAGTATGAGGGCCACATTAAAAAAAAAAAAAACATTTTTAAATCTTTGAGATTAAAGTTATTATTTAGGAGAATAAAGTCATTAATTTATAAGAATAAAGTCGTAAAGTTACCTGTCGTGGAGGAGGGTTGTTAAAATCAGCACTGAGGAGCATTTAGATGAACTGTACTTCAGTACAGGTTTCACAAACATGGAGATACTTAATCCTTTGGTTACACTGTCAAGAGTATCAGAACTTTAAAAAGAATGTATGAGAAATGCTGCTTTTGTGGAGGGGAAAATGACTGGAAATGGCTGTACAGAGGCTAAATTCATCAATGCAGCTGTTAATAGCAATAGCATAGGGCTTTAGTTTATCATATGAGTTTATATGCCATGAGGTGTTGAGGTCTCTGCATATGTAGGTTACTGACTTACTGTAATCATCGGGTCTATCTCGCCTTTATAAAAACCTGCTCTATTTTGGCGAGTGTCTGTCTTCGTCTGTAGTCAAACCACAAGATATCAAAATCTTCCCGGATAAAGCAATGCTGCTTTTTGATTGGCTGTTCACGAGATATACTTTATTTGATTGGCTTGCGCGTGGCATGCAGCTTCTGAACTCTCAGAGGAACTCACTTTATTCCTACCTGTTCCATTGTTACAGAGGTGCAACTTGGTGGACATCACCGAGTTCATTTAAATGCGTGAGAAATTCAATGTGTGGCGTGTGAGCGTGTGAACGGGTGGGAATGCGTGTGTCACACGCCGAATGCGTGAGACTTGAGAGCCCTGCATAAAGCAGAACAAACTCTGCAGAAATGGGATGTAATTTTTGTATAATCGCCTGAATCTTAAGTTCACTTGGCACTTTAGTGATGGTAACAACAAATGATCATACTTATCATGCATCACAGCAGCTACACCAAAGGGAAAGGATGAGCATTTCAATCGATAATCTGACTGGCTGATACCGTAAAGTGCTCCCATTTCACACACTGTACCTTTAAGGTGAACTTATTGACAAGAGTACCTTTAACAACATGAAAGATGACACTTTCACACCCAATAATCAGAAATAAATCCATGTTGGGCTGTTTTGCAGTGGCATTGATTGATAGTCACCCAAGAAGGTTATCATGGCTTGGTGTTAAGAGGCGACTTTATTCGTCATTGACAGAGACGACAACTGCAGCTTATTAGCACAGACAGTCATGGTCAGTGTTATCTATGTGCCTTCACCTCGGGCTATTCACTTGTTACATCATAATTGATAAGCTTTCCAACCTGTATGTGTTTTTCAGTCCAAGCCATATCTCCCTTTGCTACTCTACATATCTGGACAGGTTTGAGAACTCATTAATGTCTCCTATCTGACAGCTCAACCGGAGGCGAGGAGTGAGAGAGAGAAAGAAAGAGACAGAGACCGGGTCAGTTGTGAGGATTTTCCAAATAACAGAACCCCACTGTCGAGGTCGTCTCTGTCATCTAGCGGCCAAGAAGCAATGCAGGCTTTGAGTCAGGGTGAGGTCTAATGGGATGTTGACCCAGCCCCCCATCCTGTCTGTCAAACATCATCAGTCTTGACAAAGGCAGTGAAAGAGGGGTGAGCATGTCCTCTTTGAAAGCTATTTTTCCTTATAAGAAAGCAAGTGCAAGAGAGCTGTTGACAGACGACCCTAGGGAGCCAATTTCATAGAATAGCCAAAAAAAGCTATCAGGGGAGGAACACTCAGGCCACTCTGGGTTTACGCAACACACACACACACACACTATGCATATAACTATCTGTTGATTGGCACCAACAAAAGTAGTAGTTTTTCAACCAATTACCCAGAGAAGGGACATTTAATCTCTGGAAAATGGTGTAAATGAATTTAATCTGAGGCATCATTAGCTTTCATTTTGGTGAAGTCAGGGTTGTGTAATCTCAACACACTATTTCTACTAATGAAACTCTGTGCTTTAAAGTCGTGCTTACGCTGAAGACGACTACCACCGCAGAGGCAATCCTTTGTCGATTCCCATGTGGAAGAAAAGCACAAAGCCGGCCACTTCTTGTTCCTGCAATCGAGGAGAGATGGCACCATGAATATTTATCTGCTGTCCTCTCCTCTACACTTGGACAATTTCAGGTGTGTCATTTATTTTGTGCAGATTCCTATCAGTCAGGACTACCTCTGCTCAGCACAGGTGAATGAACCTGTAATGTGGTACTTCATATTCTTCTGATCCGCGCCACCTCTTGCAGCGTGGCATTAGCCAGCCGATCAGTCATGTCTGTAAACCATCCACAATAGGGCCAAGTGTCAATAAAGGAGGAGGAGCATGAAATGAAAAATCCATTAATGCAATGTGAAAAAAACACAGGTATTGGAGGTGCTCTTTGCTCTCTATTTTCTTGTCTTTTCAGCAATATACATCGACATCAGGGATAAATCTGAAAAGCTTTTTAAAAGTAAAGAGAAAGCTTTTGTTCCCAGCTCAGAAATTTCTTGAACAAAAAAAAAGAAGGTTCAAAGGTAGTAGCTTTGATAGATCAAATTCCAGCTCCTGCAGTAATTTAAGAAGCACAGTTTGTTGGCTGAGTGCCTCTTGATCCACATTAACACATAATTACAATCATCACAACCAACCTTTTTTTTTGCTCCATCCACACAGCAGACCAACAGCTGCCTCCAGGCTGTCTGCTATTGTGTTAAAATTGTGGGATTAAAGGAATGGCTCTCTTTTTTTAATCCTAAGGGTTTTTTCACTATTGGACAAACAGGATAGAGTAGGCTGTGAGGAAACAACAGGAGAACACACTGCATTGACTACATTTGCACTTAATTACCTTGATAAGTGGAGCTTGCCTGACAAGTGCAATTGTCCTGCATTCACTGCTGCACTATTGAGTTGGAGATGTCAAAAGGTCTGGAAACGAACAAGTTTCAGGGTCACAATATTGTTTTGTTGTCGGCATAAACATTAAATATCTAACAGCCTTTGACATGTACAGTAAAATCCAGAACACCTCAGACACAAACCAGAACCAGTTTGAGAAAAAGGTTAAAACTGCACTCTTGTGTGAAGACCCCCTTTGTATTCAGCAATGTGCAGTTTTTATACAAATGTGTAGCTCTATCTACCATCTGTTATTGAATCTCCGGCAGCTCCTTTGAGCACAGCAAAAAATGAGGATGCTAAAAGAAATCATGAAGAGGGCATTCATTTGACACGTATTTAAAACTCAAAGTTTCATCTGTAATAATGGATGAGGTGGACTCTAAAGGGATATTCCGGCGTAAATTTAAGTTATGGTTAAACACACTGTAACACCCAGTTAGACACCCCCTCAGGAGATTAATGTTGCTATTGCTTGCTTCTCTAGTTATACCAACTTTAGTAATGACCGTGCAAAATCATTGCAGTTTTGACTATACTTTCATTAATATCTAAGTTTTAATGTTACACAAAGCATACAGCATAAAAAGAATGTAACTGGTTTGTTTTGTAACTTTAAAAAGAGTTCACTTCTCTGAAAGGTAGAACCCAACAGTACACTACTGTCTCCTTTTTTATTTTGCAGATATGAGTCCAGACAGGCTCCTACAAAGCCTGAGAGTTCAGATTGAGGAGAGGCGGCTCAGTGAACAGCACTGATAAACATTCAGGATGAGCTGAATATCACTGATTTGAATCTATAAGTAACACCAGAGTATCAAACTAATGTTTAAATTTCAGTGCAGTGGAGAGGGGTCCAGAGGGCATTGCTGGTCTTGGATTATTACCCCGTTTCCAGTAACCTCCTTGATTGGTCTTGTGATCACTATTCATGAGTGGAGACCTCTCAACTACGGTCTCATTTACATGTTTGTTCATGCAGCACACATGCTTTACAGTGTGTATAATTTTGTAAAAGGAAAAAAACAGCTGCTCTCTGCAATTTCAGCTCATCTTTTATTCATGAATGCCTTATAGGCATTTGGTGGTGGGGTGGTGCAGAGGCATTAGTGGAGGAGCGGGGTGAAATGTTATCCACATGCAATTCTTCTTTAAGGTGTGTGTTATTGTTTTCTTTAACAACATATTGAACAGAAGATCGAGGTAATTGCAGGGTCCTCTGCTTTTAAACATTTCCATGGAAAATTGCCTGTGTTTGTTTACCTGGTGTATGTTTGTCAGAGCTACACAGAGACATCTCCTTAATAGAAGTGCTGCACACACAGAGATGCTGAAGTCTACTGCAGGCAGAGAGGTGCAGTGTCAGAATGGAGCTGGAGAAAACCTCCCTGCAGTTTCTGGAGTTTATTGCCCGACTTGTCCTTTAGCAAGACACATCACACCTGTTGCAATGAGGTTCACATGTATGTGTCTGTGTCTGGCGATTATAGTTGGATATATTTGCTTTAAAAGGTGATATTTTCAACCTGAAACTGCTGTAAGAGAGAGGGATGAGTTAAAGCCTTTCCAACTCATTAAATGCAAGTTCAGTCAGGAGGCACATCCATCTTTTCTTCATCATAATTCAGACAAACTAAACTGCACAAAAGTAACACTTACACTACCTCGATGATCCAATTTATTTCCTCTGTGATGACAGGATCATAAATCTTTATTTAATTTTAAAGTTCTCTCCCTGAATTATAAAATATGGATGTTTTTTCCAGTCTTTCAGTCATACAGTGAAGTGAGTTTCTGACTTAAATGGGTATATTGATGGTTATGTAACATTTAAACACCTTAAGCATTATGGGAGTTTCTGTCACTGTTGAATCCCTGAAGGCGATGACAAAAGGAGACGTCACTGATGATATTTAAGGTCCTTTGCTGCAACCTTGTTAGATATATTATTAAGAGAAACCTACTGAAAGTAAGATAAGAAGAACTATAATGATCCCCAAAGGGAAATTCAATAAGAATTCACTTCACTTGAATTTCACTTTTAAATGTGTTAGATTTTGCTTGAGCTGTATATTTCTACTAAAAATCGGTAGTCTTATTTTCTTACTTTTGCACACTTTCTTTGAAAAACAGTATCCAACTTGGCTCGGCTCTATGAATAGAGGAATATGACAGTTTTGTTTTTTTGTTTTTTTTTATGCTATCATACCCTTTAAAATATCTGCATTTGACATTTCTGTCATTTTTTGATCATACTAAAATAACTTCAAATTTAAAAGTCCTACACTATGTACTGTATCTTGTGTGGATGTAGCAGAGTAGCTATAATAATTCCAGAAATCATCATCAGACATGTCCGGTTACTGTTGCATACACACTCAAATAAAACCAGTTGGAAAAAAACTGAAAACTACTGAAAGTTTTAAAGGTTCAGTAAAAAAGACAGAGACCTGGATAGTTCATTTTTGTCTGTTGCAGTGCTGCTAAGTGTGTGACTGTTCCAGGGAATTCTTTAGATCTGATAATGTGAGAAATCCTATTAAAGCTCATCATCATGGAAGCATGTTTTATGTCTGAATGACCGCTCCTGGCTATAAAAGAGCCTCTCAAATTGGCTGTATCAGTGTGTAATTAGCAGCGTGTGCTGCAGTCGAGTGCATACTGGATTGTGAGTCATCTCTGACAAGCTCCCTCTCTCCATCTGTCTCTCCTTTAAGGTGTTCACCAGGTACGGGAAGTGCTACATGTTCAACGCTGAAGAGGAAGGGAAGACGCTCCGAACCACCATGAAGGGAGGGACTGGGAACGGTCTGGAGATCATGCTGGACATCCAGCAGGACGAGTACCTGCCAGTGTGGGGGGACACAGGTGGGCCTCAGACACCTCATTCAAAAGCAGCTGTTATAACTGATTGTGTTATTAGCATGTGCTGTAGAGGCTGGCATGCACTGGTCTGGAGATCATCAGGCAGCTCTTCCTCTGCCTTTATTCGTGTTCTTTAGTTGAGTTAATTCCCAAAGTGAAGTCTGGATTCTCTTGTTAGATTTTTCATTATCATTCTCACTTTTCAGGACAATGTAGCTCCTCCATCATTGATATCTTCTTTCACTGAGTGACTCCTACCTGAGCTCTACATGTCCTCACATTGCACCCGGTTCATCGAGTGGACAAATGTGAAACTGCACATCAGAGCTTTCCATGTATGAGTCAGTCCCTCCTGTCACGAACAACCTCTTTTCATCCAGACTAGCATTGTTTTCCCTCCACTGAGCAAACACGGTGTCACTCCGAATATTTGTTTCATGTCACATATACGTCAGTTTTGTATGAGCTGGAACACCTTTTTTACAACTCTAACTGTTTTGTTCTCTCGTTCTATTGCATCTTTCATTTGCGTTTATCTAAGTAAACCCAATCTAAACGGATGCCTAATTATCATCGCCTCAAAGTGAATTTGAGATGATGAAAATCAAATAAAGAATTTAAAGCTCTGTTTCCCCAAATATGCTCCATGCCAAGCCTTGGGGCCACACATGTTTTTTTTTTTTCCCACTTTTATTTAATTTAGTCATAATTAGCACAGAAATGATTCAGTGTCCTCCTGATGGAATCACTCAGGGGACAGTTTCACACCCAGAAAGTCTTATTAAATTATGAAGCAGATAGAGCTCCAGAAATGTGTGAAATGGTTTTAATCAGCTTTAATCAGCTATGAATATCTGCTTGAATATTATGAATGTAAATCATATGAAATCTTAGTCATATCTTGTTATGTCTAAGCTTTTTTTTTTTTGCTAGTTCTTCTTGATTTTACATTTTTTAAAGTATTGTTGTAAGCCCAACTCACCATATTCTTCAAGCCTGTATGATAGAGGCATTTGAAGTGAAATCTGGAGATGAAAAAAAAGAGATTTGTAATAAGATTTGTCATAACAATTTGATAACTTTCTGCTTGTATCTGCAAAGTGGCTACGTGCTAACATTAGTTGTTAGACTGTTGCTATTGGAAATCAATGGTGTTATCAATAGTCACTCAAGATGTAGATCAATAAATACTAGACATGATAAGATGTAATGCAATCTTTTTTTGCAATAACTGCAGCATAATCAACTGGGGCACAACATAAAGCAGCTCCAACCTGAACATGTAATGCATGGATTCTGTTGCCATGGTTTCTGTCCACAAACAAAGAGGAAGCCAGGCTTTATCATCACAGTTAGTCGTGCAACTAGCAATGCTTTTAACCTTAAGTCAAGGTCTGAACACAAAGTTCTGTTGTTGTTTTTCTTTTCCATCAACCACAAGAGCTTCAGACCACATGGAAACTGAGGTCATTATGCAAGTGCTGTGCATTGCTCGGGGTTGTGACATAGTTTAGCAACAGTGATGTTTAAGAAGCAGCAGTATCTTCAGGTCAGTTCAAGTTAGTGGTCAGGACAGTTAACCTAGCCTGGCTGGGCCATCCAGTTGCGTGAATCACTTGACGTTCCTTCCCACAACAGTCTGGACTTCGGTCATTTTTGCCAAGCTTAGCTCCAAGTATTCCAGGCTGGCAACAATAAACTTCTGCTTAGGTCTCTGGGAAGAGGTAAAAGGATACACTTGACAGCCATCTTGCTTATTATTACCCATCATCAGTGTATTCTTCATCCCTGGAGTCCAGAACAGCTGCTTAATAACTGAACTAACTTTAACTTTCCTCCTGTGTTAGCTTTTATGACGCACCCCCTATGTTAATGGATTTCGACTGGTGTCTTAAATCAGCTGCAAATTACACTCAAAACAAATCTCTATTATCCAATTTGGTTCTCATCTTTAGGTTACATTATTAGGCTTCATTATCCATGAAAATATGGAAGAAATCGTTTATATCCGCAGAAGACATCGGATATAAACTGATTGGCCCGGTTATTTTCTGATTTCTAATACACGCTCCCAGTTGGCCGAAGTCCAGACTGTTGTGGGAAGGAACGGCAAGTGATTCACGCAACTGGAGGGCCCAGCCAGGCTACAGTTAACCCTCCTCCTGTGTCAAGGTTGGGCTTTTGACCCATCTTTGGTTTTAAATGCATAAAAAAAACCACATTTTTTTTTTTTGCATTACAACTTTGTGACCTCTATTCTAATAAAATTCAAAAAACATTTTTTAATTTATTAAATTACAAAATGCTCTGGTTAAAATTATGGCACTTGTCTTGTTAGGGTCGCTGTGGACCCAGTCAGATTATTAAACAATAATCAGAGCCAAAACTAAAATCACAAGTACACTGCCAGGCAACACATTGACAGCCAGATCCTCTTCCAGTCATGTGAGATTTGGGGGGTTGTCATTTTGCCATGTTTTTCCCTGCACAAAAAAACAACAACCAGCATGTTCAGTCATGTGAGATCAATTCAGTATAGATGTGAGGGGTATAATGACACAAAAAAGCCCAGAGGCCCACACCAAAAAATATTATGTCGCAATATTTTCATGGATAATGAAGCCTAATAAAGTAACCTAAAGATGAGAACCAAATTGGATAATAGAGATTTGTTTTGAGTGTAATTTGCAGCTGATTTAGGACACAGGTCGAAATCCATTAACATAGGGGGTGCGTCATAGAAGCTAACACAGGAGGAAAGTTAAAGTTAGTTCAGTTATTAAGCAGCTGTTCTGGACTCCAGGGATGAAGAATATCCTGAGGATGGGTAATAATAAGCAAGATGGCTGTCAAGCGTATCCTTTTACCTCTTCCCAGAGACCTAAGCAGTAGTTTAGTGTTGCCAGCCTGGGATACTTGGAGCTAAGCTTGGCAAAAATGTCCACAGTGCAGCTGAGTGCAGCTTCTTGCAGCCACAGTCCCCAGTCAGCAATGTAGCTAGCAGTAAAATCAGTTGACTGTATGATGTTGGGCTCAGAAAACACAGGAGCACTGACTACAAAGCCTGTTAGCCATTAGCAGTTACCATTAGCCGCAGGCATCCTAGAGCAGCCTCACAGAAACCCAGCTGTGGTCCCCTGAGGTAACGGTGATAATGGTTTTGACGTCCTCACAATGTGTCTTTGCCATTAGTGGTGTTAAGAGTCTACTTCAGTCTCTCGTGGCTGCAGAGGTCTTAATGTTACTCCCTAACTATTCCACTCTCCCATCTGAACATTAAGTTCAGTGTCTGGACTTCTTTTTTGTCTTATTAATAATTAAACTGTGTTGCTCAGTGTCTCTGAAGACTCGAGGTGCCTCGGTTAAAACACAACCATTTTCAGTGTTTGTCTTTTTTTGCAGTTGTTTTCTAATTTTGTCTGTTTTCTGCTTTGCTTGCATATTTGCTGGGAATACCATAGTGGAAGCCTTCTGGAGCAGGGTTTTTTTTTTTTTTTTTTTTTTTATAAGCAGTGCATTCCCACTGTTGCATTTGTTTTCACTTCTGCAAGAGTTGATGCATTTGCATAATTTCTGCAATTGCAGCATGTTTCCCCCAATAACAATCATTCTAGCTTTTGCAGCCCGGCTTCCTGTGTTGGACACTGTTTAATGCTGCACTCATTTGACTGGCATTATAGTAATGCTACTAACAATAACACAGTGAATACTAACAGATATCATACATTATAATAAAGACTTTTTAGAGGGTTAGGGCTCATATAACCTGGAACACTAAAGGTTGACATGGGCATTTCATCACAAGGATTAAGTTAGAAAATCAGTATTTAACACCTCTTCCTCACAATTGCCAACATGTTTTTAGAATAGCACTGGCCCCCTTTGTTAGCTCATCTAAATTTTTGTTATACTTATAAATGTGGACATCAAATTAATTTTGCTTTTGAATGCACTCAGAGTCTACATAAAGAAGATTGTCAGTCAATGCACGTCCCGTCCAGACCAGCTGTGATCATATTTTTCCTAGGAAAACTAAAAGCTCTCTGTGATCTTGATGCATATTCAAACCCCTTTAAGTTAAGCATCAGAGCCCCTATGATAATCTTTATATTAAAGTAGTGCAGCTTAACTTTATCCTCCACACTGATGTCCATGTTAGAGACCTTGTTAGCGGTTTAGATTTGATATTTTAAGACTTGCTGCCTGCGTGCTTCCACAGTTGAGCTCATTGAGTGTCCGGCTCACGTCTGAACCAGTTTGGAAAAGCAGACAGGGGAGCTCTCAAAGAAGCGAGCCAAGCTTGGAGCAGCCCAGCAGATGGGCATTATTTACTCCCGGCTCAAACTTAAAGAAGATCCATCATCAAAGCGTCAGAGTCCTATCAATCTTCTTCATGTTCATCTATGGACAGAAGGTCCCTCAGCTGCTGTAGTCCTGAGATACTCTGGGCTTTATATCCATCTGAGCAGGCTGTGCTCCAGCGTGTGAAGCTTCATCTCCCAGCGGGCTCTGGGTTTCAGTGCCCTTGTTTATCCCTGTGTGGTTTAATTAGCCCAGATGAGCTGAGTCAGCCTCAGCAGGGAGTGCAGTGTCTCCTCCACTGTGCCAGGTCCTTACGCCATGCAGACATGAGGTGTACACACCACAAGGGGACTCCCCCCCACCTCCACCTACCAATTATCCTTTTTTCCATCTTTCTGTTTTGTTCTTTTCTCTCTGGTGTCTTCATTGTGCATCATTCTGGGGCCTGCCATTGCTCTCTGGGGCTCCATTAGCACTCTGCTCTATCCAGACAGCTGCAGGGCAGTCATGATTCTCCTCCTCACTTTATCATAATAGACAAACATTAAAAAAGCAGCATGCTTCATGGTGTGAAAAATGAACAAGACGGATCTAACTTTGAGTGGTGGGTGAAAAACAGATTGTCTGTTGCCTGGATACACAGCTTCCTTCTCACTGTGTGGCTGACCAAACTGCTCAGTGATGGGAATAATGGATAGACTTGTGGGCCTGTCAGTCATTTTCATCAGTACCAACCATGGCATTCTGGATGTGCTTTTTTTCCTCAACTAAACTTTGAATGTTTCCACAGAGATAAGCAGGTAGTTAATTTAAATGATAAGGACTGCTGATAACAGTCCTGAGATTTATGCCGAGTTTTTATCTTGTAGGTTCCTCTGCTGAGGTGTAGAAGTAACTTTGTGCTACCTAGATGCCTGTTTTATTGTTGAGAAAAATATCTTTCTCACCTAAATATACGACTTTGGTCTTTAACACTACAGTGACCCCCTAACAGAGCAAAAAACTGTATGTAGTGTTTGATACGGTTCTTGACCGCCATGGTGCCAGATTATTATAAGTGCCAGAAGTCAAATTTTTGGCATCTTTCTGTTGTGATACCAAGAGCCATGATCTGACCCAAAAGTGTAATGGAGAGATGTAATTTAGTGAGAAGAAGGGGAAGGAAATATCATACTAAACTTTACAGTAAAACAGTTAACAGTAAAATCATTTACCATAACAAAATGACAGTTTCAGACACATTTTTATTCCTCCAGGGAATATTTGTGAGTGTTATACGCAATCTTGGTACACCCATAGGCTGTATCAAGTGTCAGTCATAGAAAACATGAACCCCATACTAACTTTTAAAAATGGAGCTGCACAGAAAAAAGACTTGAGCACAAATCAGTCTTACAGTAACTTCATGTCAACATGTAATTAATTTCTAAAGTTTGTCCACAATAAGGATTGCTGGAAGAGGATTTATGACCTATACTACAGCCAGTCACCAGAGGGTGCTGTTCTAGCAGTGACTTTGCCCGGCAAGGTGGCAGATGGCGTCCATTGTATATACAGTCTATGGTTATACAGGAGTTGATCATGTTTCAAAACAGATACTTATTTCACTCACAGACACTAGGTTTACACAAGCAGAATGATTTCTTGATTTCATAATTAACATACAGTATGTTTACATGATGTTTAAGAAGTCAGTTTTATTTTATTAGTCCGACTGAAACTGGAATACTAAAATGCATGTAGACACATTAAAATCGCACTTAATCAGTGTCCTCCTTGGACTAACAGACCCGTATAATGCAGCTGGGGGTCAGTTTCTCTTTCATGCATGCACCTCCACCAGACTGAAATTAGTCTCAGGGCTCTATTTTCGTGCCCCCCAAGATTTCTATCTTCCTCTTATTTCTTGCACAGCACGACCTGGACATGTGTCCGTGTCCTCTCCCTGTCCTGCTGCTGCTGCAGCAGCAAGGCTGACCAGATGACTTATTTTGGTGATCAGATGAGTTATTTAATTACAGCCTACATACGAATATCAAAATATTCAGTTGCGTGGGCCAAATTTATTTTATATGCCAACATCAATGAAAGACAGAGCCAGGCCACGGAGCGCGATCCGTCATTTACGCACAGATGGTTCTGATTTTAATGCCATTATTGGAATTTATGTTGTGATCTGTGCGCACAACCCACCTTTGTCACATGAGATGGTAAATATATGCAACTTTATGTGAGTGTCTTTATTTGTGGAAAAGGATGTTTGTCTTACCAGTGGGTCCAACCTTACACACCAAATCCATCTGTGCTTATTTGAGACAGTGTGGAGATCGCCTTCCACAGCACGTACAGCGACACTTGTTAAGGGACTGCCTTTTGTCGCCATCATGTGGCATTGCTGTCTTCAGACATCTTCTGATCTCTCTGACTACTGCAGGAAAATTGTAATGTGAGGAGAGGAACTGATGTGATTGGTGAAAACAAGGCTTGGCTGTGTTAAACCCACTCCACGTCTTCTCTCCTACCTCTCTACTACTTACGCTGCTGGGAGGAGCTGAGTTAGGGAGAGGGGATACTTACGCCAGGCTGCACCACTCACCAAAATACCATATCGGCGTGGCGGGCCTGACTTATGCTGCGCCACGCCGCCGGCAAGGAACGAAAATAGAGCCCTCAGTGTTCTTTCCATGCTCCAGAGTTTGCAGCAGGCTTTTAAACAGCATCAATGCATTGCAAGTAAGCTAGGTCCTTAAAAAAAATACAAAGACACAGGAACATACCCTGGATGTTTTGTTAATTGTTTGGTACGTGTCATCGTAGGTCAACCAAAACCTTTTCAGCTCTTCACTCTAGCTTTATCGAGAAATTATATCATCTTACAATTCAATGAGCTTTCAGGCCTTTTAGATGTCATAAAGAAAGCCCAGCCTTATATGGAAATCTTTATTGGGGATAAAAACAATGACCTCGCTGCACAACTTCATGAGCTTTTTTAGTTCTCCGTCATCTTTAAGAATAAGATAACTCAAGTCGTCCCAGATGTCCAGACAGTCCAGCAGATCCCTCTCTGTGTGGGTCAATCAACAGGCTTTTTGTCTCCTGCCTGTAGCTCTAAGCACAAGCCGTATTTGTGAGCACACACACTTCCAAACTTTCTTTCTTGGTGGGTTTGAAATCACTTCAGCTCCTGCTACACGGTGACCTGCTTTTGAAAAGTCATCTGAAGCCTCTTTGCCTCTGTGGTGTCAGATTCGTCAGGCGGTCTTGATCAAAGTCATCTTTGCACGCAGTCAGCATCCACCGCCTGTTCCCCTTCATCAGCAGAGCTACAAAATG
Organism: Xyrichtys novacula; assembly: GCA_962446985.1. Classification (NCBI taxonomy): domain Eukaryota; kingdom Metazoa; phylum Chordata; class Actinopteri; order Labriformes; family Labridae; genus Xyrichtys; species Xyrichtys novacula. The sequence goes on along the minus strand of OY660879.1, from coordinate 19,953,213 downwards.
TTTGCAGTGCACAGCCGAGCCCTTCAAACACATCACAGCCTGCAGACGTGTGATGGTATTCAGGTTTCATTTCTCCTTATGTCGCAAACTCAGAAACATCCTATTTGCTCTAAATGAGGTACATCACAGGGTTTTGTTTGAGATCACATCCTTGCTCGTGCACAGAAAGTAAACTTTGAATCCGGACATTTTAGAGTTCCCAGGCAACCAGTAACATTAAGCTCACCCACATGTCTATTTTTAACTGAATCACTGAAGGAGTGATGCAGAATGTGGGAGCTCTGCAAAGACTTATTGAGCTGTCGAAGTAAGAAATGTCTCAGAAAATGAGGGAGAAGAATCTCACACAGAAGCTTTTAATCCCTTCCTTTTGCTCACTTTGCTTGTTCTCATCTGTCTGCTTTTTTCCCCCATTTTTCAGTCAGTGTGCCATCAATCATCTTGGATCTGAGCGCTCATTTTATGTGGCAAACAGGCAAGTAAAGCTTGACTAGCATTTGAGTGCTGTGCTAAAATCTTACCTTGCCTCTGCGCTCTTTGTACCTGCTGTTATTAAATCAAAGCCAAACGATGGGTAAAAGCACTTTGAGAAGCATCCGAGAGAAGCAAGAGGAATGTTTGTTCGACAACAGGTTAAACCGAGTGCAAAGTGGAAGTGGAAAGACCTTGATCCTTTTATCCTTTTATTAGTTTGATGTTCGCTTATGTGGGCTTCAAGCTCCTTGAAGTACACCACTGCTTTCTTACCTCAGTGAAAACAAATGGCAGCATGAGTAAGCTCTTTAAGAAATAAGGTTGTGTTGAATTCTTACTGATTTAAGTCCAGCTGCAGGGTCACAAGTGACACAAGCTGTCTCTGGATGAAGTGCTCCTCCACTATTTAGGGGATAAAGACAAAAAAAGCTCTGTTTCATTCTCAGACATAAATTGAGATTTGTCTCAGTGGCTGCACCAGGCAAATTTGCACACAGTTATGAATTTACAATGATAGTATTTTGTGCAAAGAGTGGAAATACAGCTTATTGCTTCCAATAATGTGATAGTTTCTCTGTTGCAAACTTGAGAATTCAGAGGAAGTCAGTTCAAACTCAGGTCACCTGATTCAGTCCCAGCTCCTCCTGCAGTCCTTGTATCCAAGTGTCCTCTGGCACAACATGAACATTAAACTGCTCCAGCATGGCATGGCCAGCTCTGCATCAGTGCTATCGGTCACTCTATATTGCATGTCCTGCCATCAGTGAATGAGTACAGTGTGAATGGGTGAATGTGACATTGTGGTATGAAAGTACCTGGAGTGGTGACAAGCCTAGAAAACTGCCACATTAACGATATTTAAGTCACCATTCACTCTGACGTGAAAAAAACCTCCACACTAAGAAACAGGCTCTGCATGTTAAATGAAGTGCACTGACAAGAATTATCCAATTATTGTACTATTATTACATTATTGAGTTCAGTCATTTCATGAAAACACTTTGCAGTAAGATATGAGGCACAGTAAGACAGCGGGCAGATAAAAAGATTGTGCATGTTAACTCACATGAAAAGAGGTCCTTGAGTTGCTTTGAAAACCTTTGAATTCTTTTTTAAATTTTGGTTAATTTGGGAAAACTTTTTGGCAAATAAATATATTTATACAGTGAGAAGGAATAAATAAATATAATCACACCATTCTCCAAAGACCTAAAGAAGTTTGTCCTTGTTTGTGTGTTTTCACTGTTTTTGTTCATTTGGCTGCAGAAAATAATGATGAGTGACTTAATGAACAGTGTTAACAACATTGCACAAAATGTGCAACAAAATATCAGGGCTTATACACCTACGTCGTTTGGTCCAGACTTTTAGACTTTTCTGTTTAGTCCGAGCCAAAATGATGGTGTGAAACCTCCCATGGACCTTGGTCCGGACCAAACAGCCATACCCTGGTCCAACCAAAAGAGGTGGTCTCGGTCCAGACCAAACTAAACCATGGTCAGGTTCATGCCCAGTGTGAAAGCATTATTTTGATAGGTTTGGACTTTCATACCAAAGCCAGTAAATGACACGAGGAGTCGAGGTATTCGTTACTATGTTGAAAAGAGATGTCCAATAAGAGGAAATTTTATAATATTATAGATAGAGTTATATCTCACTATTGACAGCTTATCTTTTCAAGAGTTTTACTACACATTCTTTTCTTCCAAGTTGGTGTTGCCATGACTAGCAGGATTGCATACTTTCTTTTCCTTTCCTGTCGATGTTGATAAAGTTGTCATCTAATGATCAAATTCATGAGACTTTCTCAGACCAGCCTCATGTACAGCTCTTCAAGCTGTCGCTGTTGGAGGTAGAAAATCAAAAATAGTACGATGGTGGTAATGATGATTTCATCCATGTTTACACTACTCAAGACCTGCGCTTTTCAACGTATTGACGTCAGATGCCTGCTGGCCTAATGCTCAATCAATGTAAACTACAGAGACGCGCAAAGCACAGAGTTGATGATGATATCAGGTAGGTTCGTAGAGTAAAGTCTGTTAGTCCATTTGCAGTAATGACAGTGTAAACTTAAACAGACCGAACCACAGGTAAACAATGTAACAAAAACACAGACCTTGGTTCAGACCTTGGTCTGGACCTTTTTAGGTGTGAAAACAGCCTAACTCACAAGACAAGATGGTTTTGAGTTACTTTAAAAACATTTGATTATTCATTTATTTATTTTTCTAAAGGTTGGAATTGGATCATTTTTGGAAACTTTGTCGGCAAATAGGAGGCTGGAATATGATCAAACTGTTCTCGAAAGAGCTAAAGAAGTTTGTCCTTGTTTGCGTGTTGTCACTGTTTTTGGTATAGATCCTTGTGGTTTTAAATGTAAAAGAGCTTTTAATGAGTGCATGTAAAAGAATGAAGATGAGACACATTCAAGGTAAAAGAGCGTAAGAGGACCAACCACAATAATTCATATCATAGTAAGACTTGCAGCACCGAACAGCAGGATACTGTTGTTCTTTTTTAGTCCTAAATACTCTTTTGTGGTTGTAACTAAATATAAGAAATAAAAAAGTAGTGTAAAGGCGCTACAGTAACAGTCTGAAGATCAGTAGCTTCAAACAGCCAGTAAAGACCAAACTTGACATTTCTGGTCCAGAATTTGACAGATATTGGGAAGAATTGGAGATGGAGATATAGTGGAGGGGTGGAGGGTAGACAGGTCTTCATAAACAAGCCTCTCCATTAACTCACTCCCTGCAATAACCAGGAAGTATTGCTGGTTTAAATTCTACACTCATGCCAGCATAGATCATTTTCTTGATTTACCTCAGGTGATCCTTTTGCTGTTTTTCCAGCAGAGAGGAGCACTTGTGATTCAGGCGGAGAAGGAGGTGAAATCAGAACACCTCCTGAATTTATTTGCTGTCAAACAAAGCAACGAGGTCTGAGTTATTACTGTAGCAGCAGATAGCATCTTAATTTAGTCCGCCTTTCTCACTTTGTGGGTCAGTCACAGTCAAATGAGTGTGATCGTGATGATGAAATGAAAAGTAACTTTAAATCTGCGATTCAGATACAGCAAACATCGTTATCCATGATCCACTTGATCATCGTCTGATATCCAGAGCTGAAATGACTAGAGCCAAAACAACCACGGCAAGCCCTGTTTGCTCTGATCTGTAACACACACACACTCACACATACTTTCTGAAACACACAAAGAAGCAAACAGAAAATGCAAATATCTGTTTTCTTGCCTTAGCAGTGGATCATCATCTTAGGAAAAACACATCAGATGGGCTTTTCTTATGAGCCATTTCTTTTGTGTTTACTTCATCGCCGTTTATTCTGTACATCCAACATGTTTGCATCTCTTCGGTCATCTGATGGAGACGAGCAAATCAGTGTGCTCTCATGCAAACTAAAACCAAAGACCTATTGATCTGAAGCTTTCAAAAGTTAGAGCTTTTCAGCTGTGAATATCTTCCGCTCTTTTTCTAATGTGATTGTATATATGTATACAATATATGTATATAAAAAGAGATGATGGATTAATGTATAGTGAGTTGGTGGTTTTATTCGATTGGAGCTTCTACATGATGAGCACGACCCTGACGAGAAGAGACATATTTGTCACAGTGAAATGAAATGTAGAGGTGGAATGTGCCAGACTTACCACTGTGGATCGAGTTGATATGATCCTGGCAACACTTGGCTGAGTTAATAAATGTGGGATAAACTATAGTCGACAATCACACTTGATAAATGAACATCTGTAATTAGATTATTAAACCTTCATCTGAGCCAGTCATATATTATACTTTTAGGTGCTTTGTCCCATGTTTGTTTGTTTGTTTGTTTGTTTGTTCGTTTGTTCGTTTGTTCGTTTGTTCGTTCGCTTTTTGTTTTGGGGCTCTTTTATTATTGTCTGCACTGATTTTTAAAAATCTGAATATATTTCTTCCCTGGCTTATTCGGGGTCCCTGAAGAAGTCCTAGTTGTTGGAAGATGAGCTGACCTGAGTGCACCTCGGGTAATACTCTTCATTCTCCATCACAGCACCTCATCTGTGTTTGTTCTTCACACACTTCCTCCTGTGTGTCATGTTGCTCTGAGTCTGAGTGACATTTTTTCCAGCTGCATTTTATTTAAAACTGATTTTCACATCATCATTGAAGCTATTTGTTCATCTCGAATGTCAACCTGCATTGATGAAAGCAAAAAGCTTTTCAGATTGAGACGATAATGGAAAATGTCAGTTCAGTCAGTTTTTCTGCGGCTCTAATATTACCCAGAGTTCACTGCAAATATCTGCGATCAAGACCATTAATCACCAGTATATTACATGGATGATTGTCTTAACCATTGTTTCCATAGTCTTACAACCATACACTCGCTGCTTTAGCGCTTCAGTGCTGTAGAAAAGCATGAATATGGTAGAAATGGAAGAAAACAGTGAAACAATGCCGTGAAAGAGTGGTGCAGATATAGGCTCTCCTCTTTTCTCCAGTGCCTGCCCTTAGAAAGGACATACCCTTTACCATAATCAAAAGCAAAGCAATCACATCAGCATGCATGCTGGGCGATGCAGTTCTCCATGTTGTGTCTGTAGTGGTTAGGGAACATGTCCCTCAGAGCAGCATTTTGCCTCTTTGATGCATTTTTGATCGTTTCCTGGGCAACAGTGGCTAATTATGTAAAATCTAGTGCTGCTGTACAGATGCAGCAGGAGCATTAGTCTGACAGCCACCGTTTAAAGAAGACACTGACTTGAACACAGGCCACACAAACACTATCAACAACAAACCGATATAGATTATACTCTTTAAAAGTTTTTACAGACATTTTCTTGTGATCATGGGAAAGTAATAAATATACAAAAACCTTTTAGACTGTTTAAGAGGGGCTTATTTCTGCTAAGATCAGGGCCTGTGCACAAAGCAACACTGAGTTGAATAAAGGGTCTTTAAGTGTGATCAAACCTGATGTGGTAGTTTAGCTTTGTTAAGACCTGTGCCGTGCCTCAATTTGGATCTCTCCCTCAGTGAAATTGCTTTTTTAAGTGTGCTCACAGTGACAATTACAGCAAATGGCAGCATGCAACGAGTACCCACATAGTGTCAAAAAGTTAAGTACTGAATGCTGGACACTTTTCATACTCAACATCCCACTTTGAAGTGAAACAGCTACTGCTCATTCATTTTTATTAATTTAAACAAAACTTTAGAGCTCCTTCTAAATCAATGCAAAAGCCTCTGCATGACCTGAAATCAAACCAGGCCATTAGTGAGGAGATTGGTTATTTCAAGTTATTTTCATAGTGTGTTAACACCAGTGTTGGGGTAGTTACTCATAAAAAGTAATTTGTCACCAGTAACTACTTACTTGCATAAATTGTGATATGATTACTTAACTAGTTACTTCATTACCTATTACTTTACTTTCCTGTTTCCTAATTTACCATGTAGAGGTACATGGACAAACATTATAGCCCAATCATCCCTGAGCATAGTCCACATCATTTTGTTTATTGTATAAATGTCGCCTAAGCACAGGGTGCATTTTACACAATTATTTTTGTCCTTTTGACTAATATAGCAAAGTAAAGCGAGTAAGGCCACTTGCCAAAAGCCCCTGTGTTGCCTGCCTCAGTCTCTATCTCCATTTTCATCTCTCTTTCGCATCAGCAACCTACGTCACTCAAATCGATCTCTCCATAGGACTTAAGGCCACGTGATTGCGCAATGCATCTTTGCAGGCAACTTTTGTTTACATTTGACAGGGAGGCTGTGAGATAGTGACACAGTTAGAAAAAAACACCCAAGAATAATGAATCCCGTGAAAGGAAAGACTGTCAGAGCGTACAGAGATAAGCTAGGCAATGGTCCAAAGGTTCCATGTCAAAAAAAAAAAATTAAAAAGATGGAATTGATCCCTGTGAGCACCGCTTCAAGAACCGCTTCAACAGATCACAACTTTGCACACAGGGAAACACAGCTGATATGACACAGAAAGGCGTGTTCCTATTGTTTAGTAAAGTAATTAAGTTGCCGATTTTTTAGTGTAGTGTGTTACTTCACTTTCTTACCCCCAAAAAGTAATATCGTTACTGTAATCCGTTACTTTGTAATGCATTACCCCCAACACTGGTTAACACTGCTTCCAGGCAGGTGTCAGACGCCCTAAAACAGCCTTTTCGCTCACATGCTTTGATGAAAACATTTACAAGGGTTAATGACAGCTGGTTGACTTATTTGGTCAGAAAAGATGATATTAGCAAAGTGCTGCTTTGTCAACAGGGGGGCGCCAGAAATCACACAATGCAAGAGTTACTCACAGGAGCTTTAAGACACAGAAGTTGCCAAAAAAAAAAAAAAATTGCTTTAATGCTGTCCTCAAACATTTAAAATCTAAATCTAATGTAGCTTCAAATGTTTGTGGACTCCGTCACATTGAACCTCATGTATGTTCTCTGTGCTGTAATGGGAGCTTAATCTGGGGATAAAGTTCAAAAGCACAGAAAACAGAGGTTTTTGCTTGGCAGTATGTTAATTGGGTGACATGTTTGGGAGCCACAAATGTTGTGCGACAGTTGACTTCCCCCGTGTGTCACTTTGTTTACCGCAAACACACAAAAAAGGACACGTCAGAGAGTCGGACAGGGGCAGGATGAGACATGAACCCGCGTGCAAGTACAAGACCTTTATTACACAGGACATGATGCTATATTTACACACTGGACAGGACAGGACACAAAATTATACAACTCCCTGCATGCACACGTTGAAATTTCTGTCAACATTTTTCATGTACACACACAGACACACACACAGACACATGCTCTCTTACTCTCTGATTATCTCGTCCGAACAGCCAGCGTTTCTTTCACAATCCCCTCTTTCACTCAGCCAAAGAAATCAGGTTTCACCCCTTGATCTACCCCTTGGTGTGGATGCACCTAAGCTGATTTGTGAGGCCAGCCATGCCCAAAGGCTACAATGTCTTGGTTGCAGAGCACCTGGAGGTGTCTGGCTGATCGGCTGTGAGAGTGAAAGCCTTGATTGAATGTCCTGGAAGGAAAGCACTGAATGGGGGGACACGGGGAGAGAACTTTATCGATCTCTTCAAGGCTGTTATGGCTCTCTTTGCCTTTGCTTATGAGTGTGAATGTGTGTGTGTGCAAACTGTGAAGGTCCTTTCATCTTTGGAGTCGCTGCAGAGTCGTCTTCACCACCTGTGTTTGATGTCTAGACAAATGGAACAGCTCTAACAACTGTCAGTCAGTGGCTTCACAACAAAAAGTCCTAAATTCATTGACTCTCTGGTTACATGAGACAGAAAGTGGAGCTACTTTTTGCTCCTTTACTCCCTCAGAAGTTAAAACATTTTTACTTCCTCCGTTTTCACACCTTTTCATCGACTAACAGGGTGTTTTCATGTTGCTTCCTTTGCAGAGGATACAGCCTTTGAGGCAGGAGTGAGGGTGCAGATCCACAGCCAGGCGGAGCCCCCATTCGTTCACGAGCTGGGCTTTGGTGTGGCCCCTGGCTTCCAGACTTTTGTGGCCACACAGGAGCAAAGGGTAGGTGTCATTTCCCTTCACTTCCATTGATACGCAGTTGATAATTCCCCTCACCCTTGCGCTTTATAACTTCTTATCCACATGTTCAGTTATCGCTCAGAGATAAAAAACCCTTCACATGTGTGCGTGTGCGTGAGTGTTGTGGCGGTGAGTGTGTCCTTATTCCCCCTCTGGGCCTCAGGTTCGCTCCTTTTGTCTTGCTGTGAATGTTGACTCAGATTTGATAACGTCCCTTTCTCTCTGTGGCTCTGCCCTTGCTGCACAGAGGTTCTCGACTCGCGCTCAATCATACTGACGCTTTGTTCCATCAAGGCCAACGTTACAGCCTGCAGGCCTCACAGGTGTTTACATTCAAAATCATTTCATGTAAATAGCCTATTCGATGTCCCCGGGGATTTCTACTTCACAACAGTTTTCTTCCGTCCTCTGTCAGCTTGAGTCGAACAGTATTCAGTGAGTGTGCATTTGTCTTTATACCTTGACACCTCTCTGTAGTGTCACTCTAACCAAGGTTATGAGCTCAGTTTTCATTGTCAGTGTGTTTGTCTCACTTTCTGAATTATTCTCCCTCTGGGAACATCATCATCTTCCCCTTACCTTCAAGTTAAAAATCAGGTCTAACCCAACAGTTAAATCCACTCTTCAAATTTCTTATGAAACATATTTGTTGAGATAGCTCCTCAAGGTGTGTTTGCATACATTAAAGGGAACAAATACTGCAAGGCTGTAATGGATATGAGTGGTATTGAGCTAAAAAGAATTACAAATTTTAAAAACAGTAAAAATGGCATAAATAGAAAAAAAGTTTGTATTGTTGACATTTCAAATCGATCTATAAAGTATGTTGAATATCAAAGTCTTAGTTTATATTGGTAATTGCTTGTTTTTGATAGTGTCAGACACTTCCGGTTTTAGCCAGTAGGGGGAGCATTTTGCCTTTGGCTCCTCATTACACTGTCAAATGAAAGCTAGCAACAGCGTGTTTGTCTTTCTTCCTATTTCTCCCCTTGCAGGTAAGAAAAATACACAAAAACATACATAAAACTGTTCATGTGTATTCACTATATATATATATATATATATATACATATATATATACAAAAACACATAGTAAGGTGGGTATATATAGAATCGGTTTGGAGAGTTTTTCTTGTGTTTATTTGAACTGCTGATGCTAATGTTTACTTGACGTTAGCTTGAATGTAAGGAGCATGTGTCTATTACACAGTGGAATGAAAGCCAGCAACAGCGTGTTTGTCTTTCTCTCTATTTATCCCTTGCAGCATGCTGTACTGTAACAATACCATACTGTCTAATAACTTGTAGTAACATTTGAATTCACTTGGAGTCAGCTAACACATTCCTCTGTTGCTTTAAAATTCTCAACCTTTTTCATCAGACTATTTCAAACTTTGTGTGTCTGCTGATTGGTGCAGAAATACAGCCGCCAATGCTCTGACTGTTCTCATAAACTTTCAAACCCATGAACAACAACAGGAGTCCAAGTTCATGCTGGAGACAGTGAGTGACTGCGTACCTCGGGAGGAAGAGTTTGGGGCTGAGAGTCGCTGAGATATGACAAGAGTTAAAGAGCACTGAGTTTTACAGCAGCCAAATTCAGATTTACACCACATGGCATGAATTATGCATGGCCTATTCTGCTGGCATTTTAGATGACGCAGCTAATGTACAGCTTCAGTACAGCTTCTGAAGGGGTGATCATATCAAACCATGACATTTACACATATCTGACAGACGTGTATGATTTTACAGAGGTGTAGCTAATTGTAGCTTTCTGTGGAAAATGCACACATATTTTCTACGGCATCCTGCAACTCACTTCATGTAAAACCCACCCAGTGGTAGCAAAAAGCAAAAGTGCCAAGAAACATACGAGTTTGTGCAACTTTGTGCAAAAAAACAAATAAAGCAGCCATGATAAATGAGATTTTACCAGAGTGATAGCACTAGAGCTGCCAGCAGAGCGAAGGAGCGGCTGTGGCTCAGTGGTGGAGCTGGCTGGAGTGTCCTTCGGCATGACCCTGTTTTCCCATGTGTTTATGAGAATAATGAAGACTGATGGGTGCTTCACATAGAGAGCCATACCAACAGTATGTAAATGTGGTGTTAAGGGGTGACTGTTACATGTGATGCAAAAGCTCTTTGAGTGGACAGAAGACCAGAGGAAGGGCTGTAAAATCCCAGCCCATGTACCAGTCCATAACCAAGAGGTCAACTGTCTCACTTGTAGAGCATTCACGTAATGCTCACATAAGGCCATGTGTTCATCAGCGAGGGCCTGAAGGCGGACCCCGACAAGATCACAGCGATCACCGAAATGCCTGTTCCTGAGGACGTCACGGCTCTGCAGCGATTCCTTGGAATGTTAAACTACCTTGGCAAATTTGTGCCAAATCTGAGTGAGCTATCTGCCCCCCTGAATCAACTGATTCGCGAAGACACTGTGTGGTGCTGGCTGAAGCAACACCAGGACGCCTATGATGCACTGAAGAAATGCATTTCCAGTCCATCTGTCCTCTCGTACTACAATGTCAACCTACCGGTCACTCTCACATGTGATGCTTCGCAACACGGCCTGGGAGCAGCATGTTTACAAGAGGGCAGACCAATTGCCTACGTGTCGCGAACTATGACCCAGACAGAGACACGCTATTCCCAAATTGAGAAGGAACTTCTGGCAGTCGTGTTTGCATGTTCTCAATTTAATGACTACATCTAAGGGAAGCCAGTCACCATAGAAGCTGACCACCAACCTCTGGTCATGATCATCAGAAAGCCGATCTACACAGGGCCTGCAAGACTCCAACGTATGATGCTACAGCTTCAGAAGTATAACATTGACCTGGTCTACAAAAAAAGGAAACAGATGTACCTGGCCGATACCCTGTCACGCGCTCCAAGGGTTTCCACACTCCAGCATGTGAACGAGCAAAATGACTTTGAAGTGATGTCAGTCAGCTGAGTTTCATCTAGCCGCCTAGACGAACTAAAGAAGCACACGGCAAAGGATGACCTCCTACAGACCCTCTCTTCCGTTATCAGACACGGATGGCCTGCTAAACAGCACAGTGCCCCACTGTCCACCAGGCCCTTCTTCCCATACAGAGAAGAGCTCACCATCGAGGAGGGGGTCATCATGAAAGGTCACAAACTTGTCATCCCCCAATCACTGCAGTAAGTGTACACAGACATTATACACGGAGAACACCCAGGAGCAGAGTCCATGAAACGCAGAGCCCGAGACCTCGTGTTCTGGCCTACCATGAGCAGAGACATTGACGCAGCAGTACTCTCGTGCTCTGTTTGCAACACCCAGAGGCCCCATCAGCAGAAGGAACCACTGCTGTCTCATCCAGTTCCTGACTTACTGTAGTCTACATTGGCAACCGACATGGCAAGCAATTTCAGGTGCTTGTCGACTCATACTCTGGCTGGTATGAGATTGACTTTCTTAAGGACATCACATCAGCAATGGTCATCACAAAGCTTAAAAGACACTTCTCTGTTCACAGTTCCCCACATCTTCTCATCTCAGACAACGCCAGACAGTATATGAGTCAGAAGTTCAGAGATTTTGCTGCACAGTGGGACTTCACAGTGGCACATAACCAGCAGCCAGGAGTTCCCTCAGTGCAACGGTTTGGCTGAAAGAGCAGTGCAAAGTGCTAAGCTTCTGATGGAGAAATCAAAGAGGGATGGCACAGATGTGTTCCTCAACCTCTCACCTGAGGAATATCCCTCATGACGCACAGCTTGGCTCACCTGCACAGCGACTAATGTCAAGGCAGACCCGCACCACTGTCCCCATCAGCAAGCAGCTACTGCAGCCAGCCCCTCTCAACACCCAACAAGTCACAGCCCAGCTACAGAAGAAGAGGCTTGCCCAGAAGCTGAGTTTCAACAAGACCAGTCGCCCTTTATGGCCACTGCAGGAGGGCGACGCCTCAGGATGCAGACCCCCGGGGGTACGATTGCATGGGCATGGTGGGGAAGATCTGCGAGGAGCCACGGTCGTACATCATCAAGTCCGGTGGTAAAGACTACAGGAGAAATTGCACCTCTTGCCTGTTGCCGAGCGACCCCCCGAACGACCTGACAGTGCCGACTTGCTGCCTTTATACCCACCCGTCGAGGAGCCCCCCCCCCATGCGGTGAGGGACCACGAGACCATCTGGACACTGAGTAAACTAAAATCTGAACTAAAATTAGTAAATAGTTAAAAGTCTGCAGAAGTCCAAAGCTACTTGACAGTTTGTAAAAAGTGAAATAAAATAGTGCCATGTCTTGCTATCATTCTATGCTTTATTGTTAACATCATAGACTGTATATACTGTGGACTACTTGGCTCCGCCTTCCATCATTTAGAATTTGAAGCCAAATTGCTTTCAGTATTTTGTCGTACGCCCATAGGCTGCATCAAGTGTCAATCGTAGAAACCATGAACCCCTTAATAACTTTTAAAAATGGAACTGTACAGAAAAAAGAGGACTTAAACACAAACCAGTCTTACAGTAACTACATGTCACCATCGCAACCAGGGGGGAGAAAAATTTATATTCTGTGTAATTAATTTCTAAAGTTTGTCCACAGCTCCATAGGGATTGCTGACAGAGAGATTTTAATGACCTATACTGCAGCCATCACCAGAGGGTGATGTTCTTGCGGAGGCATCACCCAGCGAGGAGGTAGACGTTGTCCATTATATCTACAGTCTATGGTTAGCATCTAAAAACTCGGTTACTTTAGGACACAGTGATTCTTCAAGTACCTACAAATGTATGACAGTTGCTTAAATAACAGTTTCCAAAATAAATGAGATTCAACACAGAATTAAAGAACACTTTGTCAGCAAAATGTCTCTCACCATTGCCGCTCAGTGGGGTGCTGTGAAACACTGCGTCACCTCGGTCGTCAGCAGGAAGCAGAGGAGGTGATCTATCCTGAGGTGGTGAGGTCCCCTGGGTAATGAGCCTCCAGGGTTTCTGTCTCTGCTCATCCGTCAGCCCACTTTTGTGACTGGCGGGATGAAGACGGGCCTTCCTGTGTTGCCTGCTGGGAAAATACTGCCCCTCTCCACTAGGATGTAAATTTAGCTCCTGCTAATTAATGCAGTGCTACACTTTGTTTGAGGGGAAAGCCCTCCTGCTGTGAGATGTTCCCATCTAGCTCTTCTTCCTCTGAACACAGCTGGAATATGCTATTAGATGTGTCCAAAAGCAGTCACAGCAGGAATTAATGAGCAGTATGTTATGATGAGTATGTTTAGAAAACTGGTGATTTATTGATTTTGATAATGGACACCAATCAGCCTGTGAAAATGGATATGACGAGGGTATAAGTGAGTCCATCCTGGCTTTTAGAATGAGACACAGATCAAATGAGTGAGATGAAGGCACTTAATACACAGCATCTGCAGTAAAAGCCCAATGAGTGCTCAAACAAAGACAAATCAGCTCTGCTGATATGGCTTTTATGAATGTGACTGAAGCCAAATGGTCATGGAGTTATTCTCATTTCTGCTTCATGCTTCAAAGTTAGCTCTTTGCCCTTTAGTTCAGCTCTCCTCTGCCCAAAAGTTAAGAAAATAAACTTAGTATGAACTTTATGACATAGAATAATGACGATGACCATTTTAGAAACCATTCAGTTGTCTTTTTTTTCCAATTATGTCCCCTGCTGACAAAGTTGTAAAGCCTAATTAAAGCATTGCTCTGGTCAGACAGGGGAATGGTACATTATTTAATAGCACCCTGAGTGGGGAACAGGAGTCAGCTCTTATTAGATAGACCATAATCAGGTCAGCAGGTCTCAACTCAGTGGAAAGTGATATTGAGCACCTTGGATTATCTGATTAGAGAGAAAATAATCAGATCTGGAATCAGCCTCAGCTGACTCTAATTGGGCCTGAAGTGAAGATTAGCTGAGGTTTGAAGGTGATTGTAAAGGTTAAGGATTGTCTCCGAAAACCCTTAAATAAATGAATAGCCCTGCATGTCGGGATTCATTAGCAGTGCTTGCTGCCGTCAGGAAGGGCATGTTTAATTACCAATGAAGACATTACAGGCATGTCTAGAAATGGCCTACAGCCAATGACTTTATAAACAGGTGGATGTTTGGCCATCATGACTCATCCTGTTATGAACATCGACATTTTGATTTTATTGAACCTGGAAGTGATCTGATTTGGTCCAAATGGTAGATAAGCAGTGTTACACCCCGAAGTTGGTAGACAAAGTTCGGACTTATGGAATTGCTGATCGTAGGCAGCATTGTCCGTAAGCAAACCAATTTTTTTTTACTACTTTTATGGGGACTGTTAGTTATAACATTGAAGTCATACTGAAAACAGAAACTCTTCAGGAAAACTCTTGATGTCGTCACACACTGTCGAATTGGCAAAGCTAATTTGTGAAGCGAATAATTTTTGTTTTTTTTTTAACTTATAAAGTCAGTGCAAAAGTGACTTTTATTGTTTCGCCCCTGTAGCGAATTTTGCGAACATTCACAGGCGAACTGTTATATAAATCTATAGCCTTATATAAATCTTACCTCAGACATGTAGCAAGCCGTTGCTCTTGACCAATTGGCTCTCTGTAATTTGTCCTCTCCTTCTGCAAGCATGGAGTCAGAGCTGATGGAGCAGTTGTTGAAATTGTCCGAGGGAGATTCTGAAGTATTGTCGGAATTTCTCAGGATACAATTTGAGCTCCTGGATCATTGTGTGGAGCTCCCCCATCTACTGTCACAAGGTCAGTATTGGACGTACCCAGACACTTGGATTCTTCTTTTTCTTTTTGTTATTTAATAGGCTTACAACTATGGCTTGGTCATCATCACTTGAGGATGTAGTCGCCATTGTTTCTCCTTCTATCTCGCCCTCTGTTGTCCTGTGGCATATTTTTATGCACCAGGTGTGTACAGGAAAAGGCATAAGCCAAATATTTTGCTTTGTTGCATCGCTTTGCGAATATGGTGCTGTTTACCCCATCTGCTTCCATTTACTGTATACAAAGATGGACATGTCCACAGCTTCTTGGCTTCACCATTACTTATCAAAATTGTTAATTTGGTGCACAGAACATTGCAGGAACTGAATTTTGCAACTGGGCTGCCAATCACAGCATTATTTCCCCTTTTTTATAGCATCAGATAACTAATCATAATGAACTGTTTTACAAAAATAAACATATGTACTCAAATATGTACGATAACAACTTTCAATAGTGGAGATAGCAATGTTTTTGAAACATTCCTTTGATGTATACTTTAATATGAAAGATTTGACCATGTCCCATCTGTCAACATGGAACAGAAAGAGTTTATGACTTGATTTCAGCCAATGAGTATATGAAGCTCCGAATGCTTTGGCTTCACTTTTTAGGGCTTTTTCTCGTCCTTTAGTCCAGTTAAACAGCCTGCGTTTGCAATCAATGGACTCCCCCTGCTGGTCATAGGGATAATACAAGTATAAGGCAATGCTGCTCAGCACCACTGTTGAAACCAGAAAACTACTGTGCGTCTATTTCCTACATGCAACCCATGCCTAAAGTCATTAAACAATAAAATTATCATTGTTCTGCCTTTTGGAGCATAGGATTGGAGTTCAGCATCTTTAGTGTCAGTGGAGCGGCTGTGCTGCAGACTTGAAGTGTCAAACTCAGTGAAAGCAGAGAAACAAATGTGCCTGAAATTTTGTCAGCAGTAACAAGCAAACTCCACCTGGCAGGTTGTTGTGTTTCGCCTCACCCCCCTCCTTAAAAAAATGCTCTTTTGGCAGAGGAAGCAGCTTTGTGATGACAATGAAGGGGACAGGGGAACAGAGGAGTGTCATGTGATGGAAAATAAAGAGCGCCGCCAGAGCTTGCTGCCTCTGCTGTGGAGCAGATGGGCCTCCACACAGCTCTGCCTGGTGTCCCTCACTCCTCATCTGCTGTCCCAGTCCTCAAAGCGGCAGGAGCATGAGGAGGGGAACAGTTGGATTTTTTTTTTTTTTTTTTTTGCACTCGTGTCGCTGTGCGTTGTGAGATTTCTTTGACAGAATCTGGCTCTGTATTGAATCGTTAGCTGCACTGCCGGGGCTGATGGGGGGCTCTTTTGAATACTGGACAGGTTTCAAGGAATAAGGAATGTATTTTGGAGAGCTACTGTTGGGATTTGTCCACAATTTGGACTTTCTAAATGTGTTATTCTTGCTTTGTGTGTGATTAAGACATCTGAAAGTGAAGGTCTGAGGAAGTTATGAATTTCATCTCTAAAAGATGGACTTTAAAGTCCCACTCTGATTTTTTTTTTTACTACTTTAAGTGTTCTCAGTGGTCTTTGTATTGTGATTATGAAGTTTTTAGCTGAAATCGCATTACCTGTGTCATTTTTAAGGACTTTTCTTCTGCAGAGCTCTAGTAGCTCATTTGTAATTTGCCTCTGAGTTGTAGGCGGAGACAGTGCTGCTCTGCAAACTCCTCTTCATGCTAGCTTGTAGCCTAACATTGCCAGTGTTGTAGAAGAAGCAGGTAATATAGGAGCTATTCACCTCTAGAACACTAATGTCTTTAGGGACATGATGAAAGTTAATATCATAATTAGCTTTCTAATTATCACAGGCTTGTTCCATGATTGTCCTCTCTATTTCTCTGAGTCTTGCCTGCATAGCAGGGCTCCAGGGGCGAAGCTTGGATTTTTGACGCATAAAGTCTCACTGTGTCTGAGCCTGCCATTTGGGTCTGCCAGAAATTCACAGAGTTTTGAATGTAGAAATACTCAGAAATGCAATTTCGCACTTATTTTTCTCATAAAATGTCCTGTACCATAAGAAAAATGTCATACCAACATGTAGACAACAAGACAAGCATGATTTTCATCAGAGTGGGTCTTTCAATGGTTTGCAAGGGTTTTTGCACATGCAATCTGGAGACCCCCTGCTAAGTAGGCTTGATATCTCAAAACTAACCCCATACCTCTTCTCCCATTTGTAGCTGACCTACCTGCCTCCTCCCTGGGGAGAGTGTGAGTCCAAGGCTCTGGAGTCCGGGTTTTTCCAGGTCTACAGCGTAACCGCCTGCAGGATCGACTGTGAAACCCGCTACATCGTCGAGAACTGCAACTGCAGGATGGTGCACATGCCCGGTGAGCAATACTGTTGATCTGACATTAGCAAAAGAAGAAAAAAAAAGAGCTGAAGGTCTGGTATTGACAGGAAAAGTCGATACTGGATGAAGTGTTGGCATGTAGAAAGGCCACGAGACTGTATGTCTGGCAGGTCAAATATGTAGACTTAAGTTGTGTTGTTTTGTTGGATAAAATGTTTGTTTATCACCACAGGACTGTGTTTTGACATCTGTTTGCTGAGTGTTGTCCTCTGATACTGTTCCCAGGTGATGCCTCTTACTGCACACCTGAGCAGTACAAAGACTGTGCTGAGCCAGCACTTGGTAAGTCTATACTTACCCACACACACGCTGTATTCTATAGTTAATGCATCATTACTCTCCTCTGCAAAGATAAGGTTTCATTTCTGTCTATTTACTCAGATTTCATGCTAAACATGAGGGGATTATTAAAGCTCGAGACAGCTAAAGTAAAGGCTGAATTATCCAGAGCATTGAAAAATATAGAGATGTATATTTCATACACCATCATACTGAACATCCTCTTGTCTGTCATTTCATCTTGTTTAAAAGGAAAGTCAAGGAGTGACTCACACACTCTGTAGGCTAATAAGTAGTCTTCCATTAGGCTGCGGCACACTCTGAGTATTTGATATATGATGGAAAGTGAATGTGTCACTACTTAACGCTCTGATTTATCAAGAGAACAGGATTCATCTCAATATTTCCTCTCGTGTGTGAAGGACTCATCATGTGTGTAACGGCATCAGAGCAGACAGGAACTGCGCTGTTAGAGCTCAATTTAACGGACGGCTGCTCAGATTAATAATAGGTCACATTTTCTGCATTGGGGTGTATAATACAGGCAGGTGAGAGACTTAATCCACCCTTTAAAAGCAAGGCTTTTTTTAAATGAAAATGTGATGTGATTTCAATGATATGAAATTGATTTTAAAGTTGGTCCGCCAGCTGTTCATAAATCGATCATAGTTTCTTTGTTTGGTTTTCATCTAATCGGCCAAGTGCCTGAGTGAAATAGTTAAGTTTTCGCAAAAGTTTAATTTGAAAGAGAATCTCATTAAGTCCGATGTGACAGCGTCTTTGAGACTTTATCTTAATCTGATTTCTTCAGTAGTGTTTTAAAATTCAGGCTTTAGTCTCTCAGATTAGACTGTGAAGATATCAGCTGTAATGCAGGAACAGAGTGTAAGATTCAGGAATCTGTGGAAAGACACGCTATATAATACTCACCTGCTGGTTCATGGTCTATAAATACCGGACAGGTGCTGGTCTGGCTCGGTGGTTAAAGTGTGTGCAGAGGCTGCAGTCCTCATTACCAGTCCTGGTTGGTTTGACTCTTGGCCTTGACCCTTTGCCACTACTCCACCCCCATTCTCCACTCCCCATGTACCATGTCTTGCTTCAGCTGTCCAGTCTAATAAAAGTGGATTAAGACCCCTGAAGCTTCAGATCTCACAGGTGGACCACATTTATTAAAACAAACCTCTTCTGTGGTTTTCTCAGTTTAATTGATTACAGAAGTACAGTACTTCTTAAACAGAGTGTTGGTGGTTGGCTTGTTTACTGCAGCTATAACTAACACTGTTGCTAAGGTGTCTTCTAAACCACACATCAGGGAAGTTGTGAGTATAGTGGTCTTGTGTTATAGCTGAGGCAGACTCTGTTTAGAATTAAGGAAACATTAAAGCAGTTTAAAAAACGACTCTCTGTAGTCCTCTCTTTATCAGTTTCACAGGTCTAATGCATCCATTACACTGCAGGACTTCTGTGAAACACAATTCATCGAGCATAAACACAGCAATTGCACAGCGGTAGTCTCCTATTCAGTAATGAAACAATAGTGATGTTACCTGGATTAAACTCCAGTGCTGTCAGCGTGTGCAGCTCATCATCTTTATGAATTACTAAAGAAGTCTACAGCAGAAAATGGTCTGATCATTGTCAGACAGTACATCCAATCAGTGTTTCTATTACGCTGCGCAGTAACTCTTCTGGACCTCTTTTTTCTGAGCTTAAATCTCTCTTGAGGGTTTTTTTATGACTGTAATCAGTTTTCTTTGAATGAGTTTCAGGCATTAGATCCAAAACTGTCTGTTTAGCTGGACTGCATGAGGTTACTCTAAGATTTATTCCCACCCATTGCCCTCTCCATCAGGCTGGTAAACTCAAATACTGCTGTGGGTAAATACTAGAAACAAAAGGAATCTGATGACTGTTTATCCTGTCAATACTTCCTTCTTCACTCGAGCATTTCCACAAGGTTACTTTAGAGTCAGCCAGTCCTCCCTCGCACATCTCCAGTTGGTGCAAAATGCGCAAGGGGGAGCACATTACTCCCATCCTGGCCTCCCTCCACTGGCTGCCTGTGCATTTTAGAGTCCATTTTGAGGTCCTTTCATTTGTTTTTAAATCTTTAAATGGTCTGGCCCCGTCTTACCTCTATGAGCTCCTTCACCCCTACACTCCTACCCGGTGTCTCAGGTCAGCTGACCTGCTGCTGCTGGAGGTACCGAGGTCAAAACAAAAGCTGAGAGGGGATCGAGCTTTTTCTGTTGCTGCTCCGAAATTGTGGATCGAGCTTCCCTTAAATATTAGAAAAGCCTCCTCACTGTCCACTTTTAAAACTCGTTTTAAAATCCATTTTTATTTCTTGGGTTTCAACCCCACATGAGACTAATTTAGTGTTTTTAAAAACAAATTAAAAAACAATAGAAACAACTAAAGACAAACCATAAAACACTTAAACAGGAGCAAAGTCTGACCAAAAGGAAGAATTAGTTGAGTGTTTATGATCTGCTTTGCTTTATCTATTATTTTTAATTGTTTTAATGTCTTTTTTTTGTCTATTCATGTACAGCACCTAGTTCAGCTGTGTTTTTTTAAAGTGCTTTATAAACAAAGTTGAGTTGAGAAAATTTGTCACTCTTCACACATACGAAGATGAATAAATCCAAGTTATCCTGCTAAATCTTCAGATTGCATTGAAAATGTGGAGCAAAAGCCAGAAACTCTGAAGCAGTTTAAACTAAATAATAAAGAATAACCTACACCTTTTAAAATCCAGAATGTCGACCATTATGAGTTTCGACCAGGGTTCATCATTTTTACTCAGTGATCTAAGTATAAATTTAGTCCTCATGACTTGACTGGATCTAAAACACGTCTTCCTCAATAGACGTTTAAACAGATCTACTGTTTAAGAAAAACCAACAATGAGTGTATTTGGGTTCAGTTTGAAAGTTCCTTCAGCACCTTGAATATCATAGAAATCTTAATTTGTACTGAATCTTTTCAGTCACGCTCACTTGTTAAGAAGCAAAGTCTGACCCTTAAGTGGACTGCTACACCGTGAGGACTTGTGCTCAGATTTTTGTGAAAAATTGTTTAGAACATTTTCATGAGCTAACCGTCTTTTTGTCTTTCTTTCCTCCATGATGTTTTGATTTTGCTTTCTTTGGGGCTGGCACCATGCTGCAGCATTACTCACATGACTCAGTTGAAAGCCATTATAGATCAGTTCTGTACACTGAACGCAGGATGGACTAAACCATTTTGTGCGCGGAGGGGCCTCAAAGAGAGATTCCACGTATTCATTCTGCTTATTTTATTGATTTCAAAAAGAAAAAAACTATCAAAATAAAAGGCAAACAGAATCTGTGTTTTTATCTTATGGGGTGTTCACACCAAGCTTGAGTAAAATCATCTACTTGCCTAATTTGCGTGTATCTAGACACGTGAATTAAAAGTTAATGCAAGCTAATGATTTGCACATCAACAGAGTGGTTAAAAGCCGTGGATAGCCATTTATGGTTATTTTAACAGTGATCCTTTCCAGTTCAGGGTTGGTTCATATTCCTCCAGGATACCAATTACAGGCGCTATATCCCAGCTGCAGAGCACTTGCCCATCTGTCTACTGTGAGGAAAAGGATTTGCGTATATATGTTCACACTGGTGAACATCTTCTTGTTCGTTTTCATATGTCAGCCGGGAATCTGCATGCTGATTGGTTATCGAGACGCGAGTATCCGAGGAAGTTGAGATATTTTCAACTCTTAAGAATTCGCATCTGCCCAATCCTCGTCTTTTGAGCCGCCAGAGTAGCACAAGTGTCTAATTGCGTCTTTACATTGACCTAACATGTTATTAATTTACTCACGTTTGCTGTCAACGCCCCATTAGGTTCATCAGGGGTCCCCTCCTCCTCTGGGGCTCTGGGTCAGTCAGTCCCACTTTTCTCTCCACTACAACGCCCTTGAATTTGGCCCCTTGTTTCTTGCTCCTTATCTTTCCAGTCATCTGAGAAACAAATAAAGCTCTTTGTCTTTCTTTCTATTTCTTGAAACTTTAACAAAACTTAGAAGAGCTCCCCACTCCGAGTGTGATGCCATAGAAAAATGACAGCATTAGCATACTTCATACTTTGGTAAACACACTACAACCCATACTTAGGAAATACTATTTCAAAATACACATATGAAAGGTTTAGCCCAAAGGAAGGATATTTAGTGATTATGACCTCGGCCACCTCAGCTGGTGTCCAGTGGGGTTTACAGCAACATCAGAAAACTTTTTATCCTCCCACAGCCGTCTGTCTTTGCTCAGCCCCCGCCTCGAGGACACATTTATTTCTAGAAAGCCTGAAAGGAACATGAAAAAAAAAACATGTAGCCAAGGGCAACAAACTTTCAGGCAATCAGCAACAAGGCAGCAGACTCTCAGACTGTAGAGCACAGAGAGGAACTCAGAAATCTGTCATTAACACGCACAGGAAAACACAGGACATACAGTGCGAGGCTGTATTTAGAGGCTTTCGCTCCAGACAGCTCTCCTTTTACTGTAATTGGCTTTCTGGAACAGTAAAACCTTCACAATCACACTTTTGCCAACACACACACACACTACTTGGATCACTGAATGCAAATAAATTCTCATTATAAGCTCACTGCCAATTTGCTTTACCCACCAGAGAGGATTTCATAGAGTAAAGTTTTGATTGGCTTTTCCTCCTCTTTAACTGTAACATTCAAGTTTGGGAGAGCTGGAAATATTTATTGAAATGAAGCAGCTGCATCTGTTGGCCGGCAACAAACTCACAAACTCATCATTTAATGCTCACACAGAGAATAACAATTTTAAATATTCATTTGAGCTGAAAATCACAGGCTTCAACCTGAGTCTCACACAAAGTGGTTTTTAGCAGTCCACCTCTCAGAAAATATCTATTTGGACTTTTTTTATGACTTTGTTATAGCTGCTGGGTGTGCTCTAACATTTAAAGAACTACAAAAGATGTTGGGAAAAAGTGCATTATGGTAATTTGGTCTTTTAGGTTATAATGTGTGGAGAGAGAGGTCGATGGACAAATGTGAGTGGCTCAGAAAAGGAAATCAATCATTTGAATGCACAAGGCCTTGCTCCTGTGTATCCAATAAAGTCTCATTTGAATAAAAATAAGAGACCACTGAGAAGCCATATTGAATTTTCCCCTGCAATTACGTGACTGTGTGGCCTCGCCGGTTATTAGTGCACCGCAGGGGATAGCTGCCTCGTGCTCTGTGATCTGCAGGCTCGCCACCACGGAGCTGTCTGACTGGGAAATAAGTCTAATACTGTTAACTTTCTTCTCTCCCTTCCCGAGACTGAGAGGTGCAGGTTTTGAAATGTGAAGAGTTACAAAGCAGGAGAAGTTCGCAGTAGTTAAAAAAAGGAAGTTGGTGATCTCTATAGAAATAAAATGAGCTGTGTTTAAACTTTCTAAATCCAGACTTCAGCTTGAGAGGGAGAGAGATTTGTGAAGAGTGTGAGCAGCCCCGGTGCCTGAGAAGAAGCTCTTGACGAGGCTATATTTGAAAAGCTTGTGTCGCTTAACATTACCGTCACAGCGAGAGAGTTGGTGTTCTGTTGGAGGCTGTTGGCTTAACACGAATCTAGTGCATGTAACTTTTTTCTCTCTCTTATTTTTTTTTTTTAAGTGTCTGACTCAAACTGCCAAAGCGTAGCGGTGAACAGAGCCCGGCAGTTCTGCATCAGGACTTTGTCCCTGTCAGGGTAAAGGCTGTTTCACAGAGGCTGCTCCGGGGCGTGTTTGTGTTCGGGGTTTTACACGCTCTCCCCCCTGTGACTTTGACAATCTCTCAACTTATGCTGCTGTTAGGACGCACTATGTTTAAAGCCAAGAGTGCAGCTGTGTGCCCATGTGCGTAGTTACAGTATTGACGCCAGATGTTTTATTTATTCATTTATTTTTTTAATTTATGTATTTTGTGTCTTCTAAATAAAGGACTCCGGCTCTGTTGTTGTTTTTAACTATTGACTGTCTAATGAGATGTGAAGCCACAGTACTGCCTTGATGGGGGCTGACATGCTACGTTGGCAGAGCTAAGACACGCCCTGAAGTGACCCGCTGGTGAAGCCATCACACCCGTTCTGCTTAAAAACACACACACACACACTTAACCCACCCTCAAAAATAGCAGAGGTCCCTCAGGTCAGTACTCTCCACAGTAGAACAGACGCTTGACTTGATGAAGACACCCATGGCTATAAAAAGGTCAATGACTCTTGTGTTTGTAAGTTTCCTCTGTCTGTCTCTCCTCCACCCTGCTAATCCAGTGAGGGAGGCTGCAGGAGCAAGTTTGCAGAGCTGTCAATCACTCATCTTTTTAACATCAAATATCTAATTACAGCTAATCCTCTTTATTCAAATAAGCTGCAGGACATTAATCAGCATGAGGAAAATTAACAGTATGACAACAACTGTCTTTTGACATGAATTTTAATTTTTCGGTATCAATCATAGACTGTATATAGTATGGACAACTTGGCTCCACCTTCCGTTATTATACAGATTTGACGCAAATTGCTCTCAGTTTTCCAGGGATTTTCTCCGCTTCCTGGAACCACCACTGGCGCTGTAGCGTTGTACTCATTTAGCAGGAGAGTCACTGTGATGATGCTCTGCTCAAACAGCGTATCCCCTGGGTGAGCTATGCAATCTTCATACGCCCATAGGCTGTATAAAGTGTTAAAGAAAACATGAACCCCCAAAAAACTTTTAAAAATGGAGCTGCACAGAAATAGAGGACTTGAGCACAAACCAGTCTTACTGTAACTACATGTCAACGTGGCAACCAGGGGGGAGAAAAATTCATATTCTACGTAATAAATTTCCGAAGTTTGTCCACAGTTCCATAGGGATTGTTCACCAGAGGGTGCTGTTCTTGGGGTGGCTTTACTCAGCTAGAAGGCAGACGACGTCCATTCTATATACAGTCTATGGTTTCAATCTTGTTTCATCTGTCAACATAAAGAGAGTGAAGTTATGATCTTTACTGAAGCCAGCCACAAGGGGGAGCTCTTTAACTTTTGGCTTTATATGTTGTGAACACTCATCGCATCTGTTTTAAAATACAGTATAAATGCAAGTAAAAGAAACTTACTTGCAGTCTGGGAAACTATGGACACAAAGCTGCTTTTACTGCAGCCCTACACTTTTTGTTTTGTGTTTACCGTCTTCATGTCCAGAAAAACAAAACAAAAAAAAGAACAAACCTTTAAATATCTATCTTAAATAACTAAAAATCATAATAAGTGTCCATTTGATTATTGTTATGATAACTTAAATGGTAACTTATGCAGAACCCAGAGAGACAAGTACAATCAAGAAATATAGGATATCCATGGTCTGAGTTTATGAAACCATTTATGACATGGTAAGTATGGTAAAAAAGAAAAAAAAATTACAAAAATGCAATTTTTTTCCTTTTCTTGCCACTCAACAGATTTAAAGGGACAGAGGTATAAAATGAGGAGTAGTCACACAGATTGTATGAAGACCTTTTTTTTTTTTTTCCCCAACCAAAATAATACTAAAAATACGAAATGAGAAGTTTCCAGTAGGAAAAAAAAAACTAGTAATTAAACTAGAGCTGAAGCTGTGGAGGGTGGAACCAATACCATTTGCATTTTATATTTTTCTCTGAAAAGGAATAATTTTAGCAGCTGTTGTTGGTTTATGCTCGATAAATAAAGTGACCTCAGCCTCAACTTCTCCAATTTCTCTCCTTAAATTCTCCCCCCTAACAATGACAGCATTTCACTCTTAAATTAAGTGGCATATAATGTTTGTGTGAAACTTATTTGAGTTTTCATAACTTGAACAGAAACTACTCAAAAACTCTTTGAATATCCACAAGTCCACTCAGTTTTGGATACTTCAGCCTTCAGACTCTGAGTCTCAGTCTGGGGCTGTTGAAGGACGGTTTTCACTTGAAAAGAAAAATGGCTCATTCATTTTCTCCTCAAATCTTCCTCCCCACCTTCCTTTTCATTTTATCTCACCCATTTCCATCCCTGTCCTTTCCATCACCCCTCCTGTATGTAGCTAAACTGTCTGCTGTGGAGAGCAGCAGCTGCATGTGCAGGACGCCGTGCAACATGACCCGCTACAACAAAGAGCTGTCCATGGTCAAGATCCCGAGTAAGACCTCCGCCCGCTACCTGCAGAAGAAGTTCAACAAGTCAGAGAAATACATCACGTGAGTATATGTAGTGTGCATATGATGTTTCCACGGGGCTTACACACCAGTAGGGTTACAGAAGAGACAATGATCCGGACGTGTTTCTTAGATCTTGACAAGAATGTGATTCTCTTCATCTGTGCGGCTCTCCAAGGTGAAATGTTATAAAAAGGGCTTTGAGTAAATGTGTTTTAACCAAACAAATTAAACTGTCTAACAGGCTGCTATGAACTGCAGTAATATCTCTGGGGATATGTAGTGTTTTTATCAGATTGTTTTTTCTTGTGATGCTTAATTCCTCAAAATCCTTCAGAAAACACACACTGAGAGAGAGGAGGTGGTATGTGAACAATCATGATAATACAGTAACAGTAACTGCAGAGTCTTTTTGCTGCCTACAGTGTCGCCAGTAGTCCTTTTAAATGATGCTTTCATAAGGCTGGAGTCTCTGTCTGGCTGTGCAACAACCGTGTCCTTCCCCCCACACAGTGTTTGTTTTCTCATAATGCTCAGCCTTCTGTGCAATGGTTTGTCTAGCTTCTGATTATGTGACTGATGTGGGCTTCATTAAGACAGACGCCTCTTTTTGTCATCTGCAGAGACAACATCTTAGTGCTGGATGTCTTTTTCGAGGCTTTGAACTACGAGACCATTGAGCAGAAGAAAGCGTACGAGGTGGCAGGACTTCTGGGTACGTTTTTTTTCTTGAAACGAATCTCATTGGAACAGCCTCACTCCTCTGTCTCTTCTCACTGTGACTGTCCACTCTTATTTTTCTTTTGACTGATCCATTTAAACAAGCTGCATTTTTTTGTTGTTTTTTAGTTATAGAAGCACACCTTGTGAATTGTAAATAATTGAAGAGGTGTAGATAAGTACACCTAAACACATCAAGTAAGATCTGAAAGGAAATTTTCTCTGGGTTTGTAACACAGAAGTAAGAAATCCAACAAACTAAGGTGTTTTATTGATGCCTGACTCAAACTGGTCAGGTGCAAAACAAAAACACAAGTCCAAGCTTGTTTAATATTTAATAATCATTTACTACAACGTTTGGCACAATATCATCCATATTTAATGTTAAACAACATTGATATTCAATGCTGCACCTCTGAACTAGAGCAAGTAGTTTCAATGAAAACACAAAGGCTTTTGGGACTTTTACAGCTCATGTATGAAAGTGAAGCATGAATATCTGAGAGCAGAGGTTCAGTCCTAGACTGAAAAGCTGCTCTGCTTTTATGAAGCATCATATTGTTTTGCCAAGTTGAAGCTGTGAAGTATCCTGGTTCATAAATAGTATATTTTTGCAAGAAACATGTTTTTTCTTAACTCATAAATCCAACTCTGCTTCCCCTAAACAGTCACATCTTTGAATAATTAAGAGCCTGTCAGTGGAAGATGTAAAACACAGTTTTTAGGTTGATCAGCATAAAATTAACAATATAGTACTGTTTCTACTTCTGTGGCTGCTGTTAATTTCTGCATCTATTAAGACTCCCAGTAATAAAATATTGTGTAATTGAAATTCTAAGTTTGTTGTTATTTATTGAAGAAATGCAGAGCACTGTTTATACTTTAACATGAATAAAAATAACAAATTCAACGTCAATTCGGCCTGCATCTAGGCTGATGTGAACAACTTTGCTATGAAAGCACTGCAAAGCTTTGAATCACAAAGACCCTTATTCAAGCTGCATCAATAAATCATTTTTAAATAAATAAATAAAATCAGCTTTAAATCCAGACTTAGTGTCACCTTCAGATGGAAGTGTGGATGCTGAGCAGGGCTGATCATTATGATTACCTGAACGGAAGCTCAATGAAGAACTCTGACTCGACAGTTCACTACGCCAGTGTTTGAGCTGTGCTGTTATAGCATTTTCCAGGCCTTGTCATCATTTCTTCCACTGAAATTATTCATCTCTCGTTTTGTTCTGATTTAATCTGTGTGTGTCTTGTACAGGTGATATTGGGGGTCAGATGGGCCTGTTCATCGGGGCCAGTATCCTCACCATCCTGGAGTTATTTGACTACGCCTACGAGGTCAGTCTCTACAGAGTGTGTTTCCTGTTAAGACGCATATTTATATGCTGAGTACTACAATGCCGAGCCTCTTTTTTTTTTTTCTTCCTTTTTACTTGAATTATTTTTTTTTTCAGTCATTCACTTTTTTATATGTCTATGTATATTCATGAGTATATGTATGTGTACATATATGTATGTGTCTCACACACACACACACACACACACACACACACACACACACACACACACACACACACATATATATACAGTCTTTATTACTATTAAATTAATGATGTTAAATGAATTATATTTTTAACTACCCGCCGACTCAGATATTCAACTCAGATAACTTCAGCTTTCAGCCTTCAGCTCTCTTCATTTATTTACTTATTTTATTGAGTATTACAACTGTTGTTGTTATTTATTTATTCTTATCAATTCAAACAATCTATTCACTTGTTTGTTTGTTTTTTTGTTTGTTTGTTTTTTTGATTTACCTACTTTTTCTCTTCCTCCATTTTTTTTTCTTTACTTTTGTTTGTCTTTTATTTACTTTTAATTATACATGTACATCTGCTGGGGCTGGGTGCTGGAGGGATGAGGGTGGGGGATTGGTATCTGTTCTGGGGTATGCTGAATTAATCTCTTATCTGTAATTAGAAGACTATTATTTTTCTGAAATCTAAAATTTCAACAAACGGACTATTAAAAAAGGGTGTATAATTACATCAACACATCCTTCCTGTTTCTACTGGTGAAATAAACTTCAGCAGCTTTTGTTTTTGTGCTTCAGCGGGTAGCTATGGCTTTGACCATGAAACCTGACAGCAAAAACAGTGTCACCAATACAGAAAGCAGATAAGAGCGAGATATACTTTAGAGCTGACTCAGATGAAAGACTGTGCAATGGGACTTTTCCATTACCTTTTGCTCTGCTGTGTGCCCCTCTTTAGAGCTCTTCGTGTTGCTTTCAGCTGCACAGGCTCTGACAAGCACATAATAGTCTTCACCTCCCAGAGGGTTTCAGAAGTATACAGGAAAAGTATTTTTTTTTCCATTTCGATGGCCATAATGGAGTAATGGGGCCAAGAAGCCCTCATGTTTCTGACATAAGCACTTCTAAAGCCTCTTTAACAGGTTTCATGCTGAACTAATTGTTGTGGTTAAGTTTGTTGCCTCCTAATTGCTTTACACTCTGCAGTCAAATGTTCCTGTACTGTCAGTAATTACAAGAAGAGCTCATAGAGACCTTTTATTGCTGACTGAATGAAGTCTGAATCTAGTCTTTTATGTCTCGAACCTCCAGGTGGTGAAAGACAGACTACTGGATTTACTGAGCAGAGAGGATGAGGATGAGAGTCATGGAGAGGACGTGGTAAGAGCTGCACTATCTCTACCCCTGCACATGAGCATGGAGAGAAAAAGAGCACCCAAAAAATCTTAGACTGAGAGCCACATGCCAATTTGGCAGGAAAAGCTCTGTTCTTTGAGGGAGCTCTTAAAGAATCCGAGCGGGGAGTCGGGACTCTGCAGGGAGCAGATAATCCCTCCTTAACAAGCACATGCACCAACATCAAATCGTAGTTAAATAAGTAATCACAAAAAGAGAAGGTGGTGGAGAAGTGCGCACTGTTTGCATCGCTGAGTAGTCAGGTGTAGGTCAGTGTGATTTTCTCTTAGCCTTACTCCACCATTATTACCTCCTCTCCTTCTTTAGGACCAAATAAGCCTCAGCTTTAAAGGACATACAAAACTTGTATAGAGCTTGTAAACAATCAGACCACAGACTTTAACCAGCATGTATTACACCTGGTGATTTAAGCCTAAAACATACAGGATTTATGTTCAGCATTGCGTATTATGCAGCAAATAGGTTCCCATTCTAATACTATATACTATACTAATACATACTAATGCAGAATCGCACACAGGACGCATATCAGCCCCATATCAGCAGCCTGTTGAGCTCCGCTCCGCTACGTGCAAAGTCTATTTTTGCTGTTCTACGCTTCCAACATGCGACACTCTACACAGAGAAGATCGTTCTAGACAGGATGTCAAGCACGAAAACCGCGCACTACCTTAGTAGTCACAGCTGCCCTGGGGCAGACTGACAGAAATGTGGCTGCTAGTTTGCACCTACGGCCTCTCCGACCACCACCACACAACACTCACAATCATACACCAGTGGAGGACACACACACTGGGAGCACACTGGGAATCGAACCTCCAACCTACTGGTTATTGGACGACCGCTCTACCTCCTGAGCGACTGCCATCCACATTAGCAGGAACTAGACCACAGAAAGGCAAAACAACCTCTTGTGAGCATGTTGCTTCCTCTATGCTGAGCCCAGCTGACCGGGGCTGCACTATGCTGCTGCTACACTCCAAATAAACATCCTGTGGGCGATAGACAGTGCTGTTCGATGAAGCACATACGCAATGCTGAAAAAATGCAATCAACACGAATTCTGTATGTTTTCGGCTTTATGCTGTTTTGGTCTTATGTGGTCACTTTTTCTGCAGAACAGAAAACAGAGGCTCTAAAGGAATGAATCAGGTCCTAAATTAGGAAAGTTTAGCAGCTACAGCTAAAGCAGTGAGGCCTTATAATCCACAACTATCCACCAAGAGCTCTGGTCTAACTAGTGATGGGAAGGACAGTTCTTTTGACTGTACTGAATCTTTAGAATCCATTCATTAAAAGGATTCGTTCAAAAAGTTTGTTCACTGAATCAGTCAGTGCTTCGGAGCCCCGTCCTGCCGGTGCAGTACACGAGTGAGTGACACAGACGCAAGTTCATTCATTGAACCATGTCGTTCACTGACTGACTGAATCACTCTGTTCACATACTGATACATGTCGCTCACTGACTGACGTTTCATTCACTGACTGTTTCGTTCACTGACTGATACATGTCGTTCACTGACTGTTTCGTTCACTGACTGATACATGTCGTTCACAGATGTTTCGTTCACTGACTGAAACATGTCGTTCACAGATGTTTCGTTCACTGACTGATACATGTTGTTCATTCACCATGAGTGAATAAACGAGACTCTGCCTGCCTGCTCACTCGCTGGCTGGCTGTGTGTCGTTTGCCAAAGAGTCAAAGGCGGCAGTTCCACTCCCGACCAGCATGCCAGGCTCGCGGCTGAGCTCAACTGAACTTAAAAGGGAACGAATCAGGTCTCGGAGTGATTCAGTTCACATCGTTCACTCAGCAGTTCCGTTCTTTTAAATGAATCGTTCATGAATGACACAACACTAGGTCTAACCATATCAGGGTATTTATGAGCTAATGCTCTTCCTCCTTTTGTCCCAGAGTTCCTGTGACCCAGTGGCAAACCACTCAGAGACCATCAGCCACACTGTGACAGTCCCCCTGCAAACAACACTAGGCACCCTGGAGGAGATCGCCTGCTGAGGCCCCTCCCCTGTTCTCGTCAAAGCCACAAATGTCCAGAGGCGTCCTCCACTGGGTGGCGCTACATCCTCTGTTAGGGGATCCTGCAGGCCCTTAACAGAGGAAATGAGGAGACAAGGACAAGAACAGGGGCCGGTCTAAGGACAGTGCTGTGCTCTGTTACATCCCCCTGTTCAAAGCTCTAATGGGGATTAAAGAGCTGTCGGCCAGACTTATCTGCCCTCTCTGTCACCCTGCACTGTACTATGGTGGGGGGACGGCCTCAGCTGGACCAGACCTGCAGTGATCTCTGCCTTGCACAAAGAAAACCAGAGACTGGGTGGGGCTCGTCTGTGTGCAGAGTACCTATGTAACACACACATTCTTCTTTCAGTCACTGCCAAATGAACTGTACAGAACTGCTTCTGAACTGTCCAAACTGCATGCGTCAATCTATCTTGCTCTCTTTGCCGATGCATACGCCGGACTGCAGTGTTGCTTTACTGAACATGTGTGCCATTTGTCTGTCGATCTGCAGGACAGGCCTGTGACACGGGCCGAGGAGAGTTATCGAACTCCGAATGTACAGATTGAACATATGGTTGTTTAAAATCAATGTTCACAATGTCCAACTTTTGAATAAGTCCTCTCATGAAGGATTTGTCATTGTATAACTTTACATATCGTCAACGGATAGAGATCAGTGATGAATGAATGACATGATTACTGGAGAAAAAACACAACTGAACATTTTGCTTTGTTATGGAAAAACTGAGCCAAAAGTCATGATTCGACAGCCCCGCTTTTACGTATTTTTCACCTGTCAGTTTTGCTTGAATCAGTTTCCTGACAGGCATGTTTGCTACGTGTCTCCTGGGTTTTCCAAGCTGTTCTCCAGAGCATCTTTAAAGGGATGTCTCACTCTTACTGTAAATAAATGACTAGGTTCTGAATGGCTCATCTCAATACAACGCCCAGCTAAGTGAGGTAGAATCTCCATTTATTTGCCTGCAAGACAGTAAGCTGTGTACAAAGCACTGCAGCAAATAAATACGCCCCTGATGCTGTTAAACCATTGCTTCATTACAAGATTGTCAAGGAGATATTTCAGACAGCCACTCTATCAAGGATGGAAGGATTTGAGCTGCAGCAGAAAATCCCCAGCCTTGAAAATATGATCAATTTTCCTAAAATGATCACAAAAGCACCCATTTAGGATTTGAGCAGATTTTTTTCTTTCTTTCTTTAAGAATACAGGGTCTGCTGTGTTATGGTGTAAATATCTTTGTTTTTTTTCCTCTTAAAAAAACGGGTACCACGCAGACATGCCTGAGGCAGAGCTTATTTAAAAGGACTCCAGTCAAACAAGCACTCCAGGGCCAGACGCAACGACATATTCGTCACATTTTTCTGATGTGACTCAATCTTCAGCTCTCAGTAGGTGAGAGTCTCGTGTAAAGGCAGTAGCATTTTGGGGATAGCTGAATGTCATACTGAGAAATTGAAAGACGCAATCTGCTACAGTGTTAGCAAAAGGCATTCTCAAAACACACGGGGCTGAACTTTCTGTGTCCTCTAAAACAAGTTACATATATATAACATACATATATATGGCTATACACCAAAAGCTTGTGTGAGACCATGTGGAAGATGTAGTGCATCTGAGTTTTCTGATTCTAGTCCATGATCATCCTAGCATGGTCTCTGTCATCATGGTAACGTACATCCCAGGTAGGAATGAGTTCAAGTGCTCTGTAAGACCGTCTGAATTATGATTTCCCATCTGTGGCTCTACCTGCTGTCTCTGTGTACTATCTCATGTTGTGGCTTCAGACCAGCAGGATCCTTGGCAGACCTGCGGCGGTGTGAGGCAAACCTGTCTCGCGTCTCTCGGAGGCAGCGACACTGGCTGTTTTACGCTCGCAACCTTGGCTTCAGTTGTTACTGCAGGAAAGCGTTTTCTCATTTTGTGATGCAGCATACAGTGTGTGTTTTTAATGTGAAACAAATAAATTAAAAAGTTGTTTTGCAGTGTTGGTGTTCTGTCGTGACAATGCGATGGCCCCTCAAAGTGCTTTTACATTAAATTTCACATCCACACTCACACACTGATGGCAGAGGCTGTGATGTAAAGAACCCACCAGTTTTTGATGGGTCCCAGGTACAGATAGGGAAACAGGTGGGATCAAGCGTCATGCCCGAGGACACCTCTGCATGTAGACAAGACCGGTGATCAAAACTCCTGACCTTCAGCTGGAGAGATGGTCGGCTCTTCCCACTGAGCCACAGCTGCCCTCAAGTGCTGAGTGAAATGGCCACAGGACACTCATTCAACCACGGGACAGAGAACAACACAACAATACAACAGATTTGCACGTTTTGAAGCAGCCCTGTGACAAGAAATCAGCTCTCCTCCTGGCAGTTCCCACGCCCTGAACTCCACAGTGCTTCTCACTGGCATTTACCATCTGCAGGTTACAAGAATGGTCCTGCAGCATGTCTGCTTCTCATGGCAGTAACTGTTAAGTCTGTTTTTAAATGTTCTGTGTGCTTCATATTCAGTGAAACTGGATGGCATTTAGAAATTCAACAACAGTTGGTAGACATAGTGTTGTAGCATTGGTAGCAGTTTTACACCTAGAAGTAGTAAATTAAAGGCATGGTTGACGATTAGAGAGATTGGTCATTATTATGAACCTTGTGTATATGGTGATCCTGGTCCTGTAGTGCGATCTCCACAAAGTGAAGAGAAAAATGAATGGAAAAAATGTGTTCACCCTAGCAGGTGCAGGGCGGCAAAAACATTGACCAATAGGAGCCGTCCGTCCCGGACAGCTCCTATTGGTCAATCTCCTGCTCTCCATCCAATCACCTTGCTGTATTCAACACACCCCTCTCTCATGTTTCCGACCTGTCCCCTCCCACTTTCCAGGCCCTGCTTGGAGCTCTGAGCGTGTAAAAGTAGCGCAGCAGCTTAGCTACAGGAGCTGTGATGGAGAGGGATGAAAGAAACACCTCTGCTTGCCCCACTGCCAAAAGTGCAAAGAAAACACAAGCAAACAGAAGAAAGGGCAGAGTCAAAGAGGAAATGTGACCAAGCGAGAAATCTAACTTGAAAAAACATCGGGTCATTTTTCGAGTGGTGGAGAAAGCGCCCCCAGGATTTGGCCCTGAAAACAGACGCCAAGACAGCAAAGTTTTTGTTGAACAGGTAATTTTTGCCTTTTATCATGGCACATGTTACATAAATAACTCTTATTAGTCTCTGCAATGTCAACACGGTAGCTGTCCAGGTGGCTGCAGATGGTGTTGCTAGCAGAGCTGGTATTTACTCCCGCTTGTCACTAGCAATCCGACATGGTGAATCCTATTTAAAGCTAGCGTAGGATCTTCTGCTGGCTGGCTTCTTGCTTTGCCAGAAAGGGGTGTGTCGTGGGGAGGGCGATAAAAGTTTTGGGGGGAGTTATTGTGGAGCACAGAGGGAAGAGGTTTGTGTGTGGGGGGTGGGACGCTTTTTCAAATCTGCCTTAACGGCTCAGTTTTTTCAACTGCTCCTCAGATCGTCAACCATGCCTTAAATAAAATAAATGTGGTTACTTTTTCCTTTGTTTGCACTTCCATCATTGTTGTTGACAAAAGGCAACATCAGAGGCCCCTCCCCTTCTTGATTTTGATTGGTTAGAGACCAAGAAGACGGTCAGTGTTCAAGAACCTTATTGATTGGCATAGCCCCGAAGTCTGTCACTCAAAGTGACCACAGCCTAAAAGTATCTAACTCAATGTCTTCTTTGAGTGAAACAAAATTCAGTGAAGTCAGAAACAGCTGTGGTGCTGAAATGAACTGCTGGGACAAAAACCTCCTTCAGTCAGTGAGGATGTGTTTAATTCCTCTGTATTGTTTTTCTAACACAGGACTGTATTTGGTACCCAAGGTTTTTGGAGACCACTTTAAGTGGCCACTTTCTTCCATCCTTGTTTCCTCCCTCCTTTCCCTTCCCCCTTCCTCCCTCCCTTCCTTCTTTTCTTGTCCCTCCTCATTCCTTCTTCCCTCATTCTATCCTTTTTCCTTCCCTCTTTCCTTTCTTCCTTCCATTGTCATTTCTTTCCCTTCCCATCTTTTGTATTTTCATCCTTCCTTTTGTCTTCATTGTCCCCTTTCCTTCCTTCCTTCCTTCCTTCCTCCCTTAACTTCTTTCCTTCCTCCCTTCCCTCTCTCTTTTAATTACTTTGTCCTTTCTTCTCTCCTTTCATCCCATTTCCTTCCTTTCTTTCCTCCTGTCCCCTTTAATTCCCTCTTTTCTTTATTTTTCCTGTCTTCCTCCTTTCCTTTCATCCTTTTTCCATCCTCCCTTCTTCTCCTACTTCCTACAATCCCTTTTCCCTTTTTCCCATCCCCCTC
This sequence comes from Xyrichtys novacula, assembly GCA_962446985.1. NCBI lineage: Eukaryota > Metazoa > Chordata > Actinopteri > Labriformes > Labridae > Xyrichtys > Xyrichtys novacula. The sequence goes on along the minus strand of OY660879.1, from coordinate 19,917,653 downwards.
TTCCCTATCTTTTTTCCTTCTTCTCTTCTCTCCTTCCTTTTATTCTTCTATCTTTTTCTTCCTTTATCGCTACTTTATTATTTTCTTTTTTTTCCATTTTCACTCATTTTCTTTTATTTATTCTTTCATTTATTTATTGAGTCATTCATTAATGACAGATAGATGAATAGACAGACTGGTATATAGATACCCCTGCAAATCCTTTTTTCCAAGTGTTTATTGTAAACATGCTACCCTGAAGCAATGAGTATTTAGCCTGAATTTAAAATATTGGTGTTTTTAGGTGTTAGCATGCTAACTCTTGAAAACACAAATGTGGCAGAGGTCACCTGGAATGCTTTTAGAGTTTCTGTTGTTGCTGGATCACGAACCTTAGTAGCTACAAACCCAAAATAGACTTCAACCTTAATATGTCTTTGGAGGAAAACTCAAAAATCTATCATCACTGGGACATATGAATCCAGAAGTCACCCATTCACTCGCTCTTCTCTACCTACAGCTGTGCTGCTGAAGAGGCCAAGAGGACACTGAAAGGTAAAATGAAAAGGTCTCCTTTAGATGAAAAAACCTTGAATGTCTATAGCCTCTCTAAAAAGAGCAGCGTCCAAGCTGACCTTAAATAGTTTTGTGGAAAGCCTTGTAGTCTTTTTCAGTGAATGTGTCGTTTCTCTGGAGATTTTGACGGTGACCTACAAACTGACTCAGAGGCGTTCTCTACTTTCACACGTGGGAGTTGGAAGGAACACAGAAAATAAGTTGCCACAAATCACCTTGTCGACTCTCACAGCGAAAACTTGAACATTTGAACAGACCAGATCAAATGTACAGTGGCTTGGCAAGATGTGATTTCCCTTGTAACATCCATGATACATGCTCTTAATAATAGCTGAAGTGTTTCCACGGCTCAGCCTCAGAGGAACACAGTGGCTCAGACAAGTGGGGAGTCTCGCCACGACAGCACAAGAATCAGCTTGAGGACTGATCCTGTTTGCTGGTCAGGTTTTATTAAGCGCTGTTACTCTTCAGACACTCACACAGCAGAAGCAGTGAGTACAAAATGACAGTACTTTATCTGCCCCTCCCCTCCACATACTCCTTTATTAAGTGAATTCAGGCTCCTGATTGGAGAAGCAAAAGGATGTAGTGTGGGCTGAGGGGCTTTCAGTTCAGTTTAACATCAGAGTACAGCAGCAGGAGCTTTTTTTAAGGTCACATTTTTGGAAGGTTTTGGTTTACTTGGATCAAATTCTACACATTACCGGAGACACATATCTGAAGCTGCTGGCAGGAGTTCAGCCTCAGTTCAGTCTCAGTTCATTTAGCAGACATTTAGGCTGCAGAAATTGCCTGCAGGTCAGCCACAGTGCTGCAGCAACTCACAATAACACACCAGATCCCTTGTTGGATCAGGATTCACAACCAGCATTTAACACAGTACTTACGGGGGGCAATGTGGAAACTATGGTATTCTCCACTACTTTAGAGTGTTTGAGTGTTTCACGAGTTAATTTCATGTGCTAAAGTGGGGAGCGTTTGAGAGGAGGGTGAGAGTGCAGTGAAATCTATCAGAGCACTTTTATTATATTTATTCAGCTTTTGTGTCAGACTGAGAGTAAAATGTTCAATCTGCTGTCTTCAGTCTGAAATGGTTCCTTCAGGTCACTCTTCATAACACTTACTAGTACATCCACAGAGGAGGTTTTGGTCTCTTTCTCTGCAGAAAAGGTAGAAGTCTGGGATGGAGACACAGGAAATCAGTGAGTTCCAACAGCAAGTAATCTGAAGTGTTCAGCCTGTGCTCATGAGTTAGTCATTAGCCGGCTAATAAGTGAGTAAACTGTCCTGTTTGCTTCTGAATGAGACTCTGTTTGTGGTATTTGACCTTTATCTATCCCTCAAACAAAAATAGGCCAAAGAGAGTTAAAAGGACAAAACAAAGGGCTGGTACAAACAGGAACACAGTGACTCAAAGTAAATGGTCTCTTAATCATGACCTGGTTGGCTGGGAAAAGCTCAGAATAATACTGACCCCGATGAGCTCAACTCAACTCAACTTTATTTGTTAAGCACTTTAAAACAACCACAGCTGAACAAAGTGCTGTGTATAAAGAGACAAAACAATTAGACATAAAAAAACCATTAAAACAATGGATGAAATAAAAGCAGAATCAAAAAGTAAAATATAGTTTCAATGTTTTTAAAAACTAAAAAAAATAAGTAATTTAAAAACATAGAAAAAAATAACTAAAAACAAACCATAAAACACTAAATCAGCAGCCGAGTCTCATGCAGGGGTTAAAAGCTGAATAACACTGATAAATCTTTACATGAAGCCCCAACTACAAACAAACAATCAAACAAACCAACAAACAAACAAACAAACAAACAAAAAAAAAAACAGAGCAGACATCTACACCTGCTTTATTTGAACAATATAGGACTGCAGTCGTATTATACTCAGTCCACTCTGTAGTTGTCAACTTCATTCAGACATATAAAATGGGTGGGCTTGCAGTTTTTTATTTTGTGGGATGCTGGATTTTCAGCCAAGGTCTGCTCCCTTCAAGTGCCCCTCTAGGTGACAAAGCAGTTGTCAATAGCTACCAGAAGTACAAGTTTTTGCAGCTCTATAAGCTGTCTTTATGAAGCCATTAGCATCAAAGAGGCACCTCCATCAAAGCTGCATATCTGCTCTGTTTCATTTGGAGAAAAACAAGCCCTGTGTTAACCAAGTAGCTCTTCTGGAGAAACAAAAACAACATCTTGTACAGCATGGTCTCCAAGAGCAGGGTTGCTCAATGGTTCCTGTTGTACTTCTCTTTTTTCCTTAAGTTGTTTTGAGTTGTTGCCATGGAGGGGTTGTGTGATAGATTAGAAAGACAGTCTGCTGAATGAAGGAAAGTGAAAAGATCCTTTGTCCACAGGTAGGTAAGTAGGTAGGTAGGTAGGTAGGTAGGTAGGTAGGTAGGTAGGTAGGTAGGCCTGCAGCTTTTGAGGGACTTATCAGTTTTTGCCTGAGCTGAGTGCTTTGACCACCACCTTGATGATAAAGTATAACAGGTTACATTGGTTCACAAAGGATAGACCTGATGCAGGCAGGTCAGATTTATTGGATCCTTTGAATTTCGACTGCTATACCCAAAGGTGGACTTCACTGTGCATGTTAATGTACCAACTGTTTTTGCAGACTTTGTGATCCCACGCTTCAACCATGTTGCATAAATTCTATTTGACTATTCTCTGAGATTTCTCTTACAGTAAGTTAGTCTGACATTTAATTTCCATTTGTATGACTTGGAAAGAAGTCATTTCATAATAAAATCACTTATATCAAGACATCTCAAAGTCATACTGGGCCTATTACTTTCTACAATGAGCATTTTTGATTATACATCTTTCATTCTCCAAACCCCAGCTGTTACATTATGAGTGTCTTCATAAAAGCTCTAACCACCATCTCTTCAGTATTAAAAACTCTGAATGGCTCCTGACCACAGACAGTAGGATCATCAGCTGAAGAGTAAAACATCAGCGTGGATTTAAAGCAATTGATTTAACCTTTTCGTCACTTCAGTTAATTAGGCATCACACACTCTTATTCCTAATTCATGTCAGAGAGAGGGAAAGGCAGTTCGTGCAGAGTGAGAAGATTAGAGTGAAAATGGACGACAATTAAAGCTTGAACAAAGAGACTGTCATAGACTTGACAGTCAGACCCCACCAGAGAGCTGAGTTAAGAAAGTCCTGAGTGTATCGGGGAGAGAGACCAGACACCAATGCTTCATTTTCTCTTTTTAGCCCACGGTGGCAGCAAATGACAGAGTGGGAACAGTGAATTCTCAGATAGATTATCAGTCCAGGACAGAACAGTCCCTCTGTGGATGTTTGCAACCCCATGTCTGGAAACTTCAGTTAACCTTGAGATCTATTATTTATGGTAGAGCAAATCTGATGTCAGAAAAGCTAAATTGGCAACAGGAATGAATTGTCTACTTTAATCAGGCGCCAAAGTCAGAGAGCTTTGGACTTTATCTAAGTGAATAGATCTGTATGAATACTGACAGCCTATTTTCCTTGGAAATCAGTCTTTGTTTGTTCTCATGAGCAACAGGTGATTTGAAAATATCCAGGCAAATCCCAACAGTATCTGAAAAACTTCATTATTTATTTTACATTTAGACTCACAGGCTATTACCCGGGGCTAAATCATGTTTAATTAACTGTTGACTCTGTTTATTGCTTAAGTTGATTACTAATTTAATCACAAGCCTCTGACTCATCAGGGCTCTGTCGTTGTGCTCCCAAAAGGCCCATGGGAAATCAGAGGCATTCACTATAGTTAACTTGGCTAATAATCCATTCAGCCAATGAAACACCACATGCCTGCCGCTGCCCCTTCTGCTGCGTGTCAACATCTCCACATGCTTCAGGACTGTTTTGCAGTTGGTGTGTATCGAGATGGTTACTAGCAAAGGGGTGCAACATCTCCCAGTGCTGCAGGAGACTCATCTGTCAACAGAACTGTTGAAAATGTATTTTAGTTTAAAGTTTGGCTATTTTCTCGTCTGTTAGCATGGCTGTCAGTGGAAGTAGCCCCAGATCTTTTGGATTTACTTCTGGGCCATTGTCATGTCCTTCAGTCCCTTTCATTCAGTCTTTGGCTGAAGCAGGTCAAATTAAAGTGGTTTTTGAGTACTTTATATGCAGTTCAGACAGTCAAGGCCAGTCTGGAATCATGAGATTATTCAGAGAGTACAATAAAGATAAAAATGATGGTCTGAAACTCAAATTAGCTTTTATTCTTTAAAACATACGACTCAAATCATGTTCTTTTTCTGTGGACTTTCAAGCAAGTGTAAAAAACAGATCTCTGGAGTTTTTACATGGGAAACCAGTTTTTAAAAAGTAAACAACACTTTTCTTTTTTTATAGTTGTACCTTAAGAATGCTTTTGACCAGCTCAGAATTACTGTCTTTAAGCAAAAACAGTAATGTGACAAGTGGCTGACAACATATACGCAGTACAAACAGACAATAGAGACAAAACAAAGTGACAAGCAAAGCAGGAATACATAACATTTAGATATTTTTAGTTTGAAGGTGTTGCAAGGCTGTGTTTAATGAGTGTGGGTGGGTAGGTGTTTTCATGTGTGTTGAAAAGTGTGTGTGTTTGTGGGTGTGATTGTCCCCCTTTTCCCCCCCTTTTAAATTGTGATAACTGTTGGGGATAGAATGAAAGAAGAAAAAGTAAGCATTAGGACATACGAATAATTACAAAAATAAAATGATAATAATTATTATAATAAAGCAGAAAAGAAAAAAGAAGAGAAATAATAATAATAATAATAATAATAATAATAATAATAATAATAATAATAATAATAATAATAATAATGAATAAATAAATGAATGAATAAGTAATTAAGTAAGTAAGTAAGTAAGTACATCAATGGGACCAAAGTTAACAGCGAACCTTGTCTGAGTCCAAGTAAGGATGCAGGAACAAGGTGAAACCCCACATGTCACATATTGTCCAGCTTGAACATTAAACTGTGTATATGAAACTGCGGGTATGAAACTAATCCTAAATAAACACAGACGACCTGAAATCTAAACTTTCATTTAAATTTAAATTAAAGATGAATAATGAAAGACACCAGAAATCCCAAAGTAATCACAGTAGCTATATGGTGGTGGAATAGAAAGGAGTTGAGTGAGTGTTCCTGGTTTATTTGTGTCTGCTCCTGTGTGACTGTTTGTATTTGTGTGTATAGGTGCTTCTCAGTATTGTGCCAAGCAGTGATAAATAACACAGCCTGCAGGGGGGATCCAAGCCAAGGCAATGAAATCAAGGACATGAGGGAAACCTTTAGAGAAGAGTCTGCTCTACTGCAATCATTAGTTCTGCAGCTCATCCATCACTGAGGAATCTACTTGATACAAGTTACATTATGAAAAAACTCATCAGCATGTGGCCCTGGTGCTGCAGTGTCTGGGAGGCAGCTAAGATCAGATATAAAAACCTGATAGAGGAGAAGCAGGCCGCTGCGGTGTGTTATCATGTTCAGATGTTAAGTTCTGAATCAACAACAACAGCTCTTTATCACTATCACCCCAGAGAAATAAGTATTTACCAGCTTTTTATTTCTTTTCATATCTCACAGAGCAGGTGAGTAAACAAAGTGGAGTGTGACAGAGCTTTTAGAGCCTGAAGGCAGCTTGAATGAGGATGTTAACATTATCACCACAAAACAGTTTTTGGGGAGAAAAACATCTTAAAAAACTAAAATCATCTCTGTCCTGCAAAGCTGGGCTGCCTGGTGCTCTGCTTGTGCCATCTAGTGGGTAGATTGATCATCGATATGACCTCTGTGATTCTCCACTGTCTCGTTTTACTTACTGGGGAGACCAGAGAGAAAATCACTTGTGTCTCTGTCCCTGCTTTTCCTCCTGATGGGACATCTGTGTTGTGAGTTTGTGGATGATTCAGGACACATGGATGACTGTCACCTGTCTATCAGTGTTGCAAAACTCAGCAAAAATAAAAAAACAGCTTAAGACATGACCAGGTTTTTAACACAAACATCCTCTCAGCAGGGGGGTTTCTTCAGGGAGACCCTGCACCGGCATTTGTTTTGCCACCCCAGGTGCCACACCCTGCACCATTTCTAGCTATCTGCCTTATCAGAGGCAATACTTTGGTTTAAAAACAACACTTACTACAAAGTTGTAAGGCTGTTGTTACCATTTAGAGCTCCAATGAGGAGTTTTTGATGGGTGATGAAACACACTGAGGTTAACAGTGATGCGTCTCTATGATGTACAAACACAAATAAAAACACCGATAAAAAGATTGACAGTCTCTACACTGTCATTTTTAAAGCCTGTACCTGCCGTGAAATACACAAACAAAAAAACAGCAAAAGACATCAGGAGGAAACTTCATTGTCAGTAAACGCGTCTTTTAAAAGAATGAGACAAAATCAGCAAAACTATTACCACTATGTTCACAGGGGGGTGCCAAATTATACTCAGGGAAAAAGTTCCCTACAGGAGCTTTAATACTAAATTCAAACATCTGTCAGAAGTTGGTCAACAATCATCAGTCTTAGCTCAGGTAATGAGTCATTCAGCCCTTGAGCACTTGTTCAATAGATAGCAAAACAACCCACCTGAAAAACCAGTCTGGGATCAGAGGTCAGGAGTCAGCATATATACAGAAGTCAAATCTGGAAAATAAACCCCAAACACTTGCTGTGTAAGCATGACTTTATCCCAGTAAAAACACATGTTTGGCTCTTGTTTGCATGCTGTTGTTGAAATGCAAATGTTTTACAGAGATAGTAAAGTGACAGACTTCTTTACCAAAGAGCTTTTAAGATGCACATGCTGTATTGTTATCTTTAAAACAAATAAGACTTCCAATTAAAAGTGTGAAAAAAGTAAAGATTACACAGTTTAAACTCCTTAACAGCATCTTTCTACAAATACTTGTCTCCCTGTATATGATGTCATGATACTATGATATTAGTCTGACAGATCAGCTCAGGGAGTTTTTGTGCATCTTGAATATGAAATCGCTAACACTATTTCAAGGCACAGCTCTGTGACTTGAATAAATTCGTCTGAGTTCTCCCCACTGCATTTCTTTTTTTTACCATAATAACCTGAAACCCTTGTGATTTATTTAACAAACAGTCTTGAATGATTTGCATCCAGAACCCATATGTCAGACAGGAAAACAAGCAAGCGGTTCACCCACTTTAGTCTGAAGGTCATCCCATCCATCTCTGGGAAAACACCCTGACATGGGAGCCATTCTCTAACCTCCACTTTCTCTTCAGGCGGGGCCCTAAACCTGAATTACATCCAGTCTGGCTCATACAAAGGTGCTGCTGTGCCAAACACCGTATACCTGTAATCGAATTGAGATTTTATAATAGCTCAATATATCATCATCATTACCCAAGACTCTGTGGCCCAGATGAGCTAAAGGCTCTCCTCGGACACGGTTCATGTTCAGCTTTTTCATTATTTTTCTTCTCAATGTGTTTAGAAATGCAGTCATTGCCACTATGGTCTCTCTATTACATGCCTCTCTTTTTGACATACAAAACCAACCCACTGCCCTCAGTTAATTGGGCTGCCATTGTCTAAAATGAGCGTATGATTTGCGGCCCAAACCTTATCAGGACCTATTAAAAACTATCATTAATCATTTAGTTTAAATAGAACGCTCAGCTGATTACCATTCGCAGCATGGTTCTGCTCTCTAACAAACCCACTCTCTGTTTGTCCTCTCTTGCCTTGTTTTGTTTCGTCCTTGAGTAAAGTACATCCAGCTAGTTACATTGCTTCATTTAACTTCATAGATTTTCTGAGTGCACACAAGGATAGCAAGCACTGATTTGCTAACCATATTAATCATCCAATATCTTTGTTAAGTAGTCCTCAGTTGACATGTAATTATTCTGCTGGAACCCAATTTTTAAAGCACATATAAATAAAACAGGATATAGGTCTATATGGAGCCTCACATAAAAGATAATGAGCCTTGCGGTCAGTTCTTTTATAGCTGCTTTAGTTTCATTCAGCAAAATAGACTCAAAGGCCATTAAATAGTAAATCACAGTAACAACTACACATGAGCAGTTTTATTTTTAAAAGAAAGTTTAACAGTGGTTTGTTCTATTGGTGACAGTGGTTAGCCAATAAACTGACTTCACGAGAACAGCCAGTGTAAATTTAACAAAGAAGTCTTTGCCAAGTACTGTTGCCATGTTCACCATCAAACAGGAAGTATTATTTTGAAAGGACTTGTGAAATGTGTAAAGTCACTAAATGTGGCTCACTGGTGCAGCAATGACACATTTGATTAATGTTTAACCATAGGCTGTATATAGAATGGACGCCATCTGCCTCCTCGCTGGGTGAAGCCACCACGAGAACAGCACTCTCTGGTGACGGGCTGCAGTATAGGTAATAAATCCCGCCTCTTCAAGCAATCCTTATGGAGTTGTGGACAAACTTGAGAAATTAATTACACAGAAAATACATTTTTTTCTCCCCCCTGGTTGTGATGTTGACATGTAGTTATTGTAAGACTGGTTTGTGCTTAAGTCCTCTTTTTGTCTGTGCAGCTCAATTTTTTTAGATGTATTAATGGCATTGGCCCCTCATATTTATCTGACTTACTTTTACCATATCAACCCTCGCGGACCCTGAGGTCTTCCGGCACAGGCCTTTTAATCATACCCAAAGTTTAAACAAAATCACACGGGGAGGTAGCTTTCAGTTTCTATGACCCTCAGTTGTGGAACAGCCTGCCTGTAGAGTAAGGTGATCAGACATCCCTGATTTCCGGGGACAGTCCCCGAATTGGATGACCTGTCCCTGGCAAAAGCTGTCCCTGAAACTGTCCCCGATTTAAGCGTTTCATTAATGAGAACAAAAATGTTGCGTGAAGGCTAGAACAACGGTTATAACAGTGGCCTAATGGGTAGGAAGCACAAGTAAGCAGTCCTGAAAAACAGTTTGTACGGGGGTTATTACAAAGGGCATGCGCTGCTACTAAATAGTACCGAGATGTTGTCTGTGATCACACAGCCCCTGCGCCCCTTTTTTTTTTTTTTTTTAGCCATTCTTTATCTGTTTATCTCCAGTGTTCCCCAAAAGTAGCTCTTTCCTCATGCAATGTCTCAGTGTCAGGCAATGTCTCTTTAACAATATACACTGCAGGCCAAAAGTTTGGAAGCAAGATCAGATTTGCACAAAAAAAGATCATAGTTTTCATATAATTATAATTTGCAACACAATAAACATGACTATTGTGTAAAGAGTAACTTATCAGAAGACATTTTGACTATTATTATTAGGTATTTGAGTTATTGTTGCTTAGACTTTGCTTTCTTTAAAGTAACCTCCTCTGGCTTTAACAACAGCTTGGCATATACCAGACATTTGTTCCACAAGTTTTTTTAAGGTATGTTCCAGGGATTGCATTCCAAGCTTCCTTAAGTTCATTGAAAAGACACTGCTGATTCGTGGGACACGTTTTTCTGACCGATCGATCCAATTCATCCCGCACAAGCTCAATTGGAGAAAGGCCTGGAGACTGAGGGGGCCAAACCATCTTTTGAAGAACACTTTCCTCTTCTTTTTTGTCTAGGTAACCCTGACAGGGCTTGGCAGAGTGCTTAGGGTAGGGCTAGGACATAGACGCTGCGTTTTGAACCAAACAGTGCAAACTTGTTTCTAGTCATCATAAGTCCAATTTTTGTGAGCTTTTGCCCACTCATATCTCTTTTTCTTGTTCTGTGGACGAAGTAGTGTTTTTTTGCAGATACACAACCCTTCAGACCAGCTTTTCTCAAACGTCTTTTCACGGTTGTCAGAGATATGGGTTTCGACCTTGTCATGTTGATTTCCTCCCTTATTTGTGGTGCTGTCTTTCGCCGATCTCTGTTACTGGTGACGATGCTCTGTTTATCATCTGCTTTTGTAGTAACTCTCTTCCGTTCAGGTCTTTTTTATCATCATAACTTCCAGGTTCCTCTAGTCTCTTCAGAGTGTAGTGGACTCCTTTGTTAAACACCTTAGGGTGTTTTGCAGTTTCTCTTTCTGTGTATCCTTCTTTCCTCAATGTACAAATCTGTACTTTTGTTTCTTTACTCAGTTGCTTCTTTTAGCCATTTTTGCTGTAGTTTGAACGCAGTTGAGATTTATTAGGATTTTTGTATGCAGACTCTCAAAAGCCAAAAAGTTAAAGTGAATAATCCAACTGTGATTTGTTTTTTTTTTGCTTTTGCACTGAAGTTGTGACTCTTGCAAATGTTTTCAACCCTAAAACTAAGCCCTTATTATCTTGCTGACATATATTTAGCAATGGTCTGTTAACATCAATGAATATCTAAAGGTAAATTGAGTAAAATGGTGCATTTCAATGAAAGCAACATCTGACTATGGAGTAAATACATCCCAAAATACATAAAACTCATGCTGGATTATTAAAAAAGCATTGTGAACAAAAACTTGAAGTTACTCCCAACTGTTCGGCCTGTAATGGCCTTGCTTCCAGACTTTTGGCCCATAGTGTAAATTAAATTTTCACTCTGTGTGTTCTTGTGTGTGTGTTAGTGTGGGTGAGTAAGGGAGGGTGTGTGTCTTTGTGTCTGTGTGGGTCCATGGGTGGGTTTTATCATTGTTTAATTGTTGTTTTTAGCCTCTGTGAGGCACTTTGAACTACATTTTTTTGTCTGAAAAGTGCCATACAAATTAAGTTGAATTTGAATTTGGATTTTAAAAGTTATTAGGGGGTTCATGTTTTCTATGATTGACACTTGATACAGCCTATGGGCGAACAAAGTTTACATAGCTCACCTGTTTGAATGTCATCACAGTGACTCTCCTGCTAAATGCTACAACGCTACTGTGCAAGTGGTGGTTCCAGGACATGGAGATAATCCTGGAAAATACTGAGAGTATTAGATAGTATCAGATTCGTATAATGACGGAATGCGGAGCCAAGTTGTCCATAGTAAATGCAGTCTATGATTTAGATTAGCCAACAGACTGACTTAGCGAGAACAGCCAGTGTAAATTTAACAAAGAAGTCTGCCAAACGCTGTTTTGAAAGGACTTGTGAAACTTGTAAAGTCACTAAATGTGGCACACTGATGCAGCAAAGTACATTTGATTGAGGTATGAAGTGTTGCTACTGGTAGTGGAGGAAAACTGTACACCCCTATGCATGTATGTCCAGATGTTTGGCATGTGCACAAATGGGATGAGTTTATTCTGATCGGCTTATAACCATCCCTCTGCAGCTGAATGAAATTTCACGCAGACAATGGAGTGAAAAGAAGAGCAGAAGCCAAAAAAAACTCATCTTTTTGTGAACATGTAATCTATGATTTTTTATTTTTAATGGGTTCAAGCCTCTGGCAGCCTTTGCGGTCCTTTTTGCAGATGCTCTGTGATAAAGCAGATGTGTCATTGTTTCCACTTGGCAGGTCTGGGGAGTCTGTGGCCTCCATAAACCGCTGAGCTGGAGAGTGAAAGCATATTGTGTTGGTCCATAATGAATGTCAGAGGATCTGTGTGCAGCCTCAGCACACCTTTACACTAACACAGTTTCTTTTCCTCAGAGGAGCAGCTTCACTAATTAGAATGATTGTTAGTCGGTTTAATTGGCTCTGTCAGCAGTAGTCTCAGGAGTCAGAGGACGCTTGCAGAGGTAATTGCATATAAGCGAGAGAGACAGAGAGCTGATGATGAACCCAAACAAAACTTGCAGAAAACCTGCGCTACACAGTCGATATAATGTTTTCCCTATCTTTTTTCAATTACAGATACTGAATGAGGCTGGTAATGAAGAATTAGTGCAGAATAGTGTTTACGAGGAAAAGTCAGAGGAAGTAAATAAGTTTTCAGACTCCACAGGGAACAGTTTTAATCAAGACTACCAGGAGCAGATTAATTAGCATTTTTCTGATATTTAATATGCTATAATTTCTTCTATGATTTATCTCAAAGGCAAAATGAGATCAAAAAATGTAATCCAAAACAAGTTTCTGTTTGCTGTCTCCCTCCCTGCTGGTCCATCATTTATGAAACTGCAGCAGTAAAACAAGTCAACACAGAGCACGATTTTAAAGATCTTTAAGCGGAACTTTTTATTACTTTTACAGGTCTTGTTTACTCCTCGTATAAAATACCAGACCCTTCTTAATCTGTATGACAATAAAAGAATGCCCTGCACTTTAGGGTAGGGACGCTTTATCGTTGCACAGTCATCTCCTATTCCTGCTTTAAGATGTAATATTGATACTTTCCTGATACCTTAAACTAATATTCTCATTTATCTAAGACAGAAATGTTTTGACAAGTGTTGCACATTCAGTCCAAATGCTAATAAACATGTTATTTATTTAATCAAATGAATTTAGTCCACAAGAAAATGTAAACAGAGACATTATGATGGGATCCAGGCCAGATAATAGACCTAAATGCAACAGTGCCAACACTTGATAAAAATCATCCTCAGGAACAATTTGATGCAGTCAGAAAATAAGCCAGTTGAGGTTATTTGACTTTGGTGTGAAATGATTTATTAAGTGTTCGCAAGAAGAAACACAAAACAAGCTACAATCCAGCTGACTTCACTTGTCTACCTTGAATCTCTGTTCAATCTTCATTAATACAGCACCATTTCACCATTTCCCCTGTAAAGACAGGGTCAGACTATGGCCCTCCCATCCCATCTTTAACCACATGGATGAAACACTTTGCAGCATTTATCAAGTTACAGTGGAGAGAAAGAACTTCCTTTAACAGGAGGGAGATGGGAGAGGGAGATGGAGATGGAGAAAGAAAGAGAAGGACAGAGGAGAGACTGATGCATGTATTTGAAGCAGCTGTAAAGCAGACAGGTCCATGGCAGGAAGACGTCTGCAGCAGTGATCCAGAAGAACAGCATGATGGAGCTCAGGGACTCTCAGAGGTCAACTTGCATTTGACCCTCTGACCTGCAAATCAAACACACTCTTACGTATCAATGCAACTCTGATCTTATGGTCTCACAAACTTTTTTCCTTCACAGAATGGGTTTACCTGATCTTCACACGTTTCCAACAATCACATGCTCTTTGATTTGCAGTGCTTTAGGGCCTCTGAACCTTCACTCTTTACCCTTGAGAGCACTTTATATGAGAACTTGACACTCAAAATACTTTAATTATCTCTATTTTGGGATGTATGCATTTTTGGTAGACTCTGCTAAATGTTAAATTGCTGTTTACATTATAAAGCCCTGTCAATAATTCAGCAATATTGTTTGGCTAAGGGAATCTGTCCTTTTCACGACTCTTCAAAAGTTTGTCTGTATGAAGTACCTTAAAAAGTTTCCTCTAAAATAGTCACTTTGAAAAATAGATTCAAAAACAGTCTGAAATACTTGATTTCAAAAACTTCTCAGCAGCTGCTGCTGATAACAAGTTTCCTCCTCTGCCTCAGTGAGGAAATGAAATAGTTTGAACTCACAGCTTTCAGGTACCTCTAAAGTACATCAAAATTCTTCCCAGGGTTTCGATTTGTTTTTAACTTATCTATCACTGTGACAATAATCTGTCCCCTGAGCCAGACGCCTGCAAAACAATGCTGATAGAGCAGAGACATGAGGATGTGTGCCTCTGAGGACACAAACCGAGACCTTTTCCATACTTTCATAAACCCTAAATGGATTACATTAAAGCCCAGAACAGCTGGAGAGAAAACACACTCGGTCCACATTTTGACATTACAATCTGAGCACAAACGGCAGGCTGTCACAGGAGGAACAAACATAGTAAATATTCAGATGAATCAACAAACATCCAGTTCAGCTAGCTTTATTATGGCACTTTGTACATGTCACATTTCAAACTCAACATTCAGGATTTCCTGGTTCGAAACAAAACAACACAATGCATGTGCAGAAAAGAAACACAGGGGTGCCTAAGTTTGGGCATACATACTCTGTCTCTCTAGGTCATGCTCAAACAGGGGTCAAAGTTCATCTAAACTGTTTTAGGCCATACTCTGTAATTATTTTATTTTGTGATTACCTATGGCATAAACTTGTAAACTCTGAGTGACTCTTGAATCCAAGGAGAGTTTCACCTCTTTTATGTGGCTGAGAGAAGCTTTTGTTGTCTGTTCAGTTATCTTCTGGTCATAAAAAGCCACTGGAACTGAGATTTCAGTCACCAGATAGCAGGAAAATCTTTCTTTTTTGAATAAATAAATACAAATGAAGCTAAGTATTGGTGCGAATTACCCTTATTTTGTTCATCCAAACAGCACACAGTCAAAATACATGCAGACTTATAATCCTCTGTTATCAAAAATAGGGAAATACTCCAAATGAACAGGTCATGTAAACAATGTATACTGTTAGCATATCCCAAAAGTAGCACAAATACCAAATATCCCATTTTTTAGACCTGGACATGGTAGATATGCTAGTGTTAGTATGGCTTTAGAAACCAAAATATTTGTATCAAATGCTCGACTCAAAAGGTATTTTATTAGACTTTGCAGCCCACAGCCTCCTGTTTGTTTACATTCGGTCATAAATAAACCAATTGACTAACGGTTTGCGGCAGGATTATGAGGCGTATGCACGGCTGCATGTAAATGAAGAGTGGAAAAATCACTGCTGCTCAGTGGGATGTTTTCTAATTAAGGACATAAATGTAAGTGCATAAATGATATTGAGGTGGAGAAGAGGGGGGATCACATGGAGAGACAAGAAAAGGCCTTTGGACTGTTATCACTACTTTCCTTTGCACAAAGTGAGGGATGACACTTCGTGTCCTTAAGTTCAACATTTTTACACTTGTGTTAAGAGAAGAAACAATTTATAACCAAAATAATGTTATAGTGTGAACACGCCCTCAATAGCTTTTAAGGGGATTTGATAAAATGACGAATTTACCCCTGTTACTCCAAATATGACATCATACATAAACCGTCTGTCAGACCTGTAACATGAAAAAGCTTCAATCAGTTCAATTCAGGAGTTTAAATAAAATCTTATGAATATCTTTAGTTCAAATTTTCAGTTTACCATCAGACTAGACAATAAAAAAGGAAGAAAAACGGTCCCAAATGAGCAGCTAGAACCGGGTGATTTTTGGCTTTTGCTAAAAGGTAAGATAATCAAGTACAAAGATTAAACATGAACTCTCTGTTCATTGAGGTTATGACTGAGAGACCAGTTTCAAACCTGTTGATATCACCTCTCATCACAACAACATGTTTCCAGTCTGACAGGACATGAACAAAGACAAACCCTGACCTTCAAACAAACACTCAGGACCCTCGTCTTCTTCTTCTTCTGCTGTCAAAAATACAGATATGTGCAAGGACACTGTACAAAACTCATTCCTGTCTGTAAAAGGAGGCTCTCTGGTCGGTGTATGTGTACATACACAGTGACATCCATTCACACAAACTCTGTGCATATTTTTCTTAACACACAAACAGATGTGGGTTCCCAGGGAATTACGGTAAACAGGTTGCATTGAAGTGCTACGAGATCATTCGTTGGCACACAAGGAGTAAACATTTACAGTATTTACATCTGAGATTAATAAACATGCACTCCTAAAAACAAACACTTCTGTAGAAAATAAACTTTTCACATTCCGTTTAGTTTCTGTCCATGTGGGAATTATATTGATGTTCAGCAAAAAAGAGAGAATAGTTTTAAATGCATTCACTTAACTCCTTAAATGAACTCGCCCTGTCCAGTTTGATGGTCTTTATGCTGTACAGGATGCAGAAACAGGAAGCATTCAGAGATTGGCATGGAAGTTAAATCAAATTAAAAACATGCTACTGAAGTTACTCCAATAAGAGTCACAATAAAGCTGACTGAGACACTCCTCTAAAACCTGACACACTCAGTTAAAAAGAGTGACACTGTGAGGAATAAATCGGCCTCAAACTCCAACCATTATCAGTCTCTCATCTTTGAAGTCCGCATATAAATTCAAACTGAACCCAAGTGGTGATAACTCAAGGTTGTGACAGTGAAACTGTGAATTTTAGGTGTTTGAGCGACTGTGATCGTTCCGCTGCAACAGCCCAGACGATGACGCCCTCCTCTGACATCATCCTCTCCCTTTGGTGCCTCTCTTCATGGCTGTCTGAGCAGCCCTGTATCAGTCACAGACAGGGAGCTCTGCAGACTCCCAGGCTGCACCAGTGGGTTTTTGGGCGGGGGTGTCGGAGAGGAGCTTCAAACTGGTGCAGGATCAGGGTGGGTTGGTTGTGATGTTGTTGCAGAAAAGCTGGATGGTTTAGGTCCGCACCCAGCTGACAGGCACCCAGAAGGACTCTCGCTCCAGTCTCTCTAAGATCCCCCGCAGTTCTGTACAGGCGCTGGCTGAGTCCTCTTTAATGAGGACGCGGTCCACCAGGTGTCCGTACTGCTGATCGATCTGGATGGCAGACTGCCGCATCTCCTGCAGATCTTCATCCTGTTGGAGAGAGACAGAGGGACATGCTTACCGCAGCTTTGTCCAGTTTATGGAGTATCTCTGAAAAGGGGAATGTTTATGAGCAAACATTTCAGTCCTGATTGTCACATTTTAGCCACTGTATTTTATTTTAAGTGACTTTATTTGAACAAGAGTGGCCCTCTACTGGCCACCAGAAGTAATGCACATTAAAACCACCCTTACATTATTCTGCAGGTAGAGAGGTGTACTCATTTGGTCTAAAGTCCAAATACCGCATGGGAAAATGAATCATATTTAGAACTCCAGCTATATTCTGCTATTTTTGCTCCAGCTATATTCTGCTATTTTTGATCCGTCTGTTTTTTGTTTTTGTTTTGTAAAAATCTATATAGCAATTCTATCATTTCAAGCACAGCAAATATAAACACATCTTTTTTTTTTTTTTTCAGGACAACCTCAGCTGTCAGTTTATGGGAGCAAAAATTATGTGAAATGAATATGACAGTAGATTCAGAACCATCAAAGTCAACCAAAAAACAGAAACAGAAATTGATACCAACAATACTTTGCACAAAAAACACATACATTTACAGTGACCAAGCTTTTTCTCACTTGCACATTATTATCTTAAGTCTTGGCTATCAGGAGAAGAAATATTGGGATTGGAACAAAAACACCACAGAAACTATTTATATATTTACACTAATTCTCCCAGGCGGTTTTTGCTATATACAGTTGTTTATGTCACTCCTTGAAGTAGAAACATCTCTAATCAAGAAAATTACAAGTTGCTCAAAACAAGGCTGCAAGACTGGTTCTTGGTTGTTCTTCAAGAACTAGTGCTGCAGAAATGCATGATCGTCTTGCTTGGCTGATGGTCAAGCATAGACTATCTACTAATATATTAATATACTTTCATAGAATCATTAACACTCAGACTCCTACATTTCTTTATGATAATATAATTTACTGCTCAAATACGCATTCACATTACACTAGAGGGGCGAAGAGTGGACAGATTACTTTACCCCTACCTAAGTCTGACTCTATGAAGAGGACTGTATTTTATAGGTGTTTTGGAACAATCTTTCAGTTGTGGTTCGTGAAATGATGAGAAAAACTGGTTTTAAAAAGAGACTAAGAATGTATTTCTTTTCAACACCATAATATCATCTTGATTACTTGATTGAGCAAGGTTTTGTCATGTAACAAAAATGAAGGCTATGTTGCTTTTCCTTAATTTATTGTTTTTATTTTAATAAGTATTTTCAGTGTTGTTGAGATTGTGAGTAATTGTGATTGTAATCTTTGTGTCTTGTATGTATTGTCTGGACCCCAGGAAGACTAGCTGTCGTCTTGGCGTCAGCTAAATGGGGATCCTTTTAAATAAACAAATAAACAAATAAAAAAATCAAACACCTATTTGTGTGGCTGGATTGTAAACCTTGTGACAGGTCTAGAAATGCCTGGAAACCCTGTTCAGTAAGTTCTTGAGAAACTGTTGACAATATTAATGGTGTCACGTGGGATCGCAGGCGATCCAGTGGAGCTGGATCCAGCAGAGTTCTAAGTGTTAACTATTAGTACTCCGCTGGATCGCCGGCATTTCTGTCTAACCGTTTCTGTTAGAAACTTTGTGTAATGTACTTCTTACTGGTGCAATAATCTGTTCTGCAATACTTTTACTTCTACCTAGTACTAAGTTTGGTTGTACTTTTGCACAATGTCAATAAAGATACCTTGATTCTGAATTTAATTTTAGGAAAAAAATTTCAGCTGCAAATTCATATTATCTGAGCTGAAACTTGACTTACTGTTACACGGCCATGATCGCCCCCTCCTGGTGAGGTGGCTGCACTGCGTCGACGCCTGCTCTCAGGAACACGGGGTTTGACAAATATGACGTAAGGCTTGAACTCGGCGGTCCGTAGCCTCTTCAGAGCCTGCAGCGACCGAGGATGTTTACATACAGAAGTACAAACAGGGTTTAGATAGGGGGCAGGGTGGCAGAGAGCCAACATTGATGCAGATCTGATGAGACTGTCAGTCCTCATTAGTTCAGGCAAACTGCTGCTGCAGGATCTGTAACTCCTGACACGCTGTGATACATCCAAATGCAAATTGAACATTACATATGTAACACAAGCCTCACCTCAGGCTGCACATCCACTACACACATCTTATTCTTGGCCTGCACAGAGCGGATAGCCTCTATACTGGTGCCATACTGGTTCTCCTTGTATTCCCCGTGCTCGATGAATCTGGGCAGAAAAGAAACAGAACTTCAGATTTAAGGAACGTTTTATTATCTCACTACAAGGCCTCACAAATCTGTGTTTACATACTTGTTGTTTAAAGCATCTGCATCAAACTGCTGTTTGGTGACAAAATGGTACTCGACACCTTCCTTCTCATGAGGCTTCTTGGGCCTGGTGGTGTCTGTGGAAAAAACACAAAATAGGAGCTACTCCAGGATGTTTGATATTACTGACATGAAAAAGTGATTAAATATTAGGTGAACTGCTCCATTTGAGCCTTGAAAAGATCAAATACAAACTTGGAGGGTTGAAAAATCTTTTTTACTCCACCTGGGACCCAATAATGTCTTTCATAAACAAACTCAAAACCCTTCCTGATAACCCATGAATCCACTAGTACTACACTCTGAAGGGTTAATCCATGATGTTGCTCAGCAAGCACGGCCTCCCGTTTACTCTCACACTCAACTGTCTAATTACCTACTTCCACTATTTTTTCTTCTTCTCTCTCTCTCTCGTTTGTTAAAATCTTCATACTTGTTGAATGATACCTTTACCTGTCTAGATCATAACCTTCTTTGTTTTTAAATGTATTCAATTACTTATTTAATCACCTTGAAGGGATATTCCGGCGTAAAATTAATTTGGGGTCAAACACACCGTAACACAGAGTTAGACACCCCCTCAAGAGATGAATGTTGCCGACCGCTTGCTTTTCTAGTTATACCAACTTTAGTAATGACCGCACGATAGCAATACACAGCATATAGCAATACACCTCAACCAAAAAGCCACTCTATAGCCACAAATAATGCTCAGAACAGCACCTAACTTCATCAACAGCACATATAGGGTCCCAGCCATAGTACTAGCCACCAAACTTTTTTTTAGCTTTGCCTAATTTCTTTAGCCGAGAGACTAAACCCAGCAGCCGCTTTTGTAGCGAAACCTTGGGCCAGTCTATTCAGGACTACAGCAGGGTGATGCAGCACAAGGAAGAACATTTATGATCATTACTTTACAATTTCCTTGAAGTACTAATCATCATAATAATCATTTTGCACTGCAGATGAGGTAGTTCTTCTGCCTTAGCGTCTCGGTCTGATTGCATTTCCATGAATAAATGATCATAGATGTTCTTCCTTGAGCTGCGTCACCCCGCTGTAGTCCATAATGGACTGGCCCAAGGTCTCGCTACAAACAAGCGGCTGCTGGAGAAGAGTAGGTGAGTTGTGTTTAGTCTCTTGGCTAAAAAAATTAGGCCATGCTAAAAAAAAAGTTGGGTGGCTAGTACTATGGCTGGGACCCTATATGTGCTGTTGATGAAGTTAGGTGCTGTTCTGAGCATTATTTGTGGCTATAGAGTGGCTTTTTGGTTGAGGTTTGTGTGTGGCTACTGAGACCGCGGTGTATTGCTATCTGTGGTCGTTACTTAAGTTGGTATAACTAGAGAAGCCAGCGGTCGGCAACACTGATCTCTCAAAGGGGTGTCTAACTCAGTGTGTTTGACCCTAAATTAATTTTACGCCGGAATATCCCTTTAAAATGGGATGCACTGGATGTTGTAGGAGGGGAAGGGAGGGTTGGGGGGTGTTTGTAAATGTGGTCTGAGAAAAATCGAAAAATATTGTCTCTTTACATTACTGTAACTTTGCACCTTGTTCTCAATTAAAGGCTGTTGAAAAAAAAAATGTTAGGTGAACTTACGTGGTACAGCCACAGCAAAGCGATGTGGGTTTTCAGCGATGACCCTCTGTTTGAGCTCATTGATTCGAGCTCCAAGAGAACCTTTTTAAAGCCAGAACACAATATAAAGACATGGGTCATATTCATGCTGCAGTACATGTAACCAGCCACGAGGTGTCACTCTCATCACAGGAGAAAATGTAGGCCTTTCAGTGGCTCAGTCTCACCAATCAGAACCACCAGACGGGGCCTCTCGTTGGGCCTCTGCTGGTAGCGGGTCACCTCTTCATACGTCAGGAAGTCTGGGTCTCCAGGATCAGAGCCCTCCCCAGAGGATCCTTGCCTGTCCTTCCGACTCAGCCGGAAACTTCTGCGTAAACCAGCTGCAGCAAGGGCAGAAACAGGAGGAGAGAGAAACACACAGAGAGAAAATTTGGGTCAGATGTAATAAACTTTGATTTTTAAAACAAGATCACAAAACAATATAAGACTACCCTATTAGCAAGATGCAAGTTGAATGTTGTTGCATTTAAAGAAAGCGGCAAGTGCAGCTGGTATCTGACTGATGATCATGCATTAAAAACCTTTGTAAACAGTGAATGTCCTTGAATACAGCTCAATTTAACTTCAAGTGAGAAACTTGATGTGTGAGCCAATCAGACGTCATGCTTTAACAAAAAGTCTGATTACAGTACATGCAGCAGGAACAAATCTAACAGCCTGTGAGAACAGCACACTTCTTGTAAAAGAATTACTTCATTTTATTCCAGCAGTCTAAAATAGGTTACAGTAACTGGAAATAGACATCATTTTCCAACATCATGGTCCACACAATGCATGCAGCTCTGAACGAGGCTACAGTGCTGAGGCAGGACACACAGGACAGCCTGGCCCTGAGAAACACCACATCAGCAGCACTCAGAGGCTGCAGGTCGGGGTTATCCCACAGCCAGGACTGCCTGTTTTCCCCCGTCAGTGGTGTGTACCTGAGGGAATGAGCCGGGACACTGTACCTGAGTAAAATTCCCAGGAAAACACCTGGCCACAGGAGGGCGCCACTGCTTTACACTTAGGAGAGACTATAACTGGCGTTAGAGCATCACACAACCCAAGCCTCACACCTCCACACAGGGTGAAACAAGCAGCAAACGTGCCTGGTTGAGTGTGAAATGCGTCCAACGCAGCAGGGCCCTCATGGGGGGTGGGTCAGGGTGTGGGAGGGGAGTGAGGAGGAAGTTTCAGGTAAAAAGGGGAAGCAGTGCACTGGCCGTAGCACAGCAGCAGGGACAGTTATACAGATGCAGGGTAGGAGGGAAACAGGGTGAGGAGGAGGATCCAGGAAGAAGGAGGGATGTGGAGGGTTTACAGCTCCAAGCACAGAGCACAACAGGAAGCACAAAAATTGTTGATATTTTTTTGCACTTTGTGTTACAGCGAGGTGGTGCTGACCATCACTCCAGCAGCTCACAGGATGTAGGGGAGGAAACAGGGTAAGGCTGGGCTGCAGAGGGGTGAGGGAGGGGAGGTCAGGGTGAAGGCTGGAGAGGGGTTTAGGTTAAAGGGAGCTCACTGACTCTCTCCGCATAGATCAGGATTCAGTAAAGCTGTTTCTACTCCATTCAATTCTGTTGTAAAAACTTATAGAGCTGTTTCAGCTTTTTAAGGATAATAATAATAAATGAGTCCAAAATTCATAAATATGTATGATTAAATTAAATGATTCTGACTTAGGTTATTGTTTTGGTTTTTTTTTACTTTCTTTTATTTACATTTTTTATGTTGTTTAATTTTCAATACAGAAGATTTCTGTCACTCACTTTATTTCATATGTTGTTAATTTCTGTATAAATAACATCCCCTGGAAAAAGGTGTAAAGAACCCTTAAACCACATTAAATGAAGTTATTTTCTTGTGCACATAAGTTCAAAAACCTCTGTCCACAATGACATTATTTTTTACTTTAAAACAAATTATTTTTCCTCACTAATAACTATAAGATAACTATATAGTGCACAAACATGATTATAATAACAACAACAACAACAACAACAACAACAATAGCAATAATAATAACAATAATCATAATAATAATAATAATAATAATAATAATAATAATAATAATAATAATTATTATTATTATTATTATTATTATTATTATTATTATTATTATTGTTAATAATAATAATAATAATAATAACAATAATCATAATAATAATAATTAATTATTATTATTATTGTTGTTATTATTATTATTATTATTATCATTATTATTATTATTACTTTATATATATTTTTTTTTTACTTCTGCTTAGTAGATTTGTGCACAAGGTGGTTATATTTTGCTTACAGAATGATTATATTGTGCACACAGAAAATTAATATTTGCACAAGAAAGTTATGGGAGTATTTACTGGGCACCCTGAAGGTTCAACATAAAAAGTAAGTGTGATCATTTGGTTGTCAATTTTTAACATGTTTTCTGTTGAAAACAGCGAAACAGGAGATTGAACTTTTTGAATGTAAAAACTTGTATTTTGCGCTGTTTGACTGCTTTTATTAGGTAGGGATGCATCATTAGTGTTTTCAGGTAAAATTGAGATCCATTTTAAACAGTTTACGTTTTTTTTTTCCTTTTTTGATTCAAAGCTTTAATATCCTACTTGCTGATCATGAGAGGTTATTTATGCAGCTGAGACTGTTGAGGCGGATCTGTTATGAGATGATAACACCTACTGGACATTTTTGTTCCCTTCTTGTTTGACTCAAACACATGAATAGATGTTGTTTTTTTATTGTTGTTTTTTTCTACATCTGCACGCCCTTCTCTTTCTTTTCAAATGAACCATCATCCATCTTTCCCTCCTAGCATGATCTTCAACCTTGTCTCTTGACCTTTGTTACCCTTTCTTTTATCCCTCAACCCATGGCCCCAGACAGATCGACCCAACAAGCGGTCGACTTGACCCCCAGCCCAAAAAAGCAGCCGGGGAAACCAGCGCACAGCCAGCGGACTGCAGCAGGCAAAGAGCAGAGAGGGAGAAGGAGGTGGAGAAAGATGTGCACGCTCTCACCTATGTACTGTCCATTGAAATAGCCCTCACAGTCACAGTCCTCTGTAGGGAGGCAAGCAGGGAAAAGAGGGGGTAAGCACAGGGAAAGATACCTGGAAGAGTTTAGGAGGAGTCGAGGAGGTGGAAGAGTTAAAAAAGGGGGAGAGAGAGGGGCGGGCAACTGGTGCTGGAGAGGGCAGGCGGGGCGGACAACAGGCAGCAGGCGGGCAGACGGCAGGAGGCGAGAGTTCAGCCAAGAGATAATGAAAGAGCGCTGTCGGAGGCAACAGCCACTAACGAAAGATTTAACAGTCAGGAGAGGAGAGGAGAGGAGAGGAGAGGAGAGGAGAGGAGAGGAGAGGAGAGGAAGGTTGCTCTCGTTCATCTGGGAAAGAGCAAGCTCTGAGGGGTCTCTGGTACCCACTCACACACACACACAAATACAAACACAAGCCTTACTCTCCAAAGAGCTCACAAACAGAAACACACAAAAGCCAGATCCCAACTCTGGTAAAAAGAGCGACAAAGTCCAATCCATTTTGTTACATCTCATCTAAAAACCATGACTGCTGATTTTGAAAAAGGACAAATAAAAGAGAGGAATGAATTTTTTAAAAGACAAAGAAAACACCCGAAAAAACTGCAGTAGATTGAGGAGAAGGAGGAGAAAGAGACAGGAGAGCAGAAGAAGAACCATAGAGCTATTGTTATCTCCAACAACCCCTGCTGGGTTGGGCTTAAGTCTCCAGGGATGCTGTTCTGTCAGAACATTACCTGGTACAACACGCACGCCACGCGCACACACACACACACACACACACACACACACACACACACACACACACACACACACACACACACACACACACACACACACAAACAAGACTAAGCAAAGAATTCGCTATTCTGCTCTGGTTCACTAACAGCAGGAGGGGAAAGTTAAGCTGGAGGGAATGAATATTGGAAAAATCACACCCCAACAGGCACACAAACACAGTCACACACACACACACACTTGTAGGCCTCTGTGTGTACACTTTTGTGTGATTTCTGCACAATTCAGACAAATAGTGTTGACTGGTGGTGCATGTGGACCCACCTTTATCACATCCTTGGTCATCTGATACAGTTTGCAACAAGGAAAAACAGAGTGTTAGATCATTAGAACAGGTTAAAACAGGCTAAAGATGCGCAAATATAAGGAAAGATTTGGGAATTTATGGAAGGTGGATTTGGGATTTGAAATTTAAAGGGGCATAGAGGGACATTAGAGCGCCCCTGCTGGGATTTAAGGGGACTTAATCAGAGAGTTGGAGGAGCTTTGAAGAGGCTCAGAGTCCCCACTGCAGACTAGCTGCTGCTTGCATAGCACAGTACAGCAAGCTGCCATATTGCTAAGATCTTGTTGTCTCCCCTTGGCTAAGGCTTAATCAGATCGTCTGCAGCTTAAGCGCCACAAAGAGCTGCCACTCACATGACCCTCTCTACCTGTCTGTTTACACACCGCTGCCTTTGCAGCGTGGAGTGAGAAAGTGACAAGAAGGATGTATTGTTGAGGCTTTGTTATAGCGCTCTCTGGTTCCGCGTAAGCCGAGCTGGCGAGCCAGATGGACCAAAACATGAAAGAGATTAATTCATATCTGTTATCCCTCTCTCTCTTCCCTCTCAGCGCCCCTCCAGCTCCCTCTCATCCCTTTTAAAAGCATGTCTACACAGCAGCATGCGGAGGACGGACAGTGAATGCTAATGCCTCTGAGAATGCCAATTACCAGCAGAAAAAAGGTCAATAAATGTCAATGAAAACACAGGCGCATTTATCCAGCTGAGATATTATTGTCTTCTAGTGACAGTGACCGAGTGCTTGAGAAGAAAAAAGGAGAGCCGATGGTGAGAGATGCTGCAGGTTGTAATTATGAGATAATGCTGAAGATGCAGAGGAGTCCTGAGAAGCAGAAACTTACAGACAGGCTTTTTAGGCGATTTAGGATTCGGGAGCGTGCCCATTTTCATCCTGTAAGCCAGTCGCCTGGAGGAAAGTGCCACAGAGGATGAAAAGCAAAAGAGGATGGAGGCAAGAAGAGAATCATCAGGACATAAATATACAGGAAGCCAAAGGTGAGGAGGAGTTTTCAGAGAGGTGGATCAAAGATTCAAACATGTAGGAGAGGACCATACATCACTTCAACATCTTATGAGACAATGGGCTGCAGCATGCATTTATCAAAGAGAGGCCCATTTTCATAAGAGCAGGAAACCCACAATGTAGCTTCTCTGCAGTCGTTTTGTGTGTGTATGTGGTTGTTTTCTTTGTCCTTTGTGTCTTTTTGCCCCTAAATATTGTTGTATATTTTGTTGTCTGTATCCACCTTTAACTCTTGTTCTGCGGTTTTCTTTTGTCTTTTGTAGAATGGATTCAACGTTGTTTATTGTTTTTCAATTTTACAGTATTTTACAAATATTTTGAATGATGTGTGTTGATATGGTACTGTGTTTCCTTGTGCTAATTTTGGATCAACTTGATGACCTTTACAGCATTTTTGCCTCACTTCATGATAGTAATGGGCCTCTTTCTCTCTCTCTCCCCTCTCTCTCTTTCTTTCTCTCTCTCCCCTCCAGGACAGTATGCCTCTCTGTGGTCACATTGTGTCTCACATTCGTCTTTATGTCTCTCATTTAGGCTCTTCTTTGTGTTTTTATACATTCAGCTCCTAGGGGAACTGCATTTCTCTTCTCACTTAGGTAATTTTTGCTTATAACAGTGATGCTTTGTGTTTCTTTGACTACTAAATGTCTTTTTTTTATTCATATTTGCAATTTTGCAGTTTTTTGCACCTCCTCATTTTTTTTGCCTCTCTGTGTCACATTGTGTATTTCTTTTGTGTTTGTGTGGCTTACTATGGTGTTTGTGCCCCTCAATTTGGTCCCTCTTTCTGTTTTTCTACTCAGTGTCTCTTAGCAGTAAGATATTTTACGTCTTTGGGGTTGTTTTGTATCTCTATAAATCCAGCTCTTTAGGTTAAGTGTGTGTTTCTTCTCATTCAAGTAGTTTTTGCTCAGAAAAAGTGATGCTTTTGTGTTTCTTTGAAGACTTAATGTCTTTTTTTCCTTCATGTTTTTATGCCTCTTTGCGGGTGTTAAGCTTGAACATACAGTATTTACAATTTATTCAACCCAGAAATCCCATCTTTTCAACATGACCGAGCTCGGATGGCCCTCTGATCTGTGAATCTCTCTGTGTTTAAGCTGGGGTTATAAATCCAACAGATGCTGCTGCTGCAGTGTTTGGCAGGGATCTCCCGGCCTGCTGAGATCATCTTACTGATGGATTATGACACTAACAGTATCAGCACTCGTCTATTCAAGGCTGTGTTTAGCTATTTTTCATGCTGCTTTGATGCTCTATCTAATCATATTCGACCCCTCAAAGTGGAGCACATGGATGTGGATTTAACAGATTAGGAATGGCTGAATAAAATCGATATCAGGGCTGTGTTTGTAAACCATCAAATCCTGGTAGTAATACGATGGCATGTGTTGATGCATGGCTCACGCTGTGTGCTCTCACCTTTCCTGGAACTGTTTGGAGGGGACGAGTCCAGCTCGAAGGTTGCTGTCTCCAACACGCTTGGCCTGCCACCACGTGGGGTCATCTTGGGTCACCACCTGCAGGATGTCACCGCGCTTAAAGGGAAGTCCAGCTTCTTGGCAAGGTGTTGCTTTGTCTTCCAAGGGGATGTAGTCGAACAACGCTCTCACGTACACCTGAAATCAACAGGAAATAGACCCATGACTGCTGATACTGAAAATTTAGGAAAGGTTTGTCAGTGCTTACAGACTTGGACTATAATATTCATTTCTCCACAGAGATCTGAGCATGCTCTGTTGTACTGATACCTCATCTCACCTTGCTCTCCTTCAGGCGGTCCTCTTCTTTAATGGCAGGGATTATCTTTAGTGTGATGGAGCCCTGGGACTGGGACTGGATCACCCACAGACAGGGGTGAAGAGGAGAGAAGATTGTGAGCACAGCTTCAAATTAAAAACCAGCTCCTAATATACTTAAAGCATTAAGGCATCCTGCTGTGGAACTTAGATGGATTCAACTTTTAATGGACTGTAAGGTCACCCTCGCTTAAAAAAATGAGAACTGAGAGAGCCTCAGTCGAAACCATCCTCACTCACTTTAAAGTTTATAGTTTACCAGTTTCTATATTTACTTCTGTTTGGGACAGGAACAGGATAAAACTGTCGAATTTACTTTACTTTCACATACACTCACCGGCCACTTTATTAGGTACACCTTGTGAGCCACATTGGACCCACTTTTGCTTTCAGAACTGCCCTAATTCTTTGTGGCATACTTTCATTGAGATGTTGGAAACCTTCCTCAGAGATTTTTGCTCCCATTAACACCAGAGCATCATGCAGGTGCTGCAGATTTGCCAGCTGTGCATCTATGATGTGAAAATCCTGTTCCACCACATCCTGACCCACCATCTGAATATTGCAGCAAAAATCCAGACTCATCAGACCAGTGAATGTTTTTCCAGTCTTCTACCTGTTAGCCTGTGGGACTTGTACCCTCAGTTTCCTGGTCTTAGCTGATACAAGTGGTCCTCTGCTGCTGTAGCTCATCTGCTTCAAAGTTGGACGTGTTGGACGTTCAGAGATGCTATTCTGCATACCAGTGTTTATTTGACTTCTTGCTGCCTTTCCATCATCTCTAACCAGTCTGCCCATTCTCCTCTGACCTCTAACATCTACAAGACATTTTTAACTGCACAACTGCTACACATTGGATATTTTCTCTTTTTCCTTCCAATCCTTTTTTCCTAGTTCTGATGCTCAGTTTGGATTTCGCAAGTTGTCTAGAGTCTAGACCAAGTCTACATGCCTGAATGCACTGAGTTGCTGCCATGTGATTGGCTAATTAGCTATTTGTGTCAACAAGCAATTGAACAGGTGTACCTAATAAAGTGGCTTGCGAGAGTAAATTTATGATTAATTACGTTCTGACCTCATGATCACTTATGTATTATTTTCAGCCTCTCGGTTCAACATTGGTCATGTTGTTATAAACAGAAAGCAGCTGTTTCGACATGCTGATCCTGTCCTTTCTTGAATGACAAACAGATCTCAGACTTCTCACACGGATCAGTTTTCTTTTTCAGTCTATCATAGCTGCCTTTTCTTTTACGTAAAAGCCTATACTATTATTTGTCTTACAATCACTGTAAAGGGGATTGGTGGAGTACAAGTAAACCTAATTAAACTTTCTTTCAGGCTTTACCTTTTCTTTTAATCAGTGAGAGCCCAAAGCGAAAGTATTCTCCTTCTTACCAGCAGCTGACTGATCTCATCTGGTCTCTTGTGGATCACAGAAACTCCATTGACCTCCCTGAGTTCATCTCCAACATGCACCAAACCTAAGAGGAGGACAGACAGGGGACAGGGGACAGAGATATTGACAACATTTCTGGCGCTCTTCGGGATTAGCATGAGTATCACTGTCAGATCTGCAGATATCCAGCACTGTTATCTGTTCAGCTGCAGCCACAACAATGAAATCAAAGTCTGAGAGAAAGTCGGATCAATACGCTTCTCCCTCAGGGCAGAGAACCACACAGCAGACACACTACTGTGGCATCCAACACATTCAGTTTAATGTATGCAATTAGCAGACACACAGAGAGGCCTGAGGCGGAGTCTATGATCTCCCTCTGCAGCTTCTATCTCAGTTTTCCATCACATGACGC
Organism: Xyrichtys novacula; assembly: GCA_962446985.1. NCBI lineage: Eukaryota > Metazoa > Chordata > Actinopteri > Labriformes > Labridae > Xyrichtys > Xyrichtys novacula. Next base: position 19,887,897 of record OY660879.1, on the reverse strand, counting down.
AGCAAGAAAACAGAGAGAGAGACTTGAATGATTAATGGGAGCCGACCCTGATTGGTTTTACTTTCCCAGCATGCACGGCTCTAATGATAAATCACACACAGTTACTCCCTGGCATGGCTGATTTGCTATGGTAACGCCCATGAAAGGATCTTTGAAGAGTTTGTACCATATGTGATGGATTCTCTGGAGAGCTCTGAGTTTCAGAAACCGCAGTATCGCTCTCGTATTTCTCCTCCTCCTGCTGCTGCTGCATCTCTCACCCTCTCTCTCACTGAGGCTTTCATCTCTCTGTCAGTATCAGCCTCTAATATTGTTGTATCCTGCATGAACATACATACACTATCTGCATAGTTTGTGTACTGCTGTTTCACAAAGATAAATGCATACTAATATGGCTCAGAGGTAACTATAGTATCTTGTAGGGAACTTTTTCCACATGAAATATTTGAGTTAGATCTATTCTTCACTGTGGCATCATTTTAAACTTTATTTTTACATTGTCAACCATCTCATATATGTTTTAATTCTGTCCAGAACTAAATAAATTCCCCATGATCAGTTTTCAAAAAGCTCTCTGACATCCTGGCCTACCTTGGCATTATTTTAAGTATCTTCACCAGCACTGCATTTTACATCCCATGAAAGAGTGCAGTAGCATTTATAACTCCTTAAACAGACAGAGAAACTCCCTCCACCCTTTAGCCCGTTGATTAAAGATCTGAGTCATTATAAGGCACTAGAGAAAACCTGTTATTTTACAAGAGGCAGTGCCCTGAAGTTTTATCTCATTTGGCACCAGAGAAAATAGATGCTAGTGACTTTACAGCTCCAAAACAACCTCCTACTACTACTGCTCCTTAAAGAAACTGAAGTTCATTTTGATGCATTTCATGAACTTGAAAATTAAAGGGATACTGCGGCATAAAATTAAGTTAAGGTCAAACACACCATAACACATAGTTAGACACCCCATCAAGAGATGAATGTTGCCGACTTCTTGATTCTCTTGTTATACTATCTTTAGTAACGGTGGCACGATATCAATACATACCTGTCTATGTCTCCACATGCACATCTCAACCGAAAAGCCACTCTATAGCCACAAATAATGCTCAGAACAGCACCTAGCTTAATCAACAGTACATATAGAGTCCCAGCCATAGCACTAACCAACAAACATCCTTTTAGCTTTGCCTGGTTTTGTTTAGAAAAGAGACTAATCACAACTCACCCACTCTCCTCCAGTCGCAACTTGTTTGTGTGGGGGGGCGAGCCCTGACAAGTTGATCACAGAGTGCAGCGGAGTTTCGCAGCTCCAGGAAGAACATTTATGATCATTACTTCATGGAAATGTAATCAGACCGAGACACTAAGGCAGAGGAACTACTGTGTCTGCAGTGCAAAATGATTATTATGATGGTTATTACTTCATGGAAATGATCTGCTGCACTCGGTGATCGACTCGTCAGGGCTTCCCTACAAACAAGTGGCTGCTAGAGGAGAGGAGGTAAGTTGTTTTTAGTCTCTTTGCTAAAGAAACTAGGCAAAGCTAAAAAGATGTTTGGTGGCTAGTACTATGGCTGGGACCCTATATGTTCTGTTGATGAAGTTAGGTGCTGTTCTGAGCATTATTTGTGGCTATAGAGTGGCTTTTTGGTAGAGCTTTGCACGTGGAGACGTAGACCGCTGTGTATTTCTATCGTGTGGTTGTTACTAAAGTTGGTTGACTTGAGAAGCAAGCGTCGGCAACATTCATCTCTCGAGGGGGCGTCTAACTCTGTGTTACAGTGTGTTTGACCCTTTTGACCCTGATTTTACACCAGAATATCCCTTTAAAAATATGATAATCATAATGAAAATTGTCTGTGTCATAGTTTTTTACATCTAAAACTGCAGCAGGTGTCTGATAAAGTGAATTTGAAAATTAGAAGCAGGATACCTTGAGATCAACCCAGAGTAAAAGTTCTTCATAGGAGCTTTAGTACACATGAACCATTAATGATCTACATTTTCCCAACTTTACATTATTGTCCTCTTTTAAAGCTTTGTTTATGTGGTAGATGTTAACACTCATATTCTTGGATTCACTTTTAGAAATAGTTTTGATCAAGTTTTGTGTCCATGAATCATTTCTCATCCTGAAGTTAAATCTTTAAAACACATTCATACGAATGAGGAGAAAAATCTGTGTTTCCACAGCCTTCCCCTCCAGCTCTCTGTTATGAACCTGTTGAGGTAATTAATTTGATAACACAAGAAGTGTGGAGGTTTTTAAAACCTGCAGAGACCAGATTAGAAGAACTCACCACTCCGGTCAGCTGCACCTCCTCTCATGATCCGGGCCACGATCACAGCACCAGTAGCTTCATCTCGTCTAATAGTGGCTCCCTGGGTAACAGAAACAGAAAAGAAGAATAATATCATCTCTTCCACTCCTGCAGGCTGTAATACTCTCCTCTCTAATCCTTTCACAGCTCACCAGAGGCTCCTTGTTCTTCACCAGCCGGACAATCTTCACTGACTCCTCCTCCAGCTCATCCTCCAAATCATCCGGCAGCGGCGGCAGCACAGGGTCGAAATTTTTCTGAGCCACAGTGTCATGCACAGAGAGAACAGCCTGATGAGACAGAGAAGAAGTTAGGGTCTGAACACAGAGCAGACGTGCTTCTTCTGGTGCTTCTCTTGATCAAACGCTGAGAGGTTTTTACTTTCAGATGTGGCGATGTCAGCAGGTGCAACAGCTCCTTCTCCTCTGTGCTCATCGGCCCGCTCTGCAGCTCCTCCGCCACCTGAGGATCACAAAACACACAGAAACCATGACCTGAGGTGAACCTGAGCATGTGTATGCCAGTAATGCTGGCTGCACTTTCCTGTAGATTAAACACAGACAGATACACAGACGTGCACACGGGGGGAGATAAGTGGCGAGCAGCTGAGGTCAGCAGTTTCCTCCAGCCCGCTGCTTACTGGTGAGGAGATGGAGTTTCATTAGATGAGAATCAGGATGAGTCAGCACTTTGACAACATTAAAATTCACTTTTGATACCTGCATCGCTTCTCTGTCAGAGCTAACTCATGGTGACTGACTGCAGGGCCCGAGTGGAAAAGTAATTTAGGGCGAGTGTGTGTGGGAGGACTGTGTGTGTGTGTGTGTGTGTGTGTGTGTGTGTGTGTGTGTGTGTGTGTGTGTGTGTGTGTGTGTGTGTGTGTGTGTGTGAGATGAACTTACATCGTCTGCCAGGGAGGAGGCACTGTGAAGGACGGGTGTCGGACTCTGTCTTTCATACTGTCTCAGTTTCTCGTGGATCTGAAGCACAAACACGCAGAGAGGAGAAAGTTTAGAGACTGATTTGACAAATTCAAGGTTAAAACTGTGTTCAAGACTTTTTGGAAATCTGGTTGATCCTGCTGTTATTCACAGGAGTGTGAAATCACTGAGGTCAAACCAGTGAACGCTCTTCCCCCAGTGGAATATTTGCAGACTTCCCCCATTTGCAGGTATTTTAAAACTACAGTTTACTGATTGAAAAGACTGGATGAAACCATAGGGAGAGAAATGCACATATAGAAAAAAATTGGGTAAAGTAGATGTAAACATAAACCAGAGAATCATTTAAATATTTATCCTTCCTTCCTTTAGCCAACTTAGTCATACTGGGACCAGAGATCTCTTTTTCAAGGGTGAGCTGGCCAAGAATGGCAGCAACACAGAGTTTCAACAACGAAATTTACTGGAATTACAGATTTTTCCACTTTTGCTATTTTGCATCAGATAGTTTCAAGTAAAAGCTACAGAAAACCAAAAACCCTTCCCCACAATTAACAAATTGCCAAATCACATTTCAAAACTTTGAATAAGTTTGACATACTGTAGCTTCACATGTGGACAGTACTCTCGAATCACAAGGTCTTGTAAGATATATATGATTTGTACAAGAAGCTAATTTTTCCCGATGCTCACGTTCATTTTCAGCAGGTAACCTCTTGAAGGAGGACCTGTGAGACAGCAGTATGAAAGTCAGTGTAGAGAGGAGGTCAGAGGAAGAAATGTTCTATCCAAGACAATCTTCATTGTCCCACAACGCACAGAAAGCAGCTGACCAGAGAGAACAAAAGGCATCTTGCTTCACGCAATTCATCAGAGGTGGTGGAGACGTTGTGCATTAATTCAAAGGAATGCCTATAACACATTGTCAGCATATTTGATGAACAAAAGAACACCAAAGTATTTAATATTTATCAGCTGACTCTTGTATTAGAACACAAAACCTCTGCCATTCATCAAGTTTTATGAACAGCCCGGTGTTTTGACCGGCTGTTCTCTGTCTGCTGCAACCTCCAGCAGGACATAATTACCCAGTGTAAATGTGTTATTGGTTTATATTGACATATAAATGTCCGGCTGCATCAGGGTTGCATTCACACCCGCCATAGACCAGACCATTGTACGTTTGGAAGGGGACTGACTTTTCAAGGACCATGGTCTGTTTGTTTGATCCAGGCTACAATTCGCTTGTGCGTTCATACCACCCGGACCAAAGGAGTAAGGGGACCATGGTCTTTTTACTTAGTTGTTGTAAACTGATGTGGTGGACATTGAAGTGGTCATACTGATTTGAGTGTCTAATCTGCAAAAATTAGAATCTCTGCAATATTTCTGTCTTATTTTGAGTGAAATTGTCATATTACAAGAAATGTAATGAATTAGAGAAAATGTCTTATTTCAAGAACCTGATAAGTTACATTTTTCCTTTTCCATTGGCTGATTTTTAAAACTCATTACAATCAATTCAGGTTTTATTTTTGGCATGTAATATTTAAGATATATTTCTGGACTTGTGCCTGATAAGATACTGTTTAAGAAAAATACGTTAATAACGCTAAAACTTAAAAACAAACGCCTCAGACATGTCTGTCTAACACGCTCTGTTGCATCACCATGTAAATAATGGATGTCATACAGTGGTAACAACCTCACCTTCATGAGGTATCCCAAACTCCTCTCACTGAAGACGTCTTTGAGGAAGACCATGTCCTCTTTATGATTGGCATCAGGCCGCAGCTGAGAGGTCAGCAGGGCCAGCGTCTCGTGCAGACCTGCACAGGAGGGAGAAGAAAACCCACCGTTTGGATTTAGCATGAACAGATGGAGCACAGCGAGCTACAGGCAGTATGTGTCAAGCTTATGAACCAACTCATCTCACCTGCTCCTGCTGTGAGGACTGGCATGGCTTCTTTCATGGGTCAGTGAGGTGAGGGGAGAGGAAACCTGGGAGGAGAGGGAAAGACATTCAATGAGAGATTTCATTCAGGTGCAAATTAATGCTTTCCAACTTTAGGATCAACTGAACAGTAGTGTGTGCAAACACCTGACATAAAGGCACTAATTATGGCCATAGATCATCCCTTTGTAGACTTCCCTTTTTTTACAGCACATCTGTGATTGTGTAGGTGTGTATGTGGACACCTACTGGCTTTAAAGAGCTGTGGTGGTGAGATAAACATTCAGTGCTGCTCTCATTAATAACTCCAGCACTCTGTGGTGGTGTGTCGGACAGCAGGGTGCAAACCTGTGTGAGACAACTGAGGTACTGTGTCACAGCACTCTTAATGGTAGAGGACCTTAATGTCTTTAGCAGCTCATCAATCTCTAATGAGAGTATTTACATCATTCTGTAACTGAAGAACATGAGATTTAGCTTCTCTGCTCTGATTAACTCACATCTAAACAAAAATGTCCATGACTGCAAAGCTTTAATAAAAAATTGATAAAATTGATTTCAATCTTCAATCAGGCTTTTTTATCAGCAGGTGTAATGCTCACCATCTGCATTGAAAAGTTGGATTTCAACTGCACTGCACTCTTTTCACAAACTTCCCCTTTGACAAACATGATTACCCAGACTGTACTTTTTCCTGTCAACAGTGATGTGTTTGTAACCCTCGCATGATATGAAGGCACTGCACTTCAACAAGAACTTACACAAGCATGTATGTCTGTGCACAAGGTAAAATATGACAACGCTTATATAAGGAATATTCCTGCATTCAAAATGCTTTACACAAGACAGTAAAAATACTGTGAGAAAGTTTATACAAATCATAAAAATGAGACATTTCCATCATCTAAAATAAATATTTATAGTTTATTTAAACAAGCCATTAAATACCAAAGTTTAAAAAAATCACAGTTTTAATGGATCTTATATTTTCTGATTTTGTTATAGCAGTCAAGACCAGTTTTTCACAGTCCTCTAACCCGTGATATGTTCCTCAGGAGGTTAATGCAGCTTTTTAGATTCACTATGAGTGGACATATCCACTGTGACTGCATCTATTGGTTCTGCATTGTGACATTCTTTTTGCAGAAGCAGCCACACCTGGACAAACATAGACATGATCTGTTACAGCAGGTGTAGTTCCTGTTTAACTCTCACTGGGATGCAAAGTAAAAAAAATAAACATCACCCTGTATTACAGAGAATTTGAAACTAACAAACGACATCATGGGGAGGTGTTAACTGAGGTAGAGTGCAGGTGTGATAAATAATTATTTCCCAATGTGGTTTCATGCTACCACAGTAGCTCCCTTCCTGCACGTCATTAGAAAAATATTGAGGTTTAATTAATGTTGCATTGGTTCCACTTTTAAAACCTGGCAGCTACATTTATCTAACATGTATCATATATACATCTAATATGGCTAAAAAAGGAAAAAAGAAATAGAATCGCTGACCCGTTAAGCATCTTTTTATGCTGTTGCTATATTTCCCTGCAGATCAGAGGGGTGTCCTCAGTTTAGCAGACATTTGTTCAAGGGAATCAATGAACTGAGAGTTTTAACCAATGATGTAATAAATGAAAACGTTACCATTATCATTTCAGCTACTTATCATTCTCATATTAAGCCCTGGAAACGGTATAATCGATTTAAACCCACAGCCATCTAAAATGCTGCATAGACAGCTGGATTAGTGCAGCCCTCACTGATCATTAGCCCTGTCACTCCGCTCAATATCCTCCATGCTTCCTGCAAAACACAAGTCAATAACATTAACCACCAGATCTGGTTGTATCACACAGCTGTCTGATGGCAAACAGCGGGAAACACCACAAAGGGCCAGATAGTCCAGATGTATTCAGCACTGGGCTGTTCATGTCTTTGTGTCTGGACGGTGTCTTCATCCTGATGCTTATTATGTTGTGTTGTCTTGCAGGGAGACTTTTCTGTAAATTTATTCACATGCTTGTTTGGTTAAAACTGTTGATTTTTCTTCATTTGAAATGTTTGATTTGACATGTCCCTGAAATAGTCAGTAAACACTGTCATGAGGTTTTTACAGCTTTTGCATCTTCATCACTATGAACTGTTTATGAGATGATCCAAAACTGTCCAATAGTTTGATTAATGGTTGCAAATTAAATAGCATTACACCATGAATAGACAAAATCAGCTGGGTGAACTTGGTAATTAATACCATTATAATCAGCATGCTAATATTTTCTATATGAACCAAATGATTCACACAGCTGCTACAGAGGCTGTGAACACAAACTGAATCTACTTGTCTTCAGGAAAGTGCATGGTCTCATTTTGCTGCCACACAGATTTCATTCAAAGGAGAAAAAAAAAACATATTCAGTATCTCTTTTAATTTCCTTTTTTTCCCCTTTGGGCCCTGTCAGAGTTTATTTTGCATGTAGTCTGTCATGCTCCTTTTCAGTCCAGACCTCAAACTTGTATACAGAGCATAAAAACTGCAGCATGCAATCTGGTCCAACAGCACAACTTACTACTGTTGTTATACTACATTTGGCATAATGGTATGGACTAACAGATAGCATGTCTTTTTGCACAAAAATCTGCAGAAATGTCCTCACTTTGTGTTGTGCATAGGCCTCTAATTCTAAATCCAGTTTTTTTTTTTTAATATGCATGTTTTGAAATTATTTTCTGTATTTTCTTGTTGCAGACTGGCTTGCATTGGATGAGTGTGAAAGTTGCTGTGGAAATAAAGCTTGATTGATGTATTGATCAAAGCACTGAACAAAACTACATAATTATGATAATTAAATGTCCACTTTACTCTGTGCAACCAAGTGTCCAAGACTTTTATGAACATTCAAGTTATAGGATATCAATAATGTTACCAGTGCAGGAAGCACAGTGTTGTTGGCTGAACTATTTTGCATTGATGAATGCTGATTTATGTAAAAACTTACAGTCCCTGAGTTGCCTTTTTTTTTTTTTCCTCTCCTCCTGATGCATTTTTGGCCTTGTGCAATGAAGGTACAGTCAGAATATGATCAACTACAGCAAAGTCACAGACTGACAGACAGATGTAGCAAAAAACTCATGAATAATGACAAAGCCAAGAGAAAAGATGAGGGAGAGGGAAGTAGGAGGAGCAAGGAAGCACTTCTTTCTTTGTTCTGTCAGGAGTATCAACACACAGGAGGCAGCCTCTGCTTTCTCAAGCGTGTCAGATCAAAGTCGGTTTTCTTCATCTAACCTCCATAATTTCAACCCAAAGGAAAGAAATATACGTAACTATCAATACAGAGTCACCAGGAATGATTTGGTACTTCAGCTTGTGTCTGTAATTAACACAGAGAAACACTTTCAAAGTTAGTGTGTTTCAGTCGCACAAAAGAGGAAGGACCCCACTGACATTTAATTGTACCTCAGTGACATTTGAAGCTCAATTAAATGATATTTACAGGCTGCAGCTGAGCAGCTTATTAGCGATCTGACCTGCAGATGGATGATCAATGTCAATTTGGTGATGGTGAGGTCATCAAAGTGAAGTGTGTGTGAGCGTCTCCACAGGGGGGTTATGCTCATACAGAGAGAGGGAATACCTTGAAGAGTGTGACATTTTCATGAAGATATATTTATTTAGTCTTCAAAGAATAAGCTATGGTTGCACTGCAGTCTGGGTGATACAGATCAGTATAATGTTAGCTCCCTAATTTCAAAAACCTTGTCATTTATTGCTATAGAATTAAAAACTGTCATTTCATGTTAAAAATCATTCTAGTAAATAAAAAGCTCTCCAAAGTCAGTAGAGCAGCAGAAACTGCATAGATTTATGCAAGAATGCGCTGATTGATATAACTCTATTGAAATGAAGTTATTTTTAGGGCAGCAGAAACAGATTTTCACATCAAAGTCACTGAAATGTCTTGGGGGTGATACTGCATATGTTAAAAAAGCTGTACAAAGCCTTTTGTGGCTCCAGAGGGAGCAGAGCAAGGTCTGATAAATGCCGACTGAAGCTGCAGTCTACAAGTTAGAAGTGACAAAGACATACGCCTACCAGACTTCTGCTACTCTCCTCTGTTTCAGGCCGGCTTCCAGGGGCTTCATCAGCTGCCTCTAACATAACACATTGACGTCTTAGTGTCAGCGTGGTGGTTCTGGGTACTAAGTATGTGTTTTGATTTGATATTGGCAGTCATGGTTCAGTGTGGGTGCTGCAAAGAGAGAAAATCTAAAATTGCCTCTGGTGAAACCGTCATCAGCTGGTGAAGACTAAAACAACTGTTGATACATCAGTCATTGTTTTGTTTACGGTAAAAGAAACAGCTTTACTCATCCCTTTGAGATTTCACACCACAGTCACCAACAGACTCATTTTCTGCTAAGTGTTGCACCTGAAGCATCCCCTCAATTACACAGTTAGATGATGATGAGCCTGTTTGATTTTCACCATTTATTGAGTCGTATCCTACGGGAACCCAAAGCAGACAAACAGACATTTTAATCACTTTGTTTTCCTGTTATAACGAATAATGGTAAAGGAGAGTAGAGGTGGGAGTCCCTCTTTAAAACTGACGATTGGACTGTGGGAATACAAGCGACAAGCCCGTTCTTAGACATAAACTAAGAGCGTTAAAAGCTAATGAGCTGATGAGCGACCACATGGTTCTCAGACATGTAACTAAGTTTGTAAATCTACCAATTGCAATGTCAAAGCTAAATGTCATCTGCTTTCTGTCTCAGGCTAATGTTAGCTTTCACTGTGTTGCTGTTTTCAAAGCTGTTTCTTTTTGATTCAAGTATTTTCTGTAATAATCACTATTGGCTCGTGTTGGCTGCTACCAATAATTTTGGTACAAATTAAGGCTGTTATGACAAGCTAACATTGCAGCCAAAGCAGCCACCTTTTGCGTACAGAGAAGAGTTTACTAGTACACATTGTAGATCTGGGCCATCAACCGGATTTTGATGTTTATAAAAATTTGGATGCAATCATAAAAACATGACTATCCAGACAGCTCTCACTTTCACTTTTATTATAAGCAGCTCAGATCAATGAGAAGCAAAGTTTGGGAACATGAGGAAGTTGTGGCTACAGCTAGGATAATGGTGGGCAGCTATATCTTTAACATGTTTTCCAACAGCAACACAAACTATCACAAAGCTGCCAGTGGAGAGAAGAGAGCAGGGAGAGGAGCAGGAGGGAGCAGGTATGTGTATCTGAGAGTGTCTGAAAAGCCGAGGGACAGATTGAGAGCGAGAGGTTGTAGTGACTAACCAGTCAATGACTGCAGCTAAAAAGTGACTCATCATTCTGAATCATAATCAAATTTAAACTCCAGCCTTGAAATTATAAAGGAGGTTATATAGAGACTTGAAAAGACTAATTGATTTGATAGATCTGCAGCCTGTGAATATGAGCGGTCAAAGAGCTAACATTATCCTGCTTTACTTCAAGCTAAATATGACATTTGATTAAATGAATTATCACCAAAGTTTATTCAGAGCTTTTAAAGTAAGGTAAATAATTGATGCATGGTCTCTTTCAGTTCTAGTACATGTGACTTTTCGAAAAACCAAATCATCCAGTTAGATAGAAATGCTGAAACCAAAAAGGTGTATTAAACAGATTTTCCCTGTTTTATTCTTCAAGTATTAAAGAGTTTTTAATTTCTAATGAGGTTTTGAGTTGCGCATGAGTGTGATGCAGATGACAAATCATGAGTAATAATTTTTAACAAAAGTTTTAAAAATAGGATATAGATATTCTTTTATTAGTCATGATGTCAATGTCAGTCAAAGTAATCGTGATTGTGATACAAGCCCTATAGCATAGTGTCAATACTTGAATCAGTGTACGACCTCTGGTTTTGCAGCTGTGAGAAAACCTGCAGACATGAGTCCAAGTTCAAGTCTGTGACTTCAGGAAGCAGCAGGTCAGCGCTTTATATCCTCACTGCAAATACAGTACTATGAACACAACATCAGCACACGTCACTGATCCACAAATAGAGTCAGAGATCACACTTTGTGCATTTCATCCCCACAAATATGACTTTTCGCTTCAAATCTAGTTAAGAGCTTAGCTGCAGATCACACAAACATGCTGGAGCTGCAGTGAGGTCAGAAGTCAGCTGATCATATAACAGCCTCCGTCACATAACGCTCATCCAGACACATTTAGCTGGAGCGCAGACAGATCAGCTGTTACCAGTGTATTGCTCCTGCATTAAAATCATAATCCTGTGTTCAATTAAAGACTTGCTCACCAAAATAACACTGAATGTGATGCTTCATGTTGCTCACCCACACTTGAGATGCTCATTCATAAACGGATCGGCTTTTTTGCTCACAGGACTCCATCATACACGAGCTCTGGCATCCTGCATCCCGTCCCCACATACACACTCACACACACACATTTTCTTGTTTCCTCTCCGCTCTGTCTCCATGCAATCTTTATGTTTCTTAAATCTTCTTACTCTTGGTTACACTGGCACAAGCTTTTAGAGACCAGCCCTTGTGGTGCTGTGACATCAGCAAGTTCAGGAGGCCCGTGATTGGCCGTTTCTTCAGGTTTCAAAGTCTCTGTGATGCCTTGTCCAATATGAGCTCAGATGTATGAGTTTTTGAAGGATCTACCTTTTACCAGAGAGGGTTTTTTGGGGGGTCAGCTGTTCTATAAGGACAGTTAAAAATCATTTTTCAAAACTTCTGGTGAGATGTGAGCATACAGTGGTTAAGGTCTGGTTTGTGATTAGATAGTTTGATTTTGGTTAGGCCTTGGTTAGCTTTTAGCTTTGTTTAATGTCATAGTTTTATGATATTCACAGCAGTGAATTTTCTTCACAATGCCAAAGCCTGACTAAGGAGAAGGTTTGAACATTGGCAAAACGTACTGTACATATAATGTAACAGTCAGTATTTCACAAAAATTAATTTTTCCCTTAAGTCTGACTGAAAATATAAACTTGTTAGCCCGACTGAAATCACCTTGAAATGAATGTCTCATAATTGGTTTAACAAACCCGGAGGTTGGAGATCTATTTTCTCTGTTATGTTAAAGGCTCAAACGACTAAATTTGGTGTGAGCGTTCTTCACATGCTTCAATGCTTTGCACGCCAGGCTTTGAGCTAGAAGCAAGCAGGAAAGTGTTGCAAGAAAGCGGGGTAGTAAACAAAACCTTGCCAGATGAAAAAAAGGAATCTTTCCTAATATACAAATGGCACAGAGCTGTAAAAGTAACTGTGTTGTCTGATCGAGCCATGACTTACCTGTGTATGTAAATGTACTGTAAGTTGATTGTCCTTAATAACCTTAGGCAGTGTTTCAGAACATGAGACACTCAGGTGTTGGTGTGTAGCCTGACTTCTAATTGGGCCTTTACAGGTCAGCCAATCATAAATAGACCCTCTAATTGGATGACAGACCACAACAAAGATGGCAGCCTTCCATAAACATAGTCAGCTAACAACAGATTTTAAGTATATCGCCGAATCCCTTTTATTACTGAGGGACTGGATATGGAAAGTACACTGATCGACTCTGAAATCTGTGGAGCTGATATTGCAAAGACAACAATATTTAGTTGCATATGGTAGAGTTTTGGACTGCTCCTGTCCTCTGATCACCGTGATTACTTCCTTGACTGCCTCACATGAGGAGTAATGCAGCTCTGAGTGGAGGGTGAGGAAACCTATAAGAGTGTCTGAAATGATGCAGGTGGCTTCAATAAGTTGAAACTGTTTCTGATCAGGAACTGTTTTTTACATCATCTCCATCATCAGCAGTGTAATATCCAGATCAGATAGGTGAAATAAGGTAACGGTTTAACCAATACACTTACTGTAAATGATCAATGATGGTGTCAGGCACTCCCTGATGTCGATGTGTGAGCTCTTCATGTGTATTTCTAAGCATGTTTTAATGCAGAGCGTGCCATCTGGAGCAGATTTGGTGATGCTTGTGAGAGCACACGGACCATGGGAAAGACCCTCTCCAATATAACAGCTGTTAATGAAAATGTATTGTCCACAGAGCTGTGAAAACGCCTTGGCATGGAGATTATAAAACAACAAATGCTCAGGAAAGCTGTTGTAAACAGGCCGCGCTTCAGGACCAAAATAACAGAATCTTTCCGAGCCATGGGATTTCACAAATATGCTGCAGAATTTTCCTCTTTATCAAAACTCAAAGCATGAAGGAGCAGAAGGCTGGTGAGTATCAACACCACAGCCTTGATGTACTATATGTACTGACACAACACTGGTAAATAAAGACACACACACACACACTCACACACCAGCGGTTGGTTCATCTATTAAGGTGTCCTCACATACACACATACAAACACACACATTCACAGCTGAGACTGACAACATCTTGGTCAGATCATGATCGAGCATCTTGGCTCAGCTCCCTGAGAATGAACAGTGCTCACACACACACACACACACACACGCACACACACACACACACAAGCTTATCCAGCGCCTGGTGACAGTAATAGGAGGCAACACTAAGCATGTTTGGCCAACATCCAACATGAATCTCACACGCACACACACACACTCACATATCCCAGACTCACACCTTTCATACAAATGGGACCACAAAGCACCCATGATCTAATCTGGAGGGTGTGGTCAAACAGAAACTTCTCTCGTGTCCAACATGGAGGGGAACTACTGAGGCTGACAGCTGAGACACTCTAATGACACCAAGATGCTGCACGAGCAAACACTATCACTGACACACAACAAAACACAGACAGATGTTTATTTGTCATCCGTGTTCCCTCCTCCACCTCTCTCTATTCTTACTTCCTCATGTCTGTACGGTAAATGTTCAGCCCTCCATCCCTCCCTCCCTCCCTCCTTTTCCACTCTCCCTCCTCCATCTCTCTGCATCACTCTGCAGTGATACGGCGCTTCGTTTTCTCCTCATACTAAAGCTGGCAGCTGGCAGACAGGCGAAAGAAAACACGTTCATGCTTACTGGATGGACTGGAGCGTCTTAACACGTTCACCTACAGCTTGAAGAGACTGAAACGTGGGCAGAAACGATGTGTTTTCTTACCTGCTTTTCTTTGTTCCTCTTCCTCTCTGTGTTTGTGTCCCTCCTGACTGCAGCCACACGCTTTCTCTTGCTCTGATTCCTCCGCTTCCTCCTCCTTCTTCGTCTTTCTTCCTCCTCCTCCTCCTCCTCTGGGCTGCTGCTCTCACAAACCTGCTGCCGCTGAGTGTCCGCCTCTCTCTCTCTCTCTCTCTCTCTCTCTCTCTCTCTCTCTCGCTCTCTCTCTCTCTCTGCCTAACACAGCCCCTCCCCTAACCACCCTCCTCCTCCTCTCTCCATCTGATGCTTTCTCTCTCTCTCTGGGCTCAGCATCAGCTGAGAAAGAATGCAGAAGGAGTACTGGGGTTATTTTTGCCCTACTTTCAGTATCTCATATAATCTTTATATTCAGTTTTTCTGAGATATAGATCTTTTGGAAACCTGGAGGGCACTGTGGTTTACACCATCTGTCTGAGGATGGAGGAAATTTTATAACTCAACAAGTCCTTTGGGGTGTTTGGCTAACAATAACACAGCCACTAAATCCCAGTTTCACACTGACACCCTCTCTAGTTGGCACCAGAATAACTAGCTGGTTAAACACATTTTCAATACTCCTGTCACCATGATCCCAAAATGCTGGTGATACAGCCACCTACAACTCATGCTACCACCATAATGTCCTGATCATAGACTATATGGACAACTTGGTCTCGTGCTCCGCCAGTATATGGATTTGAAGCCAAAAAGCTCTCAGTAATAATCCATTTTTTTCTCCACTTCCTGAAACCAAGCACAATCACAATTCTGAATCGCCTAACCCTAGCCCTAATCCTAACCCTTACCCTAACCCGACAGACGATGACGCTTCACAGTCATAAAGAATAACCAATCGAAGCCCAGCACTTATAGCCAATCAGAGGTGTAGAAGGGCGGGACCTTCCCTTACCATCCTCCAAAAGAAAAAATTTCACCTCTACAGCTACATAATCTTCATACACCCACAGGCTGTATCAAGTGTTAATCATAGAAAACATGAACCCCCTAATAACTTTTAAAAACGGAGCTGCACAGAAAATAGAGGACTTGAGCACAAAGCAGTCGAAAGCAGTCTCACAGTAACTACATGTCAACATCGCAAGCAGGGGGGAGAAAAAAAATTATATTCTGTGTAATTAATTTCTA
The DNA here is from genome assembly GCA_962446985.1 of Xyrichtys novacula. Classification (NCBI taxonomy): domain Eukaryota; kingdom Metazoa; phylum Chordata; class Actinopteri; order Labriformes; family Labridae; genus Xyrichtys; species Xyrichtys novacula. The sequence continues at coordinate 19,872,394 of OY660879.1, read as the reverse complement.
ATGTTTGGCCACAGCCCTATAAGGATGGCTGGTGGAGGAGAGACTTATGACCTATACTGCAGCCTGTCACCAGAGGGTGCCGTTCTCAGAGTGGCTTAACCCAGCAAGGAGGCAGATGGTGTCCATTCTTTATACAGTCTATGGTCCTGATGCTTTGCTAACCAAGCAGGTGAGCATGTCACAGCTGTGATCTGAAAACAGCAGTTTATCAGAGGTGTTTGGTAAAATGAACAGAAGCATTACACAGGCAGAACCAGCAAATGCATTTGGACCTTAATGTGCAACGTGAGGCTGTTGGTGCTAGCTCAACTAGCGTTGGCAACTCAAACCAACACGTCAGACAGTGATCTTTTAACCATGATACATTAGCGGTGCTATAACATAGCTCTTTTCTTATGGTGCGTTCGAGTTACCTCGGAAGTCAGATGTCAGAGCTGAAAATGATGTCACACCCGAGTTCCCAGCATTTCAGTTACCAAGTCAGAAAAAAGCAAAATCTGAGACCTGAAACAAGATGGCTACATCTACGAAAGTTATTTTAGCACTTGCCTTAAATTCGGACAAGGCAATGGCTAAAATAACTTTAGTCAATGTAGCCACCTTGTTTCCACCTCTGATTTTGCTTATTTCCAACTTGGTAAATTAAACGCTGACTTTATGAGCTAACACATCAAAGTCACTTTTCGCACAGAAAGAGAGAAAAAGCTGGACCTGTGATGAATGTTGCAGCATGGGGCCAGAAAAAAACTGTGATTAAGATTAACTGAAGACTTTTTACTTAAACTAAGTACAATGACACTGATACCTGAGCAGTGTTGTTTAAACCTTGTTCTTCTGCCCACTAGTGGCCAAAGAGTCCATTACAATAGCTTTAGTAAAGCCATCCACTATGAACTGCAATTTGTGGTTGGGGGCTGGAACCAAAACTAACTAGGGCCCCGTTGGGGCACTGGCGGGCCCGAGCCGTGTCGCACCCCCCCCCCAACGCGCTGCCTCCCCGTCCCATTCGTGTCCTCTGGCCATCGCCCTCTCTGGTAACGCCCATCACTGCAAAGACCCTTTTCCTTCATCGGCGTTTGCTGTTCTTCCTGCCAGTGCGTGTTGCTTTCACTTACACTTGCCACAGCCAGCCTCGTGAGTGCCTAGCCTATTGGATATCACTGTCACCTACACAGGACAGTCATACTTTGTTTTTTAATTTCACATTAATTTCCATATTGTATAAACGACTGGAAAAAACTTGAGCCCCTGCCCCTGTATTATCATGTGCACGTCCCTGTTCTAGCTTCAAGGTGAATCTTCAGTGCTCATGTTCTCCTCAGAAGCAGTCACCTCACTCCCCTCAGGTTACTGTACACATGCACCAACTGCCTGCTTCAGGTTTGGATGGAGCTTCATGGTTGTCTTTTGGAGAAATGACCAGTCAAGTTGTGTTTGAAATCTGATTTTTTTCAGGGGCAAAAGGAAGCCTCCGCATTCTTGTCAAATATGTAAATAGCATGTTTTTGCAGGTGCTAAAAAACAGACTCTGAGTGTGTGTGTGTGTGTGTGTGTGTGTGTGTGTGTGTGTGTGTGTGTGTGTGTGTGTGTGTGTGTGTGTGTGTGTGTGTGTGTGTGTGTGTATCCTGCAGTACTCTGAGAAGAATAATAAGCATATTTCTGAGGTGAATTTTGAAGATTCATCTGAGAGTTAGGTTTGATTCGATTCGATTGACGCTCCCCAGCGTTCAAGTCACATGACATATTTAACCGGATGTAGCTGCAAGACGGAGCCTCGTTAACTCTCCGTTTCAACTTATCTCAAAAGTGAGGACCTCAACCTATATACCAGTTTTTAAATTGTGTTGATAGGCCAAATAAAACCAGAGTTATGATAAATTATGTCCGCGATACTTTTTTTCTGCTTATTTTGATCACGTTCGGCGCTCGATCGTGCTGTATGAGACAGGAAAACATTGCATGCACACATTAGTGACAGGTCATACAGGCGGAAAAGGCTTGCCAAAAGAAAAAAAAAACACACCACAACATCTCTCCTATTGGTGGAAAACTTCACCACAACAACCAATCCAAAATTATATGGTGACTGATTGACAAGGGGCGGGCGCTTACGTTCTTCCTGCAACATGAGAAGGGAGGGAGGGACTCTCAGCAGGGATGCAGTCTGGGACACGTAGTTGCAAACCTAGCGACTTTGTTGTTAGATTCAATTACTTTTCAGACCCCCTAACGACTTTTTTAGAAAGAAAGGGACTTTTATCGACTTCTTCTGGAGTTTAGAGACTCTGACATGAAGCAGGCTTTCCTTACTGAGGAGTTAGCAACGCTGCTAAGGGTGCAGAGCCACACATGCGCTCCGAGCTCTGCATGGGAGACAGAAGCTGACAGAGCTGCAGCAGTTAGCAGGTTTCACCCTCAGAGACCACCAGGGGTTCATGTTGAGGCATTTTCAGTTTTTTTTTTTTGCCATAGACAGTCAGCACAATCTGCAGTTACACTAACAAAAATGCTGCAAAAAACAAAGAATTATGGAAAAATTAAACATGGACTGACATAGAGGAGGATCTACACAAGTTTTTTACATCATGTTTTACATCATGCATCATTTACATCATGTTTTTTTGTAGTGGCATAAATAAAAAGTGACATTTGTGAGACTATACAGTGTTTTGTAAATAATTTTACAAAGAACGCGTGGGCCATTGCCTGCATTTTGATGTAAATAGAGGTAAATTACTATGTTCTTTGTTAAAAATTTGCATATGTTTTGAAGTTTACAATTTTTATTTGAAGTTTAAGTTTTAAAAACAGTTCATCACACATATTTGTGGTTTAATTTCACATTAATTTCCATATTGTATAAATGACTGGAAAAAACTTGAGCCCCTGCCCCTGTATAATCATGTGCACGTCCCTGTTCTAGCTCCAAGGTGAATCTTCACTGCTCATGTTCTCCTCAGAAATAGTCACCTCACTCTCCTCAGGTTACTGTACACATGCACCAACTATCTGCTTCAGGTTTGGATGGAGCTTCATGGTTGTCTTTTGGAGAAATGAACAGTCAAGTTGTGTTTGAAATCTGATTTTTTTCAGGGGCAAAAGGAAGCCTCTGCATTCTTGTCAAATATGTAAACAGCATGTTTTTGCAGGTGCTAAAAAACAGACTCTGAGTGTGTGTGTGTGTGTGTGTGTGTGTGTGTGTGTGTGTGTGTGTGTGTGTGTGTGTGTGTGTGTATGTGTGTGTATCCTGCAGTACTCTGTACTCCTGCAGTGGCCAAAAAGACTTTTAAGAATGTGGATTTTTGGGTCATCTTTGGCGCCCCCTAGAACTGCAGTACTCTGTACTCCTGCAGTGGCCAAAATGACTTTTAAGAATGTGGATTTTTGGGTCATCTTTGGCGCCCCCTAGAACGTAAACCGTGGGGTGCAGCGTCATGATTTTTACAACTTTGAATGGGCATGGGGTGTAGATTGGCCTGAGCAAATTTGGTATCGGTGGGACGAAAGCCTTAGGAGGCGATAGCCACATTCCAGAGTTAGTGAAATTCCAATGTGTGCGGATCGGCAAAAAATGCAAAATAGCCCTTTTACCGTACATTATACAGATACGCGCTCTTTGACTTTTTCGTAGATCTTATTGAGATACACGTGATTGTCAAATTTTGTGTCAATATGACAAAGCGTTTAGGCGTGACACTCAACAATGTGTATTTTCACCTTAGGGGACAAGAAAAAATGGACTTTTTTCTACTGCCATGGGGGGGCGCTCTTTTGGGGAGTAAAAATTCCTTCACAGATGTGTTGATGGCTGGACATTGCATCATCCTAGAAAACTTGGAGGCCAGTGAGGACAAAAATAAAAAGTTATAAGACTTTTAAGAATGTGGCTTTTTGGGTTATCTTTGGCGCCCCCTAGAACCTAAACCGTGGGGTGCAGCGTCATGATTTGTACAACTTTTAATGGCCATGGGGTGTAGATTGGCCTGAGCAAATTTGGTGCCGGTGGAAGGAAAGCCTTCGGAGGAGTTAGCGAAATTCCAATGTGTGCGGATCGGCAAAAAATGCGAAATAGCCCTTTAACGGTACATTTGACAGATACGCCCGCACTGACTTTTTTGTAGATCTTATTGAGATACACATGTGTGTCAATTTTTGTGTCATTTTGACAAAGCGTACAGGCGTCAGGTGAGTTTTCACCATAGGGGGCGCTATGGAGCCATTTTTCATTTTTTTGTTTGGGCGACTTCAGAATATCGAATTTTTCACCAGGCCCGGTCGTCCTGCCAAATTTCCTGAGTTTTCGCCAGTGGGAAGTGGGCCATTTTCCAGTTTAAAGCGGAGGAAAAATAACGAAAGAAGAATCCATCAGGAACAAGAGGGCTCTCGCAGCTGCTTAGCAGCTACGCTCGGGCCCTAACTACTGGAGGCAGAGTACATCCAGGATAGGCTGGCAGTGGTTTGCTTTAATGAACTACATTTTTATGTATAAGAACGGCATGTGAATGTGTATCCTTTAGTTTGTGCTCTTTCTAGGCGGTGGAGTAAAGCTGCAACTGAGTCAGTGGATTCATATTCCTTATCATATATATTTTTTTTCTATCTAAATCTTTAAATATGGTATGAGCAGCCATTTCTCTTTCTTTTTTTTTAACAATGTGCAGAAATTTACCTGTAAGCGAAACACATTGACTCTTTAACTCAACTGTAATGATGGTAGAGGCTCGAAAAGATGGTTCCCAAGCGACAGCCACATCTTCTCCCCTTTCACTTTGGCTTGGTTCCACGCTGTAATGCTGTGTTGTCTAATTGGATCTGATAGGCTGCCTCTGATGGAGTGTTCCCCTCCCCCTCCTCCCTGAGCCTGGCAGAAATGAAGCTGAGGCTGTAGCAGTCCAGCTCCAGATCCAGATCCAGAGAGGCTGCTGCCTCTTTGTTTGCGCTCATGTAGCTCATGCAGTGGACACACAGCATCTTAATGATGATGGTTGACCCCCCTTTCTCCCTCTCTCTCTCACACACCCCTTCACCCCATCACTTCATTCTCATGATAATTGAGGGTGTTTCCAGTCTGTCTTTGTGTGCTTGGGCGCCCCACTCTCCTCAGTGTCTGGGGCTGCCAAGACCCAGAGTGCATAAAGTGCTGCACACAGGGCTGCTCAGTCACAGACAGATGGGCTAACACATGAGTTCTCAAGCTAAGTGAGCTCGGAGGCAAGAGGAAAGGGCTTTTTTCAAACTGATGTGTGCGAGCATGCCAGTGTTTCGACTGATCAGGTGGTGGCTTTGTTATTTTATGACAAAACCTATAAATATTATTGCTAACTTTGTGTGAGGGCAAATTCCTGAATGCAATAGGGGAGTGAATTCATACTGCATTTTGGATTTGAAGTTAAACAAAAGAATGCAAAATTTATCTCAACGGTTCTTGTTGAAAGCAGAAAAGCACTTTATTTCAATATTGTTTATTAATTTGTTTGCTTAAACTTGTCAGTTGCATCATGTTTTGTAAGCGAAAATCCAATTATATTCATATGAATGGGTATGACAAGACCAGGCACAGCTTTATGTCAAAGGTTACAATCTAGTGAAATACAACAGATGAGATACATCCAACTCAGTTCATGCTCAGCCAGTGCGCTAGAGGTGCTAGGCCCCAAGGAGCTGCTCACTATTCATCATCCTGTGATACAAACAAGCTGGCACTAAGCACTGAGTTCAACCAGCTGATAAATCTGAATCATTATTATATTCACAAAGACCCTCCTAGATTTAAAGTTAGTGTCACTGATCTAAAAATAATTCATTTATTCAGTACATCTACAGCAATTGTATTTTCATCAGGCTTCTTTCTGCTTTAATTTACATAAAGCTAAACATTTATTGACATTATAGAGAAAAAAAAGCAAAGCCCTATGCACTATTTATGCAGACAATACAAATGCTGTACATCTGCAAAATCCAAACTCCAAACATCCCCACTAATTCAATCAGAGGTCATTCTGGGTCTTTGGCCAGATTGATTCAGAGACATCTGCTGACCTCCTCCTCTGGGGAGCAGGAGAGGCCTGTTGTCCATAACTAGGGGAGGGAGGGGGCAGGAGGTCCAAGCGGTCTTTTGACCGCACAAATAGATCACTGGCTGATCTGTGTTTGTTTAGTCCCACAGGCTCCTCATGGTAAAACAAACATCTTATGATGGGAAACATTCTTTGAGCCATCAATGATGAAATCTGTTGAGTTGGTATATGATGAAGCCAAATGCTTCTTACCTCCGCCAAGGAGGTTATGTTTTCGGAAGTGTTGGTTTGTTGGTTTGTTGGTTGGTTTGTTTGTTTGTTTGTGAACAACTTTACGGAGAACGTTACAGACGGATTGACCTGAAATTTTCACCAGAGGTGCGTCTCAGCCCCAGGACGATCCCATTACATTTTGGTGATCCGGATCGCCTTCTGGATCCAGGAATTTTTTGAAGGATTCTTTACCATTGTGAGATAGGGCAAATTTTGGAATTTTTGCATTTAACTCTACAGTATAAAAATGGCCAGAGTCTTTAGTAAAAAATTACACAAAAGGATCTCAATGAGTTTTATGAGATGTCAAAGGTTGATCCTGATCCAGACAAAATTCCGGATACTGTGATCCAGAACACACAAAAATAAGGGTGTCGTTGGAATTTTCAATGCTGAAAGAAAACCAATGGGCGGCATAGTGGTGTAGATGGGCGGCACAGTGGTGTAGTGGTTAGCACTGTCGCCTCACTGTAAGAAGGTCCTGGGTTTGAATCTGGGTCAGGGCATTTCTTGTTTTAGGAACATTATGAACAGTGAACATACCAGTTTAAACACAAATAAAAGTTAATAAAAGACACATAACAGTAAAAGTTTTGGTGTGAATCACAATATAAGGGGGGACATGAGCTGCTTGGCAGAGGTCTGCACTCTCCGAGTGCTTTTCTTGTTCAGTATGTAAAATATAGAAGATTTCAGACAGTCAACCACAGTTACTTTTATAAACTGTTTTTGTTGAAAGTTGAAAAAAGTCTTTGGACGAATTTTTTGTTTAAATAAATAAAAGAACTTATAAATAAAAACACTAATGGGGCGTTCACACCAAGTGCAAGTAAAATCCTCTACTCACTTAATTCATACGAGTTTAGACTTTTGAATGAATAGTGTTTACTCGCTTCATTTGCACGTCAATGGTAATTTCAGCAGTTATCCTTTTTTTTTTACAAGTTACCAGGTAATCCGACCTCCTCACTCACATGCCTCCGACCGAACTCCTTTTTGTTCCTGTTTAAGTAACTAAAAGAAAAGGTATCATATATGTAAGGATGCGTAGCCCATGTTCACACTATAAAAAATGGAAGGTCCACACGAATGATCATTTAGACAAGCTTTACTGGTTACAGATCTGGGTTACAGCTTCATCATGCCACAAGTGTAACAGATTGTAACAAAGTGTGACAACATATTTTAAGGAGCTTTAGGTGAACATATGGAGGGTCCATAGAAGGAAATACCATGACAGAACATATTTTGGGGACCTGTGTGATGGAAAACATGGGTACAAGGTAGATGTTGAGGATGGTTGTCGGAGGCCCCTGGCGCCAGCAATCTAACACTGAAGTATCTTAGGTATTTAAGTGACACAGCTCTACCACTGTAAAGGCTGACATGACTGGCTAAAGAAACTCATCCTAACAATATAATTCAGGGCATCCACACACCAACACTATCAGTTTATCCTCCATTTTAGATAACAGTGAACAACTGTCTGTTTTCATACACCACCCAGCAACCTTCCTGCTAATTAGTCATCGCGACGCAAATATCCGCTCAAGTTGAGACATTTTCAGCTCCTGCCAATTCATGCCATTCGCACTGCCAGAGTAGTTTGCATTGACTTAATGTAATTAATTCGCTCATTACTCGTGCTTGGTAAGTGGAGACAGTAAGACACAGGGTAATTGAATTATTCATTTTTCCTCAATGGTGGGGATTCTGTTTGCAATTTAAAATTTACAGAGTAAACTCTGAGCCAAAACAAACTGCATTAAAGGTACAGGTGTGGTACAGATGGACTAAAATGAAAAATGACCCTGACAGTGCACTTGCACCCTTACATCATACAAGACCTAAATCCAACATGCACAAACTCTCTCTCTCTTGTCATCCACACCTTACATTTGTGAAGCAAAGAGCGTATCCTACCACATTACTGCATTAAAGGGACAATTTTCTATGAATTTATGGACAAATTATTGTCCACCTGTCTTCACCAAAGTCTCTAAAAGCCTGAGTAACAATTTGGACTATGAATTAGTCACATGATGTTTAAAAGACAGCAAGGAAAACAGGCACAGGTTTTAAGGTCTTGTTTTGAACGGGTAGAGAATAGCAATTACAGCAGGGTTTGATACTTAAGGTATACAGGAAGAGGTTTGTAAGACCTTTGTGGTCATTTTGTCTAACGCCCTTCATGCTCACAGTCATTAGGAGTTAGCTTAGCCTGTATGTAGGGAAGTATCAGATGAAGAAAAGGTATCACTGGTCTGTATGACTTAACTACAATCATATTTACCTCTCTCTCTCTCTCTCTCTCTCTCTCTCTCTCTCTCTCTTTCATCAAATTGCTGCTCTTTGTTTAGCAGTAGCGGCTTAATGTCATTTTAGGCTAATGTCAGCCTGGCGCCACAACTTTCTCACCATTCTCTCAACCTGCAAGAATCATCAATATGACCGTCTGGGCTCACTGCATTATCTGCTGGCACTCAGACTCCTCCAAGGCCTCTGACTGCTGCTTCCCCTCCGCTGTATGAGATAATGACAGGAGAGATGAGGGGATTACAAATCAGGTTGTAGCCAATTCAGTTACAGAAGCACTCTGAGACCATCTTTCTGGAAAGGCTTCATTTGTTTCTGATGTCTTTTCTTATCTTGTGTTTCAGAAAGGCCTTTTGTTCTCCTGTGACATATCTATTTCTCATTGCAAAATCATGATTACTGGAAAATTAATATTTACAACAAAAAGCAGTTTAAAATGTTTGGGAAAGGGGTGAAGAGTCTTAAAGCTCCTCCAAGGGATTTTTATTCCTTTAAAATGGACTGAAATGATAACCAATATCTCTTCGTGGCTCACAGAAGCAAACAAGACCATCAGAAACAGGATTTATTATCTCTATGTAGTTTTTTCTTATGACTGAAACTAGGTAGGTAGGTGTCAGTGTAGGTACAACAAAACATCCTTTTGTCATTACTTTTTCTGTGAACAGTGACACATTTTAGTATTGGAATCACGCAGAGTGTGTTTTACAACACAAGTACACAAGTACAGTAGCACAAGTACAGGACATAATCAGCAAAGGGGTAAGAGGACTTTTTGTCCTCAGGGGGCGCTAAAGTCCACACAAACTGAAAGTTCTTCATTGGAGCTTTAAGAAAACAGATTAAAGTAAAAGAGACTCTATCATACACATAAAGCAAACAACAAAGGGACACAAAAACTCCATTTAAATGCTACAAAAGGATACAGCGATACAGACACAACCACTGACTAATGGTTGTTTAGAGTTCCAACCTATTTTAGTCACTCTGCAAATACACTGCTTTCCCTCCAGATTTAGGTTGAATTACAAGTGGAAAAAAATAAATAAAAAATATATATATATATATATATATATATATATATATATATATATATATATATATATATATATATATGCAAGAACAACAAGACTAAGCAAAACGAAAGACAATAACAACCTGTAGCTATAAAGGGGTATTCAGTTGTTTTTCAGATCTGATGTAAAGTCTCAATAATCTCCAGTCTAATTTAATCAAATGTCAGAAGAAGACTTTATGAAAAGAGATTAATTCCATATATTAAGAACAACACATGGGCTCTTCCTCTTTCTCTGCATGTTAGTCAACCAGCTGTAAGGATTACTCTATTATGTGTCCAGCAAAAAAAAAAAAAAAAAGAACAGGACCTCATCCAATAAAGCCAGTTTGAACGGTGTAACTCTTGACTACATCTGCTCAGAGGTGTAGAGCCAACAAAGCCTGCAGAGTTTCTTTTTCTTTAGCAGGTGTTAGCTGAGATCTATCAGGTTTCCTGGAAGGGCTTCATAATTTTATGTGCTTCACTGACTGCTGCAGGAAGGCCTTAGAGAAAGTGAATTACAGCAGTCTGTTTGACTTCATCAAGACAGATGAGGGGAGGGGAAAAGCAGAGGGAGTGAGCAGCAGCAGTAAAACTGTGAAGCAGGTGGCTTCAGCTTCCTTTGTGAGCCTTTTGGAGATGATTTATAAGATTGCTTTGTTTATTATTGAGAATCCTAACATTCAGTGTGTGAAAACTCTGAACTCATCTCCATCTGTTGCTGTTTTATGGGCTCTAATCTGTTCTTCAGGCCCCTGCAGTCTGTCTGATCTTCATTTTTGGTGTCTCAGAACGAATAATCTTTGCCGATGTTATTTCACCATTTGGTATTTTTAAGATGATCTGTTATGAACTTGGAAAAAACATTTTTCATACAGGAGTGTTAATACAGGTTAATAGATAATTAATTTAAAATTAATCAATTAAATAGATAATTATTAACTTGACCTTTAGACTTTGCATTTATTTATTTCAAACAAGTATGCAAAGAAATGAAATAAATAGAAAAATTCCATTTACATATTAAGAAAAAAAAAAGAATTATACACGTTGGAAAAGAAGTGGAAAGAAGTCAATACTTTTTGAATTACTACCCCTTATTACTGTTTCTCATGGGTTTTATAAAGATAAATTCTGCTATCAATGCAATATATTATACATATGCATACAGCAAAACATACAATCTATACAAACATAGATAGTATATATAAAAATATATCCATACAACTATCTCTCTATATATATTCATATATACATATGTATCTTACAGACGTATCAATATAGATATACCTTCTTTAAGAGTGTGATATAACATTTAAAGTATATACATGCAAAATGTCACACAAAATCAGTGCTTCAAAAACTGCAAATCTTCATGTTGGTCAAACCTAAAGGGATTTCATCTCAGCTGTCCGTTAATCTGAAGGTCAGAAGGTCAGTTTTTACTGACCGAATAACTGAACATACGGGGGAAGCAGGAGAGCACCAGTGTTGTTCGCGGATTTCATGAAAAAAATTCTCATCCATTTTAAACAATAATGCTTGCTATTTTGTTTAAAGAAGAATTTTGTGTAGACATGTGTTCGACCCAAAATGGAAAGCCTCAAAACAACATCAGTGTGGACAAACTCTCAATATGATCAGCTTCATAGACTTGATACCTGCTGCTGTAAAACTTTGGATGCAGACTGAAGAGGTAGTGTAGCGGTAAAAACAACAACTAAACGTTAAGCTAAAAAAAGGTGACGAGAATACTGTATAAATGGAACATATATCATTGTGTTTAAAGGAAATTATCCAAAGGAAAAAAATCAACCCTTCTTCTTCCTTCCAACTTCTCGTGGTCAAACTTTTTTCAGCTGTAACACTGAGGGCTCTATTTTTGTTTCTTGCTGGCGGCGTGGCTTAAGTCAGGTCCACCACGCCGACAGGGCGTGCCCAAGCACATTTTTTGTTATTTTGGTGAGCGGCTTAGTCGGCGTAAGTATCCCCCTTCCCTAACTTAGCTCCTCCCAGCGGCATAGGTCGTAGTGAGGGAGGGCATAGGTCGTAGTGAGGGAGGAGAGAAGGCGTGGAGTAGGTTTAACACAGCCGAGACCTGTTCTCGCTAATCAGATCAGCTCATCTCCTCACCTTTAATTCCGCCACCGGTGAGGCGTATTACAATTTTCATGGAGTAGTCAAAGAGATCAAAAAGTGTCTGAAGACAGTAATGCCACACAATGGCGACAGAAGGCAGCCCCTCAACAAGTGTCGCTGTAAGCGCTGCAGAGGGTGTCCTTCAAACTGTCTCATATGGGCACAGATGGATTTGGTGTGTGTAATGTTGGACCCACTGGTAAGACAAACAACCTTTTCCACAAATAAAGACACTCACATAAAGTTGCACATATTCAAACCTCACGTGACAAAGGTGGGTTGTGCGCACAGATCACGACATAAATTCCAAAAATGGCATTAAAATCGGAACCATCTGTGCATAATGATGCATCGCGCTCCGTGGCCTCGCTCTTTCTTTCATTGATGTAAGCATATAAAATAAATTTGACTCACGCAACTGAATATTATAATATTCGTATGTAGGCTTAAAGTAAATAACTCATGTGATCACTAAAATAAATCATTCGTTCAGCTGCAGCAGGATGGAGAGAGGACACAGGGACATGTACAGGTCGGGCTGCGTGAAAGATAAGAGGAAAAGGAAGAAAGAAAAGGAGGGAGACGAATTATATGTCCTGTTAACCTTATCATGTGTGTCTATTTACTAGATATTTAATTTAATTTAATGCGGTTTTAGCTGTGTTAATTCAGTCAGGTTAAGTGTCCAAACGTGCTAAATGCGCTCATCAGATCAGATATAGATCAGAATATATCTATATAGATCTAAATGTTTGTGCTGACTCAGATTATTAGTTGTTGTTGATTATTTATTGCACTAAAATGTGCCTGACACTGTGGAAACCTGCCGGTGAGGCATCGGTGACATATGCGCACTACCAAAATACCACTAGACCAGCTGCGCTCCGCCTGTGCTGAAAGCTGACCAGGTTTGAATTGGCTAGGTTTCACCGCACTTTCCACACCGCTGGGGAGCACGAAAATGTCACTGCGCCAGCTGATTCTGTTGACACCTCCCCCTGCCATGCCACCACGCCCAGCTTGGCGGCCCACGGTGGCCTCAGTCCATGAAAATACCAAACTGGCTGTGCAACGGGCTCCGGCAGATGAAAATACCACTGCGTCGGGTCCGCCACTCTCCGCCGCGTCGCTGGCGGGCATGAAAATAGAGCCCTAGTCACTTTAGGGTGAGTGCTGAATATCATCTAAGAGATTCTATCACTCTCAAGGCACTGAAAATCAGGGTAGAATTAACTGAAACAGAGGCAGGGCTCTTATGTACATGGAAAAATTATTGGTTATATCATATGGCCTCTTGAAACACCCCAAAACAGCAACATAATACTTTTACTTTGCCAGAATATTAAGCAATATTGTGCGGTTTGTTTCACTTCATGTCTCAGAATTCAATTCTGAATCCCCTTTTTAGGTTTCTTGTGTATAGATAAATTATAAACAGACAGATGTTGTGTTTAAAGCTATGTTTTGGTATGTGTCAATTGTTTTTAAGATTAGAATATGATTAACCGTCTAAATGTCTGAAAATCAAGACAAAACAGGAAATCATTTTTTGGATGTCCAGTGTTGTGGATCAGAATGTTTGGTTTTTCTGGCTCACTGATCAATTTGAAAGCTGCTTTAATAACATCTTGGCCCACTTAAAATAACATTTATCCAAGAAAAGATTAAATAAACCTTTATTTATCCCACAGTGGCGATATTTGCTGCATTTACAGCAGTGTAAAAAGTAATGAAAATGACCAAATCTTTAAGTTAAATAGTTTATATAAGAAATAAGTTTATATATTTTGCAATGATGATAAATATATAGTTTGTGTGAATTGCACATGGAGATACGATTGTATGCATTTTCTGTTGGGTTGTGTTATGATATTAAGAGCAGGCTTGGACAGTCTGGTATCACTAACATCATATACTGCAGGTGAAGCTTGTGGCTAAACGATCTGTCTAAACTTAAAGAGCTTACTTCTGAAAATACTGTGAAACACAGTCATAACAACAGCAATAACAGAATGAAGAAGGTGCTGCCCTTTATCGGTCCTAGGCTTGAATTAAACTGTTTCAGTCACCTTTATGGGGAGTCTCTTCATAAACACAGAGTCAATGGCTCCTCTTATCTCACTAAATGTGAGTTTAAGTCGTACAGAAACAGATTTGATCTTTAAATGAACCGTTCCTGCCTCACAGGGAGCAGGAAGTTGGGTCAGGCTCTCTTGTCTCAGTGGCTCGATGCTTATTGGATTGAGCGGCCATTCCCACAGCTTCAGCAGGCCAAATGACTGGTGGGATGTGTAGCTCACGGCCACTAAGTGGTCTATCGATCAGTCAGCTGAGCCAGTGGGCTGATGGGATGTGCTGTAGCTGAGCCAAGAGCTGGAAGAGTGTTAATGGGTATAAAATACATTCCTGCACAGATTAGAGAGACTGCCCAAGCTGAAACCAAAGAGGACTCCATCACATACGAGGCAGAAAATCAACTGTGGAGCATTAATCTGCCTAATTTATGCATTTCAATCCTCAGACTCCATCTCCTTTGGGTTAAAGGGTGAGAATTAACTGCTGAGAAAATTGGGGATTTTTAAGATGATGCATATATCTCAAAAAGATATAAAAGCAAGAGAGCTTAATAAAAACTTCACTTCAAACCTTTACAGCATGAAAAGATTTAAAGGTTATCAAGCTGCTCAATCATTCTAGTGTGCTGCTAAGTTTTCTCAATACTCCTGATTAAAAAATTTAAAGGACAGTTCTAGTACATTTACATTTATCACCTTTATAACAATAATGCAACCTTAAAAGACACTGTTATGGAAATTGATGAATGCAGTGATTTTCATGTGTGTATTACAGCTGGAATAACTTCCTCTGCACACATTAATGTAAAGATAAGCAAGTGTTTATGTTGTTATTTAACTAACAGACAGATGAGTGCTGTAATCCATCCCTGCAGCTGGCATTGATGTTAAACTAGAGGATCAGAATGCTGTACAGTAAACACATGCAAATAGAAGTCAAGACACCGCATGTGTATCTGCTTTGCACCCCTGTGTGCCAGTCACAGTGTGCTCTAGTGACCCAGTGCCCAAGATTAAAACCCAGCAAAGCCAGATTTAGTCTCCCTACAAACCAAATCCCAGATTTTAAGAGGCTGGGAGGACTCCTGTAATGCCAAAGTAACACACAACCAGCCAAGTTTACTCACACAGCCACATAAAGCCCTGTAAACACTTGGTCACTTTCAGTGATGAAGTGAGGCACAGCATCCAGGGAGATATAGTAAAATGTACAACAAACACCAACCCCACCTGAAGAGTAATCTCATTAATACTGTGATTCATGAGGCCGTCCATCCAGGTCCAAAGACTTTTGCGAGCAATTCATTTAAATCATACAGTTATGTTTGCAAGAGCAAATATGGAAATTAATTATTAAGACTCTACATCCGAAGGTCTGCAAGTCAGAAATCATGGATAAAGACACAATGACCTATGGGAAAACTGAAATTGGCATAACGATAAGATCTAATTTAAAGGAGGACCTAATCACACTTCAGAAACTTCAAAATTGAACAAGCAAAGATCTGATTAACTAAATGAAGAGGGGAAAGGGAATAATAACGCTAACACCTGCTCTGTTTTATTATGCACCTGTACTGGAGATGTAAGCTAGCTAGTAAACAGCTGCTTACTCCGCCTGCCCCGAGGAACTCCATCTTAAACCAGAGACAAGGAAAACCATGAAAGGGTCCACAAATCACCTGTCACTGCTAACCCTTGATTTCTAAGATGTTGCTGTTGCTAGTCTCAAAGAAGTCTCTGATGTTTGTGCAAAATAAACACCAGAAACTGCTTACCAACTTCCTAACAGAAAATACAACAAAGCAAGTTGTTCAACCCCCAGTCTTATCCCATCTTGATTACTACTCCAACTAAATGTCTTCAGTAATGATACACACAGTCATGACACAAGACAAGCCCTTTTGGAGCCTTTCATATTACCATTGCCCAAATCTGATGCTTTAAATAGGATTGTCATGTACAGCCGTTTTAAATAAGGAAATAACCTTTTTAAATGTAACAGCTGGTAAATGATTTAATGAATCAGACACATATTTAATAAGCAGTTATGAAAACTAGAGTTATGATACTATAAACAAATGTTTTAACCATATCTGCTTCCAGACTGAAATATTTCAGCTCTTGGTTTGTTGACCGTTCTATTTGATTGTATCTTACTGTATCATGTTACTATTTGTATATTTGTTTGATTATGTTTGGTGGACCCCAGGAAGAATAGTTGTTACTGCTATAACTACTAAAGGGGATCCGATGTAATTAAAATAAATAAAAATATTAGTGTTTTCTTCCCTCATGCAAGTATGACATAAAGGAAGGTACTTAAATCAGATATTGGGCTTCCAACTCTGAAATATTTGCATGTTCTGTTCTGTGTTGTGTTTTTGTTTATTAAAGCCATAGACATTTGGGAGCACAATGACCATGAAATTACATCAGGCTTGTTGCAGCAGTTATTTAAAGATGGTTGCTAAGAGGTTTTAAGGACCTAACCCAATCAAAAGTATCCAGCACCTTACACCAGGATCCTTAGATGTGCTTTAAAAAGGACCTTTAGGGTGGATCCTTCGGAGATTAAAACATGACCCTAAAAGTGAATTTTGACCCATTCCCTGAGCTGAATTTGCACTCAGTCCCTCTAAGAAGTTCCTGCAGTGGAAATGTGCAAAAATTCTCAAATGATACACCAGGCTTATTTCAATATATTAATTTATTTTCATTGCATACATAAAAACATTCGTTGCAAGAGATCTTCAGTTCCTCACAAACACCCCTACAGGCAAAGTAGTGCACTGACTCATACATACAAGGACAAATATATGTATCAGGATTCATAAAAGAAGCGGTAATTGGCACATCTGGGAGAGAGGCTTTATCACCGGCTTTGCATGTTTCCTATTTGTCAGACAGACAATGAAAACAGGCACAGAGGGGTTGAAGCACGCCTTCAACAACAAGAGTTCGCACTCTGCTACATTATTGTTCCCTTTTAAAAAACACCCAGAACAGGGATCCAGCCCCTTCAATCATATTATGTCATATATTTAAAAGATAATTGAACTTGTGGTCCCATAAAGAACAATCTCAATTTACCTTTGATTTGACAGTAAAATGAACGGTAAACCTTATACACCTTATAGTGCAATAAGCAACACAAGAAGCATCATTGAAAAAGAATATAGAATGATTTCTTTGAAGCATAAAAAACCGCAAACGTACCTATAAAAAGGATTAAACTGAGCAACAGTGACATCCACTGGTTGTAGACTGCACCACTGAGCTGTCTCTAAAGACCCACTTTTAAAAAAATATCACACCCTCTTTCCTGCTTATATGCATAAATCTCTTTGGTGGCTTTCTCCCAGCTGAAAAAATGTCTGTTGTGATTTTGTCATAAATCAAAGTGAGTTCAAATACATATACATATATAAAAGAACCTGATCCTGCTCAGGAGATGTGCCTGCAGACTCAGAGCTTTAAATCAGTGGGCAGCTTCTTCGTGGATTTTTTTGCCTGCTGGCCTATAATTTCAGTTTTTCTTTTCATCTCCAGGTAAGAAGTAGGGGTTCTCATGGCCCTGAACCAGATAGGAGTATCTGGATGGATTTTTACCCTTGAAGGTCTTCAGTCCCTCTGGGTTGAGATCATACGAGCCCGTCTGAAATATTTGTGGAAGCAAAAATAAAATAAGTGTCATCCAGGAGTAGGATCTCCCACATTTACAGGCAAACATCCCTTTTCAGCCATGCAAACATCACAGGGAAATTACCAATCTAGTCATGACGAACCCCAAACCAACATCCGCTGAGCGTCTTTGAACCGTCAGTCACTCAGAAATGAAAGCACATGCATTTTCACAACCATCAGAGATCTATAAGGATGCTTCCCATCACCCAGAAACTCCTTCCTCTGTGTTTCTCACTCTGGCATATTCAATCATCAGCAGGAGGCAGCAAGGTTAATCAGAATCTAAAAGCAAAGCCAGTCCTTACCTTTTTCCATCTGTTCTGCTTCGGCTGAAACCCCTAAAGCAACACACCGGGAGTCAAGCAGGGAGCATGGGGGGGTCCTACATACTAACATTATATAAGAACTACAGGCTGGCATTATAGTAAGAAACACTGGGTTAAATATTATGGTGTGGAAATGACTGCAAATATATCTAAACAGCCCTTTTTTCTTTATTTAAATGACACAATGATCCCATGTCAAGTGAGCATGGATTTGTTTATTTGCAGGTCAAGAATCAGTCAGTGTGTTGTGTTAAAACTGAGCTACAATTGGTAGAAAAGCACCTGTTTCCGAGATCATTATGGACCACTTATGAAGCTGTTATTAAAGGCTTATGTGGTCAGAAAAACTTTTCTTCTCTCTTATATTTCACCTGCAAGTGACCAAATCCATGCTACCTGGGTTAGTTAGAAGTTAATAAAGCAAATGCAACCTGGATGCAGGATGGTAGGGAAACACTGATCACACTGATTTAGTGGAAAGACATTACGCAAGGATTAGTGGTAAGTAATCCTGAGGTCAGAGAAAACAGAAGGAACTCTCGATGACTCACCAATCCATTGGTTTGATGCTTTTTGTCCCCCAGGGCTCGAGTGTTGCCCCCTTCTGCTAGCTCAATGGAATGAGCTGCATCCCAGTTGGTGGTGGCACGAGGGATGGGGGTGACCCCTGTGGGCCAAGGCTGGTTTAGGTCACCTGAGGAATACGGACTGCTGCTGTGGTTTGCCTTCCTCTTTGAATATTCCCTGCTGTTAGAGAGTGCCGAGGATAAAAGGTGCATGCATGTTTTTCACAATGAATTCATCACACTAACAAATGTTGCCTGTGCATCCAAGACCAGATCAAAATCCTCTTCTGTGAAACATAAATGCTGCCCTAAATAGACTGGTGTTTGTAGGTACCCAGACAGTGTTTAAAAGCATTAAATTATGATTGAATTAGATTATGAAATTTCATTTTCATATTATATATTAGCCATCTAACAGGAGCTTTAGGGGTATACAATATAAGTGCACTTATTTCTGCCCCCTTTTATTCAAGAGTTACAGTACTGTCTTTTTTTTTTAACTTTTTTTGTTTTGTTTTTTTGCTCGATAGATGAATGAAATAAATAAATGTATAAACTCTGTTTCTCACCAGAAGTAGTACACAAGCAAAGCCAGGACCAGGATGAGAAGAATCCCTCCCAGGACACAGGAGATGACCACCACTGCCAGCAGAGCAGCTTTAAAAAACACATGAGGATCAAATCATGTGTTTTATAGGTCAGCGAGTTAATACATTATTACTGCTGCATCATCAAACAAGTCTTACTCACAGTCAGTGCAGTTGAAGCCCGCATATCCAAATGCACACCTAAGAGACAACACAAAATAATACTTGTCTCTCATGGATGAACTCAAGCTACCCCTGTGTGGATTCAGTCAATCCACATGGGGGAGCTACCTTCACACCAAGATACACCGCACATACATGTAAACCAGCACATCAACAAAACCAAAAATAAGAATAAGAAGAACTTTATTTATCCCCGAAGGGAAATGTATACTCACATTTGGCAGGTGTTCCCCACTGCCCTCTGCCCACTTGGACACGCTAAAGAGAGAAACACAATCGTTTACATATGCACAAAAAAGTTTGACAAAGAGACTCAAGCAAGAGCGTAACAAGCAAGAGTTTCAGACTCGGTTACAGTACATGGAGATGTTCAGCACGCCTGGCTGCACAAGCAATGAAAACATGAGCACAATGAGAGCCTCTTATAGAGGCCACATGATGACCATAACAAACAAGGCCATACAAGTACATTATATTTCTCTTTGTAACAGGATTCCTGGGGAAAGGATTGTATGAAAACATGTGCATAAAAGTCTGATTCTCCATAAACTTCACGTACAGCTGATGTCTTTGGTCTCAGCCCTCTGAAGAGAGTGGAATCTGTGATTCTTTCACATGTTTCCAGGGAAACAACCCCGTAAAAAAGAAATACATTTGAGAGATAAATGAGGGAAAGGCCAAGGGTTGGTTTGAAGAAAAGGCTTCAGCTCTTGACCTTGTCTGTGAGTTTCACTCCCTGTTGCTTCTCCCCCTCACTCCTCACTCTCACACACAAGAATGTCACTAAAGCTTTTTTTGTTACAGCTCTCTTTACTGTAAATCAGCCAGGAAAACGTCACATCAGCTCTTACAGGCCACATATGAGGCCTTAGTGATCTGTAGCTCTGAGTTAGGAAGACATGAGGAGTAAGATCATGTTCTGGGCTGCCTCTTGATAAATCAACAGTAGCTGTTACCTCTGCAGCTGGTGTTTGAGTAGATGATGGAGATGTAGCCCTCTTTACAAGAACAAACAGCTCGTCCTTTGGTATATGAGCACATTGTAGAGGCTACTTCACAAGGCAGTGGCTCCTGCTTACACAGGTTTGATCCTAAAACAGAAACAGTATATCAGAAAAGGGTATAAGACAAACCCCTTTTCCAGAAGCAATCAAAGGAGTGGCTGTACTTACTCGTAAATGTAGCATTTGTCAACAATCCACTTGAGCTGGCTATAGCCTCACTGATGGACTCATCCACAGACTCTTGAGTGACGTTGGTGTCCTCAAAGACATTGTTTACAGTAGCTATTACACTTCCTTCTCTGAGGGAGAAGCAAGTAAGAATTGGAAACCAGTTTTTGGAACATTGCGTCTAATCTATCTGCACTCAGAAGTGGAGAAAATACTCACTCAAGTCGCACTATGTCAGATCGTACATATCCAGGCTCGTTTTTGAGGGCATCTCTGAGCTATGAGAGGGAGAGGAAAATTCTACATGACTGACTGATCACATGAACAATGCACATTTATGCTTTATTTTACTCCAAACCTACCGCTGCCGAGATCTCTGCTGCTGTCCTCTGGAACAACTCTGAAGACCTGTTGCTCATTTTGTTATCAAAGTTCAAGTTGGTGAGATGAAGCTGGCCTGGGAACACTTGAGCTGGTGATAAGAAGGGTGATATATAGTAAGGGGTTGAGTCTCACAGCCATTACTCAGATATAAAATAATGAGATTTTCCTACCAGGTTCACATCGGCCATTAAGCAGGTAGCTACCAGAGAGACACTGGCAGGTGCCATTAAGACAGGTGCTTCCAGGAGGACATGGGACAGATGGACACTCTGAGGAGTGAATATGTTATTAAGTTAAGTCTGCAACCGAGAGCAGCAGAAACAAACTGTAGATGTAACCCTGAAATATCACAATACTTCAATTTATTAGATAAGTTGCATTAAAATAGCTCTGGGTGAATGTCAAATCCAAGATCCTCACTGTTTCATAGGGAAATATCTGGCTCTTTAGCTTCTAAATTTCCCATAATGCCTTGCAGCTAGTCACTACCTCTGTCTGCAACATTGCTAACTAGCAACATTTCAAATAACATTCAATATATTGATTGATTGATTGATTGATTGAAGTTTATTTTGAACATATAAGAAAAAACAATAAAAAAGTAAAGAGTAAAACAACAAATGACTAAAAGTTATTCAAGTTCAAGAAGGAGTGGAAAGAAGTCGAGACTTATCTAGTCCCACCCCTTCTCCTACACTAATGGTTTAAATATATACAGTATCATAATATTATATAATAATACTAATCATCATAGTAATAATAGCAATAAAAATAATCACCACAGTGAAAATAACAAAACAACAACAACAAAACAGTGATAATAATGATAATAGTTACTATGATTGTACATCCCTGTATCCCATGAAAACATATTCTTTATATTTTGTTTTAAACTGTTTTATATTTGGACATTGTTTTAACTCCTCACCCATACTATTCCACAGTCTCACCCCATATATCAAAAAAAGATACCAACCTATGACTGGAGCTAAGGTAGGAGTGGGTGTTGTTGCTGTTGTTGGTTTGTCAGTGGTAGCTTCTGTTGGTCTCAGGGTGGTGGCAGTGACAGTGGTGTCAGAACCCGTGGTGGTGATGGGGGCGGGAATAGTGGTGGTGTTTGTGGGAGTTGTGGAAGAGGTTTGTGCGGCCATGGAAGATGTGGAGATAGTGGTATCTGGGATGGTGGTAAAGTTTTCAGTGGCCATGGAGGTTGGGAGAGAAGTGGTGGTTGGAGATGTGGGAGTGACTGGAGTGGTATTGGGGGTTACAGTGGTAGGGGCACTTAAAGTAGTAGTTAAAGTTGGATTGGTGGTGGAAAATTGAGGGTTGGTGGGAACTGGAGTAATGGTGGTGGTAGAAGTCGTAGTGTTAGAAGATGAAGTGGTGGTGGAGACTGTATTGATTGTAGAAGATGAAATGGTGGTGGAGACTGTATCGGTTGTAGAGGATGAGGGGGTGGTGGGAACTGGAGTAGTTGTAGAAGATGAAGTGGTGGTGGAGACTGGAGTTGTTGTAGAAGATGAAGGGGTGGTGGGGACTGGAGTGGTTGTAGAAGATGAAGGGGTGGTGGGGACTGGAGTGGTTGTAGAAGATGAAGGGGTGGTGGGGACTGGAGTGGTTGTAGAAGATGAAGAGGTGGTGGGGACTGGAGTGGTTGTAGAAGATGAAGGGGTGGTAGGGAGTGGGCTGCCAGAAGAGTTGGTGGAGGTTTGATTGGGGGTTTCGACTGGAATAGCTGTTAAGATAGAACTTGTGATGGAGACTGGAGTGGTGGTGAATCGAGGGGTGGTGGAGGTAAGAGGGGGGGTAGAAGACAAGGCCGGTTTAGTTTGTTGAGTTGGAGAGGTAGTTTCTGCAGTGTTTCCAGTCACTGTAAAAACAGGTTACAGGTTAGATTAAATTATGGAGACAGTCAACAAAGGGCACAGCTAACATCATTTCTTAAAAGCACCAAAATGACAACTGACATACAGCAGAGCATGGTAAAATTGCTTAGTGCACCTTTATCTTATGGAGGCTCCTTCTCACCTGTATGTTAGAGTACTTTATTTTTTTAAGTAAACACACACCAACACTCATTTACAGTGTAGTCCTACCTCCTGGGATGGTTGTTGAGGAACTAAGGGTGGTGGTATTTCCAATGGGGGGAGCGGTGCTACTGCCTGGGGAGGTGTTCTGAGGGAGAGAGCTGGGGTTTGAGATAGAGGTAGGTGAAGAAGGTGAGGGTCCAGTTACATTGGAGGATGAGGGTGTGATGGTAAAAGCAGGAGTCTTGGAGGAGGTGTTAGCAGAGCTTGTGTTTGGAGTGACTGTACTTATAATTGTTGTACCCTTGCTGGTTTTTATAGTCATTGGATTTAGAGTTGTGACAAGCTGTGTCATTGCTGGAGTCCTGGTCTGTGCAGTTGATGTGAAAATAGTTGTGTCAGTCGAGGTTTGTGCTGTGGATGAGCTCATGGCAGTGTGTGTGACTGGCATTGTAGCTGTGTCATTGGTTGTTGGTGTGATGGGTTTCATTGTAGAGGTGCTGCTGCTGGAGTGTGTATTCTGAGTTTTCATAGCTGTGCTACTGATGGTTTGTGTGAAAGATGGCATTGTAGTTGTGTGTTCACTGGTTTGTGTGTTAGGTTTCATTGTAGATGAGTTGTTGCTGGTGTGTGGGTTAGGTGTCATTGTACTTGGGACATTGCTGGTGTTGGTGATCTGTGTTGCTGTAGTTATTCCTGGTGCTGTTGAGGTTGTGTCACTGCTTGTTTGTGTGATAGGTGTTGATGAAGTTTTGTAGTTGCTTGTTTGTGTGAAAGTTGTCTCTGAAGATGGGACATTGCTGGTTTGAGTGATTGATGACATTATGGTTGTGTGACTGCTCGTGTTTGTAGTCATGCCATTGCTGGTTTGTGTAAAAGGCATCACTGTGTGTTTACTAGTTTGTGTACCAGAATTCATTGTAGTGGAGTAGTTGCTGGTGTGTGGGATAGGTGTCATTGTACTTGAGAAATTGCTGGTGTTGGTGATCCGTGTTGCTGTAGTTATTCCTGGTGCAGCTGTGGTTGTGTCACTGCTTGTTTGTGTGAATGTTGTCTCTGAAGGCAGGACATTGGTGGTTTGAGTGATTGATGCCATTATGGTTGTGTGACTGCTCGTGTTTGTAGTCATGCCATTGCTGGTTTGTGTAAAAGGCATCATTGTGTGTTCACTAGTTTGTGTGCCAGCATTTAATGTAGTGGAGTCATTGCTAGTGTGTGTAACTGTGGTCATCTTAGATGTTCCATTGCTTGTTAGTGTAACCGTAGTCCTGCTGGTAGTCGTCTTAGAAATTGGCGCACTTGCAGTTTTTGTGTCGTTGCCTGTCAGTGTGGAATCTGGAGTGGGTGTCTGGGTTGTGCTCAGGGTCTCACAAGTGTCGGTGTGTCGGTTTGTTGGCTCTGGGCTTGCTGTGGACTGTGTTGTCCCACTGGTTGTAGTTGATAGAGAGTCAGTTGGGTTGATGGTGGTGGAGTAGCTGTCATCAGTAACCATCCTGGACTCAGTGCTTGGCTGAGTAGAGACCGTCTCAGTTGTGGGCTTTTCTATGGCTGTAGTGGCAAATGAAGTCATGATGCTCTCTGTAGTAGAGGGCGGTAAACTTGAAAAACTGCTGGTTGCAGTTGGAGTCATGTGAGAATCTGCAGGTGCTGTGGGTGTTTCCTTGTTTGTGCCCCCGTTGATGACATTGGCTTGTGTGGTTGCCATTCCTTAAGATAAAACAGAGTGAAAAAAATTACAAGCTCATCACATACTTTTCTCTGTGCTCATATAACTTATATTATGGGGGTTTAAAACTGATTGAGAGGCCACTGCCAAAATAAGGATTGAGGGTATTGCTACGGAAAATGATGCATTTATTTTGGGCAGTAAACAATACTAACACCCTAACTGTATGGGACACTCTGGATGTGTGTTGATTTACACATCAAGCAGACACAGCAGCGTTAGCAATCATTTTAATAACAGCATCTCAATCATCCACCTTCCAGTTTATTAGTTATATGCATTCTGATTGAAAACAGAAATTGATGCTTTGATTAGAATATATTTCCATGTTTAAGCACATGTATTAAGTGTTGATGGCAAAATGTGCCAAAAAGAGATAGATACATGGGCAATGTGCACTTGACAATAGCGAGAGGAAATTTAATAATAAGCCAATTCATACTTTCTATTAAGCAAGATTATGATGTGCAAATCTGCAAGAGCAACCACTTTAGAATATATAAATCAGGATACACCCTTGAAATGATGATATTATGTGACAATGTGGTGCTACACATGCTTAAGATACACCGCTGGAGAGCTGGAATCTTTACCATGTGAAAATCATGATTTACAGTTTAAAGAACATGACATTATGTGTAGGGCTAGGTTAAAAAAAAATTCTCATTCAGATTGATATTTTGAAGATTTTTCATACTGATTCATTTTGCTTAAAGATTGATCTTTTATTGGGGTAACTTTTAGTATGAACTTGAATATTTTATTATTGTGCCTAGTTTAAAGGTTTTTCATTAATAATTGAACTGCAAATATAATTTGTGCTATTAGTTCTCTAAAACTCCTTTCCATTTAAGCAAAACAGGTTCTGGAGCTGAAATATCTCTCAATGAATTGATATTAAATCAAATCAGGACCTTATGAATCAAAATCGAATTGGAAATCAGTGGCAATACCCACCCTTAACAATGCGACATCCTTAATGCTACAACTAAAATAGTAAGTAGCGGGACATTTTTACCCAAATGAACAGATCCAATTCTTTGGATGTTAAGGTCCCAAGGATTTTCCTGGTTGTGCGAACAATGTGAAGACTGAACATGTGAGAGTGAAATGAGGGCTGTTGGTGCATTTTCAAATGTGAAGCCAGTCGATAAAACGTACAGTTCATGTAATGTACCTTTTAGCTGCTATAAATGAGTCTGAAAACAGGAGTTTTAAAGAGGCACCCATCCTGAAATTATTATCAACTTTGAGTGTGTATAATTATGGACCATCGTTGTGACTTTAACACTCAGATTCCTCTGAATGAAAACTGTTTACAACACCAAGACATGCCAGTGCCACTAACGTCTCCTTTGAAAAGGAGCACTGCCCCCTGTTTGTTCAGTCTGCTGTCATGACGCCTGGTCCCATTTAGCCAGCTCACACTCTTCACTGTGTTTATGGGGTAAAAGAGGAAGCCAGAGGGCAGCTTGAGGCGTGGCACAGAAGTGTGGCTGTTCTTTGATACTAGCCAAGCCTGTTAAATTCCACTCCTTATCTGTATGCATTGAATGATTATATTCTAAGCTCCATTTCAGTAGACAGGGAGTGAACATACTACAGAGGGTCAAGGTGGGTCAGTGTTGTTTACTTTGCTTAAATAGATTTTTCTATCATCTTTGAAAGCACAAGGAAAAAGCAAGAAAACAAGGACTAAAATTGGAATTCGGATGAAATTTGATTGTTGTCTCTGTGTAAAAGCCCCGTGTCACCTAATGTCTTTATCACTTGGTAACCCAAACTCATTTAGAAATTAAAAACAATAGGCTGCACACACCTTGTGAAGGCAGACTTTCCTGGATTTTACATGACGCATGCACATGGACATTAAGCAATCATAAGAAGGATGTGACAAAGGGTGGGAAACACACATGCACTATCAGGTGGTCATTTTTGATGGTCATAAAGTGGAGGAGTGGCAGGATCAAATGCAACTGGATATGTATGGTACAAAAAGATCACTGCACATGTATGATGTGCTAATGGATAGGGATGGGTGAAAAAATTCGAGAAGCATAGTATTGCGATATTTTGTCTGGTGATATCCTATCATCTCACTGACCAAGAATCAATTTGTTAGTACAACAAATATAGCAGCACCTAAGAAGGGACATTAGGAATGCAAGCAGGGCACAAATGAGATGAACATGACACAATATAAAAAATAAAACACTGTTTAAATAAGACAAACATAAAAGAAAGACAAATGCTAAATTAGCTAAACAGTTGAAAATTTTTTATAAATCGCAATATGTTGTATCCCGATACTCACTGTATTGCAAAATGTTAAAAATCGCTATAATATCATATCGTGGACCAAGTTTCGTGATAATATCATATCGTGGGGCCACTGGTGATTCCCACCCCTACTACTGGATCATCTAGAAAAAGATTTAGAGAGCTAAAAAACCCTCTCAGATCTGAGGCAATCGCCCCTGTTTCTTGATTGGCCTTATCACAATCTCTGTTAGTTTTCAGTGTGACAGCAGTAACAAGGACTTGTTTCTTTCATGAGGGACTGGGCTGAAGGTGAAGTTTTCTTTGTCCACTTCATTCTTACACAGTTCACACACCACAATCTCAAAAGGCCAATGATTTATCAGCTTGTAATGAAAGCCGTCACATTTTAGCCATTTTTCAAATGCCTGCTGCATTACTGAAACTGAGTAAGTTGGTGTGAGAGCCAACAGGTGGCTTTGTGTACTTGTCCATGTTGCCCACCGGAGACATGAAAAAGTATTGTTTTTAACACACACCAACAATCAACCAGCTGTAAAGATGTTAGAGTATGATGGGGTGCAGTGTGTGGACACAGAAAGCTTTGTCAAAGAGCCTTATCACTTCTGTGTGTGTGCTCTGTTAAACCACTTTCTTTTTAATAACTTTCAGGGTACTAGTTTGTGTGTGTTGTCTACATGTTTAATTGGCTTTTTTCTGATACTACAGGACGTATCATGAGGAAAATAAGTGTGAAATTGCATTTCTGAGTATTTCTGCATTCAAATCACTGTAAATCTCTGGCAAGTCCAAGATTTCCTATGTCACAAATCCACGCTCAGCCCCCGGAGCCCCGCTATGCCAGACTCGGAGAAGTAGAAAGGACAATCGTGGATCGTGAGCGTTAGGGGATTGAAATGCTCGTAAGCTAATTATGATAGTAACTTTCATCAAGACATTAGTGTCAGAGAGCTGAATAGTTCCTATGTTACCTGCGTCTTTAACTACACCGACAATGTTAGGCTGCAAGCCAGCTTAAAGAGGAGTGTACAGAGTAGCGCTGTCTCCACCCGTGACTCAGAGGTAAATTGCTAATGAGCTACTGGAGCTCTGAAAAAAAAAGTCCTTCAAAATGACACAGGTAACTTGATTTTGGCTAAAAACTTCATAAAACTTCTGGATCCCCCACTTTACAACACCTTAATGGACCAAAGGGCCAATGGTGGTGGACAGCTCCTCTCTCTTTGCTGCAGGACAGAAAGATTCAAAAGATCTTTTGTACCCACAGCCATCAGACTTTACAACTCTTCTGTAAATAGCAGATGACTTTTTGACACATGACAACCATACCTGCCAACACTCCCATTTTTCCCAGGACTTTCCCGTATTTCAGACTTATCTCCCGCCCACCTCCCGTATTGTCATTTCTCCCGGGAATCTCCCATAGTTTGCATGATCCACATTCATTCATGAATCAGATCCCTATATTTGTCCAAAGTTGCCAGGTTTCCAGACAACTGAAGATTGTCCTGTGTTTCTGCTGAGCCCCACAAACACTGGATTGAAATTTTTACTTCACACTTTGGGATGTTTCAGGTCGGTTTAAGCTGTAAACTATATTTAAAAATGAACACTTCAATGAAAGGGAAATAAACATGAGATATAATTTTTACAATGATAGTCTTGCAACATGCGTTCAGGGCAGCCTCAGATAAAATAGTAAAATAGTGCTGTATTGCACACACAGACGTTCAGAGAGCTTTATATGGGACAGCATGTAAAACATATGAGGACTTAACCACTAATATTAGTGGACTAAATAAGTTCAAGGCATATCGTAGCTATTATTTTATATTTATTTATAAATATTTATTTATTTATTTAGCTATTTACTTTTATTTTGTTACTGTTAAAACAACAACAAAAAGTTTGCAGCTTCACTTATACTTATTTGGATGAGCAATTTAATTACAAATACTATCATAATTAGCTTATATCCACCATACAAGGTAACCCCAAAACTGCCCACCGCAAAAATCTCCCGGATTTTATAACCCAAATGTTGGCAGGTATGATGACAATTGAGACTACAGAAAATTGACTTTCCCTTTGGGGTAAAATAAAGTAAAAAGTAAAATAAAAATCACAATTTAAAAACCACTGAGAATACTTTAAGTTGTAAAATAAAATGATCGGCGTGGGACCTTAAAGTCTAAAGAGATGGATTTAATTACTGTCAAACTTACAGTGTAAAATGCATTATCTATAGCTTTTTGTCATCTGCAGTTAGCTACATCCATCACATTAGTTCAAAAGTATACCTATTTAAAATGCAGAGAGGGATAGTCTTCTGTGTTATTGTGTTTTATCCAGATAATGGCCCTAAAAGAAACAAGCAACTGCTTTAAGAATTCAAAGAAAAAATGTGTATATTGTAAACTTGATGAGTGATGAGGTGCAGGTCTCATTAATTACAAACTTTCTTACCATTAAAAAGTTGAAGTCAGGAAAACTACAGTCAGCCTACCATGGTACAGTTGAGATTATTTTGGGAAACAAATAGGCTGTCTTAACTGTCCTCGATTCTTGTGATAACTAGGCTTTTTTTTTTTTTTTTTTTTTTTTGCAGTGATACTGTCAAGGCTCTGTTTTTTCCACGTCCTCGGCATGCAGATATTACAGCTCCATCATGGAAAGATTGAAGCTGGAACTTTAAAAAGCTGAAGTATTTCTGGCATCTACCTACAGGTCATAGAGAAACCTTCCCCAGATACCATGAAAGGGTTTTGTTCTCACCAGAAAACATTGTGTTATTATTGAAAAAGGAGAAGTGGTGGAACTAAAAGGAAACAACCAGATACAAATTTTCTTATGCATTCCTTACCATAAACAAATACTGGTTCCTCTTTCTCTGGTACACTGACCGTAATGATGATTTCCTCCACAGTGACAGTTATGTACAGCTTTGCACAAAGATGGAAAATGTCAGTGCATCATCTGAGAGGACTTTGTGACGCCTTTGCAGACAACAGATAGATGAATAGCTGCAACACTGCATGATTAAATGTCCCCAACCACAGACCACAGCCTCTCTTTGACTTCATGTTACCACTCTAGCACTCGGCTAACATAGTTAATTAGTGTAATACATTTAAAGCAGTGGGGTAATTAAAAGCCTTGCATGCTCAACACAGAGCCTTGTCTTGAAGGATTTAACCTACAGCCGGATAATCCCCTGCAGACACAAAAGGGATGACTGGGTCAGGCCAGGTGAGAAGTGGGTCTAAGGTTGACCTATGAGTGCATACTCAGGAGGATATGGATCAGAGGGTCTGGGTTTATGCGCTGAGCCCTTTGCTCCAAGTCTACAGACAGCTGCTTAGAAATATTATCATTGCCTTTGAGCTGCCACGCCTCTCCTGCTCCATCTTCTCCTTTATTTCCCCACATGGAAGTCAAACACATATGACATGTCGACACAGAGACATCTGCTGCCAGCTGCTGAAGCTTTGCATCACTTCAAATCACTAAGAGCAACAGAAAAAAAGAGGCTCCAGTTTTTGGTTTCACTTGAGGGGATTTCTATCATGAGACACAACAGCACTCCTGTGAAGTACCTGCTCAGATCCAGTTTCCTTCTTCAACTTCCTCTACCCTGTGCCACTCCTTGTACATAAAACAATATCAGTATGATTCAGCTGCAGCACAGCACTTCTCTTGTTTTTAGTGTTTATTATGAAATGTTCCCGTTTGCTCTACAGGAGTGCAGCAGCAATGTAGAGGGCAGCCCTGATTTAGTGGTGAAAATGTACCTGAAGAAGGTATGCTGGCCTCAAAGGCAGGAAGAGCCTGAAGCCTTCAAACAGGAACTCATTAAGGGACAGAGAAGTCATGTGGAGAGTTGACCTATATGTGTGTTTGTGTACTGCCTGTTTTTTCAAATATCACGCTGTACAACATCTGAAACAAACTGATTATAGACAGATGTCCTGGGGGGACTCAGACTACTGCTCAGTGCTTATTATTTGTCACTCTTTAGGTCCCCTCTTCAGCTAATGAGAGTCAACATTTCCTGTGACCTCTACGCTTTTAAAGGTGCCATCCCGAAGTTAAACAGCCTAATGATGCAAACACAGATACACACAGGTCAGGATCCTTCAGCACTCACTGCAGATGGGGGGCCAGGCCTGAGGGCCGCTACATCAAAGCACAATAGACGACGGGTCACAAGGAGTGACCACACATGACTGACAGAAAGCTTTCATTCTTATTAACTATAAGTCCATCATCCTGCTGGGAGCGTAGTGTCAAAAGTCATGATACAATGATACTCAAAAGCTCTAAAAGAAATCAAGCTACAGTGTTAATATAGTCAGATTCAAAATCCCAATAACATTGTTGTATTATGCTGTATATTAGCCTCACTGTTGGGATGAGGAGGATGACCATCTCCCACTGCTCAAAGAAAAGAAACAGAGTCACTGCCGTTTTTTTCTGCAATTTGATAAATAATTTGATTTGCAGACTTTGTTCAATGTTTGTCTTCATGTTTGTCATGATTAGAACTTAAATGGACATAAATCACTTAATATAAAAGTGGTCATCAATATTAGTCAAATGTAAACATCGCAGTTTTTTACTCTGAAAACCCACATTTCCCATTTCGATTTGTTTGTATCTTCCTAAAGAGATGACTACAACGTGAGTGAGATAACCTGATCTGTTAATACAGAAACAATCATGTGTATCATTAACACTACGTCCTGCAAAGACTTTGAATCTTCTTTTCACAAAAACGTCATCATTTCTGAGACTTTGTCTCTTCCTGCTGCAGATGATAGAGACTTGCTGCATGACACACATTTCCACATTTCCCATGTCGACTTGTATGTGTTTGTATCTTCCTGAATAGATGACTACATGGTGAGTGAGATCACCTGATCTGTTAATACAGAAACAATAATTTTGTATCATTAACACTACGTCCTGCAAAGACTTTGAACCCTTTTTTCACAAAAACGTCTTTTCTGAGACTTTGTCTCTTCCTGCTGCAGATGATAAAGACTTGCTGCATGACACACATGTACAGCCTTAGATGCAGACAAACCTCTGGCTTCACTGACACTTTTGTCACTGACATGTTGAGTCAACCTCAGCAGGCAGACAGACAAACAGAAAGAGAGTTATTACTCTATAAGTCGGAGGTAACAGATGGCTCCCCAGTGCAGTGCTCACTCACAGGCCTGTGCACATATCATATCCAATTAAAGCTCCGCCAGCACATGCTTTCCAATTACAGAGTGAGGTTTAGTGGCCTACAGCAGGTCTAATCCAACAGGACGCAGTAGGGATGCAGCATCAGAGGGAGGAAGGACAGCAGAGGGAAGAGCAATGAGACCGGTTGAAAAAAGAAAAAAAAAAAAACAATACACAGCTGCAGGTGAGAGAGCTTCAGATGAGGAGGATCGGATAAATTATCAACATTAAACAGAGACCAACAAACTGAAACTGAGCTTTTTAAGAAGTCTTCACACTGATGGGAAAATAATCGCTAGAGTCAATAACATGTGAGCGCAAAACTCGAGAGCTGCAATGACAGATTTCAAGAACCAACTTTTAAAATAATTGACACCATATTTCTGCCATTTTTTCTCCTTCTTACAGTGTCCACCAAGTGCGGCTTATAAACTGTTAAAAATCCAGTTTTAAAAACATGTGGTCTGTTTTCAACAGATTCTGCATATAAATACAGAATCAACTGCAGCCCAAGTATTATTGTTCACGAGGGTTTAGCGGGCTTTGATAGCACACATGACAATATTGCTTTAATCAATCAGCAAAGTGCTGGTAACACCAGAAGCCCCGAAAAGTTTGCATCACTTCCAGAGGCTATACTGCTGCCAGACATTAGCTGATAGGTTTAAGTGTTTCAAATGACAGTTTCTTACAGCTCTACTATGTCTGAGTCATTTTACGTTCCTACAGCTGCGCATTAACTCCCTTGCAGTGCTTGCATGCTTTTCTAATGACCTGGCAATGACTGACCGCAAAACATGACAGATGTTGAGGAGACATGATAAACCACGTGAGATCTGAGAAAAGAAACAGCAGGGAGAGGAGAAGAAGATGTAACTTCTACACTCCTCACCCTTTCTGGAAGACATCTTGGACGACACAAGAAAATGTGGCGCCAGCATCAGGTTAACAGAATCGTGACCCTCAGGAGGTCTTTTCATCTGTACATTTTTATTGCTACTTCAAACACATTCAATCACAGCCCCCCTCTGTACGTCTTCCTCCAGCTCTGTTTCTACACAGTAGACGCATGACAGGGAGGGACCACAAAAACAGCCTGCAGGCTTGCAGGAGAGGCTCCAGCACCAGACTGCAACTAACTTTGCATATGAAGACCATAAACCACAAGGAATGAACTCAGAGCAGACCAAATAATGAAAATGGTGACCAGGGGATTTAGCTGCAGCTAAACTTACTAAGCTTGACAGTGGAGAGCTCATCAAAATTCCTCAGAGCAGCTTTACCATGATGTGGACGGGGTCCACATATATTCACAGAGTGTTATCTGAGTGTGTGGATTGGATTGTTGTTTGACAGATGCTTCTGTCATGGGCATCTGAGAGTGTTGAGTCACCCTGAAGGAGCTGTGAGTCACAGTTTGAGGGTATTTTTGGGAAACCCCCATGAATGAGCAGAAAAGATGTTTGTTTTTTCAATGAATGAATGAAGTCACCTTCAATAAATATGGAGGAGTGGGATCTCTCTGTTATTGCTACAGCACCACAATTGTTGACAGTATAGTTTTCGCTTTGCCTTCTCTGCTAAATGTGGATTGAAAAATGTATTTAAAAAATTAAATTTTCCAGTCTTTAGGACTGTCATATATGTGCAAATGAGTTCAATTTGAATCGAGGATTGTCTGATATATTATGTACATTGTGTATATTATAACCAAGTGAAAGGTTAAAAGCAATTGCATAAATAGTTGTAACACTTAGCTCAATATTTGAGCAGTATTTAGTGGCAAAAAGATAGAAGAGGTTATCCACAGGGGTTCATAGAGAACATTTTAAAATCAAATTAATCTGGTTTCAGTCTTAAACTAATGAAAACTGTCCTAGCCTCGGTCGACAGAAGTCTACAGTTTTATAGTTTGAACACTGTTGGAGAATTAAACTTTGCTCACCATCGATGACAGCAACCAGGAAAAACGCAAAAGGGAGATAACATAGTAACATGTTTCCTCTCTTCGATGACACTTTGTGAGCTCGTCTCCGGGGTACCAGCCGGTAACGAAGTCCTGAGTGAAGCCGGTGTAACGGTGAGTATAACGGAGCTGAACAGATGCTATTTCCTCCGGGTTGTGCTCTCGTTGCTTGCTACAGGTGGACCAGACTGTGAGCTCAGACTCTGACAGAATTAAAAGCTTTAGTCCCTACTTTGATTGGCCGGCTGTCCTGTCACTCATCATTACTGTAGCTGCTGGCGCTGGATGGCCCCACCTCCACCAGTACGCGTGTTTAACTCTGCTGCCATGGATATAAACTCAGGAAAACTTTGTCCCCCTCTTATTGGTAGCACAAATTTCTTCAGATCATCTAATCTATGGGCCCGACAGATATTTGGTACACCTCAGGGTGGCAAAGGTTCATCATGATTTTTGAAAACATATATGTCTGTAAATCATTGTATGATAACCTTTCCAGGTGCCCAGCTAAATATTGCTTATCAGCTCATGACGCTAACCACCCCTTAAGAAAAATTCGATTTTTTTTACACTGGTGTATATCTGGTTTAGGCTCATGGCAGGGACATTTCTCAAAGGTTTACAATGACTGTTTGGTATCATTTTGAAGGGGACCCTTGTGGCTTTCATTTAAGCCTATATGTGTCCATCTTAGACCAACATGGAAGTCACTAGAGGTCTTTAAATCACAAAAAATACACATTTTCCTGCAATTTTCGCCTATATGATATGATTTCTTTTGGCCATATGTCACCCAGGGACATCAGGGATACAAGACTTACAAACTGCAATACTCTTGGGACTCATAAGATTCAGAAAATGGGTATCATACCCATACTATCTCTTTGTGGGAGGTGACTGTGAGAAGTTTTAAGAAGTCAGAGTTTAAGGCGAGAATCTTGGTTCTGCAGGGAAGATCTTCCATCAGGAATATATGTCAGGACAGAAAATTGAAAAAAGTCCCTTCGAATGCATTGATTCTGTATGATTTTTAGTGCTGAATCCATTCCTGCCGGTTGCCCAGCTGTAAAAGTTACCGTTTAGTCATAATTATTGATTAATTAGCTGAAATATTGATATTTTGCCTGAAGCTAGAAATGGCTATTAATTTCCTACTTGTTAAGAATTTATATATGATTGTTTGGTATCATTGTAAAGGGGACCTTCTAGCCTTCCATTTAAGCCCATGGTTGTATCTGTCTGAAAAACACAGGTCACATGACCTCTTTAAACCATAAATTACACATATTTTCCCAGTTTTCGCCATATAGTTTCTTTTATCCCTATGGGATCAAAGGATATCAAGGCCCAAAAGCCAACAATCTTAATGTTAAATGGACTTTCAGGATTCAGGAAATGTATGATATACCCATTCTATTTCTTTGTGAGAGGTTACTGTGAGCCCTAAAATAGCAGTAACTGGCTCAGGCCCATTCATTGCCTGAGCAGGGTAATTCAGTAATAATCAAAGCCCAGGTAGACATTTTTCATCCTTTTAATCAATCAGTAAAATTCACTGAACATGGCAACTAATTATAAATATGAATAGAA
This sequence comes from Xyrichtys novacula, assembly GCA_962446985.1. Lineage (NCBI taxonomy): Eukaryota > Metazoa > Chordata > Actinopteri > Labriformes > Labridae > Xyrichtys > Xyrichtys novacula. The sequence goes on along the minus strand of OY660879.1, from coordinate 19,836,788 downwards.
ACAATTGAATTAAAAAAGCATTACAATTCTTTGTGATCATACTTTTTTCCCCTTCAGTGCATTACATATTCATGCAAAGGCCACTTGACTTTCGGCACTGACAGCCGCATTAGGCTGTCCTGAATCCACTTGTGTAGCCAAGGGTCACCAGCTCCTCACAGGGATCTTAGACTGGGCTGTAACTTCAGAATCATGTGACCCTGTAGGTATTTTTGAGGAAAAGTGGGCAACCAGCATTTTTTGAAAGTTCAAGGTGTCCCAAACAAGAATCCACTGGTTGCCCTCCAAATAAGGCCCCTGGTTTTCTATATTTCCTCCTCCAAGTTAACCCCCCTCCCCATGGTAGATTGGATGTTAGACACCATTGCCTATCCTGGTTTAGACTCATAGTTAGGGCACCTCCCAGTGTTAAATAATATTGTATTTGGTGTCATTTTAAAGGGAACATTTGTAGCTTTCATTCAAATCCAATTATAAACCTTTATGAACTACATGGAGGTCACTAGAGCTCCTTAAACCACAAATAACATAAACTGTTCAAAAAATTAAAGGGATTACTGAAACAACACAATATAACTCCAAGTCAATCACACTGTCCATGTAGGAAGAAACACCGTTTGTGAGTCAACTTCAACTGCTGTTGTGCAAATGAAACAGACAACAGGTGAAAAGAGAGGCAATTAGATAGACAACCTCTATGAAGGTAGTAACCAGAGACTACTTCTCTGTTGTCATCTATACTGGATGATGTTTTAGTCACTTTCGCACTTTGTCAGCGCTCTCACCCCTAGAGAAAGAGTGAGGCGGTGTCTACAACTCACAGAAGTTGCTAAGGTAGGATGGCACATCAATGCAAGCTGTGGCAAGAGGGTTTGCTGTGTCTGTCAACAGTGTCTAGAGCATGGAGGAGATACCAGGAAACAGGCCAGTACAGAGGGAGACAAGCAGGGGGTGGTAGGAGGGCAACAATCCAGCAGCAGGACCGCTACCTCCTCCTTTGTGCAAGGAGGAACAGGCGGAGCACAGCCAGAGCCCTGCAAAGTGACCTCCACCAGGCCACTAAAATTCATGTTTCTGCTCAAACTGTCAGAAACAGACTCCATGAAGTCGGTATGAGGGCCCGTTGTCCACAAGTGGGGCTTGTGCTTACAACCCAACACCGCACGGGGCAATTGGCATTTGCCAGAGAACACCAAGACTGGCAGGTTCATGATCTATTGGCGCACCATGCATTTCACGGATGAGAGCAGGTTCATACTGAGCACATGTGACAGACGAGACAGAGTCTGGAGACGCCATGGAGAACGTTCTGCTGCCTGCAACATCCTCCAGCATTACCAGTTCAGCCATGGGTCAGTAATGGTATGTGGAGGCATTTCTTTGGAGGGCCGCACAGCCCTCCATGTGCTAGCCAGAGGTACCCTGACTGCCATTAGGTACTGGGATGAGATCCTCAGACCCATTGTGAGATCATATGCTGGTGCAGTGGGCCCTGGGTTTCTCTTGCATGACAATGCAAGGCGTCATGTGTCTATAGTGCGTCAGTAGTTCCTGCATGATGAAGGTATTGATGCTTTGCACTGGCCTGCCTGCTCCCCAGACCTGAATCCAATTGAGCACATCTGTGACATCATGTCTTGTTGCACCGCAGACTGTCCAGGAGTTGACTGATGCTTTAATTAAGGTCTGGGAGGAGATCCCACAGAAAAACATCCACCACCTCATCAGGAGCATGCCCAGGTGTTGTGGGGAGATTGTACAGGCTTGTGAAGGCCACACTCACTACCGAGCCTTATTTTGACTTGTCTTGAAGAAATTTTCACTGGAGTTGAATCAGCATGTAATGGGATTTTCCACTTTTATTTTGAGTATGATTCCAAATCCAGAGACTCTATGGAATAGTAATTTTCATTTACATTGATCATTTTTATGTTTTTTTTTTCTCAACACATTCTATGATGTATAGTCCTTGAGCCGGACCAGATGTCGGTACCACTTGGGTGGGCAAAACCTTACATATACTACATTGTTTTTAGGGTCAATATAAGTAAATTAAAATATGATAGACTTTTCATAGGGGTAGCTTTTTATATTTTTTCTCATTTTGTTATTTTCCTCAATAGGCGAATTTTTGTTAACTCCCAAAGCAACACAGAAAGTCAAAAGCACATTAAAAGTCAAACTCTTTTTGGGTCACACTGCTCTTTTCTATAAATGAATCAAACCTGTGTCTAATTAAATGAGTTGATGATGTGGGAGTGGCCCAATTTGATGGTGGAGCAGTTCTTTCAGGTATCATAGCACTTTTTAAGTTTAGTTTTTTTTTTAAGTTTTTATATGATAGACCTTGGTAACTGGTAGCTTTATTGTAGTTATCACTCATTAAAGTAATAGAGTGCAGCTGTTCAAAAACGAAAAATCGCCTTCCTTCAAAATTAGCTTTCTTTCATTTTAACCTCTCATTTAGGTGTGTTTGAACTATTGGCTAGCCATAGAGACTTGTAATAACCCCCTAAGTAGTATTTCAGGTAATTCATCTAATACAGGTGTGTATATATAAGCTTCAATTAGCCAATTGTCAGGTCTAAATCAAGGTCTAAATTAAGGATATTTTTTGACTTAGAAGTAGAAGTAAAGTAAATGCAGACTAATAGCATTATCATAACACAACCTTAATATGACACTGACATATTTTAAATGCAGGCACTCAATATACAATCATCCTGGCTGGTGTAAGGCAAGAAGACATTAGCAACAAAATTAGATCTACTGATGTATACACTCTATACAATCATCTGAGAAAAACTCCATTCCTCCACCAAGAACTTGATGAGACTGGCTTTGTTGGCAAATGAAAGATGAAAGAAAGCTCATTTTGAAGGAAGGCGATTTTTTGTTTTTGAACAGCTGCACTCTATTACTTTAATGAGTGATAACTACAATAAAGCTACCAGTTACCAAGGTCTATCATATCAAAACTTATTGTAGGGATGTATAGCAATAAAAAAATCACAACTAGAATTTGCCCACCCAGGTGGTACCGATATGTGAAATTTTGGTTCTTGGCTCAAGTACTAGTAATGAAAAAAGATTTTCAACTGTAATATTTCTTTCATTGCAATCTAGGATGGGTTATTTTAGTGTTCCCTTTATTGTTTTGAGCAGTACATTTTTTTTCCACAAATAGCTAAAATCTATGAATAATCTAGCTAGCTACCTTTAATCCATGGAATTCATTGATTTCAAATAACTTCATTGATTGACATAAACATATAATCAAATAATAAAAAAGTGTTAGTTACCTTGCCAAAGTAGATGGATACCAACAAAGTATTAAAAGCTGTCAGCATGCATGTTGGCCTCTTGTCTCCGCAGTAACTTTCTAGTCAGGTTCCAGGCTCACAGCAATCCCCCAGATTTTAATAATGTGGTTTCATTTTCTGAAACTATTCTGAGGCATGCATCCCATTGTGGGACATCTCACTAATATTACTCAGAAAACCAGGGTTATGTAAATAACCTAAAGTTTCCAACCAAGCAACTTTGCATCAAAAACACACATATACAGACACCCAGAGAAAAACTCCTCCCTTGGCAGTGGTGAAAAAAAACAGGAAAATTATGCAAATTAGGCGATGGCGTCATCAAGCAACTTCTAGGTTTTTCCTCACTGTTGTCATATTGGTTCAGTACCTGGAAGCCTTAAACGTTAGTGGATCTGTCTACTTCACCAGGCCTTGCAGCATTGCTCTGTATTACATGAAGTACAATCTGGTCAATATTGAACCCAGTGTTTCAGATAAATAAGAACTTCAAAATGAACTTACCTTCGTTATTTTTGAAAGTATGTCATGCGCAATTTACTCTTGAGACAGAAATTTGCTGATGGCCCCCTTTTGTCCAGATATGAAAAAAGTAGAGTTCAAACCCAATTAGACTGGGAAACATAATAACCCCTTTTCAACTCCATCCTTTTCTTTCTTGTTGTTATTGTAGACCTCTTAACAGGCAGGACTATTCAAGGCCATTCGTTAGAACATGAAGACAGCTCTCTAAAACCACTCTGTTGCATTTCAGTAGTTATGTCACCTCTGTAGCAAATTTATAAAACATTCAGTTGCTTGCTGACCTTGTTATCCAGGAGGACTGGATACTTAAAAGTTCAGCTACTCAAATAACAACCTTTTCCCTCTCTCAGTGGCGTCATGTCATCTAAATACAAATATTGATTCTGTGTTTCTTATCTTTGATTTCAAAACCTAAATTAGATGGGAACCTCACCTTGAAAGCTTTGGCCCACAGAGGACCTTTATGTCAGAACAGGTATTATAAACAAATCGCAGTGGATTTACCACCTGAAATTTTCCAGGCCGCTGATTTAAATCATCAAAAGTTCCTAAACCCTGCTTCTTTTATTGACAAATGACTTGAGTCCATACCTATATCATATCTTTGCCACAGCATTATTACAGTCTCATAAAAGTAAAAACAAAACTGATGCCGGTTATCAAGTCATAACACACTGATAAAAAAGGTTATTCCTGGCATGACTGTCAGTGTGTCACAGTACCTGTTGTTCTCTTCCTCTTTTTTTAATTTTTTTTTATCCATACACCAGTGCTTCAGTTTTATTGTTTTCTACTGACTCATTTGACTCAATTTCCTGCTCCGCCTCTCCATCCAATCACCTCACTGTTTTCAATTCAAGCAAGAAATCTAACTCGAATAAACGTCAGGTCATCCTTTGAGCAGTGGAGAAAGCACCACCAGGATTTGGGCCTGAAAACAGACGCCAAGACAGCAGAGTTTGTGTTGAACAGGAAATTTTTGCCTCTTATCGTGGCACATGTTACATAAATAACTCTTATTAGTCTCTGCAATGTCAACACGGTAGGCTAACTGTCCAGGCAGCTGCAGATGGTGCTTGCTAGCAGAGCTGGCATTTACTGCTGCTAGTCACTAGCAATCTGACATGGTGAATACTGTTTGAAGCTAACATGGGATCTTCTGCCGGCCGGTTTCTTGCTCTGCCAGAAAGGGGTGTGTCGTGGGGAGGGTGATAAAGGCCTCAACGGCTCAATTTTTTCAACTGCTTCTCAGATGACTTTAATTGCAGGTGACAGAACTTGACATTGCAGATGCTTAACCTTCACATACTGTTCAAATCCTGTACCCTCACAGTTTGTTCCGGGTCAAAATTGCCCTTCAAAGAGTTCAAAGAGCAGCTTTCTGTCACAGAAAGTTCTCTTGACTAGTTAGGTCATCTTGACCTCTGTCTAGGTGTGTCTGTGTGACTGTATGTCTGTGCGTGCGTGTGTGTGTGTGTGTGTTTCTGTCAAGGTAAGGTAGTTTCATAATGATTTGAATATATCTTTTTGAACAACAAACCTTACATTGAACACTGTTGTTACTGTTTGTCACTTGTCCCACACTGCTAGATCTAAAATCCATCTAAATATAGATATGGGTCAAATTTGGCCCATAACAGCCTTAGAGGGGAAAAATTTGTAGCACATAAACAAAAATACACATGAATATTTTTAAATTAATTTTATGTATTTTGGGCAACTTCAGGAAAAGTCATCAAGTTTCAGGCTTAAAATATGATGTTTAGGGTATTTTTACTGCTGTTAAAAGTCAAAACAGGTCAAATTTGACCCGAACAGTATGTGAGGGTTAAGAAAAACATACAGATGATATTTATCAAATGATCTGAACCCTATAACTCTGTAAATTATAGGGTTAGGGCTTAAAGGACATCTGTGATCCAGGTCAGCTGACATCAAATATTGTGACAATAAAGAAACATTTTTTCTTTGTGATCTGTTGGAGCTGAGATGTGCAAGCAGTTGAACATAAGAAGACACATAAGTGTGAATTCCTGGACTTTTTATGAGCGGTATACAATTTACAGCCTCGCAATAAACAAACATGATCATTTTTTCATCAACATAAAGTAAAGTGTATTTATCGTCTTCATTATTTTGATATTTCTCTGCAGACATTTTGAACTTTTCAGTAACGTTTTTCAATTGATAAATTTCCCATCGACCTAATCACTGCAGAAACTGCTTATGATGGTCACATCACTTGTGAAAAAGTGACCTTTAACAGGAAGGTATTCAACCTCAGAGCCAAATTGGATGACATGTTTTGGTTATATTTAACTAAGTGATGGATTTTATCTGACAATATTAACATTAATGGTTAATGTCTTCCTCTTTCATGTTTGTATGAAGGCAAATTAAACAAATATCTTTCTTTATTCTGCAAGTTACCATGACACCGCTTTTATGGCTCTGCTCAGGGACACTCCTTCATAAGAGTCATAACAAATATTCGTCATACATTTAAACAAATACACTTTTCTGACCTCACTCTTATCTCATGCAAATATTCAGGAACATTGCAACAATTTTCAATAGCTTTCTTTGAGTCCCCGCCTGGCAACCATCAGGATTAATCCCAGACTCCCTTTCCGTGTTTACACAAGTTTGTCTCATATCAGGGCTGGAGTCCTGTCATTCCTGTCATTGGTTAATATAGCGCAAAGTCATTCAGTGGCTTAACTTTTTTCTGGTGCATTAGGAGATGATGTTTTTCTGGACCACAGGATGAAAACATGTCATACTGTGTGTAAATGTTGAATAAAAACTCCCCAGTTGGATGGTTTTAGTCTAAAAAAGCTCCTTTTGCTGGTTAGAAATGAACATGCAGTGTTTTTAACATCAGCCGGTAAATATGCCTCAGATAGTGATGCTAACAAACTAATGCTGAACAAGCACATGTTCATCATGTAATATTATATAATGCAGCTTAGCTTGTTAGTGTGGATGTTGACTGTTGCTTAAAAGAAAGAAAATCAGGCTAAATCAGGATGTGTTTATACCTTAAAGCTCCTGTAAGGATCTTTTAGTTTGAATTGGTTTTGATGCCCCCTTGTGGACAAAACAGTCTTCGCTCATCTTGTCCTTAGTGTCTTCTGACAAAAATCGCATCCTGCTGACTTTTGACAGTCAAATATCCTATTTGTTGTGATCATTGTTGTGGAAAATATAAAAACAGGTTTGTTTCTGCAGCTGCTTGGCAGACACCTGCCTCCTCACACCTGTTTCAGGCACTGAAAATTACTAAATGAAATTCATCAATCTTGTCTATGACAGTCTTGTTTGCTTTTAAATATCATTAAAAGACATCAATTTTAATTTTAGTCATTTTCATTAAAGTTATCACAATGATATAACCATGTTCACAGTCTTAGTTTGACCTGTTAGCATACTAACTTTATTCATTTGTGGTGAAATAATTTAAGATTTGTTTCCAGTCTTGACTTAAGAAGTGGATTTGCTCCTCAGTATCCCCCTTAAAGAGGTAAGTAGGAAGACCAGCTGAAGAGACATTTGCATCCTGTATTTGTGTACATGGCCAAGTCATCAAACTCCCTCCTCTTTTTTATTGCCGTTGTTTCCTTTTTACTATCTTCCTGTGTACATAACTCAATATGCCGCCTCTTCCCTGCTCTGGAGATAAGAAAATCATGAACAACACTCTCTTGTTAGAGCTGCGGCCTCTGGGAGGCAGCAGGACTGTCAGACACGAATTCACCCATCAGCAGAGTTCACTTAGTAACTCTAGTGTTGACAAAAATGCCTCTGCCTGGAAACCTCTAAGGAGAGAGTGTTTGAGAGCAACACAACTGTTTTATTCCCCCATGAAATAATGTCATACTCCTGATGTCCTCTTCCCCACTTTTCAAAATTTGACTAAGGCTGAACTACCCATTTTCGAGTCAATGGTGAGCTCATAACACTCAATGATACTGATTTATGATTTACTCTGCTGATGTCAACAAAGTAAAGAAATAAAGATTGCACCATTGTGAAAAAAGTTGGTTTATTATTTACTGAAAAAGGGGATTGGCAATGATTCATGTGGGGTTAAGGTGTAAATCTACTTTGTAATTGTTTGCAAAAAGATGCAGATATCACTCTGACTGGAAAGGCCATACAGTTCTCCTTTTGATTCAAGGAAGTAATTTATTTCCCTACAGAAATGATGAAAGGAAAGATCAAAAGGTCAGCACAGCTAAAGTTTACATGTATTCAGGTGAGACGGAATGAGCTATAACCATCCATTTTTTTATGCTTTGTTATTGTGTGAATTTTGGGCTTCTTGAGTGCCTTCAATTACAGACACTAATTCACAAAGATTTCATGATCTGCAACTTATTTGAAATAAGACAAATAAGGAGAGAGCATATTTAAACGTGCACACCACTTAAATATGTCACCTAACAGAAGCTTAAATTGAACATTATGCTGTCGTGAAAACACCTGAAATTGAAAGAAAGACATTACATTTTGGTGTTATTTTTGATAACACCAAAGATATTAGCAATACAAATGTGACTTCTTGGGGAGCGTCTTCTGTTCTAGTTTGGGAGTAGTCCATCCTATCAGTGCAAACACTGGAAAAAATACTTTGTGTGGGTATATCTCAGCCACATCAACAAGTTATTGATAAATACTATTATTTATTTCTTCCAGCGGTTTGCTTATATAACTCTCCATTCTGCAACTGCAAATATTCTCTGAAAGGAAATTTAGGGTGGTGAACGAGGGACTGATGTGGTTTTATTGGAGTGACTGGGCCAGTCATTCCATTAAACCCACATCTTAAGGAGGTTAGTCCGTGAGTTTCACTGTAGTGAAAGTACAGAAAAAAACTAAAATTATAATCAGTAAATAAGGAAGAAAAAGAGGCATGATTACCCAATATGCTCTGAAGCATATCTAATGTGAAGTAGAGGCCTCAACCAAAAAGCCAAACGAAGACCATCATCACCACCCTGTGGTGGAAAGACATAGAGTCCAGTCTACTTCAGCGAGCCTCACATGTATAGCAAACATGCTGATTGGGGAAGCTCATACTGCCCACTAAGGTAGTGGGTATACTTACTAATCGTCTGCCATTAACAAATACTGCTTTCTACATCTGAACAGAAGGGCCTGACTTAGGCATCAGCATGTTTAAAACTCCTCTACACACATGAAAAACCACAGCAACAGTCCTGCATAACAGAAGATTTTCTTTATTGTTTTCTCCCTAATCAGTTTTAAATTTATTGGACAAGCACAGTCTCGTGAATCATGTCACAAGAACCTGAAAGAACATAAAAATGGAAGATATCATTAGCTACAAAAATTTGGCTGTGATAAAGAAAGGGAAGAGGTATACACTAAAATAAAATTTATACATGGGTCTAGGACTCCTTAAAGTAAAATGTAGTGTTTTGTACATTTCTCTTGTAAACAAAATGTATCTTGAAACAATCTGGCAAATCAGATGTGTAGAGAGACGAGGTCACACTAAAGAAAACGAACACTGGATGGCATGACACATCGGCAGAAAACCCTCCAGCAACAAAAGGCTTAGTGGGTCAGAGAAATGTCATGAACACAAAAGTGTAAAAATAGTCTCACAGAAGCATGACAGTTTTTTTTTTTTTTCACATAAAACAGCATCTCTGCTACATACTCCAACCTTCACTCCGTTGTCCCTGCTTTACTGTGATATGAGGTATATGCGAGGCAAATTCTTGTTTACGATCAAACCGTTCAACATGGCAACATAATATTTAAGATATAACAGCATTGCATTCACTGTGCCATGTTTAATGATTGCTTACAACAACAGGCCATCGGGGCGTAAAGGGGTTAAAAGACTCATTCAGCAGAGTGATATCAAATCCAGCACTCGAGGCCAGCTGTAGCTACGGAAGACAGCGCGAGTTTTGTCTTTACAAAAAGAGACCGTACAGCATAAATACATTTAAAAGTCATCAAGAAATTACACTTAACATTAACTAGACAATATGTTGCACCCGTGCGTCTGAGGAATAGGCACCCAATGTCTAAGGGGAAAAATATAATGCTTGGTATTGCCAGCATAAGCAAAAGACTAAATGCATACCAAATTTAGAGTCAGCCATATTTTTTTTTTTTGGCTGCCTGGGAAACGGCTTAAGAAATACTTGATCACTAACACATTTGTCATCAAATTCATTAAGAAAGAAAAGCTTCTAAGTTGAGTAACAAGTCAAACTAAAACTAGGGGTTTGAATTACATTTACAATAACCCGATTACATGATACTTAAAAGACCCCCCTCCCACCCGCGCTAGACCCTTCCTAAAGTTGAGAGAAAAAACTTTATTTAAAAACCCCATTCTCACGTATCAACTCCCAGCCCTCCCCACCAACCCCAAAGAGTCTCCCTGACCATACACCAAAATATTTTCCTCCCAGAAACCCCATCTGCATATGCCCAAACTACTACTCACTCCACTGCTGATGTCTGAGCTGTTAACCTGACAGGGTCTTTGACTCAATGTAAGAAATCGGCTCAAAGTGCTAATTGGATTCTTTCAAAGAAATAAGAGAAATGAGGGAGAAGAGGAGGGCGGGGAATGGGGAAGGCCATTCTATCGCTGTCCAACAGCTACCTCTATTGGCCAATGAAAAGCCCTAACAACACTTTTGTTCTCCAAAAATATACCAAGGACAACATTTACCCCCAACCGGCCCTCATTCCTCCTCGACTTCAACTGATTAAATCTGATTCTTTACATTAATATATATTTTTATAAATATATATAGATATATATATGGCCCTTATTGAAGAAAACATGAGTTTCACATTGACACGAAAGTACCGTAATCTCTATATAGCCAAGTAGAAAGTGTTTTCAGTGCTCAAGTGAGCTGGCAGCAGTCTGTTTATGTCACACTCATTCAACAAGTAATAAAACAGAAGAAAAATCCTCTTTGAAGCCGCTAGACTTCTGAAAAGAGTGCTCACTGCACCCGTAGGCTTTTCCACTTTTTCCTGAGTAATTCTTTCAACCTTGTAACAGAAAATGTTTTTTTTTTGTTTTCTTTTTTTTTTTTTTTTTTTGCTATTTCGATTCTGGGCTATTCCCTGCCATCGTGGTTGTTTTCATTACTGTTTCACACCTGTGAAGTTGATTGCTCAAACACTTCAGCTCCTTGGAAAAGAAACATCTCTGGTGCTACCATGGACTGTATCTAGAATGGACGCCATCTGCCTCCTTGCTGGGTGAAGCCACTGCGCGAACAGCACCCTCTGGTGACCGGCTGCAGTTTTGGTTATAAATCCCACTTCCTCCAGCAATCCCTATGGAGTTGTGGACAAACTTAAGAAATTTATTACATAGAATATACATTTTCCTCCCCCCTGCTTGTGATGTTGACATGTAGTTATTGTAAGACTGGTTTGTGCTCAAGTCCTCTTTTTTCTGTGCAGTTCCATTTTCAAAAGTTATTAGGGGGTTCATGTTTTCTATGACTGACCCTTGATACAGCCTATGGGTGTACGAAGATTGTGTAGCTCACCCGAGGGATACGCTGTTTGAGCCAAGTGTCATCACAGCGACTCACCTGCTGAATGTGTACAACGCTACTGGGCAATGTTGGTTTCAGGAAGTGGAAAAAATCTCAGAAATACCGAGAGCAATTTGGCTTCAAATTCGTATAATGACGGAAGGCGGAACCAAGTTGTCCATATTATATACAGTCTATGGGTGCTACTCTAATTATAAACCGAAAGTATTTTTTTTTAATAACGCATGATGACCTAGTGTCCCTAAAATGACAAGAACGAAACAGTACGCATAAGTTAAAAAAGAAATTACAGATACTTAAAAAAAAATTTGCAGAAAGCCTTGCAGGCTCGTTGTGGGGAGAGGAGTGGGCACGACAACAGATCTTCAGGAGACGTAACAGAAAGATATCGCTTAAAATATTAAAAATAACAGTAATTACAATAATTATAATAATAGTCATAAAATAGGAGCGCTAAAAAAACAACATAAGAATATCAGCAACCAACACTGAGTATTCTCCCTCTCAGGCTCTCATCTGTAGCTTTGGCTTGTTGTAGTTTTGGAACCTGTACTTACTGGCTCATTGACATCAGATAACAAACTAGTATACCCTGAGAATTCAGACACAGGCGTCCTGTGATCCACCTCCCCGCCAGAGTCAGTGCCATAAGACAAACTGCGGCTGTCTGACTTGAACTGGGAGCCAAAGGCCTGAGCAAAGTTTTCTATCTGATAGGAAGGCTTAGAGGAGTCTAGAGAGGCTAGATCCTGCGAGGGGGCCAGAGGGTAGACCCCTGTGCCATTCTTGACTGGGGGGTGCTCTTTCTGGCTGCTCAGGTCTGATGCGCTGATTTGGTAGGAGGAAGGGGGCGTGGAGGAGTGCTGCTTCTCCATCTGCTCGCTGAGCTCCTGAGAAGGGGTGAGCTGCTGGTGAGTGGAGGCCTCCAGGCTGCTCAGGTGGAAGCCATGCTGTGGTGAGGAGCTGGTCAACATTGCAAAGTGGGACTTGGGCACAGCGGAGGGTAGTGAAGGCGAGGCCACCGACTGGCCGAACCCACACTCCAGTGGGGACGTGGTGTATATGTTCTTGTCGGCATAGAGGGGATTACCCTGATGGGAACTGTTGAAAGACCCTGAGACAGAAGTCCCGGGGCCAAGAGGGAAGCTGGCACTGTGGCTGGTGCGTTCCAAAGCCTGCAGCAAGAAGCGGGAATACTCATGCATCATGCCGGTTTTGTCTCCAGATGGGCTGGAGTTGTCGGTGCCATCGGCTGAGACGGGAGTCAACTCCACATGCTGGTCACTGATGTCAAAGTGGACATCGTGGTGTGAGCCGTCAGGTTTCTGTGTGTAGTGGTCTAAGAGGCTCTGGAGCACCTCATCTGGGATTCCTGATTTATCAAGATTCAGAGGAGGGTCATTGTCCAACACACCAGACACAACCCCCTGATTGACCGCCTGCTGGGAAGACAAGTGGCCGATGCCAACGTCAAACTCGCTGCCGGCTCCTCCCACGCCTACTTGTGCGGCTGAGTTTGTGTTGTTTGCTGCGTGAAGGTAGCGTCTTTTCTTTAGGAACTGCATGGCATCATCATAGTTACTGCTGGTGGGTCCCACTTTAACCCCATTACCCTGCATTAGACCAAGGCTGTCCATGCCCCCACTCTGCTCCATCGAGCCTACTTTGACCTGCTCCATTCCTGCCTTGTCCAGGCTTTTTCGATTAGCCTTCTTGAAAGCCATCTTTGGAGCTCGTCCATGGTGGCCTTGCTGCATGCTAGGTCCTGGCTCAGCGGAGGAAGAAACCGTTTGGTTCTCAGCGGAGAATTCATGGATGCTGTAGCCTCCCTGAACATGCGGTACCCTTACACCTCCTCCATCTCCCTGCTGCTTCTTCTTCTTGCGTTCCCCTCCCTCTCCAGGGTTTTTTGACTTTCCCCTTTTCCTCCCAGTGCTCCCAGCGTTTCCCTGAGTGATTCCATAGCTGCCATGTCCCATGTCTGCACAACCTATGTCCATCATCCCGGGATCCAGCCCCTTTTTTATGGCTTCTCCACAGGTTCGCTTGTGCTTAAGCAGTCGGTCTGTCCTTGAAAAATACTGGAGAGGACAAAAAACTCATTACTGACAGTACAAATGACAGGATTTGAATACACACTATCACTCAGCCTTCAACAGCTCACTGATGGAATCTGAGCCGTTCACTGACCTGTTGGCAGGTCTCACATCTGTACGGCTTTTCTCCACTGTGCGTCCTCTTGTGCCTCTCCATGTGATACTTCTGGATGAACCGCATGTTGCACTGGTCACAGCTGAATGGCTTCTCTCCTGACAAACAGAGAGACAGGACGGCTCAGGCTCACTTCAGGTCAAACCAGACTGTGTATATGAATGGTTGCTGTTCACTTGCTTATCACTCACCACTGTGGATTTTCTCATGTCGCTGGAGAAGATACTTCTGAATGAAACTCATGTTGCACTGGCTGCATCTAAAGGGTCTTTCACCTGAAAGTAAACCCAAGATATGCATATAGTCGACATGTCATAGCAAGAAGGTCTTTATGATGTTATCATGGACATTCGAAGGTTTTCAAAAAGTATTTGTCAAACAGATGTGAGAAAAACAGAACTTAAATAGACTTAAATAGAGCCAATGCTTCAGTCTGGAGCTGAAAATATGAAGATAAATAAAACGAGAGGGACATAGTTTATGACCACGAGCAAGCGATTCCTTTTGAAAATGAAACAGGTGTTTAATTCAACTAGGGCTGCACGATTTATCGTTTGAACATCGTCATTGCGATGTACGTGTGCACGGTACTCACATTGCGAAGCCTGCGATGTAGGAGGCGAATGAATTCATCTAATTTCAAGAGTAGCTGACTGAGATACACTGCATGTGACTCTGCATGTGCCGTGCAGTGATCCACCAATCACATTCGTTCTTTACTCAGTTGCCAATCAGACTACCCTGCCAGCCGTCAATCAAAATCAGAGGAGGAAACCTACCCCTGCACAAGGCCTACACATAAAATGAGTCACTGGTGCTGCCAGTGTTGTGCCAAGAAACACATACCCGCTGAGAATTACTTTCGGAACATTACTCATCACTGTTTAACCCCACAAATAAGAATAATATGGGTTTTAAATTGTACATTTTCGTGAACCACTCTACCATAAATGGTGCGTGTTTTGCAAGGTGTATGCAGCTCTCGGCGGGGATTCATTTCTCGGCACAACACCGGTAACAACAACGATTGCTAAATGAGCAATGAACGAGAGAAAACCACAGAAAATGAAAACTTGTTGCCAAAAAGAAAAGGAAAGTCAGTTATCAGGAATTTTTTCGGTTACAAGAAGGATGATGTTGACCAAAACACGTGTTCTGTGTTCATCTGTCGCCACAATAACGTCCCAGCGCAAAAAAAAGCAAGCTAAAAATATCTCTAAGACAGACAGAAGCCATTCTACTACCATTCACAAAAAGAGTTAAGATCACTGCAGGGTAATTGTCCACAAGACCTCAGCAGTGCAGCATAGCATTAAGTGCTATTCAGGTCATCTGGTGAAAATTCCTGTATTTTTTAATATCGCAATATATATTGCAGGGTTGAAAAAAATTGTAATGTTAGTTTTTTCCAATAATGTGCAGCCTTAAATTCAACCAAAATGAGAAGAGCTCAGTTTCACATGGTAATAAAAATTCTAATTAAGTATTACAGGAAATACTGGTAAGTGTTTAGTCCCAAGAACCGGGCACCTCAAGGCTGATTTTGAGTGTCCCAGACTCAGGGGATGTCTTCAAGTTTTAGTCCTAGATGGCTAGGACTGTGAAGCGGTAGAGTGGATGCAGCTGCTCCACGGGAAGATTGCCATTACCATTGTGAAGTGTGCATACACAGTACCTGCATCAAGAAATATGCAGTGACATGAACCATCACTTTCTTGTTTCTCTGGAACACACTATTAATATTCAACTTTTTAAAAATATCACTTCTGTGAGGCAGTCGTCTATTGTTAAAGTTCAGTCAGGGAGTCAGCTGCAGTACTGAAAGTTCTTCATAATCATACAGAGCAACGCCTGAGTCCACGGTATTGCGTCACAACTGAACTTATGTCAACATTCACTTTGTCTTTGTCCATCAATCTGTCACTTCATCTTTTCTCTGAACTATTGGAGGGACATCTTATCATTAATGTGATAAATATGTAGCTCTGTAAAGCTCTAGTTACAGTGTGTGACTAAAAAGCTCTGACATAGATGAGCCACTAAAAGTGAAAATATTACAAAACTATACCTGTGTGTATGAGGACGTGTCTGCGCAGGTGATAGGAGCTTCTGAAGGATGCAGCGCAGTGCTCACAGATGTGAGGCTTGGTTCCTGGCGACAAGCTGCCTCCATCTGCATCCAGCATCATTGATTGCTGAAGAACGAAAAAAAAAAAACACAGGGTGGTGATTTCAAAAGACACTTCACATTCAGTTGTTCATTTTGAAAATTATTTGTAGAATCAAATCTTGTCACTAAATCATCACAAGTGCTATTTTCGTTTAGGGTTGTTAATTTTCTTTGTAGTGATAAGCATCTGGTCCTGAGCATTAACTTTAATTAAGAGCACATTATAGTACTGCATCAACACACACACGTAAATATACAAACCTTTGCCTCGCTTCTCTTTTTTCTTGGTTTACCCTCCTGTCCATCACCATTTGACCTTCGACCTTTTCTCCCAGTGGGGTCTTTTCCCAACTGACTCGGCAGCTGTGAGGATGACAAAAGGAGAGAGAGTGGGCCGTGAGAGCCAGCCATGACAAGGAAATCGCTTGACTGAGGTTGAGAGCTTTTAGCCTAAAAACTATCACAGAAATAAGTTCATGTTTGCTGCTCAGGCAAACAACAAAACAGGACATTTGATAACCTCCTAATGAATGGCTTTTAAAAACACATTGTCCAAGATGCTGATCTAATGGGTGAAATAATGCCTTTTATTTATGTCCTCCTCATCTACAAAAGAGGCTTTTCACATACTGCACCTCTACACATGTAGAGACACACCAAATCTACCAAAGCAAAGTCAATGTGGGGTTGTACTTCAGCAAAAAAATACAAAGTGCCCCCAGATACTCTATTCCTGAAACTTCCTTTCTAGTTATCATGCTGAAGCTCAGTGCCATATGGAGACTGAAAGGGTGCACCTGCTGTTTTCAAAACTAACCTTAATTTAAGAGTTAAAACCAAAGGACGTTTAGCCAAAATAAACCTTTTCAAATTTCCTCTTAACCGTTTAAAAATATTTACATTTTTTTTTATAATACATGACATCATGGGAAATATTCTTAAAATGTGCATTTGCTCCCTGTTATGTGTGTGTTGTGATGAAATCCTTTTCCTAGATTGTCCTTGAGTAGACAATAAAAATATTCTGGCGCAGTAAAGACAATAATTCAGTCACGGGCCCTGGCGGCCTTGGATTCCTGGCTATTGTTAGGAGAGTGTGGCCGTGTGTATTTCTGTTTGAATGAGCACAAAAGATGTCTGAAATGAAGTGCGAGCTCAAACAAGACAGCTGTGTCCTTGTGACGTTTTCATTCACGCTGAGGCTGGATGACGTCACCGTTGAACACAGAGAGAGAAAAAAAGGAGGGGGGGGCTTTTTTATATTTTGCATCTCAAGCTGTTGGAGGATTTATGTCACCATAAATACACAAGCTCCTCCTTTGCACCCGGCCCCCCCAAGGCTCCTCCCACCCAGGCTTTTTAAATATCAGCTGCTAAACAACACAGTGAGGCTGCTTTTGAGCACAAACTAGCCTGAAACCAAGCAAGATGAAACCATCTCTCGTGTGTTTAACCTGACTTGGTTAAATTTTGCTCATCTTCTGATTCTATATGTGAACAAATGACCCAAAAAAAAGAGATGAAACAAACAAAAAAAAATGCTGGGAAGCTCTTTGGGACCCTATTTTCTTTCACGCATGTTATGAAACTGCAAACTTGGATGAAAATACATCTGCAGCTCGAGCAATGCTGTGGTGCATTTATAGATATGTTGACAGTGCAGTTATCTGTGCCTCATATAAATGGGCTAAATCAGGACATGCTGGGGGCCTGGGAGACAGAGCTCATGAGACAGCAAAATTCAGGCTTTTAGGTGAACGCCACACAGGAATCCTGGGACATTGTTTTTTTTCTGGATTGAGAAGTAGAATTAAGAACTGAGACCTCATCAACAAACTTCAAAGTTTCAGTAAAACTTTCATCTATCTGAAAAATGGGATGGAAATAAAGCATGTAATGTCCAAATATCATTCAAACATTTGTATGGCTCCAATTAAGTATTTAAACATCTGATCAAGGCCTGAATGTAACTGCTCATCATTTCACAAACAAGTTAGCGTTTCCTTGGTTGTGAAAAAAATGGCAGATGATTGCAAGATCTCACCACTAATGCCTGGAGGAAATTGAATTTTTCTTCATCAAAAAGAAATGAATTATTTTCTTAAATAATCAAATCGCTGTTAGGGCGACAAAACTGTTTAAAAGAATTAAAATTATTGTTTGTTTGTCCAAATTACAGTCAAAATAATCAGCAGCTGTGAATCTTCACACTGAGTAAGTTATGAGAAGAGCTGACTAGTGGTTTTGAAGACAATGAGCTTTGCTGAATCCTTAACTGTAAAAAAAATAATTGTGGTAACTTAGTGTCACTGCTATGTAAAGAGTCATGGTAACATCCATTCATGAGGTGGTTTCCCATCACTGGTACTTACGTTGCCCATGTTGAGGTCATGTACCAGCAGGTTCTGGTTGTTACTGACTGTCACCTCCAGCAGCTCTGTGCTCTTCCCCAGTCCACCGGGGTACACTGGCAGGCGGTAATCATGCTCAGACAGCTTCTCCTGCTTGATGCCCATGGAGTGAACATAGTCTCCCACCCCCGCGCACCCCATGCGGCCACCCTGGGTGCCTATGCTGCAGTCAGGCGAGTCACGCTCCTTCTTGAAAATCATTTCATGCTGCGGAAGGTCCTGCATGACAGAGTGGGCAGCCAGCCGGGTGAAGCTGGTCACTGGGGGGAGATGGCTGAACATAATCATGCCGGGGCCAAAATTGGAGTCCATTGCCCCGTTAGAGTGCAGGAATTCATTGCCTAGTTTGTCTTGAATGATGCTCATGGTGGATCCCAGCAGGCTTGTAGACTATGGGGTGGCAATCAGTGTCAGCCTGTGAGGAAACAGTATCAGTAAGTGTTAATACATTTATGAATGACTGTAACTAGCAATTACACTCCAAACCAAAGACATGGATTACAAGTAATGGACATATAAATACAAGTAAACAGAAAACAATCATGTAGCCAGCTCAGTCTTTAGGAATCAGTGTCACGGCCTCTGATCTCACAACTGGGTGCTTAGTCGGATTAAAACGGACGATTTGTGGGTCAACAAAGGGCCTGCAGTCTGGCACAATGACAACCAAAAACAAGTTACGCAGTGAAACCGCCACGTAAAATTATTCTCTCTGCTTGATTACGGCGAGTATGTTTTGAGCATTTTTACAGGGCAAAAAAGGTCACCGTGGCTACAACACCAGACACAACATGAGATGAGGAATGAGAGGATTGAAGTTGTGTGTTAATCTGTTTGATGGGCCTGTCTGACCCAGTCATCCTATTTGCATGAGCTTATCTGCCAATGAGAGTGCACACAGACTGCATTAGGAGGACTGTTGGTGTAATTATGTGGCTTCAAATGCATGTTTTGTAATGGCTCTGATGTTTAACTCAGATATCAGACATAGATAAGTTATTTAATATATTAATGCATATCTAATTTGAGTCACCAATTATGTTATATGAAGAATACAAACATGATGCATGCAGATATACCATAATGCTCTAATAGGTTTCATTCAAATGTATTTTATCGGCTTTCCCGAAGCGTAAACATATAGTCCATCTGATGAGTGTTTTCTGTCTGCTGCCAAATGCCTTCAGCTCTGATCTTACGTTAGCAGTAATAACCTTTTCTGCGAACACAAAGTCAACTTTACAAAAAACATATAAAGCTCTTCGCTTCGCTGTAGCTTCCTAAAAAGCGTCTAAGCCGACAAACACGTTAAAGAAGTAAGCTTTAGGTCAAAGCACATTAGTGAAAACTACAAAGCGTGTTAGCTACCTAGCTGAGCATTTGGCTAAGCAGGGGCCCTTCTTTGTGATGCAGGATCAGGCAATAATTAATATGGCCATGCAATAACAGCAGCAGATCTGCGCTGATGAACACACAACTGTGCACCTTTAAACCCCAAGCCCAGCTGGACCTGAAGGAAATCCGGACCATGATTTAACATGTAAACAAAGTTCAAGTTGCACTTAATTCAGTTTCAATCAAAGGTTGACGTTTTAGTGGTAAATAACGAGGCACATCTGCGTAAACGTAACACGACTCAGAATCTCCGAGCAGCAGGAATAATGAAGGACAGACGCTGGTTTGAGCCTGCTAAATAAAAGATCTGTATGAAGGAGACCGTCTTACATGGTTTGTTCCCATTCCTGACCGTTTTCCTCAAGTTGTTAGCTTCTTTTCCCGGACAAGAAACCGACTGTAAGTGATGGAGCGACACCACAAGCATGACCCCCATAACAAACGGCCCACACAACTCCTGCGAACAATGATGCTCCTCCGCCTAGCCCAGACAGCTAGCTGACCGAGCTAGCTAACTAGCGGTAAAGTAACGTTAGAGCGCAGCGCTTTGTTGTCTGTCCCGGACCGAGAGTTTCGCGGCCGCTCAAACACACTCCGTCCCCAAAAGCTCCACCTCAATTGATTTCCCTTACCGGTGCAGGACCATGACCCGCTGCTTTTGGCTCGCGTAGTTCACCCTCGGCCGTCCGTTTGAGTATTTAGAGCCAAAACATTGTTCTCCCGCAGCTGCTGGGTTCTTCCATCTTGACTCGGCGCAGGGCATTCTGGGTCCCGCAGGCGGACGCGTCCACAAAAGAGACTCAATAAATTAAAACCAGACATGAAAACTGCCCGATTAGCCGTCCTCTGACCAAGTTATACATTTTTTTTACATTTATTGTTTAAAAAAAAACTGTTAGCATTTCTGCACACCGGACTCTGTTATTAAAAGCAATTGTTTAGCTTCAGTGTTTGACTCACACGATGAATGAGAGTTACAACACTAATATTTGTCAAGTTCCAATCAATAACATAAAATAAAACGTGGACTACTGCACTAAATATAAAGAAAATAGCCGTTATGCACAGGTTCATGATTTCTTTCTTAAGAATTAAAAGCAATTTCTAAAACTGAAGTGCGTGAAATGGTATAAGGGTCAAGGGTTTTTCTCATGTTCCTATGGTTTACTTAAATTTAAAAAAGCTAAAATTAAAAAATAAACTCACCAATTACTTGGATATATTCTTTTTTTGAAGACCTTGTCTTCTGGATTGTATCCATTATGAGAGGATATTTAGGGATTAATGGGGAAAATGTTAATGTGGTGTAACCATAAAAGCACAGTACCAAATATTTCAACTTGTTCCAAAAAAGGAAAAAAAAAATTAGGGCCAAAGTTTTTAGCATTTCTCCTGCAATATATTACAAAAATGCATCCATTTTTTTTGTAAAAAACAACAAAATGTATTTTCAACTGATATATTATAATTAAGTAACTTTTTTATAAGTACACTTGCATACACTATAGGTGGAAATAAGTATTAAATATTTCCCCTTTTGTTGTGGTTACACCACTTGACATTTTCAAGGGAAATCCATCATTCATTTTGTAAAAAAAAAGGTTGAAATGCTATTAGAATTATATGAAACCAACAGAAATACAAAATATACACCTTTTCAAACCTAATGCAAACTTTTAAAACAATTTATTAAAACATCTTTGAATTACTCATGATGCAAATCTTTATTTGTCACTGACCCATAATTAGTGTAAAGCAAAATCACCAGAACGATGTCCACATATCAAATGTAGAAATAGCCTTCCCCCAACGGGATAAAGTAGCAAGTTTAAGCCGTATATATGTGTATATGTAGCCCAGCATATTTCCTGTCCAGCGTACATTATTTTGTTGAGAATTGCCACTATCGCTTATAGCATTCTTACAAATAGCATTATTACCTTTTAATTCCAGCCATTCATGAAAAGAGTAGAAAAAATCCTGCTCTAAATAGAAGTAGTAACTAAAAAATCTTAATGAAATGGCTGCTCACATGATCGCTCATATCACCAGAACAAAAGTCTCAAAGCAGCCATTAGAGTGCTGATGATGACAGAAGTTATAAGCTTTCAGATCTGCTGGATGAATGACTATGTATACATCTAAAGACACATCAGAGTCAGAACTGGCGCCCTGTCTCCTAATTATCTTGGCTAATGAACCAATTAATTCCGAAAGGCAAGCCCAGTTGAAATGCGGACAGTAAAGTCATGCAAAAAAAGGTCAGTGGTTGCATTTTTGATGTCCCTGCGCCTTTTATAAATCCCAGATGATAGCCCACACAGCAGACAGAGAGGTCTTTGAAATCTCTCTCATCTGGGAGTGCTTAAATATGTATGATGATGTGATGATGGCTGTCTGATGAACTAAAATGAAATTAGTGGTTAGATTTTGAGAACATGGTTTGAGGTTAATGAAGTTCATCCTCTTACAGCTTGAATGTAACCAAGAGACAAATTAAGACACAGTTCTGAGTAGTTTATATCTTCTATCAGGTGTAAGGCTAGAACAATAAACGCTTAATTGACAAATGAAACCGGTTTTTATTTGAGGAACAATTATGATGGTTATGTATTCTTGTTAAAAGATATTTTAACATCTTTGGAGAAGGTATAAGCAGGATTGATCAGGCAGGCACAATCTAGTATTTACAAGCTGACATAGCTGGGTGCATGATATGAACTTCTGGGGAAGCAGGGTCTGAGTTCACCTTTAGATAATTGCTCTGGCTTTCTAGAAATTAACATAGTTATTTGGCTTAAACCTGAAAAATGTCCCATCCCAAGGAAAGGACACCCTGTAAGTTTTATTTCAGTGTCCGGATCAAGGTGTTACTCACTTATCTCAGCGAAGGTTAAGAGATGTCAGTGTAGGGCTCAACTTTCCACCTGTCCTATACCATTAGACTGCGTTAGCTGTAAAGGTCAGAGACACTATTACCCCTTAGGTTCTATGCCTTTGACTCTGAATAGAGAAATCAGCCCTTCTCACGGTGATAGAGAAGCAGATATGCCAGTTCGCAACACATGCAGGCAGAATGCAAACATTAAAAAACAGTCCAATAATCTTAAATCTGCAATCTGTGGCAATTCGTGCATCATATGAAACTGAGGGTTATCAATCCGAACGCCTCATCAATAATTCAGCCTGTGCAGCACGTCTTTGTTCTCTCTGCCTCCTCCCCTGAATACATCTGAACACACACAGAAACGCATAGATTATTAGGATTTGAAAGTCACATATCTTTTGTCGTCCAAAAAAGGACACACGGATATTCTGAGCAGGGTTCACTGATTTCCAGTGTTGTGCTCATTTGGATCCCTCTCCCTGGGAGAGCCTGTTGTCGACACACAACAGATGGCAGTCCTGGCTTTCTACACTCTAATCCTCGATTGTTAGGAGGATCACAGCTATATAAAAGTTCCCTCCCCTGACAAAGGAGACCCTCGTAAGTTATTAAAAACCTATGCGAAGGTGAGACTTGTATTTAGAAGGGGATAAAGATTAGGTGCAATTATAGTGGATATTAAGTTAAGCATACTACACATCAGAAATTTACTCAACACCTTTCCTGACTAGACTGTATGAGAAATCACCACATTACAGTCGCCTGAAAGGAAAAGTGACTACTTTAGACATCACAATTCCTCTATAACAGACCAAGCAAAGTCTGATCTGTGAAGTACTTTCATACTAAAGCGACTCACAATACTAAACGAAGAATTAGGCTTAAATGTTTGGATGAAAATGTAACAATATATTATGAGTTTGCCTTCTTTTAAACACCCGTACATTCAGCTAAGAGTGAAACAAGGAGCTGTCATTATTATGAGTATGTAAACAGTAATATGCTGTTTACACTTTGTTATGCTAGCATGTGTCTCTTGCAAACACTTGAACTAACCTTTTTGAAAAAGAGGGAGATGAAGGAGGTCATGCATTTACAAGTTTTTACTTTAGATCCACAGAATAAATTTGATGGACATTTGAAGAGGTTGCGCAAAAACAAACAAACTGTTTCTTATTAGTAGGACCAGTTTGTGCATACTGCAATAGTTTCTCTCTGTACAACTGCATGGGCCCAAGCCAAACCAACAACCATCACACCCTTAAGGTCACTATGCTAACAGGCAGAAACTGACAGATGGCATCACTGTCTCATTCTACAGAAATATGATCAATTCAGTTTTGACAGTTTTGTTTTTTGTTAACTTTTTATTCATAAAATGAATTTTTTAGAGTGTGAATAACCTTGCACCAGAAATGTTCAGTCAACTGGTAAATAAACAAAGCTGTAAAATCAGAACTAGAGGTGCAGTAAGTGGAAACTGTTGGGCAGCAAAGCTAAGAACAACATTCAGTCAATAATCTTTCTCAGTAAGAGGAATAAAACTATGAATCCATCACCATCTGAAACAAAGACAAGGACAGAAGTGAAGGTTTTAACCCTTTAATGCCTGACACCAAAAATTATGGCCAGCAAATTCAAATTTTCGGAGCTGAAATGTTTATTTCACTTACTACTGAAAACCAAAAAAATCTAAATGTCCTTAAAATTTAACAAATATATTCATTTATCTCGTTTTACACATTAGATGTTTTTGGAAAACTGATAAACTACAAGAGGACATTTTGATCATTTATCGGACTGTATTCAGGTGTGGGTTTTTTAGTAGTTAGCTGATCATATTGATTTGATAGAAATATATAGAAGTATGTATCAAATACTATACAAAAGGCATTAAAGGGTTAAACACGAAAAAAACGGTCTAGATTCATAGATCACACACAAACATATACAGCACATGTGCAACTTACATGTACTTAAAAATGTGCTCATCGTGTTGTTGTTTTTCTCTGGACTAAAGGTCCTTACACACCAGGAACGATGCAAATATACGACACAAAATTACGAAATATTTGGAGGCGAATTTTGACAGTCTGACTATATATATCAAGCGCAATGCGATTTTGCGTCCCTGATGTGAACATTTGTATTGAGAGTATACAGGTTCGGAAAAAAATATTGATGTCCAAAATAATCGAACGAAAAAAAATGCTCCCGGTGCGAAAGGACCTTAACTCTGGTCTCCATCTTTGCTAAAGTCCCCCTGCAGATGAGCTGCAGTTAGGGGCCTGTATGTAAAATTAATAAAGGGTCAAATACACACGTAACACCGAGTTGGACACCCCCTCAAGAGATGAATGTTGCCGACCACTTGCTTCTCTAGTTATACCAACTTTAGTAATGACCGTATGATAGCAATACACAGTGGTCTGTGGAGCCACACACTCGACCATAAAGCCACTCTATAGCCACAAATAATGCTTAGATCAGCACCTAACTTTATCAACAGTACATATAGGGGCCTAGCCATAGTACTAGCCACCAAACATCTTTTTAACTTTGCCTAATTTTTTTTAGCAAAGAGACTAACCACAACTCGCCTACTCTCTTCCAGCAGCCGCTTGATTGCAACGAGACCTCAGGCCAGTCCGTTACGGACTGCTGCGGGGTGACGCAGCTCAAGGAAGAACATTTATGATTTTTCTAAATCAATCTTCTATTTTTTCTAAATCAATTTATGTCAGAATATCCCTTTAATTAAGTGTTATGGATATCTACTATTTAATGATGAAAAAAATTCTTTGAGTGTGTTCGATAATTAATCACAACTTTTTGTATTCTACATTTATTTTTCACAGCCAGCTGCACTTCATGAAATTGTGCCTTTTTTTAATCAATCAATCAAATTTTATTTATATAGCCCCAATTCACAACAGTCATTATCCCAAGACACTTTCCAAAAAACAGAGCAGGTCTAGACCACACTCATTGTTTGATGAAGACCCAACCTTAAGATTGGACAGATTTGACCCATCTCATCTAACATGAGTAACCATGGCAAGGAAGAATTTCCTTTTAACGGGCAGAAACCTAGAGTAGGACCAGACTCATGTTAGACAGTTTGGGCTCTATTTTCGTGCCTCGCCGGAGACATGCCGCAGGCGCGGCGTAAGTCAGGTCCGCCGCGCCGACAAGGCGTTCCCAAGCACAATTTGGTATTTTGGTGAGCAGCGCAGCCCGGCGTAAGTATCCCCCCTCCCTAACTCAGCTCCTCCCAGCGGCGTAAGTCGTAGCGAGGGAGGAGAAAGGGCGTGGAGTGGGTTTAACACAGCCGAGACCTGTTTTCACCAATCACATAAGCTCCTCTCCTTGCCTTTAAATCCGCCACAGGCGAGGCGTATTACTATTATCATGAAGTAGTCGAAGAGATCAAGAGATGTCTGAAGACAGTAATGCCACACGATGGCGACAGAGGGCAGCTCCTCAACAAGTGTCACTTTAAGCGCTGCATTGGGCGTCCTCCACACTCTCTCATCTGAGCACAGATGGATTTGGTGTGTGTAATGTTGGACCCACTGGTAAGACAAACACCCTTTTCCACAAATAAAGACACTCACATAAAGTTGCATATATTCAAACCTCACGTGACAAAGGTGGGTTGAGCGCACAGATCACAACATAAACTCCTAAAATGGCATTAAAATTGGAAGCACCTGTGCGTAAATGACGCATCGCGCTCCGTGGCCTGGCTCTTTCTTTCATAGATGTTGGCATATAAAATAAATTTGGCTTACAAAACTGAATATTATAATATCCGTATGTCGGCTTAAAGTAAATAACTCATCTGAGCACTGAAACAAATCATCTGTTCAGCCGCTGCAGGACGGGGAGAGGACACGGAGACGTGTCCAGGTCGAGCTGCGCGAGAAATAAGAGGAAGAGGAAGAAAAAAAAGGAGGGAGACGAATTACATATCTTGTTCACTTCATCATGTGTGTTTATTTACTAGATATTTAATTTAATTTGATGCGGTTTCAGCTGTGTTGATTCGGTCAGGTTGTGTGTCCAAACGCGTGCCAAACGCGCTCATCAGATCAGATATAGATCAGAATATATCTATATAGATCTAAATGTATGTGCTGACTCAGATTAATAGTTGATGATGATTATTTATTGCACTGAAATGTGCCTGACACTGTGGAAACCTGCTGGTGAGGCATCAGTGACGTATGCCGATACGCCGCCGGTCTACCAAAATACTACTAGACCAGCTGCGCTCCGCCTGCGCTGAAAGCTGACCAGGTTTGAATCGGCGAGCTTTCAGCGCACTTTACACGCCACTGGCGAGCACGAAAATGTCACTGCACCCGCTGATTCTGACCTCGGCTCGCCTCTGTGCGCCTCAGTCCACGAAAATACCAAACTGGCTGTACGCCGGGCTCCGCCGGATGAAAATACAACTGCGCGGGCTCCGCCACCCTCCGTCGCCTCACCAGTGTGCACGAAAATAGAGCCCTTTGAATTCAAATGTATCAGACCATCTGCACTTCAAGGTTAAAGGCCAGCTGTCTTCAGCTTTTTTTCCCGCAAATGTGTATACAGTATCTAATATCAATCATTATAAAATGACTATAGTCTTTTTTATAAGCATTTTTTTTAAATCATGGTTTCATTATTATCATATTATTAAAATGATATATATTTCATAGTCTTATGTCATAAGTTAAGCCTCTCAGAAGAATGGTTTAACAATGAATAAAGGTATTTACTGTTTATAACCAATAATGAGTTTCAAGACACCTTTTCTAATCATTTTCAGATAAACGCTTTAATGCAGATTTTCCTTCAAACAAATATTAGATCAGATATTTACAATCTGGAGACCATATTATCCTTGAAAAAGGTTTATCATCATGCAGCCCAGATTGAGAGGGTTCAGCTCTTGCTCAGTCTTAACGTCTAAAGCGATCCAGTGAAACGTTATACAATCCAAGAGTGAATCTTGTTTACATCTTAAGGAAAAGTCTTGAGGTCTATCGATAACTGCTCCTCTTTCTCATCCTGTTTGTGCAAAGCTGCTGTCTCTCTGGGGAAAATCCTCCTCTGAAGGTATTGCAAGGTAAGGTAGTTATCCAGATCACTGCCAGTATTTTCTTTCCTGCTGGTTTTAAGACAACTCCAATGTTACCATTCATCAAATCCCCTGAGGCTTTGCATCTTGTGACGTTTAAGGTCATGAAAGATGTTTGAATACTGGATTAACAGCACTGAACTAGATCGAAAAGATTGGTCCACATACTGTACATCTCAGCTCATCTGCATTGCAGAAAATAAACCTCTTTACTATAGGACATTAAGCAGGACTGTTGCATCTGACTGCATTAATTTTAACTAGGTGTACCCAATTAACTGGAAATGAATGCATGTTGCTTTATTAGAGCAAGCACGGTTCTACTAATTCAATGAATGTTCATGCAAGATTTATGAACACTCATTAATATTCACTGGACGTCTAAGTTTACAGCTGAAACACTGTTTAAAATCTGTACCATTGGAGCTGCGTCTTTTAACCCCTGATCTCTAAAAAGGTACTATTTTGCTAAAACTGTGATCAGGACCTGTTGCTCTGTTATATTTTATCTTGTGTGTTGCCTTTTCAAAACAGCAAATACACAAGCTGCTCAAAAATGGACACCTTTGCACGCAGAGATTCAACTCGTTACATATTCATGAGGTGCTTTAAGTACTTTGAAGGAGTATCTTAAGGGTATGTCAGTGAGATTAGGATGAAATAAGCAGTTTTTTTCTGATGCAGTGGCTTTTCCTCTCATTTTTCACTTTATTGTTACACATGAAATCCTCCCCAGTACCCACACATAATGAAATAAGGACAACAAAAGGCTCTTTTTTTTTCTTTTCTTTTTTTTTTATAACATGTGCTTGTTACTTTACAAACACGTAAAATAATAGAAGCACTTATGCAAAGCAGATGTGTCTTCCTCTGCCTGATTTAATGAAGGGCAGGAGAGATGCAAGGGCAAAGCATCCCTTTTTAGGACAGTCCTCTGAGAGTGCAAGCAGTCCAGGAAATCCTCAAATGGAGTCGCCATCAGATGTCTAAATCAATAAGATGGCTCTGCAGGAAAGGGGAGACGATAAGATTTAACCTTAGAGCTAAATTAGGAGAGACCTTTACACAGTTTTAAAATGTGATCATCTGACGTACAGGAGAGATGTACAAAATATTTAAACAATATTTTAACATGCAAATACACTCTGCATACTTTCCAATGTTTTTTAGTCAGCAGGGTGTCATTGTCTTAATTAAATATGCATAGCAATTTGGTGAAGTTCTACATGGGTGCAAAAAATATGATGAATTATCTAAAATTCAACAATTTCGAGTCTGTCATATAGGTGGTAGATCAAATGTGCACATAGGTCGTTTCTCCAGTAGATGGCGCAGTTTAACTTGTGATCCTTCAACCTCATGATTTGGATCTCTGAGTGCCTCTTCAATCTCACAGAGAATCATCAACAATATACAGAAAATGTGAGTAATTAAATTCATACATCCATTAAGTCTCATACTGATTTAATCAACCAAATTACGCAGAGGCGTCCAGCTGGCCATCCCTCTCATCCTCTTTACACACAAACGCAGTCTTGTGTAATTCCCACCTCCTCTCTCCCTGCCTCCTTCCTTCCCTTCCTCTTGACACACACACACACACACACACACACACACACACACACACACACACACACACACACACACACACACACACACACACCAGGAGCTATGAATGGGTAGTCAGCTCCTCGTATTTCGCTCCGCTGGTGAGTACCACGCCAGTCAGAGTGGAGACTGAGCCGAGCGCACAGCTACAGTCAGTGACCTGCTCCTTCCACGAGAAATAACTAAAACTATAATTTTATTTTTTGATATCTACGTTGAGAAAACACTGCTGAAAATCTCTGACAATCAGTGATTTATAGCTTGTTTTCCTCTGAGGATTTACTTTGCGCGCAAAGTCACCATGGCGCATTTTACGCACTGCAGGTAACCAGCAACTTGGAGGCTCAAACAACCAAAAACATGGATTAAACTGCAACCAACTACCCCCCTACCCCAGAAGAGCTGAAATGGCGGCACTTCGCAGGAAATTTGGAGAAGACTACCAGGTGGTCAACACAAACCGGGCCACCACTTTCTCCGCTCCGGTAAAGAAGAAACGCCAGCGCTTTGTGGACAAGAACGGTCGCTGTAATGTCCAGCACGGGAACCTGGGAGGAGAGACCAGCAGGTACCTCTCTGACCTCTTCACCACTTTGGTAGACCTAAAGTGGAGATGGAACCTGCTCA
The DNA here is from genome assembly GCA_962446985.1 of Xyrichtys novacula. Lineage (NCBI taxonomy): Eukaryota > Metazoa > Chordata > Actinopteri > Labriformes > Labridae > Xyrichtys > Xyrichtys novacula. Next base: position 19,806,926 of record OY660879.1, on the reverse strand, counting down.
TCTTCATCTTAACTTACACGATCGCGTGGCTGGTCATGGCATCAATGTGGTGGATCATCGCGTACATAAGAGGAGATCTAAATCACGGCCACGACTCGTCCTACACTCCCTGCGTGGCAAATGTTTACAACTTCCCCTCAGCTTTTCTGTTCTTCATCGAAACCGAGGCCACCATCGGCTACGGTTACCGGTACATTACAGAGAAGTGTCCAGAGGGGATCATCCTCTTCTTGTTCCAGTCTCTGCTGGGCTCTATAGTGGACGCTTTCCTCATCGGCTGCATGTTCATTAAAATGTCCCAGCCGAAGAAACGCGCAGAGACGCTCATGTTCAGTCAGGACGCGGTGATTTCACAGAGAGACGGGAAACTGTGCCTCATGTTCCGCGTGGGAAACCTGAGGAACAGCCACATGGTTTCCGCGCAGATCAGGTGCAAACTCATAAAGGTAAGATTTGGTATCCCTGAAAACGGAGAAAAGAAACGAACAGCATTTATGATCATAAGATCATATAAATACTTAGTGTACCTGATTTAACTTCAATCTTTAATCCATAAGTTGATTTTTAGTCATTCCCTCTTTTGAGATTTGCCTTTTTACCTTTCCCAAACGTTTTTCCAAGCACTTTGCAACACTGGCAAGGAAAACTTTCACTGAAACCTCAAGCACAACCAGACTCAATGGTTCTCAGCCATCTGCCATGACCAAATGAGCCAATAAAGTCCGGTTTTTACTCCTCTTTTATTTGAGGGCACCATTTTCTTTTAAAGACTTGTAGGATTTAACTGTAGCTCAACATGAATTGTGAAATCTTAAAAGAAAAGTTAAATATATATTTTCGCCACAGTGGCTGCGCTCTCAATTGACAGACAGTATTTTGAGGATCTCTAATTTCCTCTCATCTAAACTTTTTAGGGGAAAGAAAACAGTTGCATGAAATATACCAACAGTAAGGGTTAACCTTTCTCCCACAAAGCTGAACCGCATCAGTTTGATCCACACAATACACACCTTGTTAAACAAAACTGGCTCATAGTAGCATTACTATAATCCTGCAGCTGCAGGATGAGAGAAAGCCAGGTGCATCGCAGAAACACAGAGATAAGAGAGCAGGCTGCAGTGTGGATGGTCCACAGTGTGTGTGGTGTCAATTCCTCTTCAGCTAAAGACACCTGCACAGACAGATGTGTGTCAGTAAGTGGATGTGACAGAGATAAAAGGGCCCTGAAGAGGAGAGTGGGTGAGTTAGACACTCGCAGATCAGACAAGTCAGTGAAACAGCTCTGAAGACATGAACCAGTGCTGTTAACTTTAATGAGCAAGTTCATTATTTGGTTTCTTCCTCTTCTATAGGATGTTTTCTACACGCCAGGGGTTCAACACCATTTGAACTCCATAATGAAAAGCAAAAAGTTCACAGTGTTAGCCATTATGTCCTGGGTTTGAATTCCTTTCACCACTAATGAAGAACTCAGCACATTTTGGTGAGAAAGGCTAATGAACCCCTCACTCTGAAAATAACCAACAGCCCAGAAAATGACCACAAACAGCAGCAGGCTCCACTAGCCTCTGCTTTAATTATCATAATAGAGCTTCGTTCAGCCACATCCATGTTCAATGTGCAAAATGGCCCATAAAGAAGACAAACAGCACTGGTGCGGGGAGCTTGTTTCTGTCTGTGCTCTCCTCTGTGCAGCCCAGCGTCGCACAGCTTAATGATGCTTGCAGGCGGTGGAAGAGGAGAGGAGAGGGAAGGCAGGGGGCTATTCCATGGTTACAAGCGTGGAGGGAGTGAGCATTCACCATAAAGTACAATCACACCTCTCTGGTGTGAATTTCAGCTCATCAGCACAACTGGAGCTCAGAATATTCAGACTTCAAATGTGTTCAAGCTTACAGGGAAGATATTTCAAAGCAATGGCACCAAGAACTGGAGGGAAAAATAAGACAGATCTGCGTTATTTCCATCACACTGCAAAATAATTGAAGCTCTAAGAATCTTTACTGTGCTGAGTGGTTCTGCGTGTGCCTTTACTTCTTGGAAATATAATCAGTATTGTGCTCAATACCTCTCTGCCAATCCCATATCATTTTTACACCACCTCTGTCTGTGTAATACAATAAATGCAGCATCCACTGTGTGCCCCTGCTTTTTTTTCCTCTTTTGCTTCAGGGCTTTGTGGTCTAACCTTATTCTTTCGCTTCAAAGACTCCTTACCGTGACACCGTTTTTGCAGCACTCTGCCACAGCACAGAACACACAGACTCAGAAAATGATAGAAGTATGTGAACTTAAGTGCATGAAAAAAAACAAAAAACAATTAGGCTTATTAAACTTAAGATGTGACACACTACATATACTGCTTAAACCATTTTTCAGTCTGAATGTTGCAATGCCTGTACAGAAATGTTGGTGGTGCTGTTGAACTGCAACCCTCTTCAACTTATGCCTTGACATTTAAAATAGTCGGGCATCACCGGCAGATGATTCAGAGTTTGTGTAAAGGTTTTTTCTGCCTTTTTTAAGAGAGTAAATGAACAGCTCTGACATCCAACTGAACCAGGTGCTCTCAAATTATCCATCAAATCAAAACAAATCTGTTCAATCATTGGCCATACTTCCAGAAAGTACTGATTATATAAGTCTTCCCCAAAAAAACTTTTTCCTTACTTTCATGTAAAACTTTGAATCGTACCCATGAGCTGAGTACCTACTAAGACTGATCTAAACCATGTTTCATGAATCCACTGAAGTATAGTTTGCATCAGTCCATCATGTAATCAAAGTTAAAAGCTTTTATCTCTCTTGAGAACTTGAAGCTCAAAGCACATCAGTTGATTCAAATACATACAGTAGCTTTGATTGGCTGATTATTGTCTCTTTAAGTAACTGAAAGAGTTTTCTTACATATATGAAATACCCTGAAATTCACACTAATGCTGTTTCATTTTATCTAATAGTCTGGATTTAAGCTTGTGACGGAAAAGATAAAGAGATTGTTTTGTTCATAGGGCAGCTAAAATTAGCATAAACTGAGGTCCTCACAGGAGCTTTAAGTGGTCCATGTGAACCATCAGAGAACCTGTGGCTTCAGTGATACCATGGATAATTAAGAAGCTTTTATCTGAGGTGTTCATCTTCTATTTGAAGTACTTTGTATTTGAATGTAAAAATAAGGAGCATAAATGTGCTGAATAGTCTTTACTCCTTCAGATAAAATGTTCTTCTTTGTTTCTTGGTGGCTCATGAGGTACAAGAGCCACCCAAATAATGCTCCGGTCCACCAGCCCCCTCCAGCAGACTTGCGGCAGACCTTTCACACATGAACCCTTGATGGTTCCCAGACCTGGGGGTGCTGACATTCTCCAGACTTTCTCTTTTACACACGTCCCCTCTACAGCAGAGGATTAGATAGAGTCTAACTCATTTTGACAAGAGGAGGGTTTTTTTCTTCATCATCAGTGACTGTACCTATGTGAATATTACTAAAGCATGTTTCAGCAATGCAAACACAAAAGTGGAAATCAAAGGCAAATGAGGAATGCAGTTAAGAGTATAAAGCAGTGAAACTTTGAATAGCTGTGTTTACATGGGCACAAAAAAATCGGAATAAATGAAAAAATGCGTCATGTAAGCATGATGATCGGAAAATTCTGATCCAATTCGGCTCAATCGGAAAAAAATTGTGTCAAAATCATTATTCTGAAACGCGTCCATGTAAAGTTTCTAACCTGACTCGGTCTACACTCTTTGCTTATTGAGGCCAGCACATGAGGTTTCATTTTTAACACTCTGGCATAAAACACAACAGCAGGTGCCGTGTCTGCTCCTCCGGTAACATAACAAGACGTACATACAGTGCAATGATGTCACATCGACAGTGCAAACTTTGACAGAACAGTAAAATAAGTAAGCAAGGGCGCCATCTAGTGACAACATTTAACAGGGGGGAAATCCTGAATTGGATGAAGTGAGTCACTACCGCGTTTGTTGGTTTGTTGACAGCATGGGCGTAAATACAACTCTTCTTCTGCAACTGTTTTAGTGAAATTAGACATCTCTGCATGTCCAAATGCTTCTAATCTGGTGCATATTTACACACGTCATGATCGGATTATTTGATTTTGCGCCTATACAAACAGTGGATTCAGATTTTCCGATCCCTCAAATTTTTTTATCAGATCAAGAAATTTTGCCCATGTATAAATGGCTAATGATGCCAAGAACACAGACTTGCTTATGCAGACTTTGAACTGAGGGGTTTGCAAGAAGCTGAGAGTGTAATAGGTGTGTGAAAAGGCTTTACAAAGGGTGCAGTTTCTTCACTGGACTTCACTGACAACACAAACTGTGGTCACTTACCCAACAATCCAGAAATCTCAGTTCAAAAAGTACTCACCTGTCTAATAGCAGCTCACATTCCCAAGCTGTTTTACATCCTGTCAAACAGTGAACACACCACCCGTGTGTGCTGAGCTCAAACCAAGTCAAGCAACTGGACATTGGAGTTCAACTTTTCAGTGTGTGTAAAGGGGTGAGGTTTGATTGTTGACGTCTGTTTTCAGAGAGCAAAAGTTATGTAACCTCAGTGTTTCGTACAGGTCTTGCCCTAGAGGCTAAATGATGTCCTTTTCAAATGCTATAAATCAAAATTCTGAGTAAATGTTGACTTACCTTCTTTAGTTCAAATAAAATGGACAATAGTGCTGAATCTGGATTCACTGCTGATAATGGAACCGCTTAAACTGGAACGACTTGTTGCCCAGCTGTGTTTGGACCATTATGTTGGTGCGCCAGAGCCCTGCTTAACTGTCATGCATGATCACTGGTTGACAGCAGACAGCATGAAGAAGGGAGAGATAGACCAATGGGAGCTGTCAGAAAGAGTCCAAACCAAGATGAGATGAAATGCAGCTTTGCAGGGCATCCATGACAGCCTCAGAGGGCACCCTGGTGGAACATCCATGCTGAAAATATGGCTCTGGTCTTACTGGGAGAGTGGACGGATGGTGAGAGAGTGGAGAAATTGATTGAAAGCGATGGCAGGGGGAAAGCTGGAGAGACTTAAAAGAAACTACTAACAGGTTTTAAAAATATTTTCATTGTATGAGCAGTGCCTTCTATTTCAGAGACTAACAAGGGAGTGAAATCCCCCTCACTGTATATCCCCTCCGAGGATTGCCACATACACCATTCACTGAAGCCAGGATTGATTTCCATTTCTTTTCTGATAAGAATAGTGATGCAATTATACTATCGGGTTGTGGAGGGCTGGAGAGAGGCATAAAACCCTGAAGTCATTTGCAAACCAGAGAGTGAGAAACCATGGCACTCTGGACTGCATACGTTCCTGCCTTCACAGATGAGAATACATGAGAATACGTCAGAGGATTCAAAACAAAGACATGCAGACTCAGACTTTCCACTCATGGCTTCTATCTGAGGCGTCTGTACTTTAAGCATTTCTATTCTTTATGAACTTTTCTTCTTCAGGCTCTTTACAATCAATGTACAGCCCTGTTAGTGTTCTCCACTCTCAGGCAGAAATCAAAGGCAGCACAGTGACAACAAAACACGTCTTTCGCCAAGAACATTGTGACACTGTCTCTGCCTAAGTCTCTGAGTGTCACATAGAGGATTAACATGAGGAGAAACACAGCATAAGACGCAGGAAGTAGATTTTCAGCAGGAGCCTCCAGTCACTTTTATCCTGGTTTCACTCACCTGATAACTACACAAGCCTGTCTAATTTTTAATATGAGTGCAGCTTAAGCATCCGGAGTCACCTTATCAGTACTGCTTCAGAGGACTCTTTGGTACATTCACGAGATAAATCTGGCAACTTTTCAATTGTGATGAACCATCTTGATATGTTTTTTTTTCTTTTTTCTGAGCATCTAAAGAAACATTCAGATGTCCTCCTGAGGCAAACCTTTGACAAATAAAGTAAGAAAGACGGCATCATGGAGGAGCTCTTGAGATCCAGTTTAGTGCTTCTGCTCAGCCCTGCTTCCACTTTAGACAAAGATTTCAGGGTAAAATCCCTCAAAAGAATGCCAGTATGCCATCACCTATTGACTCCCTGTCCTTTCTCAAGCTCAGTGATGGCAGTCGCAACATAAAAATACTACGTTTGAGCAGCTTCATAGACCTTAACCTTAATTTTGTACCAGGCTGTAAACACTGTTGTTCTTGCTGTAAAAATGGGCATTTCAAACTGGGTGCCAGTGGGACTGCTTCAGGCCATAGACTGTATATAGATTGAACACCGTCTGCCTCCTCACTTGGTGAAGCCACCACAAGAACAGCACCCTCTGGTGATGGGCTGCAGTATAGGTCATAAATCCCACCTCCTCCAGCAATCCCTATGGGACTGTGGACAAACTTAAGAAATTTATTACACAGAAAATCCCCCCCCCCCTTTGTGCTCAAGTTTCTGTACAGCTCCATTTTTAAATGTTATTAGGGGGTTCATGTTTTCTATGATTGACACTTGATACAGCCTACGGGCGTACACAGATTGTGCAGCTCACCCGGGCATAAGCTGTTTGAGCAGATTGTCATCACAGCGACTCACGGCAACTCGCCTGCCGAATGTGTACAATGCAACTGCACAAGTAGTGGTTTCAGGAAGTGGAGAAAATCTCAGAAATACAGAGAGCATTTCAGCTTCAAAATCTTAAAAATGGCGTCCATAGTATATATAGTCTATACTTCAGGCTTTTGGGGCCCCCTCTAGTGGACACGCGATGAACTGCAGTTATTTTCTTTTTATTTTTTGTACTTCTGCAGCAGCTTACAATTTCAAGCTGCCCTGTGAACGCATTAATGAATGTCATCAGCTCGGTGCATGCTCCAGAAAAAAGGTTGTACCCAGAACATTTTGGGGGCTGGCATTTCCTGTGAGGGCATCATGAGTGTAGATGAGAGACTATGAATCAATGGCAGATATAACCAAAGCTTCTTCATGAATAGAAAATATTAGTGATTTAAGTACAAGCTATGATGATGGTTTAGATAGCTTTGCACTCAAATCGATGTAAACTGCAAATGTTACTGTGTCTATTAGGTAAAGTTGTATGGATAAACTGTTGTAAGTTGGAATATTAAATTTAGAGAGTAGCGTAGAGGATGGACTTGTAGTTTACAGAAGTCAAAGTTCCCACCCACTTACTGGTGAAAGTTAGTGTTGATTTTCTCATTGTGGTTACTTCTGGTTAAACGTTTTCTAAACATTTGTCACAATTATTAGCTTAATGAGTTTTAATTTAGGAGTGCCAGAGATCTAAAAAAGTGATCAGTTGTTAAAAGCTGGACAAACTATAATGCAGACCTTGATCATGTTTATAAACACCTATCTTAGGGTGACCATAATTTAATAACCGAAAACCAGGACAAAAACCAATACTCAGCTTGGCAATGAGATATTCTATAACTTTAGTTTTCTTCTTCATCCTAAAAAACAATGAAAACTCTGACATTTTCATCACTTAATAGAAAACAACCAGGAGGGCCAGGACAGAATGTAAAAACAGGACGTGTCCTGGGAAAACACCCTATAGCATATCTCATTAAGACCTTAAGAAAGAAGGTTTATCTTCATCAAGATGAGTAAATCTGGAAAACCCTCCTCTCTCATTTTGATTAAATCCTTTTTTGTGGCATTTTTGTACACCCAGAAAAGATATTTTAGCTATTCTTACCAGATAAATTGGCAAATGCAGGTCCTAATGATTCATGGGAACTGAGCTGCTGGATCAGCACCAATGGAGAGCTTTGTTGTATTGAAATGAGGAGGACTTTCTAATTTGTAACAACTCATTTTAAATATTGGTGGGGCCAGTTGCAACACAGAAGTGATGTTTTTCTGCCCTTAAATTGTACCAGGACATTCAATTCTGCACATCTGGTTCAGCAGGCAGCTTTGATGAGCTGCTTTCGAATGCCTCCTTTATAACAATTAAACAAGAAACATTTTAATTGTATCAGCTTATTCATGAATTGGCTGTATTAAACACTGTGTGGGCGATTGTGAAGCAAAACTGAGGAACACAGCTGAGTTTTAACAGGCTGTGACGGAGTAAACAAGCTGTGTATTTCCCATTTCTTACCAGATGTTGGCTGCGACGCACAGTGGGTTTCTCTCCACCAAAAGAATTGATTAAAATGGAAAAACAAGGGCAGATTCTTTTTGACATCTTCTGAACTGTTTATCCTTTTTGAATGTTTTGAACTCCAATAACCAGTTCATTATCTCTATTACTTTTTTTAGAAGGACAGCAGACAAAAGGCAAAATGTGCTGAAAATGGGGATGACATGCAGCAAGGGGTCGAAGATCAGGATTAAATCAAGGCTGTAATGATTTGTAATGAGGCGTAGAACATTATGCTCCACCAGGTGAAGACCCCTTGTTTGATAATAAATGTCATAATAAAGTAATACCAATAATACCTTCCATTCAGTTTCATTTATGCTCCTCGAGGCAAGTTTGTTTAGCACAATTCATACACAAGGCAATTCAAAGATGCAAGGAAATACAGAAAAAAAAATGGTTTAAAATCAGTAGGACAACAGATTTTTTTTTTTCGTCTGTTCTGTGTTTGCCCTAAACACCATGGAAACCATTGTTTCTTTGAAAAACCAAATAGGTCACAAGCTTTCAGACCTGGGGCTTCCCAGATGGCAAATAGTTTTCTCTTTGTCTATCTCGGACAGTATTATCCCCAATTCCCACTGCATCCAGAATGGCTGCGAAAAGGTTGTATGCGCCAATCGCAGCTGATCATTTCCATTCAAGTTAATGCGTCAATTTCCATCAGCTTCTTTCCGTTTCGCTGCTGTTCAGCAGAGTCCACGCTGATCGCAAGAGTTGTTCTTTTTTTCCGGACGCCGCAGCATGCAGCGTAAATTTAGCATAGATTACCCTGTGCTGGAAAGGAAGTCGGACACAGAGACAAAATAAAACATCCCGCTTCTTAAAAAAAAAAAAAACACTACGTGCTTCGGGCGGATTGTATTTCAGACCATGCAAACGGGTGAGGACAAATAGGTCAAAGGTTTTCAGACAGCATTTAATCCCGATGACACCATGGATGAGGAGATGCTGAGTCTAGAAGTCTAGAAGTGGATTTCCTCCTCTGGAAGGACACAACTACTACTACTGTCTACTGTTTATATGGTTATGTGGCTGTCTTTATAGAGACAACTCGTTATCGTGTGATTGCATGTAAATCCACAGGTTCTTGTGAGGTCTCGCAATTCCTGCTGTCCAAAATCTGCCACAAAATTTGCCTCACAAATGCATCCAGTAGGAATTGGCGGACGTTGAATACCGCTGCTGTTCCTTAGCGGAGCCGTTCTGGATGCAGTGCATATTGGTGGTTAGTCCCTAAAACTAAACGTAAACATTTTCATCCTCACAAAGGTGAGGTATTTTGTAAGTCAGTCTCTGCAGGATTGCTTCTTTTTCCTGGTTTTATTCAGTAAATTGGAAACAGGGTGAAATCTTTCACGCATGCATGTTAACATAATCTCAGTCCATGAAACTCAGGAGATAATCCTGTATTAGTCTGATCGCCTCATTCATCTGATCAATTCCTCCAGTTGGTCTCTGCAGGACTTTGGAGACCTCTAAATGTCCAGGCAGACAGAATCAGTGAAAGCTGTAAGAGTGAAAGGCTGCGTGATTCGGCTTGATTGTCAGTCGACCTGATTGCCCACAAGCCCCTCTTTTCTGATTGATGACGCCTCTGTAGAAGATGGAGTGCATCTGAGTAAGAAGATCAGGCCACTTTGGCTCTAAGCAATGTTATTTATCACCTGTCTCCATACATGAGCATCATTCACAGCCCTGAAATGCTCTTTCAGTTGTGTAAAACAAAACCAAGCTGCCTCTTTGATGATAATGAGCAGCTGACAGGTTGGCTGAGTTCAGGAGTTTGCAGACAAGATGTGTAGAGTGTTTTTGCTGCACCAAAGAGCATAGAGAAGTACAGAGAAAGATCCTTGTATGGATGCATCAGGGCTCAGGGAAAGAAATCTGTTGATTTCTCGGGGTGTCAGATGTGAGAAAAAGGAGACGAGCTCGGCTATCTCAGGATCTTTGTGCAAGAAGAAGCGTAGGAGAGGAGGGTGCCAGAGGGCTGGAGTAAGAAGCTTTGCCTTTCAGTTTTTACATACAGTCATCCATCTTTTAATCTTAAGCGACAAAGACAGAGAGTGAAAAAAAGAGAATTTCCCTTAGCAAGCATTAGATAATCCTCACAGAGGAGCGATGCCAAACAGCCTGTGAGCACCTTACAAATGAACAATGCCCCCGCTGACATGAAGCCATTCTCCAGCATAAACCCAGAAGAGCATTTTAATGAAATGCACAAAAGACAGAGAGAGATTGCCATGTTTTCTGGCAATGCAAAGCCTGTTTACTCACACTTCATTCACAGTTTGCGTGTTGGGAGGATTAATCCACCGGCAAAGTCAGTGGGAGGTCAGGATGGTTGGCACGTATAGCTGCAGTACGGTAGTGGTCTGGCTGGGTGAATAAGAGATGCCTGAAAAAGAGATGCACAAGTAAACCAGCTGAAGTCGTCATTTATTTGTGAATGAAAATCCACCGCCTGCTCCTCTGAACCCACCTGAAAACTTGATCATTTTTATAGATGATCTAACTCTGTCTGAGTTTGATCAAAGCCAACCACAGATCTCACTATGAAAACAGTGAGTCCCACAGTCCTTCAATGGATTAGAGGATAAATACTTTCAAATTTATCTCAACAATTGTGCCTTTACTAGAACTTTCCATGTACCACCTCTTTACCTCACATGCTCAGGCTGCAGATGACGAGTTTTTTCACCCTTTACAGATCCTGAGCTGCTACAGCAAACAATAAACTCTGTATGTGTCTCCTGAGACATAAGCTGAAAACATTAGCATATAAAGTATGTTTATAGTTTTCCACCAACAGAATTAACGAATCAAGTTATATTCAAGGTCACTGAGCCAATTAACTCTTTGCTGTGGGCTAAAACAGACGTAAAAAAAATGTGATCACTGATCAAACATTAGTTGTGTCATTTCCTTCAAACCTGAGCTTCAAAAACCTACAATATTAACAAGACCACTCAAGACTGTGTCATTTTTTAAATGCCTTGTATACAGTGTTATAATTATGCTGGTGCTATGGTAAAGAAATGCTCTGGTTGTCAGTGTAAAGTGGTCAAATCTACAAGAAAGAGGAAATCACTACTGGCTCAATGATACGATATTATCACGATGCTTGGGCCACAATATGGTATTATTGTGATTTTTAACATTTTGCAATACAGTGAGTATTGCAATACAAAATATTTCGATCTATTCTAATTAGCGAGTTTAGCATTTGTCTTTCCTTTATTTTTGTCTTATTTACACTGTATTTTATTTTTTGTATTTTATTCGTGTAGCACATCTTGCAAAACTTATATTTTGTTGGACTAACGCTCTCCTGCTCTATGATATCACCTTTGCCAACCTCACTGGACAAACAGTTGATTTAATTATTCCATCATCATAGATTTGACTTCATATAAGCAACTAATTTGAAAAAATCGATACTTGGTCAATGAGACAATACAATATATCACCAGACAAAATATCACCTTACTTTGCTGTATTGATTTTTCTACGAGAAAGGGTTAAAAAAAGACTGAAACAAAGTTAAACAGTCTTTGATAGTGGCATGTAAGACATTTTATGATATGTGCAACATTTAAGCTACAGGTTACTAATTAATTGATCATTTAACTATCAAGATCAACCAGAAGCAGCTCATATTTCAAAATAAAAGCATAGTTTTACAACACAGAATCCAACATGCAAAATTAATGAGAAAATATCAAAATTAACGCATGACAAATAATCATTTTAAGAGGTGAAGTCTTAACTCACTCTTCTAAGCTGCTGGTGCTAGCTTCGTTAGCTAGTTAAAAGTAGCTGGCTGGAGTCTCGTGGCAACAATCTCCATGTCAGCCTGAAAATATTTCAGTCTGTAACTTCATGTGAGTGTCTGCTTTTGTCTCCTAGTCTGTCCTTTATTTTAATCATCTATGAATTTATCATTTAAAAAAACAAATAGACTTGATCATAATTTTGACACTGTTTTCTTCATAATCAATCAATCAATAGTATAAGAACAATTCACTTTATCAGCTGTCCTATTTTATTATCAGGGGTTGAATCTGACACAGAATCAAACGCTGAAAAAGGAAACTGACTGTGTGGGAATAATGTGTCGATTATTTTAGGATGTTAAACAAAAGAGCCAGAAACAGCAGAGAGGGTTGTGGAGAAATGGGGGGGGGGGGGGGGTGTGGGTGGGAGATCATTATGAAGCTCTGTGTGGTGGAGGCGGGATAGTGTGTGTGTGTGCGTATCTGTGGGTGGGTGGCTGGAGGCTGACACATCCCAATTATTGACTGGAGGTGTAGCAAAGTAGAGAAAGAGTGAAAATAAAATAAGCCTTTACTAGAAATTCTTTAGAAAACTTGATGACAGACTTTTGAATTTTTGATTCTCTTATTCAATTGTTGTCTCTAGAGGAAAGTCCCCTTTTCTCCAGTGTTACTCCCATTAAAAAAGAAAGATGTTGTAAATTTAAAGCATCAAGTGAATTATCTATAACCTGCTGCTCAAAATATAAAAGGATTTGAGGAGATTAACCAAACTTCTGAAAACACTGACTCTTAAAAATAGGAAATTTAGATATAACAGCAGAAAAAAACACATTTTTTCACGTTTGTGCTCAAAAAGCAGATACAAGTCATTGGTTTGGAAATGCAGCTATATTATACTGTTACTTTTCGGTTACTCTAGAGAACAAAAGCCTGTTTTTTAACAGGGTCTGTGTTGAATATACTAAAATATTTCACATGAATAATAAATAAATGCTGTTCAAAGCGCTGAAAGCCCCTTTTTAAAACAGCAGGGTGTCCAGAAGAGCCAGAAAATTACAGGAAGTGTTCAGGGAAATCTTACAGACAAAAAAGGAGGAGGCTAAAAAAGTCTTCTTGTTTTTATAAGTTAAAGTCTTAGCTTGTGCTATATTTCATGTTTAATGTTTGCACATACAGAGCAAAGTCTAGCAGAGTCGGTTTCCCTGTATGTGTTACATATTTGGCCAATAAAGCTGATTCTGATTCTGGAGATGGTCTGATAGATCCAACAGAATGAGACCAGAAAGAGCGAGTTACACGCAGGACTCTGGTGTTGTGCTCCACAGTCATCTGGGCAATTAAATGCTTCTGCACCAGTTAATGCTCTGTGGGCAAATCCTGTCCAAACACTGCTGTCTCATATGTCCGCCCGCAGGTTCATCCACAAATCAATGTGGAGTGCCAGGTCTGTGGTCACTGCAAACACAGCACGAAAAAAGGTGTTTGAAAAAGAGGAGACGGACGGGGAGAGGAAACACCTCCAGTAACCTTCCTATGAGAGTTATTTATTTAGCCAATCCCTCCATCTCACATTGGGACTAAAAGTAGAGATGGAAAGAACATTCTCTCCAGAACTGTTCAGGTTTCTTATATAACACGGTGAAGCTGAAGCATTTGGCCATTTTTCTACTGAATATTTCAGGTCCACTGAGGAAAAGTGAGGAAAAGTGTCACAAGCACAAAAAACGTTCTGCCTAGTCTCACAAAAAAAAGGGAACATGTATATTTCCTGTGCATGCATCTCAGAAACTTATCCGTGTGGCCAAGTCACTGAGCTACCGTCGCTTTTACACCAGTACTACTTTGTTCTGAGGTTCAGACAGCTTTGTGAGTGGGCAACAGGAGACTAATTATTTCATACTGGCATCCATGAAAACCCTCATTTCAGCTATTTTAGCCACGGCCTTGTCTTGAAAGGAGTCGCTCAGAAAACCTTGAAAACTTGCCTGATGATAAAGCTGCCATCCATAAATATCACACTAGGGACTCAATTCAGCATGGACATCCAACACTATAATATTAAATGTTTATATGAAAGTACAGAGCAGAATAATACTGTAATACTGTAGTAAATCTGTATACCTTTGATACTAATTCTTGTCTTTTTTTGCATCCTGGTTTTAGATGACCTCTTATTTGCCTATAAAGGGTATCCTGGGCCTATAAATGAAGGTTTAAGTCTTCTTTCCAGAGACAGGAAGAGGACCAATCGTGCCAGCTCACAAGCACCTCCTTCTCTGTTTCGTGGTGACATGCAACTAATCCTCTGTGTCCTGTTTGTGTCTTCTCTTCTATCTTTCTTGGCTCTTCTTCCTCTCTCTCTATGATCTCTTTCTCTCTATGATCTATAACCTTTCAGTCTCGTCAGACACCCGAGGGCGAGTTCCTGCCACTGGACCAGTGCGAACTGGATGTGGGTTTTGGGACGGGTGCAGACCAGCTCTTCCTGGTGTCTCCTCTCACCATTTGCCATGAAATCAACCCCAAGAGCCCTTTCTTCGACCTCTCCCAGCGCTCTCTCATGAACGAACAGTTTGAGATAGTAGTTATCCTGGAGGGCATCGTGGAGACCACTGGTGAGGACTATCCTCCTGAATTTCACTTCCTGTCACTTCTACGACCTATTCTTTGCAATCACTGCTTCTCGCTCTTATTCTCCCTCTTCACTCTCAATCTAAATGTAAATTTCCTTATTAATATCAACCCACATGCATTTCTGGCTAATAGATTCTCATGATCGAAACCTCTAAAATCTCATTACTGGACTTGCCTAGTCCTGCTTGCTTAAAGGTTGCAGAAGCTGAAGAAAACCAAGAAGGAGAATCATACTCATGTACAAATGGCACCCTGATTGAATTATGTGGGATATTTATTATCACAGAATTGGTTAACGCCCATCCCATGCATAATAAAAGCTTGTGGTCATAAGTGCGCATGTCACTTTGATGAATGAGCCCAGGTTTTAAGTTCCTCTCCATCATTTCAAATGTCAGCAGAAAAAAAGAGATAGCTCAGAGCCTATAAGACGTTGTTTTATACAACACTGCTTCCTCTGTTGCATTTTTAAAAGGATTATTCCTCCCTGAAGTCTGATACAAATAAATCCATCTTCTTCCATTCTTTTTAGCTCTGCCTCAATCCATCCCCCAGAACCCTCAGTTTGCCTTTGCTGTGGGGAAAACCACAGAGCTGAATAGGCTTAGAGCAGGAGGGAGGGATCAGCAGGGAAGCCGACACGGTCTGTGCTCTGTTGATAAAACAATTAAACTGGGGACAGTCACAAGTTTAGTGTTGCTGTGCTCAGGCTCTCAGAGCTGAGGGGTCAAGGAGAGAAGCCCTGGGACTGCCACCTTAAATACTCCACCTTTAGTCAACCTTTATCTAACAAAGAAAACCTATCAACAGAGACCCCTCAGGAGTTCTCCCTCGGACCAAACTGGTGTTCACAGCTTTGTAAACGGCTGTCTCTTCAGCTCATAGTTATTATATTCAGGATACACTAAATCTGATGCGGTTCTTGCCTGATCTGATTTGAGTCATTCAAAACAGCAAACAACTCAATGTACTGTGATAGATTTTAAAAAGAGTGCACCTCATCTGAGAGGTTTGCCTCGATCCAAAATAGACCTGAGTGGTTATCCTCAGTTCAAAATGCAATAAACACAAACAAATACAGAGAGCCAACAGTGGTATGATTCACAGACTCACAGGCAACAAAAACCTCAAGTTGATACTCAGTCTCTTGTCATAGAACATGATCTGACCTGTTCTGTTCTGTCTGCTGAGATCCACTTTTTACATGTGAAACAGGAGCCTAGCTGGACCCAACTGGACTGAGACAAGTTTCTATCGGCTTTGTCAACTTTGAAACTGAGCTGAAAATCATTTTTAAGCAAATGACTTCACATCTCAAACATCTTCAAATCAGTCTATGGTCAAAATGGTCCAGTCCCTACTCAGTACTGGTCCCTTACTGGTACTTGACAAGTGCTCAATATCATTTCTTTTCAAGAATCTTTGGTGTCTCTTACAAACCTATTAGATCAACTGTAAACGATATCCAAGTGAGTCTTGGCCTGAACCTGATCTTGAGGCTCTACTATCCTGTCAGCTCGACTTTAAAGAAGGAAACAGACCATTTCTCCTCTTAACTTTTTCCTATGCAGTGCACTTTGTTGATCCAGCATGTACCAGGAAGTTGCTGTCTTGATTTTTATTATTTTTTTTACATTTGTGAAGGACAGTCAAAGATGTTTTCTTGTCCCAAAGGAGGAGGCAACAGAAAACAGAAGCTACCGTATAGATGTCTCAGAATTACAAAGTGAAAAGTAAAGGGGTGTATAATTGGTCTCCCCTAGCAACAGGCCTTACAAATTATTAACTCAATACCAGGTTACCGGGTTTTACAATGATGTTGGATCACCCATATCTGCTATTGATTACTCTGACTGCTGATAGGCTCACAGGATAACCACTTGCTAGGACTAAATTACTTTTACGCCATTAAGGTAGAAACAAACTATACTTTCAATACGAGGAATGTATTCATTCTTTTGTTTAAGACTCTTCTGCTCAATAAAGACAGAAAATGCAGTTTAGTGGCATCACGGTGGTTTACCACAGAGAGGGAGGACCAGCACATCAGACTAGGGACCGGTGTAGGCACCAGATGTGTTCAGGCTGGCAGATCAGCCCAGCGCCTGTTGAAGACGTCACACTACGGCAAGTCCACTTGGACAAACTACGTTGCACTCCAATTAATAAGTCAAATGTGCTTGGTTAAAAGCCCCTTGCGGTTTTATATGGAGAGAAAATTTCAACAAATGGGGCTCTATTTTCGTTCTTTGCCCGCTTCGTGGCGCAGGTGTTTCCAAACACAATTCGGTATTTTGGTGAGCGGCGCAGCCCGGTGTAAGTATCCCCCCTCCCTAACTCAGCTCCTCCCAGCGGCATAAGTCGTAGAGAGGGCGTGGAGTGGGTTTAACACAGCTGAGACCTGCTTTTGCCAATCAGAACCGCTTCTCTCCTCACATTTAAATCTGGCGAGGCGCATTACAATTTTCGTGAAGTAGTCAAAGAGATCAAGAGATGGCTGAAGACAGCAATGCCACACAATGGCGACAGAAGGCAGTCCCTCAACAAGTGTTGCTGTAAGTGCTGCAGAGGGCGTCCTGCACACTGTCTCATATTGGCACAGAGGGATTTGGTGTGTGTAATGTTGGACCCACTGGTAAGACAAACAACCTTTTCCACAAATAAAGACACTCACATAAAGTTGCATATATTTAAACCTCACGTGACAAAGGTGGGTTGTGCGCACAGATCACAACATAAATTCAAATAGAACCATTCCATTAAAATCAGAACCATCTGTGCGTAATGACGCATCGCGTTCTGTGGCCTGGCTCTTTCTTTCACAGATGTTGGCATATAAAATAGATTTGGCTCACAAAACTGAATATTAGATATCCGTATGTAGGCTTAAAGTAAATAACTCATCTGAGCACTGAAACAAATCATCTGTTCAGCCGCCGCAGCAGCAGCTGCAGCAGCACAGGGAGAGGACACGGAGACATGTCCAGGTCGAGCTGTGCGAGAAATAAGAGGAAGAGGAAGAGAGAAAAGGAGAGAGACGTATTACATATCTTGTTAACTTCATCATGTGTGTCTATTTACTAGATATTTAATTTAATTTAATGCGGTTTCAGCTATGTTGATTCGGTCAGGTTGAGTGTCCAAACGCGTGCCAAACGCACTCATCAGATCAGATATACAGTGCATCTGGAAAGTATTCATACCACTTCACTTTTTCCACATTTCGTTATGTTACAGCCTTATTCCAAAATGGATTAAATTCCCTTTTTCCCTCAAAAATTCTACACAAAATACCCCATAATGACAAAGCAAAAAACTTTTTTTTAGAACATTTTGCAAATTTATTAGAAATAAGAACACTCAAATGTTGCATATACGTAAGTATACACACCCTTTACTCTTGGTTGAAGAACCTTTGGCAGCGATTGCATCCTCCAGTCTTCTTGTGTATGATGCAACAAGCTTGGCACACCTGGATTTGGGGAGTTTTTCCCCACTCTTCCTTGCACATCCTCTCAAGCTCAGTGAGGTTGGATGGGCAGCGTCAGTGCACAGCTACTTTCAGGTCTTTCCAAAGATGTTCAATCGGGTTCAAGTCTGGGCTCTGGCTGGGCCACTCAAGGACATTCAGAGACTTGTCCTGAAGCCACTCCTTTGTCTTCTTGGCCATGTGCTTAGGGTCATTGTCATGCTGGAAGATGAAGCGTCTCCCCAGTCAAAGATCTCAAGCGCTCAGGAGCAGGTTTTCATCAAGGATTTCGATGTACCAAACATCTTCCATTTCTTAATGATGGAGACCACTGTGCTTTTCGGGATCTTCAATGCAGCAGATATTTTTCTGTAACGCCGATACAACCCTGTTTCGGAGGTCTACAGACAATTCTTTCGACTTCATGGCTTGGTTTGTGCTCTGACATGCTCTGTCAGCTGTGGGATCTTATATAGACAGGTGTGGCTTTCCAAATCATGTCCAATCAGCTGAATTTGCCACAGGTGGACTGCAATCAAGTTGGAGGAACATTTACAAGGCTGATCAGTGGAAACAGGATGCACCTGAGCTCAATTTTGAGTTTTATAGCAAAGGGTGTGAATACTTATGTATATGCAACATTTGAGTGTCTTATTTTAATACATTTGCAAAATGTTCTAAAAAAAAGATTTTGCTTTGTCATTATAGGGTATATTGTGTAGAATCTTTGAGGGGAAAAAGGAATTTAATCCATTTTGGAATAAGGCTGTAATATAACAAAATGTAGAAAAAGTGAAGTGGTATGAATACTTTCCGGATGCACTGTAGATCAGAATACATCGATATAGATCTAAATGTATGTGCTGACTCAGAATATTGGTTGTTGTTGATTATCTGTTGCACTGAAATGTGCCTGACACTGTGGAACCCTGCCGGTGAGGCATCTGTGACGTACGCCGATACGCCGCTGGTCTACCAAAATACCACTATACCAGCTGCGCTCCGCCTGCGCTGAAAACTGACCAGGTTTGAATCGGCAAGCTTTCAGCGCACATTATATGCCATCGGCAAGCACGAAAATGTCACTGCGCCAGCCGATTCTGTCGACACCTCCCCCTGCCGCGCCACCACGCCCAGCTTGGCAGACCTCGGTGTGCCTCAGGACATGAAAATACCAAACTGGCTGTACGCCGGGCTCCGCCAGACAAAAATACCACTGCGTGGGGTCTGCCACCCTCCGCCACATCGCCAGCGGACACAAAAATAGAGCCCATTGATATAAAGAAAAAGGAAAATAATCTACGTAGGATCTCCATTAATTATGGATAGTTTTGCTTTTATTCCCTATTTCCTTTGGGAACCTAAAAGAGGTGGTAGTCCAGCTGTCGTAAGTCCCCTTTGAGAAGTATCGATAGATTGCTCCGGAAAATACATCCATGTTTTCTTCGACGAACTACAATCCCATGAAACCTAATCTGGCAAAAACCACTTCCGTCTGTATTGTCCGGACCAACCACAATCTTCTATGTCATCTGAACCAACTTTCAGCTAATCATATAGTGTGACGTCATCAACAGGCACCGGGCCCCGAGCCAATCTGGCAGCCCGAACACATCTGGTACCTACACAGGTTAATGCTGCAGAGATACCAGCCTATGGAGTCCTGACTTTGTGGTGTGGTATGGCCACATCGTGACATGCTGTTGGCCTCTTTTTGGATCTTAGGGTTGGTGTAGTAAGGAGACAGCATTTAATGAGCAGATCAGCTTCATTTCTATGCAGATGACTAACTCTTTGCATATTTGGTTTCACTCTCATAAAAAGGCAGGAATGATTATGAGCCCAGTAAACGCTGCCAGGACTTTTACATAAAGTCTTCTTCAGGGACACCCTGCTCGATTTCTGCCAAGTGTTTGCATATTCTGCTGAGGGCTTTCATTTCCATTTTCATGTCATAAACATTAACCGTTTGGTTGAATACTCATATGATGGGGAGCAAAACTGGCACATATGTCCAAAAATCAACCCATAGGCTTCCTCTGCAGCAGCATAACTACTGATATGGATCCGTCGTCAGCAGAAATACATTAACTGGCCTTATGTGACAAGGAAACTCAGCCAGGAAACTATCCTGGTTTCACCCACATAATCAGAGCAAAACCAAAGGCTCATTAAGGGTAGAAATGACCTTTGCATAGATGGAGAACTGTTGAAGGTTTTCTATGGATGAAGATGAGTACTGAGCTTGGAATAGCATCAGGCTATGACATAACACTGCACATATAATCCCTCAGAGGGACGGGATCAGACTCCTACTCTCTTGCTAAGTGAAGTGTTTAGCTGAAAAGCTCAAGTTGAAGCAGAGCCGCTGGATCAGAAAATACATGGATAAGTACCTATTGATTGCAAAAAGACTTCTCACGAGCATTCAAATGTTAAGAAAATTACATTACAGGAGGTCAAATGGAAAAAAATAAATACTTGGCATTTTTCATACAGCAGACAGACAGAATCCAGATTTATGCTGAATCTTAGCTGCTCAGTATATTATCGATGCAGAAAAGCAGCAAAAGCATTAGTTTGTCAATTTGAGAAGAGCAAAGATCTAGGCTTGCAGACATCACAAACACCAACACAAGGTGCAATTAAGACATGTTAAGACAGGACCCATGACATTTCCCATTGATGTATTGATGACTGCATGGTGCTGTATGACTGCTAATGATGTTTATCAGATTCAATCTGGCAATCAGCACTGATAACAGGCGTCACTCACCTTTCACCTGGATTACTCGAGCACAACAAGTAAAAATTGATTACCACGGATTGAAAAGAAATTGCAAAGCTTTGACAAGAGGAGGGAATAGTTCAAAAGAGCATTAAGTGTTTGTAAGTGTGTGTCTGAACATCAGAGAGGACAGTTTTTGAATATCTAAGGACAACGTAATAACAGTTTCTCAAAGTAACCATTTAGGGATAGGAAATGACAAGAACCCTTCCCGTGGATCTGCCATTAAACCAGGATTTTACTCAACTGTGTGTGACTCAGAGGTTACATGGTAGATTTTACAGGAAGGAGCATGAAGCAGAGAATCAAGAGGCAATACAACACAGGAGAGCAGAAAAAGAGATGATGAGAAAGAGAGCTCATCAGCCTGTCACCTTTCTTGCACTTAAACCTCATGTATTCATGTTTTATTGCCATGCTGTCACTCTCTTCTCATAGGTATGACATGCCAGGCCAGGACTTCCTACACCGAGGATGAGGTTTTATGGGGCCATCGCTTCCTGCCGGTGATGTCTCTGGAGGAGGGCTTTTTCAGGGTAGATTACTCTCAGTTCCACAGCACGTTCGAGGTACCGACACCACCATACAGCGTCAAAGAATACGAGGAGAAGAACTCACTGCCCTCGCCTTTATCTTCGCCCACTCCTGCGCTGACTGAAAGCCACGGTGCACGGCGTGACCGCGTGTTTTCTGTGGATTGCATCAACACATCAGAGGAAAGAGGCCGCCAGGGAGGGAGCGGGGGTCGTCTGCCGAGCAAGCTGCAGAGGATGAGTTCATCAGGGAAGGAAGACCTACAAAGGAAGGTGCTTCTGCTCAGCTCCCAGCACTCAGAAAAGGCCTGCAGCACAGGGGACCTGCCACTAAAGCTCCAACGTCTCAGCTCATCACCGGGACCTGAGTCAGAGAACCGGCTGCAGCTCAAGTCACTCAAGGTGGGCTTCGAACCCATGACTCAGTCGACAGGAGATCTGTACCAGCACAGCCTAGCCCCTACACTATCCCCTGCTCCGGTCCCAATGCGAAGCCCGCTGCTTTCAGGAGGAAGGCCTGAGGACAATCTGCCTGCGAAGCTGCGTAAGATGAACGCTGATCGCTGAAACCATAACAACAAACTAAGCGACCTCTGGACAAGACAAATAGAAAGAAACTCGCATGAAAACAGACCAAGAGATGTGCTTTGCCTTTGGAGGATGTGAAAGGGGGGAAAGTAATATTGTTTTTTTTTTGTTTTTGTTTTTTTCTTGAGACACAATCTCTACTGGAATTACTGTGATTTTTGTGTTTCATAGCACATGCAGAATTTGTCACACAGGAAACATCACGCTTAACCATCGAAACTCGATCATTCTGCGAGAGTTTGATTGCACGCACGCACTAAATCCATTGTTTGATGTATGCACCTCTGAAATTAATAGTCAACCTTAGTTTTATTGAAATATAAATTACATTAAATTATGATAATAAATGCTGTTTGATTCTCTTTCTTTTGTTTTCATTGTGGTTGTAGCACAAATAAAGCAAGCGTTAAGTTTATGGACTCATTATTACCGGTGCAACAGTTGTGCCAAATGTCAATAAGTAATCCAACCGTGTGGAGCAATCCATTTTAATATGCCATAGTTTACGGCTTTATTTTGTCCCCTTGGCAAACAACTCTTGTGGTGGATTTAAGAGAGCAACGTTAATGAGCAAGTCTGGAGCAGAGGGAGAATTATGAAGTGTCCTTGTTGGAGAATGGTTTCCAAAAAGGAGTCATTCAGGCGAAATGTCTGAAAAACACACCCAAACAAAAAAAAAGCACCTTTAAAATGGTTACAGAGTGTCTCACAATAAAAGCTGGATGTATTTAAAGGTCAGAGTGAAAGAAACAGACAAATAACTATAAAATGTACATGCTCCACAAAGCACAAAACAAAGTGAGATGTTACAACTCGTAAACAAAAATACAAAAATATTCATTTCCACAAAGAAGAATTTAGAGGTGATTGAAAGAGAAGACAGTAGAAGCTCTCATCCCCTCAGGTGGGTCATTTCAGTACCTCTGTAGGCCATGACTACAAAGCCTCTTCTGATGTTTTTGCATCAATCTAGCCCTGAGGGTGATACAGAGTAGTTCATTCATACTGCAGGGATTAGAGGCAATAGAGATCAAATAATCAAAAGAGAAATGTATTCATGCTCTTCTGTCCTAAGTAGGTAAAAGCAAACAGCTACAGTCTTTGCTACGAACAATCGCAGTCGATGTTTGAAGACATGTTATACATTTTACTCAAAGTCAGATTTGGTCAGCTTTAGTATCCATTATCAGAAAAAAAAATACATTTGCTTCACTGTGCAGTCTTTTGTCAGAAGAAACAAAGCTCTGGAGGCACAGGGCCCAAGTGATTCTCCATGTAATCACACCAAACTGCCTGGATTCAAGTCCACAGAAAGTCTCTCCAGCATCTTGGGGTTAGCACGTCGAAATCTGAAGAACATTTACGCCATCATTTCAGCGCTGCATCAGCACAGAAACAGGAGAATCAATGCAAAGGGGAGATTTTTCCTGCTTCAACTGCACTCTTGAGGAGACCCCCCAACCCCCCAGCCCCAATTAGGAATCTGCAGCCTCGACCACCCACTCAGTTTACAAAGAGCACAAACAGCTCAGTGCACTCTGCTCTTCTCATTTAGCTTTGTGTGTTTTTCCAAAAATGAAATACTCATGACCCGTCATTGTTTAAGAACAAAGCATGACATCTATAACAGGGTAATTGACAGAAATAGAGCCATTAAAAAGCAGAGAGCTTCAGGGATGTAGTTGATTAATCTGAGAGGGTTTGTCGTTCAAAATAGTCAGCTACTACAAATATTTTTGGCTCTCTACTGGAAGTGTGTTTGCATGTGGCAGCAAACTGTAAGGCAGGGGCTAATCCTCACCTAAAACTAGATACAGTTGTTGCAAGCTCCAATTTGCACCTTTTTATTCATGCACATACTTTAAAGATGATTTTTCTCCTCCTGTCTTCAATGTCTGTGTCAGTGGTTCTTTGTTCTGAGAGCCTGCTGAGGCTGTATATGCAAATATCCCCCTGTATGAATACGCAAGTATCTATCAAGAGGTTTACGTAACTCCATTTTCACTCATGAGAAATCTGACACATGATTGCCGTAATTATTTACAGTGAACATGACATACATGTAAGCTCTGCAGCAGAATTTCCTAGTGGATTTTCAAAGACTTTCTTAGAGTCAAATGAAAAAAAAAAAGCCCCTGTATTTATAACCTCAAAGTGAGATCAATACACATAGATCAATACAGTACTTTGGTGTAGCCCACAGTAATCATCAAACGACTTGATTTCCAAGATTTCCTCCTGTGGCGTTTAAAGTAAGTGCTGTTATCTTTTGGCTCAAGGTCCAAAGTACACACCCAAGACATGAACTGTACATTTGATTCTGGTGAGTCTCAGTTCAACAGCAAATAAATTATAATTATAATTATTTACCTGACTTTGCTGTAATGATAAAGGCCCCAAACAGAAACAACCTTGTGTGTATTAGCTTCTATTAAAAGGTCCTACAGCCTCTGGTGATAATTATAGTTATACGTTCGTATCATTTAAAAATATTAGCGCTGAGCTTTAATCCATTTCTGGAATATCATCTATTAAATATTCAAGGTGTTTAAATCAGTATTTAACCAATCAGTAATAAATAGCCTTGTCACGCCCACACAAGTGCAACTAAATTACTTCGCTCAGTCCACCTCTTCACGTCAAAGCAAAGTCCCCTTTGCACCTCTGCACTTACTGTCTGTGATCTATCAGTGCTGGTGTTTATCATTCCTTAGCTGCACACTCACCAGTGAAGATGGCAGCTTGACTTTCATCAATTTGCCAGCTGCTGGGGCTTGATGACACAGAAGTCTGTGGCTCTGATGAGCTGTGGCGGAGTCATGCTGAAGCTGTCCCACAAATGTATTTCCCCCAAGATGAGTTCAGGGCTCGGCTAAACGGCTTTGTCAACGTAGAGGTTACACAGAAATCAAAGTAACAAGTAATAAAAGTATTTTGTAACTCACTCAAAGAGCATCTGAAATAGTTTTCAGACACTGGAGTTTCTTTGTTCTCTGAGTCAGACAGCCCCAACATGTCAATCAAAAAGTTAGCTGCCACGCCCAGAAATGTTCTCAACTAGAAAATGAGCTTTTTCTAATGTTATGGATGTATATTTTTAACCAACAACTTAAATTCTGATATTCTGTATGATTTTTGGATTGAAAGCCATGTTTCCAGAGGCTTTCTGTTTGCTGAAATGGTAGCTATAAAAAGTTTTGTCAAGCAACTTTTAAAAAACTGATTGGTTGAATGGAGGCTTATTTTGATGAATTAAGAGAGTCAAAGAGTTTTACTGCTGATTGTTTTTTTGTTACTCACTGCTACAGAACACAGTGTTGTGTAAATTTGGGGTGCCAGGATGTCACTGCAGCAGATTGTGTTCCCTTGATGTTGCTCTCTATACAGATTTTTTTTTTTTCTGCACATACCAAAGTCTGCTGTTGTGTGATTGGTCAACACAACTCCCTATTGACCCTACAGTCCATACTCATAGACTGTATATAGAATGGACTCCATCTGCCTCCTCGCTGGGTGAAACCTCCATGAGAACAGCACCCACTGGTGACGGGCTGCAGTATAGGTCATAGATCCCACCTCCTCCAGCAATCCCTATGGAGCTGTGGAGAAACTTTAGAAATTTATTACACAGAATATAAATTTTTCTTCCCCTGGTTGCGATGTTGACATGTAGTTACTGTAAGACTGGTTTGTGCTCAGGTCGTCTTTTTTCAGTAGAGCTTCATTTTTAAAAGTTATCAGGGGTTCATGTGATTGACACTTTATACAGCCTGTGGGCGTACAAAGACTGCATAGCTCACCCGGGGGATACACTGTTTGAGCCGAGCGTCATCACAGCAACCATAGACATAATATATGTAGATGCCTCAAAGCCTGTCACTGCCTATTGGAGCTCAGGTATCAGCGCGGCCGCCGTCTTGGATGGGTCCCCCATGCGCCTTCAGTGCATTAAGGTAGGTAGGAATGCCCAACCATATTCATAATAACTCTCCAAATCTCTGCCCAATTTTCACACTGTTTGGTTTGTTGCAAACGGCAGGGATGTAGCCATAATACAGGACAATGTCAAACATTAAAAATAACCAAAATTATTTTTCAATCTTATTTGTGAAATGTAATCCTAAGTGATCTGGTGTCAATATTGCGTTGGTTTTTTCAACCTTAGAGTGTGAAAATATGGGCATAGTTGCTCGTTCTCCACTGACCCCGTTTTGTGCTTGAGCGAGCCTGGAGTGGGGATACCCATCCAATATGGCGGTGATGCTGGATTACGCTCCAGCACGTAATGAGGTGTCTACATGTATAATGTCTATGACAGCAACTCTCCCGCTGAATGCATACAACGCTTGTGCGCAAATGGTGGAGTGCGTTCAGTGCTACTGCGCGAGTGAATCGCGAGAAAATCCCAGAAATACCGAGAGCAACTTGGCTTCAAATTTGTATAACGACAGAAGGTGGAGCCAGGTATAGTATATACAGTCTATGTACATATTCCACTACAGACAATCTTCAATGAGAAATATCTCCAAATCAGATCAGGAGCTTCGATTTTCTTGCTGGTGGGCTTTGCTGAATAAGCTTGAATCAGACATCTATAACATGTCGTTTTCGTGATTTAAACTGACCAAGAATATACATTATATTTATATGGAGATAAACTGGCCCGAATATTGTCCCATTGCTTATTTTTCCAAAGGCCCTTCAGCAGTAAAATCCAGACTTTTAACAATGGTCCCCCTGTCGGGTGAATAAATTCATTTAAACTTTTTTAATTGAAGCCATTAACAATACCTATGTGTCAAGTATTAGCCGAGGACAATCCAAATGACCAATCAAGTGCTTTTTAATAATTTCACAGCCTCATCCCACTTGCAAAGACAGAAATTGGCCTCATATATAAGTCGTTGACACCCATCTCCACTGAATTAATGTTATTATTCTCCATACAGTGATGCAGTTATGCAGCAATGACCATTAGTGTGTGACAACGGGGATTATTATTTCCTGTGGAGCCCTGGCAGACTTCTCCCTACAGGGGCAGGCTGATTGGGGCAGCAGAGGGGAGGAGACAGAACAAATGCAATTTAGGTCCTAAGAAATTTTCCCCTGAAAACCCAATTATGTCTCCACGGGGAAGACAGGGTGATAAGGGTCATTTTGTTCTGCTTAATGGAACGACAGGACAGCTGCGTGTAATGATGGGGTCTCTTTTTATTCTCTTGGCTTTCACTCACTGTCCACATCAACGTCACACCACACACACACACTTACACACACAGACAGAGAGCAGCGCACAGGGGAAGGAGTTTGATTAAAAGTCCTTTGAAAGAGTGTGATTAAAAAGTAAAAGACTCCTCAGCGGCTGAAGATGGATTTCAAATAGCGTCTGAGAAAAAGTTCTCCCTTTTTTCTCAAGGCTGCAAAGTGAAGAACAGAAAAGTGGGAAACAAAGGAGAGAGTAGGAAGGGGGGGGGGTTCAGATACTGAAATACGTTTGAATTTCTGCGATCATATTTTGCAAAAATGCACGCCTGCATTTGACAAGTACAATTTCACAGAAGAGGTAGCTGCAGACAAACGATTTGTCAGCGGAGGAAAAATGCTTATCGAGCACAATGTGTCAAGAGGGGGGGGAGCACGGCGGTAAAAGAGCAGAAAGGGACCAAAAAGAAATAAATAGATAAGGATGGAAAAGGGAGTAAATAGATAAATGGAGCAGAGAGAGAAGCCATTACTCATGTTAACAGGTTTGAGAGTCCAGGATTTCATTTATGGCTGTCAGAAAGAGGAGGAAATGTTCAGGGGGGTTTGTGAATGTGAAGCAGTGCATCAGAGAAGAGGGAGAGTCTATTTGATGCTGAAACAGATGGACTGAATCTGGATATGCAGCGATAAACATGCACAAAGTAAGCTGTCAGGCACTTCATTTTTCTCATTTAGTGGTATGGACTTGTATTAATCACTTTGCCTGGAATCCCACTCCAACACTAACCTGAGATTTGTGAGCTAAATGAATGTTTACATGTTGGTTAAATCACACAGAACAGTCAGATATTTTCAGCCACTCTCTTTCTTGACTGTGTGATCATTTATCCTAATGAGATAAATACGATTTTAATAAAGATAAAACACTGTCTGTGATGCATCTTTGCCTCAACTTGTCTCCAAATCGGCTCCACTCCAAATTTGAGCTCCAGAAAAGAAAGCCTCATAAAGATGTAACTGAGTTTATTATGATGTTACAGTGAAACTCTGACCAAGCTTTCGTTGGCGTTTTAATGTTGCATTCCAGTTTAAAGTCGGGATTTCCAAGCTCTGAGTCAGAACTTTCAACTGGAACGACTCCCAAGGTCAGATTTCCGACTTGGAAAGTCAGACGCTCCAACCCCCCAAAGCTGACATTTAAAGATGATGGCTGCCGGTTGTAAACAATAAGTAGAGGCTTCTGTAATAATTCTTTTATTAACACTTTTTACTATTTGTTGTCACTATATGTCAGCCATATAAAATAGTATTGTTAGATGTATATATATATATGGAAATGCTGTCATTGTGTAATTTATGTTTTTCATGTGTGTATGCAAACTACGAAGCAGGCCGTGCTAACAACGGCCAATCGTAGCCTGGCAGCTTCAGCCGGTGTTTTCTTATTTAGGTTTTTTTCAGTTACCTGTCTATGTGGAGAAGGGTTGTAAATAGTAGTCTATGATGCAGTGAATGACCTCTGGATTATGGATACACAAATCAGTTAATGAGCCTTAATTGGCATACGTTAACCTAGTATTGGTGATGGTTTGTGCCAATGGCCTTTGGCAATAGGCAACCCAATCCTCTAAAGATAATTGAGAGGTTGTTGTTGTTGTTGTTGTTTTGGCGGTAGAAAACACGAACCCTACTTTTTTCTGACTTTGTAACTGAAACGATAAGAACTCGAGTGTGACGTCACTCCCAACTCTGATTTCCAAGGTAAATGGAACGCACCATAAGAATGCATCCAATTTTTATTTCATACAGATACGCACAAAACATCCTGTTGGATCTGAGGGTATCGCATAAGTTGTTTTTCAGGCATTTGTTTCTCTGTATAGGGGATGGTCTCTCTTGTGCAGCTTGCCTTGATTAACATCTTCTGCTTTTGTGGACAACATGAAAGAACAGCTGTGTAGATATTACATGTGATCTCGCTGTCTATCTTTAGTGAGGTGAAATTTGCATAACCTTTCCATTTTGAGACTTTTGGATGATTAACATTGCAAAACTATTCCCATTGATAATATGAAATTGATTTCTGCTATGTGCCCCAGTCTCATTATATTAACATGCAGGTAACATTTGAACAAGAGGAAGTACCGACATGAGAGGCAGCATAGCCTCTGAAGCTCAGGGGTGTGCCACTGAATACAAATGAGACTCTGTTTCTTTCTCATTTTCAACCATTACTCCTCAGTGATTCCTTCCCTAGTTCATCAGACCAAATTCTCCAAAAAAGTGCTTCAGTCTGGATGCAAGTAGTGAGATGATAATGCATTCCTGTGGCTCTGAGGGTCTCTTGTTTGTGTCTTTGTGATGAACAGAGCTCACACTTATTGATTCCTTGTGAGGGCACAAGAGGTCAAATTGCTCTGGACTGCTCTCCAAGCTGTGGATGAACCTCCATCGCCCACTCGCCTCCTGACACTGGCTGTCCCCACAGGACCCAGTGATTAACCAGCCTCTGAGCAGCGCGTTGCATCGGAGATCGCAGGTCTTGCTGTGGTGATGAGGCAGGTATTGATTTGTGCCTCAATCTTTAGCCTGGTTACGTTAGCCGAGGAACAAGAGAGACGTCCCCAGAGGAGGCTTGGTCTACTCTTCTTGTAAGATGAACCTTTCATTCTAGCTCTTCAGCCCAGGTACAGGCGCTTGCTTGAAACGACATATATTTACACATTCCTCACGTACATCCCACGGGCAAGTATTATGGTAATGTATGCATGGAAAAAAAAATCAATGCAGTCAGCCATTCATTATTCTCAAAGCATGTCAGCGGTGGTTGTCTCTAATGTAAAGCCGACACGTTTGTATTTAAATGCTACACCGAAAGATGAGCGCTGATGCTATTTGCTTTCTTCCTGAGTCCCCTAGGCTTCTTCTGCGTGGATAAGAAGAAAAAAACTCCCAAAGTAAGGGATAAAATGTTTAATATTTGCAGTTCAGCAACAAAACTCATCCTTATCTACACATACATTCACTCACACACTCACACGCATAGTTACATCTGCAATGCTGCAAAATAAAAGCGGGGAATCCACATACACATACGCTAAAGCTGCATGTATGTGGGTCCTTAGTGCTGCAGGGCAAAGAAGTTCCCCTGTTGCCGTGGTGACAAGACTTGAAAGAAGTGGCTTGCTTTGATTGACAGCTGCTGCATCTCTTCTTGTTTTGTTGTTGTTATCGTGTGTGTGTGTGTGTCTAATTGTGTAACTCAGGTAGGTTGTCCAGTCAAGCTCATTTCCCTTTTAGAAAAGCACAAATTGCCTGATTATTCATTCACTCACTCACTCACTCACAGTTGGTGCTACTCGGAGAAAATGAACAGCTCTGCTTTAAAACATCCCTGACCAACCAACTGACAGGAAAAGACTGGAGATAAGAGTGATGTCTGCTGTCATCACGTCTGCTGCTTTTTAAACTCCATCTCTCAGGAGCTGATATTAAACTGTCAGCTGAAGGTTTGAGTCAATGAGACAGCTTCTTAATGAGCCCTGTTTTATAATGAAGTATTCATGTTTGAGGTATTTTTAACCTGCACTGACACAGGTGTCAGGGTCATTACAGCAGAGGCTGATGACTCCTCAGACAGTGGCTGACTGGAGAAAACTGAAGAACAAAGATGTCACTGAGGTCAGCCCGGTGTCCCTGCGTCAGTGCAGCAAATTCAGGGTCTTGCAAGGCCAGAGTAAAAATATCTGAATAACTAGCTTGTCAATAGGCGAAAGGGTAAGCATCATATTTAGAGATTTCCTTTAGTTTTATGAAAGGACTGCAGAACTTATTGCTACCATCTGGCTCAGGGATCAGGACAGTTGGTCTAAGTCTCCACAAACTCCTCTGTTACTCCCCACATGTCCCTTGACTCCACAAAAACTGCCCTCTTACCCGTCTTTAATTAATCAGTCTGGAGCACACTCCAGTCACACCCACTCCACTGAAGCCCTGATGTCATTGTGTATGTAGCCTCCGTTCCCACACCTGATGTTCACTCCCTCCCTCTGTCGCTTGGCTTTGAAATGCAAAACCTGTACCCTGTCTGCCAGCCTGACTGACCCACTAAACACCGGTTGCACAGCTTGCTCCTAATCTCCATCACACAGTCAGCTTATGAAACGACCCCTTGCTCACGAGATGAGAACACACACACTGTTTGAACATCTGCCTGCATATCAAGCTGCCAAATTGCCTGTGAAAGGAGTCCCTCACATTTTCATACGT
This sequence comes from Xyrichtys novacula, assembly GCA_962446985.1. NCBI lineage: Eukaryota > Metazoa > Chordata > Actinopteri > Labriformes > Labridae > Xyrichtys > Xyrichtys novacula. The sequence continues at coordinate 19,775,508 of OY660879.1, read as the reverse complement.
TTCTCACCAGCAGGTAAATTACACCTCAGGCTCAGGAGTGGTGAAGAGGAACAGCTCCAGTTAGATGTAACTGTAGCATGTGTCTGTGTTTTTGTGCAGGCTAAGTTCTGGCCTAAATCTCAGACCTTAACAGCTAAAATACAAGGACTGTATATGTTAAAATGGTAAAATGCCTCTTAGAGCTTTGTACTCATTTAAATCTCTTTATAATAACAATACTGAAATAAACTGATCTGATTGTATTTGTACTGCTTTAAACCACTGTGTTTACACCATTGTGTTTTGTATTTGTGTGGGTCTTTATTTAGCTTTTGGAATAAATAACTCCTTCATTTTGGGAAATGTCCATGATTTAGGGTTGGGTATGAAGTATGGAGTACAGGGAGCTAGGGAAACTTATGTGCATCTAAAACATGTACATGAAAGAATTCACAAATTTTTATTAATTCAACTCCCATAAGAACAGACAATGCACATAAAGTAGTATTTTGTCATTTTTAGGGTGACCCTGCACAAAACTGCCAGAGAGAATTGCTCTGAAATTGGGATTCTGGGTGGCAGGAGTTGATTTACACACTAAATCACACCAGAACTGAAACTGCCTTTATTTATTTGTTTCACTATTACCTTCAGTAGATTGTGTCTTTTACTCAAATAAGATATCCATGTGTGCAGGGATATTCTAGCAGTTTCTTCTGTGCATCACATGACTGTATCCATCATAACATTTTTTGTCCAGGCTGTAAACCAACATTAATCCCTAATTAAATTGTATTTCTGCATGTAATCCTTTAAGCAAATTAAAAACTCATTCAAGTGTTGAACATCTTTTCTACCCCACATCATGCAATAAAAGACAATAGTGCAATTTGTCAGCAATCAATAATAATGCGGCGGCAGCAGCAGCTGTGTTTGAATTATTGCTCCTGTAAGACAAAGTAGTTTGTATGGTATCAGTGTTGGTATCCAGCTGTATTTGGAGTAGGTGGGAGAGAGTTTATGAGTCTGACAGCTCAGTGATTTAAGCTGTTTGGTGGCTGCAAAATTTAATAACATAAAAGACCATTTGTGAGATTGAATGCAAGCATACTTTGCTGGGGTAGATGATTGAGATGCAAAGGAAATGTGTATTTTATTCTGAATAATTTCAAATTTCCTTCTTGATATTTTCGTTTACGTTTGTTTACTGATGTGAACTGAACACTTGAGTTGAGAAATGAAGTTAGTCCTCTAAATTCATAACAGCAGCAGAATGCTGCATCAAAACAAACTTAGCTCCAGATAAAAATGTCTTCTTTTGGCTGCAGACTTGTCTCAGACTAATAACTAAATAATAAGGTTGGTGATCATTTCTGCTGGAGGAAAATCTGTTCACTCTCACAGCTCAGCTCTGTGCTGCACAGTACGCTTGCCAACTACAAATGTGTGACTCTCCACTGATTCAACAAACCAAACAATGTGTTTTGGACTCAGAGAGGCTTTGACAGGATGCAGGCCATATGCTGCAGTCTTTGGATATGGACTCCAAAGTATCTCAAAATAAAACCAGGGAAAACTAAGTTAAGTTTCAAAAATGAAGCCCTGGGACCACAACGGGCTGATACACCGGTAGAAAAGTGTGTAGGAGCACCATGGCAGAGCAAAAATAACAGATTGGTGGGTTGCGTATCTGTGACCAAAATAGCATGACAACTGCAGTTGCAAGATGGACCATCATTATTGCACCTATTTTTGATTCTATTGTTCTGACAGGTTTTTCATTTTGAGCACAAACCAGAGGTGGTTAGCCCCGTAAGGATGAGCTTAGTGACGCTGTTACCACCCAAATGACAGCCGGAGAGTAGAGAGGATATGGATGCATGAAAATTTGAGTACTGCCATCAACTCGTCTAAGAGCTGCTGTTAGACTAAGCACAGGTCCAGGCCAGATTTATCTAAAATAGGTATTCATATTGTAAAAATATATTCAATTTCCAACCCAAATAATGTCCCATCTTCTTCACAAGTTGTTCGCACAGAGCTAGGTCTAAAACTTTCTCAGGATAAGGATGGCAGAGGAGAAGGGCTTAATGTGCTTGCAGGTCTGCCAGTAAGGAGTTGCAGTAGTCAATGCATAATACAAGAGCCTGAACCAGGAGCTGTGTTGCATAATCTGACCAGTAAGGTCTGATCCTACTGATGTCCTACTGGGAAAATCACCATGAATTTTAAAGGTTAGCTGGTTAGCCGAGTTTTTTTCTATCAGCAAGACGTCATGAGAGCCGACTGAAATGATTGCATCATGCAGTGGGTACGACAAGAATAAGAGCTGGGTGTCAACTGCATAGCTTTGACATGAGAAAACATGAGTGTGAATAAGTACACCAAGTGAACTGTTGAGAAGAGGAAAGGACCAATCACCGACCCTTGAGGCACCCTTTCTGAAAAGCCATGTGGTTTCGACACTTCTCCCCTCCCTGATACTCTAAAAGATTTTCCTTTAGAACCATGAAGAGCAGATCCTGAGATAACAAGCTCAGAGAGTGTGGAGATGGTTCACGTTGTGAAAGGCAGCAGACTGATCCAGTAGATCTGTGGTCTGACCAGGACCTTGAACCAATTGCAGTTTTTCTTTTAAAGACACAAGTGCAGTTTCAGTAGAGTGGTCCCTCTTAAAGCCAGACTGATTGACTGATGTAAATCCAGCCTATAAGGAACATGGGACCCAACAATCAGCTGTTTGTTTGCAGGCAAGTATAAATCTCAGGCTCTGAAATCATTTAGCTTTTTTAAGAAAGACATTTTTATTGCTCCATATGAAGACCAGTCTATAAAAACCTGATCCTATTTTGAGACTAGGGACATTTTGTCCCTTTAACAACCATCATAGACTCCCAGGACTATAAAAACATGTAAAAATCTAAAAAAAGTTGTTCACTGAATTTAGATTGCTGCTCTAAGCCTGAATACCACATAAAAACACAGCAAGGAGAGCAGACATACATACTGTATGTACAGTCTGTGTGTTGTTGTCAATCTGTGTTGAATCTTTCCTCTCACAAAGAGTTTAGGGCACACCTGACATCGCTGACAAAGCATGTCAGCAACACGTCAGTTAAATGTGTCAGCCAGCTTGGTGACACAGCATGATGTCAGATACTCTCTAATTATCTTCCTCTCACACAGAGTGGCATTCTGTCACTGATATTGTAGTGTATCATGGAAAACTCTAGAGAAGGAGGGAAGAGATACAGCACATCACACCTCCTATTGTTTTCTCTGTATGTGCATCTTTTTTTATGTTTGCCCCCTGACTGCAGAGAACAGACTCCTACAGCAGAAACTGCAGCTTGAAAGCTTCAAAAATGATCCAAATTACACACTTATAAAAACCTTTTGATATTCAGATTTCAGGTCAGATTGCCATTTGGTATTTGCATGTACTATACTTCAATAACGAGGTCTGAAATGATCCCTTCAAAAATGTAACAATATCAAAGCAAAGTTAATGATGGAGAAAAACTAATGCTATTCTAATATGGCAAATTATAACATCTTAAAAGAGAACAGCATTACATAGCAAAGTGTAAATCACTAGGGTTACATAATGGAGCATAACACAACATGAGAAAACATAGCATAACCATAAATTATTTATTAACCATAAAAAGTGTAACACAAAATAGCCGAACATCAGTATGTGTAACAGAATAAAGCACAACACAGCAGTATCATACTGGAGTCAGTTGCTGATATGCAGAGGTACTGGCAGCTTTGCCAGCCAACAAAATCTCCCTACATGCACTGTAAAAAGCTCTCAACCTTCTCGTCCATCAGCTCATTGAAGGCATTTGTGTATTTCTCCCTGAAAAGAAGCTCCCAGGTACCTCACTCAACACAGCTGCAGCCCACAGCTGAGCATCTTGACTGTGTGCTACACCTTCAGCCAACTGGTTTGCACAGAAACATGCTTTAGGCTTTTGAACACCATCCTGACAGCTGAATGTTATAGGAGGTTACATACTGTTCAGCTCTACCCAATAAAAGTTTGAACAAAAAAGGCATGTTTGAGTAGGTTCTCTAAAAAATCTGTTACTCTATACTTCTTTATTCTTATGTAACCTGACATAACAAAGTATGTGGCATTATGTACCATAACAAAGTGTGGTATGACATAATGTAGCTTGACCTAAAGCAGCATCCCATAATAAGCCTGACCTAATGCAGTATGACATGATGCACTTTTCCATACTGCGGCATTATTGTAGCATATTAAAGCGTAATTTAGTGTAGCATAATGCATTGCGTTGTAACACATTGTAGCGTAATAAAAGTACTAAAAATAATTAACTTTATTCATGTAGCTTTTTTCAAGACAGGGTTACAAAGTGCTTTACGAATTAAAACAAAATAGAGAGAGAAGAGACACATAATGCATCGAAGCATAACTAATTTCAGTGTAACTTCTTGTAAGGTAATGTATAATAGTGTAACGCAAAGTAGTGTAACGTTTTTGAATAGCCTTTCATAGTGTCTAATATACTCAGCGTAACACAACATAGGATATAATGTAGCTCAGGATGACTTTGTGTAGTATTGTTACTTTTTTTATGTGGGACATGCTTATTAAAGTATTTGACACAAATTGTGCTCAAACTTTTTCATTATTTATCAAAGAGGCCCTTTTAATCTTTTTGATCCTGCAGGTTTTTTTTAAAGATGCAGCGATTCACTTTGTCATCAGAGGTGGTTTTCATCAAGTCAAATAAGAAGACCAAAGCTGTTAAAGTACTTTCTGATTCAAGCTTTTTTGCTATCTTAAGAAAAACACACCTAGAGAGAATGGAGGAAAGAGTGCATGCCAAACTTCTTTTATCTTTCTCGAGCCATTTTCTGAACTGCTGTTTCAAAAAGACGCTACTGTGAAAACCCTCAGAAAAATAGTGATGGAGTTTGTGCTCTGAGGAAAGTGGTCTTGTGATTATTTTTGGTGTTTGACACAGACAAGAAAACATTTGCTGTCTGACAGACAAACAGATGGCTCTCCAGACGACTCATCTTTCTCTGCCAGACATGGTTGACGTTTATCAGCAGGGACACTGGTTCACACACACACACTAAAACACACACTCCTTTCCTGATATCTAATGAGCTCCTGGAAGACTAGGTATTCAGAGTCTCTGAAACTTAATAAATGTTGTTACTTTTGATGCTTTTGTTGGACAAAGAAGCTGGTTATAGAGGTAATATCATCAGACGACAGCTTTGTGAGTGTTTGAGTGAGAATACTGAGCCACAGTACGTTGTGAGAACTCTAATACTCAAGTTTTTTATGTCCTCTCTCACATGAGTGTTCCTGTTGAAATAATGGACATATCACGGACAATGATGTGGCAAAAGAATGTGTCAATGATCTCTGTTGTAGCTGTCCAATGAAGTTTCTCTTTGTCTGCTCATTGATGGAGCAAGTTATGACTTGAGCTGGGGTTGACAGCCATACTCATTAAACCATTAAGGGACCACGTCCATGGTGCGCAAACATTGTGAGGAAAGATTGTCTCATCTGTATTAATGTGCTGCTCCCTCGGAAGCTGGAGAGCCTTTGGAATAGATTTAGGCATATTAGTGTTAATCTTTGCCTCTGATGAGTTGACAGACTCTAATTCATGGCCAGTAATTAATACAGAATAAATATGACTGCTGTCAGCTTGCTTTTGCAGAGGTTAATTGTTGCTGGTTTTTTGGTTCACTGCAGTTTTTGTAACAGCCCAGTGACTGGCTGGGCAGAAATGCGAACTGGATATAAAGAAAGAGTCCAGGGGAGGCACATTTACTTAATAAAGACCTGAAAAACATCTTAAATGTAAACCAACTTTTTGCAGTTAAAGTTCTGTTTTCTTAAGGTGTTTTATCAGAATAAATAAATTTCACTATCTCTGTTTTATGCCTGATATAAGTCCCCTCTGCTTTGATAATTAATGAACTACTTTTTAACAAACTTCGTTTTAATCTCCAAAAAAAATGCATCACTTCAGCGTCACATCTGAGGTGTACTGTGGAGACAGAAGCATAAACTCCAGTGGTCTCTCAGAATAACTAGAATATATATTGTTTAAATGTTTATATTCTTAATTAATTATGCTGGCTTATCACAGGGCTATCACAAAATACTATCAGCTTTTTGAATAAATGCTGAACCTTAACATTATCAGATTAGATTAGTTTAGATTTGATTAGATTAGATAAGATTAGATTAGATGATCATCAATAAATCTGCCTAAGTATTTACTAGGGCTGCAACTAACAACTATTTTAATAGTTGACTAGTCACCGACTATTGAAAGGATTTGTCAACTAATCGTACAATTGTGATTTTTTTTCTTAAATTTAACATGAGGTTGCTAGCTAGGCTAAAGTGCCCCCAATTTTGGAGGTTTTTACGCATACTCATAGCTGCTGTATGGGACAGCGGAGATGTTATTGTGCATGTGTGACTCTAGGCAGAGGTCGTAATGAAGTAAGATGCCTCACACCACTGGAAAAAAGAACGTCTGGTGACAATGGTCGACAATGGAATTCATTGTTGACTTTTTTCATTATTGATTTTTGTCGACAACATTGACTAATCGTTGCACCCCCAAGTTTTCACACTGAAATATAAACATGAATGATGGCTCACACATTTGCATTAGTGATTTAAATTCGGAGTTAAAAGGCTTTAAGGTGAACTACTTCTTCATCTGAGGTGTATTTTGTGGTGAATTTTAAAGATGGATGGTTTCAGGATGTTGTTTCAGGACCATAGACAGCTTTTCAGACACTCATGCTACCTTTAGGTTCAGTGAGTACTCTCCAGAGGATTGTCTGAGCTGATTGGAGAGCGTGTATCGCAGGTTTAAGGGCCTGGAGATGAGACAGAGAGAGATAAAGTTTCTGTTCTATCACAGGACACACCGCTGTGAATATCTTCCACTCATTAATGAATAAAGTCTCTTTTTCTGTCACTCTATCGATGATTAATTTTTGTCCCAAGGGAGACAAATAATCACCAGTCTAATTTGTTTCAATCAGGTGGATTTATCAGGACAAAGGCAACTTTGAGTGAATCTATTAAGCAAAGTAACACTCAGATTACAAGCTGTGCCTCTGTTTGTGTTCTTCTATTCACTGTACAAGCTGGAACCTGATTAAAGTAAACAAACTCTTCATTTGTTGCTGCCTTTCAAGGAATGTAATTTGGCAGGAGGTTTCCGGTGGGAGCACCAGCCAAAGGCAGAGTGTGAGTTGCTGACAAGGCGTCTTGTTGCAGAGCCGAGTCGGCTGCCAAATGATCCTGTCAGGTCTATGTGAAGAGAGGCTAAACCACAGGTCTGCTGCGTTTAGCCCTGTCAAAGGCAGTTAGCACTCTGTGAGCAGACACCTTCCCCTGGTGCTAACAATTTCAGCCAGTGTTTGTTTGTAGCTTCACAAGTGGAAGCTGCTGGAGGCGAGCATGTAAAGACCAATTAAGTTTAATGGTAAATGGACTGTATTTGCATAGCACTGTCTCGGAGCGCTTTTTCATTATATGTCCCATTCTCAGCACATTTATACAGACTGACTTTACTGATATGTAAAGTGCCCATCAATTCTATTCACACACTGCTGCCACAGACACCGGGGGTAGGTTAGGGATGAAGGTCTTGCTCAAGGACACTTCAGCATGTGAGCTGCAGAGACTGGGATCAGAATCTCTGAATGAGAGAAAACTGACTCTTCCACTGAGCCACAGCTGCTGTTGTGTTGTATTTATGGGTGTGTGTGTGTTTTCATCTGTGAATATCCAAGAGTTGTTTAATTAAACTTCCTTTGTTGTTATGTAGATTTAAACTTCCTGCCCTCTTTTACTCACCAGAGAACAAAAGGATGCACCTCCCTCCTTTATGCTAAAGAGTAAACTTCACATATTCAGAGGCGAAACATTAATCAAAGTTGGTGGATGCAAATGAGGGAGTTTGAGCATTCAAGTGAACAATTAACAGTCTATAGGGAGAAAAAATAAGACTGCGAGATCTGCACGTATAAAATACAGCAGGATTTAGGACACAAACGCATGTAGCTGGTGGTGGAAGAACTTGGGTCCACACAATGCATAACTCTGTACTGATTTGCTAATTATAAGGTCAAAGATTGGACCTTAACTTTTGTTAATGACCAAAAGTGGAAGATCATTGGTACTGCAACTTTGACTGCACTTGTAAAGAGTGTAAAAATTTGTTTATAGGTCATTTCAGGGCAAAAACTGTTCTCATGAATTCTCAAAGGGAGGGATATTTGACTTAAATTTGGGGCGGCAGTAGCTCAGGAGGCAGAGCGGTCGTCCAATAACCAGAGGGTTGGTGGTTCAATTCTCCCCTATCCCTGGTCCGTCTGTTGTGTCCTTGGGCAAGACACTTAACCCACCTTGCTCCCAGTGTGTGTCCTCCACTGATGTATGATTGTGAATGTTGTGTGGTGGTGGTCAGAGAGGCTGTAGGCACAAAATGGCAGCCATGTTTCCGTCAGTCTGCTCCAGGGCAGCTGTGACTACTAAGGTAGTTTACCACCACCAAGGTGTGACTGTGTGAGTGAATGAATGATGTATCTAATGTAAAGCACTTTGAGGGTCTCTGATAAAGCGCTATATGAAATCTGATGCATTATTATTATCAAATCTGATTCAAGGCTAATCTGATTGCCTCTTTATGCCTCTACTTAGTATTTCACAATAAATCATTAAGAGGAATAGTTTTTTTATTCCATTTAATTTAACGACTGTGTTAAAAGGATTTAACAGTGAGATAGAAAAATACTGCAAGATCGTCTGCAGGCAAGCCAGCCATCACCTGCTGCTCAGACAGGATGTGAAAAAGTTTGTTTTAGTTTTCTGAGGCAGAATTTGCTGCAAAGTCTCTCTGTCTCTACTTGTTTGGGATTGTTGGATGGTTTTCATTTGCATTATTTCCAAAGCTTCAGCCTGTTTTTACAAATGGCAATCTGTTGCAGCATGTTTAGCTTGTTACTGGCATTAAATTCAGTAGATACAGTGCTCACTCTGTATTCGCTCCTCCTCAAACAGCAGGTTAGTTGAGAGTTAGTTTACATTATTTTTTCTTTGAATTAATCACAAGTTCAAGTTGTCTTGACTAATTGATAACCATATTAATCAAATATATTTTACCAGAATTTGCAATATCCCATGTAAAAAATACTTGGATAATTGACTCCTTAATCATTGGTGCCAGTAAGCCTGCAAATGTGACTTGTTGTTATGGCAACAGCTTTGAGAGACTCAGTAGTCTAATAGCCCACATAATAAATGATCTACTTCAAAAATGTGTAAACAGAGCACTAGTGTGCCAACAGAAGCAGATCACTTTCTCCAGCCGGCTCTGCTGACCTTATTTTACATTAGAGAGATCAAACGTTCAAGACTATGTGAGTCACAGACACAGGCATTTATGTCTGCTGTCTGAGCTCAAAAAAGACATACATCTCAACATACATACATCTCCTCTTCTGATGCCAAGTTCATGTGTTTGTTCTCAAAAAAGGCCTCAGAGAAAGAGGAGAAAGTCAGAGTTCAAGCCCTTCAGGTAGAGGAGATAAACCGCTGTGATATTTCTAACACTTGTCATATTTGTGCAGATTCTCTCTCGGCATGAAGTCTTTGGTGTGTTGTCAGATTTTACATCAAACAGCGTTACAACTTGTGATTGTGGCGCCGCCTTCAACAACCCTGCTGGAAATCCATGTGAAGAACAAAACCAATCCAACAAAGCCTGTCAACAATAAAAAGTAACAATAAAAGAGGGGTTCTGGTTTTAGCTCAGAGACAAAACAAAGTCTGTGCCACATCGACCTCATGGGGTCCCTTAAATCCCTTTCCCTCACATTTATTGTTTTTACCAGATGTATGAAAACAAACAAAGAGAAAAGAGTCACTCATCAAAGGATGTGAACCATCACTGTTTCTCTGTTTAGTCATACCTCCATGATAAGACAACATTTTACTCTCCCTGTTGTTGAGAGGTGACCCAAATGACCCAGATACCAGATCTGATTGGTGCTGTTTTATCGGTGCTGTGCTCTGCTCTCTAAGGAAAGCCACAGCCGTTTACAAGACCAGATCCTGAAGGGGAGCAGAGTAGCTGAGAAGTATCAAACACACACACACACACATATATTTACTGTATACACAGTCAGCGAGTGTCTGGTGGGCCACCATCGATCTTCAAAGAAACCCTGTGCTTGTGTCTTAAATACTGAAAGAGTTTACCCGAAAACAAAAGGTGGGCTTCATCCTCCAAGTTTCTCTGAGTTTCAGATTCCATCCAAAAGTTTCTTGGAGTCTCTGTTCCTGAGTTTGGATCTATAGTTCTCGGCCCTGCAGCAGTGGCTGTTTAGAAAGTCTTCTGGAGGCAGTTTTGTCAGAATCTACACCTTTGTTTTTGCATAGTTTTCCAGGAAAGAAGGCACTAATTGGTCCTTTTGGTTTGTATTTTGTGCTTTCTTTTCCCTGCCAGTGTTATGATGGGACTAACTCTAACTTAAATGGTGTGTTATTGAGCTATGGTGCAGTTTAAGTCCAAACAAAGCGCTTCTAATTGACAGGCCTGACAGCTTTTGGTCTGTCAAAGATTTTCGTACCCTACATTGGCGGGTTCCTCTCTTTGTCTTATTGTTCTTTACACTTTCTTTGTTTGCATAAAAATGGATTTGCAGTTTGTAGATGATTTATGCAGAAAAAAACAGTAGGAAAAATTACATTTCTTGGCTGTCCTTCCTAACGATCTAACCAGAACTGGCTCACACTCACATGCTAATCACATGCATGCACACCGTAAACACACACACGCACAATCCTGTTTATTTCTGCCTGTCATACAGAAGATCCCTGGACAATATTTCAAATGAAGCCTGACAAGCAAACAGCAAACAAAGCAGCTAAATAAGCCAGGATATAAATAAATCCCTCACATCTGCACCAATCATTCATTTCCTGTCTACAAGGGACAGACACTAATGGACAGAGTAAATGCAGCCAGTTATCCTTGACGTGACTGTGTGGGAGTCACTAATGCCCAGTCCTCTGCTTACTGTCTGCCTGTCACACCCCTAAATCTGCAGACTACCTTCAAGACACTCTCCCAGTCTGCTCCAAGCTGCCACAGACTGACCTGGCTGCTAGTAATAACAGGAAATCTGCCACCTCTCTAAACCCTGCAGACTGTTGGTGAAGTAGAAGTGATAAAGAGTGATAGAAAGGACAACAACAGGATGAGGCAGACAAGAAAAACAACTTAAACCTTTGTACTGTAATTGTCAATACCTGTATATTACAACAGCCCTTTTTTTGATTGACTCATCAGGGCTCCCCCACAAACAAGAGGCTATTGGAGGGGAGTGGCTAAGAAATCCAGGCAAAGCTAAAAAGATGTTTTGTGGCTAGTACTATGGCTGGGACCCTATATGTACTGTTGATGAAGTTAGGTGCTGTTCTGAGCATTATTTGTGGCTATAGAGCGGCTTTTTGTTGAGGTTTGCGCATGGAGACGTAGATCGTTGTGTATTGCTATTTTGTGGTAGTGACTAAAGTTCGTATAACTAGAGAAGCAAGCAGTCTGCAAAATTCATCTCTCCAGGGGGTGCCTAATTCTGTGTTACAGTGTGTTTGACCATAACTTAAATTTACCCAGGAATATCCCTTTAATATGCTATCATGGACAATACATACTGCGCACCCCATAGTTTATACTGAGCTACTTTTAAAGGCTTTTGAAATAATTTCTCCATACTCAGTAGATGATCAATATGAGATCAGTCAACCTCATTCAACCCTTCATTAATCCATCCATATGTTGCGTCTGACTACTCTGGACATGATGGATAATCATGTCTTTTGTGCTCATTGCTGATCTTACCGGGCGCAGCATATTTGATTTACAATCCAACCACCCAAGATTACTGGCAGGTATATTTATAACAGACTGTCCATCCCAGAGGCCGCTGCAGGATGACAGCCATACAAATAAGTATAATAGCATGGTGGAAAAGTCTGGCCACCCTTAACCTCCCTGACAGCTCTTATCCAAGCATCCTCTGCTTCTCTGAGCATCACACTCCCACAGAGCCATCAGCTGTCAACACTCCCACTAGAAACCGCTTTGTGATGTGTGTGTGGACACTTTAAAGCAATCTGCCCCCTGACGACTGTAACAGCCAACAATAAGCACAACCACCTTCAGAGGCATGAGCTAGCTTTCCTATCAGGAGAACAACTCTGGTGAAAAGTGATGTCTTTGTCCCACACATGAGCACAAACAGACACACAGCTGCGAGGTTGAAGTACATTATTAGCGAGGATGAACACATTTTAACATTTACCGACTTTGACATTTCTGCTGGGTCTGTGGTGGTGTTGGTGGATGTGGTCCTCCTCCTTCTCCTTCATGTAATGCTGAGTGCAATCTATGCCCTGTCGAGCGACCGGCCTGCAATGCCCCGACCTCCACAGGCCAACACTTGGCTCTACATCCTCTTGTTCTTCACAGTTTGCCCTTTTCCACTCCACTTCTCCATTGAATTGGACCATAACACAATGTCTAACTGCCGTACAGTCTCTGTGATGTGGGGAGGAAACCACAACTGCTTTTTCAAGGTCTGCCTACATCCTCCAGTCCTGTGCAGTGAAGAGCAGCCCAGTTTGCTTCTGTTGGTCTTTCTCCTTCCTTGACAAAATAGATGATGATCCTTGTCAACCCTGGCAGATGTTGATGATGCTGCAGATGGTCTTAGCAACCACCAATAGCGATTGTCAGCAAGAACTCTTGGGAAGCAGTTCAGGAAGTGTTCAAGAGTGCCAGTGCTTTCAGAGAGGGGGCAGGCTGGTTGCTCGGAGGTCCTGTTAGTTCTGTTAGATGGACTAGGAAGAACATCATAAACTACATGGATGAGGAACTTGTGTGGATCCATCTTCCAGGGATCATTTCATATGATCTTTTGCTTCATCACCTGCTCCCATTTGGTCCAGACCCCTTACTGCCTCATCACCTCTCCTCCTCCTCCTCAACAGCTGTCCTGAGCTCCTCTTGGACCAACTTACATCGCTCCTTTCCTTGTACTTTGTCAAACAGGGACGGCAGACCTTTTTCATCCTCTCAGAATACTTTCAGCACATGTTTGCAAATTAAATTAAATTACCCTCTTAAACTGTAAAAATCATCCTCAAACTGCAATTTATCCAAGATAATTTGTCACCATGCATTTGTCCTCCTACTATTATTCCAGCCTGTGTCATGATTTCAGTTTTTTAACAGAGAAAGTAGTCCACCAAGGTTTCTATGGGTACTGGCTGAAAAGGTTCCACTTTAACACAATCACTGACCTTACAAAACAGGAAATCAGTTCAGCTAATATCCCCCCTGCCACAACACTGACTCTAATCTCTCCTCCAGCTGCAGGTGATACTGCAAATAAAGGTAACCCACACAGCAGTGAGCCCTGGCAGAAAATCCCTCATCACTAACCCCTGGCTAAAGTGAGAGCCCAGAAAATGAGCTATAAGCTCCAGGAGACATGTTGTTTTTTACACCAAGAGTACATGTTGACACAGGTTATGGAGACTGATATTAATGCTGTCATTGGTACTGCAACCCTGGTTTGGAAAGGCGACAAGGTTTAAATGTAGATGCAACTCTGCATTTTCTAAGAAGAACTTTAGATTTATTTACGTCTTTGCCACTCTCAAACTATTATCGTGTTTTACTTTATTTTGATTATTAAAATGAAAGTTTCCTGGTGTTTTCTAAGGTTTGGCAGCACATTTTGATCCTCACGGCAACAGGTGGTAATACATCTTTTCTTTCCCAATAACAAAAGCTTGTTTTCTGCCTTGACATCTTTTTTTTGTGTTATTCTTTCGTTTTTTGGAAAGACTAGAAGATGTTATTGCGTCAAGCTTTAGATTTAAGTCCTCCTCAAAGTGACTCAGGGGCCACTAGTGAGACATCTTTTAATTCACAGCTCCTAGTGACACAAAAAAAGTAAACAGAAAGACCAGTCTGGTATCTCCCCAGTGATCCTAATGTGCCATCGTGTATGCCTGCATGTGGACGTGTTTTTGTGCATTTTGTGTATACAGCAGTGTCCAGGGGAATGTTGGATTTGTGTTATTGGGACTCTTGAAGTTCCTGTCCATGTATCTGACCATGTAACACTCAGCAGGGTGTCAGGACTCACAGGTTTGTTAAGTAGTGTGAAGGATGTGACAGCCGACGGTGAGAGAGATGAGACACAGAAATAGAAGCTTAAGGATGTCAGCCCATCTACAAAGACTGAAAATAGGCTGTTTTTTCCAGATTTGGCAACACAAAACAGACATTAAAAAGAAGCAAAAGGTCAGCTCAGCACATTTCAGCCTGTCAGCACAGCCCCTAGTGATCGCTGGTCATGATATTAAGAGCATGCCAAGTTGTTCAGAGGTCTCTAAACAGGCCAGTGTGCCCTCAGGCTTAGCAGGTCTAAAAGGTTTTCCTTAGAGGTACGGGCATATTTAGGATTCAGCCCTACAGCCATCTGAACAACCCGGCTGAAGTGGTGATGAAGCTTTGCTTTAAGGCATATTAAGGCCTTGACTGGACAAAAACTGCCCCATTAAAAACATCAAAATCCTTTTTGTGCATTTAAAAGAAAAATAGCTTTCACATGACGACACTGTGTGCACATAGATTCACAAAAAAAAACACCTAAAAATCCATGTCAGGCCAGTGGTTGGCAGTATGACTGCAGAAAAATGCACTGAAAAACACCAGTGGAAAATGCACGCTCTGAAACTACAAAACCAGGAACTAAGTCTTGATAAATGGTTGTATCTGAAGTCAGAGCCAATTCTGAAAACATAACTCATGATGGCAAATCATGGCAGAATTACCCGTTTTTTCCTGTAGTATGTGCTGGGCAACAATGTGATAAACACAGAACACCACACAACGACTCTTCTCACCTGCAGTCCTAACTCTCATAACTAGAAATGTTGCCATGACTCTTGCAGTGAAACCTGACTTTAAGGTTGGAAACAGGGCGGACTACAGGAGCTAAACGTTGCTAGCTGCTTAGCTTCCTGATATTTCCATTGGAGTAGATATTTTTTTTAAAGACCCAATCCAATGAAAATCTTGTTTTTCTTGTTGTCTACATGCTCATATGGCATTTATCTGATGCTACAGGACGTATCATGAGAAAACTAAGTGGGAAATTGTATTTCTGAGTATTTCTGCATTCAAATTGCTGTGAACCTCTGGCAGACCCAAACGGCAGGTTCAGATTCAGTGAGATTTCGTACATCACAACTGCAAGCTCTGCCCCCAGAGCCCAGCTTTGCAGGCCACACTCAATTATGGGAGATAGAGAGGACAATCACGTAACAAGCATTTGCAATAGCGGATTGCAGTGCTCAAAAGAAAGCTAATTATGATATTAATCATAATTAGCATGTCACTAAAAACATTAGTGTCCAAGAGCTGAATTGCTCCTATGTTACCTGCTTCTTCGACTACACCGACAATGTTAAGCTGCAAGCTAGCAGGAAGAGGAGTGTGCAGAGCAGCGCTGTCTCCACCCACAACTCAGAGGCAAATTGCTAATGAGCTACCACAGCTCTGCAGAAGAAAACCCCTAAAAAATGACACAGGTAATGTGATTTTGGCAAAAAAAAAAAACTTAAGAATCACAATTTAAAGACCACTGAGAAAACTTTCAGTAGTAAAAAAAAAAAAAAAAGATCTAAGTGGGACTTTAACCTCTATGGTTGTCATTTCAATTGCAGTACGTCTTACTCATGTCGCTGCGTATCAATGAGTGAATTCTGTATGAGTTGTTCAATACAAAGAGTGCATGATCATCCGTTCTGGGGGATCCCCACACTGATAAGGAAATGTGGAACACCCAAAACATCATTCCCAACCAAAGACGCAGCAAAAACCAACAACAGTTTTCTCCTTTCAAGTGAATATATGTCCACATAAACAGCTTGTTAGTCAAACTTACACAGGCCTGCTAAGGCACAGAGAAAAACAGGCTAGGTAGTTGTTGGAAATTAATCAGGTTTCAAAGCTCCTGTACATTTTGTTCCATCTACAACAATTTGGTGACCTTTTTAGACAGAACAGTACCTTTGATCTTTTCTCAGATTTTGTTTGTTAATGCATAAAACTTACCCTGCTTTCTTTTCAAAGATAAAAAAACCACTCAATTTTACATAAAGTGTTTCTTTAGCACACTGTAAGTCACTTTATCTTACTCTGACTGCATCAGCTTCAAGCCTTAAAAAGGAACATCATTCTCTTCTGATGGTCCTCTCAGGTCATTAAGAGGCATACATATTCATTTTGGTTTGTTTCATATGTAAGTAACATAAAGTTGGTCTGAAGTCTGATCTGATCTTTATGTGCACTTTAAGGACTAAGTGAATAATCAGTTCTTATCCATTTTGTGCATTAGTTTTTCTCTCCATTGACACAGACAGATTTGCCTACAGACTGTACCCACATTCAATTAAACCGTTAAACTGAGATGTCTTTTTCCACCCGCTATCCTCTCTTACTCTCACTCTATTTCTGAATCCTCTCAAACCCATGACGCTCAGGCCGCCTCCCACACTCAGAGATAAAGAAGTACATAAAACTATATTGCATCCCAGCTCGCCCTAACATTGGCACAGCGCCGCGCCATCACAACGCGAGCCAGGAGCTGCAGGGAAGGATGAGGGGCACAAAATCAATTTCCTTTTGTCGCCTCACAAGCACCGGCTGCTCCCTTGGACCAAATAAAATTTAATCCTGTGGTGACTCCTCAATTAAAGAAAAGTCTGAAAAAGTATATTACTCTCTGTGACTTCCCATGATCCTTTTCAAAAAGGAGATTAGCTTTGGAAATAAGTTCTTGATAATAATAGAAATGTTATGAAAAAGAAGAGGTGACGATTCAGGACATTTTTGCCTTTTTTTGTGTGTTACATCTTGGAAGGTTTCTTAAACTCATTTATTTTCTGTAGCCACAAAATTAACCTTCTTGTATTACGTAGGAGATTTCCCTTGATAGTCAAGTTGAATATGAAATATCTATCTGCAGCATTACCAGAGTAAACACTGTAAATGAATAGCCACAGGCAAAGTATGTACAAAGGATCTGAAGGATGCTGCTTTAAGAAGGAAAAAAAATAACAGGAAGAACACGCTCATTGTAAGCTGTCTCCTTCTGAGATGCAAAGCACATATTTTCAAGGGGAAGCGAGTGCGTGCTGTTCCCCCGGGAACGACCGAGATGAGAAATAAGCGAGCGGAGAGTGTAAATGAAAACTTGTCAGACGCCTTGAAAACCCCCTCTGAATCCTCCTCAAGCTATAGATGACTTGGCGTGACCCCTGACCCATCTTCAGGGACTCATGAGGAAACATGAGGCTGAGCTCCGCGGGATGATGAGAGGGGGAGAGATGACAGTTCACAGATATGTTTTTGCTGTCACACAACTGCAGGACTTAGCAGGGTGGAAAGTGGACAGAAATGGGTGGGTACGGGGGAGGGTGATGAAAAAGAGGTGAAATATGATGAGAGGCAACAAGAGGGGAGTGAAGGGAACCAGGAATACAGTCAGTAAGAGATGATTTCCTGACCAATTGACTATAAAAACAGCATTCTTGTGTTGTTTTAATATATATTATGTTTGAGATGCTGTGTAGTTTAGATTAGATCAGTTGTCTGCTGCATTTTAAAGGAGATGTTCCATTTTTTTTTAAGCATACAGATCTGTTGTGTACATATGTAAACCATTCAACCGTTCAAGGACTGCCTGACGTTAAAGTGAAGGAGGGATAATGCTGAAAAATTACCTCTGAAATTTAACACATTTCTTATGACCCCGTTCTCAGTAGTGCAAAGCTTCCCCTAACAAGAGCCATGCTGATGATAATTTACAGCTCTTAGTGCTCTTAATATTAACAAGGACCTCTGAACCCACCACAACATCTCCTGAACCATCCTTTTAAAGTTTTGTTTCTCACTTTAAGCCTTTTTGCTGCACATTTTTTGGCCTTTTTCCTTCAAATAAGGCCATCTGAGGCTGTTGTTTTATGATGGATGAAAGAGACAAATGGTAAGCAAGCAAGGAAAGCAATAAACCGATAAAAGTCAACTTTATAAAACAAACCCATTATAACTGACATAAATCAATAAGTAATGAGGGCAAAATCTAGTCAGCAAGATGAATGAGGAAGCTTGAAGGGTCAACATGAAAAACAACAGAGGAGAGTCAGGCCACTTTCACAAGACAACAGCATTTGTTTAGCTGTATTGGGGGGTAAACAATTTAACTGAAAAGCTGTGCACCAATTTGATAAATGTATGTTTCCACCAGTTTTCATCAAACATTGTTGTGTCAATGCCGCTGATTGTCTTGCTCACTCTTGCACAAGAAGTAGCAAAAAGACACCATGAGAAAAACATGTCATAAAGACATGTTTGAAATGCTCAAGAAATATCTGAACAGAGCACCCAGTTCACAAAGAGGATATGATGCTGTTAATTCTTATTTCATTGATGACAATTAGTTTTCGTACTGAAATACAATTCTGATGGTATTAGTCTGACAAATAGAGGATCATACTCCTCATGCATCACAAGAGCTTTTTGTCCTCAAAAGCCACCGTAACCTCACCAATGGGAGGGGTGAGCAAGGGAGCATTTCGATTAGGAATTTCAGCTCTATTTAATGGTCAATATCCATGTTTCTAAAAACATTAAAAAATTGGAAATGAAGACAACTTTGAAATCTGGGTATGTACTAAATCGAAGACATCAAAGCTTAGCCACTACTAGCATACCAAGGTAATCTCCAGTGCGTCTGCTGGTGGTTGAACAGAAATAGATGATACTGCAGGGACTACATTCCTTCAACAAAAAAGGCTGCTGGGGTTAAGATGCACGTGCATCTGTTAGTCGTTCAATTATCAGTAAAGTTTGAGTGTTCAAAAAGTGGTTTATTGTTTCAAAAAAGAAAAGAAAACACACTGATCCAGGTCCAAAACTTTTGCCTTCAAATGAAAAAGTGATGTGATGAAATGAGATTAAAACGGGATGAATGAAACGGTCAACAGAAAATAACCAGAGCTTACCAAAAAACCCATTGTCTGACTACACCGGTGAGATTTAAATAACCCACCAGGCATCCCAAAACCACACCCCTCAGTGACGATCCCCGGAAGTGATGTACCTAGTAGAAATAAAACTTTCAACAAGTATATTTTGGCTCCTACAGACACTTTGTTGGGGTTTTCTAAAAAATTATTAGATATCTATCTGATATCACGTGACAGACCAATAGTGATGGACGGCTTCTCTCACTTCAATGCAGGACTGAAAGATTAAAAAGATCTCTTGTACCTGCAGCAACCAGACTCTACAACTTGACTGTAAATAATAGATGACATAAAACTTGAGACATGAAAACCCAGACAATCAAATTTCCCCTCTGGTATAAACATAGTTCTTCTTAACTTCCCTTATCTTTTTATCACTCCAGAGTTCAAAGGTTGAAAGTCAAAGATAAATGATGATGGATAGGCAGATTTCTGAAGCATAAAAATAAAGGACTTTTTTCTTTTATTTTATGGAAAGTTTGGAGGGTTTTGGCCTTTGTAATTGATGAACTCTTTCTGTAACTAGCTGTTTGACCTTGATTTTGAGGATTTCCTAACAAGCTCAACCTTTCACGCTCTTCTTGCTACTGTCGGTAACAATATTGTGTATCTCTGCACATGTGTGGACCCGGGAGGCACGCTGAGAATGTATAATCTCCTGCTTGACCTTACACAATCCCTACTGTTTGAACAGCCCCACCTCTCAGCCTCTGGTAAATGTTGGCATTAGCATTTTGGCATTTCCACTGTTTGTGCTTTTTACATCTACGATTCAAGTTGTGCTTCAGCTGGAGTGTGCAAAGAGGCTCTGCATTTTCATCCCACTGTGAGATTTTTTTAGCAGTTTCATCCTTCCCAAAATAACCCTTTCTGTCAGGAATCCAGACTTTAAGTGTCATGAACAAGAGGGAAGAAATCTCAGACGTCAAGAACATCCTCGGTGGATATTCTCGACATGCTGCCTGCCCTTTTCAGGAGGTCAAAAGCTCACTTTTCACTGATCTCATTACAGACAGTGGCATTTCATTAGCCAGGATCTATCATAAAGCACCATTATCTCTCCATCTGATAGAGTCTGCTCTTCACAGCCTCCAAGGCCTGCTATAAATGATAGCTAATCTAATCCTGGAGCTTTGTGAGTCTCAAGTGAGGAAAGGAGAGAAAAGGGAGGAATGAAAAAAGGGTGGGGACAAGGAAAGAAACGGTTTAGAGCCAAGAGTTACAAAGCATGAGAAAGAAAAGACAAGTTTACACTTTCATGGCAGTTCATGGGATGCTGCAGGATTGAAATAAGCTATAGATGTTTAACATTTGAAGCTTTTACTTCGTTATGAGTCCAATATTCGTTTTAATAAAGACTCCAGCATAATAAATATGAGATTGGTGGGTTTGTTCCCATCCTCCTGGACTCTTTCATCTGAAACAAAAGAGGCATCCAATACATCAAGCCAAAGTGATCTCCTCTGACGTCTAAGCAGCCCTCTCCAGGGAGCCCTCAATGACATCCGTGTAGGTGTGCGCGACCTCTCAACCTCTCTCTGCGTGGGAGATATGTGAAAAGTCAAGCTAGCAGTGGTAATTAACTCAATTACAGCCGCCTGTGCCATAGCATTATGTTATAGGCCTTAATTAACGGCAGCAAATTGACAGGGCCCTCCTAATTTATTGGTCCTTGAAATAATAGTGAAGTGATGAATTGGTATCACAGCATGCTTTCTGCTTGTAATTCACAGATCAAAAAATACACATGGACATGCATTAATTCAACAGCTTTTCAGTAAAGCTTATTTTGGAGTGATTTGTGTGAAATCCTGCCAAAGACAGCGTTTCCTGCTTGCCATAAACGCCGTCACAGACGGGCTGAAGTGGCTCTCAGCTGCTGGCTGTCGTGGTGCTGACAGACAATCTATGAAAGCCTTTGATGTGTGAAGAAGTAGCGCTCTGTTGGGTTCAATTACCTTTAAATGTTTCTGTTGATACGCACACTCCTGAGTGTTGCAAATTCAATATTGACTAAGTTAGGAGGAAAACGCTTTGAGGATTTGGAGTTGAGAAATTAGCAATCCCAAAGTCCCTATGGAAAAACTGCAAACAAAAAAACTCAGCTGGGATCATCAAGAACTATAAATCCAAAGATCACAAATAGCAGAGTCAAAGTTATCTGCCTGTTGTCACATTTGTCAAGTAAAAGTCAGAGTTTATGCTGGATATCAGCTAGTCACTGTATCATAAAGGTAATGATTCGACTTTAGTTACAACCAAGCTGACCTGATTTTAAAATAAATAAATAAAAATCCCTGTGTGCTATGTCAACCTTGGGTGGCGCAGGGAAACTCAAGTGATTCACCAAAGTCACAAGGTTTTATCCAATGTGGAGTATGAATATCTGTACAAGAGACTTTTGACTCTATTCAAAGGTACAGATGGTGGAGCCTCATCAACTCCTACACTAATGTTTCCAAAGTCATTCAAAATTCAGTTTTAGGGGTGTTGTTGCACACATTTGCAGCTTTGACCTACCAAAAAAACACACACTTTTAAGGGGAAATTAATTAAAATATTGGGGGGATATATTTAAATAAAGTACTTAAAAAAATAATAAAAATAAACTTTTACCTAAAGTCCCACTACCATCTAAGTGTCCTCAGTCATCTTTAAATGTGATTATAAAGTCTTTAGCCAAAACCATGTTACCTGTGTCATTTTCAGTCATGGGGGGGGGGCAGCCCAGCCCTGCTCTACGCACTCCTCTTCACGTGAGCTTGCAGACCAACATTGCTGGTGTAGTAGAAGAAGAAGGTAAGATAAGAGTTATCCAGCTTTGGGACATGATGAAAGTTAATATCATAATTAGCTTTCTTACGAGCATTGCAATCCGCTAACGCACACACTTGTTCAGCGATCTTACCCTCTATTTCTCTGAGTCTTGCCTGCAGAGTGGGGCGTCAGGGGTGTAGAAAATCCCACTGTTTCTGAACCTGCCATTTGGGTCTATCAGAGGTTTACAGCGATTTGATTGCAGAAATACTCAGAAAATCAATTATGCCTTAAGTTTTGTCATGATATGTCCTGTAGCAACAGAAAAATGCCAACGTTAAACATTATTTTCATCAGAGTGGGTCTTTAACAGAAAAAATAATTACTGCTTAATGAGATCTGCGGACAGTATATGGATAACCATTGTACCCAGTCAGAGTAAATACAGTTAACCATCAACATGGTCGATATCCCACGATCTCTTTCCACCCACACGTCTGCAGCAGCACCATTTCCTTTTTCATAGGAGACCTGGATGTTAATCTCTCTGTGATATTAGCTTCATCTGCTCAAGGAGGGGAACATGATGTGATTAACATAGGAGTCAGTTTGAATGAATAAGTAACTTCTTTCTCTTCTTTTGTTACATGATATTTCTCTGTGTATTTTCATCATATCATGATCATTGTAAGTTTTTTATGTGGAGAGCTTTAAGTGACATGACTGAAATGTCGTCTGGAGTGGTTTTTTTTGTTGTTGTTCTTTTTTTTAAGATTTCTGTATCAGGTAAATCAGTTTTAGAGTTAAAGAGTATTTATATTTATTTATGGTTTATTTCCAGTATAATCCATAATTATCTCATTAATTTTTTTCCTAATTAAGATTTTAGTTTGCGACTGAATTTGCAACCTTTACATTTCTTGTGTTATGAATCCCTGCTGAAAATAGAATAAAAGGGCATACACACCACTGTGGATAGTGTTTGCATTAAAAACAATAACGTTGCCCATCTGTTTCATCATTTTTTCACTGTACATGAAACAGGGGAACTATTTTTCATCTTTAAAGAAATTGTCAACCTTTGCTTTAGTGCCACCGAGTATCAAGGGACAGCCCAATGCACCATGACATTTGAACATGAGCTTTATCCAAGCAGAAAACAGGAGCATATTTGTCTTTATTCCACACAAAACATTTGAGTGGGTTTTGCATAACTCCTGTTAATTACCCGTTTTCCCCACCAACTTATCTGAGAGCTCCAGGAACAAGGCCAACCCTGATTTCAAATAATGTGATCTACAAAATAAGGATGAAGTGTGAATTTGTTGAAAAACATACCGTCATCTGGGCTCTTGTGGGTGCTTGGCGCAGCAGACGTGTTTGTAGCATTGTGACTAATAAAAATAATTCAAGTGAAGTCGAAAAACAAGCGAGTGTCGCCTGATGGAAAGCAGAGACTAACACAGTGTGATGCCAGCTGTAAGCCAGGAGTCAGGAGGTCATGTTAGCACTCAGAGCAGACATACTGTGGCAAACAGCAGAAAACCAAAAAGGGACGAAAAGACTCAGGGAGGAGAAGCTCTTGGCTTTGTGTTTCTCCTAAATCTGTGGGAGTTTAACTAAAAGGAATAATGAAGAAAACTGAAAATATCTGAACACTTGCAACATGCCAAAAGCAATCAGAGTATGAACCAGCTGACCAATGCACAGCTTGAATTCCTAACAAGGACTGCAACATTAAACTTCAAATGCGACTTGTGAAGAAAGAGGAGAAAATGCATGTCTGCTTTTACTCATCCAAACATAAAGGTAAACCTGTTTTCAATTAAGACTGTCAGCTGCATTTTATTTGCATATACATTGGTTTGCTTTTAGTTTATTTTAGTGAAAGGGACTCTCTTGTCGACTTTGCTCTGCTAGTGCAGCAGCCGTGGAAAATCTGAGAGGATTACTGTGTTATACAAATCAAGTGCTAATATTTTAATATTATTATAAACACAGAGACGTTGATGCAGAGTGAAAAAACTTTATCATGTTTGGAATGATTGCATCGTATTAAAGGGGTGTGGTTTGTTTGAATGAAAATAAACATATATAGTTTGATGTTGGAGAAGAAAACCTGGTCTGTCAGAGGGATTTGACGCGCAGCTGTATGGAGTAAAACAAAGAATAAAAACTCATCTCTGAGACGCTAGTCTCCTCAGGAAGCCTGAATTCCTACATTTGTCTGGACCGAATCTCATAATTTTTTCTTCTTGGTCTTACATTGACCCGTTTCTCACAGCACCACTCCTGTTATCCCTGATTGGCAATTAGGGACTCCTGATGCTTTCGCACTCCAGCAAGAGCTGATGTGATTCGGTGATTAGGTCTCATCTTTCAACACGCATTTACAGATGCACACCCGGCTGTTGTGTGTCTCACCTCATCACTGCCATATTAGCAATTGTAGCTGAGAAGATCCTCGACACAGGTGAAGCTAATAATGGGAAAGACTCTTTCCAGCAGGATGAGCGTGATTGGTTGAGAGCCTGAATGGCGTGGTAGCTAATCTAGGAAATAATAAAGAAACATCGACTGTCAATCATTGGTAAAAAGAGAGAGAGCTGAAAAACTCACATTTGCAGGAAACTGCAAGGGTACTGATGGACGAAAAAGTGGAAGGAAACTCAAATTTGTCTTCTTGTGGTCAAAATGAGTGTGGCAGAGAAGGGGTCAGGGAGAGGTCTGAGGCACGCAGCCTTCAATCAGAGTCCTGGAGAGGAGTTTTAGGGTTGATGCAGAGGTTTTGCTGACAGGTTATTCTTGCAGGGTACTCAAGCTCCTGGGAATACTGGGATTGCACAGTATGAGAGCTATCAAGAAAACTCATGTGGAAGAGAAGGCATCCAGGCGGATCAGCAGAGGAGATCCATGGACTGCTAAATCTTTTAAACTGGCCCACCCTAAATAAATGGACCATCAGTGACAGTCATTACTGATGGTTTTACTTATCGGTGTTGAGTATCTGGAAGATTAATTTTAAAAATATGAATTACACTGCTATCAAAACACACCATTTTACCCAAACTAGCTGCGTTTTCATGGGCACAAATAATCAGAATAAATGCATGATCACAATTAAAAGGCGTCATGTAGACATGCCGATC
Organism: Xyrichtys novacula; assembly: GCA_962446985.1. NCBI lineage: Eukaryota > Metazoa > Chordata > Actinopteri > Labriformes > Labridae > Xyrichtys > Xyrichtys novacula. Next base: position 19,750,413 of record OY660879.1, on the reverse strand, counting down.
GGAAGATTCTGATCTAATTCGGCTCAATCGGAAAGAAATTGTATTCCGATCCAGAGAGGTAGTTTGTGTCGATCATTAGTCCGAAACGTGTCCACGGAATCACATATTCCGATCGTGACTCTATTACCTGACTCGATCTTCACTCTTTATTTATTGAGGCCAGTACAAGAGGTTTCATTATTAACACTCTGGCATCAAACACAACCGCAGGTGCTGCCTGCTCCTCCGATAACATAACAAGGCGTATGCACAGTGCAATCTTTGACAGAACAGTAAATTAAGTCAGCAAGGGCGCGTCTAGTGACAACATTTAACAAGGGGAAAACCTTCTGAATTGGATAGAGTGAGCCACAACTACATTTGTTGGTTTGTTCACAGCATAGACGTAAATACAACTCTTCTTCTGCGGTTGTTCTAGCGAAATTAGACAACTTGGCGCATGTCTATGCATGTCATGATCAGATCATTTGATTTTGCGCCTATGTAAACAGTGGATTCTGATTTTACAATCCCTCAGATTTTTGTCAGAGCAAGAAATTTTGCCCGTGTATACATGGCTACTGTTAAACAAGCATGGGTACTGTTGCAAGAATATCAAGTTCCTTTGCAGGACAGAACTGGACTTCCACCTCGGTAAAAGTCTATTCATCCTCAGTTTCTGCTACTCAGACAGTCACAATCTAATTTCAGAGCTGGAGAGGCATTTCCAATCAAGACTAGAGAGGAACTGTAGGAAGACCAGGGTGAAGTGCTGCCTGACCCTGCCTAGCCTGAATTGTCTCTATAGGGTCTTGCAGCACAGCAGACCTGTACAGACAACGCTGTGCACTGCTGTCTCTCTCTCTCATTAAATGCCCGTGTAAACTGCTAATTAACAATCTCTCCCTCTCTTATCAATAAAATCCAGGGCTGTCAAATCATTTTACTTTTTAATCATGCTTAATTGCAGAATTTCCACAGTTAATCACAATTGATTGCATTTTTAATTGCATGTTTAGAATTCCCGTCACTTGCTATTCCTAACAGTACATAATATTAATAATGTTAACAGAGTCTGAATCTGTAAATAAAATTTTCTTTATGATCTTGACTTTAAGATTCATTACTCAAACAAACGCTGCACCCAGGAGGTTTATTTTGTGAATTTGTCTCAATTTACTCTTGGTAAAAGTGCACCAACAAAACTGTCATTTCCACCGACATAGGCCTAGTTTACACTGTACCATGATTAATCACATATGAAATATCTACAGAATTACACAGCACAGCTGCCTGACAGAGGAGCTTCCTCTATTTGGAATCAGCTTCACACAATGGTATCACAGTCTTCCTCTTCTTAAAGCAGCTGACCCGCAGGGCTCCAGAAGTGTTTGCTTCAGGTGTTTCCTGCATTATCTCAGTGCTTTAAGAAATGCTGGGCTCATGTCTCTGCACAGAGTAGTTCATCTCACTGTTGCACCATAAAGGCAAGAGAGTGCAATATTATAAAAGTCAATATGGCGTGTAATTATTCAGAGATGGTTTTGATAACTCTCTAATGTCCAGTGATTCCTCGTTAATGCAGCAGTTACACTATTCAGGAGTTCCAGTTTAGTTGCTTACTCTGTGTCATACAGGTCCTGTTTGCAAAAAATGTGGCTCCTTGCATCAGCGAGATATGACTGTTCACAACATGCTCACCTGGATTAGCATGATGACCCACTTCCCACTTCAATCGATTTTATTTATTTTACTACTGACAGTGTTCTCAGTGGTCTTTTAATTGTAATTATGAAGTTTTTAGCCAAAATCATGTTACCTGTGTCATTTTCAAGAGCTTCTCTTCTGCAGAGCTACAGTAGCTCATTAGCAATTCACCCCTGAGTTGTGGGCGGAGACAGCGCTGCTCTGCACACTCCTTCTCATGGTAGCTTGCAGCCTAACATTGCCAGTGTGATGATGAAAGTTCATATCATAATTACCTCTCGTACGAGTATAGCAATCCGCTAATCCACACACTTATTCCGCGATCATCCTCTACTTTTCTCATGATATTACTTGTAGCATCAGAAAAATGCCATATGAACATATAAAAAACAAGAAAAACAAGATTTTTACCGGAGTGGGTCCTTAAGTGCTCTGGTGACCTTAATTCTACTTAACACAAAGTGCTAGGGCTGCAGGGTGGTACAGTGGTTTGTCTTGCTGCCTTACAGCAAGAACATTCTTTCCTTATTGTGTGGAGTTAGCATGTCTTCCTCAGGTACTCAAGCTTCATCCCCAAGTCCAAAGACATGCTTATCAGGTAAACTGGTCACTCTAAATTGTCCTCATATGTGAGTGTGTGCATGAATGGTTGTTTATCTCTTTTTGTCAGCCCTGTAGTAGACTGGAGACCTTACCCTGCTTCTTTTTTAATGACAGCTGGGATGGGTTCCAACCCTCCCAGTGACTCTGAATTGGAAAAGCCATAAAGATAGTGGATGGATGGAAAAATTGCATATTACTTAAAACCTGTCAAGTGGGGTGTCTGGAGTTGCAGGAAGGAATACAAACCACCAAAAAGCAATGTGGTGTCGTTATTTTCTATCACGGCAGCAGCAGGAAGTAAACTGTAAACTGGTTGGGAGGGGTTTCTTTAAAAGACTTTTACTGGTGTATGTGTATGTGTATGGTGTGTGTAGAAAAACATAATGATTAATGGTTGAATAAAACGTCTATGTGTTTTGATTCGAAAGAAGCTCCTGAAGTGACTCAGGGAAATACATGAACTGAAGACGCTCATCGTTCCTGTTATTGACAGGCCTTTCACTTTATATTCCATGTCAACATAACTCTAACTATAACCTACATTACAAAAACTTCATCTCTATCAGTAACAGGAGCTTCCTGCAAAGGTCTCTCCATGCTCTCTCCTGTCCATCCAGTGCCACATTACAGTACAGTAGAGGTGACTCGTGCAGAACAATTTACTGTGGACAGAGTGATTTATCACCAGATATGTCAGTGTGGAGAAAAGAATAGTTCCCCCCGCAGTAAATGGAGGTGTGGGGAAACAGCCCAGTGAAGATTAGCGATCTGAAGAGAAAGAGAATCCACTCAGTGTCCCTGACCCTGAAGAAAATATACCGGTCTGACGGCGCCTCAGTGTAAACTCACCTTCTCTGTATTCATGGGAAATGTGAGCTATGAGCTGCTTTACAGCATGACATGCACAGTTGTGCTCTCTCATGCTTTGCCGATCCAATCATTTGACCCCGTTTGGGATGCACACGCACACACATGCACACACACACACACTATATAAATAATAAATCTGTTCTGTTCTGCTGCAATGCCATATGGGGCTTGGAAATACCGTGGAGGAGAGGAGGACACCCCGGAGGAAAGAGCAATCCAGCTCTCCAGGCAATGAGCCTTGAGTGTGATGTTTTAAGACCACTTCACTGAGTCTCGCCAATGTTATCAAGGAAAGACGCTCCTTTTATCTCTCTGCTGGGCTCAGCGCACCATTAACCACAGTCTAACTATCACAGTATCCATTCACTAGCCTTTACAGTTCATACCTGCATGCATCACTGCACACAGCATTCGAGCACAGACTCTGGATGGACACACATTTACTGTATTCAGGCCCAGATGAGATAAAAAGCTTATACATTTATAAATGGGGCTTTGCAGCACCCACCCCAACATCCAACATTTTCTCCTTTATTCTCGTTATTCGCTTCTTTATATCTGTCAGTTTGCAAAAGGGCATTACACACTTCATCACTTTCACACAAAGCTTGAATAAAAAGTCCTCCAAGTGGCAAAAACTTGATGAACAAAAAGTTGCACCAGAAGAATGATGAAAGCTGTTTGAGGAGATGGAAACAACCCAAAACCTCTGCAAATGCACCTCTCTCTGAGGAGGTATGAAGTCCACCATGAATATTGGTTGCCATGGCGCATTGGATGTGATAAATTGGAGGATGGGGAGATGCAGTAAGTTTTACCAGATGTTACCTACAGACAGAACTTATACTAAACTGGTAAAACTCTTCAAATAAACACCAATTTACAATCATTATGATACTGATAATTTATTACCATATTAGTCCTTTATGAAGCTTTAAGCTGAGTCAACAAAGTCACATTGTTTTGCTCAGACTCCAACTGAACGATCACAGACAGACCAAAGACAGAGTGAGGTGAGTATAAAAGCTGCAGCAGAGACACAGCAAAAAAAGATGAATGTTAAAAGTCATGTTGAGAGACTGAAATTGAAATAGGTGGGAATGTGTGCGAGTGCCACTGGAGAAGAACATGAGTGAGAAAAGCAGGCGAGAATGAAAACGACAGACACAGACTGAAGGTGAGAATGACTCAGGGCCAGGCAGAGGGCACAGGGAGGCAATCAGATCCTCGCTCAGGAGGACAGGCGAATGTGTGAACAGACCCCGGACAGATGATTAGCAGGTGTCAGTGTGCGGTCTTAGCTCTTCGTTGACATGTTATCTGAATGAGAGAATGGAACTGTCTGTGCTGCAGTCTGCAGGACAAGAGAGAGGAGGGATGGAGTGGGAGCGGACGTCTAAGGAATCATTATTCTCCAGAGAAAGGTTGGCTGAAACTGGAGGGTGTTTTATGACTGCATTCACTGCAGCTATCGGCAAAGTTCAGACCTAATAAAACCAAGTTATTAAAGAGAAAGAAAGGGTCTGATTAATTAACCTGCTAACAGGTTTGGTGCCTAATATTGTGGTTAAAATTGTTGATTATAAATTTAAAATACCTTTATGTGTGTATGTTAAACACCCCAATTTCCTGTGAGCTGTCTCAGAACACTGGCGTACATAGACTGTATATAGAATGGACAGTGTCTGCCTCCTCGCTGGGTGAAGCCACCCCGAGAATAGCACCCTCTGGTGACGGGCTGCAGTATAGGTCATAGAGCTGTGGACAAATTTTACAAATTTATTACACAGAATATAACCCCCCCCCCCACCCCGGTTGCAATGTTGACATGTAGTTACTGTAAGACTGGTTTGTGCTCAAGTCTCAAGTTTGTGCTTTTTCTTTGCAGCTCGGGTTCATGTTTGACACTTGATACAGCCTATGGGTGTATGAAGATTGCATAGCTCACCCAGGGGATATGCTGTTTGAGCCGAGCTTTATCACAGCAACTCTCCCGCCAAATGTGTACAACACTACTGTGCAAGTGGTGGTTTCAGGAAGCGGAGAAAAAACCCGAAAATACAGAGAGCTTTTTGGCTTTAAATCTGTATACTGGCTGAAGGCGGAACCAAGTTGGCCATAGTATATACAGTCTATGTTAGCTTCCCATTAAGTAACATGGTTTACACTCTTATAATACAGAAAATCAAAAATCATCACTTTTTTGTGGTTGTGCAGTTTGGTCTTAACAGTTTATCCTGATTTATTTATTTGCTTGCATGTCTTAAATCCCATTATGTTGTATTTAAAATAGGCATTTTTACCCCTATTAAAAATGGAAAGAAACTCTGTTCAGTGTCTTTATTTCAGATACAAATAAATGCATGAATTTTACAAGCCTCGGAAGAGGATGCATTCTCTGTTTAACACATGTCCTTAAACAACTCTACCTCATGGCAGTAAGACATGACAGGTCACAACATGTCAATATAAGAACAGCTCAAATGACACCAGTTAATCTGTGCCCAAACTGTTTGCCAGCCGAGGCTTGATCTTAGTGGTAATGTGTTGTGAATTTGTGAATGACACTTTGACATGTTAGGGGGGTGGTTGCTAAGCAGCCTTGAGCAGAATTTTTGGATGGGTCTATAAAGCATTTCACAACAGCAGTGATGATGAAAGTGTGACAAATAGATCAGCACATTTTCTTTTGCCTTTTGTTCCTGGTATGTGAACATTTTCTGCATCAGTTTCATTTATTTTTTCACAACTATTTGATTGAAATATAAACATCAGCATATCATTTCAGTACGAAGGTTCAAATGTTACGTTTAAATTCAGGGAAAACACCCTTTATCAAAGGTGGCTCTGGGACTTCACTCCTGATCCACACATACCCATGACAGGCTTCACCTGAAACCAAAGGTGAAGAAAACCGGAGCTGCCTCAGCATAAAATTTTCTTATTGTTTAGTATGTTGTTCTTACCGCACCTTAATACATCATTCCCAGGGCGGATTTTTCCTCACACACACAATAATGAGGATGTAGTGTGTAGATCCCAATGGGAGCCATAAGGCCAAAAGCCAATAGGGGTCGTGAGAGGGGCAGCACATAAACAGATGCTCAAAAGCCGGCAGCTCTGCATGCATGTGCTGAAAGCAGGAAGAAGCGAGCCGCATGCACAATGATAGTGTGATCTTACACGGGCTCTGCCATGATTTAATGAACAAGTTTAGTGATGGGAGCTGTCACTTTGTGTGTAGTTTAGGACATACATGAAGAAAGCGTCCCATCAGCACTGAGAATAAAAGAGGATGGAGGACTATAACTCAGAAAGTGTTTACATTTTGTCTGAGCTAGAGCATGCTTCTGCAAACACAGACATACACGCATCATTAAAGTTAAAATGACACATGGACATTTACGTGCGGGGTGATGCCTTGTGTTTCTAATTTCCATTCATGTTTTCTAATTTGTCATTAATTTGCATGCGGTTAGAGGAACAGAAAAAAACTAATTAATCTTTAAAAAAAAAAAAAGGATTAATGACTCATATTTAAGCTCTGTGGTATACAGGCTGGTCTGCTTTCATGTACAGTTCGCTGCTCGACACGGGAACAGGTCCTGACTAATTGAATTGCTGTGTTGTGTTCTGTAACAGATCTTAATCAGGCGAGAGCGTCAGCACACAGGCAGCTGCCTCATGCATCTCCAGGCCTGACATCTGATCGGTGAAAGAATAATTACAAACCAATGCACTGGACTGCTGCACCCGTTTGGTTTGTAAAAAAAAAAAAAAAAAAAGGGGGAAAGAGAGGCAATAAATAATGCAGCACACTTAGCTTTCAAGATATCATGTTTCCTGCTCATTTGCAATCTCTATCTGCCGATGAGGGTTTTGAGCTGTGATTCAGGTCCTCTGTAATCAAGTCAAAGCGCCTATCAGGAAAAATGAGAGGTTAGTGTTTATCTGATGCTTGAGACCTCTGAAGAGGACAATCATCTGCGTATAAACATCTGAGGGAGAGCATGCAGGTCACAAGGAAAGCCATTTTAAGGGCGAATGCTTGAGAGTGTAGTTGCACATATGTCAGGGTATAACATCTATGTTCCTACTCATTACTCATAAATATAATGCCAGATATAATTAATCTGTGTGACCTATTGTTACTGCCGTTGTTGTTGTTATACTACATCCATCTTTCTAAGCCCAACACATTCACAGCAGAAGGCTATTCAACATGAGTCTGGAGATGCTTGAGGCTTCTGCCTGTTAAATGAAGGTTTTCACCACACTGTACCTTACTAATGCTGTAAAGAGCTCTGTTCATGGTGGATTAAGACGGGACAAGATTGAATCTTGAGATAAAATGAGATTGAATCATTTTCTTATCTTGATGTTGGGGCTCTACAATTAATATTAACAAGGGGAAGAGTCTAGACTTGCTCTTGTAAGCATTTTGTGGTAACATTTGTTGTGAATTGCAAGACCTTTTTAACGCTTCACAAGAGTACATGCAGGTTAGAGTTAGGATGAGACTTAACCATTATTTGCCTCTTGACAAGAGGTCTTAAAGGCTCAAACCAAAAAGCCCAAAAGGTCCCTAAAGGAGTTTAAGGGTATTTTCACACCTGAAAGTCCAGACCCAGAACCTAAGTCTGTGCTTTTGTTAAATTTTTTTTACACTTGGTTCTGTCTGTTTAGGTTTCACACTGTCATTATTTCAAATGGACTAACAGACTTTACATGACAAACCTATGTGATATCGTTATCAACTAGTGCTTTGGGTGTCTCTGTAGTTTACACTGATTGGTCATTAGGCCAGCTGGCATCTGACGTCAACACGTTGAAAAGCGCAAGTCTTCAAAGTTATCAATCAAATGTTATTTATATCGCGCCACTTCACAACAGTCGTCATCTCAAGACGCTTTTCAAGGAACAAGAGCAGGTCTAGACCACGCTCATTGTTTGATGATCAAGAACCAACCTAAGATGGGTTTTGGCCCATCTCAACTAACATGAGTAACAGTGGCAAGGAAAAACTTCCTTTTAACAGGCAGAAACCTTGAGCAGGACCAGCCTCATGTTAGACAGCCACCATGCCGCTGCTGGGTTGGGGAGGAATGTAGAGTGAAGAGGGGAGAGGGGAGAGGACAGGGGGAGAGAGAGAGAACAAGATAAGGGAAGGCGAGAGAGAATGAGTAAGGAGAGGGAGGGGGAGGGAAAGAGAGTAGAGAACAAGGGTGAGAGAGAGACAGGGGGCAGCAGAAACAACAGCAACAACAGCAACTAGGGCCCCGTTGGGGCACTGGCGGGCCCGAGCCGTGTCGCGCCCCCCCCCCCAACGCGCTGCCTCCCCGTCCCTCCTCAGAAGCAGTCACCTCACTCCCCTCAGGTTACTGTACACATGCAGCAACTGCATGCTTCAGGTTTGGATGGCGCTTCATGGTTGTCTTTTGGAGAAATGACCAGCCAATTTGCGTTTGACATTTGATTTTTTCAGGGGCAAGCCTCTGCATTCCTGTCTAATATGTAAATAGCATGTTTTTGCAGGTGCTAAAAAACAGACTCTGTGTGTGTATGTGTGTGTGTGTGTGTGTGTGTGTGTGTGTGTGTGTGTGTGTGTGTGTGTGTGTGTGTGTGTGTGTGTGTGTCTGTGTGTGTGTATCCTAAACACTAAACACTTCCACTACACAATTAATCCTTTCACGTATAACGGTCACTACAGTGGACAAATCTTCACAGGACATTTTCTATTATAAAAATAGGGGTTTGATTTTACAAATACATAGAGAGCAGTGCGTTTGAACCATTGAACGATGAACAGGAAAAACTTGACTTTATTCTCCTGCCATGGGGGGGCGCTCTTTTAACGAGAAAAAACTCCTTCACAAATGTGTTGATGGCTGGACATTGCATCATCCTAGAAAACATGGAGGCCAGTAAGGACAAAAATAAAATGTTATAACACTTTTAAGAATATGGATATTTGGGTCATCTTTGGCGCCCCCTAGAATGTAAACCGTGGGGTGCAGCATCATGATTTTTACAACTTTGAATGGCCATGGGGTGTACACTCACCGGCCACTTTATTAGGTACACCATGCTAGTAACGGGTTGGACCCCCTTTTGCCTTCAGAACTGCCTCAATTCTTCGTGGCATAGATTCAACAAGGTGCTGGAAGCATTCCTCAGAGAGCTTGCTCCATATTGACATGATGGCATCACACAGTTGCCGCAGATTTGTCGGCTGCACATCCATGATGCGAATCTCCCGTTCCACCACATCCCAAAGATGCTCTATTGGATTGAGATCTGGTGACTGTGGAGGCCATTTGAGTACAGTGAACTCATTGTCAAGTTCAAGAAACCAGTCTGAGATGATTCCAGCTTTATGACATGGCGCATTATCCTGCTGAAAGTAGCCATCAGAAGTTGGGTACATTGTGGTCATAAAGGGATGGACATGGTCAGCAACAATACTCAGGTAGGCTGTGGCGTTGCAACGATGCTCAATTGGTACCAAGGGGCCCAAAGAGTGCCAAGAAAATATTCCCCACACCATGACACCACCACCACCAGCCTGAACCGTTGATACAAGGCAGGATGGATCCATGCTTTCATGTTGTTGACGCCAAATTCTGACCCTACCATCCGAATGTCGCAGCAGAAAATCGAGACTCATCAGACCAGGCAACGTTTTTCCAATCTTCTATTGTCCAATTTCGATGAGCTTGTGCAAATTGTAGCCTCAGTTTCCTGTTCTTAGCTGAAAGGAGTGGCACCAGGCGTGGTCTTCTGCTGCTGTAGCCCATCTGCCTCAAAGTTCGACGTACTGTGCATTCAGAGATGCTCTTCTGCCTACCTTGGTTGTAACGGGTGGTTATTTGAGTCACTGTTGCCTTTCTATCAGCTCGAACCAGTCTGGCCATTCTCCTCTGACCTCTGGCATCAACAAGGCATTTCCGCCCACAGAACTGCCGCTCACTGGATATTTTTTCTTTTTCGGACCATTCTCTGTAAACCCTAGAGATTGTTGTGCGTGAAAATCCCAGTAGATCAGCAGTTTCTGAAATACTCAGACCAGCCCTTCTGGCACCAACAACCATGCCACGTTCAAAGTCACTCAAATCACCTTTCTTCCCCATACTGATGCTCGGTTTGAACTGCAGGAGATTGTCTTGACCATGTCTACATGCCTAAATGCACTAAGTTGCCGCCATGTGATTGGCTGATTAGAAATTAAGTGTTAACAAGCAGTTGGACAGGTGTACCTAATAAAGTGGCCGGTGAGTGTAGATTGGCCTGAGCAAATTTGGTGTCAGTGGGACGAAAGCCTTAGGAGGAGTTAGCTACATTCCAATGTGTGCGAATCGGCAAAAAATGCGAAATAGCCCTTTAACCATACATTTTACAGATATGTGCGCGTTGACTTTTCCTAGATCTTATTGAGATACACTTGATTGTCAAATTTTGTGTCAATATGACAAAGCGTATAGGTGTGACACTTAACAATGTGTATTTTCACCTTAGGGGACAAGAAAAAATGGACTTTTTTCTCCTGCCATGGGGGGGCGCTCTTTTGAGGAGTAAAAATTCCTTCACAAATGTGTTGATGGCTGGACATTGCATCATCCTAGAAAACTTGGAGGCCAGTGAGGACAAAAATAAAAAGTTATGACTTTTAAGAATGTGGATTTTTGGGTTATCTTTGGCGCCCCCTAGAACCTAAACCGTGGAGTGCAGCGTCATGATTTTGATAACTTTTAATGGCCACGGGGTGTAGATTGGCCTGAGCAAATGTGGTGCCGGTGGAACGAAAGCCTTCGGAGGAGTTAGCGAAATTCCAATGTGTGCGGATCGGAAAAAAATGCAAAATAACCCTTTAACCGTACATTTGACAGATACGGCCGCACTGACTTTTTTGTAGATCTTATTGAGATACATATGTGTGTCAATTTTTGTGTCAATATGACAAAGCGTACAGGCGTGACAGTCAATAGTGTGAATTTCCACCTTAGGGGGCGCTATGGAGCCATTTTGCATTTTATTGTTTGGGCGACTTCAGAATATCGAATTTTTCACCAGGCCCGGTCGTCCTGCCAAATTTCCTGAGTTTTCGCCAGTGGGAAGTGGGCCATTTTCCAGTTCAAAGGGGAGGAAAAAGAAGAACTAGGACCCCGTTGGGGCACTGGCGGGCCCGAGCCGTGTCGCGTCCCCCCCCCAACGCGCTGCCTCCCCGTCCAATTTGTGTCCTCTGGCCATCGCCCTCTCTGGTAACGCCCATCACTGCAAAGACCCTTTTCCTTCATCGGCGTTTGCTGTTCTTCCTGCCAGTGCGTGTTGCTTTCACTTACACTTGCCACAGCCAGCCTCGTGAGTGCCTAGCCTATTGGATATCACTGTCACCTACACAGGACAGTCATTACCTTTCTATTAATACTTTGTTTTTTAATTTCACATTAATTTCCATATTGTATAAACAACTGGAAAAAACTTGAGCCCCTGCCCCTGTATAATCATGTGCACGTCTCTGTTCTAGCTCTAAGGTGAATCTTCACTGCTCATGTTCTCCTCAGAAGCAGTCAACTCACTCCCCTCAGGTTACTGTACACATGCACCAACTGCCTGCTTCAGGTTTGGATGGAGCTTCATGGTTGTCTTTTGGAGAAATGACCAGTCAAGTTGTGTTTGAAATTTGATTTTTTTCAGGGGCAAAAGGAGCCTCTGCATTCTTGTCAAATATGTAAATAGCATGTTTTTGCAGGTGCTAAAAACCAGACTCTGAGTGTGTGTGTGTGCGTGTGTGTGTGTGTCTGTGTGTGTGTGTGTGTGTGTGTGTGTGTGTGTGTGTGTGTGCGTTCAAGTCACATGACATATTTAACCGGATGTAGCTGCAAGACGGAGCCTCGTTGACTCTCCGTTTCAACTTATCTCAAAAGTGAGGACCTCAACCTATATACCAGTTTTTAAATTGTGTTGATAGGCCAAATAAAACCAGAGTTATGATAAATTATGTCCGCGATACTTGTTTTCTGCTTATTTTGATCACGTTCGGCGCTCGATCGCGCTGTATGAGACAGGAAAACATAGCATGCAGACATTAGCGACAGGTCTTACAGGCGGAAAAGGCTTGCCAAAGAAAAAAAAAACACACCACAACATCTCTCCTATTGGTGGAAAACTTCACCACAACAACCAATCCAAAATTATATGGTGACTGATTGACAAGGGGCGGGCGCTTACGTTCTTCCTGCAACATGAGAAGGGAGGGAGGGACTCTCAGCAGGGATGCAGTCTGGGACACGTAGTTGCAAACCTAGCGACTTTGTTGTTAGATTCAATGACTTTTCAGACCCCCTAACGACGTTTTTTTAGAAAGAAAGTGACTTTTATCGACTTCTTCTGGAGTTTAGAGACTCTGACATGAAGCAGGCTTTCCTTACTGAGGAGTTAGCAACGCTGCTAAGGGTGCAGAGCCACACATGCGCTCCGAGCTCTGCATGGGAGACTGAAGCTGACAGAGCTGCAGCAGTTAGCAGGTTTCACCCTCAGAGACCACCAGGGGTTCATGTTGAGGCATTTTCAGTTTTTTTTTTTTTTTTTGCCATAGACACTGTCAGCACAATCTGCAGTTACACTAACAAAAATGCTGCAAAAAACAAAGAATTATGGAAAAATTACACATGGACTGACATAGAGGAGGATCTACACAAGTTTTTTACATCATGTTTTACATCATGCATCATTTACATCATGTTTTTTTTGTAGTGGCATAAATAAAAAGTGACATTTGTGAGACTATACAGTGTTTTGTAAATAATTTTACAAAGAACACCTGGGCCATTGCCTGCATTTTGATGTAAATAGAGGTAAATTACTATGTTCTTTGTTAAAAATTTGCATATGTTTTGAAGTTTACAATTTTTATTTGAAGTTTAAGTTTTAAAAACAGTTCATCACACATATTTGTGGTTTTCACAGTAAAAACGTTACTTTTTTCCACTCGGATTTTATGTTTTGTGTGTGAATTTGGGTCCAATGTGTAAATATAGTATGTCAAAATGATAAAATAACTGTAAATTGACACAGGTGAGGTTGTGCTGAAAAAAATGATACCAGGCAAGGCAAGGTAAAAATTTTGTAAGAGGAAATATAAAGGTAAAATCTAAAGTAGTCAAAAACGGCCAATAGTGACTCACAGACTCCACAGACAAGTCCCTTTGGCGCCACTCAGTGGGCAAAACTACTTTGTCTACTGTAATGTATATTTGGGTCATCTTTGGCGCCCCCTAAAACGTAAACCGTGGGGTGCCGCGTCATGATTTTTACAACTTTGAATGGCCATGGAGTGTAGATTGGCCTGAGCAAATTTGGTGTCAGTGGGACGAAAGCCTTAGGAGGAGTTAGCGAAATTCCAATATGTGCGAATCGGCAAAAAATGCAAAATAGCCCTTTTACCGTACATTATACAGATACGCGCTCTTGACTTTTTCGTAGATCTAATTGAGATACACATGATTGTCAATTTTTGTGTCATTTTGCCAAAGCGTACAGGCGTGACAGTCAACAATGTGTATTTTCACCTTAGGGGACAAGAAAAAATGGACTTTTTTCTCCTGCCATGGGGGGCGCTCTTTTAGGGAGTAAAAATTCCTTCACAAATGTGTTGATGGCTGGACATTGCATCATCCTAGAAAACTTGGAGGCCAGTGAGGACAAAAATAAAAAGTTATAAGACTTTTAAAAATTTGGATTTTTGGGTTATCTTTGGCGCCCCCTAGAACGTAAACCGTGGGGTGCAGCGTCATGATTTGAATAACTTTTAATGGCCATGGGGTGTAATTTGGCCTGAGCAAATGTGGTGCCGGTGGAACGAAAGCCTTCGGAGGAGTTAGCGAAATTCCAATGTGTGCGAATCGGCAAAAAATGCGGAATAACCCTTTAACCGTACATTTGACAGATACGCGCCCATTGACTTTTTTGTAGATCTTATTGAGATACATGTGTGTGTCAATTTTTGTGTCATTTTGACAAAGCGTACAGGCGTGACACTCAACAATGTGTATTTTCACCTTAGGGGACAAGAAAAAATGGACTTTTTTCTCCTGCCATGGGGGGGCGCTCTTTTGGGGAGTAAAAATTCCTTCACAAATGTGTTGATGGCTGGACATTGCATCATCCTAGAAAACTTGGAGGCGAGTGAAGACAAAAATAAAAAGTTATAAGACTTTGAAATATGTGGATTTTAGTGTTATCTTTGGCGCCCCCTAGAACCTAAACCGTGGGGTGCAGCGTCATGATTTGAATAACTTTTAATGGCCATGGGGTGTAGATTGGCCTGAGCAAATGTGGTGCCGGTGGAACGAAAGCCTTCGGAGGAGTTAGCGAAATTCCAATGTGTGCGGATCGGCAAAAAATGCGCAATAACCCTTTAACCGTACATTTGACAGATACGCCCGCACTGACTTTTTTGTAGATCTTATTGAGATACATGTGTGTGTCAATTTTTGTGTCATTTTGACAAAGCGTACAGGCGTCAGGTGAATTTTTCACCTTAGGGGGCGCTATGGAGCCATTTTGCATTTTCTTGTTTGGGCGACTTCGGAATATCAAATTTTTCACCAGGCCCGGTCGTCCTGCCAAATTTCATGAGTTTTCGCCAGTGGGAAGTGGGCCATTTTCCAGTTCAAAGGGGAGGAAAAATAATAATAACACTAGGACCCCGTTGGGGCACTGGCGGGCCCGAGCCGTGTCGTGTCCCCCCCCCCCCCCCTAGCCTATTGGATATCACTGTCACCTACACAGGACAGTCATTACCTTTCTATTAATACTTTGTGTTTTAATTTCACATTAATTTCCATATTGTATAAACGACTGGAAAAAACTTGAGCCCCTGCCCCTGTATAATCATGTGCATGTCTCTGTTCTAGCTCCAAGGTGAATCTTCACTGCTCATGTTCTCCTCAGAAGCACTCACCTCACTCCCCTTAGGTTACTGTACACATGCACCAACTGCCTGCTTCAGGTTTGGATGGAGCTTCATGGTTGTCTTTTGGAGAAATGACCAGTCAAGTTGTGTTTGAAATTTGATTTTTTTCAGGGGCAAAAGGAGCCTCTGCATTCTTGTCAAATATGTAAATAGCATGTTTTTGCAGGTGCTAAAAACCAGACTCTGAGTGTGTGTGTGTGTGTGTGTGTGTGTGTGTGTGTGTGTGTGTGTGTGCGTGTGTGTGTGTCTATGTGTGCGTTCAAGTCACATGACATATTTAACCGGATGTAGCTGCAAGACGGAGCCTCGTTGACTCTCCGTTTCAACTTATCTCAAAAGTGAGGACCTCAACCTATATACCAGTTTTTAAATTGTGTTGATAGGCCAAATAAAACCAGAGTTATGATAAATTATGTCCGCGATACTTTTTTTCTGCTTATTTTGATCACGTTCGGCGCTCGATCGCGCTGTATGAGACAGGAAAACATAGCATGCAGACATTAGCGACAGGTCTTACAGGCGGAAAAGGCTTGCCAAAAGAAAAAAAAAACACACCACAACATCTCTCCTATTGGTGGAAAACTTCACCACAACAACCAATCCAAAATTATATGGTGACTGATTGACAAGGGGCGGGCGCTTACGTTCTTCCTGCAACATGAGAAGGGAGGGAGGGACTCTCAGCAGGGATGCAGTCTGGGACACGTAGTTGCAAACCTAGCGACTTTGTTGTTAGATTCAATGACTTTTCAGACCCCCTAACGACTTTTTTTTAGAAAGAAAGGGACTTTTATCGACTTCTTCTGGAGTTTAGAGACTCTGACATGAAGCAGGCTTTCCTTACTGAGGAGTTAGCAACGCTGCTAAGGGTGCAGAGCCACACATGCGCTCAGAGCTCTGCATGGGAGACTGAAGCTGACAGAGCTGCAGCAGTTAGCAGGTTTCACCCTCAGAGACCACCAGGGGTTCATGTTGAGGCATTTTAATTTTTTTTTTTTTGTGCCATAGACACTGTCAGCACAATCTGCAGTTACACTAACAAAAATGCTGCAAAAAACAAAGAATTATGGAAAAATTACACATGGACTGACATAGAGGAGGATCTACACAAGTTTTTTACATCATGTTTTACATCATGCATCATTTACATCATGTTTTTTTGTAGTGGCATAAATAAAAAGTGACATTTGTGAGACTAATACAGTGTTTTGTAAATAATTTTACAAAGAACGCCTGGGCCATTGCCTGCATTTTGATGTAAATAGAGGTAAATTACTATGTTCTTTGTTAAAAATTTGCACATGTTTTGAAATTTACAATTTTTATTTGAAGTTTAAGTTTTAAAAACAGTTCATCACACATATTTGTGGTTTAATTTCACATTAATTTCCATATTGTATAAATGACTGGAAAAAACTTGAGCCCCTGCCCCTGTATAATCATGTGCACGTCCCTGTTCTAGCTCCAAGGTGAATCTTCACTGCTCATGTTCTCCTCAGAAATAGTCACCTCACTCCCCTCAGGTTACTGTACACATGCACCAACTATCTGCTTCAGGTTTGAAATGGAGCTTCATGGTTGTCTTTTGGAGAAATGAACAGTCAAGTTGTGTTTGAAATTTGATTTTTTTCAGGGGCAAAAGGAAGCCTCTGCATTCTTGTCAAATATGTAAACAGCATGTTTTTGCAGGTGCTAAAAAACAGACTCTGAGTGTGGGTGTGTGTGTGTGTGTGTGTGTGTGTGTGTGTGTGTGTGTGTGTGTATGTTGGCGTGTGTGTATATGTGTGTGTATCCTGCAGTACTCTGTACTCCTGCAGTGGCCAAAAAGACTTTTAAGAATGTGGATTTTTGGGTCATCTTTGGCGCCCCCTAGAACTGCAGTACTCTGTACTCCTGCAGTGGCCAAAATGACTTTTAAGAATGTGGATTTTTGGGTCATCTTTGGCGCCCCCTAGAACCTAAACCGTGGGGTGCAGCGTCATGATTTTTACAACTTTGAATGGGCATGGGGTGTAGATTGCCCTGAGCAAATTTGGTATCGGTGGGACGAAAGCCTTAGGAGGAGATAGCCACATTCCAATGTGTGCGAATCGGCAAAAAATGCAAAATAGCCCTTTAACCGTACATTATACAGATACGCGCTCTTTGACTTTTTCGTAGATCTAATTGAGATACACATGATTGTCAATTTTTGTGTCAATATGACAAAGCGTTCAGGCGTGACACTCAACAATGTGTATTTTTATGTAAGGGGACAAGAAAAAATTGACTTTTTTCTCCTGCCATGGGGGGGCGCTCTTTTAGGGAGTAAAAATTCCTTCACAAATGTGTTGATGGCTGGACATTGCATCATCCTAGAAAACTTGGAGGCCAGTGAGGACAAAAATAAAAAGTTATAAGACTTTTAAATATGTGGATTTTACGGTT
This sequence comes from Xyrichtys novacula, assembly GCA_962446985.1. Taxonomy (NCBI): domain Eukaryota; kingdom Metazoa; phylum Chordata; class Actinopteri; order Labriformes; family Labridae; genus Xyrichtys; species Xyrichtys novacula. The sequence continues at coordinate 19,732,853 of OY660879.1, read as the reverse complement.
ATCTTTGGCGCCCCCTAGAACGTAAACCGTGGGGTGCAGCGTCATGATTTGAATAACTTTGAATGGCCATGGGGTGTAGATTGGCCTGAGCAAATTTGGTGTCAGTGGGACGAAAGCCTTAGGAGGAGTTAGCCACATTCCAATGTGTGCTAATCGGCAAAAAATGCAAAATAGCCCTTTAACCGTACATTTTACAGATACGCGCGCATTGACTTTTTCGTAGATCTTATTGAGATACATGTGTGTGTCAAATTTTGTGTCAATATGACAAAGCATACAGGTATGACAGTCAACAATGTGTATTTTCACCTTATGGGACAAGAAAAAATGGACTTTTTTCTCCTGCCATGGGGGGGCGCTCTTTTAGGGAGTAAAAATTCCTTCACAAATGTGTTGATGGCTGGACATTGCATCATCCTAGAAAACTTGGAGGCCAGAGAGGACAAAAATAAAAAGTTATAAGACTTTTAAATATGTGGATTTTAGGGTTATCTTTGGCGCCCCCTAGAACCTAAACCGTGGGGTGCAGCGTCATGATTTGAATAACTTTTAATGGCCATGGGGTGTAGATTGGCCTGAGCAAATGTGGTGCCGGTTGAACGAAAGCCTTCGGAGGAGTTAGCGAAATTCCAATGTGTGCGGATCGGCAAAAAATGCGCAATAACCCTTTAACCGTACATTTGACAGATACGCCCGCACTGACTTTTTTGTAGATCTTATTGAGATACATGTGTGTGTCAATTTTTGTGTAATTTTGACAAAGCGTACAGGCGTGACAGTCAATAGTGTGAATTTTCACCTTATGGAACAAGAAAAAATGGACTTTTTTCTCCTGCCATGGGGGGGCGCTCTTTTGGGGAGTAAAAATTCCTTCACAAATGTGTTGATGGCTGGACATTGCATCATCCTAGAAAACTTGGAGGCCAGTGAGGGCAAAAATAAAAAGTTATAAGACTTTGAAATATGTGGATTTTAGGGTTATCTTTGGCGCCCCCTAGAACATAAACCGTGGGGTGCAGCGTCATGATTTGAATAACTTTTAATGGCCACGGGGTGTAGATTGGCCTGAGCAAATGTGGTGCCGGTGGAACGAAAGCCTTCGGAGGAGTTAGCGAAATTCCAATGTGTGCGGATCGGCAAAAAATGCGAAATAACCCTTTAACCGTACATTTGACAGATACGCCCGCACTGACTTTTTTGTAGATCTTATTGAGATACATGTGTGTGTCAATTTTTGTGTCATTTTGACAAAGCGTACAGGCGTCAGGTGAATTTTTCACCTTAGGGGGCGCTATGGAGCCATTTTGCATTGTATTGTTTGGGCGACTTCAGAATATCAAATTTTTCACCAGGCCCGGTCGTCCTGCCAAATTTCATGAGTTTTCGCCAGTGGGAAGTGGGCCATTTTCCAGTTCAAAGGGGAGGAAAAATAACTAGGACCCCGTTGGGGCACTGGCGGGCCCGAGCCGTGTCGCGCCCCCCCCCAACGTGCTGCCTCCCCGTCCCATTTGTGTCCTCTGGCCATCGCCCTCTCTGGTAACGCCGATCACTGCAAAGACCCTTTTCCTTCATCGGCGTTTGCTGTTCTTCTTGCCAGTGCGTGTTGCTTTCACTTACACTTGCCACAGCCAGCCTCGTGAGTGCCTAGCCTATTGGATATCACTGTCACCTACACAGGACAGTCATTACCTTTCTATTAATACTTTGTGTTTTAATTTCACATTAATTTCCATATTGTATAAACGACTGGAAAAAACTTGAGCCCCTGCCCCTGTATAATCATGTGCATGTCTCTGTTCTAGCTCCAAGGTGAATCTTCACTGCTCATGTTCTCCTCAGAAGCACTCACCTCACTCCCCTCAGGTTACTGTACACATGCACCAACTGCCTGCTTCAGGTTTGGATGGAGCTTCATGGTTGTCTTTTGGAGAAATGACCAGTCAAGTTGTGTTTGAAATTTGATTTTTTTCAGGGGCAAAAGGAGCCTCTGCATTCTTGTCAAATATGTAAATAGCATGTTTTTGCAGGTGCTAAAAACCAGACTCTGAGTGTGTGTGTGTGTGTGCGTGTGTGTGTGTGTGTGTGTGCGTTCAAGTCACATGACATATTTAACCGGATGTAGCTGCAAGACGGAGCCTCGTTGACTCTCCGTTTCAACTTATCTCAAAAGTGAGGACCTCAACCTATATACCAGTTTTTAAATTGTGTTGATAGGCCAAATAAAACCAGAGTTATGATAAATTATGTCCGCGATACTTTTTTTCTGCTTATTTTGATCACGTTCGGCGCTCGATCGCGCTGTATGAGACAGGAAAACATAGCATGCAGACATTAGCGACAGGTCTTACAGGCGGAAAAGGCTTGCCAAAAGAAAAAAAAAACACACCACAACATCTCTCCTATTGGTGGAAAACTTCACCACAACAACCAATCCAAAATTATATGGTGACTGATTGACAAGGGGCGGGCGCTTACGTTCTTCCTGCAACATGAGAAGGGAGGGAGGGACTCTCAGCAGGGATGCAGTCTGGGACACGTAGTTGCAAACCTAGCGACTTTGTTGTTAGATTCAATGACTTTTCAGACCCCCTAACGACTTTTTTTTCGAAAGAAAGGGACTTTTATCGACTTCTTCTGGAGTTTAGAGACTCTGACATGAAGCAGGCTTTCCTTACTGAGGAGTTAGCAACGCTGCTAAGGGTGCAGAGCCACACATGCGCTCAGAGCTCTGCATGGGAGACTGAAGCTGACAGAGCTGCAGCAGTTAGCAGGTTTCACCCTCAGAGACCACCAGGGGTTCATGTTGAGGCATTTTAATTTTTTTTTTTTTTGTGCCATAGACACTGTCAGCACAATCTGCAGTTACACTAACAAAAATGCTGCAAAAAACAAAGAATTATGGAAAAATTACACATGGACTGACATAGAGGAGGATCTACACAAGTTTTTTACATCATGTTTTACATCATGCATCATTTACATCATGTTTTTTTGTAGTGGCATAAATAAAAAGTGACATTTGTGAGACTATACAGTGTTTTGTAAATAATTTTACAAAGAACGCCTGGGCCATTGCCTGCATTTTGATGTAAATAGAGGTAAATTACTATGTTCTTTGTTAAAAATTTGCACATGTTTTGAAGTTTACAATTTTTATTTGAAGTTTAAGTTTTAAAAACAGTTCATCACACATATTTGTGGTTTAATTTCACATTAATTTCCATATTGTATAAATGACTGGAAAAAACTTGAGCCCCTGCCCCTGTATAATCATGTGCACGTCCCTGTTCTAGCTCCAAGGTGAATCTTCACTGCTCATGTTCTCCTCAGAAATAGTCACCTCACTCCCCTCAGGTTACTGTACACATGCACCAACTATCTGCTTCAGGTTTGAAATGGAGCTTCATGGTTGTCTTTTGGAGAAATGACCAGTCAAGTTGTGTTTGAAATTTGATTTTTTTCAGGGGCAAAAGGAAGCCTCTGCATTCTTGTCAAATATGTAAACAGCATGTTTTTGCAGGTGCTAAAAACCAGACTCTGAGTGTGTGTGTGTGTCTGTGTGTGTGTGTGTCTGTGTGTGTGTGTATGTTGGCGTGTGTGTATATGTGTGTGTATCCTGCAGTACTCTGTACTCCTGCAGTGGCCAAAAAGACTTTTAAGAATGTGGATTTTTGGGTCATCTTTGGCGCCCCCTAGAACTGCAGTACTCTGTACTCCTGCAGTGGCCAAAATGACTTTTAAGAATGTGGATTTTTGGGTCATCTTTGGCGCCCCCTAGAACGTAAACCGTGGGGTGCAGCGTCATGATTTTTACAACTTTGAATGGGCATGGGGTGTAGATTGCCCTGAGCAAATTTGGTATCGGTGGAACGAAAGCCTTAGGAGGAGATAGCCACATTCCAATGTGTGCGAATCGGCAAAAAATGCAAAATAGCCCTTTAACCGTACATTATAAAGATACGCGCTCTTTGACTTTTTCGTAGATCTAATTGAGATACACATGATTGTCAATTTTTGTGTCAATATGACAAAGCGTTCAGGCGTGACACTCAACAATGTGTATTTTCATGTAAGGGGACAAGAAAAAATGGACTTTTTTCTCCTACCATGGGGGGGCGCTCTTTTGGGGAGTAAAAATTCCTTCACAAATGTGTTGATGGCTGGACATTGCATCATCCTAGAAAACTTGGAGGCCAGTGAGGACAAAAATAAAAAGTTATAAAACATTTAAGAATGTGGATTTTTGGGTTATTTTTGGCGCCCCCTAGAACCTAAACCATGGGGTGCAGCATCATGATTTGAATAACTTTTAATGGCCATGGGGTGTAGATTGGCCTGAGCAAATGTGGTGCCGGTGGAACGAAAGCCTTCGGAGGAGTTAGCGAAATTCCAATGTGTGCGTATCGGCAAAAAATGCGGAATAACCCTTTAACTGTACATTTGACAGATACGCGCGCCTGGACTTTTTTGTAGATCTTATTGAGTTACATGTGTGTGTCAATTTTTGTGTCATTTTGACAAAGCGTATAGGCGTGACACTCAAGAATGTGTATTTTCACCTTAGGGGACAAGAAAAAATGGACTTTTTTCTCCTGCCATGGGGGGGCGCTCTTTTGGGGAGTAAAAATTCCTTCACAAATGTGTTGATGGCTGGACATTGCATCATCCTAGAAAACTTGGAGGCCAGTGAGGACAAAAATAAAAAGTTATAAGACTTTTAAATATGTGGATTTTAGTGTTATCTTTGGCGCCCCCTAGAACCTAAACCTTGGGGTGCAGCGTCATGATTTTGATAACTTTTAATGGCCACGGGGTGTAGATTGGCCTGAGCAAATGTGGTGCCGGTGGAACGAAAGCCTTCGGAGGAGTTAGCGAAATTCCAATGTGTGCGGATCGGCAAAAAATGCGAAATAACCCTTTGACCGTACATTTGACAGATACGGCCGCACTGACTTTTTTGTAGATCTCATTGAGATACATATGTGTGTCAATTTTTGTGTCAATATGACAAAGCGTACAGGCGTGACAGTCAATAGTGTGAATTTCCACCTTAGGGGGCGCTATGGAGCCATTTTGCATTTTATTGTTTGGGCGACTTCAGAATATCGAATTTTTCACCAGGCCCAGTCGTCCTGCCAAATCTCATGAGTTTTCGCCAGTGGGAAGAGGGCCATTTTCCAGTTCAAAGGGGAGGAAAAAGAAAAAAGAAAGAAAGAAACAAAGAACTAGGGCCCCGTTGGGGCACTGGCGGGCCCGAGCCGCGTTGCGCCGCCCCCAGTGCGACCGCCTCCCCCTCCTGATCGCGTCACACTCAAGGTCCAAAGATGGTGTGCGCACTTGTCTGTGGTCATTTCCCATTATAATGAATGGGAGGCGCAGTTTCTACCAAAACACTCGCTGCAGACAAACTACATGTCCTATTTGAAAAAAGTCTGGACCATGAGTGAGGGCACAAACACAGCTAGGATATATCCAAACGGCAAGTTGCTCCTCGTTACGGTGTTGCCGGGAGAGCGATGCGATTGAGCCATTGAGTGATGGGCAGGAAAAACTTGACTGTTTCTCCTGCCATGGGGGATGGGGGATGGGGGGGGGGGGGGGGATGTGGATTCTTTTAAGAATGTGGATATTTGGGTCATCTTTGGCGCCCCCTAGAACGTAAACCGTGGGGTGCAGTGTCATGATTTTTAAAACTTTGAATGGCCATGGGTTGTAGATTGGCCTGAGCAAATTTGGTGTCAGTGGGACGAAAGCCTTAGGAGGAGTTAGCCACATTCCAATGTGTGCTAATCGGCAAAAAATGCAAAATAGCCCTTTAACCGTACATTTTACAGATACGCGCGCATTGACTTTTTCGTAGATCTTATTGAGATACATGTGTGTGTCAAATTTTGTGTCAATATGACAAAGCATACAGGTATGACAGTCAACAATGTGTATTTTCACCTTATGGGACAAGAAAAAATGGACTTTTTTCTCCTGCCATGGGGGGCGCTCTTTTGGGGAGTAAAAATTCCTTCACAAATGTGTTGATGGCTGGACATTGCATCATCCTAGAAAACTTGGAGGCCAGAGAGGACAAAAATAAAAAGTTATAAGACTTTTAAATATGTGGATTTTAGGGTTATCTTTGGCGCCCCCTAGAACCTAAACCGTGGGGTGCAGCGTCATGATTTGAATAACTTTTAATGGCCATGGGGTGTAGATTGGCCTGAGCAAATGTGGTGCCGGTGGAACTAAAGCCTTCGGAGGAGTTAGCGAAATTCCAATGTGTGCGGATCGGCAAAAAATGCGCAATAACCCTTTAACCGTACATTTGACAGATACGCCCGCACTGACTTTTTTGTAGATCTTATTGAGATACATGTGTGTGTCAATTTTTGTGTCATTTTGACAAAGCGTACAGGCGTCAGGTGAATTTTTCACCTTAGGGGGCGCTATGGAGCCATTTTGCATTGTATTGTTTGGGCGACTTCAGAATATCAAATTTTTCACCAGGCCCGGTCGTCCTGCCAAATTTCATGAGTTTTCGCCAGTGGGAAGTGGGCCATTTTCCAGTTCAAAGGGGAGGAAAAAGAAAAAAGAAACAAAGAAAAACCACTTGGGGAATAATAGGGCTCTCGCAGCTGCTTAGCAGCTACGCTCGGGCCCTAAAAAGAAGGAAACATGCAGGAACAAGAGGGCTCTCGCAGCTGCTTAGCAGCTACGCTCGGGCCCTAAAGAAAGAAAGAAAGAAACTAGGGCCCCGGTGGGGCACTGTCGGGCCCGAGCCGCGTTGCGCCGCCCCCAGCGCGACCGCCTCCCCCTCCCGATCGCGTCACACTCAAGGTCCAAAGATGGTGTGCGCACTTGTCTGTGGTCATTTCCCATTATAATGAATGGGAGGCGCAGTTTCTACCAAAACACTCGCTGCAGACAAACTACATGTCCTATTTGAAAAAAGTCTGGACCATGAGTGAGGGCACAAACACAGCTAGGATATATCCAAACGGCAAGTTGCTCCTTGTTACGGTGTTGCCGGGAGAGTGATGCGATTTAGCCATTGAGTGATGGGCAGGAAAAACTTGACTGTTTCTCCTGCCATGGGGGTTGGGGGATGGGGGGGGGGGGGATGTGGATTCTTTTAAGAATGTGGATATTTGGGTCATCTTTGGCGCCCCCTAGAACGTAAACCGTGGGGTGCAGCGTCATGATTTTTACAACTTTGAATGACCATGGGGTGTAGATTGGCCTGAGCAAATTTGGTGTCAGTGGGACGAAAGCCTTAGGAAGAGTTAGCCACATTCCAATGTGTGCGAATCGGCAAAAAATGCAAAATAGCCCTTTAACCGTACATTTGACAGATACGCGCGCATTGACTTTTTTGTAGATCTTATTGAGATACATGTGATTGTCAAATTTTGTGTCAATATGATAAAGCGTACAGGCGTGACAGTCAATAGTGTGAATTTCCACCTTAGGGGACAAGAAAAAATTGACTTTTTTCTCCTGCCATGGGGGGGCGCTCTTTTGGGGAGTAAAAATTCCTTCACAAATGTGTTGATGGCTGGACATTGCATCATCCTAGAAAACTTGGAGGCCAGTGAGGACAAAAATAAAAAGTTATAAGACTTTTAAATATGTGGATTTTAGGGTTATCTTTGGCGCCCCCTAGAACCTAAACCGTGGGGTGCAGCGTCATGATTTGAATAACTTTTAATGGCCATGGGGTGTAGATTGGCCTGAGCAAATGTGGTGCCGGTGGAACGAAAGCCTTCGGAGGAGTTAGCGAAATTCCAATGTGTGCGGATCGGCAAAAAATGCGAAATAACCCTTTAACCGTACATTTGACAGATACGCCCGCACTGACTTTTTTGTAGATCTTATTGAGATACATGTGTGTGTCAATTTTTGTGTCATTTTGACAAAGCGTACAGGCGTGACAGTCAATAGTGTGAATTTTCACCTTAGGGGGCGCTATGGAGCCATTTTGCATTTTCTTGTTTGGGCGACTTCGGAATATCAAATTTTTCACCAGGCCCGGTCGTCCTGCCAAATTTCATGAGTTTTCGCCAGTGGGAAGTGGGCCATTTTCCAGTTCAAAGGGGAGGAAAAATAATAACTAGGGCCCCGGTGGGGCACTGTCGGGCCCGAGCCGCATCGCACCGCCCCCAGCGCGACCGCCTCCACCTCCCGATCGCGTCACACTCAAGGTCCAAAGATGGTGTGCACACTTGTCTGTGGTCATTTCCCATTATAATGAATGGGAGGCGCAGTTTCTACCAAAACACTCGCTGCAGACAAACTACATGTCCTATTTGAAAAAAGTCTGGACCATGAGTGAGGGCACAAACACAGCTAGGATATATCCAAACGGCAAGTTGCTCCTCGTTACGGTGTTGCCGGGAGAGCGATGCGATTGAGCCATTGAGTGATGGGCAGGAAAAACTTGACTGTTTCTCCTGCCCTGGGGGGTGGGGGATGGGGGGGGATGTGGATTCTTTTAAGAATGTGGATATTTGGGTCATCTTTGGCGCCCCCTAGAACGTAAACCGTGGGGTGCAGCGTCATGATTTGTACAACTTTGAATGGCCATGGGGTGTAGATTGGCCTGAGCAAATTTGGTGTCAGTGGGACGAAAGCCTTAGGAGGATTTAGCCACATTCCAATGTGTGCGAATCGGCAAAAAATTCAAAATAGCCCTCTAACCGTACATTTGACAGATATGCACCCATTGACTTTTTCGTAGATCTTATTGAGATACACGTGATTGTCAAATTTTGTGTCAATATGACAAAGCGTACAGGTGTCACACTCAACAATGTGAATTTTCACCTTACGGGACAAGAAAAAATTGACTTTTTTCTCCTGCCATGGGGGGGCGCTCTTTTGGGGAGTAAAAATTCCTTCACAAATGTGTTGATGGCTGGACATTGCATCATCCTAGAAAACTTGGAGGCCAGTGAGGACAAAAATAAAAAGTTATAAGACTTTGAAATATGTGGATTTTAGGGTTATCTTTGGCGCCCCCTAGAACCTAAACCGTGGGGTGCAGCGTCATGATTTGAATAACTTTTAATGGCCATGGGGTGTAGATTGGCCTGAGAAAATGTGGTGCCGGTGGAACGCCAGCCTTAGGAGGAGTTAGCGAAATTCCAATGTGTGCGGATCAGCAAAAAATGCGGAATAACCCTTTAACCGTACATTTGACAGATACGCGCGCATTGACTTTTTCGTAGATCTTATTGAGATACATGTGTGTGTCAAATTTTGTGTCAATATGACAAAGCGTACAGGCGTGACACTCAACAATGTGTATTTTCACCTTAGGGGACAAGAAAAAATGGACTTTTTTCTCCGGCCATGGGGGGGCGCTCTTTTGGGGAGTAAAAATTCCTTCACAAATGTGTTGATGGCTGGACATTGCATCATCCTAGAAAACTTGGAGGCCAGTGAGGGCAAAAATAAAAAGTTATAAGACTTTTAAATATGTGGATTTTAGGGTTATCTTTGGCGCCCCCTAGAACCTAAACCTTTCTGCTTGTTTTGATCACGTTCGGCGCTCGATCGCGCTGTATGAGACAGGAAAACATAGCATGCACACATTAGTGACAGGTCTTACAGGCGGAAAAGGCTTGCCAAAAGAAAAAAAAAACACACCACAACATCTCTCCTATTGGTGGAAAACTTCACCACAACAACCAATCCAAAATTATATGGTGACTGATTGACAAGGGGCGGGCGCTTACGTTCTTCCTGCAACATGAGAAGGGAGGGAGGGACTCTCAGCAGGGATGCAGTCTGGGACACGTAGTTGCAAACCTAGCGACTTTGTTGTTAGATTCAATGACTTTTCAGACCCCCTAACGACTTTTTTTAGAAAGAAAGGGACTTTTATCGACTTCTTCTGGAGTTTAGAGACTCTGACATGAAGCAGGCTTTCCTTACTGAGGAGTTAGCAACGCTGCTAAGGGTGCAGAGCCACACATGCGCTCCGAGCTCTGCATGGGAGACTGAAGCTGACAGAGCTGCAGCAGTTAGCAGGTTTCACCCTCAGAGACCACCAGGGGTTCATGTTGAGGCATTTTCAGTTTTTGTTTTTTTTGCCATAGACTGTCAGCACAATCTGCAGTTACACTAACAAAAATGCTGCAAAAAACAAAGAATTATGGAAAAATTACACATGGACTGACATAGAGGAGGATCTACACAAGTTTTTTACATCATGTTTTACATCATGCATCATTTACATCATGTTTTTTTGTAGTGGCATAAATAAAAAGTGACATTTGTGAGACTATACAGTGTTTTGTAAATAATTTTACAAAGAACGCCTGGGCCATTGCCTGCATTTTGATGTAAATAGAGGTAAATCACTATGTTCTTTGTTTAAAATTTGCATATGTTTTGAAGTTTACAATTTTTATTTGAAGTTTAAGTTTTAAAAACAGTTCATCACACATATTTGTGGTTTAATTTCACATTAATTTCCATATTGTATAAATGACTGGAAAAAACTTGAGCCCCTGCCCCTGTATAATCATGTGCACGTCCCTGTTCTAGCTCCAAGGTGAATCTTCACTGCTCATGTTCTCCTCAGAAATAGTCACCTCACTCCCCTCAGGTTACTGTACACATGCACCAACTATCTGCTTCAGGTTTGGATGGAGCTTCATGGTTGTCTTTTGGAGAAATGAACAGTCAAGTTGTGTTTGAAATCTGATTTTTTTCAGGGGCAAAAGGAAGCCTCTGCATTCTTGTCAAATATGTAAACAGCATGTTTTTGCAGGTGCTAAAAAACAGACTCTGAGTGTGTGTGTGTGTGTGTGTGTGTGTGTGTGTGTGTGTGTGTGTGTGTGTGTATGTGTGTGTATCCTGCAGTACTCTGTACTCCTGCAGTGGCCAAAAAGACTTTTAAGAATGTGGATTTTTGGGTCATCTTTGGCGCCCCCTAGAACTGCAGTACTCTGTACTCCTGCAGTGGCCAAAATGACTTTTAAGAATGTGGATTTTTGGGTCATCTTTGGCGCCCCCTAGAACGTAAACCGTGGGGTGCAGCGTCATGATTTTTACAACTTTGAATGGGCATGGGGTGTAGATTGCCCTGAGCAAATTTGGTATCGGTGGGACGAAAGCCTTAGGAGGAGATAGCCACATTCCAATGTGTGCGAATCGGCAAAAAATGCGAAATAGCCCTTTAACCGTACATTATACAGATACGCGCTTTTTGACTTTTTCGTAGATCTAATTGAGATACACATGATTGTCAATTTTTGTGTCAATATGACAAAGCGTTCAGGCGTGACACTCAACAATGTGTATTTTCATGTAAGGGGACAAGAAAAAATTGACTTTTTTCTCCTGCCATGGGGGGGCGCTCTTTTGGGGAGTAAAAATTCCTTCACAAATGTGTTGATGGCTGGACATTGCATCATCCTAGAGAACTTGGAGGCCAGTGAGGACAAAAATAAAAAGTTATAAGACTTTTAAGACTGTGGATTTTTGGGTTATCTTTGGCGCCCCCTAGAACGTAAACTGTGGGGTGCCGCGTCATGATTTGTACAACTTTTAATGGCCATGGGGTGTAGATTGGCCTGAGCAAATGTGGTGCCGGTGGAACGCCAGCCTTAGGAGGAGTTAGCGAAATTCCAATGTGTGCGGATCAGCAAAAAATGCGGAATAACCCTTTAACCGTACATTTGACAGATACGCGCGCATTGACTTTTTCGTAGATCTTATTGAGATACATGTGTGTGTCAAATTTTGTGTCAATATGACAAAGCGTACAGGCGTGACACTCAACAATGTGTATTTTCACCTTAGGGGACAAGAAAAAATGGACTTTTTTCTCCGGCCATGGGGGGGCGCTCTTTTGGGGAGTAAAAATTCCTTCACAAATGTGTTGATGGCTGGACATTGCATCATCCTAGAAAACTTGGAGGCCAGTGAGGGCAAAAATAAAAAGTTATAAGACTTTTAAATATGTGGATTTTAGGGTTATCTTTGGCGCCCCCTAGAACCTAAACCTTTCTGCTTGTTTTGATCACGTTCGGCGCTCGATCGCGCTGTATGAGACAGGAAAACATAGCATGCACACATTAGTGACAGGTCTTACAGGCGGAAAAGGCTTGCCAAAAGAAAAAAAAAACACACCACAACATCTCTCCTATTGGTGGAAAACTTCACCACAACAACCAATCCAAAATTATATGGTGACTGATTGACAAGGGGCGGGCGCTTACGTTCTTCCTGCAACATGAGAAGGGAGGGAGGGACTCTCAGCAGGGATGCAGTCTGGGACACGTAGTTGCAAACCTAGCGACTTTGTTGTTAGATTCAATTACTTTTCAGACCCCCTAACGACTTTTTTTAGAAAGAAAGGGACTTTTATCGACTTCTTCTGGAGTTTAGAGACTCTGACATGAAGCAGGCTTTCCTTACTGAGGAGTTAGCAACGCTGCTAAGGGTGCAGAGCCACACATGCGCTCCGAGCTCTGCATGGGAGACTGAAGCTGACAGAGCTGCAGCAGTTAGCAGGTTTCACCCTCAGAGACCACCAGGGGTTCATGTTGAGGCATTTTCAGTTTTTGTTTTTTTTGCCATAGACTGTCAGCACAATCTGCAGTTACACTAACAAAAATGCTGCAAAAAACAAAGAATTATGGAAAAATTACACATGGACTGACATAGAGGAGGATCTACACAAGTTTTTTACATCATGTTTTACATCATGCATCATTTACATCATGTTTTTTTGTAGTGGCATAAATAAAAAGTGACATTTGTGAGACTATACAGTGTTTTGTAAATAATTTTACAAAGAACGCCTGGGCCATTGCCTGCATTTTGATGTAAATAGAGGTAAATCACTATGTTCTTTGTTTAAAATTTGCATATGTTTTGAAGTTTACAATTTTTATTTGAAGTTTAAGTTTTAAAAACAGTTCATCACACATATTTGTGGTTTAATTTCACATTAATTTCCATATTGTATAAATGACTGGAAAAAACTTGAGCCCCTGCCCCTGTATAATCATGTGCACGTCCCTGTTCTAGCTCCAAGGTGAATCTTCACTGCTCATGTTCTCCTCAGAAATAGTCACCTCACTCCCCTCAGGTTACTGTACACATGCACCAACTATCTGCTTCAGGTTTGGATGGAGCTTCATGGTTGTCTTTTGGAGAAATGAACAGTCAAGTTGTGTTTGAAATCTGATTTTTTTCAGGGGCAAAAGGAAGCCTCTGCATTCTTGTCAAATATGTAAACAGCATGTTTTTGCAGGTGCTAAAAAACAGACTCTGAGTGTGTGTGTGTGTGTGTGTGTGTGGGCCTATGTGGTATAGCCGGACTTTTGACCTGAATACATACCAGCGCTCCGCGGACCATTGGGATTAGCCGGACCTTGCCAAGGTCCGGCTAATTCGGAAAGTGTATCTGCATTAGTCAGTATCTAACTAACATATTTTCCAATTTTCTCTGATGGTCCATATATACCACTTGACCTGATTTCCAGTGTATCCCAGTGTATCAACATGCGCACCCTGTAGGCTGGGATGAAACTGCAGGATCTTACACATTTTTGATACACACGGTGCAGTTTTGGCGGGCTGGCTTGTGATTGGCTGGTGGAGATGTGTGGGCGGGACTTATATGACGTCGGGTCTAAGCTCCGCCCACACCCGCGGTGAACCGAGAGAACAGCAGCACATGATCCACAGCATGGATTAAGAGATATATTGGGATAGTTTCTTTATGAAGGTAAGCATTTATTTGTGTTTCATTGTCATATTTTCTGTTTAGGGACACTTAGGGAGAGACAGCCTGTTTTATTGAAGTGGAAAACTTTGACATGGAGCCACAATGACTTTGATAGCTTAGCTTCTAGAGGTACTTAGCTGCTTCTCAACTAAAGGAGACAGCAGGTGGAGAGAAATGTATTTGCAATGACTTTGCCCTGATTTTATAAGTTTGTATGATATATTGTTTGTTGCAACTGATAGTTTTCTTGACTTGGTGAGCTAACAATCTAAACAACATGTGGCTGTGGCTGCTTGTTTAGCCTCGTTAAAGGCATGCACATTAGCAGGCCCTGCCTTATTAAGTAGCTGTGATAATTTAATATGTTAGCTGTGACTGTGCTTGTTTTACTCCATGAGTTTGTGCATGCATGCTCTATGAGAGGACTGAATCTGTAAATGGTTAACTAGCTTTAAAAACTCCTACTGTTGTGATCAGGCCTTTATTTATTGCGCAGAGAACTTATCTATGTTATGTCTAGATTAAAAGAGTATGATTTAGTGTGTTAAGTGTTCAAGTTTGGGTGCAGAAATGAATAATAAATATGTTCTGTGGCAACCAGCAGGCCAAAGTCTGCTGGATGACTCTGATATAAATTTATCCGTTGGATCATTTCACATAGAGGAGATAGACTTAGCTTTGAATCTGTTATTATTTATGAGTGGCAAGTCAAGATGGATATTTGGCTGGTACATCCTTAAATGTGTGTTTCTGGCTAAAAAAGTTGTCTCAATTCATTTTATCAGAGTAATTTCTGTAGAATCTAATAAATTTGTCTGATGTCAGAGGAACACCACCACTGATTTCTTTCATTGTCATGTTTGCATGCCATGGGCTTGGTGATTAATTTTTTAATGACCTTAAACACTTAAACAAATAGTAATAATAATAATAAAAAACAAAGTGACTGATATATCGTATAACAAAGATTCACATAATGCTTTATCCAACCAAATATAAGTGTACAATTAATTAGAATTTTAATTCAAATGGTTATGAACATGCTTAGACTGAACAAGAAAAAATGATATAGAATTATACAAAGAAGAGAGATTTATTAGAATATTCAATCTTAGAAAAAACAGGGTCACGAGTCAACATTTTTCCTTTTTTCCTGTCTGCTTTTTTTTTCGGTTGGCAAGCCAGGCTATGAATTTTCAGTGATGACATAAAGTCAGAGAAATATTCACATGTTCTCATACTGATTTAGTGGTGCCCTATTAGAAACTGCCTATTTTTAAGCAGTGGTTGGCAGGATAAAGGTAAGTCTGAATTTGTTTAGGCACACCTGAAGAATATCACTTGTTAAACTAACTGTGTGGTAATAAAAGAAGACTGGAGGGCTATACTGCTTCTTTTTTAGAGGTAGGGTATTAAATTAAATTCAAATATGTTTAAAAGTATTTACAAGTTGCACTGAGAAGCTCGTCTTTTGTCCATATTTTGCCCCACATTGCCACTCCTTTCAACTTACAGCTAGTTCTGTTCTTGATTTTCATTCAACTGAGCTCTATGATTCTCAAAATAATCTTTATTACTTCAGGATCTACATGCCAGTAAGACATGCACAGGAAAAGACGAGTCAGTCCAAAGACAGAGGCAAAACTGTATGTTTCCACTAAAAGGGACAAAGCGGGACTCGATGTCAAATACATCAACAGTTTTAAAGGTGAGTTGAATCCTTTGAAAGTTTAATCATTCTATAACTTTCTTTAAATTCTCTCTCATTTGTATTTCTTATGTGACCCAGGTCGGGGTATCTTCACTTCTGCTCCTTTTGAAAAAGGAGATTTTCTGTTAGAATACAGAGGTGACCTAATAAGTCAGCAAGAATGTGAAAGGAGACTACACCTATACCATGACCACCTGAAGGCATTCATGTTCGAATTTCGTTATAATGGAAAACTGTGGTGGTGCGTATTGTTTCATTGGGTTTTTATTTGATCAAAGTTACACTTCTTTTCTAATGTGCTGAGCATACAGATATATTTTTAAGGAAAGCCCTTGTGTTACCTCTATTAAACTACCAAGGTAGATCAAATTAGACACTTACGTTGTTATTTCTGTTTTTATAGTGTTGATGCAGCACAAGAGGATGGGTCACTTGGTAGACTTGTGAATGATGACCATAAGGCCCCTAATGCCAAAATGAAGTACTTACACATGGAGGGAAAGCCTCATCTGTGTCTGTTTGCAGCTCGAGACATTAGCCCAGGAGAAGAAATAACTTATAACTATGGTGATTCAGACTGGCCATGGAGGCACAAGGTGTTAATTTTCTTTCTTTGGAAAACTTAATATGTCCCTGTTTAATTTGTATTAGTGTATTTAGTCTTAACGCTAACTTTTTTTTGCCAAATAAAAGGGCTGAGATTGACAATCTAACTGATTTAAACAGAGTAAACTGAGTCAAGTTAAACACATGACAATAGCTGTTGTCAAACAGTTTTTAAAGCTTTGATTTAAGATGAACTAATTAAGTTTAGTAAAAAATAAACAAAATTACTACAAACAAAAAAAAAATTCAGAAAAATAGCTGTAATGCCTCCCTCAAAGGGAAATTTAAGGAAAAAAACTTTCATAATGACATCTCCTCTATCTTCTTGCAGAGGCTTGATGAGGACAAGCCTCAGAATGTGTCCAAAGTTACAGATTCACAGTCTACAGCTGCAGATGCTAAAGAGGTAAACTGTCATAAAAACTGTATTTGGTTATATTTAGGCTAGTCTGTCTCACAAAGTTTACCAGGACAATTAAATCAAAGTTGTCTCACTGTAATCATGTCAGCACTATAATTGCTTGATTAAAAAATGCACAAGTTTCCATTCTGAGTTATCTTTGTTTGTACCTGTCAATTAATTTGATCTAGATGTTGATGCTGGAGACTAAGGGTAACTTGATCAAAACTTCACTGAGCTTTCCAATCCAGACACTGAAAAGTCCTGCAAGGGGTCCACCCAACCAACATGAGGAGGTGAGTTTAAACCTGCTGCAGAGCTTTTTGATACCCAATGATGTCCACATCAGTCTCCTGATTATCTTAAATAGAGCATAATGTAGAACGTCAGATCAGGACATAACCAAGCATGTTTCTGTAAATTAAAATAATTATATGAAATGAAGTTGTGTATGCTTATGCCAGGAAATTTCATTTTTATATTTGAAACTAAGAGTAGAATCTCAGCATCTTCTCTGAAAATCAAAAAATCACAAGATCTTCCTCTTAAATGTTTCCAATCAGAGCCTTAATGAGGAAAGGTCTCAGAGAGTGTCTAAAGTTACAGATCTAGAGTCTACAGCTGCAGGAGCTAAAGAGGTAAACTGTTGTAATTTTTTATTTTTTTAAATCGTAACAGTATGATTGCTTTTTTCAAAAGAACAAGTTTCCATTCTGACTTGCCTTTGTTTGTACTTGTTAACTAATTTGATCTAGATGTTGATGCAAGAGACTGAGAGCAACTTGACTCCAATATCACTGAGCTTCCCAAACCAGACCCTGAAAAGTCCTGCAATGGCTCCCCTCAATCAACATGAGGAGGTGAGATTAAACCTGCTGCAGAGCTTTCTGAAACCCATATCCACATCAGTCCCCCTCTCAAGCCTTAGTGTACAGTATCATCAGCAAGTGTATGCAGTAAGTTTAAATCAGGATTAAAACAGGCATGGATTTCAAAATTTACAGATAATTTTAAGGGAATTTTTAATATTCAAACCAGAAAATAAGATTGTTGCAACTGAAATCACCTGAGGACACACGTCTCCTCTTTGAAAGAATGTATGTGATATAATTTTAAGGGACACTGTTGTGTAGGGACTGTAATGTAGTCTAAAATTCAAAGTTCGTCAGTATTTCAATCAGGAGGGTGTGTGTGTAACTAAATAATATACGTTTTATCTGGGCAGTGTTATGTAGGGACTTTCACATATAAAACAATCACAAGTTTTATATCAATGTTAGAATCAGTAGGGTGTATGTGTATCTGAATGTGATGTGGTTTAAAGGGACACTGTTTTGTAGGGACTTTCACAGAGAGTACATTTTAAAGTCTTGAGTCAGTGTAAGAATCAGTTGAGTGTATGTGTATGTCAATTTGATATGGTTTAAAGGGACACTGTTATGTAGGGACTTTCACACAGAGTACAATCACAAATCTTGAGTCAGTGTAAGAATCAGTTGAGTGTATGTGTATCTGAATGTGATATGGTTTAAAGGGACACTGTTTTGTAGGGACTTTCACACAGAGTACAATGTCAAGATTTTAAGTCAGTGTAAGAATCAGTTGAGTGTATGTGTATCTGAATGTGATATGGTTTAAAGGGACACTGTTATGTAGGGACTTTCACACAGAGTACAATCACAAGTCTTGAGTCAGTGTTTGAATCAGTTGAGTGTATGTGTATGTCAATGTGATATGGTTTAAAAGGACACTGTTATGTAGGGACTTTCACACAGAGTACAATGTCAAGTTTTTAAGTCAGTGTAAGAATCATTCGGGTGTATGTGTTACTTAATGATATATGGTTAATCTGGGCAGTGTTAGGGACTTTCACAGAGAGTACAATGTCAAGTTTCTAGGCAGTGCAAGAATCAGCAGTGAAATGGTCTAAATTTATAAAATACAGTATGAACAGATGTGTGTGTGCAATAACAAAAAAGCCTTCTAAAAATCTGTGAGTCAGTGTAAGTATATAAAAGCTGCAACTGTTAACAAATGTTAGCTCGTCTATCTGTTAAGTTTATATATGGACATTTCATTCAGTGTACTTAGAAGCTCAGGTAACTGTGCTCATAAGTTATCAAAAGCTGTATTCCCTGATAACCAGAAATGCAGAGGATTAGTTTTCATACTATACAATTTTGGACATTTGCCTGAATAAATGGACTAAAATTGAAATCTTTTTTTTTTCAATGTACAACTCAGAAATCCATTTAAAAGGGCTTTAACATCATGGTCCATAGAAAGATTCTGATATATATATTAAAATCCCCTCCTTTTTTTCTGATTAGAGCCCTGATAAGGACAAGCCTCACAAGTTGTCTGAAGTTACAGATCTAGAGTCTACAGCTGCAGGAGCTAAAGAGGTAAACTGTTGTAATTTTTTATTTTTTTAAATCGTAACAGTATGATTGCTTTTTTCAAAAGAACAAGTTTCCATTCTGACTTGCCTTTGTTTGTATTTGTTAATTAATTTGATCTAGATGTTGATGCAGGAGACTGAGAGCAACTTGACTCCAATATCACTGAGCTTCCCAAACCAGACCCTGAAAAGTCCTGCAATGGCTCCCCTCAATCAACATGAGGAGGTGAGATTAAACCTGCTGCAGAGCTTTCTGAAACCCATATCCACATCAGTCCCCCTCTCAAGCCTTAGTGTACAGTGTCATCAGCAAGTGTATGCAATAAGTTTAAATCAGGATTAAAACAGGCATGGATTTCAAAATTTACAGATAATTTTGAGGGAATTTTTAATATTCAAACCAGAAAATAAGATTGTTGCAACTGAAATCACCTGAGGACACACATAATCTTTTTGAAAGATTGTATGTGATATAATTTTAAGGGACACTGTTATGTAGGGACTGTAATGTAGTTTAGAATTCAAAGTTCGTCAGTATTTGAATCAGGAGGGTGTGTGTGTAACTTAATTATATACGTTTTATCTGGGCAGTGTTATGTAGGGACTTTCACATATAAAACAATCACAAGTTTTATATCAATGTTAGAATCAGTTGAGTGTATGTGTATCTCAATTTGATATGATTTAAAGGGACACTGTTATGTAGGGACTTTCACACAGAGTACAATCACAAATCTTGAGTCAGTGTAAGAATCAGTTGAGTGTATGTGTATCTCAATGTGATGTGGTTTAAAGGGACACTGTTATGTAGGGACTTTCACACAGAGTACAATGTCAAGTTTTTAAGTCAGTGTAAGAATCAGTTGAGTGTATGTGTATCTCAATTTGATATGGTTTAAAGGGACACTGTTATGTAGGGACTTTCACACAGAGTACAATGTCAAGTTTTTAAGTCAGTGTAAGAATCAGTTGAGTGTATGTGTATCTCAATATGATATGGTTTAAAAGGACACTGTTATGTAGGGACTTTCACACAGAGTACAATCACAAGTCTTGAGTCAGTGTAAGAATCAGTCGGTTGTATGTGTTACTTAATGATATATGGTTTATCTGGGCAGTGTTAGGGACTTTCAGAGAGAGTACAATGTCATGTTTCTAGGCAGTGCAAGAATCAGTGTGGTTATTGTCTAAATCTATAAAATAAAGTATGAACAGATGTTGGTGTGCAATAACAAAAAAGCCTTCTAAAAATCTGTGAGTCAGTGTAAGTATATAAAAGCTGCAACTGTTAACAAATGTTAGCTCGTCTATCTGTTAAGTTTATATATGGACATTTCATTCAGTGTACTTAGAAGCTCAGGTAACTGTGCTCATAAGTTATCAAAAGCTGTATTCCCTGATAACCAGAAATGCAGAGGATTAGTTTTCATACTATACAATTTTGGACATTTGCCTGAATAAATGGACTAAAATTGAAATCTTTTTTTTTTCAATGTACAACTCAGAAATCCATTTAAAAGGGCTTTAACATCATGGTCCATAGAAAGATTCTGATATATATATTAAAATCCCCTCCTTTTTTTCTGATTAGAGCCCTGATAAGGACAAGCCTCACAAGTTGTCTGAAGTTACAGATCTAGAGTCTACAGCTGCAGGAGCTAAAGAGGTAAACTGTTGTAATTTTTTATTTTTTTAAATCGTAACAGTATGATTGCTTTTTTCAAAAGAACAAGTTTCCATTCTGACTTGCCTTTGTTTGTATTTGTTAATTAATTTGATCTAGATATTGATGCAGGAGACTGAGAGCAACTTGACTCCAATATCACTGAGCTTCCCAAACCAGACCCTGAAAAGTCCTTCAATGGCTCCCCTCAATCAACATGAGGAGGTGAGATTAAACCTGCTGCAGAGCTTTCTGAAACCCATATCCACATCAGTCCCCCTCTCAAGCCTTAGTGTACAGTATCATCAGCAAGTGTATGCAATAAGTTTAAATCAGGATTAAAACAGGCATGGATTTCAAAATTTACAGATAATTTTAAGGGAATTTTTAATATTCAAACCAGAAAATAAGATTGTTGCAACTAAAATCACCTGAGGACACACATAATCTTTTTGAAAGATTGTTAAACTCATAAGATTGTCCACTTTCTTTGAATTCTGAACAAAAACTTCATGAGGGCAAGACTCAAGAAGTGTCTGAGGCCACAGATGCAGATTTGGAAGAATCTGCAACTGTGGACTTAGATCAGTGTACTTAGATCTAATTATCTTTTATAGAGCAACTGAATGGATAATTTTTTTTTTCTTCTTTGGTAGGTGATCCTTGAGACACCACAAAATCAGTTGGCTGGTCTAGGTCAAACGGATATGCAGGTCAATAGTATAAAGGTAAACTGCACTTTGAAATTTAAAGGATTTTCTCTGAAAACCAGGTTTATTTTACCTATGTGTAAATAATAAATACCTGCATTTGTATTATGGCAGAATTAAAATGCTATAATTACATTTTGTCAACAGTGTAAAAAACATCAACTGGTGTCTGCAAACGTTTCCACATTGGAAAAATGCATACAGTGTGTTGGACCAGTGTCCTCTTTAAGGTGGACTGGCTATCAGTGTCGAGGTGAGCTATTTGGTGAAGTCTTATACATTGTTTCAAAAGCTAATTATTATACATGTCAAGGGAAAAAATGAAATTACAGGGGCTAGAGAGAGAGCAAAAATGTAGTTATATATGTGAATAAAAGGGCAATCCTATTTTCTCTTAATAAGGTACTTAAATTTATATTTTGTTTTCAAATCCAAATTTTCTCTCACTTTAACCTCACTTGGTTCAGCTCTCTTACAGCAGCTCTAAAACCATCACAACCATCACGCTGCTTAAGGATCATACCAACACTGTTTTTATTGTTATGTATTTATTGTAGATTTACAATGAAATATATGAACCAGTCCTGTTATAGGGCTATTGTACATGCACATTGTGATTGAGGTAGTTTAACATTGCATGGTGCAATTGTACATTTGTCAACAATAATAAAACCTGACTTAAGTATAATGTTGATTAGGGAAAGGTTATTGCTTTTTGCTGCACACCAGATCGATGCAGTATTTTGATAAGACTACAACTAAATGAATGCACTTGAAATATGTTACAGTTTGTTCTGGAGTCTGGCATAAATCCTGCCTCAGAAGAATTACTGATGGTGATCTCCATGGCCTGTTAGAGGTAAGCATTCCCACTACCGTAAAATTGACAGTGTTCTTGACATTCTAGACTGATTTTCTCTCTCACTTTTTCAGTATTCTGGGAAAGA
Organism: Xyrichtys novacula; assembly: GCA_962446985.1. Taxonomy (NCBI): domain Eukaryota; kingdom Metazoa; phylum Chordata; class Actinopteri; order Labriformes; family Labridae; genus Xyrichtys; species Xyrichtys novacula. The sequence continues at coordinate 19,710,677 of OY660879.1, read as the reverse complement.
ACTGCTTGCAGATGAGAACAGCAGTTCTGAAGACAGCCTGTCTGATAAGGACTACATACCAGACTCAGAGTCACTGGAAGAGGACCATGATGATTCAGACGCAAGCTTACCTTTAGCAGAGAATCCGAAGAAAGCTGTACAGCAAAAAAAAAAGCCAGTACTACCTGATATTCTGGCATCATGTGCTTTAGACTTAAGCTCTATGGCTGTCCAGAATACACCACACAGTTATCAGCCTTATAATGATGATGTTGCTGAAGAACTGGATTCAGTCAAGTCTGTCAAAGACTCATCAAAGGATAAGACGGAGGGCGGAGCTGAGTTTGACAACCAAGAAGTACCCCATCTGACCATGAGCATCAAAAACTATTGTTTCATATGTGGGAAACCACAAAGCAAAATTTCCCGGCACTTAAGAACTCATAAGGCACATCCTGAAATTGTCCACGCCTTTTCCCTGCCTGAGGACTCAAAAAAGCGAAAGATTCTAGTGGAAAGGATGAGGAATAAGGGCAATTTCAGACACAACACTACAGTTTTACAGAGTGGGACTGGAGTTCTAAAGGCAAAGAGAGCACCAAAGGCTAAAGCACAGACAGGACACTTCATTCACTGTATGTATTGTCAAGGGATGTACATTCGTAAAGAATTGTGGAGACATGTCCGCAGGTGCCCCTTTAAGCCAGAAAATGAAGACACCGAAAAGGAACCTGGGAGAACTAAAGTGCTGAGTTTGGCTGCAGCCCAAGAGACGGCATTCTCTCAGCATATCTCTAGTGGAGTGTGGAAGCTTCTAGGTAGCATGAAAGAGGATGAAGTTGCTTCAACAGTGCGAAATGATCTCACTATCATTCAGCTTGCCCAGTCGCTCTTTAACAAACACGGACAAGACCCAACAAAATTTGAATACATGCGACAGAAACTGCGAGAGGTGGGTCGTTTGTTGTTATGTCTCCGCACAGATTTTTCCATACATAACCTTGAGGAAGCTGTAAAACCTTCCAACTTCCAAAGAGTGGTGCAAGCTGTCAAAAAAGTTTCAGGTTTTGATGAGGAAAAACACTTGTATTTGACACCAAGTCTTGCATTGAAACTTGGACACACACTGCACAAAATCTGTGACATTATTCATTGTAGGGCACTTATGGCAGAGGATGAAGAGCTGATTAGGTCCACCGATGTGTTCAAGAAGTTGTACACCTCCAAATGGTCTGAGTTGGTGTCTCACAGTGCCCTGAACACACTGAGTGATGCAAAATACAACAAGCCATTATCATTACCCTTTACAGAAGATGTCCAGAACCTTCATCGGCACCTTGAAAAATCTGTAGAAAGTGCGTCTTGCAGTTTGACGGAAAAGCCCACACCTCAGAACTATGCTCAGCTTGCAAAAGCTACACTTGCACAAATCATTGTGTTTAATCGTAGGCGTGCTGGGGAGGTTTCCAAGATGCGTCTGAGAAGTTTTCAGGAAAGAGACAACACAAAACTCCATGAGGATGTTGCAAAGGGACTGTCACGGACTGAACAGCGGCTCTGCAACCATTTTAGTCGAGTTGAAATTATGGGGAAAAGGGGCAGAAAGGTTGCTGTTCTGCTCACACCAAGCATGGTGGATGCCCTCTCATTACTAGCTAGCACCAGAACTGAGTGTGGTGTTAACACTGCAAATGTCTTCCTGTTTGCAAGACCAAAATCACTGAGCCACTACAGAGGACAGGAATGTCTACGGGTCCATGCAGAGCAGTGTGGAGCAAAGCACCCAGAACACTTGAGGTCAACTCAGCTCAGAAAGCATGTTGCCACTCTCTCTCAAGTTCTCAATTTAAAAAACAACGAACTTGATCAAGTTGCTGATTTCCTGGGTCATGACATTCGTGTACATCGAGACTTCTACAGATTACCAGTTCCCACAACACAACTGGCTAAAATCTCCAAGCTGCTCCTGACCATGGAAAAAGGCCACCTGTCCAGCATACAGGGGAAGTCACTGGACGAGATAGAACTTGACGGTTTGTAAAGGAAATACAATTTTTGTTTTTTTTTTTGTTTTTATGTGTTTCCCTTTTCTTTTTTTTTTTTTTTTTTTTTGAAGGTATCTTTACATATCAGAAGACAAATGTTTGGATATATATGTGTAGGCCCACTTAACACCATTGATTTTTCAAGCTTAAGAAGGGTTTTAAATTGTGTGGTACTCATGTGAGTTTTATTGATACTACCAGATGAAATACAGTTAAGCGATGGTGAGGCCAGGGATAGTGGCAGTGAAAGTGACAACAGTGGCAGAGAAGAGGCAGGCTTGGAGTGTGGTACAAGCAAGCCCCGTGATCCTGTTCCAGAGTCTACGGTGACAGAGCAGGTCCATGACACTGGAGATTTGGGTGGGTTTCTCTATTTGATTGTGTTTCAAATTATTCAAACCTCTATTTCTGTAGAAAGAAAAACTCACTTTTGTTGAATTATGTTTCCAGCAGAAACAGGATCAGTGTCTTCCACAGTAAATGAGACTGCCCTTCCTTCTGAGGGTAAGCAAAGTCTTATTGTAAAGCCTAATCCCAAGTTTCCATAGCGTTCATCCTTAGTCATTGCAAATGTTTTATAACAGAAACAAGTATTGATCCATTTTCTTCTTTACTTCATTATGTAAGATATATCATTTCATATCTTTTAGGAGACACTGCTGTTCAAGAGCGTGGTCCCAGAAGACTGACCAAGAAACCCTGGTCAAAGGCTGAGGTTGCAGCAGTAATGCGGCATTTCAGAAAACACATAAGCAAAGGGAAGCTGGCGACCAAAAACGAATGCAGTCACTGTAAGGAGGTAGAAGACCCGGTGTTGGCAGGTAGAACAGTACAAAACATTAGGGACTTTGTTAGAAACAGAGGGACAGCAATGAAGAGGCAGTCACAGAAAGGCAGGCTGTAAAGCGTACAAAAACTGTGTTCTTAGTGATTATGCAGTTGCAGAAGTTGCTAGAAAGATAATGTATGGCAGTATTTTTGTTTAAAAATGGTTTGCAAAAGTGTAAATATGCAAATATGTGACCTATTATTTTGTATATGTATCTATTTAAGTTGATGAGTATAGGTTGTTGTTTACACCGTACCTTCTCTCCAGTTGCGCTGTGAAAGACTAATAAGTGTGTATGATGATTGGAGAAATATGTATGTTGAAGTAATGCCCCCAGCCTGGTGCTCATACCTAGGTGTTCTATCTTGCTTTGTGCAGTGAATCAGCTCCTGCTAAAGCTGGACATGATCATGTCCAGATCATGCATATTTCAGAAAAAGAGAGATACACTATTTGGTAGAAGACTTTTTTTAGGACATTGGTTGAATATGACTTCTAAATTCAAGACAATTCAGCAAAGCTGAACAGATCAAAGTAATGCACAGCTAGCCTGGGTTTAGAACCAATAGACCCCTTCCATTTGCTTTTTGATTTGTGTAAGCTTTAGTGGATCGACACTTTTGGATCGATTTACACATTTGCAAATTGTTTGTTTGTAATAATATTTCCTTGGTTTGCAAGGTTATCATGTTTTGGGACAGGTTGTCTGCAAGTGCTACAGTTTGTTTGAGCTTGGTTGAAAATTTAAGCCAGTGTGGCAGACTCCAAAAACAGTTGGCTCAACCCTGTCAAGGCTTTGGGTATGTTGTCAGTGAACCAGTGGGTCACATCACTGAGGCTGCATCTGTTGCTGTTTGTTTTTCTGATTGCTAATGGTTAAGTTTGTATTTTTTGTAGTGCTGATGTTTTTAACAGCAAAGGTTCTCTCATCTCAAGATACTTGCAAGCAAGAATAGATAATGTTGCATTTAAAAAAAACATCTATTTTTTTGGTTAATTTAGTGGGACTTCTTCGATAGGCAGAAGGGTTGTTTGCCAAACTTATATAAGAAGATGTTATACTGATAGACTGTATACTGTTGTGGACAGAGCTGTACCAGTCCAGAGTAAAGCTGTTCAAGTGTTCATTATTTTGCCACGTTTAGTTTTCAGTACATATTTTATGTTAATAACTTGAATGGCGATTTGTTGACCAGCCCATAGAGCGTTTTTGGCAGATAAGTAGAGGAGGAATGAATAGAGAACACAAAAACTAATAAATAAAGAGCCCTCTAACTTTACATAGCTGTGAGTGTTTGCTAAAAAACAGCTTAGGAATCTGTTTTGCTGTTGATTGTTCCAACCTGAAGGAACTTTGGCATGTTATTGGAAGGTTAAATGTGTGTTTTGGTAAACAGAGGTGGTGTCCTGGACTATAGCTGCCCATTTACTCTTGATGCAAATGTCCTCTATGGCACAAACTCTTTAAATAATGCAGCTTTCAAACCAGAGTAAAATGGCTTCACCTAAGTAGAAATAAAGGAGGCAGGAATCCTCTGTCCATTGAATAAGCAGTCTATGGTTATATGGCTTTAAACTACTTTAGTTCAGTAATAAATTGCATGTCCCAACAATACTGTGTTCTGTCATGTTTGTGTGTATATGCTAATGAGGTGGGATTTAAAGGTGATGTCACTGTCCCTTTAAAGTCCGGATAATGTTTTTTGTGTCCCTATACACCACAAATTTGTCAAAAATACATCTGTCCGCCTAAACCACCATTTTGTTAGGGGGCTGTGTATAAGGCCCTGTAGGGTGTATCTGAAAGCTAAAGTGACCCAAATTTTTTTCAGAATTTTTAGAGTAATTTTTGCTTACTCCTAGAGCTCTCAGGCCATGGGAAGGGGTAGTCCATGTAAACCACCACCGGGCTGGTTTGGCGAAAAAGTCCAGCTAAATCATATAGGCCCGTATGTGTGTGTGTGTGTGTGTGTGTGTGTGTGTGTGTGTATGTGTGTGTATCCTGCAGTACTCTGTACTCCTGCAGTGGCCAAAAAGACTTTTAAGAATGTGGATTTTTGGGTCATCTTTGGCGCCCCCTAGAACTGCAGTACTCTGTACTCCTGCAGTGGCCAAAATGACTTTTAAGAATGTGGATTTTTGGGTCATCTTTGGCGCCCCCTAGAACGTAAACCGTGGGGTGCAGCGTCATGATTTTTACAACTTTGAATGGGCATGGGGTGTAGATTGCCCTGAGCAAATTTGGTATCGGTGGGACGAAAGCCTTAGGAGGAGATAGCCACATTCCAATGTGTGCGAATCGGCAAAAAATGCGAAATAGCCCTTTAACCGTACATTATACAGATACGCGCTTTTTGACTTTTTCGTAGATCTAATTGAGATACACATGATTGTCAATTTTTGTGTCAATATGACAAAGCGTTCAGGCGTGACACTCAACAATGTGTATTTTCATGTAAGGGGACAAGAAAAAATTGACTTTTTTCTCCTGCCATGGGGGGGCGCTCTTTTGGGGAGTAAAAATTCCTTCACAAATGTGTTGATGGCTGGACATTGCATCATCCTAGAAAACTTGGAGGGCAGTGAGGACAAAAATAAAAAGTTATAAGACTTTTAAGAATGTGGATTTTGGGTTATCTTTGGCGCCCCCTAGAACGTAAACCGTGGGGTGCAGCGTCATGATTTGTACAACTTTTAATGGCCATGGGGGGTAGATTGGCCTGCGCAAATGTGGTGCCGGTCGAACGAAAGCCTTCGGAGGAGTTAGCGAAATTCCAATGTGTGCAGATCTGCAAAAAATGCAAAATAACCCATTAACCGTACATTTGACAGATACGCCCGCACTGACTTTTTTGTAGATCTTATTGAGATACATGTGTGTGTCAATTTTTGTGTCAATATGACAAAGCGTACAGCCGTCATGTGAATTTTCACCTTAGGGGGCGCTATGGAGCCATTTTGCATTTTATTGTTTGGGCGACTTCAGAATATCGAATTTTTCACCAGGCCCGGTCGTCCTGCCAAATTTCCTGAGTTTTCGCCAGTGGGAAGTGGGCCATTTTCCAGTTTAAAGCGGAGGAAAAATAATAACGAAAGAAGGAAACATGCAGGAACAAGAGGGCTCTCGCAGCTGCTTAGCAGCTACGCTCGGGCCCTAATAACAAAAGAAGGAAACTACAGGAACAAGAGGGCTCTCGCAGCTGCTTAGCAGCTACGCTCGGGCCCTAACAAAGAAAAACCCCTTGGGGAATAATAGGGCTCTCGCAGCTGCTTAGCAGCTACGCTCGGGCCCTAACAACAACAACAGCTCATGTAATGGTGAAGAGAAAAGAGTTCAGTTTACAGGGTTAGGATATGAGTGATTATGGACAGTGTTAAATTAATTGAGTGTGATTACAGTCAGCAGGCCTAATCGTGGTCAGTTCTAGTTAGGGCCCGAGCCAGCTGCAGAGCAGCCGGGCGTAGGCCCTGTTATTCCTGTAGGGGTTTTTCTTTGTTTCTTTCTTAGGGCCCGAGCGTAGCTGCTAAGCAGCTGCGAGAGCCCTCTTGTTCCTGTAGTTTCCTTCTTTTGTTATTATTAGGGCCCGAGCGTAGCTGCTAAGCAGCTGCGAGAGCCCTATTATTCCCCAAGTGGTTTTTCTTTGTTTCTTTTTTCTTTTTCCTCCCCTTTGAACTGGAAAATGGCCCACTTCCCACCGGCGAAAACTCATGAAATTTGGCAGGACGACCGGGCCTGGTGAAAAATTTGATATTCCGAAGTCGCCCAAACAAGAAAATGCAAAATGGCTCCATAGCGCCCCCTAAGGTGAAAATTCACACTATTGACTGTCACGCCTGTACGCTTTGTCAAAATGACACAAAAATTGACACACACATGTATCTCAATAAGATCTACAAAAAAGTCAGTGCGGGCGTCTCTGTCAAATGTACGGTTAAAGGGTTATTTCGCATTTTTTGCCGATCCGCACACATTGGAATTTCGCTAACTCCTCCGAAGGCTTTCGTTCCACCGGCACCACATTTGCTCAGGCCAATCTACACCCCATGGCCATTAAAAGTTATTCAAATCATGATGCTGCACCCCACGGTTTAGGTTCTAGGGGGCGCCAAAGATAACCCTAAAATCCACATATTTAAAAGTCTTATAACTTTTTATTTTTTCCCTCACTGGCCTCCAAGTTTTCTAGGATGATGCAATGTCCAGCCATCAACACATTTGTGAAGGAATTTTTACTCCCCAAAAGAGCGCCCCCCCCCATGGCAGGAGAAAAAAGTCCATTTTTTCTTGTCCCCTAAGGTGAAAATACACATTGTTGAGTGTCACGCCTGTACGCTTTGTCAAAATGACACAAAAATTGACACACACATGTATCTCAATAAGATCTACAAAAAAGTCCATGCGCGCGTATCTGTCAAATGTACGGTTAAAGGGTTATTCCGCATTTTTTGCCGATTCCCACACATTGGAATTTCGCTAACTCCTCCGAAGGCTTTCGTTCCACCGGCACCACATTTGCTCAGGCCAATATACACCCCATGGCCATTAAAAGTTATTCAAATCATGACGCTGCACCCCACGGTTTACGTTCTAGGGGGCGCCAAAGATAACCCAAAAATCCACATTTTTAAAAGTCTTATAACTTTTTATTTTTGTCCTCACTGGCCTCCAAGTTTTCTAGGATGATGCAATGTCCAGCCATCAACACATTTGTGAAGGAATTTTTACTCCCTAAAAGAGCGCCCCCCCATGGCAGGAGAAAAAAGTCCATTTTTTCTTGTCCCCTAAGGTGAAAATACACATTGTTGACTGTCACGCCTGTACGCTTTGGCAAAATGACACAAAAATTGACAATCATGTGTATCTCAATTAGATCTACGAAAAAGTCATAGAGCGCGTATCTGTATAATGTACGGTAAAAGGGCTATTTTGCATTTTTTGCCGATTCGCACACATTGGAATTTCGCTAACTCCTCCTAAGGCTTTCGTCCCACTGACACCAAATTTGCTCAGGCCAATCTACACTCCATGGCCATTCAAAGTTGTAAAAATCATGACGCTGCACCCCACGGTTTACGTTTTAGGGGGCGCCAAAGATGACCCAAATATACATTACAGTAGACAAAGTAGTTTTGCCCACTGAGTGGCGCCAAAGGGACTTGTCTGTGGAGTCTGTGAGTCACTATTGGCCGTTTTTGACTACTTTAGATTTTACCTTTATATTTCCTCTTACAAAAGTTTTACCTTGCCTTGCCTGGTATCATTTTTTTCAGTACAACCTCACCTGTGTCAATGTACAGTTATTTTATCATTTTGACATACTATATTTACACATTGGACCCAAATTCACACACAAAACATAAAATCCGAGTGGAAAAAAGTAACGTTTTTACTGTGAAAACCACAAATATGTGTGATGAACTGTTTTTAAAACTTAAACTTCAAATAAAAATTGTAAACTTCAAAACATATGCAAATTTTTAACAAAGAACATAGTAATTTACCTCTATTTACATCAAAATGCAGGCAATGGCCCAGGTGTTCTTTGTAAAATTATTTACAAAACACTGTATAGTCTCACAAATGTCACTTTTTATTTATGCCAGTACAAAAAAACATGATGTAAATGATGCATGATGTAAAACATGATGTAAAAAACTTGTGTAGATCCTCCTCTATGTTAGTCCATGTGTAATTTTTCCATAATTCTTTGTTTTTTGCAGCATTTTTGTTAGTGTAACTGCAGATTGTGCTGACAGTGTCTATGGCAAAAAAAAAAAAAAAAAACTGAAAATGCCTCAACATGAACCCCTGGTGGTCTCTGAGGGTGAAACCTGCTAACTGCTGCAGCTCTGTCAGCTTCAGTCTCCCATGCAGAGCTCGGAGCGCATGTGTGGCTCTGCACCCTTAGCAGCGTTGCTAACTCCTCAGTAAGGAAAGCCTGCTTCATGTCAGAGTCTCTAAACTCCAGAAGAAGTCGATAAAAGTCACTTTCTTTCTAAAAAAGTCGTTAGGGGGTCTGAAAAGTCATTGAATCTAACAACAAAGTCGCTAGGTTTGCAACTACGTGTCCCAGACTGCATCCCTGCTGAGAGTCCCTCCCTCCCTTCTCATATTGCAGGAAGAACGTAAGCGCCCGCCCCTTGTCAATCAGTCACCATATAATTTTGGATTGGTTGTTGTGGTGAAGTTTTCCACCAGTAGGAGAGATGTTGTGGTGTGTTTTTTTTTTTCCTTTGGCAAGCCTTTTACGCCTGTAAGACCTGTCGCTAATGTCTGCATGCTATGTTTTCCTGTCTCATACAGCGCGATCGAGCGCCGAACGTGATCAAAATAAGCAGAAAACAAGTATCGCGGACATAATTTATCATAACTCTGGTTTTATTTGGCCTATCAACACAATTTAAAAACTGGTATATAGGTTGAGGTCCTCACTTTTGAGATAAGTTGAAACGGAGTCAACGAGGCTCCGTCTTGCAGCTACATCCGGTTAAATATGTCATGTGACTTGAACGCACACACACACACAGACACACACACACACACACACACACACACACACACAGACACACACACACACGCACACACACACACTCAGAGTCTGGTTTTTAGCACCTGCAAAAACATGCTATTTACATATTTGACAAGAATGCAGAGGCTCCTTTTGCCCCTGAAAAAAATCAAATTTCAAACACAACTTGACTGGTCATTTCTCCAAAAGACAACCATGAAGCTCCATCCAAACCTGAAGCAGGCAGTTGGTGCATGTGTACAGTAACCTGAGGGGAGTGAGGTGACTGCTTCTGAGGAGAACATGAGCAGTGAAGATTCACCTTAGAGCTAGAACAGAGACGTGCACATGATTATACAGGGGCAGGGGCTCAAGTTTTTTCCAGTTGTTTATACAATATGGAAATTAATGTGAAATTAAAAAACAAAGTATTAATAGAAAGGTAATGACTGTCCTGAGTAGGTGACAGTGATATCCAATAGGCTAGGCACTCAAGAGGCTGGCTGTGGCAAGTGTAAGTGAAAGCAACACGCACTGGCAGGAAGAACAGCAAACGCCGATGAAGGAAAAGGGTCTTTGCAGTGATGGGCGTTACCAGAGAGGGCGATGGCCAGAGGACACAAATGGGACGGGGAGGCAGCGCGTTGGGGGGGACGCGACACAGCTCGGGCCCGCCAGTGCCCCAACGGGGTCCTAGTTATTTTTCCTCCCCTTTGAACTGGAAAATGGCCCACTTCCCACTGGCGAAAACTCATGAAATTTGGCAGGACGACCGGGCCTGGTGAAAAATTTGATATTCCGAAGTCGCCCAAACAAGAAAATGCAAAATGGCTCCATAGCGCCCCCTAAGGTGAAAATTCACACTATTGACTGTCACGCCTGTACGCTTTGTCAAAATGACACAAAAATTGACACACACATGTATCTCAATAAGATCTACAAAAAAGTCAGTGCGGGCGTATCTGTCAAATGTACGGTTAAAGGGTTATTTCGCATTTTTTGCCGATCCGCACACATTGGAATTTCGCTAACTCCTCCGAAGGCTTTCGTTCCACCGGCACCACATTTGCTCAGGCCAATCTACACCCCATGGCCATTAAAAGTTATTCAAATCATGACGCTGCACCCCACGGTTTAGGTTCTAGGGGGCGCCAAAGATAACCCTAAGATCCACATATTTAAAAGTCTTATAACTTTTTATTTTTGCCCTCACTGGCCTCCAAGTTTTCTAGGATGATGCAATGTCCAGCCATCAACACATTTGTGAAGGAATTTTTACTCCCCAAAAGAGCGCCCCCCCATGGCAGGAGAAAAAAGTCCATTTTTTCTTGTCCCCTAAGGTGAAAATACACATTGTTGAGTTTAACACCTGTACGCTTTGGCAAAATGACACCAAAAATGACACACACATGTATCTCAATAAGATCTACGAAAAAGTCAATGCGCGCGTATCTGTCAAATGTACGGTTAATGGGTTATTTCGCATTTTTTGCCGATCCGCACACATTGGAATTTCGCTAACTCCTCCGAAGGCTTTCATTCCACCGGTACCACATTTGCTCAGGCCAATCTACACCCCATGGCCATTAAAAGTTATTCAAATCATGACGCTGCATCCCACGGTTTAGGTTCTAGGGGGCGCCAAAGATAACCCTAAAATCCACATATTTAAAAGTCTTATAACTTTTTATTTTTGTCCTCACTGGCCTCCAAGTTTTCTAGGATGATGCAATGTCCAGCCATCAACACATTTGTGAAGGAATTTTTACTCCCCAAAAGAGCGCCCCCCCATGGCAGGAAAAAAAAGCCAATTTTTTCTTGTCCCCTAAGGTGGAAATTCACACTATTGACTGTCACGCCTGTACGCTTTATCATATTGACACAAAAATTGACACACATATGTATCTCAATAAGATCTACAAAAGAGTCGATTCGCGCGTATCTGTCAAATGTACGGTTAAAGGGCTATTTTGCATTTTTTGCCGATTCGCACACATTGGAATGTGGCTAACTCCTCCTAAGGCTTTCGTCCCACTGACACCAAATTTGCTCAGGCCAATCTACACCCCATGGCCATTCAAAGTTGTAAAAATCATGACGCTGCACCCCACGGTTTACGTTCTAGGGGGCGCCAAAGATGACCCAAAAATCCACATTCTTCAAAGAATCCACATCCCCCCCCCCCCCCCATATGGCAGGAGAAAAAGTTAAGTTTTTCCTGCCCATCGCTCAATGGCTCAATCGCATCGCTCTCCAGGCAACACCGTAAGGAGGAGCAACCTGCCATTTCGATATATCATAGCTGTGTTTGTGCCCTCACTCATGGTCCAGACTTTTTTCAAATAGGACATGAAGTTTGTCTGCAGCGAGTGTTTTGGTAGAAACTGCGCCTCCCATTCATTATAATAGGAAATGACCGCAGACAAGTGCGCACACCATCTTTGGATCTTGAGTGTGACGCGATCGGGAGGGGGAGGCGGTCGCACTGGGGGCGGCGCGACACGGCTCGGGCCCGACAGTGCCCCAACGGGGTCCTAGTTATTAGGGCCCGAGCGTAGCTGCTAAGCAGCTGCGAGAGCCCTATTATTCCCCAAGTGGTTTTTTAGGGCCCGAGCGTAGCTGCTAAGCAGCTGCGAGAGCCCTCTTGTTCCTGCATGTTTCCTTCTTTTGTTATTATTATTATTTTTCCTCCCCTTTGAACTGGAAAATGGCCCACTTCCCACTGGCGAAAACTCATGAAATTTGGCAGGACGACCGGGCCTGGTGAAAAATTTGATATTCTGAAGTCGCCCAAACAATAAAATGCAAAATGGCTCCATAGCGCCCCCTAAGGTGGAAATTCACACTATTGACTGTCACGCCTGTACGCTTTGTCAAAATGACACAAAATTTGACACACATATGTATCTCAATAAGATCTACAAAAAAGTCAGTGCGGGCGTATCTGTCAAATGTACGGTTAAAGGGCTATTTCGCATTTTTTGGCGATCCGTACACATTGGAATTTCGCTAACTCCTCCGAAGGCTTTTGTTCCACCGGCACCACATTTGCTCAGGCCAATCTACACCCCATGGCCATTAAAAGTTATTCAAATCATGACGCTGCACCCCACGGTTTAGGTTCTAGGGGGCGCCAAAGATAACCCGAAAATCCACATATTTAAAAGTCTTATAACTTTTTATTTTTGTCCTCACTGGCCTCCAAGTTTTCTAGGATGATGCAATGTCCAGCCATCAACACATTTGTGAAGGAATTTTTACTCCCCAAAAGAGCGCCCCCCCATGGCAGGAGAAAAAAGTCCATTTTTTCTTGTCCCCTAAGGTGAAAATACACATTGTTGAGTGTCACGCCTCTACACTTTGTCAAAATGACACAAAATTTGGCACACAGGTGTGTCAATAAGATCTACGAAAAAGTCAATGCGGGCGTATCTGTCAAATGTACGGTTAAAGGGCTATTTCGCATTTTTTGGCGATCCGTACACATTGGAATTTCGCTAACTCCTCCGAAGGCTTTTGTTCCACCGGCACCACATTTGCTCAGGCCAATCTACACCCCATGGCCATTAAAAGTTATTCAAATCATGACGCTGCACCCCACGGTTTAGGTTCTAGGGGGCGCCAAAGATAACCCGAAAATCCACATATTTAAAAGTCTTATAACTTTTTATTTTTGTCCTCACTGGCCTCCAAGTTTTCTAGGATGATGCAATGTCCAGCCATCAACACATTTGTGAAGGAATTTTTACTCCCCAAAAGAGCGCCCCCCCATGGCAGGAGAAAAAAGTCCATTTTTTCTTGTCCCCTAAGGTGAAAATACACATTGTTCAGTGTCACGCCTCTACACTTTGTCAAAATGACACAAAATTTGGCACACAGGTGTATCTCAATAATATCTACGAAAAAGTCAATGCGGGCGTATCTGTCAAATGTACGGTTAAAGGGCTATTTCGCATTTTTTGGCGATCCATACACATTGGAATTTCGCTAACTCCTCCGAAGGCTTTTGTTCCACCGGCACCACATTTGCTCAGGCCAATCTACACCCCATGGCCATTAAAAGTTATTCAAATCATGACGCTGCACCCCACGGTTTAGGTTCTAGGGGGCGCCAAAGATAACCCTAAAATCCACATATTTAAAAGTCTTATAACTTTTTATTTTTGTCCTCACTGGCCTCCAAGTTTTCTAGGATGATGCAATGTCCAGCCATCAACACATTTGTGAAGGAATTTTTACTCCCTAAAAGAGTGCCCCCCCATGGCAGGAGAAAAAGTCAAGTTTTTCCGGCCCATCGCTCAACGGCTCAAACACATCGCTCTCTCGGCAAAACCGAAAGGAGGAGAAACTTGCCATTTGGATATATCCTAGCTGTGTTGGTGCCCTCACTCATGGTCCAGACTTTTTTCAAATAGGACATGTAGTTTGTCTGCAGCGAGCGTTTTGGTAGAAACTGCGCCTCCCATTCATTATAATGGTAAATGACCACAGACAAGTGTGCACACCATCTTTGGACCTTGAGTGTCACGCGATCGGGAGGGAGAGGCGGTCGTGTTGGGGGCGGCGCGACACAGCTCGGGCCCGCCAGTGCCCCAACGGGGTCCTAGTCTTTGTTTCTTTCTTTCTTTTTTCTTTTTCCTCCCCTTTGAACTGGAAAATGGCCCACTTCCCACTGGCGAAAACTCATGAAATTTGGCAGGACGACCGGGCCTGGTGAAAAATTCGATATTCTGAAGTCGCCCAAACAATAAAATGCAAAATGGCTCCATAGCGCCCCCTAAGGTGGAAATTCACACTATTGACTGTCACGCCTGTACGCTTTGTCATATTGACACAAAAATTGACACACACATGTATCTCAATAAGATCTACAAAAAAGTCAGTGCGGCCGTATCTGTCAAAATTACGGTTAAAGGGTTATTTCGCATTTTTTGCCGATCCGCACACATTGGAATTTCGCTAACTCCTCCGAAGGCTTTCGTTCCACCGGCACCACATTTGCTCAGGCCAATCTACACCCCGTGGCCATTAAAAGTTATCAAAATCATGACGCTGCACCCCAAGGTTTAGGTTCTAGGGGGCGCCAAAGATAACACTAAAATCCACATATTTAAAGTCTTATAACTTTTTATTTTTGTCCTCACTGGCCTCCAAGTTTTCTAGGATGATGCAATGTCCAGCCATCAACACATTTGTGAAGGAATTTTTACTCCCCAAAAGAGCGCCCCCCATGGCAGGAGAAAAAAGTCCATTTTTTCTTGTCCCCTAAGGTGAAAATACACATTGTTGAGTGTCACGCCTATACGCTTTGTCAAAATGACACAAAAATTGACACACACATGTAACTCAATAAGATCTACAAAAAAGTCAATGCGCGCGTATCTGTCAAATGTACGGTTAAAGGGTTATTCCGCATTTTTTGCCGATACGCACACATTGGAATTTCGCCAACTCCTCCGAAGGCTTTCGTTCCACCGGCACCACATTTGCTCAGGCCAATCTACACCCCATGGCCATTAAAAGTTATTCAAATCATGATGCTGCACCCCATGGTTTAGGTTCTAGGGGGCGCCAAAAATAACCCTAAAATCCACATTCTTAAATGTTTTATAACTTTTTATTTTTGTCCTCACTGGCCTCCAAGTTTTCTAGGATGATGCAATGTCCAGCCATCAACACATTTGTGAAGGAATTTTTACTCCCCAAAAGAGCGCCCCCCCATGGCAGGAGAAAAAAGTCCATTTTTTCTTGTCCCATAAGGTGAAAAAACACATTGTTGACTGTCATACCTGTACGCTTTGTCATATTGACACAAAATTTGACAATCACATGTATCTCAATAAGATCTACGAAAAAGTCAATGCGCGCGTATCTGTAAAATGTACGGTTAAAGGGCTATTTTGCATTTTTTGCCGATTCGCACACATTGGAATGTGGCTAACTCCTCCTAAGGCTTTCGTCCCACTGACACCAAATTTGCTCAGGCCAATCTACACCCCATGGCCATTCAAAGTTGTAAAAATCATGACGCTGCACCCCACGGTTTACGTTCTAGGGGGCGCCAAAGATGACCCAAATATCCACATTCTTAAAAGAATCCACATCCCCCCCCCCATCCCCCATCCCCCATGGCAGGAGAAACAGTCAAGTTTTTCCTGCCCATCACTCAATGGCTCAATCGCATCACTCTCCCGGCAACACCGTAACGAGGAGCAACTTGCCGTTTGGATATATCCTAGCTGTGTTTGTGCCCTCACTCATGGTCCAGACTTTTTTCAAATAGGACATGTAGTTTGTCTGCAGCGAGTGTTTTGGTAGAAACTGCGCCTCCCATTCATTATAATGGGAAATGACCACAGACAAGTGCGCACACCATCTTTGGACCTTGAGTGTGACGCGATCGGGAGGGGGAGGCGGTCGCGCTGGGGGCGGCGCAACGCGGCTCGGGCCCGACAGTGCCCCACCGGGGTCCTAGTTATTTTTCCTCCCCTTTGAACTGGAAAATGGCCCACTTCCCACTGGCGAAAACTCATGAAATTTGGCAGGACGACCGGGCCTGGTGAAAAATTTGATATTCTGAAGTCGCCCAAACAATACAATGCAAAATGGCTCCATAGCGCCCCCTAAGGTGAAAAATTCACCTGACGCCTGTACGCTTTGTCAAAATTACACAAAAATTGACACACACATGTATCTCAATAAGATCTACAAAAAAGTCAGTGCGGGCGTATCTGTCAAATGTACGGTTAAAGGGTTATTGTGCATTTTTTGCCGATCCGCACACATTGGAATTTCGCTAACTCCTCCGAAGGCTTTCGTTCCACCGGCACCACATTTGCTCAGGCCAATCTACACCCCATGGCCATTAAAAGTTATTCAAATCATGACGCTGCACCCCACGGTTTATGTTCTAGGGGGCGCCAAAGATAACCCTAAAATCCACATATTTCAAAGTCTTATAACTTTTTATTTTTGCCCTCACTGGCCTCCAAGTTTTCTAGGATGATGCAATGTCCAGCCATCAACACATTTGTGAAGGAATTTTTACTCCCCAAAAGAGCGCCCCCCCATGGCAGGAGAAAAAAGTCCATTTTTTCTTGTTCCATAAGGTGAAAATTCACACTATTGACTGTCACGCCTGTACGCTTTGTCAAAATTACACAAAAATTGACACACACATGTATCTCAATAAGATCTACAAAAAAGTCAGTGCGGGCGTATCTGTCAAATGTACGGTTAAAGGGTTATTGTGCATTTTTTGCCGATCCGCACACATTGGAATTTCGCTAACTCCTCCGAAGGCTTTCGTTCCACCGGCACCACATTTGCTCAGGCCAATCTACACCCCATGGCCATTAAAAGTTATTCAAATCATGACGCTGCACCCCACGGTTTAGGTTCTAGGGGGCGCCAAAGATAACCCTAAAATCCACATATTTAAAAGTCTTATAACTTTTTATTTGTGTCTTCTCTGGCCTCCAAGTTTTCTAGGATGATGCAATGTCCAGCCATCAACACATTTGTGAAGGAATTTTTACTCCCTAAAAGAGCGCCCCCCCATGGCAGGAGAAAAAAGTCAATTTTTTCTTGTCCCATAAGGTGAAAATACACATTGTTGACTGTCATACCTGTATGCTTTGTCATATTGACACAAAATTTGACACACACATGTATCTCAATAAGATCTACGAAAAAGTCAGTGCGCGCGTATCTGTAAAATGTACGGTTAAAGGGCTATTTTGCATTTTTTGCTGATTAGCACACATTGGAATGTGGCTAACTCCTCCTAAGGCTTTCGTCCCACTGACACCAAATTTGCTCAGGCCAATCTACACCCCATGGCCATTCAAAGATTTAAAAATCATGACGCTGCACCCCACGGTTTACGTTCTAGGGGGCGCCAAAGATGACCCAAATATCCACATTCTTAAAAGAATCCACATCCCTTTCCCCCCCTCCCATCCCCCATCCCCCATGGCAGGAGAAACAGTCAAGTTTTTCCTGCCCATCACACAATGGCTCAATCGCATCGCTCTCCCGGCAACACCGTAACGAGGAGCAACTTGCCGTTTGGATATATCCTAGCTGTGTTTGTGCCCTCACTCATGGTCCAGACTTTTTTCAAATAGGACATGTAGTTTGTCTGCAGCGAGTGTTTTGGTAGAAACTGCGCCTCCCATTAATTATAATGGGAAATGACCACAGACAAGTGCGCACACCATCTTTGGACCTTGAGTGTGACGCGATCGGGAGGGGGAGGCGGTCGCACTGGGGGCGGCGCAACGCGGCTCGGGCCCGCCAGTGCCCCAACGGGGCCCTAGTTTCTTCTTTTTCCTCCCCTTTGAACTGGAAAATGGCCCACTTCCCACTGGCGAAAACTCATGAAATTTGGCAGGACGACCGGGCCTGGTGAAAAATTCGATATTCTGAAGTCGCCCAAACAATAAAATGCAAAATGGCTCCATAGCGCCCCCTAAGGTGGAAATTCACACTATTGACTGTCACGCCTGTATGCTTTGTCATATTGACACAAAAATTGACACACATATGTATCTCAATACGGTCTACAAAAAAGTCAGTGCGGCCGTATCTGTCAAAATTACGGTTAAAGGGTTATTTCGCATTTTTTGCCGATCCGCACACATTGGAATTTCGCTAACTCCTCCGAAGGCTTTCGTTCCACCGGCACCACATTTGCTCAGGCCAATCTACACCCCGTGGCCATTAAAAGTTATCAAAATCATGACGCTGCACCCCAAGGTTTAGGTTCTAGGGGGCGCCAAAGATAACACTAAAATCCACATATTTCAAAGTCTTATAACTTTTTATTTTTGTCCTCACTGGCCTCCAAGTTTTCTAGGATGATGCAATGTCCAGCCATCAACACATTTGTGAAGGAATTTTTACTCCCCAAAAGAGCGCCCCCCCATGGCAGAAGAAAAAAGTCCATTTTTTCTTGTCCCCTAAGGTGAAAATACACATTGTTGAGTGTCACGCCTATACGCTTTGTCAAAATGACACAAAACTTGACACACACATGTAACTCAATAAGATCTACGAAAAAGTCAATGCGCGCGTATCTGTCAAATGTACGGTTAAAGGGTTATTCCGCATTTTTTGCCGATCCGCACACATTGGAATGTGGCTAACTCCTCCTAAGGCTTTCGTTCCACCGGCACCACATTTGCTCAGGCCAATCTACACCCCATGGCCATTAAAAGTTATCAAAATCATGACGCTGCACCCCACGGTTTAGGTTCTAGGGGGCGCCAAAGATAACCCTAAAATCCACATATTTAAAAGTCTTATAACTTTTTATTTTTGTCCTCACTGGCCTCCAAGTTTTCTAGGATGATGCAATGTCCAGCCATCAACACATTTGTGAAGGAATTTTTACTCCCCAAAAGAGCGCCCCCCCATGGCAGGAGAAAAAAGTCCATTTTTTCTTGTCCCTTAAGGTGAAAATACATATTGTTGAGATTCACGCCTATACGCTTTGTCATATTGACACAAAATTTGACAATCACGTGTATCTCAATTAGATCTACGAAAAAGTCAAAGAGCGCGTATCTGTATAATGTACGGTAAAAGGGCTATTTTGCATTTTTTGCCGATTCGCACACATTGGAATTTCACTAACTCCTCCTAAGGCTTTCGTCCCACTGACACCAAATTTGCTCAGGCCAATCTACACTCCATGGCCATTCAAAGTTGTAAAAATCATGACGCTGCACCCCACGGTTTACGTTTTAGGGGGCGCCAAAGATGACCCAAATATACATTACAGTAGACAAAGTAGTTTTGCCCACTGAGTGGCGCCAAAGGGACTTGTCTGTGGAGTCCGTGAGTCACTATTGGCCGTTTTTGACTACTTTAGATTTTACCTTTATATTTCCTCTTACAAAATTTTTACCTTGCCTTGCCTGGTATCATTTTTTTCAGCACAACCTCACCTGTGTCAATTTACAGTTATTTTATCATTTTGACATACTATATTTACACATTGGACCCAAATTCACACACAAAACATAAAATCCGAGTGGAAAAAAGTAACGTTTTTACTGTGAAAACCACAAATATGTGTGATGAACTGTTTTTAAAACTTAAACTTCAAATAAAAATTGTAAACTTCAAAACATATGCAAATTTTTAACAAAGAACATAGTAATTTACATCTATTTACATCAAAATGCAGGCAATGGCCCAGGTGTTCTTTGTAAAATTATTTACAAAACACTGTATAGTCTCACAAATGTCACTTTTTATTTATGCCACTACAAAAAAACATGATGTACATGATGCATGATGTAAAACATGATGTAAAAAACTTGTGTAGATCCTCCTCTATGTTAGTCCATGTGTAATTTTTCCATAATTCTTTGTTTTTTGCAGCATTTTTGTTAGTGTAACTGCAGATTGTGCTGACAGTGTCTATGGCAAAAAAAAAAAAACTGAAAATGCCTCAACATGAACCCCTGGTGGTCTCTGAGGGTGAAACCTGCTAACTGCTGCAGCTCTGTCAGCTTCAGTCTCCCATGCAGAGCTCGGAGCGCATGTGTGGCTCTGCACCCTTAGCAGCGTTGCTAACTCCTCAGTAAGGAAAGCCTGCTTCATGTCAGAGTCTCTAAACTCCAGAAGAAGTCGATAAAAGTCACTTTCTTTCTAAAAAAAGTCGTTAGGGGGTCTGAAAAGTCATTGAATCTAACAACAAAGTCGCTAGGTTTGCAACTACGTGTCCCAGACTGCATCCCTGCTGAGAGTCCCTCCCTCCCTTCTCATATTGCAGGAAGAACGTAAGTTCCGGCCCCTTGTCAATCAGTCACCATATAATTTTGGATTGGTTGTTGTGGTGAAGTTTTCCACCAATAGGAGAGATGTTGTGGTGTGTTTTTTTTTTCCTTTGGCAAGCCTTTTCCGCCTGTAAGACCTGTCGCTAATGTCTGCATGCTATGTTTTCCTGTCTCATACAGCGCGATCGAGCGCCGAACGTGATCAAAATAAGCAGAAAACAAGTATCGCGGAAATAATTTATCATAACTCTGGTTTTATTTGGCCTATCAACACAATTTAAAAACTGGTATATAGGTTGAGGTCCTCACTTTTGAGATAAATTGAAACGGAGAGTCAACGAGGCTCCGTCTTGCAGCTACATCCGGTTAAATATGTCATGTGACTTGAACGCACACACACACACACACACACACACACACACACACACACACACAGACACACACACACACGCACACACACACACACTCAGGGTCTGGTTTTTAGCACCTGCAAAAACATGCTATTTACATATTTGACAAGAATGCAGAGGCTCCTTTTGCCCCTGAAAAAAATCAAATTTCAAACACAACTTGACTAGTCATTTCTCCAAAAGACAACCATGAAGCTCCATCCAAACCTGAAGCAGGCAGTTGGTGCATGTGTACAGTAACCTGAGGGGAGTGAGGTGACTGCTTCTGAGGAGAACATGAGCAGTGAAGATTCACCTTAGAGCTAGAACAGAGACGTGCACATGATTATACAGGGGCAGGGGCTCAAGTTTTTTCCAGTTGTTTATACAATATGGAAATTAATGTGAAATTAAAAAACAAAGTATTAATAGAAAGGTAATGACTGTCCTGTGTACGTGACAGTGATATCCAATAGGCTAGGCACTCACGAGGCTGGCTGTGGCAAGTGTAAGTGAAAGCAACACGCACTGGCAGGAAGAACAGCAAACGCCGATGAAGGAAAAGGGTCTTTGCAGTGATGGGCGTTACCAGAGAGGGCGATGGCCAGAGGACACAAATGGGACGGGGAGGCAGCGCGTTGGGGGGGGGACGCGACACAGCTCGGGCCCGCCAGTGCCCCAACGGGGTCCTAGTTAGGGCCCGAGCCAGCTGCAGAGCAGCCGGGCGTAGGCCCTGTTATTCCTGTAGGGGTTTTTTAGGGCCCGAGCGTAGCTGCTAAGCAGCTGCGAGAGCCCTATTATTCCCCAAGTGGTTTTTCTTTGTTTCTTTCTTTCTTTCTTTCTTTCTTTCTTTCTTTCTTCTTTTTCCTCCCCTTTGAACTGGAAAATGGCCCACTTCCCACTGGCGAAAACTCATGAAATTTGGCAGGACGACCGGGCCTGGTGAAAAATTTGATATTCCGAAGTCGGCCAAACAAGAAAATGCAAAATGGCTCCATAGCGCCCCCTAAGGTGAAAATTCACACTATTGACTGTCACGCCTGTACGCTTTGTCAAAATGACACAAAAATTGACACACACATGTATCTCAATAAGATCTACAAAAAAGTCAGTGCGGGCGTATCTGTCAAATGTACGGTTAAAGGGTTATTTCGCATTTTTTGCCGATCCGCACACATTGGAATTTCGCTAACTCCTCCAAAGGCTTTCTTTCCACCGGCACCACATTTGCTCAGGCCAATCTACACCCCATGGCCATTAAAAGTTATTCAAATCATGACGCTGCACCCCACGGTTTAGGTTCTAGGGGGCGCCAAAGATAACCCTAAAATCCACATATTTAAAAGTCTTATAACTTTTTATTTTTGTCCTCACTGGCCTCCAAGTTTTCTAGGATGATGCAATGTCCAGCCATCAACACATTTGTGAAGGAATTTTTACTCCCCAAAAGAGCGCCCCCCATGGCAGGAGAAAAAAGTCCATTTTTTCTTGTCCCCTAAGGTGAAAATACACATTGTTGAGTGTCACGCCTGTACGCTTTGTCAAAATGACACAAAAATTGACACACACATGTATCTCAATAAGATCTACAAAAAAGTCCATGCGCGCGTATCTGTCAAATGTACGGTTAAAGGGTTATTCCGCATTTTTTGCCGATTTGCACACATTGGAATTTCGCTAACTCCTCCGAAGGCTTTCGTTCCACCGGCACCACATTTGCTCAGGCCAATCTACACCCCATGGCCATTAAAAGTTATTCAAATCATGACGCTGCACCCCACGGTTTAGGTTCTAGGGGGCGCCAAAGATAACCCTAAAATCCACATATTTAAAAGTCTTATAACTTTTTATTTTTGCCCTCACTGGCCTCCAAGTTTTCTAGGATGATGCAATGTCCAGCCATCAACACATTTGTGAAGGAATTTTTACTCCCCAAAAGAGCGCCCCCCCATGGCAGGAGAAAAAAGTCCATTTTTTCTTGTCCCCTGAGGTGAAAATACACATTGTTGAGTGTCACGCCTGTACGCTTTGTCAAAATGACACAAAAATTGACACACACATGTATCTCAATAAGATCTACAAAAAAGTCCATGCGCGCGTATCTGTCAAATGTACGGTTAAAGGGTTATTCCGCATTTTTTGCCGATTTGCACACATTGGAATTTCGCTAACTCCTCCGAAGGCTTTCGTTCCACCGGCACCACATTTGCTCAGGCCAATCTACACCCCATGGCCATTAAAAGTTATTCAAATCATGACGCTGCACCCCACGGTTTACGTTCTAGGGGGCGCCAAAGATAACCCAAAAATCCACATTTTTAAAAGTCTTATAACTTTTTATTTTTGTCCTCACTGGCCTCCAAGTTTTCTAGGATGATGCAATGTCCAGCCATCAACACATTTGTGAAGGAATTTTTACTCCCTAAAAGAGCGCCCCCCATGGCAGGAGAAAAAAGTCCATTTTTTCTTGTCCCCTAAGGTGAAAATACACATTGTTGACTGTCACGCCTGTACGCTTTGGCAAAATGACACAAAAATTGACAATCATGTGTATCTCAATTAGATCTACGAAAAAGTCAAAGAGCGCGTATCTGTATAATGTACGGTAAAAGGGCTATTTTGCATTTTTTGCCGATTCGCACACATTGGAATTTCGCTAACTCCTCCTAAGGCTTTCGTCCCACTGACACCAAATTTGCTCAGGCCAATCTACACTCCATGGCCATTCAAAGTTGTAAAAATCATGACGCTGCACCCCACGGTTTACGTTTTAGGGGGCGCCAAAGATGACCCAAATATACATTACAGTAGACAAAGTAGTTTTGCCCACTGAGTGGCGCCAAAGGGACTTGTCTGTGGAGTCTGGGAGTCACTATTGGCCGTTTTTGACTACTTTAGATTTGACCTTTATATTTCCTCTTACAAAATTTTTACCTTGCCTTGCCTGGTATCATTCTTTTCAGCACAACCTCACCTGTGTCAATTTACAGTTATTTTATCATTTTGACATACTATATTTACACATTGGACCCAAATTCACACACAAAACATAAAATCCGAGTGGAAAAAAGTAACGTTTTTACTGTGAAAACCACAAATATGTGTGATGAACTGTTTTTAAAACTTAAACTTCAAATAAAAATTGTAAACTTCAAAACATATGCAAATTTTTAACAAAGAACATAGTAATTTACCTCTATTCACATCAAAATGCAGGCAATGGCCCAGGTGTTCTTTGTAAAATTATTTACAAAACACTGTATAGTCTCACAAATGTCACTTTTTATTTATGCCACTACAAAAAAACATGATGTAAATGATGCATGATGTAAAACATGATGTAAAAAACTTGTGTAGATCCTCCTCTATGTTAGTCCATGTGTAATTTTTCCATAATTCTTTGTTTTTTGCAGCATTTTTGTTAGTGTAACTGCAGATTGTGCTGACAGTGTCTATGGCAAAAAAAAAAAAAAAACTGAAAATGCCTCAACATGAACCCCTGGTGGTCTCTGAGGGTGAAACCTGCTAACTGCTGCAGCTCTGTCAGCTTCAGTCTCCCATGCAGAGCTCTGAGCGCATGTGTGGCTCTGCACCCTTAGCAGCGTTGCTAACTCCTCAGTAAGGAAAGCCTGCTTCATGTCAGAGTCTCTAAACTCCAGAAGAAGTCGATAAAAGTCACTTTCTTTCTAAAAAAAGTCGTTAGGGGGTCTGAAAAGTCATTGAATCTAACAACAAAGTCGCTAGGTTTGCAACTACGTGTCCCAGACTGCATCCCTGTTGAGAGTCCCTCCCTCCCTTCTCATATTGCAGGAAGAACGTAAGCGCCCGCCCCTTGTCAATCAGTCACCATATAATTTTGGATTGGTTGTTGTGGTGAAGTTTTCCACCAATAGGAGAGATGTTGTGGTGTGTTTTTTTTTTCCTTTGGCAAGCCTTTTCCGCCTGTAAGACCTGTCGCTAATGTCTGCATGCTATGTTTTCCTGTCTCATACAGCGCGATCGAGCGCCGAACGTGATCAAAATAAGCAGAAAACAAGTATCGCGGACATAATTTATCATAACTCTGGTTTTATTTGGCCTATCAACACAATTTAAAAACTGGTATATAGGTTGAGGTCCTCACTTTTGAGATAAGTTGAAACGGAGTCAACGAGGCTCCGTCTTGCAGCTACATCCGGTTAAATATGTCATGTGACTTGAACGCACACACACACACACACACACACACACACACAGACACACACACACACGCACACACACACACTCAGAGTCTGGTTTTTAGCACCTGCAAAAACATGCTATTTACATATTTGACAAGAATGCAGAGGCTCCTTTTGCCCCTGAAAAAAATCAAATTTCAAACACAACTTGACTGCTCATTTCTCCAAAAGACAACCATGAAGCTCCATCCAAACCTGAAGCAGGCAGTTGGTGCATGTGTACAGTAACCTGAGGGGAGTGAGGTGACTGCTTCTGAGGAGAACATGAGCAGTGAAGATTCACCTTAGAGCTAGAACAGAGACGTGCACATGATTATACAGGAGCAGGGGCTCAAGTTTTTTCCAGTTGTTTATACAATATGGAAATTAATGTGAAATTAAAAAACAAAGTATTAATAGAAAGGTAATGATTGTCCTGAGTAGGTGACAGTGATATCCAATAGGCTAGGCACTCAAGAGGCTGGCTGTGGCAAGTGTAAGTGAAAGCAACACGCACTGGCAGGAAGAACAGCAAACGCCGATGAAGGAAAAGGGTCTTTGCAGTGATGGGCGTTACCAGAGAGGGCGATGGCCAGAGGACACAAATGGGACGGGGAGGCAGCGCGTTGGGGGGGGGACGCGACACAGCTCGGGCCCGCCAGTGCCCCAACGGGGTCCTAGTCTTTAGGGCCCGAGCGTAGCTGCTAAGCAGCTGCGAGAGCCCTATTATTCCCCAAGGGGTTTTTTAGGGCCCGAGCGTAGCTGCTAAGCAGCTGCGAGAGCCCTCTTGTTCCTGTAGTTTCCTTCTTTTGTTATTATTATTTTTCCTCCCCTTTGAACTGGAAAATGGCCCACTTCCCACTGGCGAAAACTCATGAAATTTGGCAGGACGACCGGGCCTGGTGAAAAATTTGATATTCCGAAGTCGCCCAAACAAGAAAATGCAAAATGGCTCCATAGCGCCCCCTAAGGTGAAAATTCACACTATTGACTGTCACGCCTGTACGCTTTGTCAAAATGACACAAAAATTGACACACACATGTATCTCAATAAGATCTACAAAAAAGTCAGTGCGGGCGTATCTGTCAAATGTACGGTTAAAGGGTTATTTCGCATTTTTTGCCGATCCGCACACATTGGAATTTCGCTAACTCCTCCGAAGGCTTTCGTTCCACCGGCACCACATTTGCTCAGGCCAATCTACACCCCATGGCCATTAAAAGTTATTCAAATCATGACGCTGCACCCCACGGTTTAGGTTCTAGGGGGCGCCAAAGATAACCCTAAGATCCACATATTTAAAAGTCTTATAACTTTTTATTTTTGCCCTCACTGGCCTCCAAGTTTTCTAGGATGATGCAATGTCCAGCCATCAACACATTTGTGAAGGAATTTTTACTCCCCAAAAGAGCGCCCCCCCATGGCAGGAGAAAAAAGTCCATTTTTTCTTGTCCCCTAAGGTGAAAATACACATTGTTGAGTGTAACACCTGTACGCTTTGGCAAAATGACACAAAAATTGACACACACATGTATCTCAATAAGATCTACGAAAAAGTCAATGCGCGCGTATCTGTCAAATGTACGGTTAAAGGGTTATTCCGCATTTTTTGCCGATCCGCACACATTGGAATTTCGCTAACTCCTCCGAAGGCTTTCATTCCACCGGTACCACATTTGCTCAGGCCAATCTACACCCCATGGCCATTAAAAGTTATTCAAATCATGACGCTGCATCCCACGGTTTAGGTTCTAGGGGGCGCCAAAGATAACCCTAAAATCCACATATTTAAAAGTCTTATAACTTTTTATTTTTGTCCTCACTGGCCTCCAAGTTTTCTAGGATGATGCAATGTCCAGCCATCAACACATTTGTGAAGGAATTTTTACTGCCCAAAAGAGCGCCCCCCATGGCAGGAAAAAAAAGCCAATTTTTTCTTGTCCCCTAAGGTGGAAATTCACACTATTGACTGTCACGCCTGTACGCTTTATCATATTGACACAAAAATTGACACACATATGTATCTCAATAAGATCTACAAAAGAGTCGATTCGCGCGTATCTGTCAAATGTACGGTTAAAGGGCTATTTTGCATTTTTTGCCGATTCGCACACATTGGAATGTGGCTAACTCCTCCTAAGGCTTTCGTCCCACTGACACCAAATTTGCTCAGGCCAATCTACACCCCACGGCCATTCAAAGTTGTAAAAATCATGACGCTGCACCCCACGGTTTACGTTCTAGGGGGCGCCAAAGATAACCCAAAAATCCACATTCTTCAAAGAATCCACATCCCCCCCCCTATGGCAGGAGAAAAAGTCAAGTTTTTCCTGCCCATCGCTCAATGGCTCAATCGCATCGCTCTCCAGGCAACACCGTAAGGAGGAGCAACCTGCCATTTCGATATATCATAGCTGTGTTTGTGCCCTCACTCATGGTCCAGACTTTTTTCAAATAGGACATGAAGTTTGTCTGCAGCGAGTGTTTTGGTAGAAACTGCGCCTCCCATTCATTATAATAGGAAATGACCACAGACAAGTGCGCACACCATCTTTGGATCTTGAGTGTGACGCGATCGGGAGGGGGAGGCGGTCGCACTGGGGGCGGCGCGACACGGCTCGGGCCCGACAGTGCCCCAACGGGGTCCTAGTTAGGGCCCGAGCGTAGCTGCTAAGCAGCTGCGAGAGCCCTCTTGTTCCTGTAGTTTCCTTCTTTTGTTATTATTATTTTTCCTCCCCTTTGAACTGGAAAATGGCCCACTTCCCACTGGCGAAAACTCATGAAATTTGGCAGGACGACCGGGCCTGGTGAAAAATTTGATATTCCGAAGTCGCCCAAACAAGAAAATGCAAAATGGCTCCATAGCGCCCCCTAAGGTGAAAATTCACACTATTGACTGTCACGCCTGTACGCTTTGTCAAAATGACACAAAAATTGACACACACATGTATCTCAATAAGATCTACAAAAAAGTCAGTGCGGGCGTATCTGTCAAATGTACGGTTAAAGGGTTATTTCGCATTTTTTGCCGATCCGCACACATTGGAATTTCGCTAACTCCTCCGAAGGCTTTCGTTCCACCGGCACCACATTTGCTCAGGCCAATCTACACCCCATGGCCATTAAAAGTTATTCAAATCATGACGCTGCACCCCACGGTTTAGGTTCTAGGGGGCGCCAAAGATAACACTAAGATCCACATATTTAAAAGTCTTATAACTTTTTATTTTTGCCCTCACTGGCCTCCAAGTTTTCTAGGATGATGCAATGTCCAGCCATCAACACATTTGTGAAGGAATTTTTACTCCCCAAAAGAGCGCCCCCCCATGGCAGGAGAAAAAAGTCCATTTTTTCTTGTCCCCTAAGGTGAAAATACACATTGTTGAGTGTAACACCTGTACGCTTTGGCAAAATGACACAAAAATTGACACACACATGTATCTCAATAAGATCTACGAAAAAGTCAATGCGCGCGTAGCTGTCAAATGTACGGTTAAAGGGTTATTCCGCATTTTTTGCCGATCCGCACACATTGGAATTTCGCTAACTCCTCCGAAGGCTTTCTTTCCACCGGCACCACATTTGCTCAGGCCAATCTACACCCCATGGCCATTAAAAGGTATTCAAATCATGACGCTGCACCCCACGGTTTAGGTTCTAGGGGGCGCCAAAGATAACCCTAAAATCCACATATTTAAAAGTCTTATAACTTTTTATTTTTGTCCTCACTGGCCTCCAAGTTTTCTAGGATGATGCAATGTCCAGCCATCAACACATTTGTGAAGGAATTTTTACTCCCCAAAAGAGCGCCCCCCCATGGCAGGAGAAAAAAGTCAATTTTTTCTTGTCCCCTAAGGTGGAAATTCACACTATTGACTGTCACGCCTGTACGCTTTATCATATTGACACAAAATTTGACAATCACATGTATCTCAATAAGATCTACAAAAAAGTCAATGTGCGCGTATCTGTCAAATGTACGGTTAAAGGGCTATTTTGCATTTTTTGCCGATTCGCACACATTGGAATGTGGCAAACTCCTCCTAAGGCTTTCGTCCCACTGACACCAAATTTGCTCAGGCCAATCTACACCCCATGGTCATTCAAAGTTGTAAAAATCATGACGCTGCACCCCACGGTTTACGTTCTAGGGGGCGCCAAAGATGACCCAAATATCCACATTCTTAAAAGAATCCACATCCCCCCCCATCCCCCAACCCCCATGGCAGGAGAAACAGTCAAGTTTTTCCTGCCCATCACTCAATGGCTCAATCGCATCACTCTCCCGGCAACACCGTAACAAGGAGCAACTTGCCGTTTGGATATATCCTAGCTGTGTTTGTGCCCTCACTCATGGTCCAGACTTTTTTCAAATAGGACATGTAGTTTGTCTGCAGCGAGTGTTTTGGTAGAAACTGCGCCTCCCATTCATTATAATGGGAAATGACCACAGACAAGTGCGCACACCATCTTTGGACCTTGAATGTGACGCGATCGGGAGGGGGAGGCGGTCGCGCTGGGGGCGGCGCAACGCGGCTCGGGCCCGACAGTGCCCCACTGGGGCCCTAGTTGTTTCTTTCTTTCTTCTTTTTCCTCCCCTTTGAACTGGAAAATGGCCCACTTCCCACTGGCGAAAACTCATGAAATTTGGCAGGATGACCGGGCCTGGTGAAAAATTTGATATTCCGAAGTCGCCCAAACAAGAAAATGCAAAATGGCTCCATAGCGCCCCCTAAGGTGAAAATTCACACTATTGACTGTCACGCCTTTACGCTTTGTCAAAATGACACGAAAATTGACACACATATGTATCTCAATAAGATCTACAAAAAAGTCAGTGCGGGCGTATCTGTCAAATGTACGGTTAAAGGGTTATTCCGCATTTTTTGCCGATCCGCACACATTGGAATTTCGCTAACTCCTCCGAAGGCTTTCTTTCCACCGGCACCACATTTGCTCAGGCCAATCTACACCCCATGGCCATTAAAAGTTATTCAAATCATGACGCTGCACCCCACGGTTTAGGTTCTAGGGGGCGCCAAAGATAACCCTAAAATCCACATATTTCAAAGTCTTATAACTTTTTATTTTTGCCCTCACTGGCCTCCAAGTTTTCTAGGATGATGCAATGTCCAGCCATCAACACATTTGTGAAGGAATTTTTACTCCCCAAAAGAGCGCCCCCCATGGCCGGAGAAAAAAGTCCATTTTTTCTTGTCCCCTAAGGTGAAAATACACATTGTTGAGTGTCACGCCTGTACGCTTTGTCATATTGACACAAAATTTGACAATCACGTGTATCTCAATAAGATCTACGAAAAAGTCAATGCGCGCGTATCTGTCAAATGTACGGTTAAAGGGTTATTCCGCATTTTTTGCTGATCCGCACACATTGGAATTTCGCTAACTCCTCCTAAGGCTGGCGTTCCACCGGCACCACATTTGCTCAGGCCAATCTACACCCCATGGCCATTAAAAGTTATTCAAATCATGACACTGCACCCCACGGTTTAGGTTCTAGGGGGCGCCAAAGATAACCCTAAAATCCACATATTTCAAAGTCTTATAACTTTTTATTTTTGTCCTCACTGGCCTCCAAGTTTTCTAGGATAATGCAATGTCCAGCCATCAACACATTTGTGAAGGAATTTTTACTCCCCAAAAGAGCGCCCCCCCATGGCAGGAGAAAAAAGTCCATTTTTTCTTGTCCCGTAAGGTGAAAATTCACATTGTTGAGTGTGACACCTGTACGCTTTGTCATATTGACACAAAATTTGACAATCACGTGTATCTCAATAAGATCTACGAAAAAGTCAATGGGTGCGTATCTGTCAAATGTACGGTTAGAGGGCTATTTTGCATTTTTTGCCGATTCGCACACATTGGAATGTGGCTAACTCCTCCTAAGGCTTTCGTCCCACTGACACCAAATTTGCTCAGGCCAATCTACACCCCATGGCCATTCAAAGTTGTAAAAATCATGACGCTGCACCCCACGGTTTACGTTCTAGGGGGCGCCAAAGATGACCAAAAAATCCACATTCTTAAAAGAATCCACATTCTCCCCCCATGGCAGTAGAAAAAGTCAAGTTTTTCCTGCCCATCGCTCAATGGCTCAATCGCATCGCTCTCCAGGCAACACCGTAAGGAGGAGCAACCTGCCATTTGGATATATCCCAGCTGTGTTTGTGCCCTCACTCATGGTCCAGACTTTTTTCAAATAGGACATGAAGTTTGTCTGCAGCGAGTGTTTTGGTAGAAACTGCGCCTCCCATTCATTATAATGGGAAATGACCACAGACAAGTGCGCACACCATCTTTGGACCTTGAGTGTGACGCGATCGGGAGGGGTAGGCGGTCACGCTGGGGGCGGCACGACGCGGCTCGGGCCCGACAGTGCCCCACCGGGGCCCTAGTCTTTGTTTCTTTCTTTCTTTCTTTCTTCTTTTTCCTCCCCTTTGAACTGGAAAATGGCCCACTTCCCACTGGCGAAAACTCATGAAATTTGGCAGGACGACCGGGCCTGGTGAAAAATTTGATATTCCGAAGTCGCCCAAACAAGAAAATGCAAAATGGCTCCATAGCGCCCCCTAAGGTGAAAATTCACACTATTGACTGTCACGCGTGTACGCTTTGTCAAAATGACACAAAAATTGACACACACATGTATCTCAATAAGATCTACAAAAAAGTCAGTGCGGGCGTATCTGTCAAATGTACGGTTAAAGGGTTATTTCGCATTTTTTGCCGATCCGCACACATTGGAATTTCGCTAACTCCTCCGAAGGCTTTCGTTCCACCGGCACCACATTTGCTCAGGCCAATCTACACCCCATGGCCATTAAAAGTTATTCAAATCATGACGCTGCACCCCACGGTTTAGGTTCTAGGGGGCGCCAAAGATAACCCTAAGATCCACATATTTAAAAGTCTTATAACTTTTTATTTTTGCCCTCACTGGCCTCCAAGTTTTCTAGGATGATGCAATGTCCAGCCATCAACACATTTGTGAAGGAATTTTGACTCCCCAAAAGAGCGCCCCCCCATGGCAGGAGAAAAAAGTCCATTTTGTCTTGTCCCCTAAGGTGAAAATACACATTGTTGAGTGTAACACCTGTACGCTTTGGCAAAATGACACAAAAATTGACACACACATGTATCTCAATAAGATCTACGAAAAAGTCAAAGCACGCGTATCTGTCAAATGTACGGTTAAAGGGTTATTCCGCATTTTTTGCCGATCCGCACACATTGGAATTTCGCTAACTCCTCCGAAGGCTTTCGTTCCACCGGCACCACATTTGCTCAGGCCAATCTACACCCCATGGCCATTAAAAGTTATTCAAATCATGACGCTGCACCCCACGGTTTAGGTTCTAGGGGGCGCCAAAGATAACACTAAAATCCACATATTTAAAAGTCTTATAACTTTTTATTTTTGTCCTCACTGGCCTCCAAGTTTTCTAGGATGATGCAATGTCCAGCCATCAACACATTTGTGAAGGAATTTTTACTCCCCAAAAGAGCGCCCCCCCATGGCAGGAGAAAAAAGTCAATTTTTTCTTGTCCCCTAAGGTGGAAATTCACACTATTGACTGTCACGCCTGTACGCTTTATCATATTGACACAAAAATTGACACACATATGTATCTCAATAAGATCTACAAAAAAGTCAATGCGCGCGTATCTGTAAAATGTACGGTTAAAGGGCTATTTTGCATTTTTTGCCGATTCGCACACATTGGAATGTGGCTAACTCCTCCTAAGGCTTTCGTCCCACTGACACCAAATTTGCTCAGGCCAATCTACACCCCATGGCCATGCAAAGTTGTAAAAATCATGACGCTGCACCCCACGGTTTACGTTCTAGGGGGCGCCAAAGATGACCCAAAAATCCACATTCTTAAAGGAATCCACATCCCCCCCCCCCCAAGGCAGGAGAAAAAGTCAAGTTTAACCTGCCCATCGCTCAATGGCTCAATCGCATCGCTCTCCAGGCAACACCGTAAGGAGGAGCAACCTGCCATTTCGATATATCATAGCTGTGTTTGTGCCCTCACTCATGGTCCAGACTTTTTTCAAATAGGACATGAAGTTTGTCTGCAGCGAGTGTTTTGGTAGAAACTGCGCCTCCCATTCATTATAATGGGAAATGACCACAGACAAGTGCGCACACCATCTTTGGACCTTGAGTGTGACGCGA
Source organism: Xyrichtys novacula (assembly GCA_962446985.1). NCBI lineage: Eukaryota > Metazoa > Chordata > Actinopteri > Labriformes > Labridae > Xyrichtys > Xyrichtys novacula. The sequence goes on along the minus strand of OY660879.1, from coordinate 19,677,733 downwards.
TCGGGAGGGGGAGGCGGTCGCGCTGGGGGCGGCGCGACGCGGCTCGGGCCCGACAGTGCCCCACCGGGGCCCTAGTTGTTTCTTTCTTTCTTCTTTTTCCTCCCCTTTGAACTGGAAAATGGCCCACTTCCCACTGGCGAAAACTCAGGAAATTTGGCAGGACGACCGGGCCTGGTGAAAAATTTGATATTCCGAAGTCGCCCAAACAAGAAAATGCAAAATGGCTCCATAGCGCCCCCTAAGGTGAAAATTCACACTATTGACTGTCACGCCTGTACGCTTTGTCAAAATGACACAAAAATTGACACACACATGTATCTCAATAAGATCTACAAAAAAGTCAGTGCGGGCGTATCTGTCAAATGTACGGTTAAAGGGTTATTTTGCATTTTTTGCCGATCCGCACACATTGGAATTTCGCTAACTCCTCCGAAGGCTTTCGTTCCACCGGCACCACATTTGCTCAGGCCAATCTACACCCCATGGCCATTAAAAGTTATTCAAATCATGACGCTGCACCCCACGGTTTAGGTTCTAGGGGGCGCCAAAGATAACCCTAAAATCCACATTTTTAAAAGTCTTATAACTTTTTATTTTTGCCCTCACTGGCCTCCAAGTTTTCTAGGATGATGCAATGTCCAGCCATCAACACATTTGTGAAGGAATTTTTACTCCCCAAAAGAGCGCCCCCCATGGCAGGAGAAAAAAGTCCATTTTTTTCTTGTCCCCTAAGGTGAAAATACACATTGTTGAGTGTCACGCCTGTACGCTTTGTCAAAATGACACAAAAATTGACACACACATGTATCTCAATAAGATCTACAAAAAAGTCAGTGCGCGCGTATCTGTCTAATGTACGGTTAAAGGGTTATTCCGCATTTTTTGCCGATTCGCACACATTGGAATTTCGCTAACTCCTCCGAAGGCTTTCGTTCCACCGGCACCACATTTGCTCAGGCCAAATTACACCCCATGGCCATTAAAAGTTATTCAAATCATGACGCTGCACCCCACGGTTTATGTTCTAGGGGGCGCCAAAGATAACCCAAAAATCCACATTTTTAAAAGTCTTATAACTTTTTATTTTTGTCCTCACTGGCCTCCAAGTTTTCTAGGATGATGCAATGTCCAGCCATCAACACATTTGTGAAGGAATTTTTACTCCCCAAAAGAGTGCCCCCCCCCATGGCAGGAGAAAAAAGTCCATTTTTTCTTGTCCCCTAAGGTGAAAATACACATTGTTGACTGTCACGCCTGTACGCTTTGGCAAAATGACACAAAAATTGACAATCATGTGTATCTCAATTAGATCTACGAAAAAGTCAAAGAGCGCGTATCTGTATAATGTACGGTAAAAGGGCTATTTTGCATTTTTTGCCGATTCGCACACATTGGAATTTCGCTAACTCCTCCTAAGGCTTTCGTCCCACTGACACCAAATTTGCTCAGGCCAATCTACACTCCATGGCCATTCAAAGTTGTAAAAATCATGACGCTGCACCCCACGGTTTACGTTTTAGGGGGCGCCAAAGATGACCCAAATATACATTACAGTAGACAAAGTAGTTTTGCCCACTGAGTGGCGCCAAAGGGACTTGTCTGTGGAGTCTGTGAGTCACTATTGGCCGTTTTTGACTACTTTAGATTTTACCTTTATATTTCCTCTTACAAAATTTTTACCTTGCCTTGCCTGGTATCATTTTTTTCAGCACAACCTCACCTGTGTCAATTTACAGTTATTTTATCATTTTGACATACTATATTTACACATTGGACCCAAATTCACACACAAAACATAAAATCCGAGTGGAAAAAAGTAACGTTTTTACTGTGAAAACCACAAATATGTGTGATGAACTGTTTTTAAAACTTAAACTTCAAATAAAAATTGTAAACTTCAAAACATATGCAAATTTTTAACAAAGAACATAGTAATTTACCTCTATTGACATCAAAATGCAGGCAATGGCCCAAGTGTTCTTTGTAAAATTATTTACAAAACACTGTATAGTCTCACAAATGTCACTTTATATTTATGCCACTACAAAAAAACATGATGTAAATGATGCATGATGTAAAACATGATGTAAAAAACTTGTGTAGATCCTCCTCTATGTTAGTCCATGTGTAATTTTTCCATAATTCTTTGTTTTTTGCAGCATTTTTGTTAGTGTAACTGCAGATTGTGCTGACAGTGTCTATGGCAAAAAAAAAAAAAAAAAACTGAAAATGCCTCAACATGAACCCCTGGTGGTCTCTGAGGGTGAAACCTGCTAACTGCTGCAGCTCTGTCAGCTTCAGTCTCCCATGCAGAGCTCGGAGCGCATGTGTGGCTCTGCACCCTTAGCAGCGTTGCTAACTCCTCAGTAAGGAAAGCCTGCTTCATGTCAGAGTCTCTAAACTCCAGAAGAAGTCGATAAAAGTCACTTTCTTTCTAAAAAAAAGTCGTTAGGGGGTCTGAAAAGTCATTGAATCTAACAACAAAGTCGCTAGGTTTGCAACTACGTGTCCCAGACTGCATCCCTGCTGAGAGTCCCTCCCTCCCTTCTCATATTGCAGGAAGAACGTAAGTTCCCGCCCCTTGTCAATCAGTCACCATATAATTTTGGATTGGTTGTTGTGGTGAAGTTTTCCACCAATAGGAGAGATGTTGTGGTGTGTTTTTTTTTTTCCTTTGGCAAGCCTTTTCCGCCTGTAAGACCTGTCGCTAATGTCTGCATGCTATGTTTTCCTGTCTCATACAGCGCGATCGAGCGCCGAACGTGATCAAAATAAGCAGAAAACAAGTATCGTGGACATAATTTATCATAACTCTGGTTTTACTTGGCCTATCAACACAATTTAAAAACTGGTATATAGGTTGAGGTCCTCACTTTTGAGATAAATTGAAACGGAGAGTCAACGAGGCTCCGTCTTGCAGCTACATCCGGTTAAATATGTCATGTGACTTGAACGCGCACACACACACACACACACACACACACACACACACACACACACACACACACACACACACACACTCAGAGTCTGGTTTTTAGCACCTGCAAAAACATGCTATTTACATATTTGACAAGAATGCAGAGGCTCCTTTTGCCCCTGAAAAAAATCAAATTTCAAACACAACTTGACTGGTCATTTCTCCAAAAGACAACCATGAAGCTCCATCCAAACCTGAAGCAGGCAGTTGGTGCATGTGTACAGTAACCTGAGGGGAGTGAGGTGACTGCTTCTGAGGAGAACATGAGCAGTGAAGATTCACCTTAGAGCTAGAACAGAGACGTGCACATGATTATACAGGGGCAGGGGCTCAAGTTTTTTCCAGTTGTTTATACAATATGGAAATTAATGTGAAATTAAAAAACAAAGTATTAATAGAAAGGTAATGACTGTCCTGTGTAGGTGACAGTGATATCCAATAGGCTAGGCACTCACGAGGCTGGCTGTGGCAAGTGTAAGTGAAAGCAACACGCACTGGCAGGAAGAACAGCAAACGCCGATGAAGGAAAAGGGTCTTTGCAGTGATGGGCGTTACCAGAGAGGGCGATGGCCAGAGGACACAAATGGGACGGGGAGGCAGCGCGTTGGGGGGGGGACGCGACACAGCTCGGGCCCGCCAGTGCCCCAACGGGGTCCTAGTTTATGTTATTAATGTCAGTAATGTCAGTCTTGAATGGTGTAAACATGGATGAAATAGTCAATCCCACCACTGTACTATTTTTGATTTTATACCATTTTCTACACGGAAGAAAAGTATGTGTGGTAAAGCTCTTGAAAAGATAAGCTGTCAATAGTGAGGTATAACTTTATCTACGATATTATAAAATTTCCCGTTATTGGACAATTTTCATTCAACATAATGAATACTTCGACTCCTTGAGTTATTTCCTGTCTTTGGTACGAAAGTCTGAATCTTTCAAAATAATTCTTTCACACTGGGCATGAACTAGACCGTGGTTCAATTTGGTCTGGACCGAGACCACCTCTTTTGCTCGGACTAAGGCTCTTGGGAGGTTTCATACCTATCATTTTGGTTCAGGCTAAAGAGAGAAGTCCAAAAGTCCGGACCAAACAACGTAGGTGTGAAAGCCCTTTCAATATTTGCATATTGAGAAGTGTCTGTTAACTATGACTGATAGCTAAAAGTTAAGAATGGTATGACTGCTGCAGGTCAAATGTTGGACCAGGATATCACAGACACTTTACCCAAAAGCAGCGATGCCTACAAGCCAGTATCCTCCCATTTAGACAGTCCATTTAAGATTTCCAGTCTCTGCCTCTGCCCTGTGAGTGCCTCTGCTGCCCTGCACCAGTGCTGCACTCAAACCGTCAGCCCCAACACCACCCTAGCATCTACCTGCAGATTCAGACTACAGACATTTTATGGTACTTTGCAATCCCTCCTTAATTTCTGCATCTAAGTGAGGAGTGATGAGGTTTGAAGCATCAAACGAGAACAATGTTCTGCAGCTGCACTTAAGTATTGAGAGATACATTTTGGTTTTAATTTCTACATTAGAGTTGTTTTCAAGTAATTACCAAGAACAAATGACTCATTATGTATCTGAAAGTTACCTTTTTATAAAGGTGAACATTTCAAAAGTAGAAAAAAGGAAATAATCTAAAGCAAAAGCCATCTCATAACTCAGCAAAGATCAGATCTTGAATAAATACACTTCCTGTGCCTGGAGCTCATTCAGATTTTGACTCAGTCTTATCAGGAAATGGGAGAATATGACTGAGTAGATGGATTTCATTCAGTCCTGGACTCCCTGCTGCTGCTGATCCAGGGGAGGCCTGGCAGCGGGGACACATTACTCTGTTTTTATCACAAACTTCTCGCTTACTCCAGCCCAGGCTATCCATCCATCTATCTCCTGCTGGATTCAAAATTGCCTGGGTTATCTTTCTTATTCTGTGGTGTAAGTAATATTCACCGTACACCTCCACTGAGACCGAGTAAAACAGCCCCCAAAGGCCCTTTGCAAAACTCCCTGATAATAACTAGACCTGCGGCATTTGCTGCACTGATGAGGGGAGCGTGCTACATTCACTGTCTGTGAAAACCTGCTAAGACCTACTGAATGCAAACATCCGTACAAATCCTTTGTCCTGCAGAAAAGAAAGTCCTTTGTCCTGCCTTATCTCCCTGTGAAATGTGAGATCTATTTGCAGAGGAGTTGTTGTCCCTGGCAATGGAGAGCTCCATATGTTCCACATTTGTTTACCCACTCATTACTGGCCTCTCCACCCTGTGTGACTACACTGTTGTCTTAACAGGAGTCACACTGTCATTACACTCCCCCCCACCCCCACTCTTCTCCTTCATCACCATCGTCACGGGAACAGCAGCCACAGGGGAGAGCCGGTCCACAGGAAATTAGGAGTGTGACAAGATAAGACCCAGCGTTCATCTGATACTGTTTCCTGGCAACCAGTAAGAGCAGTGGAGAGTGACCAAAAAAACAATGTGTTGTAAAAGGTGCATGCTGAAGGAGTGTAATGGGTACACTGCCACATCAGCAAAGTCCCATTAAATTCACCTTCAGACTCCAAATGCTTCAAAACAACTCAAACAGCCAACACACCTACTTTTCTATAACTCATAAAAATAAGACCCTCTGTCTGGCTGCCTGTGGTGTGGACTGTGTCTGGTGAGTCGATATTTCACCATCATTCTTCAAAACAGAGACAGGAAGAAATGTGACTGTAGGCTTGTCTCACATCAGCAGATAAAGTGTTATTAAAGAAGCTGAGAGTCCCAACGAAACTCATAAAAACTTGCACAAAATCCTTCAATTTTTAATCTCGTGGAAGATTATGAAAAAGTGTCAAAAGCAAAACGAAGTAAGTTCAGATTAATCAGCTTTTCTCTGAAGCTACAAAGTTTTTTTATTGTGGCTCCAGACATGCCAGCAGGTTGGATTTAAGTGGAAACTGAAGAGTAACAGTGTAGTTTTTTAAACATACAGCAAATAGACGCAATATGGCGAACAAGCTATTCAAACCAACTCTGGGGATTAAACGTACCCAGGACCGTTCCCAGTTGGCAGAGGACAAAAGTGTTTTTATTCATGTCATGATCTGGCTGCTTACATAAACTTCAGTCTTTGTTGTTTGTTGTGGTGCAGTTTTCCTAGAAGCACACAACCCGGGTCTGGTCCCAGGACACATGGAAGCTAAAAAAAAACCCAGCAACCCTGCATTGTGTCCAACTCTCTCTCTATCTAAACATTGCATACATCTAATGTGAAATAGAAAACCGTAAAATAACCACACAAATTCACACCCAGTGAGAAGGTGATTATGTCTTACCTTACCCATAACTGAACATTACCATTTAGACAACATAAACAAGACTCCTGCAGGGATATGTATGCCGGCACTTCAGTCCTCATTCAACTCTTCTTCATTGAGCTTTGCAATAAAATGCAGTGAACAAACAGGGGAAGCAATAGCAGCAGCTAGCTACTAAGTAGTCCTCCAAAAATAGTCAAAGTGATGTTCAAAGATTTATTGTGAATCTAAATAAATAAGAACTTCTGCCTCTTAGGTATTTTACATACACTGCAACTTATCATCTACAGTTAGTAGCACCCTCTATTTCAAAATAAAAGCATGTTTTTACTGTAATAAATCAAGAATTTATAACAGCTGATTGAACTGGTTTGAATTTCGACTTATCATTCAGTGCCAATTTTTCCAGATTAATCGGTTGACAACCTTCTATCACGTGGTACTTGGTAGTATTATTAGATATGGCATGGCAGCTTAGTTTGGAACTCTCTCTGTCCGGCTCCAAACAAGAATAGCAAAAATTGAAGGAACAGCCATGAAGGTAATCGGTAGGAAGGACTCTTTATCTCTACAGATAATCTTTGAGGAAACAGTGCTTAGTCTGGCAACTAGAGTGCTGTCTGATCCTTCTCATATTCTATCAACAGAGTATGTGCTGCTACCTTCTGGTAGACATTACAGTGTGTGCCGTTGCAAGAGCTTTAAAAACTCTTTCCTCCCCTCTTCAATTGTTCTACTAAATAATCGGCACATAGTTCATAGCATAGACTGGATACACTATGGACAACTTGGTTACGCGTCCCACCTGTACACAGATTTGAAGCCAAAAAGCTCTCAGTATTTCTGCAATTTTTCTTCATTTCCTGAAACCAGCATTGTACAGTAGCGTTGTGCGCATTCAGCAGGAGAGTCGCCAAGAGTCGCTGTGATGACACTCGGCTCAAACAGCATATCCTGAGAGTGAGCCACGCAATCCCTGAACGCCAATTGGATGTATCAGGTGTCAATCATAGAAAACATGAACCCCCTGATAACTATTAAAAACGGAGCTTCACAGAAAAAAGAAATGACTTGAGCACCAACCAGTCTTACTGTAACTACATGTCAACACCACAAGCAGGGGGGAGAAACATTTATATTCTGTGTAATAAATTTCTAAAGTTTGTCCACAGCTCCATAAGCTTTGCTGGCGGAGGCAGGATTTATGACCTAAACTGCACCCCATCAACAGAGGGTGCTGTTCTCAGAGTGGCTTCACCCAGCGAGGAGGAAAATGCTGTCCATTCTGTATCTATGGTTCATAGCCCTTGTGTGGGAGGGTCCTCTTGACCACTGTCATTTGTTTATTTATTTGTTCACTTTCTGTGAATTATCTTGCTCTTTTGCACTTTTATATTTAAATTTTATACATTTTTAATTTTATGTGGACAGTGTAAACAAAGGGCCTGGGTTGTCTGTCTACCTATTATGGTTGTACAAATGCTGCCATTGTGTGTTGTCTGTCTGTGTTTTTAAACGTTTGTTGTGGAATAAGTGCACTTTGACCCAAGACAAATTTCCCCTCATGGGACAATTAAGTATATCTCATATCTCATCTCATCTCATCTCATCGACTCCCCTTGAGTTAATGATCTTGAAATAAGATGACAAATTTCCTGATTTTCCCGCTAGAGAAGTAAAGTGCTGAGCTGCACCTCGTTTCCTCAGTCAGATTCAGCTTACACAGAAGCAGAAACCAATATAACTCATCAGTCATACCATCTCACGTAGAGTTCATTCCACTTGGATTCTGCGGCTGAGCCATCAATCAGCCCTCCATCAGTGCTACAAAATCAGTGACTTTGATCCAGGCGGTCACCTACACCATTACTGCAGAGGTCAGATCTCATCTCCACAGCATCACTGGCATCATGAAACATAACGCTTTTGCATTTCATTCATCAATCCACCACATAACCCTCAGAGAATTAAGAACAAAACCTTTTTTTTATCTGGATGTTGGAGGTAATTTGCAGTCAGTTAGCTCGTGTGAATGGCAGACCTGGTTCTTGATTCACTGTTAAAAAAAAGACCCAGTGGGCTTAGGGGGATTTTCATTCAAGTGGAGATCCTGTGGCCTCTAAAAGCAACCTGCAGGCTGATGCAAACAAGGGTTGCATCCTGATTTTAATGTGAGCACAAGTGGCCAACAAGTAACCACATCGACAGCAGGTGTCATTATTAATTAGGACATGACAAGAGAGCATGAGTCGGGCTGAGAGGCAGCAAGATGAATGGTTCTGACAGGTGATTTTTCTCGTCTGTGGACATGCTGGAGAAAGTGAGCATCTGTGGGATTTCACAAATGAGTCTATTTCTGCAGGTTGTGCAGGGTGGAGGAGGTGGGACTCTAAGGGGTTAGACAGATAAGTCACACCATCAGTTTTTCCATCAATATTCTGCTCAGGCGGATGGAAGAGGATTAGATTCTTTTTGTTTGATGGGCTCAAAAATGTTTGTGACTTTGATAAGCATTAAAGTCACAGCTTAAGATCCTCTTACCAGAGGAAAAAAGAGAGACACAGAAAAAGGTACCTAGCGAAAAAACAGGACAGGAGTCGGTGAAAATAGATTAAAAAAAACAACCAAACAAACAAAAACTCTGACCTTCAGCTGCACATGTTTCTTACATGTGACAGACGATCTGCCAGAGACATTTAGTTTCCACATTTAACATTTTCTGTCCCCGTCACACTGACAGCAGGAGCATTTAGAAGAGCTGATGCCAATTTCTGCTGACATTCAGAGATCAACAGCTTTTGGATGCAATTTAGATTGCAACACAAACCGGCTATCATCCCCTAATGTCGTCATCAAAACAAAACAAACCGGAGCATGAAAAGGATTTGTGGGGAACTCATTCAGACTTTTCCACACAGTGTTCTGCCAATAAATATCACAGCATTTCAGAGGCACCCAAAATTGTCAGAAACACGACTGACTCAAAGCTATCTGCCGCTGAAAAATAGGCTGTCTGACTGAAGATAACTTTGATGTACTACAAATAGTCTTCTGATAAAACTAAACTTATCTCTTTACATGTTTAACAACTTCTTTCTGCTTCTTTCAACTTTTACAGTTTAAATAGACTTTATTTTGTTTAATTCAACACAAGAAATCTCTACAACTTGCAGCTGATTACTATAAATGCAAAATTTCTGATTTCAATGTACTTTATTTCACATTTAGATACAATAATATCAGTCGACCTGATTGAATAAATGAGGAGAGGAGCTAAGATTTTAAGAGAAGACAAAACCAGAGTTTTACCTTTAAAATACGACAATCAATCAATCCACCTTTATTTATATAGTGCCAATTTACAACAATGTGTTATCTCAAGATGTTTTACAAAAGATCTGGTCCAGACCAGACTCTCTATACAAAGACCCAATGTAAAAATGGGATAAGACTGACTCCCGTCTTTTAAGAGCAGACCCACTCACATCCATTTTTCAACCAAATGAGTGGAACACTTTATTATCAAGTTACAGTGGGGAGAGAGATCTTCCTTTAACAGGCGGAAACCTCAAGAAGAACCAGGCTCGTGTAAGATAGTCATCTGTTGTGACTGAGCTGGGTTTAGAGATGAGAGAGAGAGACTCAAATGGGACATTATGTTTTGAAGTTGATGACACAGCTAGCAAGAGGATGGAGATGGAGGGAAAGATGCTTAATGTGCTCCCAGCAGTCTCAACTCAAATCAGCTGCATCTGCTAGATTTACAGAGTATTTCATGTCATTGTAGGAGAGTACCAGAAAGTGTGACAAACAATCATGGCAGATGATTATTTTAGCCACCAGAAAAGAGAAAGGTGGCAGCTTAAAATGAAATAGGAGCAATATTCCCGTAGCTAATGTTGGATTCTAGGAAAAAGAGAACATAATTCAGCATAGCTGTTTTGTTATTTATGGGAAACCCTCCAGATTGAAAACCATGTGCCTGAGTAATCCATCCACACCCTGTTCTAACTCAGACTTTCTCCTAGTTCTCTTTATTCCAGACTTTTTCTTGCAGCTTTGTTTGTTGTGAAAACAAACTTGATGTGTGTGTTCACAAAAGGGTAAATGTGAATGATTACTTGTTTTCAACAACTGAAGGAGAAAAAGAAATAAAACCTGGTGGAGAAATAAAAGAGCTTCTGTCTGGTAAAAGGAAAATTCAATAAATATGAAATCTGAAGATCTCATTGGAGATATTAACAACATTCAGTTTGTCATAAACCAAGAGATAACTCACATGATGCTCGTAACAACTTTTTTTATGATCTGTGACGGTGCACAAGTCATGACTGCTAGGGAAGAGTGATTGACAGGTAACCGGGACTTTGCATTAACAGAAGTGAAGATACATGACAGAATCTCAAAGTCAAAAGTCAAAGTCAGCTTTATTGTCAATTATGCTATACAACAGCATACAGCATATATGAAATCACAGTCCTCTCGGACCCGCAGTGCAAATAGCAGGGTAGAAAAAGACAGAGAGAAAAAAAAAGGTAATAAGTCAACAAAATTACACTTAATACTACAATAAATAAATGATATATACAATGTACAATATACAGTAGAAACTCTGTGGTCAAGAAAACATTCTGTGGATCGTTGGATCGTTGAATAGTGCAATGTAGAGCGGGATAGCGCAAATTGAGTACAATAGAGTCTGTAACCCAGAGTCAGTGGTGGACAGAGGATGGGGGGAGTGGGAGCAGAGCAGGGAGGGAGTTGAGCATCCTGACTGCCTGGTGGAAGAAACTGTCCTTGAGCCTGCTGGTTCTGGCTCTGAGACTCTGACTGACATCTTCTTTACATTCTTCTGTTTTCATCCGCTTTAGTCTGGTTTTGAGAGTCAGGAGATAATCACACTAAACAGGCTGAAAAGTGAGAGCAGCCTGGAGAATCATTGTGCCCCACTCATCTCTGATTGGGAGGACTGGAGTTAGACTCTGTCCCGCCATCCTGGCAAAAGCAGCAGACACGAGGAGTTCATCTCTCAGCTGCGAATCACTAAAAGTAATGAAAACCTTCAGGTAGCAACAATATCTAAAGTCGGAATGTGAATTTAGAGTTTGAATCGTGGAGTCTACTTTCAGATGAATAAATCAATCATTTTCAAATCAATAAAATCCTCACCTAAATCAATATTTGTGTTAACTTGTGGTTGGTAGCAGAGACGTAAGTAGTAATGATCCTTGTGTTTTGTTGCTTTGACTCTAATTTTTACATTACAGAGCGGCAAGGGGAAAGATACAAATGTTTTGTGACAAGCCCTCCCTCTGCCAGCCTGATCTGTTACACGTCCTTGAAGGCATCTGATGTTTAGCAGGGTGCCGTGCTCAGCCGCCATGGGTGCTGCCACAGCAACACTATCACTTAAAAGATACTTGTCGCTCTACATCACGTATCAGGTCTTCCTCTCCACATGAAACCTCTCGCTCCTTCTCTGCTTGACCACAAAAAAAAAAAAAAACTGCTTTTCTTTTCTGCAGTAACCATTCCTTTAGTGAGTACACACACACAGTCAGGCTCCAGCTTGTTTCAGCCAAAAAGTTTGTGATATGAACTGTGCACGATGAGAGTCCAACTGCTTCACAGACAACTCTGCCAAACTGAAGTTCAACACAGTTTTGTTTTTGTTTTTTTAAGTTAAATGCCAGTATGTCTGAGCAATTCATTTTAGCTTACATCCAAATGGCAACTTTGAGTATGTAGATGTTTAAAGGCATAAAATTAAGTCATGGTCAAACACACCGTAACACTGAGTTAGACATGCCCCTCAAGAGATGAATGTTGCCAACTGTTTGCTTCTCTAGTTATACCAACTTTAGTAACGACCGAGTGGTCTATGGATCCACGCCAAACCTCAACAAAAAAGCCACTCTATAGCCACAAATAATGCTCAGAACAGCACCTAACTTCATCAACAGTACATATAGGGTCCCAGCCATAGTACTAGCCATCAAACATCTTTTTAGCTTTGCCTGATTTCTTTAACAACGATACTAAACACAACCAACCCACTGTCCTCCAGCTGCCGCTTGTTTGTGGGGGAAGCCCTGACGAGTCGATCACCGAGTGCAGCAGAGTTTCGCAGCACAAGGAAGAACATTTGTGATCATTACTTCATAGAAATGCAATCAGAGTTCTTGTGTATCGTGTATGTGCACTGCAGATGTGGTACTTCTTCTGCTTTAGTGTCTCGGTCTGATTGCATTTCCATGAAGTAATAATCATAAATTTTCCGCTGCACTCCATGATTGACTCGTTAGGGCTGCCCCACAAACAAGTGACTGCTGGGGGGAGAGTGGGTGAGTTGTGTTTGATCTCTTTGCTTAGTGTTACGGTGTGTTTGACCTTGACTTAAATTTACGCCGGAATATCCCTTTAAATGCCATTATGTCTGAGCATTTCATTTTAGTTTAAGTCCAATTGGCAATTTCAAGTATGGAGATATTTAAGAGAGAGCACCGTTGGTTAAAAAAGGTTATGAGGCGGTCACACTTTGAAAATCCACCTACACTTTGTGGAAAATAATCAAAGAAATATTACTGTGAAATTGACTGATTTCAAAAGCCGTGTTTCGCACTTTTAAACTTACATTACCTGTTCGTGACACATGCTGTTGGCATTTAAACAGCTGCTGACTCACTTGCTCGCTGTCACAGCACCGTTTCTTCTCTCCCCTTCCTCACACCGAGAGAGCTTTGCATTCAGTATCCGTATAGATTTATTGCTCTTTGAGTCTTTTTTTCTTAAAGACTTCTGTTCAATAACACTGCAAGAGACTCTATCGCTGTAACCAGCAGTCATCTATGGTTTCAATTCAGTTTGCGACTTGGGTTTTGGAGAAAAGCAACATTTACTTGCTGGGGGCATGAATCTGACTCAAAATGACGGCACACCAAAGTCACTCAGTGTATGGCCATGTCAAGGAGAGATCAGCACGCAAGAGGTTTGCACACAATCTACATGAGGGGGCAGAAAATAAGAAGAAAAGTTGAACTGTGGATGAAGAAGTCCTCCAAGGTGATTGTTTTACCAAAATAAAAAGTGGAAAATTATTCAGTGTTCAAAGTCTTCATAAAACATTCATATCAGATTTATTACACAGGAACATTTGTGACCGTAACAGGGCAGAATATCTTTGACATAACAGAATATGACATTTACAGGCAATGCTGCAAGATGTTTGAGACTGTGTACATGCTTAAGGACCTTGAAGGTGAATTTTTGCTGACTTAGAGGTATAGAAGACAGTTTTGTTTTTAATTATACTAAATTGAGTGCTAAATGCTGCTAGATATCGGTGCAGTCCCCTCATTGTGAGACAGTTTTTGCTTATTTTGTTTTCTAAATGAAAAACTCTTACCGAGCTTTTGGATGCAGTTTGTCAATGCATTGTCCCATATTTGTTTCTGGAGCTAAACTGTGTTTCTTGTGTGGAGGAGAAATCCTCTTTCACACATGATGTTTCTAGAAATTCTCAGACGCTCTGCCTTCACAGCTGCTCATTCACACATGTCCCCAGCAGCACTAAGTCTTCCCTGCAGGAGTCCAAGGAAAGGCATCAAAAGCACACTGCAAATGCCATTGTGATGTATTTACGGTAAGATGATAGATAGACTGATGCCATGATGACAGCTTTATTGTACTTGAATTTCCACCAGTAAGAATCAAATGTAAAATTTGTTCTTGAAAATTTTCTACTGGGGGTCCTAGGCTGAATCAGGATGTTTATGCGTGTATTCCTGCTCTGCTCACCCCAGATGTCACGTGTTGTGTGCTTTAATGCGACCCCTGACCGCAACATTAGTATGTGAAAGTCAGTACGTTTAGCATGTCTACAGGCAGTCAGTCAGAAGGGCTGTCAGCTCCCATCAGCAGCTGCTCCTCTGTGATTCAGCAGCTGGATAGGGATCCAGGGGGGTAGAAAAAAAGGGAGTTGCATGTTGGGGTATTTGTACTCACCAGGCTTCCCAATGGGCCTGGAGTCGCAGAGCACGTCAGGACGTTGATGATGGGACGACAAGGAGACATGAAGTAGCAGGCTAGCAGGTTAATGGAGGTTCTGATTAAGCTGGAAAGCTCAGTCACCTCCCCGTTGGATCCCTCTGACTTCTACAAATCACAGAAAGTCATTACTGTGCATTCAGCGCCTGACTCTGCAGTGCTGTCATCAGAATACCTTCAGAGTGTTAGGTGTGTGTCTGTGCCTGTGTGTATGTTATGCAGTTGTAACTTGAGGCTGAGTGATTAAAACCTTTTACTTTCATTTATTCTGTTTAACAAGGTTGTAATCTGATATCTGAGATCTTTCAGTCACACCAGAGTGCTGGTTTGGGGGTATAGAATAAGATCTGACCCAGTGAAGGTCCTGTTGGAGTTTTTGTGCAGATATACACAGATGTTGAGCATGGGGACTGCCTGCCATTGATGACTTACGCAAAGTGAGTTAAAAGACAGCATCTTTAGTGTTTTAGTTGTCATCTTGCACTAAAGGGTAGGTATGACCCCCAACATTGGTAGGAAGGAGGGTGACACAAACCTCTGGCTGTTTATGAACTCACAAATAAGAAAAATCAACATGGCTGCCAGTTATGGCTGCAAGTAGTAGCTGCCTTTCCGTGTCCTTCTTTTGGCCTCTTCTGGTCAGTTTCCTGTTTATCTGTTATCTGCAACAGTGAAAATATGATGTAACTTTTATAAAATGTGCAGATCTGCAGAAATAATCCAGAGATAATCCAACCATAAACATGAACTTTACACGCGTACAATATGTTAGGTTATATAATTGAAGTATGTTCCCTCAAGTCGTCTTTGTAGCACAAGAGTATGTATGTGTCTCTATATGTTACTGAGATGACTGATAAGAACTTGGTCTCAGATTACTATCAGCTGACCTGGGACCAGCGTAGCCTGAAAATAAGAGGTTAACAAAACTGTGTTTTATCCTTTTAAATGGTAGGCCCTTAAGAGAGTTAATATCTCGAACAATGTAAAAAAAAATGTCAGCAAATACTCAAACAACACTCTACAGATTGGTTTGAGACCCAATTCCCCAACATTATAAACAAAATGTCAAACTGAATCAAATCGAACAAAGTGGCAATTTACTCAATTATCTGGCTAATAAAGATCAAGTGGGAGGAAATGAAAAAGGGAGTGAATTAGTGTAGGAGACCTTTAAAATATTCAGCCAGCTGATTGTTCCAAATGTCAATAAAAGAGACCAATGAAAGCTCAGCACATGTACTGTGTGAAGGGGAGATTGACTCTGCTCATTTGCATATTCAGAGGTTTTCTTCTCTACACGCTGCAACCTGTGACAAATTGTTGCCTGAATGTGAGATATGTATTTATGGTAACAGTAATACACACAAATACATACACACACGAACACACAAAGCCTGCAGGATCATTTGCGAGCTGATAACCGAGGGGAACAGAGAAACCCTCATAAGACACTCACAGTGAAGCTGGAGCAGAGCTTAGCGCTATCAGAGCAGCAGTCATCAGCAGAGTTCAGCTGTGGAGGGTTACATTCAAAGTTCAACTCCTTATTAAGCATAAGACTTTTGCGTTTTCTTCTGTTTGACACAAAGGGGGGTCCTTTTCAAGGGCTTGGAAAACTTCTGAAGAAATAGGAGAAAGAGGATGTTTTGTAAGTCCTGCACATAATAAAGAATAAGGGTGGTGGTGGGGGGTACATGTATTATCCCTTTACATAATGTCTCAGCCCACTTGGATGAGCGAATGAATTTGGCAGAGAAGACAACACAATACTTTCACCTATACCATTTTACCCCATTGTTTCCAGTAAACATAAAGCTGGGTTTTTTTGTATAAAATCAGGGATTTATTCTCCCACTATATCCTGCTAAGCAGCATTAACAGACAAAGCTTGTCACTTCTTAAGCACTTGGGGAACAAAATGAGGGTAAAATAAGAGAGAATATTTCTCTAACAACTGTCAGGTATCCAAAAACACACCTTTAAAATAAATTTTATCATGGCTCCATGACAACTGCTGGGTTCGGCTATTGCTATTTTTTATACTAATTTTTACTTAACTTGAAAATGCTGGTTCAGTTGATTTCATAGATTTTATTTCTCCCGTTTGTAAATTGAGTTTACCTTCATCAACTATTGACTAGGAGGCAGAGGGTGGAAGAGCTGCCCAATTTACCACCATCCCATTATTCCAAAATCCCAATGGTGTGGAAAAAAAGAATATCCCAGAGGACTTAGAGCCCATTTGTCCAATAGCCCATTATCTCCCAATACAAACCCCCATCATTCTGAGAGTCGAACAGTCTGCAAAATGTCTCGTTAGATTGGTTGGGGATCTAGTTGGGATGTTTCGGGTGAGGATAAGGCACTGGGGAGTCGGTGTATTCCCTAGTGCTATACATCATAATATCAATAAAAGAGAGAGAACAAGAGTTAAGGACTTTCCTGATGGTTTCAGAGCAGGAGTTACTGATTCAGCACCATGGACAGCACCTGTAGTATTTCAAAGCAGTGAGGTTTCAGACTTTGTGCCGCCTCGTTGCTTGCATTTGCAGGTTTTTGGGGGTTTTCATTTGATAGAACACTATTATATATGCTTCAGTCACCTTATAAAGAATTAGTCTATTTCCATTTGAGATAAATTGACAGGGTCTTGGATTTGTTCTTGTTCTTGTTCTGTGGTCAGTGATCTTAGGTCTCCATCTGTTGCTGGGCTGATCCAAATGTGATTCAATAGAAGAAACCAAAACTAAATATAATAAAGTGTAGCTGTTAAGACACACATATACATTTTTAAATTAAAAAAAAGTTTATCTATTAAAAAAAAGGAAATATTTCCCAAAGACACCAATATTGTTGCATTATATTCATGGTTATTCACTGTGTGTCATTAAAAAAAATTCAGAAAACTTTTTAATTGAACAGAAGTTCAACCTATTATTTTCCCTTTGCTGTGTATTGATGATGTGATGTGCAATTTTAAAGTGATCCAGACTCGCTTAATTTCACTTTTATTGTGCATTTAGGCAATTCTGTATTTTATTTGCAGAATATGCTGCCGTGCATGGTTGTTAAAGTCTGTTTTATGCTCTGTGGGAATCAAATGATCAATTATTTTGAATTTCCCATAAAGTGTGATGTTTTTTGAAAATTAAAAAGAAAAAGATTCAGTCGATTGAGAGCTAACCTGTAACATTTATTCACTGTGAACAAAGTCGCACTGATCCTTCTTTTCTCCCCTGCTGATTTAATTATTGCAACCCAGGGAACTGTTTGTGTGTAAGTAGAAAAATTACTCTCAGCAGGGCGGACCAAGATTAAACTCTAACAGAGAGTTTCACTAAATCACTCTGATGTAAAAGTGTTTGTCTCTCTGTGCTGGAAGAGATTTAAGAAACTTCTCAGATCACTTTGCAGGGAGTGACTCCCCACTGAAGATGTAGAGAGAAATATCCCTCTTAATGAAAATACATGACATGTTAAAAATCAGTCTACTTAGCACCACTTTTATCATGTGGAGCATTAAACAGAGTTCATACACTTGAAATCCACAGCAGCAGGGAAACGCCACGTGTCAAATCCACAGAAGTCTATTCAACCTCTGCCACCAGGCCACATGACAGAGAGTATCATATTGACTCTAAGATTCAAGACAACCAGCTCCTGGTACAGTCACAGCTGCTCATCTATTAGCATAGACCCTGGCATACATTAATGTTCCATCCACAGTCTCAATAAGACGGTATCTGATCATGTTTGATATTCACACTGGCCTCAGTTCAGGGTAAAAACCATGTCATCTATGTCTTCTTCAGACAATAGTTTTAAATCCACTCCAGATAATGTCCTGTCACTTTAAAAAATAAAGTTCAAAAGAAGAGAATGATACTCCTCACGAGGCTTTACAACAAATATGAGGCTTCAAGCAGCATACTGGCTTAGATTAAAGTACTTAAAATGTGGGAAAAGCCAGTCTGGCTCCTACACGAGATTTCCTTTCCTAGACATTAACTTTGGCCGACTTCTAACAACCATAGCTGAAAAATATTTCTCAGTCATGCAGAAGAAGGAGGTGATTTAAAGCTGCAGGCCTTTTTTATTTGAAAAGCAAACTGAGGGTTATGTTGTGTGTTTTTTATCAGTAAACATAAGTGACAGAAAACCAAATAAGATAAGTTTGTTTATTCATTCTCAGTGCCTTTGAATGTGGCGTCCAACAAGGGTCAGTGTTCAAGCTTCCTGTATTCTTACTGTACATGCTCCCAATTGGCTCATCTTGAGAAGAGAATCACTTGTTTCTTGCGAAGCCGAAGACTCAGTTGACCTAACAACCTCTGCTCACTAAATTTTACCTATCCAGACCTCAAAACCTGGATGCAAGAAGCTTTATGGAGCTGATTAAAATAAACCGAAGAAATGATTTGTTCTTCTATTTTGACAAAAAAATTTGATCAGGGTTGAAAAAACTGGGAGAGCAAGAAAATAAGATATTCAAAATGTTCTTTTACACCTCAAGTTGTTTTTTTTTTTATATTTTTGATTAAGGTAATTTCTTGATATGTCTTTTTTAAATATTTTTTTATTGTTCTGGCTCACTAGGGAAATGCTGCTGTAACACCATAATTTCCCAGTTTGGGATCAATAAAGTAATTCTGACTCTGACTTTGATTCTGAAGTTTACAATGAAGGCACAGCAACCCGTCACCTACCTTTCTATCTGTCTGCATGTACGTCACTGTGACCTCACAGGTGAAGGGTGCACTGAGGCTAAATAGTGGTTGTGCATACATTAACTCTGGATAATTATGGCTTTCAGAGACTGTGCCCTGTCACCTGGAGAATACAAGAGCGTTGTTTCATCACCATGCTCACACATGCACACACACACACACACATACATTCATGCTCACTTACACTCCAGCTACTGGGAGGAAGAGGATCTAATTTATGCAGCAATCTGAATGGAGCAGGGAACAATGAAGCTGTGGTTAAGCTTTTAAGCCATGTCTTCATTTGTCAACATCGACTCCAAATCATTTACTCCCTGCATGAAGCACCACTCTTTTTCTGTTGTTTATTTAAGTTTTTGTTAACATTAAAATTTGTAGTCAAGCATGATAGATCTAACTGTTTTTATTTTAATAAGCAGCTTTTTTTCTAATCTCACGGGAAAAATGAGACTCAAATTTTCAGCAATCCCTGGTCAGATTTTAAGTTTGGATGAGATTGTAGAGAGACCTAAGATGTTTTCTTTGGAAATTGATTTTTTATTTTATTTTATGAGGCACACTTAGATGAAATTTTTATGATTTCCCTTGAGGAAACTAGGCCATAGCTGCAGAAAATAATCAGAGGCAAGGAAGTGTGTTGTAAATAAGATCTGACTGAATGAGGATGAGAAGAAATGAAATCTAAATCATGGAGACAAATTTGATATCTAACATAGAAAATCCTTTTACTGCTCATGTTTGCTGTCAACCGGTTGTGTTGGCTACACTATCTTTGTTTATTTCGACAATAAAGAATAAGTAAAATAAGGTATTAGCTGTCAGATTTTACCTGCTACATGAGCTGTTAGCTTTTAGCATGGCAGTAGCTTCTCCACAAATTCATTAATGTTGTTTTTGCCTTAAAAGTAGTCAGCAACAATTACATGCATGCAAAAGAAAGACTTGAGCACTCAGCCAACCCCACAAACCAGTAAGCTTTTTGTTATTTTACCACAGAACTGGTAAAGCCTGCTGGCAGGGAGTAGATCTGAGAACAGCAACTGGAAGCTCTTCTTCACTTCACAAACTCAGAGGCAGAAAAAAACCTGCAGAGACTGACTCAACTCCATCACAGAGAGTTCTGGACCACTGAGCGCCTCAGCTGACCCTTGCATTCTGACAACAGCCTGCATGGAGATAATCTATGCGCAGCATGATGGCTCAGGGAAAGGTCAGCATCTATGATTAGTTTCTCACATGGACTTGCTGAAGCACCTGCCTCTGATGAGGCTGAACAGTCTGCTCAGAGCAGCACTGAGTCCAGCTGTTTTCTCCTGTTCAGCCGTCCACAACAAGACGGAGATGATTGTTTTCAAAGTAAACATGTGGAGCAATAAACAGAGATGAGGATTATAATACGGTTAAGAAAGTTTCACAGAGCAATTAGCTCTTCAATTTTTAGGGAAGCTCCTTTAAAATCCACCATCCTTTCTCTCTTTCTCTGCCTCATAGAGCTCTTCCTTTGGTGACTCAGCCAGCTCAGAGAGTCAGACATCAATACTTGATCAGGGTCCAAGGCAGCCTGCAGCTAGCCAGCTCCACCAGCTGGTAAGGGCAGCTTCACCATGGAGAGGGGATGGAAAAGACCGGAACAGGCACTGCTCACAGGCCCCTGCAGGCTCCCTGTGTCCAGAGAGCCAGCAGGAAGCGCTCGGCAGTGAGCACTCAGCCTCGGGTAGGCAAAAAGAGGGCGCAACAGGGATCTATCTTAAAATATCCCAGAAACAAAATACTGAGAATAAAATCAATGCCTGTTGAGAAGCTGATGGATGAGCTTTGTGGAGAAGGTGTTGTTTGTTTGACAAATCCGACGGGGTCCTAAATGTGTTAAGTCCCATGTGAGACTATGACACAACATGGCATCTGCCACAGAAACATGCTGCCTCCATTTTTCACCATCTCAACAGAGAGCAAAGCCACAGTTCATCTCTGAGGAGATGAACTGCGGCTCTTCACACAACGACATCCACTGAGAGAGTGCTGTCTCCAGACAGCAGTCACAGGAAACTCTGTGGACATCATTCATTCTCATTATATTAATGACAAAGGAAGTATGCAGGCTTTTTCAGTATGTTGCTGCCAGTAGGCACCATTATCTTCTATCAGCAATGATCAGTAAATTCCTCACTATAGTGTACACTTACACCAGAGATGAGTGCTTGGATCAGGGTCTCTCAAAATCAGTTAAATTGTGTGGCCTAGTCTATAGAAAACTGTAGCCTCACTTAAGGCTGCACGATTAATCAATTTTTAATCGTAATCAGATGACAAGGACAATGTTATGACAATGTTAAAAAAATTTAAATCGTCTAAGGATTTTCCTCTATTTCATGTCCCACACCTCCGGGCCACTATAGGCTTCCCCTTCCTTTGGGAGTGCTCCCCAGTTCCCACACACACCAGTGATAACATTTGCAAAAGAAGGCGGTAATTTCATGGCTAAAAGGGGCGAGAGCGAGTCAGTCATGTGGAATTGTTATGGCTTCGCAGTTTTGGATGAAGAGCAAACCACTCCCCGCTGCAAAGTCTGAAGGTGGCATCAACCCGTCCACACGGAAAGTAATTCAGGAGTAAAAGAAAAGTTGTTTTTTTTGTTGTATCAGTGTTATAGCCACATGAAAACAACGTTTTGTGTGACTGTAAACAGTACTTTTTGAAAATGGGTCAGAGAGTGCGTGAATCCCTAAATGACTACGATTTCATCTGCGTGTGGATGCCAATCTGCATCTCTCGAAACGACTATGTGACACACAGCGTAACTCTTTTATGGTGTCTGCGTGTGTCCAGCCAAAACAACCTTTATACGCATGCTCCCTACTCTTCTTCTGTCTTTTGTACATTTCTTTCACAGTGTGACAGCGCCACTTACTGGCTTGGCATATACACTACATCATTTTTAGTGGTTTTGTTTTGGGAGATGATAAAAAAAAAATTATTAAAGTGTGCTGAAGTTGTCACAGAATAAAAAATGTGAATCAAATATCGAGTTTTCAGAGAAAAAAAAATTGTATTTTATTGTTGGCTAAAATCGTGAGCCCTAGCCTCACTCGCATAGAGGTTAAACTGGCTGCTTCTCATCACAGGGGCAGAACTGATACACCCAACAGTCTCATGTAACTCATACAGCCTAACTCCAGAAATACTGAAATATTTATTTTGGAGAAATGCAAGATTGAGTTTGATGTCATATGTAGTTTTACACATATTTTAGAGCTTAATTTGAGAGTTTGGTAGTTTTGCACTGCGTGACACATACATACTGTAGATGGGCAGGTAAGGCAGGATGGGTGGGCACAGTGGAAATTTTCATTTCTAAGATATTACACTAACCCACAGTATCAGAGTGAGAGGATATAAATGTTTCTGAGCTCCACTAAACTTTTCTCTCTTTGTTAAAAGGATCAAATCAATCCATCACTGCCACACTGCTTTAGAGTAAATGAAGGTTCAACTAACCTCATAACTTTCCTGAAGTGGTGATGCAGTGTGACTGTGGTGGAGGTGTTACGGATTCATCTGCAGCTACTTGCCATGGGAACAGTAAGCAAAGTTTTGGCAAGCTTATTCCAGTATATGCCTCAATGACCAACAACCTCTGCAAAGACAATAACCGACCCAGTAGCTCTTTATTTGTAAAGATGCTACTTCCTTTTTTTTCCTTTTGTAAGCTGCTATACAAAAGACCGCTTTGTAAGAGGTTAATTAATCTTTTATTATTCATAATATAGGAATTACTCTCTGCTGCTTTTACTGAATTGTTTGTGTTCACCCTGAGTGTCCTTAATTCTATGAGTCAGGAGCATAGACTGTATAAAGAATGGACAGAGTCTGCCTCCTTGCTGGGTGAAGCCACTCCAAGAACAGCACCCTCTGTTGATGGGCTGCAGTACATGTCATAAATCTCCCCCCTGGTTGCGATGTTGACATGTAGTTATTGTAAGACTGGTTTGTGCTCAAGTCCTCTTTTTTCTGTGAAGCTCCGTTTTTAAAAGTTATTAGGGGTTCATGTTTTCTATGATTGACACTTGATACAGCCTATGGGCGTTCAGGGATTGCGTTGCTCTCCCGGGGGATACGCTGTTTGAGCCGAGCGTCATCACAGTGACTCTTGGCGACTGTGTGGCTGAATGCGTGCATCGCTACTGCGCAGCACTGGTTTCAGGAAATGAAGAAAAATCCTGGAAATACCGAGAGCTTTTTGGCTTCAAATCCGTATACAGAAGGTAGGCGGCACCAAGTTGTCCATAGTATATACAGTCTATGGTCAGGAGTATTAAAAGTGTACTGCACTGTTAACTTGAAACAGAGAGAACTTTTGTGCAAGACTTGTGGGAAAAAAGGCCAGATTTGAAAAGGCGACCAGAATTATTCACATAACTCTACACTGCACTACACTGCATCATGATTGCAGTCTTATTCATATCATATCAACTCAGTAGTTACAGTATATATATATATATGTATATATATATATATATATATATATGTATGTGTGTGTGTGTGTGTCTTTGATCATTAGAGTGTCAGGATGTGTTTCATCTGCCTCACACCTGGGCCTTCTAAACCTACTGTGCCCACACATAATTGAATGTCTCCAGATTTAGGGACTTGTTTTTGCCAGCTCCAGGGACAGACGTTGGCCTGTTGTCAGGAATTGACCGAACAGTAAATCTCATCTGGCAGCAACTAGTCTGTGTGAGAACTTTCAGTCACAGGGCATTTCTCTTTCTGTATAAATACGCTTTGTGAGATCAGATTCTTTGTCAGTCTCTTCTGGCGTCACTCTGAGAAATCTTTTCTCCAACCAAAAAAGACAAACCTCTTTCGGTCTGATTCTTTAAGTGAGTAGGTATCAGAAAGGTTAATTTTACACCTAAAAATATCAATTATTACACACAAACATCAGTTTAAAGTTTGGGAGGGGCTTGGAGTAGAGCCGCTGCTCCTCCGCATTGAGAGGAGTCAGATGGGGTGGCTAGGGCATCTAATCAGGATGCCCCCCGGACGCCTTGCTGGTGAGATGTTCAGGGCACGTCCCAGTAGTAGACTGCCGGGAAGACCCAAAACAAGCTGGAGAGACTATGTCTCTGAGCTGGCCTGGGAACGCCTTGGGGTCCCCCGGGACGAAGTGGCTGGGGAGAGGGAAGTCTGGGCTTCTCTGCTTAGGCTGCTGCCCACAGAACCCGACCCTGGATAAGCTGCTAAAAATGGATGGAGAGTTCCAGTGAAAGCATTACAGTAGCATTGACATGACATATTAACCTAAACGTAGCTCACCGATCCCTTGCATTAGGTGTTTAAATGTGAGGTGAGATTAATCAGCTGTCATTTTTTCAAGTCATTTTTTATGTATTTGCAGTGAAAGAAAAAATGATTATTTCTGTGATAGAAGCCCAGTCGTAGCTTCAGCTTTTATATATATATATATATATATATATATATATATATATATATATATATATTACAAGATTCTGGATATGAAGTTTAAAGGACAAAAAGTCATCAATAAGGTATTTGTAAGAACAAACAGACTCAATCACATGACCTTGAGATGTAGTAATAGACACTAGGTTCAGTGACTTTGTCTTTTAGTTTGTAAACATCATGAGTTTATTTTTTTCTGGATTTAAGACCAAATTTATGAAAGGTATTTTGTTTGGTATAAAAAGCCTCTTGTAAATGACAAAGAGCCTAATACTGTGTCTGAGCACAGCGGTAAACAACTGTATCATCTGCATACAAATGAAAATTTGCATTAGAGACATTTTGAGCAATGGTATTGATATAGATTGTAAATAAAAGAGGTCCTGAAACCGAACCTTGAGGCACACTGTTTATTAATTTAAGGGCATGGTTGATGAGTGGAGGGATTGGTAATTATTATAAACCTTGTTTATATGGTGCTATAGTGCAATCTCCATAAAGTAAAAAGAAAAAAGAATGGAGAAAATCCTTGACCAATGACCAAAAACATTGACCAATGGGAGCCATTTATCCCAGACAGCTCCTATTGGTCAATCTCCAGCTCTACCTCTCCATCCAATCACCTCGCTGTATAAGATACACCCCTCTTCTGTAGTTCCAACTCATCCCCTCTTACTCTCCCAGCCCAGTGCTAAGAAAACGCAAGCCCACAGAAGAAAGGGCAGAGACAAAGAGGAAATGTGTCCAAGCGAGGAATCTAACTCGAATAGACATTGGGGGCTCTATTTTTGTGTACGCCGGGGATGCTGCGGAGGGTGGCGGACCCCAAGCAGTTGTATTTTCATCTGGCGGAGCCCAGCGTACAGCCAGTTTGGTATTTTCGTGGACTGAGGCGCACCGAGATCCGCCAAGCTGGGCGTGGTGGCGTGGCAGGGGGAGGTGTCGACAGAATCAGCTGGCGCAGTGATATTTTCGTGCTTGCCACCGTCGTATAAAGTGCGCTGAAAGCTCGCCGATTCAAACCTGGTCAGCTTTCAGCTTTCTTGGCAGCCAAACCTGGACATGTCTCCGTGTCCTCTCCCCGTCCTGCTGCAGCTGCTGCTGCAGGGGCTGAACAGATGATTTATTTCAGTGATCAGATGAGTTACTTACTTTAAGCCTACATACGGTAGCCTGGCAGGGCCATCCTGTTGCGTGAATCACTTGCCGTTCCTTCCCACAACAGTCTGGACTTCGGTCCATTGGGAGCGTGTATTCCCGGTCAGAAAATAACCGGGCCAATCAGAGACCGTGTTTCCACTGTTACCCAGACAACAGGGAAAGGCAGCCCCTGATTGGTCCATGTGTAGATGTTGACATCTAACACATGCTGCGGGACTTTTCAAAGTGCCGTTCGTTCAGAACGC
Organism: Xyrichtys novacula; assembly: GCA_962446985.1. Lineage (NCBI taxonomy): Eukaryota > Metazoa > Chordata > Actinopteri > Labriformes > Labridae > Xyrichtys > Xyrichtys novacula. Next base: position 19,651,794 of record OY660879.1, on the reverse strand, counting down.
CATTAATTCTGCAGTTGACTTTGCAAAGTCGACAGAACCTGTTTATATCTGACGTCTTCTGCGGATATAAATAATTTCTGCCGCAACAGGATGGCCCAGCCAGGCTATACATACAGATATTATAATATTCAGTTGTTTGAGCCAAATTTATTTTATATGCCAACATCTATGAAAGAAAGAGCCAGGCCACGGAGCGCAATGCTTTATTTACGCACAGATGGTTCAGATTTCAATGCCATTATTGGAATTTATGATGTGATCTCTGCGCACAACCCACCTTTGTCACGTGAGGTTTGAATATATGCAACTTTATGTGAGTGTCTTTATTTGTGTTTGTCTTACCAGTGGGTCCAAACTTACACACATCAAATCCATCTGTGCTTATATGAGAGAGTGTGAAGGACGCCTTCTGCAGCGTGTGCAGCGACACTTGTTGAGGGGCTGCCTTCTGTCGCCATCATGTGGCATTGCTGTCTTCAGACATCTCTTGATCTCTTCGACTACTTTACGAAAATTGTAATACGCCTCGCCGATGGCGGATTTAAAGGTGAGGAGAGGAGCTGATGTTATTGGTCAATACAGGTCTCGGCTGTGTTAAACCCACTCCATGCCCTCTCTCCTCCCTCACTACGACTTACACCGCTGGGAGGAGCTGAGTTAGGGAGGGGGAATACTTATGTCGGGCTGTGCCGCTCACCAAAATACCAAATTATGCTTGGGAACGCCTTGTCGGCGCAGCAGACCTGACTTATGCCGCGCATGCACCGCGTTGCTGGCGAGGCACAAAAATAGAGCCCTGGGTCTTCCTTCAATCGGTGGAGAAAGCTCCGCCAGGATTCGACCTGAAAACAAACGCTGAGACAGCACAGTTTTTGTTGAACAGGTAATTTTTGCCTTTTATCATGGCACATGTTACATGAAATAACTCTTATTAATCTCTGCAATGTCAACACGGTAGCTGTCCAGGCAGCTGCAGACGGTACTTGCTAGCAGAGCTGGCATTTACTGCCGCTAGTCACTAACAATCCGACATGGTGAATCCTATTTGAAGCTAGCGTAAAATCTTCTGCCGGCCCGCTTCTTGCCAGAGAGGATGTGTCGTGGGGAGGACGATACAGGTTCGGGGGAGTTATCATGGAGCACAAAGGGGAGAGGTTTGTGTGTGGGGGGGTGGGACGCTTTTTTCAAATCTGCCTCAACGGCTCAGTTTTTTTCAACTGCTTCTCAGATCGTCAACCATGCCTTTAAAAGGTCTGGAGGTAAAGCCACCTGACTGCACATGCTGTGATTTGTTGGATAAATAATTTCTAAACCATAGGACTGATTGTTCAGACAGTCCTTTACTAATCAGCATCTGTTTCATAGTAACATGGTTGAATATAGTTATTTAAAAGTGCAGGGTCTCCTCCTTTTAACCGGGGGAGAACAAAGGCAGATTTCCACACACAGGGTATTTTATCAGAATATGAAAAAAGTAAGATAAAGGACTGGCAATAAAATTATCCAGACCTGCCAGATTACTGAAGAGTCTGAGGGCTTTGTGCGCCTCAGAGACAGGTACGGGCCTATCACTAAATAACTCAACACTTAATTGTTGTGTATAATGAATAAGGGGGAGGGTTTAATTTGAACAGTGCATTTTATCAAACAGAGACCCAGAGGAAATAAAATGCTCGATGAATAAGTTGAGTATTGAGGCCTTATCAGTGATAATGTGTGAATCCTGGACAATACGAGAGGGAAGCTCAGCACCTTTGCTAACACCAGATAGTGACTTTATAGACTTCCAGAACAGCCTGGGCTTGTTAAGATTAAATCTGCTCTGAAACAACTGAATCTCATCTCAACTAACAGCAGCAGCAGTATCCCACAGAGAGTCATTTGTGCCACAGTTGGACAGATAGTGCTCTTCATCCCTTCAGGCCCGAGGAGTCAAGACAGCAAACAGTAGTTACTGGATTCAACCCATCATTGTATTTATCGTTCAACAGCTAACAAAGCAGACAAACATGTCCAAGTCTAATTAGTCCTGCAGTGTGTTGAATTTCAGTCCCTCAAAAGCAGCTTCCATGTCTAAACAGAGTGACAGGCCTGGCACAGCTGAGCGCTGTTTGTGCTGTGATCATCACAGGATTTTCAGCACACACATACATCAGCGAATTTGACTCAGAGCTTTGAGCCACGATGAGGACACCATTTTTACTGAGGGTAGAAATGCTGATGTTGAACAAAATAGACTGAACTGAACTGTCCAGACAAGAGTCAGTGTGTCAGTGTATCTGTGACATAAGAGGGAGAGATTGATCCAGCAGTGCAATAATAACCTTTTATGATCCCAAAGGAATGAGGAAATGTATTATTTAAATACACCAAAAAGTGCATATACCACCATTACTCCTTTACATGTAAACTTAGGACAATTCCTAGGGATCAAGTTCCTGGCAATTTCTAGACTTGAATGAGTATGACTTGAATGAAATGTAGTGACTGTTTTCCAGTTCTTATCACTTCAACATGTTTCACAGTGTCTTACAAAAACATATTATCAACGTTTTCTTTCATTTAGATATGACTCACAAACAGATACTTTATAGTTTGGCCACATTTGGTATTGTTTTGAGTAGTAGACACCTCATCAGGATCCTTAAAGCACAGCAACTTTGCCGTTAGCGATATTTGGACTTGCAGGAAGTGATTTTGTTTATTAAGGAACAGTTAAATCACACCTGCAATATAATGAAACGCTCTTGCGATGTACTAAGACGCACGTGCGAGATACTAAATCACATGTGCCAATTAAAAAAAAAAAGTTCATGTCACCTCCTAGGCTCCATAGAAAAAAGTAAAAAGTGTAGCAAAGAAATTCTGCACAGTACAGGTAACATGTCCACACCCTCTCTCCTTAACATACTTTCAGACACCAGCTCAACCTCACTCACAAACAGCAGATAAACAGTTTATAGATGAGGCATTGATGAGGCAATGTTCTCACTGTCTGAAAATCGGGTTGGTATCTCCTCCTCATTAACTGAACTGTTAATGTAACACACTGAAGTGGGTTCTTGTCGTTAAGCTAAATGATCACTGTCTCCACAATGTAAGCCTTCTTACATTAGCAGATAGCAGAAGTAAACATCTGTTTAAAAGCTATAGCAGAGACACAGCACTCGGTCTTTATGACCTCTTTCTTTACAATCTGTCCTCTACCCAACTTTGTGATGGACCCCTGGGATACTTCCACTCCATATCCCATGAGTCTCTGGGCTCAGCTTGCAAGAGCAGCAGTCCACAGGGAAACATGCTGCATACTGGCATTGTTGTTCTCTTGAGCGAAGTGCGCACTGCAAAGGTGAACGTGACTGAGCGTTTTTTTTACAGTACCATCACCAGAAAGACACTTCAGACTGACAGTAAAAAGTTCAGGTGCTTTTGTTGCAAGTTTGACAGTACTGCTCAACATAAAAAAACACCTCCAACTGCACATGTGGGCACAAATACATTTAAACACACACACAGGAAAAGGAGAAGAGCACAACTGTTATAAAAGTGACACACAGGCAGAGCTGTTGTCTGCTCCACTGAGCGCTGATGTGCACCTGAGCCTGTGGCCTCTCGCCTGGATGCTTCAGTGGAGTAAGAGGATCTTACAAGAAAAAGGGCCACAGCAGAATCAGATCGTTCATCCCTCTGAGGGTGGAAGTACGTCTGATTTCCCTTTCATTAGCTCTCTATAATACCGCCCACCTGTGGATATCAACACATGAGGCCCTGTCATGCCGTTTCTCATCCAAAACCCAGACAGGAAACCCGCTGCTTTCCTGCAGTCCTCCTCTCGACTGTGCTTTCTGGTCATACAAGCAACAAACAAGCTGAAAGGCAACAATCAGGAGAGTGATTTCAGGGCAGACATGATGTGCTCAAACCTTTTCCTTCTATCCTGATTTCTAATATTACTGCTAAGTCTGTATCTTCAGGTGTGTGTCACAGCCACTTAGTTCCTACCAAGAAAATATTAAATCTGAGCTCTAAAATATTCATGCTGAGCAGAATGAGAGGCCGGCATGCTTTCTCTTGCTGTTTCTGTGGCGTCTCTCTCATTACAGCAGTGGGCATGAGTCACCATGAAAGGCTGAAATCACAGTGGGAATGAACGCTGCACTGTGTATTTGTCTATTAAGTATGTGTGGATGTGTTTTGTAAAAGTAAATGGATGTTATATGAATAGAGACAGAGTGATTCTGAGTATTGATTTTTTTGAGGCCTGAATCAGAGGGGAAGAATTAAGGGGATATGTCATCCCCAGTAAAATCATTTTGAATGCATCAATACATGCTTTAATTACTTCAGGTCAGCTAACCCTGAGACCTGCAGAGAATACAGAGTGAGCAGCGCTTTCAGTCAGTATTTTTTGGCACCATTGTTGGATAATTTAGCCAACTTTTCAGGGACTCTGTTGCAGCCGTGCAGCATTTATCTCCATCATTTTTAGCTACCCCTGACACTGTAGTCATCAGTAACTCCTGAGGGAAGTGATATGAGACCCTCACTCTATGGGTAAGAGCATAGACTGTATATAGAATGGACACTGTCTGCCTCCTCGCTATGTGAAGCCACTGCGAGAACAGCACCCTCTGGTGACAGGCTGCAGTATAGGTCATAAATCCTACCTCCTCCAGCAATCCCTATGGAGCTGTGGACAAACTTTAGAAATTTATTACACAGAATATAATTTTTTCTCCCCCCTGCCTGCGATGTTGACATGTAGTTACTGTAAGACCGGTTTGTGCTCAAGTCCTCTTTTTTCTGTACAGCGGTTAAAAGGCCAGGACCCAATATTGCGGAGACAAAATCACCAAAATTTTATTAACAAAAAGACAAAAACAACATAAAATCACCACTCAGGGTAAAGAGGCTTGGGAGGCACGGACAGCTACTGAAAATGAAGAAAAACAAGTGTCAGGAAAAATAACAGAAAAACTCAAACAATCACTGACACTAAAAGCACAACTCAAATATACCACATTGGGCAAGTAACAAAGGAATATAAAGTCAACTAGAAAGTTCAACAGAAAACAAAAGACAAACTGAAAATCACCTCAGAAAAATGCGAGGGAAAAAACTCGAACTATAAAACTTACAAAAGACGCAAAGGCAGACTGGAGGCACAAGCAGGAAGACACACGAGGCACAGAGAGGAAGACTGAGATAATCATCCAGCAAAGAGCAGGGCAGGAATCTGGCTTTTAAAGGCCAGCTGATGAGCACAATGAGGTGCAGGTGTGTTCCTGATCAGCCGAGCCAGCTCCGCCCCCTGCCATGCTCCAGTGCTGCAGGAAGTACGGTGGCCTGGAAGTGCAAAACACAACCGCAAAAGAGAAAACACGACAGCAAATCAAAACACAAACACAAAAGAGAAAACGCAAACACAAAAAAAGAAAACACGACAGCAAATCAAAACACAAACACAAAAGAGAAAACACAAACACAAAAAAAGAAAACACGACAGCAAATCAAAACACAAACACAAAAGAGAAAACACAAACACAAAAAAAGAAAACATGACAGCAAATCACAAATGCAAACACAAAAAAGAAAACGCAACCGCAAATCCCAAAACAGGACAGCATCATCGGTCTTCTTCTTCTTCGTTGTAGTTTAATAGCGGTTTACTCCGCTGGGGGTGGAGTACTACTGCCACCTGCTGGATGTCGGAACGGGAAAGTAAACCCGAACATGGACGCCGAAAGCGAAAGTTTGCTCGAAATTATCCAACAATATTTTCATGCAGGACACACATATGACGTTATAGTCGACATGTTGTCAACTATTCACGGCATTGGCATGAGCGTTCGAACGCTGAAGACCTGCTTGAAAGAAGCTGGCTTCTTTAGACGCCGTAACTACTCCCCAATATTCGAGGTGAGGCGTGCAATTCTGACCGAGCTTGATGGACCAGGGCAACTATTCGGATATCTACGGTGGCCTGGAAGTGCAAAACACAACCGCAAAAGAGAAAACACGACAGCAAATCAAAACACAAACACAAAAGAGAAAACGCAAACACAAAAAAAGAAAACACGACAGCAAATCAAAACACAAACACAAAAGAGAAAACACAAACACAAAAAAAGAAAACACGACAGCAAATCAAAACACAAACACAAAAGAGAAAACACAAACACAAAAAAAGAAAACATGACAGCAAATCACAAATGCAAACACAAAAAAGAAAACGCAACCGCAAATCCCAAAACAGGACAGCATCATCGGTCTTCTTCTTCTTCGTTGTAGTTTAATAGCGGTTTACTCCGCTGGGGGTGGAGTACTACTGCCACCTGCTGGATGTCGGAACGGGAAAGTAAACCCGAACATGGACGCCGAAAGCGAAAGTTTGCTCGAAATTATCCAACAATATTTTCATGCAGGACACACATATGACGTTATAGTCGACATGTTGTCAACTATTCACGGCATTGGCATGAGCGTTCGAACGCTGAAGACCTGCTTGAAAGAAGCTGGCTTCTTTAGACGCCGTAACTACTCCCCAATATTCGAGGTGAGGCGTGCAATTCTGACCGAGCTTGATGGACCAGGGCAACTATTCGGATATCGGACTATGTGGCAAGTCCTACAACAGAAACTTGGACTTCGTGTAAAACGTGACGTGGTAATGAGGTTGCTCAGACAACTGAGCCCACAACGGACGGCTCTGAGGAGACGCAGGAGGTTCACACGGCGTACCTATCACTCCATGGGTCCAAACTATATATGGCATGTCGATGGATACGATAAACTCAAACCATTTGGCCTGGCTCTCTCTGGATGCATAGATGGATTTTCACGAAGAATCATGTGGCTTGTTTGTGGACCGTCAAACAACAATCCATCTGTCATCGCTCACAACTACATAAACTGCGTCAGGACTATTGGTGTTGTTCCAATGCGATTACGAACTGACCTCGGAACAGAAAACGGAACAATGGCAGCAATACAATGCACCCTCCGCCATGGGCATACGGACTATTATGCAGGCTTGTCCAGCCACAGTTACGGCTCATCAACAGGGAATCAGCGCATCGAGTCGTGGTGGTCTTTTTTCAGAAGAGGAAGGTTGGCAAATCTATCATTGAAAGGTGAAATGTTTATTGGTAACTGTATAGTGATCGACTGTGTTTGTCCACTGTTGATTTTTCACTCCCATGTCTGTCATTGTGAGTATTCACATTAAATAACAAACAGCTTTGCATTAGCTTTAATTCAGTGTTTCAAATGTGTTCTTCAACTTTTTCATATGAATACAAAGTGCATAGAAATGTTTCTACCGCCAAAATGCAATTATATCAGTGGCTGAATACGTTTCCAGTCTGATTTGTTCTGTGTGAAGTAAGTAACTTCATGTCTAATGTATCCCCAGGTCTCAGTTTTGGATGGACCTTTTTGGAGACCTGAGAGACTCTGGATTTTTCAATGGCAGCCACGAACACCAGTGTTTGCTGAGATTTTGCTTCAGTAAAGTCCTTCAGAAAGACCTGGATGAATGCGTGGACCTGTGGAATAAGCACCGGATTCGTCCAAGCAGACCAGCATCATGTCCAGGAGGGATCCCAAATGAACTATATCTCTTGCCCCACAGGTAGTAAAGGTTTACATCAGTGGTTCTCTCTAGTGGTCCTCTCCTCTCCTATTCGTTCCTCTTCTTCCTCCATGCTCTCCTCTCTCTCTCCTCTGCTTATTCAAGGAGCAAAAGTTAGTACAATCTTGTATTTAGAGGCTCAGTCTCTGCGATTGTTGATAAATGTTTCTGTGTATCATCTTTTTTTTCAGATTTGGTTCAAGGGACTGTGGATTATTTGTTGAAGATGCAGAGCTGGATGTGTTTCCCGAGGCAAGACAAGAGATTGATTTTTACAGTGATGCAGACATTGAGGAATACCTACAACAGGCTGTGGAACAAAACAGACTACAACAGCCACAAGACTGGAGGACAGCCTCAGACCTTTACACCACTCTGAAGCAAATAGCTGGGCTGTAGAGACTGAGTCCCAGGTCCCTTTGGTCGGGCTGCTCTCCACTATGTTTGTCCACTCATCAGTCAGTTTAGGGGGGTCCAGCTGCTGGCACAGTCCTTACCCTGCTGCTCCAACCAGTGTTAACAGCCCTGCAGATTGGCGTTTCCCCCGATCTTCAGTGCCTAACCATGTCTCCCTACTGTCAGTTGTGAGAATGTGTATAGTTATATTAATATGTGTAGATGGTGGTGGGAGGCACTGGTTTTTGACTTAAATTATTTGAAAAAAAAGAGCATTTTTTAACCACTTTAGTTGTTATTCTAAATTTTTATGAATCTTTGTGGACAAGAATTGGGAATACCTCATTTTTTTGTAAACTGTGACAGGTATAACTTTATTAAACATTTTTACTAAAACTGTACAGTGTCCAGCAGTTATTTCAACATTTTAAATAATAATAAAAAAATTAAAATAAATAAAGTTATTGAGAGACGAAAAGAACCAGTAATAAACAAAAGAAAACCATAAAGGATCCAGATAATATAATGGGTAAGCTGTGCATACAGCTAACTGCACAGACTGAAATATATGCAAGCCCTCACACAGGTGAACGTTAAACTATGCATGTAGCTAACTGCAGAGACATAAGCCCTCACAAAGGTAAACAAATCGCTTTTATGCTTGAAAGGTTCCTATGGCAGCTAAAAACATCCAAATCCTGGAGCATTCTGGATTCCAAACTCCATGTTTGTCTTAAAGACTCTGTAAGTATCCAATAGCGGCAGCTTCAGAGTGTTTGTGCAGGTGCACGCCATTGGAAAAGGAGAATCGATTAAAAACTCTATACTTGGAGAGGGTGTCATTCCAGCTGGTGGAAGCGCTGCTAAGCCACTGGCAAACATAAGCACATCTTCGAGGGACACTGCTGCCACTTTTTCTAAGGACAAAAAAGTCAACATTTTAGTTAGTCATATATTTGATCAGAGAAAATACTAATTATAAATATAACTACACTACAATTAATAAACATCTAACAAAGCCTTGACAAACCTTCGCAATCCAGAAGAAAGTCAGCCCAAAATCCAATTGTTTGGTTCTCCTTCTGCCACCTGTTGCTGCCTCTTGGGCTGCGGTCTGGACGGAAGAGGCTCTCCATTTCTGATGCAGTCAGGGCCTTGGAAGAATGGCACAGAATAGGAGCCAGCACACCTGAATGCTGCTGCAGAGCAGTCAAAAACTGCAGACTTGCCAGTCCCTCTTTGAATCTATTAAGGACAAATATTGTGTAAGACAGGGGTTGTCAACCTTTTGAAAGCTGCCACCCACTCAGGAGGGGAGGAGAGGAGGAGCATGAGAGGAAGAGGAGAAGAGGAGAGAATGGAAGGGAAGGAGAGGAGAGAAGTAGGAGGAGGAAAGGAGAAGAGGAGGGGAGGATGACGAGAGGAGCATGAGAGGAGGAGAGAAAAAATGATGAGGAAAGAAAAAAACTTTTCTAAAATATTATTGACGAGCGTTAGTAAAAAAGCAGCCTAAGATAACTTACCTTTGAATGGCAATCTGGTTGCGTCCTAGGATGTACCACCTCAGATAGTCCTCTATGAGCATATGCCTCTCATGAACTTTAGTGCGTCGGAGGCATCCAGCTGTCTGGAACATTGTGCTGTATTGCAAAATTACATCTTGCAAAGATTCGTCCGATTCAGCTTCCTGAACCTATTCAAAAACAATTATTGCAAGAAAAATACAAAGATATAAATCCTGAAAATGTTTGTCATTATTTTATACCAATAGGATTAAATGCCTTTACTTCTCATTGAAATAATAAGAAATCCATCCCTTTACATAAATATAACTTATGACCTTGAGCATAGTCCACTCTCAATTTCTGAAATAATTTTCATGTGACCCCTTAGCAAATTCAGTCCATGAGTTGAGATCTTTTTCTACCTGACGCAGAGCTTTCCGTAACTCCTCATCGGTTACATCTTCCACAGTGGCGTTGAAAGTTGTCTTCCCTAGAAGGTGATTGACAAGGTCCTTTGAGAGGAAATGTGGTGCAGGTCCCCCGTGTATAATGGAAACAACTATCATCTTGCCTGCTAGAAAGTACTCGTCTTCCCTGACAGCTGTTACAGAGGTTAGAGAACAATTATGCATGATTATCATCTACATCACTTGAAAAAAAAATGATGACGAAATGATTGGAAACTTAACATTTTTAAAATACAATCTGTCCTATTCTTAAACCCACCTGTGGAATTGTACACGAGATATCGTCTTTCGGGAGGTCCATCAAAGATGGGGCGATTTCTGAGGTGAGTCATGAGAAGTGTTAGGAATTCTCGTTTTGGCCCACCTGTATCCAACCCCTCTTCAAAGGAACCGGCGTCATCTGTAAACTTGACGAAGATGTCACTGGATTCGGAGTATGTGCTGCGTCGAAATCCGCGCACAGCTCCATCCCACACATCAGATCTTGATATATTGAACCGGCTGACTTTCTTGTGGTCAATTGCAAGTGCCAGATTTGCAATTACTTCTGCTGCCTGCACACTTGTAGGTCTTAAGAAAAGAAAAAAGTAAGACACTTACTTTACACTCTAAAATATACTTAAATGTTGATTTATGTACAAGAGATGCCGATGAGTCACTCTCTGAAACAATGAGCACATTTAATTTAATAACTTCTTTTCAATGGACTCTACTCAAACACACATCTTAACAACTGGACCTGAGGCAGGCAGTTACAGGCAGGGAAAGTCTGAGGTGTTCATTTTAGTGACTTCTCACTTTTGAATGATGTAATTTTATGGAAAACACACAGTTGGTTAATTTTCTAATGTCTATGACTCACTCAAATTCTTCAGAAGCCATGTCATGTGTTTTGTCAGGAATGGGAACTTCATCCTCATCATCATCATCAATGATGATAGGTCCAAAGAGGTCAGTGTAAGTTCTGAAAAAGGAAGATATTATTTGCGCAGAACATCAACAATTCAAAGCACTAATAAATTCAGAAATGCAGGCATTTGCCCTATCAAATGGTTGACCAATTCTTCTGCTTTAAACATAAGACCTTATCCTTGTCAGGACAGAAATGTTTTATTTCCGAGTCGACACCTTTGTTGGCTGCGTCACAAGTATTCTGTCAAACATTTAACATTTAAGATAAGATATAACACACCTGTAACATGAGCTCTTGACATCATGACATCCAGAGGGACTAGCATAGTCGTGGTCATTATCCAATACTATGGTCTGAAAAGAAAGAAGAAATATAGAAATGTAGAAATATGCTAAATATTTTAGCAAATAAAGACAGCTCCTCATGAGTGCTCAAGGACATAAATTACAACTAAAAAAACACAGCTATAAAATCGGTGCACCAATATCAATTTTGTGGCCCATCAACAATTTTTAAAATCTTTGACCTAGTGATCCCTACACAAACTTCGTTTTAAAAACTCATTACCTGTGGCAGATCAGAAGACAATGAAAGCCCCCTAGCACTGTTCCTGAGAGGGCATAGAAGCAGAAATCATAATTTACTACAAAATATAGAAGTGACATTACAAAAGCAAGCAAACATCAAACACACACACACATACACACACACCATAAGTACTTACAGATCTTCAGGCTCATTGTGTACAGGACTGCTCATGTTATAAGGTTCAAATGGCTGTGGTAAAGACAAATATTTGTTTAGCACCAGTAAATGGTCACCCAAATAGGGTAAAAATTGCACTTACCAGTGTATCAGCGAGATCAAGCGTTGTATTTCTCTTTATAACAATCTCAGGGTCAGAGTCAGTGTCACATGTGGCAGACAATTTTCCAACTGCAAAACATTAAACAAAACTAAGATCAATTGAATGATAAATGCTTGAGAAGAAGTTAAAACATAGAGAAAATGCTTTTTTAACTCCAAGCTGGTTCACTGAGCATGAACATTGAATGCTGAAAACACATTGAGGAAAGACTAACAAAATCCAAGGACCTATTTCACATGATTCAGTGAAAATTCATAACTGCTAATCCAAAAGTGAGGGTAAGCCATTAAAACATCTCATCTTTTAAAAACCCAGTGTCTACATCAAAATCTATATAACACAGCCAGGCATCTTTGCACTGGACACAACTAGGACATAACACAATTTACCTTCCTCAAAGTCGGTTTTGGAGCAGATGTAAATGGTGATGCGCTGATATGGTTTGCCAATTTCCTCCTTGTATGTCTTTAACATAAATGGTGTCTCTGTGCCAGGTACATTGACCACTTCAGAGCAATCTGGATAAAGAAGGATGAAAGGTCCATCATCGAGGTCTTTATTGAAGTCCTTCATTTTTTTCACAGCCTGATCAAGCAGATCTGGGGCAGTGATGTCAGGATGTGTGGAAAGGCACAGACTTCTCCCACGCAGTGGCTTGAGACCACCTCCCTTCACCATGCTCATCAGACCAACATTTATCTGCAAGATTTTTTTAAAAAGTGGACTGTTAGTGGGTCATGTTAAATATCAATTGACAGTTAATTGGTAATATAATGTATATTTGCATGCCACAGTTAATTATACATTATGGACAGAAACTAGCAAATATATACAAAGTTAATACAAAGAGTCAGAGAAATTGTCTGACTACCATGGGTTGTGGCACCGAAGCCAAGCTAAAATATATGTCATCATATGTCATATACGGTTAACATGAAACTGTGCCTGCCATCAGGCTTAGTTTAAGAGAAGTGAGATGATGGAGAATGTCAAAAGATAGTCTGTAAGATACTTTGCCCACTCTCGCTCTGAGCCACACCCAACTTGCCTGGACTTTCTCTGGTTTCTTTGCTGCCTTTTTCCCACATGAAAACTTTTGCCTCTCCTCTGCTTTCTTCTTTCTGTACTCCAGAAAGGTCTGAAGAGTAGGGCTTTGAATAGTCTGTGATGCTACAGGAAAACAAAGAAAAAAATATTGTAAAATTTTGGGTCTCTTATTTCTGTATAACAGAATGCTGCTAAGGATGCCGCTATGATCAGAGGAGGAGAACCGCACGGGATATTTTACTAATGGGTTACTTTTATATGGTGCTTTAACCTTTATAGAACAGCTTTAATAATAACAACAAATAATGAACTTTGAGAACCATGACTAATTACAAAAACGTGCCCACTGATGTTTCTTTAGTCACTGTGTTTCTAAACTTTGAAAACACCAAGTCTTGTAATCGTTTGTGCATCGTTTATGAAGGTTTGTGCTGCAAAAATGTTCGTTTGTTCTGCTTTAGTTTTTGAGTTATCGAACATTATTGCAGTGGTCAAGGCAGTATACTGCCTGTGTGTCCTCCTGTGACACATCCTCATCACTAGTGAATTCATCCAAGAAATCACCCTCGCTAGATCTTTTTCTCTGCCACTCTTTCAAATAATTAGAGGCCATATTCAATATGGCTGGAAAGAAAACACATGGAAAAAGAACAGTGTGAGCTTGTAGATCAACCATTATAAATTTATTTTTTATTTTTTTTAGTACAATTGGCAACTTGTGAAGCAGAACATAATGCATAATAAATACCTTTCGCTCTTGGTAAAAAAAAAAATTCAATACCAATACTTTTAGATTTTTACTATTAGAATTTCCTATAGCACTGCTAATCCATTAACAAAATACTATTGGAATAATTCAAGTAATGCGTCCCAATTCTACCACACATAGTGAAAAACACATTTATGACAATCACAGTTAAACACAAATTTAACTATATAAAAAATACCACTGGATAACCAAAAACAACAGTACTGGCATCAAAATAGAATTCATTGTCTAATTTAAATGGATAGCCTAACTAGCAGCTTTTTAACCTTGGCTCCAACAGAGAGAGCAGGCCCTCATTTACTTTCACGACAACACACGAAATCGACGTTGAAATGAAGTATAAACTTAGACTAGACGTCTAATATACGTCTTTTGCTCAGTGGGTAAAGCAGTCCCCACTTATCTTTCAAATTAGCTCAAAATGGTCTCGCACGAAAATGTTCGTGCCGCAAACATTTTCGTTTGTGCTGATTTACATTTTGAGATATTAATATGGTCAATTTCGTCACGCAGGGGGGCAACCGCCTTTCCGACATCCCGCCGTGGAGCCGGTGCTTGAGCAGGGGAAGGAAAGAGACGCACATTAACGCTGCTACTGTAATGTCTTAACTCCCACAAGTAGCAGAACACATTAATTGAACATCCCTTAACTTACTTGATGGACTGTCACCGTCCGCTTCTTGCAGCCTTTTCCCACAACTGCTACAAAAGTTAGGTTTTCCCGGGAGCTCTTTGCCACAATACCGGCAATACATCGTCAGGCGCGCTTCGTGTTTGACCCTTTCCGGGTCAAAGGACAGATGAGTCGATTCGAGCGCTTACTTTCCCGTTCCCACATCAGGTGGCAGTAGTACTCCACCCCCAGCGGAGTAAACTGCTATTAAACTACAACGAAGAAGAAGAGGAAGACCGATGATGCTGTCCTGTTTTGGGATTTGCGGTTGCGTTGTCTTTTTTGTGTTTGCATATGTGATTTGCTGTCGTGTTTTCTTTTTTTGTGTTTGCATTTTGTCTTTTGCGTTTGTGTTTTGATTTGCTGTCGTGTTTTATTTTTTTGTGTTTGCGTTTTCTCTTTTGCGTTTGTGTTTTGATTTGCTGTCGTGTTTTCTTTTTTTGTGTTTGCGTTTTCTCTTTTGTGTTTGTGTTTTGATTTGCTGTCGTGTTTTCTCTTTTGCGGTTGTGTTTTGCACTTCCAGGCCACCGTAAGGAAGAGAAAGAGAGAGAGCACACAGACAACCAAAACACAAGGAAACAGCCCTGGATCATGATAACAGCTTCATTTTTTAAAGTTATTAGGGGGGTCATGTTTTTTATTATTTACACTTGATACAGACTATGGGCGGATGAAGATTGCGTAGCTCACCTGTGGGATATGCTGTTTGTGTATACCCCGGGTGTTTTACATCATCACAGCGACTCTCAGTGACTCTCCCGCCAAATGTGTACAATGCTACTGCGCAAGTGGTGTTTCCAGAAAGTGGAGAAATCCCGGAAATACGGAGAGCAATTTGGCTTCAAATTCATTTAATGACAGAAGGCGGAGCCAAGTTGTCTATAGTATATACAGTCTAAAGGTAAGAGCCCTGGTCCACTGTTGTAATCAACTTTTTGCATATAAAGAACTGGACCCTGAATATAAGATGTGTAAATGTTATAATGCAATGATAGGGGCCTTTATTTTAGCTAGTATGAGAGTGAATCATGACAGTGGTGGGTCCACAAAAGAGCAGCAACCAGTCACCATTACCTTTAATGCAAATCTCTGCGTCAAGGTCTGGAGGTATAAAAGTAAGTGTGCTAACAGGTGAGTGTTTACTGCTAACAGGATCATGTGTAAGCATATACTTGGTTTCATTTCTCTAAAGGTACAATTTGTTTACATTTGCCAAGCAGGACCAACACACCTTCTGTGTATATCACTTGTAGAGGAAACTCAAAATCATCAGTATTTTTCCATGTCGTTCACATTATTAAGGGTTCACTCAGTCACTGCACAAGGTCAGGTTTCTTCTTCTGTCAGTTGTGTTTCCAGGAAAAAGAATAAATGGATTCTAATTTGGAAACTGGGCCCGCCGAGGCCCCAGATGTTTCAGACAGCAGCAAGGACATCAGCCTGTGTCCAGATGAATACACAACAGAAACAATATCCTAGAGCACAACATGCTACTCTGTATTCCTCTGCAAAATGTCAGAACAAACTGAATGCACCATTTCTTTTTTAGTCAGCTCAGTCATCCTCAAAAAGGCAGAAAGGTCCATAAGGAGAAGAAAGACAAGAGGAAGAGACGAGACCAACATCCTTGTTGTTTTGTGTTCAAATTTACTGTGCTTCATTATAAATTATGGTCCTCTGAGATTAAATGATTTATCAAATACACTAAATGAGGGGAATTACAAAAACAAAAGGACCTTGTCAGCTGTGATTTTCCTAACTAAAGACTGTGCTTGAGCAACCAAGCAGACAGATATCATGAGCTACAAAGAGCTTTTAAACCTTCACTTTTACCCAATTCACTTCAGAGTATTCAAGTATCTGTGTTGCACCTCCTCTTAAAGACAGTTTAGCTCCAACTGTACTCAAAGTAGAGGCCGGAGCTTTCTAGTGTTTCTCTATAACCAATAAACTTTGATCTGAACAGCTTGATAAATCTGAGTTTGATGTTCCCTCTAGTCATCGTCAAGTCTGCACTTTTTGATGAGAAATTGTGAAGATAATTACTCACACTTCTGAGGTGAAATTATCAAACACTGAGTGACCGCAGGAGCCTCACTGCAGCAGCCGTGGGTGTATCGTAGTAATAACAGTAATTCAATTTTTAATTAAACATGATTTCACTGCTTTGTAACAGGACTTTTCTCCATGTCAGACTCTGAGTGTTTAATGCAGAGATGTTCTTCCCTCAGTTGTGGAGGAAACATTAAGTACTCTAGGGAATGAGGGGAGGGAGCCTTTTAATTATCATGACTGCACGTGCAGCACTGCACATTTACCATGAGAGACACAGTACACTCAGTCTTTGTTACCTATATGACTCTACAACCTGCTTCAAAGCTGTTTCTCTAATCAACTTTAAACATACAATATATTTTAAGGGGCCTTTTTTACCCAAAGTCCGCTGAGAAAGACCAGATCAGGGACCAAATGTTTGCATTTTGCATTTGGTCACATAAACGTTCACATTACACGCTAACCGGAGGGAAAATTATGAGGGAAAATCACTGTCTGTCACCTGCTCATTTGGGGCACAATCTTCATTGTCCCAGAATGCACAGAAAGTAGCCGACCAGAGAGAACAAAAGGCGTCTTGCTTCACACAGTTCACCAGAGGTAATGGAGATGTCGTGCGAGGAGACGTCGGGCATTAATATAAAGGAATGCCTATGACACACTGGCAGCATTTTTGTTGAACAGAAGAACACTCAGGTATTTAATTACACCCAAATATTTTATTAGAACGCAAACCCATGACATTTGTCTAGTTTTACGGACAGTCCAATGTTTTGATCGGCTGTTCTCCGTCTGCTGCAACCTCTGGCCGGGCATAATTTCCCGGCTTTATTCCAGTGTAAATGTTTTATTGGTTCAGTGTTTCCCCTTAAAGATTTTTCGGCAGCGTGGTGGGGAGGGGGGTGGGGATGTCACCCCCACTCTCTTGCTGTTCAAGGAGCTACGCTGTCACACTCACATTGGGTTACGTTACACTTCATAAACTCACTTCATAAACCGTGTATAAGCTTGACTATATATAATGGAAGAGGGTCGGACAGGATTTATAGCGCTCGTTCATGACTCAAAACAAGTAAAAAATAACGTTGTGTGTTGTTGTGCGCACACAGTGCAAGTACAAATCATTCTCGACGCATTGATATTAATGCTAATGCTACTTGTTCCATACACCATGTATAAGCTTGAACGTTCCTTTCAAGTTGACGGAAGACGATCTGACAGGATTTTTTGCGCTTGTTAATGACTCAAAACAAGTCAAAATTAACGCTGTGTGTTGTTGTGTTCACACAGTGCAAGTAGAAATAATTAGTGGCGCATTGATATTAATGATCATGTGAAATTTCAGTCACACATAATTCAGGAGCGGCAGTGCGTTTGTTTGATCCGGACCACAGTTCGCTTGCACATTCATACCACGGACCAAAGGAGTAACGGGATCATGGTCTTTTTAAAATGAACCAAAGAGTCTTAGTGTGAATGCAAATTTTATAGCAGTGCAGACGAAGTGCATAACTCTGGTTTAACCCAGTTTGTTGGAGAACAGTTTAAGAATATTACTCTGAGCTCTAAAAAAAATTCTGGTCAATTTAGGCTGTCTCTGTTTATTTAATGGCTGAACCCTCTTTGATTGGAAGCACAGATTAAGACACTAGAGCTCTTCACACATTATCATCTGCTGGCAATTGGGAATGACTAACATACCCATGAGGGAGTAAACACATGTGACTGTTTTAGACAAAGATCAGGCCTAATAGGCATCCTACATCTTCAAAATCACCAAGATGGATGATTTAGCATTTAGCTAGATGACATTTCAAAACTGCTGGTGCATTAGCAGTGACGCTACAATCAATCGCCTGAAAATGAATGATAGAAACACAAAAAAACAGGGAGCAGAGAGGCTCACCTGTTGGTAAAAGCAGCCTCGCTCTCTGGTGACAACCTAGTAAGAAATTCTTTGCACAGCGTCATCATTAAACAGTTCAGGCACACTGAACTCTCTCGGGCCTGCAGAAACCTCAAGCCTCACAGTCCCCCCTTCAGCATTCATGCTCTCCCTCCCACGCTCTATCTTCACCAAGATTATTCCTTTAAATTATCTTTTATAGTGACAAGTGTTTACTTCACAATTAATGTGACACCGCAGGCGGGTTATTCCGCTATAATTGAGGCGTTCTGGCCCTGTGAGCCCTGCAGTATGATAATTAAGATGAGGCTGTAACGTTGCTTCATCCGGGGTGACAACAGAAAAGATGGGATTACCACAAGATCCCAAGAAACCTCTGGTGACTTCCCCAAAGATGACATTAAACAGGTGTTGGATTGAACCACTCTGTATCCCTGCTTTGTCTCGTTGATGTGTATATGGCATTTATTTTAGTCACCTGGAGTTCACACCTTGTCTATTTCTTGAACGGCTGATTACATGTTGAAAAAGTGAGAAAACACTCCCAGGATGCCTAAGGTGTGTTCAGGCTTGCCTCTGAAAACACATATAACATCTGGCTTATTGTCAACATTAGGACAGGAGTTGTGAAATCCTCCATCTGTTCACCTTGGCTTACAACTGTGTAGATATAAATTCACTCATGCAAACACCTCAGAGGTGTTTGCTGCAGCTTTTTTGCTGTTAAGAAAGCTGTGAATTACATAAACAGACAGATAGAGAACAGGAATAGGGGCTGGGGTCCCAATTATCTGCCTCTCCTATCCCTCTCTATTCCCTGACCTCAGGTCACGCTTCAGCTCAGGAATCAGGCTCATAACTCCAGAGCAGATGTGATTTCTCAGAGCACTTCTCAGCAGAAGTTCAGCTAACTAAGTCTGACACCAGCAGCACTTCTGTCCAAGCTAACTGCACCTAAAGTTAAGTGACATTATTATTTGTAGGGGTAAACTCTGACGAACTTTTAAGTTACACCTAACCAAACACGTATGTTACGGTGTCACAGTGTGGAGCATTCAAAGGTGCTGGAATATATATGCAGATACATTATGCAAAGCATGCCTGGATGTGTTAAAAACAATGGTGCTGAACCACTGAACTCATTTTAATTAGCCTACTGTGTTTATCAATTATTTAAAGCACTTAAAACAACAGATGTGTCTCGACTGTGCAGGTTTGCAGAAATATGATTTAAAACTACACTTAACCTTCACAACTATCATAAATATGGATGATTCCAGCTGATACACTGACATGTAAGCATAACTATTTGACCATTTCACACTGGTTAACCTGGTTAATGTGCCTACACCTCAACCATAATTGAGTTTTGACTGCAGAAAAATTTCCATTTAGGACTTTTTGATCTATAGGTTATGTATTCCTACTTTTATATGAGTTAAAAATCTGCACCATTTGATAATTACCATTGATAACTGTTTGCATAAGATGTTCTTTAACCTATTATTAAAAGGCTTTCCTGGCTTTAGGTATTACTTGAAGCCTGCTAACACTTGGTGGTACAGTGTGTTCAATGTCGGGGAGACAGGGGGATCAAGAGCAGATCATTAATTTAATGTTTTCAACCTTTGTGAAATTAAACCAAGGTTGAGTTAAAGGCACAGTGTGTAAAAATGGGAAAAGACTCTAGAGGATGACTGAAATGCTCCCCTGCTTGCCCCTCCACTCAGTGAAGCGATTTTGAAGACAAGAATCTCCTGTGATGAAGAATGAGTGTGATCCTCTGTATGTCTGGTTTCAAACCATCAAAAACTTTTATCAGTATTTTTGAGATTAAAACAAAATTCCTTTGTACATGCACAAAAACCACATTCCTCTTCCACCTCTTTTATGTGTTTCATGTCCCCATGCACTGACTACATACAAAAACACGTGTTTTCGTTCAACCATGCTGTGCAACTGTAGAAATATAGGGTAGCAAGATGGGGGTCTCTGTGGTTGGAGACCCACTCCTATGGAGATATACAAGGCTCATACTTAAGTCAACAAAAACAATATGTTTAGGTTGATTAGACACTGATTTAAACATAACTGCATGCTGCAAAATACTGTGCACTGTACCTTTAAAGACAGACTGTTAAAATACATAAGCAGAAGGGTCTCACTCTTGTGCAGGATAAATATGTGAATAAACATTAAATACAGAAGTTGGGTAAAACTTCCGAAAGAGATTAGAGTCATTTCATGCTCTTGTGCTCACAGCACCGTAGGAGTCTTAGGTTCTTGCTCTTATCACCCTCATGCTCCAACTTTAATCAGTTTTTACAGGAATCAATGAGTGAAAGCTCAAACTAAATGAAACCTCAGCTCAGTTTTTTCACCTGCAGCTCCAAACTACTATACAGCTAAAGACATTTTGAAGTCCAACGCAACAGGTGGAAATACTTTTACAACCAAATAACAAATACAGTCATTATGATACAAAAACTGAAATGTATTATTAAAAATATAATTATGCAAGGGGAGTACTACCTTGATTCAAACTCAAAAATCATTGGCCCTCATTTATACTGGTGTTGAGCAAGAAAAGCAAAGACAAGGTACAAAACAATCAGCTAAAACAAGTACAAACAGAACCAGTATACTGTAAGTCTTGATCAAGGATATGAAAACACAGAGGGGTACCAAAGTCTGTATTTTCAGAGTGCAGAAAAAAAAGGTGTTCCCCTAAGCTCAGTGTTACCTTTAAAACCTGGAGTAAAGTGCAGTCATTGGACCATCTCTGATATGGTCCAGAGGACCAAGTGAGGAGAGACGAGAAGTACTGTGGAAATTTTCAGGTAAGGGTATGTAAACACTCACTAATACCTCCACCAGAGATGACCACACACTATTTCTATAGAGTATAATGATGAGTGTTTTAAAGACCCACTCTGA
Source organism: Xyrichtys novacula (assembly GCA_962446985.1). Lineage (NCBI taxonomy): Eukaryota > Metazoa > Chordata > Actinopteri > Labriformes > Labridae > Xyrichtys > Xyrichtys novacula. Next base: position 19,630,625 of record OY660879.1, on the reverse strand, counting down.
TGAAAATCATGTTTTTCTTGTTGTTTACATGTTCATATGGCATTTTGCCACAGGACATATCATGAGAAAACTAAGAGCGAAATTGCATTTCAGAGTATTTCTGCATTCAAATCACTGTGAATCTCTGGCAGACCTAAACCGCAGGCTCAGACACAGTGAGATTTTCTTCGTAGCAAGTCCAAGCTCCGCCCCCAAGCCTCACTATGCAGGCCAGACTCAGAGAAATAGAGAGGACAGAACAAGCGTGTGCGTTAGCGGATTGCAATGCTCATAAGAAAGCTAATTATGATATTAACTTTTATCATGTCCCTAAAGACATTAGTGTCTCAGAACTGAATAGCTCCTATGTTACCCGCCACGTCTACGACACCAGCAATGTTAGGCTACAAGCTAGCATGAAGAGAAGTGTGCAGAGCAGTGCTGTCCCTGCCCACAACTCAGAGCTGAATAGCTTATGAGCTACTGGAGCTCTGCAGAAGAGAAGTCCTAGAAAATGACACAGGTAACATGATTTTGGCTAAAAACTTCGTAATCACAAGCTAAAGACTACTGAGAACACTTTAAGTAGTAAATAAAAACGATCACAGTGGGACTTAAAGGATAATCTGTGATAAACGTGATAGCAGAATGGTAAGCAGCATCGAGAGGTTTAAGAGCTGAGGCAGATTCATCTATTAAACTCACACCTGTGTTTAAGAAACAGAGCAAAAAAGAGCTTCAACGATCAGTTTCCTACAAAACACTTGAAAGTTAGATTTGTGTCTAAAGATGCAGTTTGTTGGTTACATGATCAATATGGAGTTTAAATGTAAGTTTATCGTCCATCCATACACCAAGATATTTACACTCTTTAACTCTTTTATGACTCAAAGAAGAAATACAAAAGTTTTGATTACCCACTTTCTGCTCTCAAGTACATAAATTTTGTTCCATGAGTAAGATTAAAATCATTTAAAAGGGCAGTTTATAAAACATCAAAGATAACTGCAGGTTACTGACAGCCTTCTGAGGTGGTATCTGCAACAGAGTACAAAATCATGTCATCTGCATAAAAAAAACATGGCTATTTGTAAAAAAAAAAAAAAAGGAAAAAAGTACTGTCTGTAAAAAGAACCCTTGTGGCACACCTCTTTGGTTATTGTTAAAATCTCAGGTCCCAAGATAACAGCCCCCTGTAAGAAAGGTAATCCTGGAACCATTTAAGACCGAAGACCATAACCAACATTTTCTAAAATCTTAAAAAGTCAATAAAGAAGGCACCTACAGGTAAGTTTACATTTTGTTTTTAACTTTAAAAGGAGGGTGCGATTTGCTTTTTTCAATTTGTAAGATTCAGAAGATATCCGTCAAATTTCGTTTTGTGTATAAGTGCTACACACCAATCAAGTGTTGATTATGAATTTTCAATATTTTCAGACATCTGGCTACAGACACTAGCTCCAGTGCAGATTAGTTTCACCAACATTCTTCTAACTTAATTCAAAGCATAGGAAATGGGTACAGACACTATATCTGAATATATGTATTTTATAAAACTATCTCACTCAAATAAAAAAAAGAGTGAACTAGGGCTAAAGGACGGGTATAAGGGTATATGTTCCACAAATAAAACTTGTTTTTTATCTTGACATGACAGAAAAAAATGGATTTTGATCAACTGTATCCCACAGCTAGAAAAGAGTCACTCTCAGATCTCATTATTCAAAAATAGACAGGTGTGAGATGTCATTGCCACAGATCACTAATCAGTGATATGCATGTACCATCTACACAGTTTCCCACCTCGAGGATAGCTGTGTTACCTCTGAGAGTATGATGTGTATGTTTCTATTTGCAGAAGAGAGAAGTCATTACTGTCCTCTGTTCTCACACACGCCTCTTGTGCATCTAGTTGAAGCGAGAGGTGTTAACTTATTCAACTGAGTCATTGGATAAAAAGAGGATTGTGCATGGTGATGTTTGCCCATGGCAGCCTCTCCCTCTCATATATATGTATAAGCAGGTTTATTCATCAACTTCACTCGCATACAAAACACTGTATAATAATAAAGCATGTCAACAGAGCAGTATACAGATAATAAACTGCACATTGTCCGTGTAATGACTTCTTCTGCTGATACATCCACACAAAAATAAAGAACAAAGCGTGGGCTCTGGTCTGTGCTGACAAAGCCCGAGCAGAACGGTACGTCTGAACTTTCTCCCCCACTACATCGTCGGAGTGGGCGAGGAGCACAGGTGATGCGAGCTCAGGCGGAGGCAAAATTCTCATTTCCCTGCTTCAAAAAGCCGGCAGCTCTGTTGTGTTTCATGTGCTGGCAGTCAAGGCTTTCCCTCTGCTCTTCTGGTGAACACAGCCTGACCCAGAATCCAGTGTGGGGGAGCTGCCAGCACCGACTGCAGGGATCGCCTTCTGTTCAGGCTCTGCTTTTTATGTGGAAGTGTGAGCGGGGTGGGCATTTGTCTGTGGCAGGAGCTGAGTGGGTGTAGGGTTTCAATGTAATACCACGAGCACCAGGATTACAATTAAAGCAGCATGATTAGGCTGACAATGACGTTCTGTCTTTTTTTTTCTCTCTCTCTGTTGGCATTAATTTCCTTCTGCCTCACCTCACTCTCCAGCACTGGAAGAGCTGTGCCCTCCTGACCCACTGTTCACATTAAGCTCTAAGTGGACCTGCCTCCAATCAGAAGTAATTGAGGAATACAGCTTTAACTACCATCAAGTCCTAATTGACACATCTTAATGACCCCGCTTATCGGGTCAGGGTATTTCCTGAAGCATGTGATGTTCTCAAGGTGATTAACTCATTATTCGCTGTTTCACTATGCTGTCAACCCTCTCATACACGTGCAGGCACACACACGTACACTCCCAGGAATACATCAGTCATGGTAAATCTCCTGCAGTAGCTCCATGATTTATAGTCACCGTAATGAGCTGCGGAGTCACAAAGGACACAGAGGATCGATACCATGCACACTCATAATGATCATATTAGAGACGTGTAGCACATAATGGGTCAGAGAATTATGTTAATGCACTGCAATATATTTTACTCTAAACTTTCCCAATATGTCAGCTTTGTACTAAGTTCCCATGTAGAAAAGCTGTCACACATTCACAACAAACGTTTTCCTGAGATGCTTTACAAATACAGCAGCTCTGGACCATACTCTATAATATATTATTTACAAAAAATGAAGATACTGAGGCATAAAAACCTGAAAATTAAACTCTAATATTCACCCATTGTGAATTTTTTTTTTTTTCTGGTGAAAATGCAAAAGAAAAAAAAAAATAATCTGTTTCTACAGCCGTCAACCCTCTCATTTGGCACCTACCTACCTGCAGTGGTTTATATGGAAGGAAAACATGCAGAACAGAAAATCTAATACTTGTTTCACTGTTTGTTGTTCAACATAACTATGATTAAAACATGTTTTCTTGTTTCTTTGGTAGAGCTCCCATGAGTCGGTGAATCAATCAAATATGTAAAAAAACAGATCACTGCAAAACAAAACAGGAGGCAATGAGAGAGTAAGGGCCTGTGTCCACTAGCAGCATTCTTAATGTTGGCAGTGCTTATTCCCTAATTTCAGGGTGCCTTGTTGCTATGTTACTAAAGCTGTCCCAGGGGACTGTGGTCTTCCTTTGTGGTGACCATTAAGTGTGTTTTGAAATAATTTCATTTTTAAAAAGGGAAATGTAAAAACCATTGACAGAAATGTTGGAGCATAAGCAGCAGCTCTATAGACTTGGCAACCGTACCTTAAGAAATCAAGAGTGGTTGTTCATTCCTCTGCACAGGCCTCTGCTATTGTTTTTGGCAAAGTTGAAATCAGAAGCCTAGCCTTGTCTTAATTTGATTGTTCAGTGACAGAAAAATGATGTAAACAAGCGAGCCTTCTGATGCTTTCTGAGGCCAGGGACACTGTTGTATTCAGGATACTGAGTGATGAACTGCATTGGTTTAGTAAAGTAGATGAAAGCTACCAGTGCAGAAAAGGCTGTCAGTAGGTACAGACCCTAACTGTACCTGAAACCAGCTGAAACAGCATTTTTCTAACTTTCTTTGCTCTAGCACTGTACAGTAAAGTGGGTCCTCAGATAAATTTATTGTCTACTCTAGATCGTGATGTGCAGAGGAAAACTATGACATTCAAGCCCCTATTCATCTGATCTGCCATCAGATGAGACTTAAATTTCTTTCTAAAGCGCTAAAAACTATGCAGAGACACATGGAGAGAAGTATGTGCTGCCAGTTCATTTATACACCCTGTTTTTTCCTCTCTGTCTAATTGTGGCTTTTTGTATCTCATTAACATGTCTGAAAAGATGTAGGCTGAAGAAAGCATTTGTGCTTTGCAGCCAGTGAACAGTTTTGTCAAATCCCAGGGCATATTGGGAAAAAGTTTGCTACAGCAAAGTTTGGTGTTTAAACGGCACCATATTGAAATATCCAAGAATAATCTAGAGCATCCAGATGGTACATAAAAAATACAACTTTTTGTCACATGGCAATGGCATTATAAACAGCTTCCTCTACTGTCTTTGCTCCCCCTACAACTGATGTATGGCCATTGGCCAGGGAGTCGGGGATATAATTGAACAAACGTAGCCTCTGCATGGAGTGTAAATAAAGATGTGTTAAGATGAAAGATTTGTGACTCTGCAGAAAATGATGCCTTATTACAAGCCTGCGAAAAACACACGAGGTGCCCCACACCAGGCGATCAATAACAACCTCAGATATAGTAGATATGTAGCCGCATACAAATGTGTGAAACATGAGCTCCTGGTGTCATCTCATGGGAGTGTGCGTGTGTGCGTACAGTGCGCAGTGACAGTGTGACTCACTGAACCCTGGGTGGCCTGTCAAGCCTCTTTTCTTGCTGCTGACTGAATGCTCCAGCTTCTGTAAACATAGACAAATGTGCCCTACAGGAGTGCCTGCTACCCCACAGCTCCCCCATGCCTCAATCTAATGAATTTTTAAAGACGGCATCAATCAAACCCCAGGCCAGATCAATAGACCACAGAGTGGATTTCATCAGCGCTGCAGAGCGAGGTTTGGGTACACACTTTGCTGCAAAAACCAGCGTCCTTACAAGAAGCCTTTCACGTTTACAAAGCTCCACAGTGGTCAAAACAATCAACCACAAAGAGAGGAATAAAATCAAGGCAGGTCTGTATAGCTAGAAAACAAGTGTGATTAAAGAGATTAGAGAGGGTTCATGATGGCACAACGTCCTCTGCACAGGACAGACTGACCCTGCAATGTTGATTAGTACGTCTGATAGACAGTCAATCAGAGCATCACCACAATGATCATGAATCGTTTTACTAAACACCAAGGTTAATCCTCATCGGAAACACACTCTACCTTAACTATACACCAGGGAAAACACACAACATAATGCCCTGGAAAAATACACACACACACACACACACACACACACAAACAGGATCATCCTTATGCAACGAGCAATGGGCACAAAGATAAAAGAGAGAGGGAGGGGGAAGCTGCCACAAACACAACCGCTCTAAAAGCCAATTTAGTTAAATCTGGGATGGTTGGCTGACTGTCATTAAAGTTAGTTTGTTACTGGAAGAAAACTTTACAAACTCTGAAAAAAAGAGAAAGATTGTTTTTATCTAAGTGAAAAGGGGGACGAATAAAAAGTGACAACCTCAAATGTTAAAGACTTACTTTATCATATTCAGTTGTCTGCAGGCTCCACTACCTTACATTTTTAAATTCAGAACACCAAGAACCAGGTATAGCTGGAGGTGAAATGCCACACCAGCCTAAGATTTGTGTGAAGGTGGAATAGAAGTGGTGACTTCATTGTGTCAGACATCAAAAGTATTTGGAATTTAGTCTGCATCTGAAGGCAGTCAGAAAAAAAGGCTGTCATAAAGAGAAAAGAAAAGCAATAAAGATTTGATATGGTCATAAGGCCGCACATTTCCAGACAATCTCTTAGATATGAAATGCCACTTCTACAAAGTTTATAAAACATTATGTAAGTGTTGTGGGTGTGTTGGAGAAATAATCCAGTCCATCACACTATGGTTATCTGAAATGAGTTCATTTCAACGCCGCAGAATAACACTATTTACTACTTCTCTTCTTTTACTCCTCTCTCTCCCCATTATATTGCCTCAACAGTGACACCCGCTGGACTGCCTAACCACTGATCATCAACGTACTTTTCTGTGAACACAAGGCTTGTGTTATATGAAAAAGCCAGCCTCCTTGTTGTGTGAAGTCAGGCCGAACCGGTGTGAGAACATAGCAGGTAAAACTCAGGAGCATTAACACATTAAGAGTGAACCAACAGTTTACATGTGACAAATATAAAATCGTCTGCTCCCCTGTAATCATTTCACTCTCCTCCTGGATTTTGGGAAGCCATAAATCACCTAAAGATTAGCTGCAGCATCTCTAGGGGAAGCAATTTCTCAGGTCACTGCTAAGGAGATAAGAAATCAAGGGGAGAGTAATCCCTTGAATCTAATTTAAATCAATTACATGAAGTGAGAAATGTTGGGAGGCATACCAAATGAAGGTAGTATCGTCAGTTATGGAGGATGGATTTGAGAAGTACAGAGATAGAAGAAGAGACATGTAAAAGAGTAAATCAAAGTGAAGAATAGATATATGTAACTGTGTTAGCTTCTTTATTGGACATACTGTTTAAATAAGAGAGAGAAAAACTTCTGCAGGAGCTGAAACATTTAAAATGATCTATGAAATCGTAAACAAACACTAACAGAGAGAAAAAAAGTACAAAGGATGCCCAGCTTGTTTAAAATAATCCCCCCTGCCCACAGGCTCGCACGCTCATTTGAAGTGAGCAGTCACCAACTACAGAGGTGGAGCACATGGACGGCTGGACTCAGCCAGCGGCTCTGTGTGACACTGAACAAAAAATCATTTTCAGGGTGACTTCACTGTATAATTTTTTTGACTTTAATGAAAAGATGTGTTCAGTCCAGGGCTGTGCGCTCTTAGTCTGGATGCTGACGTGAAAAACAAATCCTGGCTCAGAAAAAATAAAGTCACAACCATGATGGTAAAAAATATTTTTCTTTATCACTATGATTGACAACCTCAATGCTCTATAATATAAGAAAATTGGTTGATATGAGTCCTTAATCTCAAGAGCTCTCCTTTGTTTTAAGTTTTCCATGAGTCCCAGCTATTGTCTCAAACCTGTGCCACTGCAACTCTCTCACAGCTGTTCCTGTATCATCTTCTGTCATTGCTATTTCCAGTTCCTGTTACTTTGTCACTAACACAACAAGAACCTCTTTTTGATGCCAGACTAGCTTCAAACGCCACTTCTTTTATTCACAAGCTGTGCTATGTAACTAGGGTGAGCAGAAACAAACTCCAGAAAGAAAAACACCCTCTGTTATTTATGTGTGAACAGTACAGTAAGAAGGCCAACAAGTATGTTTAATGATTAAAAAAAAAAAGCAGATAATGTTTCAAAGAGCTTTTTAATGTTCAGTCTTTGCCCCGATGGATGTCATATTTAGTTTTTAACCAAAAGAGGTTAAAAATCAGACAATCAACATGAGATTTTAAGAAAAATAACTTCACATATTGGGTTCATGTTAAGGGTTTTGTAATAGGCAGTGTATCTCTCGATCAGAAATACACAAATCCACATAGCCAACTGCATATACATATGGATGCTGTTGCCTCCATCAGCCTGTAATCCACAGAAAAAGAAACAAAAGGAAAAATGTTTGCTATTTTCTGTCATCATCTGCCAAGAAAGAGATTTCACTGAGGGGACTGGGAAGAGGGAAGTAAAGACGCAGAGCTGTTTGGCTAAAGGCCCGCTGGATTCTTTGAATCTCAAGGACATTCCTCCGTCCTATACTCTGCTGAGTCCCCCTGCCTTTATCTGAGTTCGGCCCACCCAGCCCTATTGTATCCCTCTCAGTCATAGAGAGCTTCCTGCTTTTCCAACTCAGCTGCTTATAAAACAGAGAGCTGTGTAAGCCTCTAGAGCCACGGGGATTGGAGATCCCTGGGGTAAAAGCTGGGAACACTGAGAGAAACTCTCCCGTTTGGCTTTTGGACTATTTTTTCTGAGCCCTGTTTTGAAAGTCAAGAGATTTTTTAAGTCGCTCTTCACAGAAAATTGGCTTCTCAAAAAGTTGAAAGGCCGGAGCAGGTTTTATAAAGCAGGGTCTTTAAAATAAACTATATCATAAGAGGCTCTCAGAATAGGAGATGCTCTGCATTTACAGAGGGGGCTGTCTTTGCTCATCCATTCAGACACATCCATTCACAGTCAATGATTTATTCTATAGAGTTTACGTCATAGCCTTGAAAAATAAAACTTTTTGATAGAAATAATCAGACAGAACACGAACAATAAAGACACTATTCATGCTCTTCACACAAGAAAATCTTTCATCCATAGCCACTGGATATACAATGTATTTCTGATGAATGACACTTTACCCCCTGCACCCACAGTAAGCATTGTTTTTGCAGGAGAATAGACCTTGGATGGATCGTCACATTGTGACTGAAGTTATTTATTTCCTCAATAGACTTCGTTTTTACCAGCAATAATATACGTGTCAAACGGTGAGGAGGCACGGTCAGTCCAAATGTGTCAATATTTCTTTCAAAAGACTCTAATGATCGAGACATGACGTCTCACCCTGAGCCATCATTCAAAAGCAGGAAGACAAACAGGCTCCCAAATGTCAACTTGGACAACATCTTGGGAGTTAAGACCCAGAACAACCAAGTAAACCAGACATGAGATTAAGCAGAGTTGGGTCATTGTCGCAAATTTTGAAATTTATAGGCACTACACCAACTTTTAAAGATGCTATTTTAGAGAAACAGGTATTATATCTGATACTTACACAAGTTATGATTAAAATGTCTCCTCCCATTTTTCATTGACAAGACTTACTGTAAAACATGTTCATAGAGAGCCTCAGTCTACCCAAACTGTTTTTTGTTAATTCACAGACACAATAGAGCCCATTTCTTACCTGTATCATAAAAAGCTTATAATTTATTTACAAATTTATGAATTTATACAAAAATTTCTCATGCATATTGTTTCTCCTATCTATTGTTTTTCTCCTTTGTTTTGCACCAAGTTGCAACCTCCAGCATTGAAAACTTCAGCCAATGTGGAAGTGCAAAAACCTGCAGGTGCTCAAATTTCAATAAAAGCGAAGGGTTATGCATAGATTTGCAAGAAGCTAGCAGCCTCCCTTAGCGTAGTGTAAAGAAAAAAAGAAGAGCTATATCTTATGTTACATACCACAAGCAAACCACCTTCTCTCAAATGCACAAAATAGAGGTCCGGAATTATTTTTTTTCATTGAGTTTGTCCTTTGTTTTAAAGTCCCACTCCCATTATTTTTTTTTATTTTTTTATTTACTTCTTAAAGTGTTCTCAGTGGTCTTTAAGTTGCGACTATTAAGTTTTTAGCCAAAATCACGTTACCTGTGTCATTTTTAAGGGCTTTTCTTCTGCAGAGCTCCAGTAGCTCATTAGCAATTCACCTCTGAGTCGTGTGCGGAGACAGCGCTGCTCTTCACACTTGTCTTCACGCTAGCTTGCAGCCTAACATTGCTGGTGTAGTAGAAGAAACAGGTAACATAGGAGCTATTCAGCTCTTGGACACTAATGTCTTGAAAGTTAATATCATAATTAGCTTTCTTACGAGCATTGCAATACAGTAACGCAAACGCTTGTTCCGCGATTGTCCTCTCTACTTCTCCAAGTCTGGCCTGCATGGCGGGGCTCAAGGGGCAGAGCTTGGATTTGTGACATAGGAAATCTCACTGTGTCTGAACCTGCCGTTTGGGTCTGCCAGAGATTCACAGCGATTTGAATGCAGAAATACTCAGAAATTCAATTTCGCACTTAGTTTTCTCATGATATGTCCTGTAGCATCAGAAAAATGCCATATGAACATGTAGACAACAAGAAAAACATGATTTTCATCAGAGTGGGTCTTTAAGTTTGCCTCGTGTCACATCCTTTAGAGAAAAGCCTCTTCACTAACATTTATGAGTTATCTCTGTACTTCTCCTACATCTCTGATACAGATGATGTTGTCATGATTTGCCTCCAGCTTCAGAGAGCTGAGAAAACTGAGAAAACACAATATCTTTGTGTTTTTTTTAATGTGGGAAGTATCACCACCCCCGCAAAAAAACATAGGATGGGCACTGAGAATACAACAGGGGGTATATGTGCTCCAGCAACTACTCTCCACCGCTAGCTGGTACTTTGAATGAAATGTCAGAGGAAAAAGAAATACTGTCTCCATTTTCACTTACTCTTTTTTTTGGTCCCATCACTGATGAGGTAACTGGTGCACAAACGTGAGCTTAAACAGGTGGAGAAAATACAAAAACTTGATAAGAGTTTGCATCACATCAAAAAACAAAAAACAATCAGAAATTGTTGGAGTGGATTGATTTTTCACTTAAACGCCTGCACCTGCCAGAGTATTTGAGGGAAATATATGAGCGGCCTGCCACTCTGTCAACAACAGGCAGCAAACACAAAGACTGTTGTCAAGCACTGACAGTGAAGACTGTTTCTGATTAAAAGAGTGAAAGCAGAAGATAAATCATCAGAGTGCTGCTCCAGTTTTGTAGTTTCTCAAAGGCCATCTGTTAAAAAGGACCCCTCTCTTCACACAGACACGCTCAGCACCCCTCCTGTTCTTGCAGAGCGACAACAGACCACAGATGTCATGGAAGGCCACAGGGACCATAAACACATGATCAGAAAACATGGTCCAGAGCAGCAGTGATCAGTGATTCTCTGACAACCGGCAAAATCATCAATTCTGAATAATGGACATTTCTATTAAGTCTCAAAAAATAAAACCAGTGATTCGTCAACTTAGCCGATCTGTCTTCTTTATGAAACCACCACTGCTGTGATGTGCACACCCAGCAGAATGACAAATGGATCAAAGAGGGAGTTATGGGGAAAGAGTCACTTACTCCCTTCATCGACTGCTGTTGGTTTAACAGTTTTTCTTGTCATCCAAGTGGACAGGTGGAGGTTTTTATCTGAATGTAGTCTATTGGCTTTAATTATGGGTGGTAAATAAACCTGCCAACACATTAAACAGTTGATTCTGTATAACATACTCTGGGAACTATGGACAACTCCCTCCAATTTCCAGTGCTATTTCCTGCCAAGACAACCAACCACAATCCAATTAGCAGCTCAAAAGGAGTGATGTGTTTAGGAGTGAAATTCACCCTCCAGATTAGTTTGCAGAGTTAATACTGTCATTTTTTTAGCTCATATGTGTCTGGTTTTCTTGAGGTCTCAGGTTCACTGTGAATATTAAGTTACAGAGGCTTTACTGTGGCTTACAAGAGGTGAAACAAATTAATTTCAAAACAGGGCTCAATAATAACATGGCCTTTCCAGAGAACGTTTATACTGGTCAAATGTTGTGGGTGTAGCCCACAGACTGTATATACTATGGACAACTTGGCTGCGCCTTCTGTCATTATAAAAATTTGAAGCTGAATTGCTCTCCATATGGATTTTCTCCACTTCCTGGAACCACCACTTGCAAAGTAGCGTTGTACACATTCAGCAGGAGAGTCACCAAGAGTCACTATGATGACACTCGTCTCAAACAGTGTATCCCCTGGGTGAGCTACACAATCTTCGTACGCCCATAAGCTGTCTCAAGTGTCAATCATAGAAAAGATGAACCCCTGATAACTTTTAAAAATTGAGCAGTACAGAAAAAAGAGGATTTGAGCATACACCAGTCTCACAATAACTACATGTCAACATCACAACCAGGGGGTAGAAAAATGTATATTCTGTGTAATTAATTTCTTAAATTTGTCCATAGGGATTGTTGGAGGAGGTAGACCTATGCTGCAGCCCGTCACCAGAGGGTTCTGTTCTCGCGGGGGGCTTCACCCAGCGAGGAGGCAGATGGCATCCATTCTGTATACAGTCTATGGTGTTACCTGAAAGCAGCACTGTGGCAGCAGACAGTATCTACGCTAAGGTGGACAACCTAATGATGTGTCACTTGTAAACAACTTGGAGGCAAAGGGTCAGTTCTTGTTGATCAAATCATCTGATCACTAGCCTGAAAGGTTGTTTTCCTCAGAGCAAGAAGGAACCAAGCCCTGCTTTGATAGATCATGGACGACTTGAGCAAGAGGTTACAGCATTTGAAGTAATCTGTGGGTTTTAATGGATATAATGCGTTTGGATTAGATCTTTTGCTAGACTTGAATTATGTGGATGGAGAAGCTTTTACTGCACAGATAGAAGTGAGCTGCCATTTATTATACATGAGAAGACCGTTGCTCTTCAGGAGGATAGAAAGGATGTAAAATCACAACATATCTGTGATGTGGCATGTTGAAGGGACATTAAAGTTCAAAACTAACAGGCAGCTCATGCAATCTGAACAAAGGAGCTCTCTGTGAACAAAGGTGCACAACAAATGTCATGTTCTGTCATTTTTAAAAGTGAAATGTTCTCATTAAGATAGATCTCTCAGCCCTGTATAGAAGATCTCCTGGCATATAATAAATGTATTTACAATGGATGAAAGGTTTTTCCTAAGTAAACTCAATGTAAAATATCTCTACTCTTGTTCTGGACCCCTGAAAGCCAACTCAGCAGCATCACAGACCGTTTACAGTTCAATTACAGCCTGGAAGGTTCAATCTCAGGAGGAATCGACTGTTACCAGCTGATTAGCTCTGCTGCTGCTGCTGCTCAATCCACCAAGTGGATCACACCAATCTGCTTTTTAAGTGGTGCTGCTGCAAAGCTATGCCCGATGAAGCACAATTGAACATGAGAAGCTGTATCTCAAAGCATAGACCAGCGGGGGAGATAAGGTAAAGCTGCCTGTATATGCTTGAGCACTCCAAGGAGAATGAAAGGGTGGATGTGTTTGTGTAATATGAAACCACAAGAGGCTATATTTCTGCTCTCAATACCAGCTGGTGCGGTTGAATCAAGAAATACGTGCTTCCCCATTCTTGGGCCGTGTAAAACTTCAAAGACATGCCCCTGTAACAGAACGCTGCACAGACACACCTAATGATGCATCGCTGTGATTGAAAGGCTGGCTCAAACATTATCCAGCTTTTGCCTGCTCTGTGCTGAGGTACTCTGCTTTCATGCCGGATTCTGAATTCAGCTGAGGAGGGGATAATTATCTCGGCTGGTGGTATGGATCTGCTTGAAGCAAAGTGGAACATGTGGGGAAAAGTGGATGAAGTGCTCTAATTTATGAGGAAAAAGCACCAAGCTGAGGTGCAACAGAGAGGGATTAAGTATGACAACAAACGGAGACGCTGCGACTTCGCTCTCTGAAATGGTCTAATGTTGAGTGAGTTGATGTAATGTGGAGCATAAAAGCTGGTCATACCTTTTTAAACTGGCACTCTGTCATCTTTCCTGCATGTTATGAAGGAAAGCAGCTACCCTCCTGTGGACTAAAGGCTCTGTAAAGTAGAAGAAGCATCATGTTAGTGAGGTTAACGGGACTTATCAACAAGACAACCAAATGCCATCCATCATATTTCTCCCTTTACAAGCTTGTAGAGTGACTTTTGTTAGGTAATGCCTTTTCTTGACATTTACCTTGACATTTGCAACCATAACCCCACCTTGAGATCAGTATATTAGAACCTTTATGAGTCTCAGGCAGTGCAGGGAAATTTTTTATTGAGAATGAGAATAAGTCCTTCTGCTGGCAATGTTGTTGGCATCAGGACACCATGGACACCATGCTTAGGTCAAAAATTGTATTCAAAACTTAATATTCTGTCACCTAAAAACCAATACTTGACTTGAATGTGAATTTCCCAGTTTGGGATATATAAAGTATATCTATCTATCTATCTATCTATCTATCTACAGTATCTATCTATCTATCTATCTATCTATCTATCTATCTATCTATCTATCTATCTATCTATCTATCTATCTATCTATCTAGCATATCTCTTCTGTGGGTTTGTCAAAACTTTCTTGACTGGACTCAGCATTTGTATCTAAACTGACAGAGTTGTCTCATTACTTGAGGACAGCACCTGGTAAAACACTTCTATCTGGTCCACACTCACACAGTCATTACTTCTCTCTGAAACACGCTGCATTAATACTTAAATCTTTAATCACTTGTCAAAACTTTACAATACAACTTGATGTTGATATGTTAGCTTCAAAGAAAAACACGTGTATTTAATGCTGTTCATTCAATTCATTTATTAATCCGATCTTAACCATTTTAAAAATGTTGATCTTCTCCACAGCTCTAAGTTACAGACAGGTAAACGTGAATACTTCCTCTTAAAAAGGGGAGGGAGGAGCTAATTCAGGTGTACTGATGGTGGAGCATATATGTCTAATTAGTTGAAGAGTTATCGGTACATAGAATTAAAACTTTTAAGTTGATGAGGATATTTGTGGGTAAAATGGTGACTCAAATGATGAAATGTGTTTGTATAGATTGAATGTAAGTGTTATAGAGACCTATTTTAACTAATTTGGGGAAAATTCGAGTGAACTGACAGACAGCAGCTGGTTGGTCTAGAGAGGGAGAGGCTGGGCATTTAAAAGCATCTGACCACCATGGGTCTTGAGAATAATCAATTCAGTCTGAGTGATGTGAACCAGACAATTGCAGCAAGTTCTTGTGTAAGTATTTTTATTTTTTTGTATTTTTTATGCATATGACATCTAGAAACAGTTTTTTCCCCACTTTATCTGTGAATAATAATAATAAAAAACACAATCATATGACTCAAGCCATCATTTTCTCATTTTTCTGTGGACCATTTTTGTAACATACTAGAAGGTGACATACACCACAGTACTGACAGTTGAGTCTGATACGTTATTGTAGATTATATCTATGGATATGGATATATGTTAACTGATGAGGGGAATACTGTTTATTAGTTAAACCTGCGTTTCTTTTGCTATGAAGAGTCATGTCTGCCAAAAAGAAATTTAAAGCCTGAACTGAAGGAAGTTAAAGGAAAAATTGCAAAGTGCAGTCTACGTTGTTAAAGCTAAATGTATCAGAGTACATTTTGAAAGCAGAAAGTGTTGAAGCTTTCCTTCACCTCAGCTCAGCACGCAGGACAGCCAAAAACATATGAACCCTGCACATTCAGCGGTAGCCTTGGTTTGTGGGTTTAATTGGTAACAGACCACTCGAGTAAATGAAACGTAAATAAAATGATTTGACTCGAACTTACCATCTGTGAATTCAAAACACTTCAGTGGTTCGTGGACGCCACCTAGCGTTGGCTGTACCGACCTGTACATGATAAGCGCCACTGTAAGCAGCTCTACTTTCCAAATGTTAAACATTGCAGCGTGCACGCGCTGTCCGCATACGCACCCTTTCAACAGACAAATCTGTTAATGTGTGAGGCCAAACGTCCACGCGCGCAGGTAATAGCTATAAGGCGCGCGCACAGGAAAGTGAGTTCATCAATCACAGTGAGCGACTGAAGCTCAGCCTTCACGTCAGCCGTGGGCTGCTTTTGTGCGCGTTCTCGGCTCAGGTTTGGAGATGTCGGTGCTGTCTCCGCGCGCCTGTTCCAGGGGGGGAAAGTTTTTTTGAGTCCTAAAAGGAATCCGACGAAAAGCGCAAAATGTTGAGGTAAGTTTCTGAAACCGAGTGCTGTTTTTTTCTCTGCTTCTTTTAAGTGCATAAAACTTGTGTTAATGTGGACCTGAGGAAAACCGATATCTTCAATAGCCTTGATTTTCTGGCATTGATATAATGTCTTTTCGTCAATTACACCAAAATGGGAAAATCCGCTGTTCTGTCTGTGTGTTGCTGTGAGCGAAAGCCTGTATTGATCATCTTATTGACTGAAGTAAGGCTCTGAACGGATTTGCGTATAAAAGTTGATTTATATCTTTTGTTTTCCCTGTGCAGATATTAAAACATAACATTTCTGAAGTTATCCACAGACCGTAAACTGACCCTCCTTTAGGAAGCCTTTGTGTGTGGGAGACCCCTCCTTGTCTTCGTGATATACTTTAAATTAATACCCTACCAAGCGTAGCCATCAGCTCAATATATGTGACTTTGTGGACTAGAGAAGGAAAGAGTCACCTTCAAGATGTAGGTTGAAACTCACAAGGAAAATAATTTAGTTACTCAATGCAAGTGGCTTCATGTATTAGAAACATTTTTTTCTGAGTTGTACAATAAAATTACATGGTTATGCCTGAACAAAAAGGTTGTTGTCACATTGAAACAAACCATGCTTGTTTTTGATTTGGGAATTTCTGAAAATAGAGTAAAGTTGGGTTTAAAGGCCTATTAAGAAGTTTTAAAAAGTTTGCTTGCTGATCACTGATGACCCTGAGGAAGGTAAGAACAGCATTTAAAGGGATTTTGTTTTTTCACCCAACTGTACACAACCATACAGTTAAAATATTAGCGTTTTCTATAGCTGCTGAAGGGTTTTAATGCTTTACAGATACACCGGCCTGTATGAAGGAAAGGAGTCAGGGAAGCTTTGAAGCAATAGGGAGAGATGGGAGAAAGCCCTGTATGATACGGCGAGTGTAACACAAATTAATCAGATTAAAGAATTACAGCATTCCATGGCAGAATCTCACAATCATCCAGGCAAAAATGCAGGTTTACAATGTTGTAATGTTGAAAGTTCAGCTGCTGCTGAGGTAATTTGTGCCTGTTACTGCTCTGTCTCTGTCTGCTTTATGTATGACCAATCAATCAGACCAAACCTGTAGAGCCAACAGCATCTCTACAGAGTAATCAGACTCATCCACAGCAGAGATCAGGTGGGGCAGGGCAGGTTAATGAGTGACAAGACCAGGCAGAAGGGCAAGTATACTTTACACTGTATGAGAGAGAGAGGCTAAATGTGGGAACATGGCACCTAAATCAAACTGCAGATAATCCACAAATACTTAAGCTGGGACCAACAACACCTGAAGGTAAAAGGTCAAAGGTCATGAGAGATTTATTCCAGAGCTATGTTGTGGATTCAGTTAAAAGTTATGATTTGTGTAAGATTATTCAAGTTGTTGACTCAAAATTTCAGTGAAATAAAAATGGTCTAGCAGTGTTTGTTGTTGGTTGTGCACTTCCTATTTTCACAGTAAGTCAGTTTACAGCGAACAAGTGGTCCTTGTTGTGCTGTAAGAAGCTCAAACAAAGGGCAAGAGCACTTCAGCTTTTTATGTACTCAGATAAAGGTCAGTTTTGTGTGTGTGTGTCATAGGTGTGCCACATTTAGAAACAGACAAAACACAGCTGATTGTGCTCTCCACTCGCTTAGAGAGGGATTGCAAACCAACAAGACCTGGAATCAGGGAAATTTCATGCAGATTTACTCTGAAGTGAGGTGATAATGTCAGTCTTCTTCAGTTTGATGTCCCTCAATCAGACTGAAACCACCAATTATTTTCCCCTCAACAGATGAGTACCCATCCATAATCCAGCTTGGACAATCAGCCAACCCTGATTGGACTGTTACCCCCTCCGATCAAGTTGCTGCCTGCAGCCGCTGTGGGAGTTGGAGTTGTCATGGAGACGGTGGTGATTGTTGCCATAGGGGTTTTGGCCACCATTTTCCTGGCCTCCTTCGTTGCCCTGGTGGTGGTGTGCAGACACCGCTACTGCCATCCTCATGACCTGCTGCACCACTTCGACTCAAAGTCAGTGAATGTGAATCTGGGTCATTTAGTGTCAGAATCCTACATCTTTTTGTCAACATTTAAAGTTTCTCTTATGTGTTAAATATCAAGTTACTTATTCTACAGGTTTCCTGAGACTATTCTTTGTGATTCTGGATGAACAAGCTACAATAGCACATCCATTCATCCACTTTATGAAATGATTAGGGAGGCCTTTGTGTCTTTTTTAACCTACAGTAAAGAGATGCTGGAAAACAAGGGGGAAAGAGTCTCAACAAAGGCCCTCAGATCAGGGATGTTTCGCTCCATGGTTAGCATCTTAATCCTTATGCCATTCTGGCACTCAATCTGTGGGCTTCTCTGCAGCCTTTAGTCCTCAACTATTAAGATGTCTTTACTGTTTATTCAGTCCCCACCACCTCTTGATGCATTAACTTCTTTGATGAGTTATGGTTAGGGATTCTGTTAAATTCAACATAGCAACATAAGAGGTTGTAAATAAACTTATTTGTTGTTCCCCATAGCTTGGAGATTTTTCAACAAAAGGTATAACAAACCTGAAAGTTCTTCATTTAGCTCCAACTCCTTTTGTAATGATTTACCATTGGCCTGTGATTCAGCATGTCTACCTGTCCACCCACCGTTATACGTGCTCTCCACCTAAGTCACTTTCATTGAGTACTCAGAGAAACTTAGGCTTCTTTATACAACCACAACTCAAAACTCAATTATCACTTTACCTCAAAGCAAAGCAATAAAAGTAAGTTTAAAGAGCTTTGGGTTTTAGTTAGTAATCCAGTTTGGTCTGTTTTTTAGGCCCACACAGGACCTGATTGGAGCAATGGAGACACAGAGTGAGCCATCAGAGCTGGAGCTGGATGATGTGGTCATCACAAACCCACACATCGAGGCCATCCTTGAGAATGAAGACTGGATAGAGGACGCCTCGTATGTCTAACTTGCATTTTGTGCAGGGGTGGATCCAGACTTTTTGACTGGCCCATCTGGGGGGGCTAACTTCTGCAGGGGTGACATAAAATATGGATGACATCCATCCTTACCATTTCTGATGATCTTATCTTACTTTACACCAAACATAGATGTTATTCCTGTTTACATAATTTTAACTTTGAAAAGCAACTCAACAAAGTTGCAACATATAAATCTCAGACATATTTTAAAAATCAGACTTTAAAGAACTAAAATGTGCTACAATGACAATCAGAGTCAAATTCTAGCAGCATTACAACACCGAATTAAACAAGAGATTCATCTCTAAAAAAGTAAGTAGCTAATCATAGAGCAGAAATTTGATTGGCTCCTGGGGTTTCCAATTAGATGTGATGGCCACCTCCTGGTGTCCACCCCTGTACGATGGGGTGGATGCACTACATGATTTTTGATTAGTTACAGATCCAAACTAACTCTGTGATTTTTCTCCCCAACAGCGGACTGGTCTCTCACTGCATCTCTATCTTAAAGGTGACAACAACAGAAACTCACCCTTTTTAACTCTATCTCTAGGAACACTAATTAGCAGTTATTTACACTGTTCTTTCTCATTCAGATCTGTCACACCTTAACCGAAAAGCTGGTTGCCATGACAATGGGCTCTGGGGCAAAGGTCAAAGCACCAGCCAGCCTGAGTGACATCATCACTGTAGCCAAACGCATCAGCCCAAGGTAACCAAAACTTAAAATTTAGGATAGCCTGACTGGAGCTGGCTTACCTCCTCACACCCTCACTGTCTGATTTCTCAGGGTGGACGACGTGGTCAGATCCATGTACCCTCCTTTGGATCCAATTCTCCTGGATGCCAGGTAATCAAATTACTGGGTCTTTAAAATGATGAATTTAGTTTGACTTTAATTGTTTAATGCAGGGACCTATTGTGATTGATAAAAGTTAGAAAGGAGTGACTTCATGCCTCCTATTATCCGTAACGTAATAACACTGATAATTAGAGAAATGAAGACAGTAACAAATGCTTGTTTCATAAATCAAATTAAAACTGAACCTGATATAAATCCAATTCTTGTTCTGTTGACTGTGTGTAGTTTAAATGATATGTCTGTTTACACATAAGAGCGTTTCCTTTTGCAGAAGCCAGTAAAATTAAATCAATGATCTTCCTCTTCAGGGCCACTGCACTCCTCCTTTCAGTCAGCCACCTGGTGCTGGTCACCCGCAACGCCTGTCACATGTCCGGCAGTATGGACTGGATTGATCAGTCGCTCCATGCGGCTGAGGATCACATGGTGGTTTTGCGTGAGGCGGCACTGGCTTCTGAACCAGAACGAAACATACCTGGAGCTGACGCACAGAAAGAACAGGCCATCTAAAGAAAACACAGATGATCACAAACAGAAAACAACAACAACAACAACAACAGGACATAAAACATGTCCATTTATCCTTGAGCTGCCTCTTTCCACAACTCTGTTCTGAATTTATAGTTGACAGGCACATCTTCTGCAGGACTGTGTTGCTCTCTAACATTATCATCAAACAATTAGGCTGTGCTGATTTTTAAAGGCACCCTTATTCAGACATCTTTCTGCATCTTTTTTATCATATTTTCAGGTAAAAAGTGCTCCCAGCTTTCAAATAGCCTCATTTCTAAAAGGTTGATATCACATATTAATGTACAGGTGGGTTTTTGTGTGTGTAAGCATACAGCAGATCTTTAAAGCTGTGGTCTGTTGAAGGTGTAAGCTGCCTGCAAGTAAAAGGCTTTTAAAAATTTCTTCAAGAGTGCGCCATCGCCCAGCGGTGGGCCTAAATCCAATCTCGCCGTCACATGGAGGCTTAGTCAGCTAATCCATTCTGAGGAAAATAACACCCAGTTAGCCAGTGAACCCAAAGGGGCTCCAGCCCTGTGGACTAATAGAAGCCCAACCTGGTGTATTAACAGTCTGTACTATCAGCGTGACTTTTGGATGTTCCAAAACATCCCGCTGTTGCTCATAGTTAAAAATCACCAGTCTGGGACTTTTCAGGGACTCATAGTATTCGTTTTTCGCCACATCAGCAACCCAGTAAACATTTTTCCAGTTGAGTAATGGTCTGTTTGTGCCTTTGCTGCATGTTATCATGTTTAATTAAGGTTGATAACTCCACCTCTGGAAAGTTAATATCTTCCTGTTGGTCCAGGTTCAGGCACTCATGGTCCCAGAGAAAGGATCTTAGTGCTCTTTGGTGATCACCTGATATTTATTTTATTGTTACGAGCAGGTTCACAGTTGTGGTTTCCAGCATGTCAAGAACATGAAGATGTCAGTATCTTAAGTTATTAGGACACTGGTACAGAAACTTCTGAACCTCACAGGGAGGATCATTTCACTAAAGTTCTAAAAGTTCTGAACTTTTGCTTGTCTTATGGCAATTTACTTTGCATTTAACACTACTGAGTGTGAAATAACCAATACCAGAGAAAAGATGGGGAGCTTTGCTACTGCTGAGAATCAGCATGTTGGCAGCTAACACACCAACTCCCAAAACAATCATAGTGGCATTTCTCTAAACTGGCACGTCCGCTTTAGATTCCACTGAACCTTACAAGAGCAATTCAAGTGCTTTTACTTCAAAGTTATCAAACAACCATAGCCACAGTCACAGTGACACACAGTACTGCTAAAACGTTAGCATGTTAGGACTGTAGCATCCGACTGACTTCCTGTGCAGAGTCTTGGAGTCACTCCAACAGAGTAATTCAAGAAACATTTGCTCTTTTATCCTTGCAAAAAAGAGCTAAAGTTTGATTAGAAACCCAAGTGCAGCAGCTGTGTCCATTCACCAAAACAGGAACAAGGATAATTCACAAACGTCTAGATATTTTGAGTGCCTCACCATCAACTTTAAAAAGTGCACCTGTTTGTACAAGTACTCCTCCACACTATGAGGACACTGAGAGTTTGTGTGCTCTCTTGTGCTTGGAGGATGCTTTTGAACAGCAAGTTGGTTGAGGTGAGGCAGAGTGAGTGAGTTGTTTTGGGTAAGAGGGTTGTTCTTGAAGTATTTCTACCTGCTCCTCCATGCATAGCTGATAGTGAATCCAAAAGGGGTCTTGATGAGGCTTTACCCACAGCCACAGTAAACATACACAAAGCCACATGCACACAAGGCTGACAACTTGACTCACTGGTACATCATATAACAGAGAGGTGTGTCACACAAGTTACCAGGAGGAGTTTTAAATTTGCAATAATGTTTGGAGATACTGATCAAAGAGGAAACATTTAGAAAGTGGTTAGCCTTTTATTATTTTTTTGTTTACATTGTTTATTATAGCATCGATCTTTTTATTTGCAAGCACTCCTTTGTTTTCTCATCCTTTCCCCACAGTTTGCTACTGATGTCCTCCCCTCACTCCCACTCTTCTTTCTCTTTGTTTTTCTCATTGATTTGTACAGATAAAATGAAGTTTCATAGGAAAATGTATTTTGTTTTTGCTCTGAACAATAGCTACGGAGAAATCCACGTCTGATAAAAAGTTCACACACTAATTTGACATAAATAAAAAGTGAATTCTTTTCTTGTATGCATGACGTGAGCAGTCCTTTGTGCAGCAACATGGTGCTAATACCCCCCTGCCATCTTCCCTTCTTGGTGGAGGGGGAGGAGTAAGCCCCTGCTGCAGGAGCGTCACTCTTGTCTAACAAAGCAGCCCTTTGCTTTTCTTCAGATCAATTTGCCTCCAGCTCGGCAGGGAGGCGTATTCATCTCTCTTCATTTCCAAAATAGTCTGAAATGTAATTGTAGAGATTTACTTTAGAGAGCGCAAATGTAAAAAGCAATATGAGTTCTATGTTTGACTGAACCCTATCTCAGGATTTTATATCTGATAATAAACATGATTTTTTCCTATCCAGTAAAACATGATGCACACTGCACTCTGCTCTATCTGGTTACCTGGAAATCCTGATCAGACAGGTAGACCTCGAGGTGCTGGGGGTCCACTCCTTCAGGTAAGGGGCTCCGCAGCAGCTCCTCCAGGGGGTACTGGGTCTTCATGAGCTGGGCCAGGGCGTCCTGCACCAAGGTCAGCTTCACCGGCCCTGTGTCACCCTGAAACATAAATCAAACACACCCAGAAATATAGATATAACTGCCAGCAAAAGCAACTTAGTATTTATGAATGGTTCACATGTGGCTATAGACTGAATAAAGTCTTCATTAAATCCAAATTAATACAATACAGAGCAACTGCTGAAGAGTGCTGAATGACAGAACAATAGAGAAATACTCCTGCGTCTGTACATCTGGATTATATTTAAAAATAAAGATCCGGATCAGCTCGCAGTGTCCTGGAGAGAAAATGCTCTTTTAAACAACATAAGTGAGTTTTTTGTGACTCTGAAATTGAAATTCACTCCCACAGACAAACAGGGACAGGATGATTACCAGATGCTTTGAACCAAGCAAGTGTCCCATCATTTTTGCATTTTTTGTGTTTGCCCTTTGATATTCTTTTGATATTTGATTGCAAAGGAATAATGGAAGTTTTAGAGCAGAAAATGACTGCTTTCCACTTTGTAAAGGGGTATAACTTTAGAAAAACTCATAGTACAGGATAATTCCTTTTAAAATGCTCTAGGCCACTAGAAAAAGTGCCAAAATATAAGAGCAGTTGCAACCAAACCCCAAAACAAGGAAAAATAGACTGCAATATAAAATGTAGAAGTTTGAATTTGACCTATTTTTGTTATAAAATAATAAAAGGACTAACATATCACCTCCACACGATTTATTTAACCTTGTCTTTAAATGAGAAGCTGGTCCCCAGACTGGTTGTGTTCGTACCTGCGTGTGGGCTCCCATGCTCCTCTCCCAGCAGGGGAACACATTAGTGAAGGTAAGAGGTTCTGACCCCTCAAAGATGAGGTAGGCCTGTGGTGGGCGTCTCGGGTTCATCTCTGTGATAACAGGAGACAAAAAGTCACCAATAAACAACTAACTGTGTAGCTGCTGACCCTTTTCCACCAAACTTTCCTCACTCTGACCTTTGGAGTACTGCAGGGCTGTCTGCATGGCCCACCGTCTCTCATTGTGCCAGCAGCTCCAGGCTGAGGCGGAGCTCTCTGTCTGCTCAGGCTGACCCCTCTGCCACAGGTAGACCTCCAGACGGTTGTCCAGCAAGAACAAGGCTAGCAGACAGACAAGAAAGACAAATGGTGGAAAAATTTCCGTAAGGGAGGCCTTGTGTTTCAGTTTTGAGTCAAACTGCTGGTTTGAAGATGAATAATGCAGGTTCAGGCTCAACAATAAATCCTCATGCACCCTAAGTTTCCAGCTTTGAAAATACTGGAAATAAAATACCAAAATATGACTCATGTCTTCTACGTGACTCTTGTGATGTCATTTAGCCTTTAGGACCAGAACAAAAATTTGTTTTCTTAACTTTTCTTAATCTTGGTTTTAAAAAATCTTTGTTAGTAAAAATATGATGGAGAGTAAAGGAGCTTTTGTTTCCTGTGTTATGACTGGATCCCTCACCTGGTTGTGGTACAGAGTACAGGCTCTCCTGTGTGAAGGGCATCGCCATCACCAGCCCAGGCAGCCGTGTTGGACTCTGCAGCTCCTGGGCCAGAA
Source organism: Xyrichtys novacula (assembly GCA_962446985.1). Classification (NCBI taxonomy): domain Eukaryota; kingdom Metazoa; phylum Chordata; class Actinopteri; order Labriformes; family Labridae; genus Xyrichtys; species Xyrichtys novacula. The sequence continues at coordinate 19,606,315 of OY660879.1, read as the reverse complement.
AACTCCCTGAAGTGGCGCTCAGGTGAAAGAGGCGAGGTGTAAAGTTATACTTTCCTGGATCTGGAACAAAAGCGGACACCCTGCCTGTTTCATATGACTTTAGAAAAAGTCCTGCACAGAGAGAACAAAAGTCAGAGCTGTGTGTTACCCTGGAGCATGCAGTCATATGCCTTTCTGTCCATCTGTCCAAGTGCTGTCCAGAAGTCTGCAGGCTCTGAACCTTCCTCTACCATCTGCACCTTCACTGGGCTGCTTTTGTTCAGTCCCAACTCTGTAGGACACCTAAAAAAAAAAGAAACAGAAAACTTAAACACTGGAAAAATTAAAACACCTTTACCAATAATAAGCATGATTCTCAAAAAGCCCACCCATGTAAGTAGCTTACATTTGAGTGAGACGCTCCACTGTGAGCTTGCCAATCTCTCTGGTGCTGACATGAGCTTTACAGCCAGTCCAGAGGTACAGCACCTCCTGCTGGCTGTTGAGCAGCACTACAGAGCCTCTGGACCTCAGACCTGCACAGCAGCAGTCCACTTCGAGAAGAGAGCCCTCCTCTGGGAGCTCTCCTCGCACACAGAACAGACGCCACTTTGCTTTAAGAGACAGAGAGGAATAAATGTCACAATTAATTTAAAAAAAAAAATAGAAACGCAGAAAAAAAGACAACAAATCCCCTTCACCTGTTTTAGCGGACGCCTCCTCTCTCTTGCCTTTGTGAATGACCAGGCTGCCCCGGAAGAGCTGCAGGAAACAAGGGGGCTCTTGACCCTGAGGTACCACCACCTGATAACACAACAAACAAAGGCTGAAAACAACAATAACATCAAAAGTTGTGCTGGTTAATGATCAGTTGTTAAACTTGTACCTGGGACTCTTCCTGGTTGTTAATCCCAATAGAAAGAAAAGCAGCCGTGTCCCGCCCACTGACATTTGAGTGGCGGCCCCTCCACAGGAACAGGGCGGTGTTTTCTTTGTGGTCAGTGCTGCAGTCATCAGACATGTTCACCTTATCTGAGGCAGAGAAAACATGGGTCATGGAACAGTTGTTTAACATCATTTAAGGCTTGATGCTCCTGTCAACAACACTGACCGGCAGTATTGATGCTGTACATCCAGCGGATGACGTAGGAGTCTCCTTCATGAAGCTGTCCTGTGCTCTCCAGCGATGTTTCACTGTCATCAAACTCCTGCACATGCCAGGTGTCCACGGAAACCGTCCTCAGCTCCATCTGACCTCCTTCCTCCAGTTTGATGACCCCGTGCCCCCTCTGGACATCAACCCCAGCCAACACGTGATGGACCAAACCATCTCCTTTTATCGACTCACCCATCACAAGAGCCTTGGCATCACAGGTGTTCAGGACGTCTGGAGGAGATGGACCTGAAACAGGCTGTGAAGTGATAATTGTTGTGATGATTTAACTAGTTTTTACCTAGTAGTATTTTAAAAGCTTTAGCAGAAGTATAAGCGGTTGATCTGTGACATTTACCTGCATCTCCTTGTTCACAGAAGCAGCCTCTTCCCTGTCTGTGCTCTTCAACGTCCAGTCAAGGAACTTTTCCCTGAACAGAGCAGTCTCATTGTGCTCTGTGACACAGCCAAACAGCGCCCAGCTAGGACGCCCCTCACCGCTCCTGAGGATAGGTAAAAAATGAGGGAAAATAAGAGTACAACTGATGAAAGTTACCCCCCTCATTGGCACAATCATTGGTTTTACAGAGAACCAATGTGGTGTAATTTAGTAAATATGATCATCTATAGTTAACTCACAATGATTGCATTATAATGGCACATTTTATGAGTTATTGCAAATGAAGCATAAAGGGATGTTTGTTGAGTTTTTAATAATCTAATCAGAAGTTCAAGCAGAGGCCAAATCTTATTGCTTAATTTAAAAAAAGAGATCTGAGACAATAACATTTCTCCAACTTAACAAAACAGTCTCTGTAACAATGCTCCCTATTGGACTGTAATGGTGCCTCAGTGCTGAAGTCCAAGTAATTAAGTCCTTCTGTATATAAACTTAAGTTTGTCTGCACAATCCAAAATCTCTGTGATAAATTATACTGCTCAACTATGAGCTGGACCCTTAAAGAACATTAGTACGAAAGAGGATTAGGGCCACAAGAGAAAAAAAAAATTACAGGAGCCAAAATTCTAAAAAAGGCGAAATGAAAAGAATCAAAATTTCAAGATTAAAGTCCTCCAAGTTTGTCGTTTTTTTTCTTCTGTAGATTAATAATCTTCGGCACAGTCTTTTCAGAGTCCAAATATTTATGACCACACTGTGTTTGTGTTCAAAAAGAGCAAGGATTTCCTTGTTACTGAATCCAATTCTAAAGTACAGCTTTACAAACTCTTCTACAGAGGACATGTTGTCAAGCGACGAGCGACTATGCTGTTGATTTATTATCATTAATCTCAACATTACGACTTCATTTATGAAATTTGGTCTTTATTTGCGTCGATTTTGATTCACAAAATTTTGACTTGATTCATATCGACTTTTTTTAATCTCAAAATGTTGACATTATTCACAACATTTCAACATTTTGTTATCTCAAAATTTCACTTTGATCTCAAAATTTCAATTTTTAATCTCGAGGTTTCGACTTTATTGACATAATTTCGATTTTCTAAATCTTGAAATTCCAACAATAATCTAAAATTTCGACTTTAAACTCTTCCCTGTAATAATTTTTTTCTCTTCATTTGGCCCTAATCCTCTTTCGTACATTCGAGAGGTGGACCTCCTACGTGGATGCAAATTCCTGGAGATTCCTGAAGATTCACACTCTTGACAGAGAACTTCCCATCAAAGTGGGTTTTGAGAATGAACAACAGGCACACTGCAGACAGTCAGGTTTACTCTATGATTAGATTGTGTGCTTTGAAAAAACTGGGTGAGCATCCAGCTATCTCAAAGTTCACACAGCTGTCCTTCACCAGCTGCAGCCCGTCAGCCTGCAGTGCCTGGATTGTTCAGAATATCTTGTGGGCACATTGCTGTCTGCCAGGTTATTTGCAAGCCTTTTGCAATGTCTTTTTTTTTAATGTACAATAAAGACCGCCTGCAGTTTTGTATAATAATTCGTGCTTGGTCAATTTAATGCTGCTTTCTTTGTTTTTGATGTGTTCAGTGGGGGATAAACCTTTACTTTTTAATGTTGTGTTTGTATTTTACTGTTTCTATAATGAGCTGTAATACTGATGTGCTGTTATTTTTCTTTGTGAAGTATGGACTAAAAGCTTTACTCTTCTGTGTGAACTCACAGTGGTATGCCAGGGTTACTCTGTGTGGGATCCAGTGGGTTGACTCGACAGTTGTTGTAGTCGTAAGCTCCAACCCACACTTGGTGAGTCAGCTGGAGAGCAACGTTCCTCCTGCTGAGAGAAATTTCCTGCCCAGTCCACAGGTACACCTCGCTGCCGAAATCAAACACCAGGGCCTGAACAGATAAATAATCACTTATTAAAACTAACCTGAAACAGCTGGTTACAAATAATCCACTATATAAACAATCCAGAACAATCATCAGACCTCATCGGAGCCCAGCAGGGACATGCTGGGGATGGAGGCCCAGGCTTGTTCATGAGGCACCAGTCTGTTCTCCACCAGTCTGTACACACAGTTTGACTCTGAGATGCCTCGCTCAAACAGCTCATCCTCTTCCTCTGCACTGGCTCCTGCAGAGAGAAGGAGAAAACTGCTGTTCAGTCAGTCTGAATATCATCAAAAGTATCAGTTAATAACCAATGTATGCCAAAAACAGGTAGTCTTCAAACCTCGGTACTGTGTTCGTCCTCCTAGAAGACTCCAAAAGTCTGCAGCCAGGCTGCTGTCACAGTTCAGGCCCTCCTCCAGATGAACAATCTGAGGAGCCTGACAGCCAAGATCTCCCTGACTTTGGATGAATGACGCCAGCGCAGAGGCCTGGAGTGAAAAAACAAGACAAAAAAAACATTTAGAGTTGGATTTTACAAAAAAAGAAACAGTATCATTAAAAAGATATTAAGATTCCTAACAACTATGCTACAGCAATCCTGCTGGCTTTTGTTATCAATAAAAGTTTTTTTAATTAAATAGGAGATGAAAATAACATTAAGCAACTTAGGTGGATCATTGAGTCATCGGTAGTAAATGAAGTGTGTACAGTGTGTGGTCAACCTCCAGGTTTCCTCAAGGTATCCTCCACAAATTCTAAGTGTGGAACAGATAAATCACAGTTTTTCACTTATTGGAAATACAAATGAGGTGACTAAGTTTGATTACATCAAATGGTAAATGTGAAGGCATGAAGTAACTGTATTATATCTCTCTGACTATGTTTGCTGCTGTTTCTAATATCTGCAGAAGTGTCTAACAAGAAGCAAGATCAGAGGGTAAACTGGGTCTGTGGTGCCTAAACCCAGAGTTTTCTGTGTAATGAAGCTGGCTCTCTCCCAACCTAGCTAAATCACCATGGTAACTTACTTTAAACTCATAACCTGGTCAGGGCGGATTATGTTCAGAGTTATGGCTTGAAATTTGACATAAAGTGCCATCATAATATTTAGTAACACCTGCTGATGTCTTCCTTATGCAATGCAGATCATTGTCTGATGAAGTTTGAGGGGCTCCACTGTAAGAATTGCATCATGGGAGTCTGTCTTTGTGTCTCCTCTAGATTTTTTTCCTTGTTTGCATGTGGTAGAATTGGTTCTTTAAGTTTCAGCAGCTCATCCACACAGTAAATGATTAAAACACAGCATCTATGATCACATTAGATTAAGTTTTTACGCTTGGTTTCATAATCCTCTAAAAACATATTGTTTTCTGTTAAAAACACAGACAATAGAACTGCCTACACTACTGCCTACACCGCTGAAATCAAGTATAATATTGTTAAAGTTTAGGAGATGTACTGTGTCCTATTAGAGATAAATGATTGCATATGAGGAGTATCATATAATAAAATCAATATATTCATTTATGGAGTTACACAATATTTCCTAAAGGATTAATTACTTTCCTTCATTGTACTTTCATAAAATCCTCTTTTCTTTTCGTCAGTCTGACTGAAGTAGACAACTAATATAGAAGCATCAAATAACAAGCTTAACACTCCCTTTCATGTGATTCTGACTGAGCCTAAAGCCTGAGTTAATACAGACAGGTGAAAAATCAGCGTCATAGTATCTGATTTCTTCACTTGGAACTCTGTTGAGCCAACTTACTCAAATAAACTTGAAACTGATGAGCTTTTAGACATGATACACCCCCCTCCTGTTCTGATGTTTCTCTGCTTCCTTTTGTTTCGATTTTTTCTGCACTAACTTCACAGGGTTTTTTTAACAGCTGCTTATTTTAAAACTAGAGCCATTTTTATTTCTATGGGTCATAAATTACTACTGCATATTTTCTTATTCTGTGACCACACTATTATTGCCTATTTAGTGACCACAGCACACTTATCAATCTAGCTAACAAAGACCTGTTTACTATAGAGGACAAAAAGAGACAGAGAAATATATAAATACATCTTTAAATAAATACTTTGATATTTCATCAACTAATTAAGATGGGAATTAAATAAATAAATGTGTCATTAAATGTGTCATTAATTTATTCAAATACTATTTCATTTAGCGTAAAAACATATACAATTATTTCACTATTTAATTAATTATTTCATGAACCTGTGTTGCATTGCTTCCTTATTTTTTTTTTAATCTATCAAACTCACCCATCAAAGTCAGTGGGCGGATCATAACACCTGATTGGTTACCTGGCACATCATGTAATTAATTAATTAATGACATATTTAAGTGTTTATTTAAAGATGTATTATTAAATTTCATTTTGTCTCTTTTCGTCCACCATAGTTTACAGTTATCAGTGCAATTCCTGTGTAACTTCTTGTTGCATAAAAAGCACACATGGATGCTGTAACTTCACCAAGCATCTTTACCCTATGAGCTGCAGAAAAAGTGTTTATGTAATCTACTGCACCTGAGAGGAGCTTAAAATACTACTTAAGGTATCACATAATTTTCATCAGTTAAGTGACATAAAATCACATCTTTAAGGTACATCAACTGGTTCACTCTCATTCTATTTGTAGCATTTAGAGAGATTAACTGTTGTCATGAGGTGATGTTTCATGGTTTTTGGTGTTTTTTTAGAAGAAAAAAAAAAGTATATATTTTTTTTTTAAATATACTCCATCATGATTGATTGAAGTAAATTCTGAATGTATAAAAAATAAAATATAATAATAAAGTAAAGAATACAACAACAAATGATCAAAAGTTATCCATGTTCAAAAAGGAGTGGGAAGAAGTCAAAACGTATCTAGTCCCACCCCTTCTCCTACACTAATGATTTACATATGTATCATAATATCATGTGTTCCTTTCACATTACAAGAACTTCTTGTTTAATACCAACACCTTTCCGTCTTGCAATATGAAAATATGAAACGTCAAAGTTCTCTGTCGTACCTTGGCTTTCTCTTGCTCATTGGCAAACTCGCCGCTCCACAGGATGCAATGCTCTGGAGTGACCAACAGGAAGCAGTCTCCGCTGTTTAGAGAGCGCACAGAGGGCTCCACCAGACGCACCTGGACATGCCGCCTACCTGTCCACGCAGACAGCATCTGATATAAAACCTGAGTGTCAAGATATCAGTGAAAGTACAGTGTGTAGAAGGGGAATTGTTTGGCGATAACTAGTGGTCAAATTTAAGATTGAAACCCCCATGATCTCCCCTCCCATCTGGGAAATGGTGACCTTTACAAGAAGCTCATGTGATGATGATAAGCATGATCCTCTATTTGTCTTGGTCCTTTAACCCATGAATTTCATAAAGCCACTAACTAAATACAGAAATGCTAGATAAACATGCTGGTGCAAGATGGCAACCTCCATGGAAGAGACCCACTCCTATGTTGATGTACAGCAACAGAGTCTTTGTCCATGATCAAAAACAAAGTGATTTTTATAGATAAGCAATAATAAACTGATTTACAGCTTCCTATAAATATTATATTCCATTATCACCAAGTTTGTTCTGCTATGCGCCGCTTAATTCTACACACTGTACCTTTAAATAAACCAAACCTTTTCTGACCTTTAATGTGAATGAGCATCAGGCTGCTGAAAGGAGGGTGAGATTTAGTTATCTCAGCATTCGAGGAAGAGGTGAAGTCTTCTGAGCGGTGTGAATCGGAGTTCTTTGACTCTGTGCAGAGGGAAAACAGACGCTGAGGAGATTGAACAGACAAAAGAGTAAAAAAAAGAGGAAACAGACGTCTTCAAAATATTCCCACTGACTGTTCTCTGCTTGCATCCTCTCCTCAGATGCTGTGTTGGCTCTCTCCCCCATGTAGTCCTGCCTGACGTCCTCTCGGGCTGCCAGAGCCCTCAGAGGGTTTCTGGAGCCCTGGGTCCGACGTGATGGACGTACAGACCGCCGGTGCTCTGCTACAGCTGAGGTCAGCCTGAAAACACAAATACAGACAGACAGACAGACAGACAGTGATGAGTGTTCATGAAGTTAATGATTAAAGAAGTTCTGCGCTAAAAATGAAACTTTTTTGTTTAATCTTGTTACAGCCACTGACAGGTTTATTTTTACCAAACATCTGAGCAAAATCAAACCAAAATATAAGCTCCTAATCAGAGGGAAGTCACAATGATAGCACAGACTGCTGAGGCTAAAACCTGGGCTAACAGAAGGCTCACATAGGTGTGCTGGTCTGACAGAGGATGTCCAGGTTCTGCTCGCCCTCCGACGTGGCGACCTCCCCACATGGCGGAGGTGCACAGGCAGACGGAGGCGACTGATCTCTGTAAAAACCATCAAAAGCATTTGATTCGTCCACGACTGTCTCCTCCTTCACTTCAGATGGAGATACTGAGGTTGGAGATGGAGCTGCTAAAGAGACAAAACAGTTGTAGTAAATGTAAAATTCTGCAGATTTAAACGCCTCATATCAGTGAGAATCTAACTATCATTACCTTCAAACTGCAGAGGAGACTGTGTCGAGATTTCTGTTAAGCAAAAACACCCACAGTTCAGAGAGGAGCATAAGTGTTTTCAGACATTTTTATAAATGGAAAAGTAGCTGCTCTGACCCTCATCTGTGCTTGTAGCAGTGACCGTGGAGTCGATGTTGATAAACTGTCCAGTCTTTTTCTCTTCCTTCTCGAGCTGAGGGGTTGTTTCTTTGGTCTTTACCATGTGATGATCATCCTCAGCTCCCTTAGCCTGCACAGAAGCAGATATAGAGATAAAGGAGTGCTCTTCACTAGATTCAGATACCACAAAAAGATCTAAAAGTAATACCGACCTGTGTCACCTTCTGTCTCCACAGAGGCTGGACTGGGTTCTTAGTGGGAGAGGAGACCTCCTGTGCCTCGAAGGAAAGACTTGTCTGAGTTGAACAGAAGGGCGACATGGATGATGAAGTAAAATGGAGGGTTAGTGTTTGAAAAAATGAGAGCAGACATGCATGAGGAGGAGAAAAGTAAGGTTCAACATGAAAGTTAAATAAAACCAGTTCAAAGGGGGAACAAACAGGGTTAAATCTTTGTTTGAAGACTGTTCTGCTGACTAAGACTGTCAGAGAATAGAACTGAGTGTTCAGTTGAAGAGGAGATGGAGATACACAGACTCTGATCTCACCTGTCTTTACCAATGCAATCTCAGGGTTTCTCTAATAAGTTAATAATAATGTACGCTTTGCCCAAAGTGGTAATTCTATATGCATGTTCAATACATCATTTGTATCAAAATCATAATTACCACAAGACTGACCATTTTCTCTAGGCTGGACGACAGTAACTCTCTCCTCCCTGGTTTAAATAAGAAATCACCGTCCCACCTTCAACTAGTTCAGAATGCAGCAGCTCGGCTTTTAACTGGTTTCAGAAGACGGCATCACATTACTCCAATTTTTGCCTCCCTTCACTGGCTTCCTGTCAGTTTTAGAATTGATTTTAAGATTTTATTGATTACTTTTAAAGTTTTTAAGGGACTTGCTCCGAGGCACATTTCAGAGCTTTTAATACCTTATGAGCCAACTCATAGCCTCAGATCCTCTGGTGAAGGCCTCCTGGTTGTTCCAAAGTCTCACAACCAAAGGTGATAGAGCTTTCGCCATCAGAGCTGATCGACTTTGGAATGACCTACCAGAGGAGATAAGGCGTGCAGAAACAGTCGTTTCTTTTAAGTCAAATTTAAAAACTCACTTTTACAGACTTGCTTTTTTGTGATGCCGTCTTTTATCTTTTATCTCTTTTACCTCCAGCTCATCTCCGCTTTACCATCTTTTTAGCTTTCGTTATAATTGAAATCTTTTCTTTTTTAGGCCTTTAATTGTTTTATCTCCTGCTCATTTTTGTTAGTCTATTAATCATTACTATTATTATCATTATTATGTTGTTATTATTTTATTATCATCATTAATATCGTCTTTTTATATTTACGATCCTGCTTCCTGCTTTCAACCCCCCTTTTTATTACATTTTCTTTTTCTTACCTATTTCATGTTTTAAGTTGGTCCTCATGGTTTCATTTTATGTTGCATGGTTTTTGTATTGTCTGGGCTCCATATGACATGAAAATGGCCTTCAATTCTGTTCTAACTGCTTTTTGTTTTTATTTGTTTTTATTTCTGCGTGCTTTATGACTATTTGTCAAAGCACTTTGTAAACTTCTGTTTTTATTTTGTATTATTATATTTATTATTATTGTTATTATTATTATTATGATTATTATTATTACAGTACTGTTCACTATACACTTATTGTATCAATCCTTTCCCCTTTTTAGGAATTTGCAGAAGACACTTGAATTTTCTGTAATAAAGCTGGTCTTCTTTACTTCTTCCTCCAACATTTTTGCAGTTATTCAAACTTTATACCCGGAGGTTTGAGTTTCAATTCAATAACTAAGAAACAACCAGAAACCACAAATGCAAAATACGGACAAGATTTAGAGAAATGCATGTAACAGATGCAGTGTGAAATGTGCTGTGATGGATCACGTCTAAAAAAAAAACGTGTTAGTAAATATTTACATGTGATCTGTGAATCTTTGCACAGCATAAACACTGCAACCAAAAAGCAGCGGTTAAACCTGCCATGCAGTGGCTCAGACTATTACCTGGTTGAAACACATGATATATTGGGGCGTACTGCTAGAAAAGACAGAGGCAAAGACGGGTTCCTGCGAGAGAAGGGGGGTTAGAAGAGAGAGAGGAGGGCTGAAGCAGTTGTAGAATTAGTAATGGAGATAAATAATGGGGAGAAATACTGGAGATGAATGGGTTTCAAGCATTAGTGAGGGACTCACCCAGCACTGAGGATTGACTTTCTCCACCTGAGCATGATCAGTCTCATTCTGTAGGGGGCAATGTGAGGTAAATAGGAAGACTGTTAATTCGAATACAAATAAATTACATCAAACTTGAAATTGTGACTGTCAACCAAACAGGTAAAAAAAATTCAAATGAATATACACGTGCTGTCACTGAGATACAGCTGAGGTCAAAGGTCAAAAAGGACAAAATCCACCAGTAAAATAACTGTCTGTTTACATTCCTCATGTTGTTCTGAGACAGTCCACGTCACCTCAGTAAATAAAAACAAATATGGATGTATTCCCCGTAACTCAAGTCTGATCTCAAAATATTTACCACCCAACAAGTCCAGAGAGCTGTTGCTAAGAGATACTGGATATCCAGTTTCTCAGGAATGACAAATACACCGATCCATCCATCACATCCCTCCTCTCCTCCTTGATTAAGACACAGCAGCAGAGCGAACCCAACCACCTGTCGACTGTAAATGTAGTCTTCCCGGGACCAGAGCACCACTTTTTGAGGGGATTCAGATGGAAATATATAATCTTTTTTAAAAGTCTATGCAGTATTTTAATATAGGTGGAGTTTTTTTCAAATTTTATAATTTTTTTGTCATTTTCTCAGGATGACAGAGGATTTTAAAAAGTGTAGAAACAAAGTCAAAAACATGTCACAACCTTTAATTTTATATGCAGCATAAGTGTGGACCTTGCCTTTACAATTACAGCGAGTTTGTTTGTGTTTATGTTAATGTTAATGTAAAGCAATAGAAACAGTAGCAGCAGAACACCATTCATGCCTATGACTGTAAGTTGAAGGCAGCACCTGGTTTCTGATAACTGAAAGGTAGAAACGATAACTTTTTTTGTTGATTTAAAATTTTAATGTCTTAATATTAACATCAAAACTCTAAAAGCAGTTTTTGTGGAGCCCCTGAAGTCACACAAAGCACCATTTTACATTCCTAGTCATGCCTTTTTGAAGCCCACGCTGCAAAACCAAGCTGTTTGAGAGCTGCTGCATGTGAAGCTCTATTACTCTGGACACTTTTCCTCTTTTTAATAGAAAGGACAATCTTCCTTGTGCATCTGTTTCAATCCAAAGCACAAAATTCTAATATAGATGAAAAATGGTTGCCTTGAAGAGTCAAACAGTGATTTATATTCCCTGAGTGCTGCTCTGCTAACCCTCCACTGACTGCTCAACTTTGTCCGTCTCTGCTGAAAGTCGAAAACTCAGTGGTTCTAAACTGAGCTCGAGATTACAGAGGGGTAAAGCTGTGACGATTAAGAAGAGCTGTCTCTTTACAAACAGAAGCAGCAGCTTTTCTGAAACTGTCATTCCCCCTCAGTTTGAATCAATGTAGTTTCTTACCTCACGTCTGCTGCTGTCTGTCGTTTCCTGCAGTATCACGGTGTTGTCCCCCGGTGTCACCTGAACATGTCCCACAGCTGCAGTGTCTTTATCCAACTTCTTGATGCTTTCCTCTTCTTTTTGATGCATTCTGTTAAAATATTAAAACATACTGGAAAGTTGAGAAAGAAGAGATATATCCAGCTGAATGTACGATAGGATAAGATATTCCTTTATTCGTCCCACAAAGGGAAGTTTCAAAATTTACAGCAGTGATAAATACAAAAGAGAAATTAAAGAATGAATGAAGAATGTAATGAGCTTAAAAAGCTCGAGTCCAGGTACTTACTGAACCCGGCCATTTGTCTCTGTGTTGTTTCCCACAGATGGAACCAGCTGCTCCTCCTGAGGACCGTCCTGCTCTGACAGCACTGTGATAGGTGCACAGGCGATAGTTTCCCTCCTGTTTCGAGCCCTCTGCCTCCAAGGAGCTGCAGACTCTCCGCCTGAAGCCGCTCGTCTCTCTCTCCGTGGTGGTATGGGGATTTCCTGCAGGTCTGTGCTCGCCACCCTCTCCTGTGTCTCTGTCTCATCACAGCCTCCACCGTTGTGTTCATGTCGAAGCGCTGCATCTGTTCGAAGGCCCTCTGTCCTGCAGCTCTTCTTCAAGATTCCTCTCAAGCCAGGTTCTGAGTCGTAGCGCTGCAGGCCCGGCTGAGTGGGGTCTGAAGGCATACGGCCGGCGTCTAGTCTTGGCTGAGAGAGGCGCAGCTCACTGGGCTTTAGGTTGACAGACGAGGCCTGCTGTCTGTCGTGTAGATGAGGGGATATAGTGAAGACAGGGAGCTGAACGGGGCCTTTCTGGAGCTAAATAATAAAAGACACAAAATCATTTAAAGAGGCACAGTGTCACCTCATCCAATCAGATCCAATCAGGGCTCATATTTTATAACCATCTGTCAAACACACTGATATTTTGAGTGTATCAAACATGTAAGCTGATTCATAGATTGTCTGTTTTGGCGTCGTCTTCCTCACCAGGCTGACCTCCTCCACAGTGATGGGCTGTGTGCGGTACCGAGCCCCCTTCTGTCTTCGTCTCTCCGGGGGCCCGTCAACAGGGCCACCCGACTGCCTCCCTGGTAGGGATAGTTTGTTGAAGAGGGCAAGCTTCTCACTCATGCTCAGCTTACAGCTCTCATCACCGTCCTCCTGAGACTCTGCCTGCACAGACTGGGACTCTACTGGCGGAGCTGGATTTGGGGCACTAAAGGGAAACATTTGAGTACATAAAACACCGATATCAACATACATCACATTTATTGACTTGCTTACAAAGACCAAAATCTTTATCCATCATCTGCTGACAGTAGTAGCTTATGGTGATTACTTGAGTGCTTTGTTCTTTTAAAAAATGAGCCGTATTTATGAAGATGTGCGTTTTGTATTTTTGAAAGCTATCATTAGATTCTCAAATCAAGCATCCCCACCTAATAGCCACCATTTCCTCACAGGTGATTGGCTGAGTCATAAAGCGATGGTCATTGCCACGCCGCACTCTGCGCTCATGACCCACACTGCCTTGGCGAGGCTTCAGAAAGGCTGAAGTCTCCGGGGTCGCAGACTTCTCCAGCTCCTAAAAAGGAGGCGAACAATGTGTTAATGACATGGGACAGTGGTCTCTCTTTTTTTTTCCACAGGTGAGACCCCGGCATTCAGGTCAGATCGCAGCCTTATTTAACAGCCTTAATAAGTAATAAAGGGGAGCACAAAAATGGCTGTGAAAAGTCCCTCTCCTGTTCTATTTGTATGGACAGATGGAGGGAGGAAGGGAGAGGGGGGAGGCAGGTCAGATGGCGGGTGAATAAAGCAGATAGAAATGGCAGCCCGACAGGTCAGAGTGAAACCAGAGCCCTGAAGGCTTCAGTTACCTCCGCCTGCCTCCGCGCAGCAGCAGGCTAATTATAACAGTGCTGCTGTGGTTGCTAATGGTTATACAGTAACTGCTATGTCTTCACCTGATGCTTCAAACTGTGCAAATGAAGCTGTTGAGGAGAAAACCCAGCATGTGATTTTAGCCCCTCAAGAGAAACAAAGACCAAACAGGCTGATTTAGACGAGTGTCACCAACACTTTATATAGAGTCCAAACAGACGCACTGAAGCATGGATCCAGGACAGCACCTGTTTCACCATTCATACCCCTCAACATGATTAGGTTTGTGTTCAGCAGGCTCAGCACTGCTTCATCATGGGACTGAAAGGTGAGCAGCTGAGGTGACTGAGCTTTAGCTGTTCAATATTTCCAAATGACTGATAATCATTAAATAGTATTAGTTTATCAGAGGCACAGGGCTCTATTGTTTTTTCATGGAAAGTAGCACAGTGCATATTCTGGTAAGACTTTAGACTCAAATCCAGATTTTGATCCCTCATATCTCTTCGTCCAATGAAAACTTTATGCTTAAATTTTGCATTTTTTGCTTTTCCTGATAAACTGATTGATGATAGTGTCAGAAGTCTATTTTTGGACAATACTTCTCATAACAAACCTACAATTTTGTGAATTTGTTTAGACTCACTCCAAAAGCCTTTACCACAACATGCATTTCTGCAGTTTGTGTCTTTCTTATATTCCTATATTGTTTTGGCTCACTAGGAAAAAGCTGCTGTAACACCATAATTTCCAAGTTTGTGATCAATAAAGCAATTCTGATTCTGATTTGTTTTGGTCCAACTCCATGTTTAGGCACTTTGTATAACTTTTATTGTATCTTTTATGTGCAGGTTGCGGCCCAATGTGGACTTCATCTGCAAAAAGGTTTCTTGGTTGGAAACAATCTCCTTGATAGTTTAGGTTAAAATTATAAGTGTGTGAACTATTTGATGACAAAATATGAGAAAATATTTTACACTGGTATTCATACTCAAGATGATAAAAAGGCAAATATCCTGTAGCAGAAATCGGGAATGAAAACGGATAAAACAAGAGAGGAGAAGGCCCCGGGCTCAAAATGGATCAGGAAAGAGGGTAACAAAACCCACCTACTTATTAATACTACAGGGGGCTTACACCGCCTTTATTATAGCACTGAGATCAGGTTTGAATGCAGTGAGTCCTGTGTTGTTGGTAGTTGCCAGGCTCTGAGAAAAACAGAACGCAAACTTTGTCGTCTCTAAAACAGTAATGCCAACTTCTTGGAAACTTTAGGAGATAAGATAGTTGTTAATAAATAATTGTTAGGGTTACATAATTGACTCTTACTTTTAGAGTTTAGAAAAAAAAAAACACATTTCTTCAAGAGCATAAAAAAAAAAGTTTTTAAGCTCACCAAATGTGACATTTATATATATATATATTTTTTTTTTTTGTAGGACATCAACTCCAGGCAATATGCAGCGTAGTTAAATGGCTTAACTTTGATGCTTTAAGTGCTTTGACATTATATTTCATCTTACTTCCTTCAGGAGTCAGTTCAGTAAAATTCTCATCAGTATCAATTTGGGAACACCCACAGACTTACTTCTACAGTTTGGATCATTTTTAGCATCAGGCACTGGGACAGACGGCACACAACAGAGTGAAGAATCAGGTCATGAACAGCAGTAAGGATCCAGTTTCAGTGCCAAGACCAACATAGACTCACTTTGAACAAAGACATCTTGGCTGCCACACTCATTTTGGCTCTGTCATCTGTTTTCACGTCAGCTGTGAAATAAAAAAACGTAATTATTTATTATGTCAGCAGGGAGAGCAAATAAACATAACAGTTTCTGCTAAATTTATCATCAAAGACAAGAAATATTTTACTTTGGTTCAGTCGTCCTGAAAGATAACATGAGGATTTTACATTAATAACAGGACACATGATGAACTTATGAAACAATAATTCAAAAGCAGTATCAGTGATACTTTGGACGTGTGTTGTAGGTAATTCCCTAAAGCTTTACAAGTGAACTACTTAAACAAAAATTCAATAATATCCAATATTCTTAGAAAGGAGGGATTAGAGAGGGGTGCAAAAAATAGCTTTTAGTCAGAATTATTGGGGCAAATCATCTGACAGTCTTCTCTGTGTAGAGGATATAAAGTCTAATCCACATTTAAAGAGGTAAACTAGACCAGAAAGATGCAAACAGTGAGCGAAAAAGTGGCCAGTGGCATGCAACGCAATATACTAATGTGCTTTATGTGTGTATTGTTGTTTTATACCTTTGTGATAGCATGAAAGTGACTTGGCCTTCGCTGATGGATAAATATTAATAGTGATTGATAACTGGTAAAACACGATCTTGTGTCATCACATACAGCACATAAATGTGCTTGTGTCAACCATCTACTGATAACTCCTCAGTGACAGCATCAGGTCATCCGTGCAAAGTGTGTTGTAAAGGTCAAAATTGACAGAATGACATGTCATCGGCCACTTTCAATCTCAACACTGTCAAACACAGTGATGCTTCAGTATTAAAAATGAATTACTAAAGCGCCAGTAGGATTTTAAGGATGGAGCTTTAATTGACATAAATACGATGTAATGATGCTTAAAATATCGTCAGATCTTTACAGGATCTCCACCAGGCTTATTGAAATGATGTCACTGTATAAGGATCTCCTAATTGGTTTATCTGTGCTGCAGGCACAGATAAACAAAACCAGGAGACGCCCACCATCGGGGCACAGATGTACCAACACACTGCTCTGCTCCTCAGGTTTCTGTCCAGCAAGCACAGAGAGAAAGAAAGTATCCAATTATGACACTTTATGTGCTTTTTGACCTTAAACTTTTAGATCGAGGGACTCAAAGGGTTCCTGTGACACACTTTGGTCTTTGTTTCACCAGGGCTAAAAGCACTGGTTAAATAATGCAAATCAGGCCAAGAGGTCCTAGATGCTGGGGAAAGTTCCTGTGGTCAAAAAGCGCCTGATGACTGAGAGCGTCTCTTTAATGACAGGCTGAGCGATCTCACATGGTATTAACCTGATTTCTCTGGTTTTTAGAAGATGCACCACCAGACTTGGGCTTTAACAGGTCGTATTTAAGACTAATCATGCTTCGATACTTCTGACCTGAACCCATAACTTGGGTTGTAACAAATTCTGGTGCCTCTAAAACACCATCAAATCTACAGACTTACATCCTTTTCTGCACAGTTGTGATGTGAATTCCTGAAAGTCGATCTGCTTGTAATCTTTTTATGGTGAGGTTAAGAGGTGAACTACTCCAGCAACTTAAAGCTGTCATCACAGAAAGGATCAGACATTATGAGCTGCAAATTATAACTTGGTTGATTTCATGAGCTATCAAGTAAGTAACTCTGCAAGTTGGAACCATATAGTTGTATTAGAAGTAGGGCTGGGTGATAAAATGATAATTATATATCAAAAATTATTTTCCCTTAATTTCAATATGAAACATGTTCAATATGCATTTTTATTATCGGCATTCTGCCATGTTTTGGTGGACTACATGAATAGCCAATGAAAAGGGGAGTTGCTCCAGGTCCACTTCACGCTGAACCAATCATGTGCTGAATTAGAACTTAGTAGCAAACAACTGCGTAGTAGCAAACTGCAGCTACATGCAACCATAGCAATTTAACACGTGAAGCCAACAGCACTGTCAATGAGAAAAAAGAAAATGAGTGCTACCCCCGGCAGAAATGCAGACTAAGGCTCAACAGATGACGACATTGTCGACAACATTGGCATGAAAACGTCGGTGATGTGGAGGTATTTTGTTTTGTTTGAGGTCGGACATGAGGCAGAGTAATGTGCGCTGCAAATTATGCTGAGTATATGTTCTCGCAAAGTCAGTATACGTCAAATCTCATTTACCACCTGAAGCAGTGCCACACGGCAGAGCACACGCAATGCAAAAGTTTACAACCCCGAGCGGAGCAAGGAGCCCATGGCGCCTGTGCAGACGAAATAGCCGACCATTCAGTCCGCTTTCTCTAGCACAACGCCTTATGACAAAACATCTTAGAGACACAAAGACCTCACAGATGCAGTAGCTTATTGTATTACAAAAGACATGCTACCAATAAGCACTGTTAAATTTCATTTAAGAGTAACAGAACATTCAAGATTGACAAGTGATTTTCTTATATCGTGATATATCTTTAACAACTGATATGAAAAAAATATATTGTGATAAACTTTTTCCCATATCGCCCAGTCCTAATTGGAAGCATTTTTTGCCACTGTTTACGTTCTCTCTGTAGCCCTTTAATATCTTTCATACAATATGAGGTTGAGCTTTTATTTTAATAAAGTTTACCTTTAAAGTTGTCTTCTTCCTCTGCCTCCACCAGCCTAAAAGAAAGAACAGAGGCAAAGCATGAGATCAGCGAGTGAAACACTAACAGGGAGGTGATGTCAGCTTGAATCCTTGGCCGCTGTGTGTTCTCTTTCAGATCCTGTGATGAGCTCACAGTTCATGCCTTTGTGCTTCAAGCCATCAAGATACTGTGACATATTTGCATGCTGGGCAAAGATCATAAAGGAGGTTCAACACATGCAGACCAAAGCAGCCATGAAGGTCTGACTTTATCTTTTATGAGGACAGTGCACAGGCCTTACCCGCTGCTTTCCTCCATCTCATTGGCTGTGATCGGCTGTGTCCTGAAGCGCTCGCTGGTCTTGCGGCCACCACCTGTTCCACCAGGAAGGTATCGTCGGGTACGTCTCCAGCCTCCATCAGAGGCCAGATCCAGAGAGGAGGTGGTGCGTCCATCATCAGGAAAGCTAGAGAAGAGGAGGAAGACAGGAACGCAGATATTAGAGTCAGGAAAGATATGATCAGAGAGCTACAGAGCTGGATCACACACACATGCAGGTGATCATACACTTTCTCAGGCTGCACTCCGCTCTCCGTCTGCTGCAGGAGGGAACTCCTCAATCGGCCCACAGACACCCGAGTGTGGAGCTGCGGGGCATCGGGTCCGAGAGGGACGGGGCACCCCTCCCCACTCAGCATGCTGGCAGAGTGTTGGGGACCCTGCCTGGAGGGGGAGGGAGGTGAGGTAGCGGGAGGTAAAGGAACGGGAAAAAAGATGTTGAACCTTTCTATCCAGGGCAGCTAAGTAAGTGTGTAGCTCTGATTTACAGCGTCTGTGCGTTTCCAGGAGAAACAACATCAAGAGCATGAGAGTCAGACTGAATCCCTGCTGGAGGCCACAGAAGACTGCAGAGCTATTGATCAAGTCAATGATCTGATAACAAGGTTTTATAAGAATCCTGATGAGTGATAATAAGCACTCATGACAGCTTACAGCACTGTTTATGAAGTGTTATAATCACTGAGCATGGTGCATTTTGATAATGCTCTCTGTAATGGCCTCTTTAGGCATAAGGCTTTATAAATTATTATGCATAATAAAAGGGGGTTCATATAAAGTGTACCTAGGGCTGGGTGATATGGAAAAAGTTTATCACAATATTTTTTTTTCAATATCAGTTGAAATCGATATATATCACGATATAAAAAAATCACTTGTCAATCTTAAATTTTCCCTGTTATTCTTTAATGAAATTTAACAGTTTAACTATTGTCTTTTTCAATACAATAAGCTGGCACTGCCGCGTGGCACTGCTTCAGGTGGTGAAAAAGATTTGAGGTATTCCCCGACTTTGCGAGAACATGTACTCGACATAATTTGCAGTGCACATTACCATTACAAAATACCTCCACACCACCGACGTTTAAATACCAGTGTTGTTGACGATGTCATCATCTGTTAAGCCTTCATCTACATCTTTGCGGTCTTTGGGGTAATGCTCATTTTCTTTTTTTGTCAACGACAGTGCTGTCAGCTTCACATGTTAAAGTGTTATGGTTGCATGTAGCTGCAGCCTGCTACTACGCAGTTGTTTCCTACTTGGTACTAATTCAGCACATGATTAGTTAAGCGCGAAGCAGACCCAGAGCAACTCCCCTTTTCATTGTCTATTCATATAGTCTACCAAAACATGGCAGAATGCCGACTATCAAAGAGCATACTGACTTTTTTTTCATATCGATATCAACGGAAATTAATTTTAGATGTATATCATTATCGTTTTATCAACCAGCCCTAACTGTAACCCTATTTCTTCTCAACACCTACAGTTTGTATCACTGCTACTTTGGAAAGAGTTGAAGCAAAGACAGGTGTCACTGAGTCTGGGCAGAGGGCATGTTGCTTTTTATGTTTGGATAAATTAAGCTCAAGGACATATTCTGGACCCACAGACTGTGTCTGTGTCCTAAGGGGCTCACCAAAAGACTCTTGGAGTTTAAAATGCAGATTTTGTGTTGTTGCCGTGTTCTCATATTTTGCGGACAGAGACTCTTATCTCTGTCTGAAACTGCAGAGGAGTTCATATATCATTTTGGGATTTGAAGCGGCTCCATGTGAAGCCTGTGATTTCTGCATGACTCTACTGTCACAGGTTCACATCACTGCAGACATGACTCACCTTCTCACGTGGTTAGACTCAGTGTTGTCCACTTCCAGTCCATTTGTAACCCCTCGCGTCCTGCCGTTCATTCGCTCACTGAGCCCATCTGAGTTCAGAGTCCCTCTGTGGGCTCGGCTACCCAGATCAGGCACCTCCTTCCCATCTCTTCTAACCCATTTGGAAGGAAGCTCCTCCAGGTTACCGAAGCGCTCCGCCAGTTCTCGCCTCCTCTCGGCTTTATAGCGGGCAATACGCTCTGATCTGGGCTCCAGGCTTGGGTTCTCTGTGGCGTCCATTCTCCCTCAGAAGAGTACAGTTGGATCTCCTCGGGACCAAACGGCAGAGATGTTGTTCTTCTACCACTTTTAAGACAAAACACTTGGGCCAAACTTTCTCTCAGAGAACTTGAGATCCATCGGACCTGGAGTCTTAACCTGCGGACAGCTTTCAGTTATGGCTGAATGATGAGTCCTTCAGTGGGTGAGACATCACTGCTGAAAGAGGAAGAAACAAAAAGGAAAGAAACATAGATTAACGTCAGTGATTAGGTCCTGCCTTCATTATAGAGCTTAGTAATCCATCTCAAAGTGCATCCTTCATTCCAGTCCCCTCTCTCCTCCTGTTTGAGTTCATGTAAGATGACCCTCACCAGCCTGCAGTGCCATGCAGGAATCTCTCCTTGCACTGAAACATAACACCTCACCTAGATCCTCTCCGGATCCAGGTCTAGGTGGCACAGAATTTGCAGACCTGCTGCTCTTTTTTGCTGTCACAGGTTTCTTATTCAAATGCTGTTCAACAAACTTTTATTCATCCAATTAGAGACACAATTAAAAAAGGTTTGGTTTCTAATTTTGACCTGGACTCATAAATAAACCAAATGAGTCCCAGTTGGTTCAATGGTTGCCTAGATGTGAACAAAACAGCACAAACAATGATAGAGCAGTGAGACCATGTATAAATATAGATCTGATATGACACAATTTGCACCTAAAGACAGCAGGTGGCGATCAGTGACGTTCACAAATGACTGACTGTGAACTGACAAATACGTACAAACATAGATGAGTGTTTGCACGTGTGTCTGTGTGCCGTCCAAAATTGTGGCTGTCAGCATTCCTACTGCAGGAAGCACAATGGAGGCAGAACAAAGAGACATGAGCTGAGGACTTAGTGCAGCAGAGAGATCTGCTGCAGGGCTGAAAGCTGCTGATGGCAACAGAGGTCACAAAGTAAAAGATGCAACTTTTTAGAAAAAAAAGTGGTTCTGCCAATTTTTCTGTTCTCAAAGGCTGATAGAAACACAAAGATTTACAATGAGATTGAACTTCTAGACAAACATGCTCTAATAACAGCACTTTGACAGGCATGTGTAGAGAGGAGCTCAGAAATACTGATGTCTCTGAGGGCACTGAAAAGCATAACATTTAGATTCAGTGATCCCTGACAAGAGGCAACAGGCTCAACAACAGGCTTCAGTGTTTGCACACCAAAACACATAGGCCTACATTTGCTTTAAACACAAACATTCAGCCACCCGGAGCAGAATTCATCACTCTGTCCAGACCCAAAGAGTGAGCATCCCCAGTCTCGCTGACGCCATGCTATTTTCTGTTTTTGCTGGGGGAACATGAGGAAGAGCAGGGAGCCGCCGCACTTGTTTAAAGAGCAAAAAAAAATCATGTGACAAGCTGGAGGATTTGTCAATCAGAGGAGAGAATGCCATCCAGGCTCAACATGGATCATGGGCTTCAAATCCAGCAACAAGTAGTTAACACCTGCTTGGATATAAAGTTGCTGGATGAGCACACAGGAGTCTTTCTTTACCCATATAGGAAAGGAAACCTCATGAATTCAAATAAAAATGTTTAGAGGGTTTAACAGGAGGCCTTTTATGCTGAGCTGAGGATCATAACTGAAATCCCACACTGCATATTTACCTGTGTGGGCTTCCCACTAGTTCTCTGTAGACCATACCAGGCTTGTGATACGCCTGCCATAAGGTCTATACTGGTTGGTCGACCTCCTTCAGTTTTAAACACAATAAATAAGTGGCATATATGACTGCATCACACATGCATATGCAGGTTAAGCAACCATACACCTCCAACCAAAAGGACAGGGATGAATATGAGAAATTGACATGAGAAGCTGCAGACACTGCTTTGCATACATCTGATAGCTACATTTACAGCACATGACTACAGAGATTCCTCTGTAATGCAACCTATATGATCCATTTACTAGGGATGTAGCACATTAACAGCTACTCAAATGGCATTTTAAACATTGCACATATACGGCAAGATTAAATTCATATTAGATTGAGCACAGATGAAGAGCGGTCGCTATAATTCCCTTTATTTGAAGGCACTGTCTTATTGAGGAAGAAGAAACACATTCAAAAGTACTTAGTAATGGGCTGATCTTTAAATATATTAATGTAAACATAAATTAATAAGTAATCAAATTCATATTATATTTTCAGTCAGAATCAAAACGCATTGTTTGACATTTAAGCTTTTTTGTTTTTTTTACGCATAATTCGTGCGTAATCTGTGCGTAAAACCTGCTGTTGCATCCAAAGTCCTACAAGCTTCGGAGAATTTTTCGACGACACTACATGGAAGCCTTTGCAGCGTAACTTAACACCATGACCTCTATATCTAACATGCAGTTGGTTAGACAAAACTTCGAATGAGTACGAAAGATAAAAGTATATTCATGACCTTGTGGCAGCTAGTCGACGCTCAATTTATTTATTTTACAGCAAATTTAAAGCAATGAAAGTAGAATAGAGTCAAATGTGTACTTACTGCACGCCGTGGAAAGTGGACACACGAGTCACCTCAGCCCTGCCCCGGACCGCCGGTCCCTCCCCACGCGGGTTGTCGCTCCAAATGTAGCCACAGCGGCAGCTGTAGACGGCGCTCCGTATTAAGCCGGGAGTATAAATAGCAGGACAAGCCGTGGGGAGCCCCATACTATGTCCAGGACGCAGCAGAGAGACGCTCTTGAGCTTTACCTGCGGGCTCATGAGCTTTATACACGACACAAGAGCTTGAAGTTCACCTCAAATTGGACACGCTTTAGTTTTGTTTGTCAAGTTTGCACTACAAAATTATTGATTTATACCATCTGCCATGGCAAAAAAAAAAACAAGGAAACTGAATGGAGTTCATTCCTGGACAAAATAAGTGCTGAATAAAATAACCACAAAATAATATGCATGAAAACCTGAGAATGTTTGCTGTACTGGGTAACTGCTGTTTCTGAAACTCTGAGCATTAAAACTCCACTGCTGCAGCACTGGGAAATTACGTCATGAAATTTGCATTTTATACATGTGTCAAAACTTTAAGGTAAATGAAATGATAACTTGACGTTTCATCGCAAGAAAATGACCAAAAGTTAAATTTGAAGCGTGAATCATGAACGTGAACGTTGGACTGACGCGCGTGACTGCGCCTACATTTCTTTAATCTTATTTTCAATTTTAAAATCAAAATGTTGAGAAAAATTATGAGTCTCTCCACTGCCGAAAGAGTAAAGACGAGCGTAAAATATTTCGAGAGAGGACGAACTGAACATTCAAAAAAGGAAGGAGAATACTGATCGATTGATTGTGGCAGGTGTTTGGCAGCACCACCCTCTGCTGTTTAGTCTTTGCAAGTGCAGAGAAAAAACTAAATATTCAGACGCAGACATGTTTGACAGATACTTGTTTATAGAAAAAATTCATCACAGAACAGTTTAACATGAGTAGAAAAATATTTCTTATAATCTGTAAATACAAACAAAAATACAGGTGCACCATAAAAGTCCTTGCAAACATAAAAAAAAATAAATCATTTCCTCCCAAGGATATCAAGAACTGAAAACTTATATCAAAACAAACTCTAAGGTGCCCATCACATCATAGTGTCATTCAGACTAAAACAAAGTCCATTATTCAGAAAAGTAACTTGCAGCAGCAACAACAAAGCAAAATTGTATTTTCACACATCAAACATTAACAAAACAAAAAAAAAACATAAAAAATATACCGCTTCACTGCTGTCATTTCTTCATGTTTATGTTCCATGTTTATGTTCATCCCTCAGAACTGATCGGTATGTAATGATGCTGATGAAAAGATGTTAAAATCTGCTTTTCTAAACTTTGATGGGGTTTCTACTTCCTGAATGTTAAGCTTAGAGTATGACAGAGGCTGAGGAGAAAGCGGTGGGAGAAGCTTTTCTTCTTCCAGTGCAGCTTTTGAGTGAAATCTTTAGTGCTCCTTGAAGAAAGGATGAGCCAGGGCTTTGGCGGCAGAGATTCGACTGCTTGGTCTGAATGCCAAACATTGCTGCAGAGAAAAACATTCACAGTTTACCTGAACAGTTTGAAGGAAATGAAAGCTGAAGTCTCAGTGCGGCTGCTATGATCTTTTAGGATTTCATCTGATTTAGCTTCTGTAAAGGCTTTAGTACCAAACTGCACACCCTGCATGAGTCTCTGCATGTTTCTGCAGACTATCCTGCTTGACTCACTCAGAGTTCACTTTAGACTCACAGGTTTCATCATTTAGCGAAACATCCTGTTTCCAGACAGTCATGATAGAGTGTCCCATCTTCATTTTTACACCACCCTCACGCACTAATGGACTTAATGTTGTTTGAGCCTGTGAAGGTTCAGTTTAGGCTCAAGAGTGGAGTTTCAGATTGGGTTAGATTAGGGGTGCACCAATACGATATTGATATCAGATATCGGTCTGATATCAGCAAAAAGAAAAACAAATATCGAATTATACAAGCTTGCATCTAAAATCTCTGATATCAGCATTCTAGTACAAGCAGTATCAGAGTACCATTCCAGACTCCGCTCCAGCACTTGTATCTAGCAGCACCCGGATCCAGCATGTAGAGCCCATTTAATCACAACAACAGTGTGTACTAAGGTACTAACAAAGTAGCAAGGACTAGGAGTGATGTCGGCCTTGTGGTGGTATTTTTTGTTTAAATCCAAAAAAGACATTGCAGCTGAGTGCAATACTTGTCATTCACAATTCTATGCCAATATCAGATCAATTTCGGGATCGGCCAATATTGACGTCTACAATATCGGTATTGTAACAGAAGTAAAAAAGTTGCATCGGGACACCTCTAGCCATGATTTCCCTTAGCTGCAAGTATTATTTGGTTTTGTGACTGTGGGCATGTTAGGAGACTATTCATAGAGAGCAGTTTAATGATTCAATCATATTTTTATGTTTTGTTTTGTTTTTGCACCGATAACAATGACTTAAAAATGCTGCCCAACGTTTCCAAATGAATATTATGTTAAAAAAAAAAAAAAAAAAGGTAAAAACAGAATAAATAGATCGGCTCACAGATAGCAGGTTGTTCTCCTCTGGTCCCAGGTTGTTAAGCAGCTTAATGCTGGAGATTTTTGGTCCCCAGTTGACAGAATATGAGATGGGGCTGTCTGCGGGCCAGTCCTCCTTGTCTGGCAAACCGATCACTCTGACAGACAGAGTAGAGCAAAGACTAATAAAGGAAAACAGCTGCTGATGACTGATACTTTCACTATTTTTAATGCAAAATAAAACACTGGGGTTCATTTCCTCAAGATTGAAATTCTCGACACACATAAAGAACAGAAAAACTCACTCAAAGATCTTTTGCAGCTGTTGCACCTCTGTGAAGCCCTTAAACAGCGGCCTGTGAGAGAACAAATACCTCATGGTGACTTTGTCTTTAATGTGAGAGCTGTAGAGAGTTACTGAAATAAAGAGCTGCATATCTCATCCAGCCAGACAACACTCAAGCTCTCTTCACCTCAAGAGGAAGAGCTCAGCAAAAATGCAGCCGGCGCTCCACATGTCCACTGAGGACATGTAAACAGAGTTGAGCAGCACCTCAGGAGCTCTGTACCACAGCGTCACCACCTGGACACGGACAGAAACGCAGGCACAATATGAATACACATGTATGCAACTATTTTACAGTCTGTACTCGTCATTCATCTCTTTAAAGCTCATCTTTTCTTATCATTTAACAGTGTGTGTGACCTCACTCACACATGGAGTCAGAGCGATATTGAAGGTGTAGATGCGTGCCAGTCCAAAGTCTGCAATCTTGACTTCTCCCCGACTGTTGACCAGGATATTATCTGGTTTCAGGTCCCGGTGCAGCACCATATTTGAGTGGAGGTAGTCTAATCCTTGCAGCAGCTGTTGTGTCATATCCTGCATACACAGAGAGGAAACATCACAGAACGTTCAATTGTCTCTTAACATCCCAGAGTACTGATAGTCTTATGTATGTCAGCTTTAGTTGATCAGGATACACGATGCCTCTATCGAGCCAGAATCTGTGCTTCTTTCTGGTGCATTCAAGGGTTCCCTCAAACATATTCAACTCTAGGATAAAACTCAACTCTTGAGCGGCAGTAGCTCAAGAGGTACAGTGGTTGTCCAATAACTGGAAAGTTGGTGGTTCAATTCCCCCCTATCCCGAGTCTGTCCGTTGTGTCCTTGGTCAAGACACTTAACCCACCTTGCTCCCAGTGTGAGTCCTCCACTGGTGTATGATTGTGAGTGTTTTGTGGTGGTGGTGGTCGGAGAGGCCGTAGGCGCAAACTGGCAGCCACGTTTCCGTCAGTCTGCCCCAAGGCAGCTGTGACTACTAACGCAGTTTACCACCACCAAGGTGTGACTGTGTGAGCGAATGAATGATGTATCCAATGTAAAGCGCTTTGAGGGTCTCTGATAAAGTGCTATATGAAATCTGATGCATTATTATAAAAGCAGCATTCTCTTTTTACCAAACTATAGTTAAAGTTGTTCACAAAAAAACAATAAATCTAATAATTCAACCAAAATATAAGTTGTGATGGCCATGAGCAGAAAAAAAAAAAGAATATATCTCGGAGGAATCGGTGGGGTAGACATGCCATTGTGTCAACATTCATATACCTTTCTCTCCAGATATGTGAGGTTAACTCAAAGTACACTAGGAGAGGTCAGGAGATGGGGTCACACCTTGATGCAGTCACGGCTCAATCCAGAGGCAGGAACCTTGTCCAGGTAGGTGGACAGGTCCTGGTCGATGTATTCCAGGATCAGAGTGAGGTTTAGGTTCCTGCCATCGGTTACAGCTGACGCCTCCAGAAGCCTAGTGGATTACATCAGCAGGGCACAGTAACATGAAAATATGTCTCTCAATACATATTATATGAATAATGATATGTATGTACATGAAAATAACATGAAATCTACTTATTTTTCTGCTGTATTTCTTTTAACTTTGTTTTACGTAAACTGAATCAACAACTTTTAACCTTAATTCGACATTTAAACTTCGAAACCATTTGTGCATGATCTTTGCATAAGATTACACCAAGTTTGGGCCGGATGCATCGAAGAAAACAAAATCGATGAATCACAGAGTTTGTAAACTTACTTGACAATGTTAGGATGGTCGAAGTAATTCATTTTGCGCAGCAGCGCCACCTCTCGGATCATGAAGGCAGGGATCCCTTCCCCTGCTGTGTGTGCGTGAATGTTGATTTTCTTCACCGCCAGGAGGCGCTCTTTCCCATCAACTTCTCTGGCTTTATAGACAGTCCCATAGGTGCCCCTTCCAACCTCTGTCAGGAGCTCGTAAGACAAGGGTTTAGTGCTCACGTCCATGGTCTGATGAGGAAAAGTACCATGAATGAGCCATTAATGAACCAAACAAATCTCTCTAAGGGTGACAGTAATCAAATATGTGGC
This sequence comes from Xyrichtys novacula, assembly GCA_962446985.1. Classification (NCBI taxonomy): domain Eukaryota; kingdom Metazoa; phylum Chordata; class Actinopteri; order Labriformes; family Labridae; genus Xyrichtys; species Xyrichtys novacula. The sequence goes on along the minus strand of OY660879.1, from coordinate 19,578,407 downwards.
CTCCCATCTGTCATCATATATTTTAATGAAAGAAATTAAGCTAGCTCACGAGCCCTGATTTACATTAGAGATGTGCAGGTTACAGGTGTTTTCTACCTGTTATCATAGACTCCAGCTGTGCAAACATTTTCATTAAATGCTGATTTTGGTCTTTGTGGTCTTATTCGTACAATTTCTGGTGTTTTTTACTTTACCTTAGATTGAAGTGCAAAATGTCATCTCCATACCGCCGCCAGCAGGACATGTGCTGAATCCCTTCAACATTAGAAAACTGTAGAAATCACCACCCCCTTTATGAATCCACTAATCAGAGAGCTCGAGAGGTCCAAACGGCTGTACACGTGCTCCTCTCTGCCGTCACTGTCAACTCGTGCTGCGTTCAAGTCTCTGAGTTTCTCTGATGTGTGCGAACATAAACAATTCAACTAAATAAACCAACATTAAAGTAGCGTTTAGGAAAACTATAATGGTTTGTTTTAATAATTATATCATGATAAAAGGAAAGACAGGATGTAAATGTACAGACTTGAAAACAAAGCTTTTTACACAGGTCGAGTTTACTATTTCAATTATACTGTCAATAATGAATAATGTCAGAATATTTTAGATTTGAATACAATAGTTATTGCCACTATTGACATTCAGTTTGGGGAATAAATTAAGGAGGCAAAATATATATGAACACAATTTAAAATTTTTATCCATGAATTAGACACAAAAACACTCAAACAAGTTTATTGTTTATGCCCTTTAATATTAAAGGGAGTCCCCTTTGTAAACCTGTTACAAACTGCAACTCAAATATACAACAGGCACTTAATTCCAAAAATATTTTAGAACAACATAAAACACACAAAGCTGCACAAAATTCAACTTAGTCAATGGTTTGGGAAAATATCTGCAGCCACAGCTGAGGTAATATTAGGTATGATTAGTGCAGGTAAAATGCTGAAGCTCAACCGTTAGACATGTCACTTTCCATGTCTCACATTAGCGATAATTTATCAAAACCTTCGAGTTCAAACAGGTATGTTTGAAAGTATCCATGTTTTCATCAGTGTAATTACAGTGTAGTGTTATTGGTTTTTGAGGAAAAAAATCTCTTCATTTTCAACGAGAACTTTTTAGCAAAACTTGGAAGTTTCTGCACACAGGATTATTGAAGTGTCAGATAAAAGCTTGTGTAATGATAAATTACAGTATTTAACGGTCACTCTTGCATAACTGGTATTTATTCGTCTTTCAGTTTGGCATTAATGAATTTGATTTTCTTGGCCAAGCCGATGGCGTCCAGGTGGAGGTTACGGTTGAGAATGACAGAGCCGCAGGTGAGAGCTCCGGCAAGAGCTCCGGCAAAGCCACAGAGAAACACATCCTGACCTGTAACACAAAGAAAGAGTGGACTCTGAAGCCTTCTGGGGAATAACAGCTGATTTCACAATGATGTTTTACTGCACAAAGAGACTCACCTGTGAGGTAGAGGTTCTTCAGGGGAGTCTGAGGTCTTACTGTCATGCAGACCTCAGGGTCAAAGCGGGCTATGCCGTGATCAGCTCCATAGATTTCACCTTTTGGGGCTCCGATGTAGTACGTGTTAGTGAGTGGAGTTCCAGCATCAATGTACTCAACCTACATAAGTATATACATACAAAAAAAGTGTCAAGATGCATGAAATTTTACAATCAATATGCAATGACGATGATTAATACCACATAATCAGAGATAAAATTATGTTTGATGACCTTGAACAATGGTAGTAGGACATACATAGATACAGCATCCTTTAAACAGTCTTAACTAACCTCCAGAGGTTAACAAAAAATCATGTGAAATCAAACCATTATTCACTTGAATTCATGTTAGATATTCAAAATAAAACCCTAATTCCAGCACCTATAGAGTATCAAAAGTACAGAATAGGAGGACATTTTATGGCCATAAAACAAATCTCAGGTGAAGATGCTGTGTTTGGTTAATGAACAGAACATCAGGAGTAAAGATAGGTAACTCTGACTGACTCTCAGCAGTGAATAAGTGAATGTTCAAGTTGAAACTAAATGCTGTTTTATCTCTATCTGTCCTTGTAAATGGTATGAAAACAGCCTGCAGTGTTTGCTGGAGTCTTCAGAACCCTGCACAACTGCATTTTTCTTAAAGCCCCCGGCGTTGACATGTGAGGCGTACAGTTACATAGCTGCTAGCCTGATAAACTTGAGGTGATCTCAGGCCCCCTTTCTGGCCTCTGACTTCACTTGTATTAAAGAAAAATAAAATAAAAACTTGGTGAAAATAACAGTTAAAACTATATGTGCGGAGGATCATATGAGCTAGAATATATTTCACTGTTTTGCTTGACATGAATATTCAACTGCATTTTTTTCCAGCCTAGGAATTACAATATATGTAAACAGTGGTAGAAAACAGAAGCAGAATAGACACATCACCTTATCTCTGGTTATCTTGGGGAAGTTTTCCAAGACGACATCCAGGGCTGTGTTGATGAAAGTCTGTTTCAGGTCTTTGTAATCCTCCCCTCTGTTGGTCACTTTTCCATCCTTCCACTCTTCAAACCAAGTGTAGTTGGCGAAACTGACAAGGCTCAGGGTGGACTTTCCTGAAGTGGAGAAACAAAATTAAGAAAATTCCTATGACTCTTATATCAGCCCAGTTTCACTGTAAAGACATGTTTAAAAAAAAAAAAAAGAGTTTGTGTACCTGGTGATCTCTCTTCCCAGGTTGGATCTTTGGCAGAAGGAGAAGCAACAAACAGCAGCGGGATGCTTTTGGCAGATTCCTCTCTGGTTCCGTTCATGTAGTTCTCCACTCTGTAAGAGGAAACAGGTACATCAGGTGAATAACATTCTGATTTTTCTCCAAATTAAGATCAACCCATCTGACACAGATAACATACAGCTCATCAAAGTTGGTCTCAGTGAAGATCCAGTAGTTATCTGCTTTCAGGCCCAGCTCCTCCTTGGTTCCATTCAGACCCACAAAGACACTCAGGCCGCCTTCACCGTTCTTCATCATGCTCAGCTGCTTCTGGATAGCTGCGTGTAAAAAGATCAACTTCACCAACAGAGCACAGAAGGAAAGCAACAGGAGGACCTAACCACATCATGTTCCCCCATGAGCTTATATACCTATGATCCATTTTATAACAAACACTTGGAGCTTAGAAATAGTTTCCTTTTTTTTCTTTTATCCCAGACATATATTAAAAAGAAAAAGGAAATGTCTGAGATAAAAGAAAATGAAAACTATGTCTGAGTAACTGAAGACAGTGAACATAATTCAACTAACACTTTGAGCTTTTCTCTAAAGAACTTTTGAGCCAATACCCTCTGTTGGATGATAAAAATAAGGCCACTGAAAAGAAAAACATCTGATTTATACTTATTCAACTTTCTTATTACAAACCTTTAACACCTTTAGTTTTATTGAAGACAATTCTTAATTTTTAAGAAACATGTTCATTATGTTTCTATGAACTGCCTCATATTTAACCAGAGGTGGGTTTAATTATGTACAATACACACTACTGGCTTTTAATAAACAACCCTATCTCCTCTGGCTGAAAAAGTGAAGCCAAAATGGCTCCTGCAACAAACACAGGCACATTGTTTTGTTGTCAGCACAATGTCTCCTGTGTAACAGCTTCTTGTGTCTGTGTAAAGTCCAGGGACTTGTGTTTGTGTTTATCACACTTCCTCTCCCACATCTTACTCTGCTCAGATAATAGAGAACACAATGTCCCAGGGGCTGAAAGCTTCACAAGAGGCTTTATAGCAAAGTTTTGATTCAACGTTCACCACTTAGAGAACTGTGTTACTGGATTTGAACTGGTATGATGAAACGTCACATGAATGACAGATGCTTGTTGAATGTTTTGATTTTAAAAGTTTAACCCCATGTTAAGTGTTTGAGTATATGAGGATGTGTGCAGGTAAACACGGTGATTTCCATTGGGTGGAGGTGTGTGTGTGTGTGTGTGTGTGTGTGTGTGTGTGTGTGTGGGGGGGGGGGGGGAGACTGCATGAGTGGTATACGGATTTAAATGTAACTGTAATGAAGAATGTAGATTGTGATAAATCATATTATGTTATGTTGTGTTATGCTATTGTGCTGTTTGGAAAAATGTTATGTAACCTGTGGTTAAACTCAATATACTCAATATAAAAAGTTATATTAAAAAATTAGTAAATAAAAAATTATAATAAAAGATTGACTTTTATGGAGCTATATTGTCATCCATCTGTGTTCAATCTTGTGTTGGGTTAAATTATGCATATATGAAGTGTGAAATGTACAAATTCTTTTATCAATGTTCAACCACTTTTTGAAACCTCTCACTTGGCATAGCCTGCAGCTCTTTGGGCAGCAGCTTCTGGTAGGTGTTGAAGATGCCTGCATTGGAGATGACCATGGGGGCGTGGATATGCACCTCCTCTTGGCCTTTCATGACGCTCACACCTGAAACCGTGAAAATTAAAAACTAAATCTGTCAATCTCTGTTTGTGGGAGCTGCGTCTTGTGTAAAGAGACAGAGACAGGTTACCCACCACAAGCTTCGTTGGCCTTGTTGAACAAGATGCGGTTGACAGGAGCACGAACTAGAACAGCTCCACCAGCGCTCTCAATGATCGGGATCATGTGGTAGGCAATTTCACTGGCTCCACCTTTTGGGTACCAGGCGCCATTCAGGTAGTGAGTGGTAAGCAGGCTGTGCATGGCAAAGCTGGCTTCTTTTGGCATGTTACCTGCAGATATGAGGAGGGAACAAATCTGTGAGTAAGGAGCTGCAGAAGAAAATGGATCATGGCAGGGACAGAAGAGCTGCTTGGTGTACCATAGGTGCCAAAGATGTAGGCGAAAACAGCCCTGAGATCTTTGTTCTCTGTTAGTCCGTTGACCACTTCAGTCAGGCTGCGGGGCGCCATTTCAAAGAAGCTGGACAGACGTCTGACCAGGCCAGTGTAGACCAAGAACTTCGCCAAAGGAGCAGGGCAGAGCTTGAGGACAGCAAGGAACCAAATGCCCCGTCCAACTCTCTGAAGATTAAACATGAAGAGATGATGTTTTTTTAAAGTGATTTTGCTTAATGAGCGTTTAAAGAAAACATAGACATACAACTAATTATAAATGAATTATCACTCTGCTGTTGCAAATCTCCAGACAGATATGCTGCTGTCTGCATACACCTGTGTTTGAAATGACAGTGTGGGTTGGATGGATAAGAACATAAACATAAAGCACGTGTTTTAAAGTCCCCATATGTGTTGCTGATAAAAGGATGCACGCTTTGTGACAGCGACTTTGACTTTTGATAACCTATCAGTTCCTCTTTGCCTCCGAGTGGATATTTATGCTGATTGTGAGGATTTTCTCACAAGATGTTCTTAAGATATCACACTGACAAGAATGGTACAAATAGCACAAGAAAAAAAGGAACTGACTCCTCAAAGATAAAGAAAGTAGCATATCTATTTTGATGTGTCAAAGCCAAACATTGCTGATGCAACTCAGTCTGGGTAATATTATGTAATATATCAGCTAAAACAGGAGGCCTCACCACATTCTCTGAACTTTGATTTACCAACCCTTGATCTGTTGAGAAAAATCAGTGACAACACCAACAGAAATCTGGACGATGAGGCAACTTTGTGCTTAAGTACAGCTTATGAACCCAAAGTTCAAAAGTGGAAAAGACAGTTTGGTCATTTTGCTCAATTAAGTAATAACAAGAAAGTAAACACGTGATTTTTATCACTGGCACATATTCTCCTTGACATGCCAAGATTAAAGCTGCAGAAATTAAACAGAACTAGCAAAAACTTTATTTAGACCCCTTGATTACACTCTGTAATGCAGAAGCATCCCACCTTGACCAGCCTCATGTACTCATCAATGGCCTTCTCCTCTCCAGGGAAGCATTTCTTCAGCTCCTCAGGGAAGCGGGTCCTGCCACTGTAGATTGGGTACCGGCGGCGGTTTTCTGGAGGTCCAATAACTACTTGGTCGAATGGATTGTCCAGGGGCTCCCACTGCAGCTGACCGTTAGTCATGCTGTCCAGCATGCAGCGGAAGGGCTTGTGGTCCAGGAGCTCTCCGATGTAGTGGATTCCTAAGTGGGTGGAAAAATGCAATGTGACAAAGACTTGTACTGTGTCACAACCTTTCTGCCTTCAAACATTCCCATTTCATCTCAATCAGTGACATACGGCAACTTTATACAAATTCATGAAAGAACACTGCTTATTCTCACCAACATCAAACTCAAAGCCCTTCTCAGTGAACGTGTGGCAGCAGCCTCCAGCCCGGTCATGCTGCTCCAGGACAAGGACTTTCTTTCCAACTTTAGCCAGCAGCACCGCAAGCCCAAGCCCACCAATCCCACTGCCAATGATAACAGCATCCAAGTCTGTAGGTACTTTACTGGCCAGGAAACCTGAAGAAGACAGACACCAAAACAATTAAATAACAGCATGGCTGTGGTATAAAACAGGGTATTACCTAACATTACCCGAATCAAGATTTCCAAATTTGAAACCAAATTTCTGCAGTGTCATTAATGCCTATTTTAAACCAAATAGGGGTTTGGACTGCAGGACAGACAAAAACAGCACATGCATGACTTTACTTATACTTATTACTTATAACAGCTAAATGAACACTTATTACTAAAGTTCTAGACAGCTAAAATACTCTGAATTTTAAACACACACACACACACACACACACACACACACACACACACACACACACAAAACCTAATATAAATTGAGAATGGCTCAGGTGGGTCAAAATCTGTCATTTATTTATTTAAATTTAGTAAGATTCAACATTTAACACTGATCAATTCAATATTCCTATTTTCTTTCTTGCAGTAAAATTAAATTATATTTCCCATTAGTATTTAACAGCCTCTCTCAAAAACTAAAGTTAATTCTCCAGAAGATACTTAAAGTGCAACTTCTCTCGAAATAGCTTCACTTATGTTACATTAAAAAGGGAAATACATGGAATACATGGAAATACAACTATACAATAAATAATTACTTGACTGCCTTAGTAGGACAAAAAATAGTTCGGTCAACTGTAAGAAAAAAAATTATGTCATTTCTTTCAGAATAAAACAGTCTTTGTTGAAATTTCTTGCAGCCTGCAGCCATACTATCATCCTCCTGACACAGTTACCCCCGCAGCGCGGACTTGCAGGCATGGAGACTATTTCTTTACACCTTGTTTCAAGCGGAAAAAAAATCCACTTTAAGAGGTAGGAACAGCGTGAATAACAGTCATTTTGCAGCAGAAACAGGAAAAAGCTAAAGTTCATATATCTCACGGCTTTAAAATCTGATCTCACCTTGCTTTAGAACTTTATTTTTCTCCTTCCTGTCGTGAACCATCTCCCTTAGTGGCTCACGAGTGTCCGTCTCAAAGGGATTGGGTCCGGAATTGCCGAAGACATACTTATATAAAAATATGATCAAGGCGACACAAATTAAACCTAGACTGAACAACATTGCGGCAGATTATCGATAATTTGGAATCAAGCTGGAGACCACACCGTCCACTGTGCCTTCACTTCCGCGTCGGGCTGCCTTCGAAGAACCAAATATATAACTGACAGTTGATAAGTCTGACCAATCAGTGTTTTCTAAAGCCCTCGTCAGGTGGATTTAACCAATCAGCATCAAGTTCAACGAGAGGGTGACGCCTCAAAAACGAGGGGCGGAAGTCACATCCACGCTGTGTTACATAATAAAAAACAAGGACTTCTCGACCTTAGGTCTCCTTTTAAAATATAAATGAAAATGTATTCGAAACTGATACTCCGTTATACGAAAATGTCTTAAAACATATTATTTTAAAAATCTATAATAAGTGTAAAAAAAAGTTTAATATTATTTGAAGTAAATATTTTTAAATTTATGTTCCTGCATCTGATTTATTTGTGCTTTAAATGTCTTTTTTTATGTAACCACTGTCCACACATGCAGAGTGCTGCACCTTTGATTGGTTTATAAGTTGAAAGTATCAGGGGTAACTACCCAGACATCCTGTAATACCTGTTTGTTTCTTGTTTCTTGACATGGTCAGGTGAAAGGTTTTGAAATTTGATCATTTGTTTGCCCTTAAAAACACTGCTGTAGCACAACTGTCACTAAACTTCAACATCATGTCAAGCATGACTGATTCATTGAAATCTTCAGGTTTCATTAGTCCAGGGCCCTGACAACATCGTTTTACTGCAGGTGGTGTGTGAAGTAATTTTTAACTATGGTTACTTGTATGACAAAATCTCAGCTTGAGTATGGACTCGAGTTTTTACAGAGCTCTCCAAAGAGAGGAACTTTACCAGAGGAAAACTGAGATCCGGTTTGAAAAACTGTTGAAAGATACTACGCAGTCATATGGGGTGTATGTGTATGATCTGTAAATACATTACTTCAGTTTAGTAAATTGCAAGAGAATATACACAAATATGGATCTCTGACAAAAACCATGCAAAATCCTCACAGCAACTTCTAGATTTTATTTTTTGCTCAAAAAAAATCACCTGCATCTTGAAAGTCTTTTCCTGCATCAGAACACCATAAAACCCATTATTCTTTACATTTGTATGCAAATAGAACCAACATTTTACATAAGAAACACTTTGAGGAGATTCCTCCTGTCATCATCAACTCTGCAAAAAGTGTCAGAAATTCAGACTGCTGTTCACTGGCCCAGTTTCAAAATCCATCCCGAACCTTATTGATGTCACCTATATGATCAGCATAGAGCTTGAAATGTTTCATTAAGGTGAAAAGCCAGCTGCATTGATCAATTTTCCATGATGTAGATTAATACTATTGTTTGTCATCACTTCCTAAATAGAGCTTAAAAAAAGCATAAAATTATGGATGTTAATTGAAGTGAGACAAAGGCAAACATGATCATGTCTTTAAACAGCAAAGATCTAAACACGGTGTGAGATATGTGCATGTAAACAAGTGTCCAGAACTGTCAGGTAGTTTGTACTATTATTTCTATGACTAGTTAAGACTTCTTATGTGATTTCTTCATGCAATTTCTGCAAAATGAGCTGAAAAGTTCTTTTAAGGTACTCAAAGGCAATTGAGTTTCAATCTATTGTTTCCATACTCCCGTTCCCTCAGGGTGGAGATTGAAACTACTGCACGGTTAAATCAAGAGGTGTCATAACAAATCGGATCCCTGCTGATAAACGTGGAGTAAACTCCACCAAGAAAGCCTTCGAGCTCTGTGACAGTCCAACCTCATCCCAAAAACTGACTCTGATTATTTGTTTCTCCTCCTGGGTTGTTAGTCTGTTTTTTGGGGCTTCTTCAGTTAGTGCAGTAAGCTGTGGAGGACTACTATGAAGAGTTAATACAGATGAGAGGAACTCCAGAAGACAAACGCACAGTTCTTACATGAATGTCTTCTTCAAGCAGTGCAGCAAGACAAACTCCAAAGTTCAACTGTCATAGTCTGAAATCAGGTTAGATGAGGAAAATAAAGACACAGGGTCAAGCATAACACAAGAGAAATCGAAGCAGAAGCCCTTATCTGGTGTCCACTTTTGGTATTCATTACCTCAACTCCTCGAGCCTTTTCCTCTTGAAAATATTTTTGATGGTTTTATTTTTTTATCTCTAAAACTGAAGGATGACAGGGTTATTTTAATTGCAAAAAGCACTTCCAACATTTAGCAATAAAATAAAACAGTAGATTTTAGTTTGTATGTATCAGGGCAGAATCCACAGTATGTCTGATGTTACTTACACATTAACTAGGTTTTGCAGGTATGCCAACCATGAGTGTTTGGTTTACAGTAATCTGTGCAAACTGCTCCTGTGTGTAGGTGTGTTTGGTACAATCAAGACAGCTCTCAGATGAATTACAGTTGTTTGGGATGATAACTACAATGGCTTAAGGTCCCTGTGATCGTAGGAGGAGGAAGAGCGGGAAGACTCTCCCAGCCTCCCCGCCTGGCAGCGGTAGTGCAGGTCAAGTTCAGAAGGTCAAAAAGTAAAAATGGGCGGTGGGGGGGGTTTTCTCTCCTGAAGCAGGAAGTCATCAGTCCATCATGTCAGGTGGTCAAGTGTGATGGTGTGGTCTCCTGGCCTGTTGTTGACACTTGGTTTTGTGGTGTAAAGGGATGTCACTGCAGAACCAATCCAACCTGGAGAAGAAAATCATGGAGATGTTAGAAAAGGTGTTTATTTGGCAAACCTTCATGCTACATCATTTCTGCAGGGTTCATCAAGGTGAAAAGAGTTTAAGCCCCTTCAGTGCCTGTTTGATTGATCATGGGCTCTCCAATAAATACTTCTGTCACAGTAAAAAATGGATGGAATGTAGTACCTTGAATTATTGATTCAAATTCCTTTTCAAGTTTTGACCAGCAGTATGTATCAATAATTCCTCGTGTTATATTTAATTTAACATGGTTGGAAGGATTAACTAGTCAAGATTATTAATTCATAAGAGTTTGGCTAAATTTGATTTTTTTTCCATTACGATATAATGAGCTTTCTAGCTGCTGCAGCTAGCAGCGTTAGCTACAGGGCTGATGGTGCTCCACAAAAAGGACTGAAGTGTCCTGATGCATAATTCAGATGCGCTGCAATATTCCAAAATTGTGAGTAACTTCTCCTGACAACCCACAAAAACCTGACACTAAGTGTCCAGCAGTACCACAACAGAAAATACTGATTAACCACTCGATACGCTTCAGGTCGTTTTCAAGACTAAATGTCCTGTTTCATTTGGACCTATAAGTCAGCTGCTTTTACATTTTTTTTAAGAAAAGGCAGGCTGTATTAATATACCATGTTCTCTGTGCCACAGTTAAGTCAGCCCTGTCTCATGCTGTCCTTTTTTTTCCCCCTTCACATTATGTTCGGGTGTTTTTTTGCAGATAAATGCTGGCTGGAGTAAACTTGCAGGAAAGAAGAGATCAGTGCTTACTTGCAGATACTCTGAGGTCATGACATTATCATTATGAGACAAGTAATCCTGTAAAACCTACCTTTTCTGAGCCCATGCTGGGACACTTCCAATTGTACAGATAATACTGAAGATTTCCGTCACCGATGCCGAACTTAAGCTTCTCCAAGAAAGTCTTGTTTTCCATTAGATCCAGTGCGTTGAAGACATCAAACCCTTTCTGGATACACAGACGAGGGAGAAAGGACATTAGCTGTGCAGAAGGAAAACCCTGGAGGATACACACACATGAATTGAGAAAGAACACCAACCGATTTGGCCAGAATGAGGGCATCAGACATGAGGTCGAGTAGCGGGGTGGTGGTGTGCACGTTGTAGAAGGAGTATGCTGCCTTTAGACTGCGGTGCACAGGGTGATTCATTATGGTGGAGGGCAGTGTGTAGAAACTCAGAAAATCAGTCACCTTTCCATCAGCCTGTCACAAGAACATAAAACTAGTTTTAAGAAATATTCACCAAACAAAATTAAATCTCTTTCATAACAACTGGGTGGACTGTTCCCTTACTTCAACCAGGTAAGTGTCAATGATGTTCTCCTGGGGAAGCAGCCAGTGTTCTACCTCTTCCTGGTTCATGGCGGGTGCCAGGTGGAACTGGTTCAGGTACTCACGGAGGAGGCGATGCACCACAGGCACATCCTTCTTAGTCATTGGCCGCAGACCTTGAGTCTTAGGAGCCTAAAAGACATGAACACAGTCATTGCAAGGTCGTAAAGTTGAAAATGTGCGTTTCTTAAATTTGTTGAGTTTTCACTGACCTCAGGCAGACGATACAACTTCATGGTGCGCTGCATAGTCATGTTTCTGCTCAGGTGGGAGAATTTCACCTCGATTAGCTTGCGTGGGTTCAAGGAGCGATGCCAATACCTGCGCAAAAGAATTTACACTATAAAAAAAGTCAAGATAAAGAGATACAGGGGTATAGTCAGCATGTGGAGGCTTTTCTGTCAGACCCACCTGCATGTGCTGACAGGTTTGGGAAGTACCACTCCAGCAGTGTAAACAGCCTGAAAGATACCCTGCAGGTTGACCCGTCTGGTAATTTCTCTGATCAGGACAGGAGCAACTCGTTTGGAGCGAAGCTTCTTGTGGACGCAGAGGAAATTGATCTCAACCATTTTCTTTTCACTGAAGATAGAGAGATTAAAGGTCATGTAAATACTCAATGAAAACAAAGTAATACACTTTTTAACAATAATGATCAATAAAAACTTAATATGAGATGCATTATAAACTAGAGCCAGACTAAGACATTCAGAGTAAGTTCACTCATAGAAGGAATTTATCTTGGTTATATTGGCACATTATGATAAATTATAGGGACCACTGGAGATAGCTTTAATGACAGAGGAGTTGAACTGATTGGATGTGAGGGGTCCATAATGAAATGTCAAATCCCTGCTTGATACAATAACATGTTTCAAAAAAATCTGTGTATTATGTTACTGACTACACTGACTAAAACTGGGTTTTAACAATTCATGCAAAACAAGCTGGTTCAACTAAAATTGCACTTAGTCCAATTTCCTGCTGACATTCCCAGATAGTATGGTTGGGTATTTATTTTCTCTTGCATGTTTACACCTCAGCTAGCCTCCAACTGGCCTAGATGCTCCTCTCATGCTCCACAGTTCACACACTGGATTTAACATGGAAGTGAAATGTAAAAAAAGGAAGCCAGGGTTATATGTCTTTAAAGATCACCATTAGCCCACGAAAAATGTGTGTGTCTCATTTGTTCCAAAAGTAAAACCGAGAGAGCGAGCAGTTGAGCTGTCCATGTTTTATTGTTTGACACACAACCAGGTGGCCTCTTCCGAAGTTGTATGTCTGTTTAAGTACGTACTGTTTAAGTATGTGATAGGTCAACTATGAGACAGTCCAATAATAACTTGCTGCAGGGGGGTTATTGCCACCCACTGTTGTAGAGGTGGACCTACCTGCATTAATTAATCCACTCTCACCCAGTGTTTGTGTGCTGGGACAGGGACGGTGTAGTGGTAAAGCAATGTGATTACTTCTGGTATTGTGTTCACTTACATGTCATAGATACGGATAGTGGCAGGAATGGCACTGATGAAGCCGACCAGCTTCTGATTGGAGTTAACCCTCACCCCACAATGCCACTGAGGCAACCAGCCAGGGGGTCGCAAGGCCCTAAGAAAGACATCAGTTACTGAATGCAATGTTTCCAGTTTTAGCTTGTCTTTTTAAAGTTGTTTAAAGTGCTTTTACAATAAAAAATTTACTATCCAGATGTACTACTTCAAAATTCAAATTCAAAAATATCATTGTCAGATGTGAAAAAAGAGGAGTTCAGTCCAGAAAAGAATTACCAGAGCAGGAACTCAGGTGAGTAGTCAAATCTGAACATGTTGTCATCATCTTCAACATAATTCTCATTGAGAAGAGTGTAAAGCTCCTTGAGCTGGTTTTTATAGAAGAGAACAGAAATAGTCATAACTAACAACCTTCACTTACACAAGAGAGAACTGCAGAAGGGAAAAAAACAATTGAAAACATACATGCACAAGTTGGTTGGTATCTTTTAAATCATTTAAAGGATACCAAAAGCTCACAGAGATTAAAAATCATTCAGTAAACACAACAGTTTTATAGTCTGCAGGTGTGCACACCATGTCTGCCTTACAGACATGAATAAACCATGCTGAGGCTTTTCTAACTTCACTTGTTCTGCACTATTTCTGAGGAGTCATTTTACTTTGTAAACATTTCATATAGCAGGCACGCACACTGAAAACACAACATTCAAACTTTAGCTTGTTTTAACCAAAACATGACTGCATAATGCTTTAAACCACATCCTGAGACATGCTTGTTCACTTTTAGGCTCACTTTAGTCTTCCATCAGTTCAAAACAGTAAGAGAGGAACACAACAAATGAATGACATCTTCTCAAAAGCACTGACACAACAATCAACTAGCTTTCTAACTAAAAAGAGTGTCAAGGGGACTGTAAGCTGCAGATTTTCTCATTTGCAATCCTGATACAAGCAGCGTGTTTTTCTTTCACTTACCACAGCGGGGTTCCCCAAGTCGAGGGTGTCCCAGCTGAAGCCCTGTGGGAGGCTGTAAGGCTCCTCACGAATGTTGTCTTTGTCAGGTTCAATAGAGCCATGTGATGTAACGGTCTCCCCTGAAAAGAACACAAAGCAATTTATAACACACAGTGAAAACAACATAATGTTCACTTACCTGTGAGTTTAAAGAGAAAAATAAAAGTCACACCTAGCTTGGGCACAGGCTGTGTATCCCAGAACTGGTAACTTCTCCGAGTGGCCTCCTCCATGGTTTTGGCTGGACCCTGGCCTACTGAGAACAGTTCAATGGCCTTTTGGATCTCCTGTAGCTTATCAGCTGGCAATGAATTCACCTGTTTGAAAAGTCAAGATTATTTTAAGTTGAATGAAAAGTACTAATAAAAAAGGATTTTTTTTCCATCTCGAACAGTTTCAGTGTTGTTACAGCATGAGTCCAGATTTCACAACTCTGACATATTTCATTGCTATTTTAACTCTAGATGGTGGAACCAACGGCTGTAAAACAACTTTTTTAAAGGTTAATTGATTCATGCCTTGGCAAGGGGGTCCTGAGCTGCTTCTGTTGAACCAGATTTCTTCTTCTTTTTCTGCTTCTTTTTCTTCTTCTTGGCACCAGTGTCATCACCCAGACCCCTGTCACTGAAACAGGACAGAAATAGACATTATCAGTATCTTAGTCCTCTATCCCTAAGGAAAGCCTTGTCCCGGTCACAATGTAATACTTTAAATCTCTACCTGGAATATGCCTACAGCATAGAAGAAAAGAAAAACTGTCAAGACATTAAGGAGCAAGAAAAATATGTAACACATTTGCTTTAAAATTTAACTTAATTGGGTACCAAAATTCATCAGGTCTACCCTCATAAATCATGGATAGTAATTTTGTAAAACTTAAAAGGTAATTGTACTGTTTGGAAATTTTTTTCACATTTTCTTTGTAAGTTGTGATTCAAAGTCACCATTAGTTGTAAACAGATCTTAGATTTTCAGTTGTTTGTTTACCCGAACAAACTTTGTTGCAGCTCCAGCAAGAAACTAGCCTGACTCAAAAGTCCCAATTAACTGACAGAACATGTGAGGTAGAGCACGAGAGACACGCTGAATGTAGCGCTCTTCATCTCCTGTATCAGACGTTTGTCCTGATTCAGATGATACAGTGGCACATAGGATAGTGGGAAGAACCATAAACAGGTAGTTTTAAAACCTCCATCCTAAAACCAGCACACCATAATCCCCCACTGTCTATTATTTAAAAGGTAAGGACCTACATACATGCCTGCACCCAGCTATCCCACTTTCTGGCCTGACAGAGACTGCATACTTACAGAGGATAATCTCATTAGTGTCCCAGAGAGGAGAGAGGCAACGCAATGGCCTGTATTTGTAACAACAGCACAGAACGTGAATTACATGACCTCTGGAAATGGTTTCTACACGTGTGTATGCGTGTATGTTCAAGAGGACAATAGGCAACAAAAAATACAATAGTTTGCTCCACAGGCTTCCATTTCAACAGAGGACACCAGCTGAAAGCCAGAACCTCTTTGTTTCTGTGGGTGTTGGGTGCAGCATGTTGCATGTGCTGCTGGAAAAAAAATGTGAAGGTTCTAAATATGAGTTGCAATTTTTCTTTCCCTTATGATACACCCTATTTAGTTAGAACAATCCAAGAATAAAAGAACAATCTTGGGTAACACTGATTACAGCTTCAGTGAACCCAAGGGGTTTAGCAGTGATCATCAGAGGAGGGCACTGATTTCTTCAGGAGGTTCAATGTTAGAAAAGGATGACTAAGCAGCACAGTCCCTCTCATTATTAGAGTCCACCCAATGGTCTATAGACGGACACGCCTCAACACCGGCAAACCTGAGCTCCTCTCATGTGTGTCCCCGCTTAGTAAACATTAATGTAAGTCAGAATTAAGCCAGACAGGTTTTTCCATGAATCCTGTTTCGAGGCATGGCTCGATTAATCGAGGATCATTCACAGTTCTCCATTTGAAGGTGGGGGATTGAATGTCCAACAACGTGCTATCTTCAGTACGTAGTTGTAGCACGATTGCGGTTTTGCTTGTTTCACTTTTGCTCAAACACTTACAGACAATAGGGGTTTGACAGCTAGGCTAGCATGGGGGCTAGCTTACTAAGCAGCAGCTGTGGGTGCCATGAATTGCATCAGGTGCAAAAAAAGTTAATATCTGTGTACGAATTACACATCTTTGTGCTGCCAAAATGGTTTGTCTTGTTGTCTGCATTCAGTAGGTGACAGTAAATGCAATGTCTCATTTAATGCCCCAATGAGGTTTTCCACTACCATACTACGCCTTGCTAACCGAGCTGAAGGAGAGCGACACTAAAGCCCGCCTACATATAGAACGGACCGCACTCTCAGCCAATCGTATGAGAAAGACAGCCAGCAAATGCTCTTCTCAACCAACAGGGTAAAAGAAAGTGGGCGGGACATGTTCCATCGATGGCTGTCTATTCCGACAAGTCTGCTAGCCGAGGTTGTCGCTTGAATTAGCTTTTGTTCTGTTTACAATGATGTGACACATTTAACACCACCCTGCCAACAGGCCTGTGTTCTTACCCATCTTCAAAGTGGTGCTCTTCATTTTCACAGTCGCTGCAGTGTCCGTGGTCCTCTACATCTTCTTTCTCCGGCATCGGTGCTGTCTCATTCTCATCCGCCATCTTCAACCAGGAAGTGAGGAGCTACCGCGTGCCATCAACGCTTTAACTCGCTTCGCTGCTATTGGCTCAGAGCGGTGATGGAAATGTCTCCGCTGTTGTCCTGTTACCCTTAGTTGTGTTTACACATGCAGTATGAACCGTATGAATTTGACATTCGTGAAATCACCGAGATACGATAAATATCATTTTCCAGCCTCCAGGCCTGTTACACACTAATAAAAGATCTGTATTTATTTAGTTTACCCACGTAGGAGGCATACATATGTACATTAACTATGACTGGAATTGATCTTAATTTGCATTCACATGGAGAAAATCAGTCTGCTTCTGATAAATTATTCTTCTTTAACCACATATTATGCTTGCCTTCTACATGCCTTTGAGCACTGTAATACTTACATTTATTCATTCATTTCTAAGGTTAGGGTTGACTGCATAGCAGTGCCAATGTTTGTCTCTTTGTAGTGAACCTCTAACATGTTGTCTTTAACAATGGTACCTAGAAACTTATAAAAGATATTAAAATATCAACTTATTTATCAAACTTCACATCAGTGAAAATATGCAAGTCACAAACCAGCAGTTAACCAAATAACCTTTTTCCTTCCATTAGAGTAAATAAGCTGATGTACCTCAATCTGGCTTGCCAACATCTTATTAATGGCTTTTACTGTTTTCTATAGCATTGCAAATGATTTCTTGACCATAAATTGACTAATTATAGAAATTTTGAGTGCTAAAAAAGCCTTGATTACCTGTTCTTGATTGTCTGTGACTTTGAGCAAATTCTCACACAGCTTGAAGATTACAATTTTAGTTCAATGAATGAGTGTGGCAGTGTAATCCAATGTGTTTGTTTTATTTTGAAAAGATCCAAGTAATATAACAAATCTGCTCTTGACTTTTTAAGAGTTAGCCTTCATACATTTCTACCAACCCTCTGGAGCTCCTGAACTTCAATATCCAACATATTATTCGATTTTTAGACAGAACATTCCCGCACTATCCAATCCCTCATTAAACAAACATACACATACACATACACATACTGTATCTACCACTTTCTTTGTCACATTATCAAATGCATCAACAAAAAAGGTTTGCAAATAGTATTTATGCTTTTATGAAAAGTGTTTTCAAAACACCACCTGATGTTTGGCTTTGGGACGTAGTACTGGAACACATTCTGACCAAATATGTATAATAACTCTTAAAGCAGAGATTCACATGCAACACTTAATTGTCCTTCTAGGACGTTTAATGAATCACTTATATTTTGCAGCAGTTCTTGTTTGCATCACCATGGTGCAGTTGTTGTTGTTGTTCTCTAGCTCAGAATATAAAAGAAGCAGAAACAATTGTTATTTGGCAGGGTTTTCAATGAAAAAGAAGCCATATGCAAATATATTAAACAATCATATTATCTACATTGTTAGTATATGTGAAATTAAGGAGCAGTAGCAGTATAACAAGTAAACATTTAAAAGTTAACACTGTTTATATTTCAAGTTCATCTGTAGAAATACTGTTCACTATGTGTGTGTATATTTTTTATATAAAGTGCAGGGTATCTGGAGAATCAAGTAAGACTGACGTCATTTCATTTTCAATAATAAAACTTCCTGTGACAGCATATAAAACATTATGACACCTGAATCACTTCACAGTTAGATCTTCATTATTAGACAGTTAAACATTATTACTTTTTACACAAATTTGTTCTAAAAGCACTTATCAGGGTGTGTTAAGTAAGTTCAGTTTCTTGTTAAATCGTCATTAAACTCAGAGTTAAAGTCTTCAATGTAAAAACATGTCAGTATTTTCAAAATCAAACAAACAAAAGAATAACAGTGTAGCAATCAAGACAACCCTGGATGTGAAACCCACACATTCCTTACAGGAAAGTTTCCTTATCTGGTCCCAGGAAACAGGATATAAATCTTTCCAGACGTGTTTGCACTTTCAGGTTAAATAAGTGACCCAACCATAGGTTGACTAAACCTCTGACTCTTCAGGATTGGTCAGTTCGGCGAACAGAGACAGAGTTTTTATTACCTTTCAAACTGACTCCATTACTGACCATCTAAATAAACATTAACGTCTCAACCCAGATCTCCCATTTGAGATTTAGCGTCTTAAAGTGTGTGAACATACGGACCCCAGGATAAGGGGGGACACTGACCTCCAGACCTCGGTCGTAAAACCCTGCTCGACCATACACTGATAAAGACTGCATTCCTTTGGTGAAAGAATACAAATGACTGATCATGACGTCTTATGCATTCAGCAATGTACTAATCTGTCTAATCATGAAATTTGTGTTAAAATGAGATGTTTCCTGTCTTTCTATGTGCTTCAGAAGCCAAGTTATCTTATCTGACAGAATAAATCCTTATTCTTTAGTTCTTTAGACCAACAGCTTTTCAGACTGTTTCATGAACTTTTAAGAGTTAAATTTATTGACTATGAATCCTAAGTTTACTCTAAGTAACAGAAATAGTTTAGAAATGTTTGGTTTATATTTTAGTTATTTATTTAGTATCTTAACCATTAGGTGGTTATAATGTCACTGAATAATCTGAATGTGAGTATTTAGAATCCATTATTAATCATGATGACGTTCATTCACATGTGTTTACTCTTTTGTTGTTCACAGTTTCTATGTGTTACTATCTGTTTCATTTCAGAGTAATTTAGCATGTTCAATGTGATACTTAAAACATAATGAGAATGTTTGATGTGATCCTACACTTCATTCATATGTGTTTAGTATCAAATTATTTATCATGAAACCAAGCATTCAATGATATTAATCATAGTGAGTGAGTATCAGATCTGACTCTTTTACCAGCCAAAAGAATAAGTTAGATCAAATAATCAGAGACCCGATGACCCCTCCTTTTTCTCCTCAGACACTCCCAGTGTGAGAAGATAAAACCAGTGGAGTGGGGTTGCTCACTCTCTTATCTCTTATCTCTTATCTCTCTTATGCTTCTGCTCTTCTGCTGACTCTCTTGTCCCCGGCTCTTATGCCCCTTCTCTTCTGTCCACACCCTTCTGTGGTGCGTTTCTTTGTTTTCTCTTAGAACTTTTTCTTAGTCTTCTAAGTTTTACGCCACGTGTTGATTCACGTTGATTTTTCTTTAACATCGTCTTAGTTCAAGTTTTGAAACTTCAACTTTTTGTGCACATAGCAATTCAAGATTAAGCCTTTGATTGATTTTCTTTAATTTCGCGAAGCCATTTTTGAAAGTTTTCTCTGCTCTTCGAGCCTCGTCTTTCTGAGTTTTCTGCGTGATTTCAAAGTCACCTCCGAACGCAATCCAACAGGCCCAGGTCATCCTCTGTGCCAGAGTTTTTGAGTGAGACTAAAGAAGTACCCAAACGAGCATCCACAGGATCCACAGGCGCTGGTTTTTGCTTCGGGCCTGAGTGCTGCAACTCCTGGCTCATCCTTCGGCTGACTTCAGTCGTCTTCTGAGCTGAACCGCTCGAACCGCCAGTAGCCCCGGACCTTCGGAACCTGCTCCATCTTCTCCAAGGACCAGTCTCACTTAAGTATGCAAACCTCCAGAGCTCTAAAGAGGGCTGGTGCTGTTTCCTGCGTTCATAGCTCAGATATCCTCTTATTCTGGTAATCTTAGATTCCTCCAAATCCACATCCGAGTTTATCTCGACACTAAAGTTAGTGTAGGTTAATATGTTAGCGCATATTCACTCACTATCATTAACTTTAGTGCTCCTAGCCTGACTCAGAATCTTTATTTATTCACTTATTATTATTTTATCCTCATTATCTTATCATCATTTATTGCATGTGTGTTGTACCATCATTTATCCTGTAATAAACAGATCATTATTTTTCTAAGTTCTTGACTGTTAGTGTTCTTCCAGAAGTGGAGTCCCTGAAATTAGAATTTCGACTTAAGATATGAGACTGATTAATTAAGACTGATTAATTAAGACTGATTAATTAAAACTGACTTGATGTTTGATTTCTGAATTAAACTTTTGTTTTCTTTATTTTCCCACCATTAAGGGTGGGTGGTGCCCCTTTCAACGAGTGCATAAATGTCATAATTTGAGATTATTAATCTTCAGACATTTATTATAAATTCCAATCGCTGCAGTATTATTTTGGTGCGGCCTTGTGAGGCTCATTTCAAATCGCTACATATATTTTGGTGCCCCTGCGTGAGGCGTTTCAAACAAAACTTCTGGATACTAACAGACAACCTAAAACTTAGCCTTCCAAATTGATGCGAGAAACTTATTTCCAGGCTATTTTAGACTTAATCACAATCAATGCTATGCTTGCTGAAGTTGCTTGACTAAGTTCTGATGTTTTCATGATCTATGCATAAAACCTTTATGCTCTGTGTTTCACACACTCTTGTACTACATGCTTGTAGTCTGTGTTTGAGCTGGACAGCGTGAAATGTTGTTCTGAGTAGCAGTGAGACTGACTCCTCTGCTCTGTCTAGACTGTCCAATATTTAAGTGCACGATTGTTGCGTCGCTGTACGCTTGTATTTAAGGCCTTTGGCTGAACCCAGTGTTCGCGATGCTCCGAGCTGTGGTTTCAAGCCCCTGAAGTCTCTGTAGTCTGCTACGAGTTTCTAGTAACTATATGGGATTCAGATTTCCTCCTTTCCCCTGACAGATTAGCTACCTGTCACAGGAAACCACTGTAACAGTGGGAGGTTGTTGTTTGATTGAATTCAGACAAAATTTGTGTTCACAAATCGCCGCATTTGTGATTTTAAAGTCTGCAGTTGAATCTGCTGTTGAGGGATTTGTCACTTTGATTCTTGTCACTATAGTCTGCTATGAAGTTCTAGTAACTATATGGGATTTAGATTTCCTCCTTTCCCCTGACAGATAAGCTAACTGTCACAGGAAACCGCTGTAACAGTGGGAGGTTGTTGTTTGAATGAATTCAGACAAAATCCGTGATCACGAATCGCCGCATTTGTGATTTTAAAGTCTGCAGTTGAATCTGCTGTTTAAGGATTTGTCACTTTGATTCTTGTTCCTGTAAATGATTCTATTGAACCAATCTGCCTGAGCAGATGGTGTAAAGTTCTATGTTTGAGGGTGCAGACGCAGCCTGCTGTGAAAAGTTAACCCTTTGTTGTCAGTGGAGAGACTGACCATTTGACCTTAAGCAGATAAGGCCCTTCGAGGAAGCAGAGCCTAAAGGCCCCTTCCTTCATACTTCCCAACTCCTCACAGCCACAAGAGGCTAGTTGGATGACTGTTTCCTCTTTTCTTTTTCTTCTCCACTTGTGTTGAGCTTGTGCAGTTCTCCCAACTCCATACTGCCTCACATGGTTGCTTTTGGTATTGAGCTAACACTGCTATTAACTGCCTGCAGTATCAGCCAGCTGTACTGCCTCTCTGTAGTCAGTGTGTAACACTCTACAGACATAACTCAAGTGATTGACTTGGTTGATGAAGTTTGATGTGCTTATTCTAAATCATTGATCATTGATTTTTGATTTTTATCTTTGTTATAAGAGCCTACATAATGTATTGATAAAGTAACTCCTTGAATCAATCACCTGATCTGTTGTTACTTATCACACCATTGAGCAGTTTTACTGTTCCCTATAATACATGAATGTATTAACCCTCCTCATAAGATTAATTAATTAATGAACAAATTAATTAATATTTGAAATCTATTTTACCATTTCAGATGAATTGGGTAGTTGAATCTTTGGCTTTATTGCGATTTGTGAATTAACTTCAGAGTTAATTCCTTAAATTGACAATTTCATTGGTTTCAGATTCATCCAACTGCATCAGGCAGTTTATTTAAGCTTTGCTGATCTCTGCAACACGGAGACAATTTGAACCCTTTATTCAATGGTTCTGTATCTGATGTTAAATTTAATTTAACATTATTTCACCTTGTTTTATTTCAATTTTCATTGAAATGAATTTAACTTTATGTTATTTTTCTCTCCATTAGAGATCTACTCAGATAGGCTCTTCCTCTTTATCAAGCACTGATAAATTAAGTCGATTAACTCACTTAATTTGATATTTTGCTTTTTCTTTTCATTTTAAGCCAACTCAAACTCATCAACCAACCACCTGCTCCTCTTTACCAAAACCAAACATGTCTAACACAAAAGAGTCCAGCCAGGGAGACCCCCTGAGGGACATACACACAGTGTTAGCAAACTTAACTAGTCAGCTGATACCTCAGTACATGACTAAGATTCAAAAGGCCAAACCCTCCAATCCGGAGGATGAAATGGCTGACTTACTGGAAACAGCCTTAACCACGACACTTCGTGACAAAGAGCTCACTAGATGCATGTCTGTCATGATGTCTTCTCAGCTTGAGTATAAAGACTACTTGCTGGAATGCGCTTTAGCAAAGATAAAGGCGCAAAAAGATGAAAACAGCGCTCTGAAAAAGACGCTAGAGGAGACTAAGAAGTCTTTAAGTGTTTTAGAAAAACACAGTGCCAGATGTGAAGCGTCAAAGCTTCCCTCACTGATAAGTCATGAAGAAAATCTTGATCTTAAAGACAAGATGGAAAGACTTAATGAAACCCTTTACAAAAAGGAGAAAGAACTTGATGACACGAATAAGCAGCTTGCTAAGACCACAGAGGATCTGATACAGTCAGAATCCCTACTAGAGCAAGCAACAGAAGATGTAAAAACTTTGAAAGCACTGGTCAAAGTGCGTGCTGAAGCTCTTGAAGTTAAGGAGAAGCAAACTTCTACCTTACAGCACCAGCTCCAGATAGCTCAAAGACAGTTAATTCTTTGTCAAGAACAGCGAGAAAAGACAGACAAAGAACTTGAAGATGCCCAAAGAGAGTTACAATGCTCCCTCCAGTCAGGTCGAGTCCAAAGAGAACGCATGGAGCAAACGTTTCTTGAAGAAATGATAGGTGATCAGCCTCCTGAGAGAGCGCCATCATTTCCTTCCAAACCAACTCTTAAGTATCTCTCTCAGCATCATGACAGGACCCTGCTTGACCCTGAGAGGTCATCCTTAAGCCAAAAGTCCTACTCTCCTCCTCATGATGGTTTCTTGCCATTTCCCTCAGACAGGGATCTTGACAAAATTGCTCGCAACATAGCACGCTTTGAACCTGAGCACCAAGCTGCTATTGACACCTGCACCTACTTGAAAGACATTGACTTTTACCTGAGGAAATTTCCAGGTGCAACCATTGATGACAAAATCTACCTTATTAAGGCAACGTCAAGTCGAGAGGTTAGCAGTTTCCTTGAACGACAGCCTTATCATGTCAGAAATAATTATGACTTGCTTTGTCAAGCATTAATCGAAGAGTTTTCTGATCATTTGACCCAGACAGGCCTCTCTGCTGCTCTGTCTATTAAACAAGGGAGATTAGAATCTCCCCAACAGTATTACAATTGCTTACGCGAAGCTTACTTTGGTTTCCGAAATGAACCAGAAATGGAGGAGGACTTGAACTTCAAAACGCTGTTCGTCCAGAACCTCCACCCTACCACCAGTCATCACCTTGGCGTCTTAGCTTGTCCAAACACTTTGACTAGCCGACAGCTTCGTGAACTTGCTGTAAAAGGTTTTGTCAAACAACGACAAACTTTGGCTAAGAAAGCAGAGCCCGTTACTCTCTTGGCTATGGGGACAAAATCACTGCCCATGGAGCTGAACGAAGCTTCAGACTGTGTATTTTCAGGCTCCGATAAGCCTCCAAATGAGTGGTTAACCAGGCCTCCAAAACCTTTTCGACCTCAACACATTCACAAAGGTCAAAGTTACACACCAAGGCCCGGGTCTGACACAGACCAATGCCAGGTAAACTTTGAGACCAACTGTTGTTATTCAGACTCCCGTCACGGTGGGTTTTATCCCAGACAAAGGAAAAACCATCAACACCGCCAAAGGGGGGTGAATGACTGGCAGAATCAGAGTAAATCACACTCTCAGAAACGACGATCTTATTATCCACCTCAGTCGGTTTCATCCACTTTGAAGGTGAATAAACATGACTACTCAGCTAACCACTGAGATTAACACTGTGGAGTCATGAAGGTGTGAGTCCTGCGAAAGCAGAAGTCACCTAGCCAAAGCTAAATGAATCCAATAAGATATCCAAATGCTGTGGTGATACATTGATGACTGCAATATCAGTTGCTGCTTTCTTTGTTAGCATTTGTCTCTCCTCTGTCAATATAGTCAGCTTGTCAGCTGTCAAATATCCCATGAACAGATTAAAAGCTGAAATTTCTGTCACTAAGACTCAGATTGACAAATTTCAGACTCAACAGCAGATAATTAGTCAAACCGATAAGAGCATCATCCCCAAGTTTAACAGACAAAGTTTAAGAGAAACTCTGTGCAGTAAACTTTTGATGTTTGTGATTCGGGTTGACTATGCTCATACACAGATGGTTAATATGTCTGTAGCAGACATTTCTTTTCCACCTAAGTCTTAACCATTTTTGAAACTGAAATTGAACTTTCAGACTTCTCCAGCAAGCATGAAAAACAGCTATAGCTTTAGATCCAGTTAGCATTCAGACTAGAGTGCTTTTCTAAATCTCATTAATACTGAAAATTAGGAGATTTTCTTTCACATTAGTCTACCAATAGTTAACTGAGAAAAGTCTAACACCTAGACGATTTTATTTGATAGCTTAATGCATGCTTAATTTTATCTCAAAGCAGTACTAGTGATTCACATAGTGATGACGAGACGCATCAGTCCTATTTGCATACACCTGCTGCTGCTTCATGGTTGTCTACTCGTCGTCCCGATGCTCCATGGACAGGACCACCGTGACGAAGGGGGGACTGTAGCAATCAAGACAACCCTGGATGTGAAACCCACACATTCCTTACAGGAAAGTTTCCTTATCTGGTCCCAGGAAACAGGATATAAATCTTTCCAGACGTGTTTGCACTTTCAGGTTAAATAAGTGACCCAACCATAGGTTGACTAAACCTCTGACTCTTCAGGATTGGTCAGTTCGGCGAACAGAGACAGAGTTTTTATTACCTTTCAAACTGACTCCATTACTGACCATCTAAATAAACATTAACGTCTCAACCCAGATCTCCCATTTGAGATTTAGCGTCTTAAAGTGTGTGAACATACGGACCCCAGGATAAGGGGGGACACTGACCTCCAGACCTCGGTCGTAAAACCCTGCTCGACCATACACTGATAAAGACTGCATTCCTTTGGTGAAAGAATACAAAGGACTGATCATGACGTCTTATGCATTCAGCAATGTACTAATCTGTCTAATCATGAAATTTGTGTTAAAATGAGATGTTTCCTGTCTTTCTATGTGCTTCAGAAGCCAAGTTATCTTATCTGACAGAATAAATCCTTATTCTTTAGTTCTTTAGACCAACAGCTTTTCAGACTGTTTCATGAACTTTTAAGAGTTAAATTTATTGACTATGAATCCTAAGTTTACTCTAAGTAACAGAAATAGTTTAGAAATGTTTGGTTTATATTTTAGTTATTTATTTAGTATCTTAACCATTAGGTGGTTATAATGTCACTGAATAATCTGAATGTGAGTATTTAGAATCCATTATTAATCATGATGACGTTCATTCACATGTGTTTACTCTTTTGTTGTTCACAGTTTCTATGTGTTACTATCTGTTTCATTTCAGAGTAATTTAGCATGTTCAATGTGATACTTAAAACATAATGAGAATGTTTGATGTGATCCTACACTTCATTCATATGTGTTTAGTATCAAATTATTTATCATGAAACCAAGCATTCAATGATATTAATCATAGTGAGTGAGTATCAGATCTGACTCTTTTACCAGCCAAAAGAATAAGTTAGATCAAATAATCAGAGACCCGATGACCCCTCCTTTTTCTCCTCAGACACTCCCAGTGTGAGAAGATAAAACCAGTGGAGTGGGGTTGCTCACTCTCTTATCTCTTATCTCTTATCTCTCTTATGCTTCTGCTCTTCTGCTGACTCTCTTGTCCCCGGCTCTTATGCCCCTTCTCTTCTGTCCACACCCTTCTGTGGTGCGTTTCTTTGTTTTCTCTTAGAACTTTTTCTTAGTCTTCTAAGTTTTACGCCACGTGTTGATTCACGTTGATTTTTCTTTAACATCGTCTTAGTTCAAGTTTTGAAACTTCAACTTTTTGTGCACATAGCAATTCAAGATTAAGCCTTTGATTGATTTTCTTTAATTTCGCGAAGCCATTTTTGAAAGTTTTCTCTGCTCTTCGAGCCTCGTCTTTCTGAGTTTTCTGCGTGATTTCAAAGTCACCTCCGAACGCAATCCAACAGGCCCAGGTCATCCTCTGTGCCAGAGTTTTTGAGTGAGACTAAAGAAGTACCCAAACGAGCATCCACAGGATCCACAGGCGCTGGTTTTTGCTTCGGGCCTGAGTGCTGCAACTCCTGGCTCATCCTTCGGCTGACTTCAGTCGTCTTCTGAGCTGAACCGCTCGAACCGCCAGTAGCCCCGGACCTTCGGAACCTGCTCCATCTTCTCCAAGGACCAGTCTCACTTAAGTATGCAAACCTCCAGAGCTCTAAAGAGGGCTGGTGCTGTTTCCTGCGTTCATAGCTCAGATATCCTCTTATTCTGGTAATCTTAGATTCCTCCAAATCCACATCCGAGTTTATCTCGACACTAAAGTTAGTGTAGGTTAATATGTTAGCGCATATTCACTCACTATCATTAACTTTAGTGCTCCTAGCCTGACTCAGAATCTTTATTTATTCACTTATTATTATTTTATCCTCATTATCTTATCATCATTTATTGCATGTGTGTTGTACCATCATTTATCCTGTAATAAACAGATCATTATTTTTCTAAGTTCTTGACTGTTAGTGTTCTTCCAGAAGTGGAGTCCCTGAAATTAGAATTTCGACTTAAGATATGAGACTGATTAATTAAGACTGATTAATTAAGACTGATTAATTAAAACTGACTTGATGTTTGATTTCTGAATTAAACTTTTGTTTTCTTTATTTTCCCACCATTAAGGGTGGGTGGTGCCCCTTTCAACGAGTGCATAAATGTCATAATTTGAGATTATTAATCTTCAGACATTTATTATAAATTCCAATCGCTGCAGTATTATTTTGGTGCGGCCTTGTGAGGCTCATTTCAAATCGCTACAACAGAAAATATTCCCTTTTTCTGTGGGATTGTGGGTTCATGTATACATAAGACTTAACAAAAGCCACTTAAATCAGTAACACATTTCCAGATCTGTATGTCTTTATAATCCACTATCTTCAGTCTTCTGTTTCCAGAGCACTCAGCACTGACATGACCAGACACTCTCACAATGTATCCTGGATTCATTACCCAGCCTGAGGCCTTTCATTTGCTAAGAGCCTGTGTGCTTCTTCTCCTCTGATAAATGACATCTTTCTGCCTGCATTGAGAAATGGATCAGTGTAAATTGGACCACTCGAGGTCTGGCAGTAGCAGAAGCAGCAGCCTTTTATGGGTAAATGCAGCTCTTCCTCATGTTCAGTTGCTCGTCATGCCTTGCCTTTGACCATGGCCATTCTTTCAGAAACACTTTTAATGCGGACCCCTTTGCAGCTCACTTTGACATGGATGAAGAGTGTGGCCGGGGACAGACTAGAACCATCTGCTTTCAATAAATGAACATGTCGATAACCTGAGAAGCAAGAGTAAAACACACACTTAACAAAGCGGAAAACAGAAATGCTTGTTTTATATCATAAGGATCTCTATGTGCACCTGTTCTTAGACTCGTGAATGGCACAGTGAATTGTCCCACAAAGTCATTTTTGGCAGTGTGATCGTGGTCCTCCACTACAAACCGCACCAGGGCCAGTTCAGGAACCTGCAGCTGGAAGCTCAGAGTGCAGTCCCACCGTGGATTAAAACCTGTAGAGGGTGCACAAGAGCTGTGAATGCGTTGACAAATGAATCATGGCATTGGACAGGAAATACCTCAGCAATAATATGTCAAGGACCTGCACTTTATCATCTTATGTCTTTTTTAACTTTATTTTCACTGGAATATTAACAGTCAGTCGTGACAACATGATTACATTTCATGATAGATGTGAATCCAAATACAGTTTTGGCTCTGTGTTGAAAAAATACAGTGAATTATATAAGGTCAAACCTTGTGATTTAAGAAGTCTAATATTTACCATTGTTGTCAATGCGCTGAGTTTTGTCTCTTGCGTTATCAATGGCCACCCCATGAATTTCCACCCACACTTGTGGGTCCACAATGGAGCTCGCCTTGTCTGTATTGATTTTTGGCAGCTGTTGTGCAGATATTATCTGAAAAGACAGGGTAATTTGTCCATTTTCACTTCAACTTCTGATGCATAATCTATCAAATTAATATTCAGGTCAGAGCAAGTTGCACCCTTAAGGCCTCGGAATGAGTTGACTCTTGATTTATTGTTGCATCAATGTTACAGCTGTAAATGCAGTTATGAAAAATAAGCTGGCAGAATTTTATGTTTATCTACTGCCAAGTTTATCTTCACTTTGCTAATCTTTAAATCAGCATGCAATCCTTCTGTGACTTCTCTTGACAGCCAGTTTTGTGTTCCCTGTCTGCTTGCAAGCTGTTGTCATTAAAACGGCAGCCTAAATTTCAATTAAGCCAAATCTAACAGTTGCTTTTGAGGCAATGAGTAGGTTACAAAGTTAGTCAGCCACATTCAATATGTAGAACATTAAGGGTCAGAGGTGTCAGGAGAATAAGCAAAGAAGAGATCTTAATAAACAACATAGTCAACACTAAAAACAGCTCTTCACTAGCTTCCTCTCACTCGTATGGTCAGCTGTGTAGGGATGTGACCGGGGCCTCCTCCCGTGTTCTCTGGGTTGAAGTTGGATGCTGGGCTGCACAGGAAGCTTGGTTTTAAAACGTATCCACATCGACCGTTGGACAGGAAGCGACCCTGGTTCAGGTCCATCTGCTCCCCGGGGGTCTGGAAGTTCAGAGCAACTGTGAGACACAGAGAAAGGAGTCAGTAAAAGAGCACCAGCATCACTGAACGCTGGAGTGGCATCAATGTCTAATGCTACACCAATTTGCAGAAACGAGGGGTAGTATCACATTTCTACGGCACTTAGTGACCAGAAAATGTGTTTCAAATGATTTGCCTTAATTTTCTGCCATCAGAGCAGCATCCTCACTTCCAGTCTGGAGTACTAACCCATATGGCAGCCAGCGTTCCACATTTCCTGAGGATCATAGTTGGATGATTGCAAGCGCTGGCCGGAGGGGTAGATCCGGCTCAGCTGCCTGCTGTTGTGTCGCACAAAAAGCTTTCCTGCAAATGAATAGACAGAAAACCACATGTCATGATACTCTGGAGGCTGACGGTATTTTCTAGTAGAATCAGCTGCAGCAGAAAAATGTCATAAAATCTTCCTGACTCTCTGTGTCGTGTCAGTATGCAATTATTTTCCAATGCTGTACCCGTGTCTTTGATGAGCTTCAGGGCATCGCTCTCCGAGAAGGAGGACATTTCATTTGGAGGTTTTTGGGCAATGTTTTCAAACCCACGGAAGGGGACACTCCTGCAGTAGACCACCAGCTCTGATAGCTCAGTACTCAGTTTGGAACAGACCTGGGAGGAAAAACATGAAAGAAAATTGGTTAATTATCTGTGAAGTTCACTTTAACAGCTTCTAAAGTATCCTCCAACTGACCTTTGCTGGATCCTTTTTAGGTGTATTCTTATTACTCCCTGCTAGCTCGTCCTCAGAGCTGGAGGAGAAGCTGGCACAGCTCCCATTCTTACCCAGCTGGCCCAGGTGAGGAGTGTGCTTCTTCCCTTTCACCAGAATACGCCCTTTTAGCTCCTGCAAGAAAGTTTTTGGAACAAATTGCCTCATTAGAAAAACAGACAGCCGGAGTCCTTTGAAAAAAAAGACCCAGCTGTGCGTGTTTGAGGTACCTCAGGAGAAGGCAGATCCTTCAGCAGCCGGTCACTGAGGGGCTTGGTGAGCAGTTTGCTCCCCAGAATGGTGCGGAGGTGTTTGGCCATGACGGCCTGCTGCTCTACAGAGCAGTGATTCTCCAAGGACAGGATTAGAGGGTATGGGGACGCCTGCAGGGAGAAACACAGGACAACTCAAATGCCATGCAATTAAAATGTGATTAGTTCACATAATAGCAATGCAGAATGTAACACTGTAAAACCAAAACATGACAGGTTGCCTATGAGCCAAGTAGGCTGTCAAATCAAGGAGCAAGAGAATCTGGGTTTGTTTACTGCTCACTTATTTATTACCTCTAACGAAAGCAGCGAAGCTAACTGTCATAGCTGAGGATTTACACCATATAGTGCTGTTGCTCCAGTTACCTTAAAAGCATACTGGTTGATGGTTTCAATAACCTCCTTGAAAGGCACTTTGGAGGTGAGAGTGTGGCCGTGGTAGATGACAGGCTCTCCTTTATCTCCATCCCAGCAGTCCAGCTCCACGCAGCGACAGCCCTGATTCAGAGCCCTGCCGAGGAAACACACACTCATAATCAAACACCATCCGCTGCTGAAACGTGTGGTGGTGGTTCATGTTTGCAGTCTGATTACCTGATATATGGCTCTGTGCTGCTGGCACTTGTAACTTGGTCCTTGGTAAGGTAAGTGTTGTGCGACGAGGATATGAAGTAGTGTGTCAAAGGGCGGGTCATGTCAAGGTAGACTTTTGTGTGGATAGGGTTAACCACATCGTTCTCCCGGGACAGCATGTACATGGTGAAGCCGTTCTGGGTCATGAACAGGTTTTTCTGAGCTGCAGGAGGTAGAAAAGTCTTTTAATTGAGTCCTTGAAGAGCAGCTGTTCAATAAAACCCAGCCTACTTCTCTTCCCTCATGTAGATTGTCCAAATAAAACTATACCAGGGCTCCTCTTTTTGATGATTCAACACACTTCCTTCTGCTTTAACACAGCTGTGACATATAACAGTCTTTCTTTTGTCACATCAGGCTTATGTGACTTATCAGTGTACTCATTTTCATCAACTCGCCCTAAATAGAGATTCATCATCATATACACATCTTTCCTCATGACATATTTGAGTAAGAGTAGCTCTTGAATCACCTAAATGCAGCTTCTCTCATTGATATGACTCATTTTCACTTTTTGGATTTGAACTGAAGAAAATGATGAACACCTTCACTCCCTTTTCTTTGCCTTTAACATCAATAAAGTATGATAGTTTTGTTGTGTATCAACCATATGAAGCTGTAGTTTTAAGTTAAAACAAACCACTCTCATTGCACAAAACACAGTTTACCACATTGTTCAGTGGTATTTGATTTGTTTTGTTTGTATTCAGAATAGCATTCACAGGTTCAGGTTGAATCACTGTTTTGATAGTCTAGAGGCAGCACCAAATAATAATCTTAGTGTTTATATCAAACTGTTGTGGGCTCTCTCTCTAAAGCCCTTAATGACTGTGTCTGGGACCTACCCCACTCATTAAGCTCGTAGGTGAGTATGAGGCTCTGGGCATGATTCAGTGAGGCGTCTTCTCCTTGGTCTCCCAGGAAGTCTCTCAGCTCAGCGGTGGCGAGCACATTGCCATTACTTGAATAGTGTCTGAACACAGAATCCAGCTCAGGCCGGCGCAGCAGTTCCCTGCAGAACTCCTCGATCTCTATATGATCCAGACGACCATCCCCGGATCGGTCACACCTCTAGGAAACAGGAAAAGGGTGGGTGAAGAAAAAACAAAAACAACTGAGCACACACAGAGATAAAGGGCCTTGCGTCAAAAACAGTGTGCTATGCTTTTAGGTGTGGTTCAAGAAACCCATGGGGAAAGAATCTCCATGAGAATTGATTCAGCTGTGCAGACTTAAATTAAAAATATCACCCTCTGAGGAGGGTCAGTATAGAAAATTGCATCAGGAAGGCACATAAAAACCAACAATTCAGCCATAATAGAGCACTGAGGGACATAGCAGGCACTAATCCACCGCAATAAAGACATAACTGGCTCTTGATTTGTTGTAGGAGGGGATAAAGATGTTGAGGGGGCAGCACAGTGCCTCACAGCTGCTGCTTTGGTAATGGTACAAATGCTTTAGACACTGGGATGTCACAGTACAACAAACTCAGTTAACTTTTATCACCCGATCATGAGAGTTATATATTCGACTAGTCTTAAAAAACACAAATTGTATACCCATGATGCCCCTGACCTTGAACAAAGAGCGGGCGTACTGCTCACTCAGGTCGATGTTGATCATTTGCAGCAGGCGCTTGACCTCATCATAGCTCATCTTGCCGTCCTGGTTCTGATCTGCCCGCCTCAGGTAGCCTCTGATCCAAGTGTCAAGGGTTAAGGAATCAAAACATCCTAAAATCAGGGAAGTTCATTGGACTCATAGCTTTCATTTGTTATTAAATCACAAAACACCAATTGTTTGTGCTGGTGGAGTCCCACCCAGAGCCAAATCGTAGCTGGACCCACCCATGGTTTTTCCCTCCTTCCTTTTCCACAGAAGCCCTGAGCGGACATGCATCCATATATTTGATATACCCCATCCCCTACTAACAATGAATGGACTTCATTGTTTTCTTTAGGCTTTAACTTCATATCAGATGATCATAACTTGAATAAAAGCAGTTGCCAAAACAGAAAAGAACAAAAGAAATACTTTCTTTCATTGTTTTAGGATGCCAGTTTGATGCATGCAGCACAGACTGCATCTTAAAATGAACACAAGTTCATCGCCAAAGACGCCAAATTAGTCAGAGCCCCCCCTACTGACTGGTTGGTGTAAAGATCATAGACCTGTGCTCCATGTTAACAGATGGGACATAAATCAAACTATGAAATTTAAACATGGTTTCTGTCATTATAGTTAGTTCTTACCATGCTGCTTTATTTTCAAGTGTTTTTTCAGAAAGGTTATTTCAATTAAGTATTAGATGTTTAAAAGATGACTTGCTAACAGCTCTGTTATTAAATAAAGCTCCTGTGGTGTTTTTTTGACGGATTAGCTGAAGAGAGATGAGAAAACTTAATGAACACTTAAGCAAGAGTCATTAAACCTCCTAAAAGCATGAGTGCCTGCTTCAAACCAGTAAGTGAAGGGGGTGTGACGTCAGTCCCACGCCTCCACCAGCCAAATCACTTTGGCTCCATTAGCTCAGTGTGTCAGCAACCACTGAGGTGATTCTGGCTTCTCACATATATGCAGTCCCAGTACAGCAGTATTTACAGCAGCATTTGACCAGAGCTATAGCCCCCAGTGAGAGCATGTGGCTACGCCGAAGCTTAGACACATTTAACTTGCATTTTGGGCCTACATTAGTAAAAACATCACTAATTAGTTTAACTGATGAGTAATTCTGGTGTAGACTAGCAAAGCTGGACACATTCAATCATTTAGTTCAGTGAAGCTTTTTAACACTCTCCCTCACACTCAATATAAAAATCAGTCATTTACACGCGCACATCTGGTTTGGCAGAGTCTATTTCAGTTTAATACAAGAGCCCTGTAATAAAATCTCCCCATACAAGGTTTCTATTATTCATATCAGGAGATACTGAATCAGTTATCGCACTGTAATGCATTTCTGATACGAGGCATGGCTGATATAAATGGGATAGATAAAACAATACACAGTATACTCCTAGAGGTCTATCTCAATAACATTCAGGCTCACTGAAATAAAACTGAGCATCAGTGTCTTCATGGAGGTGGGGTTTATCGCAGAACTGCAGTATTAGATGGACTAAGTTTGAAGTATAACAAGTAAAAATACTGATGGTTTAGTAGTGAGTGTCTGTCACATGAATATAATGCACTGCTTCTGCAGAAACAAGTGAATAACAACAACACACTAATTTTAGATCGCTGTCACTTGTGCCTGCAGTTGTCATTGTAACAGAGAAAGCCCACACATTCACATCACACCATTTAAAACAAACATCACCTGGGCCTCTGAAACCTGCAGAACGAAACACAATAATCATGGTGACAAGACAGCACAAACACCATCACTACCCAGATGACTGAGATGTTGAAATATAAACAGAGAATGAGGGGGGAATGAGAGAGAGGCAGAAAACCTTCATCTGAAACCTACACCAGTGGTTGACTATATTTAGAGAGGCTTTTTTATCAAGTCATTACTGCTCTTCTTAGCTATGCTGTGGACGTAAGGTGGTACATATGACACCACAGTCAGTTACTGCTCAAGCCGCACTATATTTATGTTGGCATATTGGAAATTGGGCAGGATATTGGTCCAGTTTTTCCTTCTGCGTCATGTTGGCCACATGCTCTTTCAAAGCACGAAGCCCTCGTACCCAGCGCTGAGCTTCTTCCTCGCAGGGGCACAGCAGGTCCAGACTCTTCCTGGCACCCCTGAAAACGACAGTAAAGCACTGGTTCTCAGGCACGGAGCCCGACAGTCGCCTCAGCGTCTCCGACTGGCAGCCTTCACGCACACACTCTACTTCTGTGACAGCAACTGAGAGAGGAAAGGTGACAAGAGAGGGAGGAAGAGTTCAGAGAAGTAAGAAATGTTGAGAAAACTCAGGAAATCACAACAACACATGGAGCAGAGCAGTCAAAGGTCAATCACACATTTACAGGAATTCAGAAACTTCATCGCTTACACTCTCATAGCAACTGGGCTCAGACAGTATTGTATATTGTTAAGCCCCAAACATCATTCTTTGACCTGCAACTTCTTAACTGATACTCAAAGAGCCGGGTCTTCTCATGGGTTTTAAAGAGCTGCTTTCTCTGCATTAATAATGTGCTCGTGAATTCATACATTTGAATTAGGAAAAGTTCAAAAGAAGGAGCAACAGGCTCGCTAACACTCTGGGAGGATATGTTAGCATTAGCTGCTGATGCTGACATCTACTGGAGAAAGCTAGGGTCTGCAATAATCGAGCTTTTTATTAAAATTGTTGAAATTAAAACTAATCGAAGTGTCTGGGGAAAGGGCTTCAGCGTTTTTTTGTTACGATCATAGACTCTATATAGAATGGATGCTGTCTGCCTACTCGCTGGGTGAAGCCACAGCGAGAACAGCACCCTCTGGTGACAGGGTGCAGTATAGGTCATAAATTCCGCCTCCTCCAGCAATCCCTATGGAGCTGTGGACAAACTTTAGAAATCAATTACACAGAATATACACTTTTCTCCTCCCCGGTTGTGATGTTGACATGTAGTCACTGTAAGACTGGTTTGTGCTCAAGTCCTCTTTTTTCTGTGCAGCTCCATTTTTAAAAGTTATTAGGGGGGTTCACGTTTTCTATGATTGACACTTGATACAGCCTATGGGTGTACAAAGATTGCGTAGCTCACCCGGAAGATACGCTGTATGAGCCGAGCAGCGAATCTCGGCGCCTCTTTGCCAAATGCGTTCAATGCTACTGTGCAAGTGGAGGTTCCAGGAAGTGGAGAAAATCGAGGAAATACCGAGAGCAATTCGGCTTCAAATTTGTGTAATGACAGAAGGCGGAGCCAAGTTGTCCATAGTATATACAGTCTATGGTTACGATTCTGTAAAAATAGGGTTTAATTAAGCAAACTATCGATTAGCTATAGCTTATGAACAACATAAATAGCTGCAGCCTTGGAGGAAACTTCACCCAATAATTGCTCTAAACTATAAAAAAAATGTAGGGTTCACATTTACTAAAAGATTAGTGCGCTTGTTGTAAATGTTTTCATTTTTGAACCTGCTGATAGAGAGGAATAGTCAGTGGATTAGCAGTCTGAAAGATTTCAACTCTGAGCACCATGAATGTCTCTAAGTTTCTTTGCAGTAATAGGTGACTTATTTCAGACTTGAACAGACATGATCTGTTGATCTGTTTAACTCATATACGTTGATCTAAGGTAACTCAGGGAACAGCACAACAAAACCTAAACCCGCACTCTCTGATGCCAACACAACAACTTGACCTTTTTCTTTATGTGGGATGCCTGCAGAGTGGTGATCGCTGGGCTGGGTAAAAAAAGAAAGAAGTGTCTGCTCTGACAATAGCTTCATTCTACGGCTGGAGATCATAAGGCCTCTGCTGTCCACCTCTTCAAAATTACTCCACATTCCTGCTGTGCGGTTATCCCAGAGACATGGCAAAAGCGGCATGTATGTGTGTGCGTGTGTGTTTTAACTGTTGTAATGTGTGCCAAGTGCTTTTAAGCAGAAGACTTAGCACTTAGTTGCATGCGCCAGATCACACTGGACCTGGAAAAGCGCCTAGAGCTTTGGAAAAGAGGACCCAAGCCAAGCCTTCCTTCTGGATTCACACAGCCGCACACTAAAACACACACAGATTCGTTCCTCAGTGGCCTGCCAGTGTTTGCATTATCGGTATCTGTCCTCACACTCTTGTTGACATCATTGTAAGGAGTGTTACACACGCCGCAACTCGACCACTCCGCCGTCTATTTCTGGAGCAGCTGCAGCACAATCAAGAACAGCCTTCACCGCCACTGACACACAAACCAGTTCACCCACTCAGCTGCTCTGTAAGGCCAGCAGGGGTTAGCATTAAATTGCATTCCAGCATCAGGATGGGCAGTGCAGACCAGGAGGAGAGGCAGGGGGCAAAGATTAAGCAGCAAAGAAGAAAATAAAACTGGGTGAGGGAGATGGATCTCAGGTGTCAGCTGACATATTTTCACCTTTGGTTCAAATTTCCAGAAAAGAGTTTTCTTAAACACAAAGAAACCTCAAACACATTTCAGGATACATAAATAGCTCTGCACTCTGGTATTTTCTACAGAGCACTTTCTTTTTTATCTTGATACTTTTTCTTGTGTTGATAAGGAAAGTATGAGTAATGTAAAAACCTGAGATCTGTAGACCTGAGTCTCTGCGGTGGTTTGAATCTGAGCAGAACCCCCATCTTTGCATTTGAACTATTTTTATGTCTCACAAACCAAAGAAGATGCAAAGTCATTATCTATCTGTTCTATTGACTCTTCCAGGATTTCTATTTTGTGACTGAGACTAACACTGTAACTCAAAGAAGCTATGCTTGGCAACTCTGACCAGAGACGTATTCTGCATAGTGACAACCTCAACTTCATTGGAGTCTCCATCAAGTTGGGACACAACGTCCCACAACAGCACATGGCTGGTAAAGTATCCTGTAATTGAAATCCTCTTTTTATGTCTTTACAATGATCTACTTTGCTTTTCTAGTTTGATATTTTTATGAGGTCTTAATACTCAAGAGTGAAGAGTATGAAATAATCATATAAAGTTCATAGAATTAAAAGAAATCAAGTATAGTCTCACAAAAAACTGTTAATCTAATAAAGGACAAACTATCTTTAAATTGCAGTGTAGTTGTCTTCCTGGAGCAGTGCCATTCGAAAGAAAGCAGACTGAAAAAAAGACATCTCCAACCTTGTACTGCTAAACTAAATAATCCAAATGGGAGCAAATTCATATTTTGAAAATCTGGTCATCACCGAAGTCAGCTGTGTCACCTTGAGTTGGTGCCGTATGCTCACAGCATTTTGTGGGTCCTATTCAACCCTAAATGTACTGAAAACAGAATAAAACTTCTATCTATTGCCAGGTAAAGGTGCAACATTTATGCTTCTGTGACATCTCACCCTCTTTAGTGCTTTACAAACACCAGTGGCAGATGCAGACTTCTTTGACTGGAGCATTCAAATCTGCTTGACTTTGTTGTTTAAAAAATAAAAAAGATGTCCAAAGCCACTTTAAAAGAAAACCATCTCCAAAGAAAAACAAGAAGCAACTAGCAACCTGTTGAACACACACAACCCAAATAGTTGAATTCTACTCAAGTGTAGCTTTTGACAAGGTAAACAGTCAGTTATAGGCCCTTCCTCAAACTGCCCTCACCATTCCCACTCAGTACAGAGTTCACTCTGTTTGAAGTCATGGCCACAGCTTAATAAAGTTCCCTTTCTGAAGGTGGAGGATCAGGTAAAGCTGAAAGCTCACAGACAGACTCCACTCACTTTTGAGGAAGGAGTAACTTTATGTAACTATGGTTACATCTCACAAAAATAATAAGCAGTTTGCATAAATAATCATTCAGCGATCTCACAAAAATCCCTCCACAGTCTGAGAAACATTCAACATCTTCTTAGTTTGTTTATTTTTTTGAACCATGTTATTGTTTTTGATCATATTATCTTGTAATGATAAAACAATTTATTGTCAAGAGGCCCCGTAGTTTCCAAGACTGGAGGGGTTGATTAGATCCTGATTACATTCAAAACTTTGAGATTTCAACATCGGTGTAGTCGAATTAGTTCTCATCTTGATAATAACAGTATCTGTCTGTGCAGGTTACCACAAGGATCTTTAATCTATCAAGTGCATCCCATAACGAACCTTGAGCGGTGTTAGACCTGGTCAGATGCCCCCCTGGCCATCCCTTGAATCCACAACCAAGAGGCACAAACTATGCCAGCACTGGACAGAATAACAAAGAAATAAAGAGGCAAGACAGGGATTGCTGTGGGCTGGCAGAGTAATCAAGGCGCGATGACAGTGCATGTGTGTTTGCATGTATGAATAGACCATGGCTAACATGAAATCATACACCGGGACACCATCATTTCTAGGTTAGGATGCTATTGCAATCTGTGAAAAGAGCTGGTGTCAAGTACCAAGAAAATTATAGATTTGATCGTCTGTGTGCAATACAATTCAAAAGTTTGTGTTCCTTTTTACAGTTACTGAAAGCTTTGCACACATAAAATCAGCCATGATTATTGTTGAGGCCGTTTGCAGTTTGTAGAGACCAGTGATTAGTCTCCACACTCTCTAAGGAAACAAGCTGTAAAACAAAACAGAGGAGAGGGTATTAGATGGAGCCAAGATAAAACAGCCCAACGACTCTGAACAATAAGCTGGCTGAATGAGCGCACTGACTCACATCCCAGTCTATGCAGGGCTGGTGGAGGGCCTGCTGGGCTGTTTCTACATTACCCCCTCTGTAGATAAGTGTCCCTTCAGGCAAAGCTCTTTTCAACTAATCTGATATCGCTTAAGTTTCCTCTCTTTTCATCAAAGCCAGTTCCTATTCATGAACAACATCACTCTTGGTTTTTCTCCCTCGTTCACCTCTTGTTGCTCACTTTCTTTAACAGTATTCAAGTCCTCCCCCTGATGATAAGTCTACTAAAACGTTCACTCGGTGCTCTTCTTACAACTCCTCTGAAGTTCTCTCACTAACCATGCAGCCATATCTGAGCCATACTCACAAGTCTGCTGGGCTTTGGCTTTGCGGGAGCTCTTGGTGGATTCGCACCAAACTGTGAGTCCATCCTCCAGCAGCCGGAGGTTTCGGCTCTTCTGCCACCTGGAGGAGCGAACTTTCGTCATGTTGGAGCCCTGCATCATCGTGCGAATGTCCTCGCTGTCGTGAAGCCCTAGAGAACACACACACAAACAAAAAAAAAGTTCAAAATACACACAAGCTGGGATTCAATTTGACAACATGCGCGGGCCATTAGTGAGCTGAGTCACACCTGGTTGACGGTGTTTCGCTGCAGACTAGCTGACACATCTAATGAGGCACATTAGAAGCCATACTGTTTGATCACCCACCTGTCTTCTGTGACCATTTTATACCAGTTTTATCTTATTTTCCCGCTCAGTACATAGCCATGAACAGAAAACACTTTATAGTAAAACCAGACACCAAGGGGAGATGTTTTTGTCTTTTAAAGTGTACTTCACTAAACTATTTCTCTTCTCTTTTGAAAGACTCTGTGGGTGTTGGTTTAAAAATTCACAGCTCTGACTGTCGAGACGGTATTCATCAAGTTGAAGATACAAATAAAGTCAACCCTCCTCTGCTTGTTTCCTAAACCTGAGGTTGTGTTTTATATACAAACCTTGAAGGGAAAAGAGGATAAGTTCCCCCTGCATGCCCAAAGAAACCGTTCCATTGTCATTTATTTAGAGAGCACTGTTTCTCTCTGTGTTTTCTTCCAGTCACGTCTTCAAAGAATGAACACTTTTCTTCTGCATCAGGGTAAAGCTGAAGGAAATCCACTGCTGAGATGAAAATCAGCTGTGATAAACTACTAGATTTATGTCTCCATTGGGGCTGAAGCAGGCCAGCCAGCAGCAGAAAAGACTTACAGTAGAGAAAGCTGTAAAGCAAAGACCTGGGTGTAATGCTCCTACCAGCTCTCCTCTACTACCAATGAAAGTGTTATCAGGAAGAAACAAATGCAGCACCTGAGAAGGAGTATTATTTGTTCTGAAAGCTGGAAGGATCAGAATGTAATAAAAAATAAAATCATAAAAGACTGGAGTAGGGAGCCTGAGGGATCTGTAGACCTGCAACAGAGGCCGAGGTTGAGTCATCTCACTGAAGTACAGAGATAAAAACAAACAATTATGCACTATCAGTTTTATATTTCACATCTTTGAGGATAAACAGAACAGTTTCATGCAAAACATTTGTAGAAGAAATTGTGAAACTGCACGTATAAGAACAAGTTGGGACAGGGATTCATATTTGAACTTTTGTCACTTTTAAGTGATCGATGAAAGTTTGCAAGGACTTTAAAAAAAACAAAAAGTGTCTGAACACAAGTGTTAGTCGCAGCTGTAGTCTCAGAGAAAGGTGATTTTAAGCCGCAGGTTTGCAGTTGAAAGGACACGCAGAGAGTGTTGACACAGCAGTTTTTCCATCTCTGATTCCAAAAGTTCAAGCGTGACGGACCCACAGTGTGCCGGGTGTAATCCAATACTGTGGGACAGACATTTTCCTGGAGTCAGTTTTCAAATGATAAAAAATGTGCATAACTTCTGCAAATATTTCCCTTAATATGCATCCTAAAATGTACAAACAAACTGTGTAATAAGGTAATGGATTTAATCAAATTCGGGGCTCTTAAGGCTGAAATAAGGGATAATACAAACATTTAAAACATCTGCTTTATAGTTTCTGCCTTAATAGAAATGTTCATAAACAAACTTTTACAATTGAAAATGCTAAATTATAATGTCATTCACACATTTTAAAGGTTTAGTTAAGAGCTAAAGTGCTGTGCAGCATATAGTTCAGCTACAGCTTTACAGTAAGAACGTTAACAAAGAACCGTCAGCCTCATTGCATCTTCTTTCACAGCGGGAATGAATGGGACCTCTCACTGAGCCGCTTTCTTTCAGGACTGTTCAAAGCAGGAGTCTCAATAAACTCTCACTCTTGTCACATGACACTTCATGGCTTCGTCTCTGCTCAGCCCTAAAGATTTATCCAGATTCAGTTGGCATACTTTCTAGTCTTTCCTTTAAATCCCAGCCTTCATACTGTCAGTGCCAAATGGCCAAAGTTCCCTAGAGGGCCCCCAAGGCTACAGCACAACAGAAACTGCACCCCTCGATCCCCATCACCCCTCCCACCCCCTACTTGAAACCAACTACAGCCGAGAATTCCTCCCCATCAGGCCCATCAGTGTTGAACACAAAGAAATCCCCCTGCCAGCCCTCCATCCATAACAACCCTGTTCTTCCAAGCTGTTACCACATGCAAAGCATTCCCACAAGCAGAGCACATGGTCCTGATTAACTGCAGGTCATTGACCACGCTAAGCTGCCCAAACAGCCTGTCTCAACCCTCTGTTTTACCTTTTATTATTGCCTCTCCAGCCATCACCACATTCTTGCTCTCCTACCTGCATCCATTTAAAATCTAACCACAAGAACACAAGCGAGGACAAGCCTGTGAGTGTGGGCTTATTTAAACAGAAGCACATTCACATTTTGATACACTAAGCGCCTCTGAAAGCCTATTCATGTGGGTGTAAATGAAGGGATGGGCATGAATCTTCAGGCTACAGAGCTGAATTGTGTTTTCTCCTCATCGTCTCCAGCTGTAAATCTGGTTGACATCCTCTTCATCGGACAGTCAAGGCCCTGCGTACCGACTGGTTAGCAACCGTGCTGATGTGTACGAATGCAGCTATTCAGCAGCAAAGTTAGCAATGTTGTGGAAGAAAAACAGTAAAAACAAAACCATGTTTTGAAGAATTAAACCGCGCTAGCTTCTCAGTCAGGTTGAGTTTCACAACAGTATTGCTAGCTAAATGCTAAAGTCAGCAGGTTAACTCGGTAACAGCTGTGCTGCTAACATACTGGTGATAAATAAAGGAGGGCTATATTGCGCAACCTAATCTAACAGAGAAGCATGCTAATATTTGATTTGCGGCTAAGCAAGCGGACACAGAAATTTTACAAAAAAAGCATAAAAAGTGCCAAAAAAAAGGGTTAAGATTAACCACAGTTGAGTATTAGCATCAATAGTCTGGCATGTTGAGATGGTAACAGGAGAAGTTTGTCCTGTTAGTGAAATTAAGGTCAAGTTACTTGAATTAATTCTCCAGGCACCACGAATATCTGAACAAATAGTTGTTAAGATTTTTGACACCCTTTTTTAAATTGATGTACCAGCTGCCCAAGAGACAGACAGATCGATATTCTTATGCTGCTAGCACAGCCAAACTAATAGTTAAATGTGAGTATCTAATGGTATAGTCTGTGATCTAATGATCAAAAGCTAAAAGAGAGGGGGAGAAGACAGCTGGATCAGCAGGGAGAAAACTATAAACATTCAAATCAGCTCATGTTTTCCTTGAGGGTGTTTGATACTGTGAGAAGCAGGGTGCCTCCAAACTGAGAGGAGGATCAGAAAGAAAAATAACCATATCATCTGGTCAGTAATAGATTGTGTCTGCATGAGACTTCTTCACTCAGACCCACATACCAGCTCCT
Organism: Xyrichtys novacula; assembly: GCA_962446985.1. Classification (NCBI taxonomy): domain Eukaryota; kingdom Metazoa; phylum Chordata; class Actinopteri; order Labriformes; family Labridae; genus Xyrichtys; species Xyrichtys novacula. The sequence continues at coordinate 19,534,889 of OY660879.1, read as the reverse complement.
ACAGGGACACGGTTCACGTTTCTCTCAGCATAACAACTGTGAAGAGAGCCAGCAAGCAGGGATTCTACACATGCATATAGATAGGCATGTCAGGGTGTTGTCAATATGATACGGGCGGAGGGTCAATTAAATTTTCTCAATTCTGTTCTCCCACGGGACAGATGAGGCGTTATGTAGGTCACATCTCTTTGTATCTCATAATGCGAAGTCCACTTTTTAATGAAAGTGGTGACATCAAAACCTCAGAAGAAAGATAGTCTGAGCAGAGCTGAACAAAAAGGACTCTGCTTTGGAGTTGGGGCACTTAGTGGGATGGCCAGACCTGAGAGCAGACTCTCCTGAAAGAAAGGACTGGAAACAAACAGTTTTGTTTTTTTTTCTAAAGCAGAGTTTCTGCCAAGGGTTTTGTGGTGCTCACATTTGAACATGAAAACAAAGCAGCTTCTTTGTATTCAGCTGGAAATCCAGAGCAGCCAGTTCACACATTCTCTTTGTCTTTCCCTATGAGTGATGCATCATTCATTTACTCATTAATAAGCAAGATATAACCACACTACTACTGTGTGCAGCGTAACATTCATTCTCACCACCATTCATAGCTTGAATAGCTGGACTATTAACCCTGCTTCATTAGATAACAGGATTTCACATTTAACTTACTAACCACTTATTTAATGGTAATAATTCAGTCATTTGTAAAATCACTAATCACGTACACAGATGCATATTTAACAAAGGAAGCCGAAGTTTCAGATGATTCTTTCCTCTGACTTCCGAGATTTCTCCTGGAATGCAATCATAAAGGGCGTCTGTTGTAAATGATTCATGGATTTAGTCAGTCAAGCCAGCCTATAAATCTGACTTGACCTTTGTTTATACTTCCTCATTGTCTGAGAGCCATTGGACACACTGCTGTATGCAAAATATTTAAAAGTTAAAATGATTTTCTTTTGACTGTATTTAAGCCTTGGAGGTGGTGAAGTAATCAGTTGGAAATGATTATTTTCAAATCACAACTAACCATATATTTGATTATGGAAGTAATCAAATGTACAGAAAGGTAAGCGCACCATTCTGGTTACAGTTTTTATCAGTTAGTGGTGTCTTGAATCTTCATGTAGATCTATTACCCAAATGTCCATACACAGTAACAGCAGATGACAATCTAACACGTGTGGTTTTGCTCGAGGTTTCTGCCTGTGAAAAATGAGTTGGGTTTTTTTTGTTTTGTTTTATTGTTTGTTTGTTTTTTGCCACTGCAACTCACCTAATAAAGCCAAGTGTTTTGCTCATGGCAGATTAAGACAGGTAGAGCACAGGTCTTATTTTACAAGATGAGACTCAATCCTATCCTATCTAGATGTTGGGTCTTTGTAAGTTGTTCTATTTTAAAATTGTCTGGAGATAACATTTGTTGGGAATTGGTGCTACATAAAAAAGACTGATTGATCTTGACCAGACTGAAAAATCCTTCAGCAAACAGGAACAAGCTGTGAACTTGCAGATTAAAATACGACATTGAATTATTGTGAATCAAAAGTCTGCAGGACAATTAAAACATCACAGAGCTCCGTGGCTGACAACCACCAAAAACAACCTGGACTCCTTGGCTCTAAATTCATGACCTCCTGCACCTGTCTCTGGGGGATGCGTCTGTAGCTCTGGACATGTTCACTCAGATGTGCATGATCTAATTCTCCGCAGATTACGTCAAGACTAAGAAAACTCGGGTGCACCAGATACATGACACGCTTTAAAGGTTTAGACTGAGACTGTGTGAGAAACTTGAAATAAACATGTAGTCCCATGACACCACATGACAACACCCTCCCCTCCTCCCCCCAAAAACCCCACTTAAACCATGTGCCATTCTCTTTTTCATGTGAGAAAGGATTGAAAAGCTACTCAGGCATGGTGGGTTGAAGGCCACTTGACTGATTCATGATGACATGTCAGTAAGAGGTCAGAGGGTTTGAGGGTTATGACCACACAGGCTTCATTATTCAGTATCATAAAGGTACATTTAAAAATAGAGTCCACATTTGCGTATGACATCTTTAAGCACCGAGATACAGTTTCATAACTGAAACATCATGCATAAACAAAATCTGCAGAGTGTTGCTGGCTTCATCATAGTCTACTCAGTCAGTGCTCTGGTCTCTGCACACACAGGGGTTGAAGATTCAGGTAAAAAAAGAGAGAATCAAACATCATGACATAATTTTTGGTTTTGATATTTCACCAAGCTTTTTTTTTTTTTTGCAAAATTACGGACATCGTCAACAACTTTTAAACTCCTAAATACCCTATGTACTTTCCTAAACTTGCAGAGGTTTGAGAAAATGGTTATGCATGTAAGTCGGCTACTGGCTGTCTGAAGGTTTTACATGCAATTAGTATAAATCTGGTAATGGGTAAGCATCAGCAGTAGTCCAGATTTTTGACATTCCCAGTCTTTTCATGTCAGGGACTCTGACAGGTGCTCTGTCTGTGCTCAGCAGGTGTCTATTTTGGGGGAGGTGTGACTGTGAGCTGAGAGGGCTCATGTTGGCCTGAGAGGGAGTGAGCTACATGGGATGGGATGAGTGAGAAGCCTGAATCACACATGCAGTGCGCTAATAGATCAGCTCTCTGTAAAAAACATGATCACTTAAACTGCTACACCTACACGCACACGCTGACAAACCCAGTTGTGTGCGATGTGTCAGAGAGCTGTCACTATCTCCTTATTGGCCTCTTTTTTAAAATGTTTTCATCATACAATCCTCCCTGTTATTTGACCTTTGACCCCTGGCACCAAACAGGCACCAGGCAAAAGGTGCATGGCCAGACGGTAAATACAGCTCTTCTCAGTGTGTTTGTTTATGTGTGTGTGTTTGTGTATGTGTGTGTGCTTTACCCAACTCTAAAATTAACAAGGATGAAGCAGGTCATTAGTCTATCATCTATAAAAAATGAATGCAATTATTCCAAAGTTAGTAAGTATGTACACTATTGGTCAAAATTTTAATAGCACCACAGTTTTTCCCATTTTTTTGTTGAAAATTTTGCAGTTTCATGTTCATTCAGGCTGTGCTGGCCTCTCCATGTTTTCAAGCTCACCATCTTAGACTTAAGTTTTAGGGTATTGTCTTGCTGTAGGATGAACCCCTGACCAACTAGGCACATACCATAGGGTACTGCATGGTACTGCAGAATGCCGTTGTAGTTGTTTTGGTTCAGGGTGCCTCTCACTCTGACCGAGTAAACCAGCCCCAGACCATCACCCTCCCTCCTCCATGTTTGACAGTTGATGCCACACACTGTGAGGAACTATTGTTTCGCCTACACGAAAATCCTGCATGATTAACCCAAGAGTTAAGATTTTGATTCATCAGTTCATAACACCTTCATCCACCTTCGTCTTCAGTAGTCCATTTGCAGTGTTTTATGGCCCAAACAAGCCTCTTTTCCTTATTCTGATGTCTTAGTAATGACTTTCTTGTGCTTAAAGCTGTTGTCTTGTGAACAGCCTATCACACAAGCTGCTGACTCTCAGAAACCTGTCTTCTGAATTTGCTGTGACTTTGGGTCTACCTGACCTCTTCCTGTCATAGTCCCCCCCGTTTCTTAGAAGAGCCTTTTGATGGTTAAGAAAACTGTACACACCGACACGTTGTCTTTTGCCACAATTTCTCTATGGGAAAGATCTACATGTTTGAGTGTTATGGTTTGTTTCTTTTCCACTTTTACCAGCATTTTTCTCGCCATTCCGTCCATTCAAAGCTTGATCAACCTCCATTGCTGCAGAACTCCTTTTAATTGATGACCCATTCCTTATTCCCTGAGAAAGGCCTTTTAGTATCATTCTGAAATGCACATCATTTTGTCACTTTTGGATAACCTTATCCTCTAGCTTCACTTTTACCATTTCAAGCTATTCAGTGATTTTTAATGGCTTGGGTTTCAATAAAACCTGGAAATTTTGTTGTCGATTTTTGTCTGGTAGTGTTGATATCATAGGAATTTCATCACAACCACAAAAATTTTGATGTCAAATAAAAGTTGCAGTTTTCTAAGATTCCACTATAACTCCTTCAGTAACAGGTCAAATTAACTTGTATAACTATGTGCGTTCAAGAAAATACTACAAACTAACTAAAGGTGTAGTTTTATGTGTTAGAGTCGTTAATGCTCAGGTGTATTTTTGTAATGTAAGGCAGATAAGTTTGTGAAAGTTTCCTTACCGAGCCTCCTGATGGAGTCCACGCTCTTCTCGGCAACTTTTCTCCTCTGATCCTTGGGATTGCTGGCCGGTGACTTCCCGCTCCCCAACATTTTTACAATTTAGGACAACTCCAAAACTGAAGAATATAAGATTGCTCTAACACTGAGGACAACTCTAACACTGGAGGCTCTAACGTTAACTCTCAGTAAGTATGAAACTGCAGGTGAGTCTTCACGCAAGCGCAGGATCTGTGCTGCCCCCAAAGAGCCCCGAGCTGAGAGAGAGAGCGAGACAGACAGACAGACAGACAGTCGAGAGCAACAGTTATGTGCACATGTAAAAAGTCCCTCCCAGGCGCTACGGCTCCATGCCTGTGCGTAACATGACTCCAAAGAAGGAGCACACTTTACGCGCCCCCACCTCCACCTCCTTCTAAACTCAAGATGGTCAAGTCCAATGTTTTAAAGCTAGTTAGTAGCCTCCTACTAACTAAACTCTGATAAAAGTCACACAAATAACCAAAGAAAACGATAACACAGGGAGACACAGCATGCGTACTTGCATGTCCATACATCTTTGGTCAAAGAAAACCAATCAACTTTGTGTTGTAACTGTGAATGCGCACGTGTAGTAGATAAGCGAAAATAATGAGTTGTAACTCGGAATCTGGGCCCTGAACATGCTCCCATAGAAAATACATTATTTAGGTGACTCTGTTGATGATATGCCTTCGTATGGGGACTTGCTGTTTTTAAAAACTAGCATCAAATTTTCAAATAAAGAATTCTTCACTTATTTTCTCTTTGGTTCACAGTTGACGTGCACTTTAACTCAACAAAACACCCTTTCTACCAGCTTTTACCTATCAGTTAGAGTACAGCGCCCCTTGGTGGTACTGAAAGAAAACTGCAAAGATCTCAACAACAACAATCAATACTGTTGAAGTCAAATTCATCTTCAGCCAGATGACGTCTTCATGGATCAAAATGGTGGTGAGCTATATGAAAGAGTGTAATAGAGGCCCCAATATGAATAGTGATAGCTGGAAACGTGCTCTCAGTACCAGAAAAGCACTGGCTGGAAACTTAATAAAGTCTTTGTAATGGAGTTAGAACATACATCAGAGTGGGGCAGAGCTCAGCCTGGCAGTCTGAGACTGGAAGAGCTGAAAATGTGATTTCCTCTCTCTGATCCACAACAAACCACCAGCTCATGTAGGATTGTAAACACATACACATTATAGGCAAGTAAATCTGGTGGGGTGGGGGTCATTTAACATGATATGTGTCTCATAGTCATTTAATGCACCCTTTTTATTGAAAAGGGAAGACAAAGTACTGATGTTCTCATATTTACACTTCAAGACCATGTCTAGGTCTATTACAATTTCTATCTATCATCTCCTTTCAATTGCACCACCAACCATGTTAGACAGGGTGAGATTAAGTCATGCCTACTAATCCTCACAAGCTGTGATCTATGCAGGAGCAGCTTTGGTTCTGTGGCTGCACCGCTCCTTGATTTCAGAACATGGGAACCCTTGGTGTGATTACTCAATCTCTTTAGTCATTTGGTTCCATATTAACAGACACGTAGCACCTCTTCCTCAAAGGACTCCCGGCTTTACTTGCTTGTTTGCCAGAGCTGAAACTCTGCCTGCTTCTATTAGTAGAAACAGTAGGCCAGTGTTGTTTGTAGCCATTGGTCTCCCAGTCTGTACAGGCAAGTGAGGGGAGACCAGCCGCCCACCATGAGAGGTCACAGACACAATAACCTACTTCTTTCATTGGTGAAACACTGTCAGGAAACTTTGTGGTTTAAAATAATAACAAAAAGTCTATTGACAACCTCATCTACAATAGGATAAGAAATGTTTATACAACTCTGTAATGGTCCTCTTCTATCATATTCATATATAAAATGTACAATAAAACAGAACAATATAGAGCCACATTTTAACAAAAATACTTAAGAAAAAGGTTGTCACATTGATCTAGTCACAAATAATTAATTTCAAGTTGATTTCACACAAACTGAAAAAGGTTTTGTATACAGAGAATGCTGAGAAGACTGTTAGCTTAGTTTGTACAACCAAGCATGAGTTTACTATACATTAAAGGAATAAAAGAAGGATCAAGTGCTGTCTTGCAAGAACAGGGACTGACTACTTCCTGAAAGTGTGATAGCTTATTGAGGTTCCATGTGACCGATTTCAACAAGCAATGAATGTTTTATTAATATGTTTATTCAATTTAACATCGTGTGATTTGTACAGATTCAAAAATTCTGAGTGCAAATAGCAAAACGGACGGTTATTTTGTCGAGTGTGGCATTCACGGAAAAGAAACATTATGTTCCAGCAGTTACACCGACCCAGAATAAACACATTGGCCTACTTGGCAAATGCTAACACACGCAATTTTTGTCGCAATGTGTATTGCTGTTTTACATGTTGGCTGCTGGATAGTTCGCTGCTGTACCGGCACATGTGTTCATAAAAGAAAAAAAATGTTAAAAACGAATCAAACACTCAGGATTTAATAGTTAGCATTAGCTCGCCTCGCTCCTTTAGCAGTATGGCGTCAGTTATGTTGGTCCCCGCTTGAAACCATATGCTTTGTAATGTCGTGATCGGAACTATCGTTTATTGTCGCTTAGTTTAGTGCGTTTATGACTTTCACACTTTATAGTTTGATGCAGGGTATAATTGAGGAGCGAAACAACGCAGCGCCCATTTGCTAACTAACGTTAACGTTCAGCTAACGTTAGCTAGCTAGCTTATCCTTAGCTGTTCACTCGACACAACAGTGTGAAACTATCACTGCGTTTCAGAAGATTTGTTGCACATAAGTTCTCAAAACTCCTCTACACCACACCGTCCTCTGGAAACAGTATTATTGAGCAAGTGTGAGATCGCCTGACCCACCCTTCAACAACGAGGGGTTCGGAGCTGTGCTCGCGGCGGCAGCTTGACAATAAGTGTCGTTTGTTTACGCTGAATCCAAAGTTCCCCCGAGTCCCTGCCCGACAACGTATCACTCCGCACAACACAGGGACTATTTAAATTACGGGTTTACGTGGCCAGCGTGGCCACAAAACAACGTCGTGTCATGCTACTTTGCATTAAAAATGGTTGACTTAGGAAATGTGCTGTTTTTACCCATATTCTTACACAAACTTTCATCGCGGACTAGTTTCCGTTGCAGGCTCCCTCCATTTAGAGTAAAACGCAGGAGGGTTACTCCTGATCTAATTATGTTGGAATTAGACTTTGTGGTTACCTAAGTACGTTTATCCAATATTTTCACTCAATAATTTTGAACTTTTGTTTCAAAAGTATTAAATCACAAAATAATGGTGCAAAGCACAAGTTTTGTTCGTAATTTCTAACGGTTTCCCCCATTTTTGTAGTTAGTACTGCCTATCAAAATGCCCCGGACTGCTTTCTTAGTGTGGATTACGTACTTTTGATTGACCGCTCGATCGTCCAATTGCAAAATAAGCTAAGCTTAGCAACAGCAAAATTAACCAGTTATCCAATCAACAAAGATGAGGGTGGGCTCTATCTCGCTTTGGATTCTAGTATTTTATTGGTCAAAATGCTCGTCGGTTATGGTAGCCTTGTGGAGTATGTAGTTCCACGAGGACACATATCGCAGCGTTCTAACTGACAGTACAACATCATGTCCCAGAATCCAACAGGAGTTACAACCAGCAGCATGCGCGCGACTGGAGGCGGAGCTAGTATAAAAACACAAGCACCCTCTTCTTCGGCAGCACACTGGACACTGTTCTGACGGCGGAACGTCGTCTCCGAGTGAGCGGAAGTTTCAACAGCATCGAAACAGTTAATGGTAGTTAGCGACAGTTGCTCTGACAAACCCTTGAAGGAGTAACAAGTGTTTACTATTAGGAAGTTTCCATTTTTAGCTGGACTTTGTTTTAAAACGACAAACCTTAAACTTTGTTCATTTGATATCGACCAGTTCAGAAATAATATTTTTTTTGTTCAAAATTAAGTTTAACGTCTTTTGAGGAACTTTGCAGTCCAGTTCGGAGAGCATCAATATTATCGGAGATGCGTTAGAGCGGATCATCAGAGCGGATCATCAGGATGACAGAACCAGCGGAACCGACCCATCACCTGAAAACTTCAGGCAGCCCATCAGGTGGGAGCAGCGGAGGCGCGTTGGAGCATCTCCCAGCCCGGAGCCGTGGAGGTCCAGAGAATGGCGACAGGGGGCGACAGAGAGACCAAAAACAGCAACAGCGGGCGGGGAACTGTGGGGATATCAACACAGACAAGTTATGGCAAATGAAAGGCAGACAGAGGGGGGTGTGCCCTGCCTTAGCAGCCGGAAACGATGTCCCGAGGTGCCCGATTGCTGCTCAGCCACATCAAAAACCCAATGTCCGTGGAGCTGGGGACGATCACCACATCTCGCAGGGGAAAAACGGCGAAGGTAGACCGCTGGATGAGACTTTAAACCAGGTACAGGAGGAGAGTTTGCTCGTTGACTCTGACACTGGCTTGGAGGCGCGTCAGGGTAAGAGGAGGCACAGGCGCAGGACCTCCAAGAAGAAGCGCAACTGGAAGCCTTATTACAAACTTTCCTGGGAGGAGAGGAAAGCCCTGGACGAGAAGGAGACTGCCAGGGCTTCCCGGCTCAGGGAGGAGATGTTCGCCAAAGGGCTCCCAGTGGCCCCATACAACACCACCCAGTTCCTGATGGACGAGCACGACCGAGAGGAGCCCGACCTCAACACGGAGACCGGGGTCAGGCGACCCTCAGCGGTCGGTGGCCGCATGGAGGACACCGGCAGCGAGGAGGACTTGTTTGACAACGAGGAGGAAGATGATGATGACGGTAGTGGAGGAGGAAGCGACGGCATCGGGAGGCCCGGTAACGCAGGTGGGGAGTTTCTCCAGAGGGACTTTTCCGAGACTTACGAGATGTACCACGTCGAAAGCTTGCAGAACATGACCAAGCAGGAACTGGTGCAGGAGTACCTGGAGCTGGAGAAGTGCATGTCCCGACTGGAGGAGGAGAACAACCGGCTGAGAAGCGCCGTGGAGCCCGGTGGTCTGACCGTGGAGAGCTCCCTGGTGCGACTCAGAGAGCTGGAGAGGGAACTGGAGAGACTGAGGGCCCAAAACACTGAGCTCCTCCTGCAGAACCAGGACAGGGGCCCGGTCGCTACTAATTAAAAGGACCCGACTTAAGTCAGGAAAGCCCTTTGATAAAGGTAAACCATGGGACTGCTGCATTTTTTATTTGTTATCAGTGTTCTGTAACCAGTCTCTCATCTGGACGAAGAAGTCCGTGCATTGCAATGCAATACTTACCGTTTCTTTTCTATCGGGACTGTGAGGGTGTCCTGTTAAATTTGTTTTTCAAGGTAAAGTGTATATATTTCAAATTAAGATTCGTTTTTATAAAGAGAATGTATCTGACAACGTGAGAATATTTTGTTTGTTTTCCGGGTCAACTTCGTAGTGATCATTTGTTCCGTTTCTGAATTTCACGCAAACGTTATTATATGATTCAGTTCCCCCGTTAGTAAATTGAAAATCAGATCACAGCTTATTGAACCAGCATTGCAAGACTGTTTTTGCCAGAGAAATTCAGTGTGGACATTTTAACAGTTGTGTGTTAACATAAGTTCAAATAAAACAATGAAACTCTTCTGCCTTGTGTGGTAAAGTCTGATTTGAAACACAGGAGGCTCCAGTGTTGCTTTGTATGAATCATATTTTTTATCACAATTATTTGAGAAGATTTTCACGTGAGGGCCTAGAATTGAGCTAGAAAGATACCCAGACAACAGTGGACTCTGGATAGGAAGAAGATCCAGTCAGAGCAGAGGGAGGGGGGATGGGATATGATGGAGATGCTCTTTATGAAGGTTAAGCCACTTGGACTTACATCTGTGACGGGTATCTTGTATTTTCCTGTTCAAAATGGGCTCACTCATATGTCCTGAAGCACATTTGTTTTCTTTGGGAGAGTTCTGGTCACCTCTAATGGTATTTAAAAAAAAAAAAACAATTGCACCATGGTTGAAAAATGCAGTGTAATTAACAGCAGATTATCTTCATTAAATACATGAACCAATACAGGTGAAACAAGTTTAAGCTCATATTTCGAAAAGTGTACATGAAGTTTACCGTAAAATCTGTGCCACAAGGCCCACAGAGACCATATCCATGTAAATCCTCTCGAGGGCGCCATACTGCTTTTTTCCAAGTTGCCTTACCATGGTCCCTTCACTGTAAAAATATAAACCCCAACCTTATAAACACACAAACACGTGCACATTTTTAAACATAGTTCTGTTTATTTACATTTTATAACCTTGCTTTAAAGCACACAGCCATGAGGGAAATAATTTTAGGTGGACAACCTTTAAAGTCCAGTCATTTCATATTAGTTATACTCAAAATGCAAATTCCAAATGTACACAATACAATATGTTACATATTCAGATAGTATGTACAAAAATGTGTTCTTAAAATACAACAGTGAGACATTAGGTGGATCACATTTTACACGTTTTAAAGTTTTCCTCCTTATGAAGTTCACCTATAGGAAAACATCTGACATGAGCTAATGCAGTATTAAGAAGGGCTCGTCAGGTGTACCATATTCACACACTGAGGATCAGAGAGACGACACACTATGCTTCTGCCCTGTTAGCAGCAGCGCTAACAGCTGTTAATGCCTGTGTTGAAGGCAGAGAGAGTGAGTGCATAGACATGTCCTTGGCTTGAAGTGTGCTTTCTTTCGAAGAAGGAATCTTTGCAGCCTCTTCATTAGACCTTTTTGTATTTAATGTACACATCTTTGGGTCAGTGCCTTAGTTTTGACCACAGGAGAAGAGGAGGGAGGAGACCAAGAAACAACAAAAGGAAACAGAGAGATAAGACGTGACATGGCACTGCAGAACAAAAACACATTCCAGAAATCAGGCACTTGTAGAGCAAATCTTGAGGTATGCCAAGACCATTATCTGTCATTCTTCTTCTTTATACATGGTTTTGCACTGGTTGGTTTTGGTCATATGACAGAGTCCCTTATGACTTTAGACTTCTGTTTGTGTTGTGTGATGACAAAAGGTTCCTACGGCCAATATGAGATGGATGAAAACAATAGACGAACATTAGCATGCTGCAGTCATTTCATTTCCTCTGAATAATGTACCATTTCCTCAGCCGGAGAGGATTTATTAGAGTCTGACCTTATGGAAAACTCCTCGTCACGTTAACCCCGAGGTAATAAACGTGCAGACAGATGAACTCTCTGAAAGGATGTAGTGAAAACACCGCAGGCAGAGGTGAAAATGCAGCTGTTTGTATGCATTACACAATCATTAAATAGTCGGTAAAGCACCACTAGGCTTTGTTTCTTTCAGTGTGTTTTAGTAAAAAGACCACACCGCATCTTTAGTTCAGGTCCGTGGAAGTGATGCTCAATAATCCCACATACAGTAAATTACAAAACAAATGAGGTCAGCCATCTCAGTGTGGCGCTGAGCTGCCCAATAGTATCATGTAAAAATGACCAGATTACATTTCCTCTGCTGCTACATAGATTTTCAGATGCTGTTGGAAGTTTAGTCATTTAAGTTTTTGACTTTTTCTGAGAAGGTAAAGGTTTCTGCACAGTGCTGAGAATCAGAGAGAAAGGCCATCAACGAGGAAATAAGGAACAGGTAACGCCATGTTTATCTCGTCTTCTTTGAACAGGTACACCAAAGAGGTGAAATCACAATAAAAGTACTTTGTTTTACCCTAATACAAAATATATATAATATATTTATATATACTGAATATAAAACAAATCAACACAAAAGAATATATTATGGAAAAACATTTCAAGTAACATCTTGAAAGAAATGACCGTGCACTTGGGAGCACTTTTTTGTAAACCATAAAAAAGAAACTAAAAAAACTTAAAAACAAATATGATAACATAATATTTATATTTACAAGGTTAACTTAACAAGGCTTTGTACAAATGTTACAAAAGTGTTCAACACAAACACCTGCACACTCAGATGCGGTCACCAATATTTTAGTGAAAACACACATGAACATTATTAACAAGTAGAAAGAGACGACTATACTGAGTGAGAGTGTGAGTACGTGTGTGTGTGTGTGGTACAAACGGCATATCTGTGGTTGACTGAGGAATAAATAAGGAATGCTGACGTGTCACAGATCAGCTGAGATCCCTCTTGAAATGGTTTTAAATTGACTGATTAGTTTCTGTTTTTAAAGTTTCGGTTCCTAAGTGAAACGTACATGTTGAATGAGGAAGCACCATTCTCTTCAGAGACAGAGGAAGTCCCTTCTCTGGTCACCTGAAGAGATTTAACCTTTAAATCTACTGTGTGTCCTTATCTAAGTCTGAATCTAATTCTTGGCTGTGTGTGTCTCTTTCCTGTTTCGGTATAATTTCTATAAAAGCACACAACTAAAACACAAAGAGACAAACAAACAAAAGCTTTGGCAACGCTGAAACGCCCCCTGCCATGCAAACGGAGCTTCAAAGAAAAGGGTGCAGAAGCTGCTTGTTCATTGGTACGCTGTGTTGCTCCGGGCAACCAACCCTGTTGATGCTGCTGCTGGTCCACTGACCTGCAGGAGTCAGCAGCCCAGCCCTGTCAGGACATTCTGAGTCAGGGGTGGGGTCAGCTGGGGGGCCTCACAGGTACTGGTGAAATCTGGAGGTTGGTGCTTGACGTGAAGATGGCCCATGCTCGAGCCCGTCAGCACCCAGAGGCAGCCCTGGTGTTTTGACCTGGTTTTGGGAGGCGGGGGACAGAGGGAACTCGTTGACAGCCAGCGAGGGTCTCCTATCAGACGCCTCAGTCGGGGAAGCCACCACAGTGTGTCTGCGCCAGGCTCGCCTCTTCCTCCGCGTTTCAGGTGACAGCGGCTTACGCAGTCCCACGCTGCGCAGGTCATCAGCCGAGCCCAGGAGACGAGCACGGACCTGCTCTGCCAGAGACCTGCCACCAGGGCCCGTGGGGGTAAAAGAGGAGGCCTCACTAGGCGGCATGGCAGGTTTGGGTCTAGTCGGCCGCAGGCTCTCCTGGCTGCTACATGAGGAGGGGTTGGTTCTGGAAGTTTCCCTCCTCCCTCGTGCTGCACCATCTGAACTAGAACCGGATCTGTCACTCTGTGCGGCTCCAGGCAGCTCCAGCAGGTCCAGGGACCGAGCTTTGGCCTTCTCTGACTTCAGCTTCTTCCTGGCCAGAGTGTCACACTGGATCAGTTTGTGTGAATTAAAGGAGGGCCGTGAGTTCAGTTTGTGAGAGGTGGAGGAGGAGGAGAAGGAGGAGGATGAGGGTGTGGTGGACCTTGCCCCTCCTTCACTCCTCTCCACAGAGTCCGGTGTGTGTGTGAGGGCTGTGGGCGGGGCCAAAAGGTTGGTTGAGGACAGAGCAGGTGGTTTGTAGTGTGTGTAGAGGAAGCTGCGTGGAGCTGCAGACGGCTGTGTGTGCACAGGCGTAGTCGGGTGTTTCTCAGGTCGCTCCTGGGTGAGGGAGCGTGACGCAAACCCGCTCTCGTTGTCCGTCTCACTCACCAGCTCGCTGTGCTCGTCGTCAGCATCCTCCTCCCGCCCCTCAGACCCAAGACTCCGCCCTAAGGTGGAGAGGGTGGAGTAACCAGACACAATGGAGCGAGCATCCTCTGGAGATCTCCAGGGCGGCCCCTTTACCTCCACCTCCACCCGCACCTCCTCTTCCTCCTCCTGCAACAACATGGTTGCCTGTCTTCCTCCTTTTTCCTCTTCGTCTTTGCAACATGGCTCGCTAGGAACAACCTCCGCCACCTCCTCCACCTCTACCTCCTCTTTTCCTCCACTTTCTACAACTTCCTCTTCTTCTTCCTCTTCCTCTTCTTCTTCATCCTCGTCGTCCTCCTCTCCCTCTGCTCGAGGAGCAGCGCCCCCTACAGGTGACTCCGCCTCCTCTCCCTCCTCCGCCCCTAGATGTCCAGCTTTGATTGGCTCATGCTCCGAGTCATCATCAGTGCTGCTGCCCACGCGGCGAGCATTGTGGCGCTTCCTGCGTTTGCGACCTGTGACGGCTGACATAATGGACAGAGCAAGGAAGTCTTTGGCTCCCAGGTCTTTCTTTGATCCCCATGACCCCTGAAAAAGGAAATAAAGGTTACCATGACATCAAAGTACACGATGGTAGCTTCGTTTGTAACGCTGTGTCATGTGAGGAGGCATCACCTTTGATTTAGCTGAGTCACTGTTGGTTGAGTCTGCAAGAGAAAACAGGGAAACATCAGCTGAGTCAAATCCAGTATCACCAACAGAAACCTCAGAGCAGTCATGGTGTAGGACACAGAGGAAGACATCATGAGTTTACTTTTTTAAAGGGAAAATCTGCAATTTTATCACAAAAAAACTGCTACTGCACAGAGGAGTAATGCTGCGTTCCAGTCGTTCTCGGAAGTCGGAATTTCAAAGCTTCGAGTCAGAAATTCATCTGGAACGCACCACTGAAGTTGGATTTTTTGACTCGGGAAGTCGGACGATCCTCACCAATGCCAACTTGATGACAACGTCATAATCCAAGATGGCAGTGCAGTGCATCAAGAGTAAAGAGTAACAGTGAAAGCTTTTGTAATGTTTTATTTACAAGCACTTCTGTTTTGTTTTTGTGAATTTAAATAAGTGATATATGTAGTACTGCCCAACGTCTTACTGTGAACTCAGTGCTATGGTGTTTGTAAGAGTAAAATACCGTGTTATGCGTTGTTTACAACTGGTATGGCTTACAACTTACAACAACTGACAATTGCTTACGACAGCTGACAACTGTAAACAAAAGCTAACAACAGCTAACAGTAGGCGTCCATCTTGGTTTTCTGACTTGTTTACTGGAATGCCGTCAACTCGGGTGTAACATCATTCCCAGCTCCAACATCTGACTTCCGAGAAAACTGGAATACAGCATTAGACACCACCTGTGACGTGACTCATCAGGAGGCGACTAAAGCCACTCTGTTTGAAGGTTTTTCTGTAGTCAGCAGCAGTTTTCTGCCCTGTTCCTGGTTGTGACACTTCCTCAACATAGTTCTCACATTTAAAGAGGAACTTATCTTCCTCTATGCCCTCTGGCACTGACAGACCCTGGCACAGAGATTTACATGTGAATGAATCAAATGAAAGAGAAACAATGATCGGGAAAGAGGGAAGTTGGGAGTGTAAAGGGGAAAAAACTGCTTGAGGAAACCACGGCACACGCTGATGACATCATCAAACACACTGATGACATCAATTAGTGAAAGAAACATTTGAAAGCAAAAGCTGAAAGAGTGTGAAACCAGAAAAAAAAGTCCCTCACAAACACAAACACACCAGTTCAAGAAGGGGAATTGAACTACTTACTAATAATATAATAACTATAATAAAGACTGAGTGTCCTGCTTCATTATCAAGAGTAATCATAAATACTGATCATCTTAGTCTAAACCTTCTCTGGTCTTCCTGTCAGATGATTGGAGCCTTAAGTGTTTATTAACCTAGGTGATGTATGAATGTTTTTGCTGAGCTTTCACAGAGTAGAAGCACCCTTTTAAAATAAATCAGAGCTGGAAAAGACTCCTGTTTAATCATATATGACATATATTTCATATGGGTATCACGGAGGACCAGCTCTAAAATAGTCATGCTTGATAATCTCCTCAGCACTAGACATCAATAACTGATTAATTCATTTGGGAGCCCCTTTATCACCCCTAAGCTTCTTCTAATTTTTCATCCTCTATTTTAATAGAGTGACCATATGTCCTCTTTTAGCGGGACATGTCCTCTTTTGGGGGAGCTGTCTGGCCGGTCCGGCCTTTTCCGGGGGAGATTATAAAATCCTTCAAATGTCTGGGGTTTTGTACACAAGTTTTGAGTTTGTGTCGCGTGGACTTACTGAGTTAGAAGCGTGTAAAAAACACTTGACCCGACCGGAAAAACTCTCAAACGTTACTATGTGCGACTCTGTGTTGTTGCGTCTTTTTTGGGGGGATTCAGAATATGGTCACCCTCATTTTAAGCCTGTACTTTTGTGCTTTTTCTTTCCTCTTATGACACATTTAATATTTTATGCTTTGTGACAAAAACAAACAATTAAAAAAAAAACTCAAGACCAGGACCATTTTTGCCTTTTAAGCCAAACAAGGACAAAATTAGACTCATCTATTCCTCCTCACACTAACAAAGATACTTTTATATTTTTCTCTTTACAAACTACAGATACCATACTAACAGATTTTAGCTGCAGCTCTTAGTACTTCTTGGCATTAAGGTTCCTGAACAGAAGTGATGCCACCCACTTAGGAGTGTGTGTTATAGGAGTCTGATGATTGAACTGTTCAGACTGAAGCCGCCTGCAGGATCTAAGAAGTTGTATCTCAGTGACAGGGCTCAGCTTACTCTCCATTGTTACACTTTAAAATTCAGAGCAGCTTGAACAGACATCCAGTCATCCATTCATACTTTTGCTCAGACTGGTGGTAGGGGTGGGTGGGCGGGCAGGGGGACACTAGAGTGACATGATCTTGGAGAAACTCTGTCTGAGATGCTGACTGTCATGATAGGGATGAAGATCATGAGGACAAAAACCATCACCAACACTATCAGTCTCTCTCTAGCTCACCCGCACACATATACACTGTTTCACTTTCACAACACAATACACTGACTGGGTTACACACGCACACACACACACACAGATATTGCCAGGGGAGTTCCCATCCTACCGCAGCGGCTGCTCCACAGGCTCAGCTAAGAGAAGGAAATGCAGAAAGACGTACAGAGAAAGTGAAAGATGAGCAAACGTGGAGGGGGAAAAAAGAGGTCAGAGGCAGAGAGGAGAGAAGTAAAGGCACGCAGTCAAACACAGAGACACTCCAAGTGATAACCCATGTAACTACACTTCTCATGCTGCGTTCATGTTTTGCCGAAAAATAGGAAATTCTGGCTTTGGAATGTGACATGCCAACATTCGTCTTTCAGCACCTAAGTTAGTAATCATTCACATTAAAAAAAAAAAAAAAGCACCACATCACACAGGCCATGTGACTTCTCAGGAGCAGGATTGTTGAATACACTCATCAGGTCATGGGAACTAACAGATCATTGTTATGACACTTACAGGGAATTTCCCACCTCTAGCAACAAACACAAAGCAGCGTCCCATTACAGCTACCTCTGTATACGCAACTGGTCGTTTTGTTCAAGCAAGCAATGATTGGCTGATAGAAATGTGCTCACCTGAGGCCTCACCGAGCAGACCGGTCCTGCCGATGTTAGAGAGCAGGTGGTCAATGTTGGGGGCGGGCTGAACGTCCTCTGTGTCCACTGGTGTCTGAACATAGCAAACGCAAAATGACCAACATGTGAATTTACATCAAAATGATAAGGTTTACTGTCACCCAGGAACATTTATTTAGAGATTTATAATGACCCTTCACCTGTAGCAAACTCAACTTTCAGGTTTCTTTTTCAGATGGTTCAATAATACAGAAAATATTAATTATTGAAAAAGAGATTTCAGACATTGACTCTTAAAGTGTGCAGGGTACTGATGACATACTGCCAAATACACGGCTTTCAAACAAACATTTTTGCTCCTTATCACAATCTCTTTTCATATCGCGTGTCCATATCACAGTTCTACCATCATCACAACCTCATAGTGGAGTCCAAGTGTGATTTCCACGTTACATATTGGGAATGTAAACACAGCAGGAGCTCTGCTTACGCACATGTACTAAAGCATACATACACGTACACACGCACAGAGCTGTTCACCCCATCTGACCCTGCCTCGCCTCTCTATCTAAATAAATTTATTTTAGTTAGTAGCCGAAGCTATTCTTAATCTTATCTCTGATGCCTGAATATTGATCAGACCTCTTGGTCCTACAATCAGAGACGTTTTCAGGAGCATAGACATTTGGTTCTCAGAGGTACAGTATGTAGAAAAGGAAATATTTAGTGGCCATGGAGGACAAGAGGCCTCTGTGATACATAATTAGTAGTAGAGACAGACTGACTGATTACTTTTCGATTAATGTCAACATCAGCCCTCACAAGATTGATATGACCAAAATCTATTCTACATTAAAAACACATTTTTACGTCTGAAATGACAGTGAATCAAATCTTAAACAGTCTCTTCCTATTATTTTGAAACACTCTGTTTTTATCACTACATTAAGAATCCATCTACATGTTACAAGTCAAGATTTTAATATGCATGGAATAATAGATTTCTACATAATTGTCTTTTTCTGAAACTTTAACTTTGATATTTACCTCGTATTTTTTTTTATCTTTCTTCATCATTTCAAACAGCTGGACAGAAATCCAAAAGTCCCATTAGGTAATATTTTACTTCAATCAAAAACTGTTTTTCTAAATTGTTTTGTCAAACGCAGAAAAAAACACTTTCAGTTCTGCCGCCAGCCACTGAAAAAAGTGATATTGATCGACCACATATTAGTCAGATCCTCTGTTTGATAAGCTTTACCATTAAAAAACTCCTATCAAAACAAACTCCACAATAACCACATCCAACTGGTGCCCTTCTGGTGGCCACCCAAAAACAATAAAAGCAAGTGTAGCCCTTACTCCCTTACCAAAAATAAGAATACTTCAAGTAGATTTTATTAAGTATACTGAAGTTAATTTTAGTTTACTTTGTACACTGATACAAATGTAGTACCAGTACTACCACTGCTGTGGGGACCACGGTCCCCAACATGGGGCGCACCTTGACCCGCTCGGCCATCTGTGCGCCCACTGTAATGCATACTTAGAGTTACCTTTTTGGTATGCTATTATTTCAATAGTAAACTGCAAGCATACTTAGTTTGAACACAGTATACTTGAAGTACCCTTAAACATACTTCTTCTTGGTAAGGGCTGGCCTGCTCTGCTTTTTGTTTCTGCTGACACATGGTTGTTCAAAATGTTGGAAGACGTGGAAAGAGACCTGCTCCTTGTGAAAATATGAAAAGCTCATTCTGAGTTAACAGAAACAAAATGATTTGTACATTCTGGTGATTATTCACTTAATTAAACGTACAGCTCTCATGACTATTACTGGAAGATCCCATTTATATCAAGTCTGTTGCAAAAATGCTGCTAAATATAACAAACTGTGTGCTTTAAATTAGCAATATAAAAGAAGCGTCACAGAGAGGGGTCAGTTTTAATTGCTAGTTTATCTATTTTATGTCATCTAAAGCATAAATTAGTCATTTCAGTTATATTTGCAGTAAAAATGTTAACACCTGGTGTATCCTGCTTTTCTCTGTACAGATTAGGGAATGAGGAATCTTTGGTACTAATGATTAGACAAAGAGAGAATTCCCCCTTGGCTTTGAAATCTATGTATCTACTGAAATCATAAAGTACAGATATCTTTGATAGATTTTATAAGTGATAATAATCATCAGTTTAATGCTTTGCTAGAGTCCAAGGAATGAAACTTTAACACTGTCAAGCTTAACATGTTTAGGGTTTGTCAGTGTAACTGCACTGCATTACTGCATGTTGCTGTGATTTCAGAGGACGTCTTTTTTTTACATTAAGGTTTGTAATGTTCCTGAATGGACTGTAATAATCCACTGAGGCAAACAAAAGTATGGTGAACA